>CM059565.1:36069053-37446113 GCA_030386875.1 Morinoia aosen | reverse complement strand
GGGTACTACCTCATTCACACAACAACGAAAATTGCAAAGAAACAGTCTGCAAAATTCTGAAGGACATCAACATCGACCTCAGTGGTGCTGACATCACGTCAGCTAACAGAATGGGAAGAAAACCACTAAGTGGAAACGAGGATCGAAGAAACATCGCTTTCGAACTGAAACATTACAACAAAAAACGTAAAATTCTCTCAGCCTTCCGAGTAAATAAACCAACGTTCTATATGAATGAATATCTAATACCTTCACGAGCCAAGATCATGTACACCTTGAGAGTAGCCAAGAGAAATTTCCCGGAAAAAATCGGAACCCCGAGGACCCAGGATGGAAACATCTTCGCATTCATCCCTGGACAACCGGACTCGAGACGTCAGATTAACACGCCAGAAGAGCTCGACCAATACCTGATGCGGCAACTGGATAAATTATCGAATCAGGTCTTGGGTGTTCACCTCAATTAGGTATCAAAACATGTACCTGTGTCAAATTATATACTCGTATGCCAATAACGCCTAGAATTCTATAACTTTACACTAGATCTTCAAACTGCATAACTTCATGTCATGAATCAGTTCCAACCTCTAAAGATATATACGGCAGTTTTACCTCAATTTTGACAATCTTATGACAGATATATATGAACATTTATGACAACTGTATTGGAAATTGCAACAACACCATCAGCAATTTGTACCTACCAATGTTATGATGGAATATTGATATCCACCTTGTTCGCCTTTCCTCGTAAATTGTATGTAATTTTTAACCAACAAATTATTATTATGTGTAAAACATATTAGCTGATTAGATTATCATCGTCGCTAAATTTTTTCTATTTATTTTTATTTTTTTTTCCTTATTACCTGATGCATGTGAACTTTGTAACAACGCCTTCAGCAAGTTGTACGCATAAATTTTGTATATTGAACTCCAATATTAATCGCTCTTGGCTGAGTATTGAGTGTACTCACGAAATCACGCTTGATTTCTTACCCTTTTCTATACTTTCTCAGCTAGTTTTTAGATAGAAATATCCTTTTAATCTTGACTCTGTATTTCGTTTTAAGTTATACAATAGTACTTACTGCCTACTGTTGGCTAATTTTGAATGACTGATCACGCTGATATAATAGATGAAATCGACCCGGATCTCAATCATTTGAACAGAATATTTCCAAACCTTAACGACTCTGAAAACTGCAGATATACTAATATATCAAAATTCAACGAATCTATACGAATAACCCGGCAGGATTTTTCGCTACTGTGTTGGAACTGTAGGTCACTCTATCCAAAATTGGAAGAGATACAATGCACTATTACTGAACTTAAGTATACCTTAGATGTGATTAGCTTCACCGAAAGCTGGCTAGATGACTCGACCAAAGACATGATTAAATTTGAAAATTATCATAGTTATCATTCGCTACGAAAAAACAAGCGAGGCGGGGGCATCAGTACATACATTTCTAAGCACATGGATTCGAGAATCATAGCAAGTGCAACACTGAATCAGGATCATATAGAATCATTATTCGTAGAACTGTCTAGAGATGGCAAACGAATTGTGCTTGGAACGGTGTATAGGCCGCCTACAGCCTGTCCTATATCCTTCCTTAATGAGCTTAATCGAATTATTTCTCAGTTCAACAGGTCCTTCTACAATGACATAATAATATGCGGTGACTTCAACTATGATTTGCTGAAACATGAAAGCTATGAACCAATCTCTAATTTCTTAAATGCATTTCATTCTAAATCTTTCCTTCCGATCATCACAAAGCCAACACGAATAACCTCAGAATGTGCTACGCTGCTTGACAATATCTTTATGACAGACCCGAGTGATTTTCTTGCTGGAATAATTACTTCTGACTTATCAGATCATTTTCCAGTTTTTCATAATAAGAAAAATGTCTATCTTGCGTGCACCAAAGCACGGGCTGAAACTTACTCATATCGTAAAATAAACGAATCAAATTTAGAAGAAATGCGCACCGTTCTAGAAGATTTAATACCAACATTGCACATCACCCAACAAAACAATAATGCAAGGAGCATTGATGAATCAGTAGTAAAGTTGACTGAAACTATAATGAACGCATACAATCAGTGTTGCCCAATTGTAACTCGTACAGTTACCCCGAAAAATATACAAAAGCCCTGGATTACTAGAGACATCGTGATAAATATAAAGAAACGCCAAGCGTACCTAGCCCTCCTTTGCGAAGGGCGAATATCTAGAGAAACATATAACCGATTCAGAAACTATGTGACAAACCAGATAAGAACATCAAAAAAGAGCTACTTTACCCTCAAGTTTACTCAATTCAAAGCTGACGTTAAAAAGACTTGGCGCCTCCTTAACTCTTGTTATAAACCGAATAACGCCGATAAAAAGAAAATTGGATATATCACTCAAGATAATGTAAAATACCATGAGAAGAATGAAATTGCTAATCTCTTCAACAACTTCTTTGTGAACGTAGGGAAAACTATAGCCAATGGTATTCCAAGTGAACCTACTGATCACCTGGAATTTATGGATCATATTCGAGAACACAACTATTTTTTCTTTACGCCTACACACTCCTCCGATGTAATTGCGTGCATAAACAACATGAGAAATAAATCGAGTGGGTTACAAACGTTTCCAACTAAAATACCTAAAATAATTGCTGATATTGTGGCCCCGCTGATATCCAATATTATTTACCAGTCTCTCTTACTAGGCACTTTCCCGAACTCCCTCAAAGTTGCTAGAGTAACCCCTATCTTTAAAAATGGTGAAAAAACCTGTGTAAACAATTATCGACCTATCTCCATGTTACCAATTATTAGCAAGGCATTCGAGAAAATTGTGTATAAAAAAGTGTACTCTTATTTTGAACAAAAATCAATTCTCTATGATAAACAATACGGCTTTCGCTGTAAAAAATCAACAACACAGGCAATATTAAATCATTTACAATTCCTTTATTCTAATATAGATAACGGAAAGACTGTCTTCTCTGTATTTCTTGACTTTCGAAAGGCATTCGATTGTGTGGACCATAACATATTACTCACGAAACTTCATTGTTATGGCATTCGTGGGGTTGCCCATGATTGGTTCAGATCATACCTAACAAATCGGAAGCAATACGTTGTCATTGACGACGCAAAATCGGACCCACAGAAAATTAGCCATGGAGTTCCACGAGGATCTGTTCTTGGGCCTCTCCTTTTTCTGATTTTTATCAATGATATTATTAAATCTACATCATTTTTTAAATTCATACTTTTTGCCGATGACAGTACGCTTTCTGCGGTCCTTCCGAACGAAAATCCCAATACGATTGCGGATAGTATAAATAATGAACTCCATAAGGTTTCACTGTGGCTTAAAGCTTATAAAATAAGCCTCAATATCGATAAAACAAATTATATTACGTTCTCATACAAGAAAAATATATCTCTACCATCGATTAAAATTGGCGAAGGTGAAATCAAATAATCAAACTCATGTAAATTTCTGGGCATCATAATAGATAAACATCTGACCTTCAAAGAGCACATCACTCATATTAGTTCTAAATTATCAAAATCCGTCGGAATCCTGAATAAAGTTAAAAGTTTCCTGCCTGAAACAGCCTTACTAATGCTTTATCGAAAGCTCATTTCACCATACCTGCAATACGGAATAGAAGCATGGCATAGAACTGATAAAAAAAACAATATAATTTTTACTCTGCAAAAAAGAGCCATCAGAGCGGTAAAGAACCTAGAATATAATGCTCACACAAATGATTCATTAAGAAATTTACAAATACTTAAACTCTCGGATCTCTACAAAATCTCCATCTGCAATTTCATCTACAAAACATTAGCTAATGATGACGACAATAGCCTTCAACAGTTATTAACTGCGCAAACTGGTCATCACGACCATTTAATACGAAATAAAAGTAAATTCATGCTTCCTTATTATTCGAAGGCCCGCTCGCAACATAGTATACTATTCGTTGGAACTAAAACCTGGAACTCAATACCTGCGGAGATCCGGGAAAGTTATTCTTACAATGTATTTAAAAGAAATCTTGAGTCTCACTTCTTATCAGAATACTAGTCGTGTAAGATCACCAAGTCAAATCCTGCCTCCTACATGTCTGGTCCTAATAATGCAATTTGCTATAGTAATATCGCCGATTTATCAGTCTGCTCCCAAATCGTTATCGAATATACTGTTAAATATTGTCCATATGACCTATATTGTAAAATTAAACATCAATATCGAGTTCATTATCCTGTTGATCAGTCTAATGCGAAACTAGGCTAAGTGAATTAGGTTAAACATTATTGTACGCCCTAGAATAATGTGATGGTAGGATGCCCTAGAAGTCGCTGAACTTATTCGGGCCCACAGGTAGCTATACTCAACTCTGACCAATGTATTAGACTTAACAAACGTTCTACCTCTGTATCTCCTGTGGTAAATAAATTGTTTAAAAATTGTTTAAATTGTTTTAAAATGCGCGTTTGGGCCATTCCTAGGTCGAATGCGGTGAAAATCGTGTCCTATCTTGGTTCCTAGGTCGAATACAGTGAAAATCACGTCCTTTGCTGTTTGCCAAGGCGACTGAGGTGAAAAGTGCATCTTGAGCCGATTCCACGGTCGACAGAGCTAAAATGCGCGTTTCATGCCTTTCCTCTGTCGAATGCGGTGAGGGAGAGACAGCACAGCAGTGGTATCGAGAGGCTTCCAGCCGACCCTTTGAGCATTGGAATTAGTCAGTCCTTCAAGAGGACATGAAATACCAGGTCTTTCGACGAGGTAACGGTCGTAAGAAATACTAGGCTAGTATACGCGTTAAATACGCAAAGTTCGAATTGGTGGTAGTTCGTACGCGAGCCATACTTAGATGAGTGAATTAACTTTGTAAATCACGTCATTCCTGTGATTTGAGTTTGCAGTTTCTTGAAGCATTCATCCAAGGTGATATTCGAAAGAATCCTGTCTTTTGCTGCGCAGAATTGGTTATTATGTTGTTATTAATTGTTAATAAATGTTTGTTTGCTCGGTGTCTCTCGCACGTCGCAGGTTTATGGATAGCTAAAGTATCTATCAAAGAAATTTGATTGGTACGGGAATGGGATTTTTTCGCTTCGGTCGCACTCTACAATACCATCAAACTGGTCGTGAATCGATTGATCGCTCGGCGTGATGGTTGGGAAGAAAGTGGAATCGGTACTTCAGCTGATTTAAGGCAGCACCTTTGAGAAGCTTCGAAAAAGCTTGAATATCTTAGTGCATCCTGGAAAAAATCCCGCTTTTCATTCAAAGAAAATTCATTGAAATTTCATTTGCGTTACAGCAGCTGTCAACTAACTTGCAGGCAATTTTTTGCATTTTCCATGCCCTCCAACGGAATATGAAATACGAAAGACATGCGTCCCATAAACCAACTTAAATTGTGTTCCTCTGGAGCGAAATCTGTTCCTGCTGAAGCGCGATACGAGTGCCTCATTTATGTTTGCTCGTGAGCATAAATAAAAATCCAAAAAGTTCAGCCAAAGTTTCTTCTCACGCTGGAAACCGAATAACTTAGTTGCAATACACGGAATTTAGTTCGCAAGAATACAGAGAACTGCTTTTCCTGCCCCCTGAGCTTCATTTTCAGTGTGAAAATTTCGTTCCCACCCGCAACACTGCCTTTCGGTGTTTTCCGACAACAGGAAGTGAAATGAAAATTGTGTTTGGAACTGATTTCAGAGCTGCACCATAAGCGGCTGATTATAAACTTCTATGAATCACCCGGCCGAAGAAAAAGAGTTCCTAGTGAGTTGATTCTGCAGTGAGAGACGACAATGGGCATTAGGAAAATTTTTACTAGAATGCGGCACCCCGACCACAACGTAGAGCAGCTCGGAAATAATTATGAGGCAGTGCCGATGCCCCACCACCAGGAAATTAGCGGTGTCATGTGAAAGTAAGTTCTAGGAGCATCTTTAACGTTGGAGAGCAAGAGGTATTTTTTAATCAAAATACAACAATTTACGAGGCGCTGCATTCCATCGGGTGGTCCTATTTTTTCGATCTATTCACTTTGACGAATCAAGTTCAAGGATATGGTCAGTGTGTATGGTTTCAGTTCGCGAGAAATTTGTGGGGTTTAAAATTCCCCGTTGTGCTGAAATCATCCCCCACCATGTGTGCATAATTATGTTGAACGTTTCGCTGACGCGAAGCATTTGACCTATATCGAAGAGGGAGCGAA
Source organism: Morinoia aosen (assembly GCA_030386875.1). NCBI lineage: Eukaryota > Metazoa > Arthropoda > Malacostraca > Amphipoda > Talitridae > Morinoia > Morinoia aosen. The sequence goes on along the minus strand of CM059565.1, from coordinate 37,439,850 downwards.
AGCACAGCAGTGGTATCGAGAGGCTTCCAGGCGACCTTATGTGCATGGGAATTAGTCAGTCCTTCAAGAGGACATGAAATACGAGGTCTTTCTACGAGGTGGTAGCACGGGGCTAGTATACGCGATACGCGTCAAACACGTAAAGTTCGAATTGGTGGTAGTTCGTACGCGAGCCCTACTTAGATGAATGAATTTACTTTGTGAATCACGTCATTTCTGTGATTTGAGTTTGCAGTTTCTTGAAGCATTCATCCTAGGTGATATTCGAAATAATCCTGTCTTTTGCAGCACAGAATTGTTTATTATGTTGTTATTAATTGTGAATGAATGTTTGTGTACGCGAAACCCCAACCCCCATTCACGTCGGAGTCTTTGTAAGCATAAGACCACTTGGACCTGGCGCTATCGTTCTCGTCACCTCCTTGAAGTAAACACCTAAGAAAACGTCTTCGAGTTTTATTACCACGACCAAGGCCGCACCTCTAGCGGCACATAAGGTGGCTGGATTCGGTCAAACCCACGACGTTGTGAAGAAGTTATTACAACGTTACAAGAAGATTACTACAAGATTGAAAACCTACGAGAAATTCTTACTACGAAGATTTTTAAAGTTCAGCATGAGCCAAGAAAAGAGAAAATTATCAAATAGCGCAAATGACTGGCAGCAACAACAATACGAGTCTTCGACAACTACTACCGTCTGTGCTCAAAATCAGCTAAAAAAGATCCCGTACACTGCATTGGTAGAGACCTACGTCCAATTTTCATCGTGGATAGATACCTGCTACTTCTTCAGCACCAAAGTACTCATCTTTGAATCAGGAGAAGACATGGAAGTAGTACTGCAACTACAGTTTGGAGCAACTCCCTACAACAAGTGATCTACAAACGACTACTACGTCTACAGGGGCGAGAGCGACTTCACTTCTTCCACTTCCTCCCCTCATCCCAGTGTACGTCTACAGTGGCGAGCGACTACACAACATCCTTCATTCACCCAGTGGAAGCTAAGTAAATAATAGCTTGCACTGAATTAACAGATAGTTTATCCGCTTTATCGCAGCAGCGCGATTGCTAGACAGCACAGGCAGACAGGGTAACAGTTTTTTCTTGTAAGTAGTTTTTTTTTACTCTGCGAGAAGCAGATTATTTTTTCGCATCGGCTCAAGGCAATGCGCAGTGCATAGACAGCATGCGTCAGGCAGAAGCATAGTAGCAAGAGCAGTGAAGCCGCAGTAGTAAATTGAAGTTGTGCAAGGTAGCTATAGCGTTCAGAAGGGGGCGATAAAAAATTTTTATGAGTGCTTTATTTCATAAATTGTGTGTTTATTGAAGTGATTTCTAGGATGTGTAATATCGATCTGTAGCAAATATTGATTTGCTAGTATCAATATTGTGTAAAAAATTATAAACTACTATATGTCGGACACGTCCGAATCAGAAGAAACTATTAGAACAACAGCAACCAAAACAAGTAGAGGTAGAATAACTAAAACTAGATTTCGTGCTCAGAGCAATCCAGAAATGACTGAACCATCAGCTAGCTCGGCCGTTGGCCCTAGTACAAATCCTAGCAGTTTAGCAAGAGAAATTGCAGCAAACATGCCAAGATCAGGAACAATCCAATCGGGCTCTGAGTTACCCCTTTTCCGTGGACGAAGACGACTAGAGGATCATGATTTTATTGAGAATAAAACGTTCAAAACTCATATAGGAAATTTGAGTGCCTACATGACATTACTACCGGATGTGAATTTCGACAGTGCAAAGAAAGAGTTGTTAGTAAGATCTGCTAACAAACAGGTAGAAGATTTTAATAGCATAGTAACAAAGTTGGTCAATTCCAATCTTCAATATTCTTTCGAAGATGTCGTCAAAATCTTGGACGACATCTATGTTGCACGAGGCGAAAAATCAATTCACCCATTAGCATGCGATTTAAATAAGTGACGTTTCGTTTGGAACGACGCACTTGCGGCCCAGTTGTTAACCGCATTTGCTAAAATCAGAAAGTTGTCGGTACATTTGTTGAACTCAAATTCAATAGCGTGGACGAGAGACCCATTTTTCAGGGCAAGTTCAAATCAAGTAGAACTAAAACGTTTTGTGGGAGACAGCATTGATCTTAGTCTCGCCATCAGCGTGTTAGCACCATTACTTGAAGAATCATTTGCTAAGAAACTATTTGATACGTCGTTCAATATGTCAGAGGAATTATTGGCACGTATTGTTGTCGCGGTTCGAAATCAGCCCGAAAATGAACAGATGGTAGCGACTCACTACGAGACGCAGTACAATAGAGAAACCTTTGTAACCGAAGTTGTCGAATCAGAAGACAATATTGATTAGCAAGATTCCCCTCAGGAAAGTGAAGTTTTCTACGGAAATTACCGTAGAGGGCGTTTCGCGGGTCGCAGGTCATGTCCTCGACCCTGGTTGAGAAATCCTAGAGTAGGAAGAAATGTTAGTGGCTATGTAGGTCATAGAAGAATAGGTCCCCTTGAATGTAATACTTTGCGGGCAGAAAGCTCGAATCATGCCCCAGTGCACTCTGCAGCTAGAACAAGAGGCTCTTTTTTTCTGCAGTATATGCAACGTTTCAGGAAATGTCGAAGCCAATTGTCGAACCCAAAGAGATCTGAGCAAACCTAGAGTCCTTGACCCCTGCTTTGCATGCGGTTCAAAAGAACACCTCATCCGAAACTGCAGAGCGTCAGAAAATAAAATCAGGCAATATAAAATATACTTGCGTAAATATAATGCCTACAAAGGCAATAACCGTGGAAGACACGAGGTGCACTATGGTGAGGAGTACGAAAGAGACGACAGAGATTTTTTAGAGCGAGAGTAGTTAAAAGTGGAGGTAAAAAAGGTGGAGAAAAAAATGAGACGAAGCCCGAGGATCACCGCATGATTCTCGTTAATCCTAACGCTGTTGTCGAAACGAATCCAGCTACTGAGATGACAAAGTGTAATCATGATGAGAGTGAATCATATATTGATCCATTGTTGAAATGTAGAAATAGGTTAGCCAAGTTGAAAAATGATGAACTGGCTGATGAGATATCACAGAAAAAAGCAGTTGAAGTCTATTTCAAAACTACAGTTGTATGTAGAGAACGACGTGAAAACGGAGCCGATCTTGTTACGCTTATGAGAACTAAACGGCCGACCATTATACTGTCTAATAAAGACAATTACTTAAGCGCGCTGCTTGACAGCGGTAGCGAAAAATGCCTCATTAGTTACAGTAACATCAAATACCCCAAAGAAAAGCTAAAACCAAGTTTTTTGAGCGTTAGAGGCATAAACGCGAAAAGCAATGTTAGCGGTGAGGTTGTCTTAAGTATCTCTATACCTGGTACTGACAAAGTACTTAAGACTAGTGCTTTAGTAATTAAAGATGCCAAATTCGAATATGATTTAATTTTAGGAAGAAATGTTTTAACCAACGCGGTTATTAATTTGAAGGATGGTTCACTCTTGTGGGAGGGAACCAGAGTACCTTTCAATGAAATAGAGAGTAAGCCTACAATAAGTAGAGAAGCCATGTCAATGGATATAATAAACAGTGATTGTTTAATGTCAGAAGTAGTTGCCTGTGCTGAGAAGAGCACCAGATGCCGGGGCTTAATGAATGGCCGCGAGAGAAAAAAAGACGCTGTAAGAACAGGCAAGAAAAAAGAGGCTGAACTCGAGTGTGTAGCCAAGCTGCCAAAGCCAGCGGTAAGAGAAAAAAAACAGACCTCTGGTGGTTCACTGTGACGCAATGGAAGTGCCTGCTAATTGCATCAAGCTCATTAATGCTTTTGTCAAAAAAGCTAAACAAGGTAATTATATCGTGTTGAAACGAGGATTTGATAATGGAGCACTGATAGCGGAATCAATAGTTACAGTCAATGAAAATGGGAATGTACCTTTATTAGTACTGAACCCGACAGATGAGGCCATTCATTTTAGTGAAAACACAATGCTGTGTAACATGGAAGCATTACCTGAAGAGGAAGTTACGGCCGAACTTTACCTCACAAATGTAGAGGAAGCGCTTAATGAGGCGAATAATGTTGAGATAAACCCTGAGGTTACATCGGATTCAAACAAAGTCATCTCAGGACTTGGTGAAACAAAGACCATGGCCACAGAGAGACTTGAGTCGAAACTCAATGTTCAAGGAGATTTTTGTGAGTGTGGTGCAAAGGTCAAAAGTGTATCTAATGTACAGAAGGACGTACGCCGTCCGTTAACATGTAATGATGTAACAAGCGATGAAGTTGTCATGAAATAAAAATTACTGGAATTGATGAACAATTTCCGTGACGTGATCACGTTACAAGGCGAAACTAAAGGTGTCACGAATGAGACAAAACATAAGATTGTACTAAAAACTGATGCACCAGTTATAAACATACCGCCATATCGCATACCTCATAAATATCAGGGGGAGTTGGCCAAGGTCAACAGAGAAATGCTCTCACAGGGCATTATTGAACGGTCAACATCAGAGTATAATTTTCCAATAATTGTGGCAAAAAAAGACGGGTAAAATTAGACCCGTGATAGATTTCAGAGCCTTAAACAAAATTGTGATCAAAGAGACATATCCTATACCACGAGTAGATGAAATATTGTCTACTCTTCGTGGCAATACCGTATTTTCCTCTCTGGATTTGAAATCCGCCTTTCACCTGGTGGAATTAGAACAGGAAAGTCAGACATTTACAGCATTAGTGTAAATTATCAAAAATTTCAATTCTGTCGTATTCCGTTCGGACTCACTTCGAGTCCGAGCGTTTTTCAAAGCGTGATGTCCTCTGTTCTAGCACCTATTTTAGGAAAATTATGCTTTGAGTTCATTGATGATGTATTATTTTACTCAAAAATTAATGAGCAACATTTGTGCGATATTAAAACTGTCCTCTCGACGCTCCGCTCCGGCAAACTATCTACCAAACTCGAAAAATGTCAATTTTTCAAGAAAAAATAGAGTACCTAGGTCATATTATTTCCGCAGAGGGTATACATTGCAAATACTCCAAGAAATTGCAAAATGATTCAGCACCAACAAACGTAAAAGAATTGCATCAATTCCTTGGCGTAGCCAACTATTTCCGAAACTTCATAGCTCAATTTGCAGTATTCGCAAATCCCCTGTACAGATCGTTAAAAAAATGTGTTAATTTCGACTGGACAAACGACTGTCAAAAAAGTTTTGACTACATAATAGCAGCTCTGACTTCTGAGACTGTTTTACGACACCCTGATTTACGAAGACATTTCACAAATTTACTGATGCATCAAATGTTGGCATAGGATCTGTCTTGATGCAGCCCGAAGATACAGGCGATAAATTAATGCGTCCAGTTGCATATCTCAGCAAAACTTTAAATTCTAGTAAAAAACGTTACGCAACCACGAAAAAAAAATCTTTGTAATTTATAGTGCTCTTAAAGCATTCGAATACCTAATTATTGGGTATCCCATCCATGTATACACGGATCACCGTCCATTAGCGCCTCTATTCACAAGGAAATTGCCAGAAGACACAGCCATGGCCAGATGGTGTATAAACATACATTCTTACGACCCTATCGTTCGTTATTTATTATTTAAAACGTCGTAGCTGACTACCTAAGTAGGCTACCAAACTACAATGATCAGCTAACTATTAAAGAATTAGAAAGCTGTGACACATTAATGCCTGAACTGTAATCTGAGGCATGTATAGCGCAGACGCAAGCCAAGACGCAAGCAAAGCAAGACGTTCTCACTGACCAGACGATGCAATCACACGGTAACGACGTGTTGACACCAAAATTAATTGACTGTGTCCCGATAGAAAAAGAGATCTCATGGACTTTAAAAGAGTTCATTGACGAGCAAAAGCTTGATCCCTTTTGTATTGAAATCAGAGAAGCGTTACTTCATAAAAGTACGTCTGTAATTCTTGACTTACCGAGTTATTTAATTGTCAATGACATATTGTATCGATGACGACGCATTGACTCCCGAACTACAACAATATTAACAGCGGTCATGCCAGCTTCATTGTTGAATAAAGCAATCTTAAGCATACACTATACGTACCATACAGATGCGTTGCACACGCTATTCAAGTTTAGACTTAAGTACTTTAATATTTTAGAGAAAACGGTTGTAAGAAAATTTGTTCAGGATTGTGAAGTTTGCAAACTTCTTAAAGCAAATCCTTCCGTACCTATTAAAATATTACCAGCCCCGATAGCAAAGGAACCTTTTGAAGTAGTTCCAATGGATTTTCTTGGGCCCATTAGAACTACCGATGGTGGGAATAAACACATACTAGTTGTGATTGATCTTTTTTCACGCTTCTGTAAATTATACGCGACCTCTAACCGTCGAACAGACACGGTAATATCATGTTTAGGAAGTGGTTTCTCCCTTTTCGGATACCCCAAAACACTGATAAGTGACAACGCAGTTGAATTTAAATCGGTAGCAGTGAAAAAATTTGCCAAAATTCATGCTATTGCTAAAAAAAGAAGTTCTAGCTTTTAGCCCCCATTCAAATGCAATTGTTGAACGAAATAACAAGAAAATAAGCAATTTACTAAAATTGTACATTAATTCCCTAGCTCATACCGAGTGGGACCATTGTTTGGAAATGGTGGAGAACGCCATCAACAACTCATTTAATTCTACTTTAGGTGATACACCTAGTTATGTAGTGTTCAATAGAGACACATGCCCATTTTTCCGCGGGGAAGATCTCCCCATTTCATACAGTTACGATGACGAAATTGACTTAGTGAATTTTCGTGCAAAGGAAGCGGTGCGAACCGTAGAAAACGTTAGAAACCTAATTTTGAATAATACTGCTGTACGTACAATGTACCAGAACCTAAAAAGGAGGGACAAAAATTTCAAAATAGGTGACAGGGTTATGTTAAAAAATCATCACAAAACAAACAAATTACAACTTTCATGGCAGGGGCCTGGCTTAATTACGAAAATCAAAAGACATTGGGTTGAAATCAAAATAGGGGATAAAATCCATAAAAGTAACATGAACCATGTATTGCCCCTAAGTAAAAGGAAATGACAACGTTACTACGTATTGTTTCACCTATAACTATTTTTGCGACGTTAACGTTTCAGACGTGACAAGTTACTATTTTGCTAAAAATACGACTGTTTGACTCTATGTATTATGTTAATTAAATATTAAGTATCTACTTTGCGTTACTTGTTTCGCATCATATTTACTATGCTATATCTCGTTTCATATTAATCACTTGTATGCTTGTGTTAAATAATCTCGTGTGTTCTAGTATTAGTGATTATCATTGCTAACAGCAAATGAATTAACCTTCTAAACAGGTTACTTTATATTAAAGTTTAAGTTTTGTACGTTAAAATTCAAGGTTAATGTATGTCACAATAGACATCCTTCAACGAATGTTCTCACGATCTGTGCAATTGCAATGTTTCACAACAGTCAATATTTACGTTCGTATTTTGATGCTGAACAGCCAATTAAAATTGATAGGCGAGTTCCGCATTTGCTAAATGCATCACATCAACAGAGCACCAATGTTGATGAAAAAAATCAACCTCTCGACTTGAGGACATTAATAAATTATTCGAAATAAATCGTGAATACATCGTGAGAAACTTCCGGGTTGAAACTGGATACTGTTGTTATCTTATTTGTTTAACAATCAGTTTAATAGTTTTCACTTAAATTGTTTTCATGTTCGGTCAGAACTGATTCAGAAATAGTTAGTATTTCAGTTAGTATTTAATAATTCAATTAATAGTTAGTGTTTCACTGTTGACTTTCAAAAATTTGAAAGACTATTAGATTGATATTTTAACTGCATTTACAATTGTATATAGAGTTAGTTTTCATTGGTTGTGTGTGACATTGAAAATTTTATGGCCATGCTAAATCTGTTCTTTGTTTTCGTTTCCATTTCAGCTTCACGTTGCTGTGCAAAGAGCGAATTTGCCACAGCAAATTCGAGCGAGTCACGCATTAAACACGTGAAGACTTCACACACTAGTATGCGGTGTCCTTCCCAGGCATCCTAGCGCCAAGAGCCTGTCAACAACAGCGACGGCCTTGACGAAAGTTAATGATTTCAAAACAATTAGGGGTAAACCCCCTTCGTGCAATGGAAGGGTAACGACACTAATTATTATTAGGAATTTTGGACTCTGTTTCCATTTCATTACGATTCAATTACGATTTGAAAGTGATTATTGACTATTCCTTTTTGTTTTGTTGGGTATATAACTAACCCGAATTTCATATAACCAAATGTTTACTCGATGCCTAATCGATGTTTTTATAATCGTAAACTAGCCCTACACGTAATTTAAGTTCTTATGAGTTCCACAGTCTACAATTACCTCTGCGTTCACACCGTCGTTTGCTTTAATTTAATAGTATGATAGTCATTCAAAGCTTTGAAAGCTTCCAACTCGTTCAATAATACTTAAAAACATAATACCTCCAACTCCGGTGCGGTGTCTGGCTGAGACCGCATGACGCCGAGCGACTGGCAACAAACATTGATGGCCTAGACTGAAATTAACCTTAGGGCGAAGTCAAGAACTTTGACTTCAAATTAACCTTGAAAGCAGTTCTCCGTTTTCTCTGTGTGAGACAGGGAACGATGCCAAACTTGCAACTATTCAAATACACGGACGTGTACACCAATTTTTCACATCCGTGTTAAATCGATCGAGGTTAAATGCGAAATGTTATATAAAATTATTGAATTTATTTATGCGTATCGATATTGAGTTTCTTTTAATTGTGTTTTTATAACCTTGTACCTGTCGTTTCTATTTATAATCCATTACCCTAAAATACTGACGGTTTTTGTTTTTCCATAGTAGTAGTGTAGGAACTCGTGTTAGCGTTCATACTGTTGAAGAAGATGGCATTATTATTGTTAACCAGTTGCTGCCTCCTTTCTTCTCGCTTGCGTTAGTGCGTTTCTTTATTCTGTTGTTGTTGTTAAAATAACGCAAGGTGTATTATGGATGAAATATACGTTAACTTATATTTAAAGTAACTTTGTTCAATATTGTAGATTTTTGGGATGGTTAATTTTCAACAATCTCCCGCTGAGGAGCAAACAATTTGCTATGTTAGTAGTGAATAAATTTATTATTGAAAAATTTTTTTTCATTTAATCACTTATTAAAAATTTAATTTTTTTTTTGCGATAAGTACCTCAATTTAAAAGAGGGAGAGTGAGATATGTAGGCGAAACCCCAACCCCCATTCACGTCGGAGTCTTTAAAATCACTAGACAACTTAGACCTGGCGCTATCGTTCTCGTCGCCTCCTTGAAGTAAACACCTAAGAAAACGTCTCCGAGTTTCATTATCACGACCAAAGCCGCACCTCTAGCGGCACAGTTTGTTTGCTCGGTGTCTTTCGCATGTCGCAGGTTTTTGGATAACTAAAGCATCTCTCAAAAAATTTGATTGGTACGGGAATTGGATTTTTTCGCTTCGGTCGCACTCTACAATGCCGTCAAACTGGTCGTGAATCGATTGATTGCTCGGTCGTGATGGTTGGAAAGCAAGTGGAATCGGTACTTCAGTTGTTACGACAGCACCGGTGAGAAGCTTAGAAAAAGCATAAACGACTTAGTGCATCCAGCAAAACATCCCGTTTTTCATTCAAAGAAAATGCATTGAAATTTCATTAGCGTTACAGCAGCTGTCAGCTAACTTGCTGGAAATTTTTTGCATTTTCCATGCCCTCCAATGTAATATGAAATACGAGTGACAAGCGTTCCATGAACCAACTTAAATTGTGTTCCTCTGTAACGAAAACAGTTTCTGCTGAAGCACGATATGAGTGCCTAATTTATGTTTTCTCGTGAGCATATATATAAATCCAAAGTGTTCAGCCAAAAGTTTATTCTCACGCTGGAAACCGAATAAAATAGTTGCAACACACGGAATCAAGTTCGAAAGAATACAGAGAACGGTTTTTCCTGCCCCCCTGAGCTTCATTTTCAGTGTGAAGTTTTCGTTCCAACCAGCAACACTGCCTTTCCGTGTTTTCCGTCAACCGGAAGTGAAATGAAAAAAGTGTTTGGAACTGATTTCGGAGCTGCACTATAAGCGGCCGACTTTAAACTTGTATGCATCAATCGGCAGAAAAAGAAGAGTTCCTAGTGAGTTAATTCTGCATTGAGAGACGACAATGGGCGTGAAGAAAATTTTTACTAGAATTCGGGACCCTGAGCACGACGTAGAGCAGCTCGGAAACAATTACGAGTCAGTGCCGATGCCCCACCATCAGGAAATTAGCTGTGTCATGTGAAAGTTAGTACTAGGAGCGTCTTGAACGTTGGAAAGCAAGAGGCATTTTATAATCAAAATACAATAATTTACGAGGCGCTGCATTCCATCGGGTGGTCCTATTTTTTCGAGCTATTCACTTTGACGCCTCAAGTGCAAGGATTTGGTCCGGTGTATGGTTTCAGTTCGCGAAAGATTTGTGTGGTTTAAAATTCCCCGTTGTGCTGAAATCATCCTCCCACCAGGTGTGCATAATTATGTTGAACGTTTCGCTGACGCGAAGCATTTGATCTTTACCAAAGAGGGAGCGACAGCACAGCATTGGTATCGAAAGGCTTCAAGCCGACCATTTGAGCATGGGAATTAGTCAGTCCTTCAAGAGGACATGAAATACCAGGTCTTGCGACTAGGTAGTAGCACGGAGCTAGTATACGCGTTAAACACATAAAGTTCGAGTTGGTGGTAGTTCGTACGCGAGCCATACTTAGATGACTGAATTTACTTTGTGAATCACGTGATTTCTGTGATTTGAGTTTGCAGTTTCTTGAAGCATTCATCGTAGGTGATATTCGAAATAATCCTTTATTTTGCAGCAAAGAATTGTTTATTTTGTTGTTATTAATTGTGAATGAATTATTATTTGCTCGGTGTCTTTCGCACGTCGCAGGTTTGTGGATAACTAAGGTATCTCTCAAAAAATTTGATTGGTACGGGAATTGGATTTTTTCGCTTCGGTCGCACTCTACAATGCCGTCAAACTGGTCGTGAATCCATTGATCGCTTGGTCGTGATGGTTGGGAAGGAAGTGGAATCGGTACTTCAGCTGTTTCAAGACAGCACTGTTGAGAGGCTTTGAAATGCATAAATAACTTAGTGCACCCTGTAAAACATCTCGTTTTTCATTCAAAGAAAATGCGTTGAAATTTCATTAGCGTTACAGCAGCTTTCAACTAATTTGCTGGCAATTTTTAGCATTTTCCATGCCCTCAAATGGAATATGAAATACGAGTGACAAGCGTCCCATAAACCAACTTAAATTGTGTTCCTTTGGAACGAAATCTGTTCCTGCTAAAGCGCGATATGAGTGCCTCATTGATGTTTTCTCGTGAGCGTATGTATAAATCCAAAATGTTAAGCCCAAAGTTTCTTCTCAAGCTGTAAACCGAATAAATTACTAGCAGCACACGGAATCAAGTTCGATAGAATACAGAGAACTGTTTTTCCTGCCCCCATGAGCTTCATTTTCAGTGTGAAATTTTTGTTCCAACCCGCAACACTGCCTTTCCGTGTTTTCCGTCAACCGTAAGTGAAATGAAAATAGTGTTTGGAACTGATTTCAGAGCAGCACTATAAGCGGCCGACTTTAAACTTGTATGCATCAATCGGCTGAAAAAGAAGAGTTCCTAGTGAGTTGATTCTGCAGTGAGAGATGACAATGGGGGCGAGGAAAATTTTTACTAGAATGCGGCACCCTGAGCACAACGTAGAGCAGCTCGGAAATAATTATGAGGCAGTAATGATGCCCCACCACCAGGAAATCAGCGGTGTCATGTGAAAGTTAGTACTAGGAGCATCTTGAACGTTGGAGAGCAAGAGGTATTTTATTATCAAAATACAACAATTTCCGAGGCGCTGCATTCCATCGGGTGGGCCTATTTTTTCGAACTATTCACTTTGACGCCCCAAGTTCAAGGATTTGGTAAGTGTGTTTGGTTTCAGTTCGCGAGAAATTTGTTTGGTTTAATATTTCCCGTTGTGCTGAAAACATCCTCCCACCATGTGTGCATAATTATGTTGAACGTTTCGCTAACGCAAAGCATTTGATCTTTATCGAAGAGGGCGCGACAGCACCGAACTGGTATCGAGAGGCTTCAAGCCGACGTTTTGAGCATTGGAATTAGTCAGTTCTTCAAGAGGACTTGAAATACCAGGTCTTTCGACGACGTGTTAGCACGAAACTAGTATACGCGATAAACACGTAAAGTTCGAATTCGTGGTAGTTCGTACGCGAGCCATACCTAGATGACAGAATTTACTTTGTGAATCAGGTCATTTCTGTGATTTGAGTTTCCAGTTTTATGAAGCATTCATCCAAGTTGATATTCAAGAGAATCCTGTCTTTTGCCGCACAGAACTGTTTATTTTGATGTTATTGATTTTGAATGAATGTTTGTTTGTTCGGTGTCTTTCGCACGTGGCAGGTTTATGGATAACTAAAGTATCTTTCAGAAAACCTGGTTGGCATGGGGATTGGATTTTTTCGTTTCGGTCGCACTCTACAATGCCATCAAACTGGTCGTGAATCGATTGACCGCTCGGTCGTGATGGTTGGGAAGCAAGTGGAATCGGTACTTCAGCTGTTTTAAGGTAGCACCGTTGAGAAGCTTTGAAAATGCATAAATAACTTAGTGCACCCTGCAAAACCTCCCGTTTTTCATTCAAAGAAAATGCATTGAAATTTCATTAGCGTTACAGCAGCTGTCAACTAATTTGCTGGCATTGTTTTGCATTTTCCATGCCCCCCAATGGAATATGAAATACGAGTGACAAGCGTCCCATAAGCCAACTTAAATTGTGTTCCTCTGGAACGAAATCTGTTCCTGCTGAAGCGCGATATGAGTGCCTCATTTTTGTTTTCTCGTGAGCATAAATATAAATCCAAAATGTTCAGCCAAAAGTTTCTTCTCACGCTGGAAACCGAATAACTTAGTTGCAAAACACGAAATCCAGTTCGAAAGAATACAGAAAACTGTTTTTCCTGCCCCCCTGAGCTTCATTTTCAGTGTGAAATTTTCGTTCCAACCCGCAACACTGTCTCTCCGTGTTTTCCGACAACCGGAAGTGAAATGAAAATAGTGTTTGGAACTGATTTCAGAGCTGCACCATAAGCGGCCGACTAAAAACTTGTATGCATCAATCGGCAGAAAAAGAAGAGTTTGAAGTGGGTTGATTCTGCAGTGAGAGACGACAATGGGCATGAGGAAAATTTTTACTAGAATGCGGCACCCTGCCCACAACGTAGAGCAGCTCGGAAATAATTATGAGGCAGTGCCGATGCACCACCACCAGGAAATTAGCGGTGTCATGTGAAAGTTAGTACTGGGAGCATCTTGAACGTTGGAAAGCAAGAGGTATTTTAAAATCAAAATACCACAATTTACAAGGCGCTGCATTCCACCGGGTGGTCCTATTTTTTCGAGCTATTTTCTTTGACGCCTCAATTTCAAGGATTTGGTCAGTGTGTTCGGTTTCATTTCGCGAGAAATTTGTGTGGTTTAAAATTCCCCGTTGTGCTGAAATCATCCTCCCACCATGTGTGAATAGTTATGTTGAACGTTTCGCTGACGCGAAGCATTTGATCTTCCTCGAAGAGGGAGCGATAGCAGTGGTATCGAGAGGCTTCCAGCCGACCTTTTGAGCATGGGAATTAGTCAGTCCTTCAAGAGGACATGAAATACCTGGTCTATCGACGAGGTAGTAGCACGTGGCTATTATACGCGTTAAGGAGATCGTCCCACTTATTCAACTTTTTTCGTCCGATTCGTTAGAAAATTGGCCAGTATATGTATTTTCTGAAATTAAACCTTTTTTACTCGGGTCACTTTTTCGATTTAGGGCTTAGTTTTTATTTTTTTTCGAAAAATTAATTTTTTGGAATACGTTATGGATATTTCAAAATGCTACTCGTCTTCAAGTTTTGGAGCTAAAACGAAAACAAAGACAGTGTCAGAATCCATAGAACATTCCTAACACACTCAAAAGGGCTTTTTTTCAAATTCAAATTTTCTCGATTTTTTTCCAAATTTTTCAAAATTTCTAAAAACAACAGTAATTTTTGGGGTTTAGAGCTATGTATTTTTTTGAAAAATTTGTATTTGGGAAAAACCCAACTTGAGTGTGTTAGGAATGTTTCAAGAATTCTATAACTGTCTTTGGTTTTGTTCTAGCATCAAAACTCGAAGACGAGTAGCATTTAGATTGTTGAAAGTTAGAAGTGTTAGGTTTGAGTATTATCGAAATTTTTTGTTAAAGTGTAATATAATGAAGATTTTATGTAATTGAATGCAGTTTTATTTTCATTTCGATAATTTCTATCCATAACTTCATATTCACATTGTGAATTATGATTTCCTAACCAAAAAAATGAAAAAAATTTTTTTTTCATTTTCCACTTATATGAAATTTTTCATTTTCAGTCTGATTCTCATGAAATTTGACTATGATATGTAACTTTTAAAAACAAATACAATTTCATTAATTCATTTTTTTCGATTTAGGCCTTAGTTTTTGGAAAAATTTGACATATTGGTTTTTAGAAATTGATATTTCACTGATATTGATATTTCAAGACGTATCTCCTCATTCAATTTTGATGCTAGAACAAAAACAGAGACAGTTTTGAATCCATGGAACACTCTTAACACGCTCAAATTGGCTTTTTTCCATTTACTATTTGTTCTCTTTTTATGTGGAGTTCAAATGGGCTCAAAGGTAAAGATTTTGATCCCCTTATCCCCCCTGGGGGGGAGATCTATTGTCCGTAGTGCCATAAAACTTTATGACCGAATAGTCCTCCACCTAAGGGTACTTTTCCAACATAAACATGAAAAATTATCACCTAAGTGACAGGGGCCTGGGCCGGCCTGGGACGGCCTTTTTCAACACGTAAAGTTCGAATTGGTGGTAGTTCGTACGCGAGCCCTACTTAGATGATTGAATTTACTTTGTGAATCGCGTCATTTCTGTGATTTGAGTTTCATGAATCATTCATCCTAGGTGAAATTCGAAAGAATCCTGTCTTTTGCAGCACAGAATTGTTTATTATGTTGTTATTGATTGTGAATGAATATTTGTTTGTTCGGTGTCTTTCGCACGTCGCAGGTTTATGGATAACTAAAGTATCTTTCAGAAAACCTGGTTGGCACGGGGATTGGATTTTTTCGTTTCGGTCGCACTCTACAATGCCCTCAAACTGGTCGTGAATCGATTGACCGCTCGGTCGTGATGGTTGGGAAGCAAGTGGAATCGGTACTTCAGCTGTTTTAAGGCAGCACCGTTGAGAAGCTTTGAAAATGCATAAATAACTTAGTGCACCCTGCAAAACCTCCCGGTTTTCATTCAAAGAAAATACATTGAAATTTAATTACCGTTACAGCAGCTGTCAACTAAATTGCTGGCATTTTTTTGCATTTTCCATGCCCTCCAATGGAATATGAAATACGAGTGACAAGCGTCCCATAAACCAACTTAAATTGTGTTCCTCTGGAACGAAATCTGTTCCTGCTGAAGCGCGATATGAGTGCCACATTTTTGTTTTCTCGTGAGCATAAATATAAATCTGAAATGTTCAGCCAAAAGTTTCTTCTCACGCTGGAAACCGAAAAACTTAGTTGCAACACACGAAATCAAGTTCGAAAGAATACAGAGAACTGTTTTTCCTGCCCCCCTGAGCTTCATTTTCAGAGTGAAATTTCCGTTCCAACCCGCAACTCTGCCTTTCCGTGGTTTCCGACAACCGAAAGTGAAATAAAATAGTGTTTTGAACTGATTTCAGAGCTGCACCATGAGCGACCGACTATAAACTTGTATGCATCAATCGGCAGAAAAAGAAGAGTCCTAGTGAGTTGTTTTTGCAGTGAGAGACGACAATGGGCATGAGGAAAATCTTTACTGGAATGCGGCACCATGACCACAACATAGAGCAGCTCGGAAATAATTTAAGGCAGTGCGGATGCCCCACAACCAGGAAATTAGCGGTGTCATGTGAAAGTTAGTACTAGGAGCACCTTGAAAGTTGGAAAGCAAGATGTATTTTATAACCAAAATACAAAAATTTACGAGGCGCTGCATTCCATCGGGTGGTCCTTTTTTTCGAACTATTCACCTTGACGCCTCAATTTCATGGATTTGGTCAGTTTGTTTGGTTTCAGTTCGCGAGAAATTTGTGTGGTTTAAAATTCCCCGTTGTGCTGAAATCATCCTCCCACCATGTGTTCATAATTATGTTGAACGTTTCGCTGACGCGAAGCATTTGATCTTCCTCGAAGAGGGAGCGACAGCAGTGATATCGAGAGGCTTCCAGCCGACCTTTTGAGCATGGGAATTAGTCAGTCGTTCATGAGGACATGAAATAACAGGTCTTTCCACGAGGTAGTAGCACGGGGCTAGTATTCGCGTTGAACACGTAAAGTTCGAATTCGTGGTAGTTCGTACGCGAGCCATACTTAGATGACCGAATTTAATTTGTGAATCACGTCATTTCTGTGATTTGAGTAGTTTCTTGAAGCATTCATCCAACGTGATATTCTAAAGAATCCTGTCTTTTGGAGCGCAGAACTGTTTATTTTGTTGTTATTGATGGTTCATGAATGTTTGTTTGCTCGGTGTCTTCCGCACGTCGCAGGTTTATGGGTAACTAAAGTATCTTTCAGTAAACCTGATTGGTACGGGAAATGGATTATTTCACTTCGGTCGCACTCTACAATGCCGTCAAACTGGTCGTGAGTAGATTGATCGCTCGGTCGTGATGGTTGGGAAGCAAGTGGAATCGGTACTTCAGCTGTTTAAGGCAGCACCGTTGAGAAGCTTTGAAAATGCATAAATAACTTAGTGCACCCTGCAAAACATTCTGTTTTTCATTCAAAGAAAATGCATTGAAATTTCATTAGCGTTACAGCAGCTGTCAACTAACTTGCTGGCATTTTTTTGCACTTTCCATGCCCTCCAATGGAATATGAAATACGAGTGACAAGCGTCCCATAAACCAACTTAAATTGTGTTCCTCTGGAACGAAATCTGTTCCTGCTAAAGCGCGATATAAGTGCCACATTTATGTTTTCTCGTGAGCATAAATATAAATCCAAAATTTTAGGCCACAAGTTTCTTCTCACGCAGGAAACCGAATAACTTAGCTGCAATTCACGGAATCGAGTTCGAAACAATACTGAGAACTGTTTTTCCTGCCCCCCTGAGCTTCATTTCCAGTGGGAAATTTTCGTTCCAGCCCGAACCACTGCCTTTCCGAGTTTTCCTACGACCGGAATTGAAATGAAAATAGTGTTTGGAACTGATTTCAGAGCTGCCACACAAGCGGCCGACTATAAACTTGTATGCATCAATCGGCAGAAAAAGAAGAGTTCCTAGTGAGTTGATTCTGAAGTGAGAGACGACAATGGGCATGAGGAAAATTAATACTAGAATGCGGCACCCTGAGCACAACGTAGAGCAGCTCGGAAATAATTATGAGGCACAGCCGATGCCCCACCACCAGGAAATTAGCGGTGTCATGTGGAAGTTAGTACTAGGAGCATCTTGAACGTTGGAAAGCAAGAGGTATTTTATAATCAAAATACATCAATTTACGAGGTGCTGCATTTCATCGGATGGTCCTATTTTTTTGAACTATTCAATTTGACGGCCTAAGTTCAAGGATTTGGTCAGTGTGTATGGTTTCAGTTGGAGAGAAATTTGTGTGGTTTAAATTCCCCGTTTTGCTGAAATCATCCTCCAACCATGTGTGCATAATTATGTTGAACGTTTCGCTGACGCGAAGCATTTGACCTTCATCGAAGCGGGAGCGACAACACAGCAATGGTATGGAGAGGCTTCAAGCCGACCTTATGAGTATGGGATTTAGTCAGTCCTTCAAGAGGACATGAAACACCAGGTCTTTCGACGACGTAGTAGCACGAAGCTGGTATACGCGTTAAACACGTAAAGTTTTAGTTCGCGGTAGTTCGTACGCGAGCCATACTTAGATGACTGAATTTACTTTGTAAATCGGGTCATTTCAGTGATTTGAGTAGTTTCTCGAAGCATTCATCCAACGTGATATTCGACAGAATCCTGTCTTTTGGAGCACAGAACTGTTTATTTTGTTGTTATTGATGGTTCATGAATGTTGGTTTGCTCGATGTCTTTGGCATGTCGCAGGTTTATGGATAACTAAAATATTTTCCAGCAAACCTTGTTGGTACGGGAATTGGATTTTTGTCGCTTCGGTCGCACTCTACAATGCCGTCAAACTAATCGTGAATCGATTGATCGCTCGGTCGTGATGGTTGGGAAGCAAGTGGAATCGGTACTTCAGCTGTTGTAAGGCAGCAACAACAACAACAAAAACAAACATCGGCATCTTTGGGATGCTTTATTTCCAATCAAGCCTGATACAAATGATCTTAAGCATTGGTTTTTCAAATGTTTTATAACTAACACCATATATAGGACACCATGACGGTTCCTCCGTAATGCCAGTACCCATTTCCGACACCTGGGTCGAGTGGGGTATTGTGCTTGAGCTTTCCCTTATACCCAACGAGAAAAGTCGCAGCGCCAGCGCCGGGATACGAACCCGCGATTCCAACATACAAGTCCGATCCCTTAACCGCTCTGCCAACGCGAGCACGGTGTCTGGTCGGTGAGCACCGTTGAGAAGCTATGAAAAAGCATAAATAACTTAGTGCATCCTGCAAAACATTCCGTTTTACATTCAAAGAAAATGAATTGAAATTTCATTAGCATTACAGCAGCCGTAATTTAACTTGCAGGCAATTTTTTGCATTTTCCATGCCCTCAAATGGAATATGAAATACGAGCGACAAGCGTCGCATAAACCAACTTAATTAAATTGTGTTCCTCTGGAACGAAATCTGTTTCTGCTGAAGCGCGATATGAGTGCCTTGTTTATGTTTCTACGTGAGCATGCAAATAAATCCAAAATGTTCAGCCAAAATATTATTCTTATGCTGGAAACCGAATAACTTGGTTGCAATTCCCATAATCAAGTTCGAAAGAATACAGAGAACAGTTTTTCCTGCCCCCCTGAGCTTCATTTTCAGTGTGAAATTTTCGTTCCAACCCGCAACACTGCTTTTCCGTGTTTTCCGACAACCGGAAGTGAAATGAAAATAGTGTTTGGAACTGATTTCAGAGCTGCACCATAAGCGGCTGACTATAAACATGTATGAATCAATCGGCAGAAAAAGAACAGTTCCTAGTGAGTTGATTCTGCAGTGAGAGACGATAATGGGCATGAGAGAATTTTTTACTAGAATGCGGCACCCTGAGCAAAACGTAGAGCAGCTCGAAAATAATTATGAGGCAGTGCCGATGCCCCACCACTAGGAAATTAGCGGTGTCATGTGAAAGGTAATACTAGGAGCATCTTGAACGTTGGAAAGCAAGAGGTATTTTATAATCAATATACAAAAATTTACACGACGCTGCATTCCCTCGGGTGGTCCTATTTTTTCGAACTACTCACTTTGACGCCTCAAGTTCAAGGATTTGGTCAGTGTGTATGGTTTCAGTTCGCGAGAAATTCGTGTGGTTAAAATTCCCTGTTGTGCTGAAATCATCCTCCCACCATGTGTGCATAATTTTGTTAAACGTATCGCTGACGCGAAGCATTCGATCTTTATCGTAGTGGGAGCGACAGCACAGCAGTGGTATCGAGAGGCTTCAAGCAGTCCTTTGGAGCATGGGAATTAGTCAGTCCTTCAAGAGGGCATGGAATACCAGGTCTTTCGACTTGGTAGTAGCACTGGGCTAGTATACGCGTTAAACACGTAAAGTTCGAATTCGTGGTAGTTTGACGCGAGCCATACCTAGATGACTGAATTTACTCTGTGAATCATGTCATTTCTGTGATTTGAGTTAGCAGTTTCTTGAAGCGTTCATCCTAGGTGATATTCGGAAGAATCCTGTCTTTTGCGGCGAAGAAAATGCATTGAAATTTGATTAAATAATCCATTTTCATGTTCATGATTTTCTTTACAGGAAGGTAAAAAGACCGACGTTGCTGCATAAATCTTTCCACAAGACATTTTTTAAAGAAAAAAAAATTAAGTTTGGTTTATTTTTTAAAAATTATTTGAATTTTCATAAAGGTCTAAAAGAATTGTATGAAAGCTTTCACTTTCTAAACGCTTCAATATTTCTAGACATAAATGTCCACAAATTAGATCCCCGTTTTCTGAATTTTGTTAGTAGAGAAAACAATATCAAAACAATCTGTTCAATAGTCTTCAAATTCAATTGGCTAAACTAAACCATAACTGTCAGAGTTATAGCATATATTATCTTTCTCAAACCAACATGTCCAGTGCGTTCCATATCCTTTTTCAGTGTCCAAATTTAGGGTTCTGCATTCAGCTTCTAGAGGGTGTTTAGGTAAAGTATCTCTCATGTAAATATCTCGAACATTCGGAATTTTCAATATATTTATGTTGTATTCCAAATCATGTTTAGATAATGGTTTGATAGGTATTACTTTTTTGATGGTTTCAAACAGAGACCCTTTCCACAAGTTTTTTTCCTCGGAGTTACCCTTATACCTGAACCTTTTTTACTTTCCATTGCTTCATTATGCCTTTTAGTTTCTGACAAAAGTTCATCATCAGCTTTTTTCTTATTAACTGCGGATGCTATTACAGCAGCACCTCCAGCCAAAGAGCCAGCTACCCCAAGGCCTGCTAATAAAGCTGGAATTGTAAATATAAACCCCCCCCATTTCCTCAGTATCTTTAGAAACAAAAGAAGGCTTTATCATTTTGCCCAGCGTACACATACCTTTGACCAGTATCTTATTGTTCATTGTAATTAAATATCGAGGATTATCAGTATCAGTTTTCTTCTTACACTTTACACAGTAGATTCATTAAACATTATCATGTGAATATGTTTTAATTTGTAGTAGTTTAAACTCATTTTATATCCGTCAGATTGTTATCGAATTACTCTGCCAGATAGAATCAGTGCATATGCATGTGTATCATCAGGAATATTAGTTTTAAAGTCTGCTTTAATTTTATTATCAATTGTAGGTTCTTTGATACGTTCATTTTGTCTGCTGATATCAAACACATAGATGGGATACAAATAATTAAAGTGTCTGTATTCGATAGCACAATTTTCATGAGACATATAATCTATTAACATCTTATAAGCTGTAGCATAATAATTTGAGAATTAAAAATCTTTCGTTAATCTAGTCACTGCAATACCTAATGCTGATAATTTTTATATGGCATCGTTTGACGTCAAGAATCATTTTACAAACGTTCCTTTATATGAAACAATTGAAATAATCTTAAATTGTTTGTTCGAAAGCGTAGATACTGTCCTGGGCCTCAGTAGCATTCTTCAAGACTGTCCTTCAGCACTCTGTATTGAACTCGTTTTCGTTTTTGACAATAAATTTTATGAGGTTGGACGGGTTAGGTATAGTGCTACCACTTGGCCTTACTTTTGCCAATATTTTTTATATGCTTTCAAGAGCAAAAATGGCTCAAGAATTGTCCTCCAGAGTTGAAATGTTTGTGTACAAGCGATTTGTAGATGATACCTTTCTAATTTTTTATAATCGGTCTCATTGCTCTCTTTTCCTCGATTATTTGAATTCTCAACGCCCAAATATTACCTCTACTCTAGAAACTAGACAGAACGGTAGCATTTTTTCCCTAGATTCTTCAGTTACGAAAGAGAGTAATCATTTTTGTAGTTCAGGTTTTCGCAAGTGCAGTTTCACCGGTCTTGGTACATTTTTTTAGTTTTTGCACATATCGATTTAAAATGAACGGTATTAAAAGGTTATTGTCCAGGGCTTTTGCAGTTAGTTCTAACTCAAGCAATCTTCATAATAAGTTTACTCTCATAAAATGGTTTTTCCATTCCAATGGTTTTACAATGCGACTTTTTTCGACTATTTTGAGGATTTTTTCAATCGAATATGCTACCAAACTTCTGTTGCTACTGTAGAAAGAAGAGATTTGTTTTGTATTCTCATTTTTTTCGGTCAACATACGGAAAAAATGAAGAAAGAATTGAACGTACTTTTAGACAAATATTTTACTTCAGTTAACTTTCATTTTGTGCTTTTTAATGAACATCGAATTGGTTTCCTCTTCAACTGCAAAGATAACTTCCAAAAGGTATGTTCTCTTCTGTAATTTTTCAACACAGATGCATTATGGAATCTCTTTATATATTACAACACAAGCTTGTTTTGAATTACTGCCAATTCGCTTTTCCTTTGCAAATAGTTTAGGGATTGGATTTCGTTCTTTAAATATTTTCTTACATGTACATTTACTTTTGATATATTCAGTATATATATTTTTTCAGAGCAATTTGTTGAGAGTGACTTATTGAGTTGGAATGTTCAATTTCAACATTATAGCTTTTTATGTAAAATGCTACATATCAAAGCTTTATTCCTCGCTATTATTTTTTTAGTTAAAATTTTTAAAAATACATGCCAACATTTGCTTCCAATTTATTTTGTGGTTTTTGCCTTACGCAGAGGTCAAACTATATTATCCTTAATTTTGGCGGATGCCAGTTATAAATAAATATTGCATAAATACAAGGTGGTGCATAAGTAACGCACCCTTTTAAAAAATTAATAATAAATAAACTATGAAAGGTATAACGATGGGGATCATTGCAAACGACTTAAAGTTTATTCACATGTCGTATAGTGTCTACAGATGTCCAGTGTATATTGCGGTAATAAATCATAAAAATTTACCTTCAAAATGGTGCGCTACACGAAAGAACAACGAGCAAAAATTGTTGAACTCTACTTTTCATGTAATGGTTCAATTATTGCAGTGCAGAGAAGTTACAGGAACATTTTTAATGATGGATGAAGTCCTGATAAAAATTGCATAGAAGCAATGGTCTCTAGATTCAAAGAAACCGGATCAACAGCAGACAAACTTAGCAGAACCAACCGTTAGAACTTATGTTTCAATTCAGGCTGTTTCTTAAGGCTGAATGAATAAACAATGCTCCGGCTGAAAAGTTTACATTGACAAACCTAATACTTTCCAGGAATTAAAACTGAAAATTCTTCGAGAAATCAGCAGATAACTCCAGAGCTGTTAAAGAGTACGTTTATGTTTGACCAACAATGGTAATCATTTAAAGGATATTATTTTCCATACTTAGTTGTAAAATAAACTCTAAGAGTTCCTCCATTTTTTGCAATTATCCCCATCGTTATACATTTCATAGTTTATTCATTATTATTTTTTTAAAAGGGTGCGTTACTTATGCGCTACCCTGTATAATTAAAAATGATGGCCAATAGGACAGAAGTTAGGTCGCTTTACTCGAGAAAGGGATTAGATTCGAAGCTCCGTTCGGAACTACTAAACTGATGTCGAGGTTGCCATGGCAGGGTGTAAAGCTATTCAAGTTAGGGAGAAAGCGAAAATCCTGGCCAACCGATGAGCTCGGCTGACTTTAAATTATATCAATCTGTACTTAAAACGACAACAAACTGTTTCAAATAGTCATTAGGGACAGTTTTTATTAACAGAAAACATGTGTAAAATGAAACACATTAATACGTTCATTCTGCACTCGCGATTGCATTGATATTCTATGAATACCACCGATAATCTGTAATTTTATATATTCCAACATTTGGGGACTTTAAACCTGGTGCCCTTGCTATGAAATAGGGCGTCATATACTCACTGAGATCCATTTTGAAAGAAAAGATGGATCTCAGACCCTGGGCTTTCAAATATTGTCAATGGCGAGAATTAAAAAAAATTGTTGAGAGCTTCGCAGAGTATATGGACTACCGAACAAGTCTTTTTTTTACCCCAGCTGGCTGTTTTGACGAGATGAATCTACAAGGATTATCTGTAGGTTCCGCGAAACTTTTGCTATAAATGCGTCTTCAATACAGACATTTTAGGACGGAATGGGGTAAAAAATTTTGAAGATGGACATGAGTCACATTGTTGTCGCTGATGAGACCCAGATAACTCTTGACAGACCTGACGGCTGGGTAATGGTCAGGTGTAGTTCGAGAAAAAACGTCAGTATCATTTGAGGTACCAACAATCGTCCAGGTGGAGCCATAATATGGGCAGATATCATGAGGATAGGCATGTTGGTCACATCCCAATTGAAAATCAAGGACGTATCGCCGGTGTATTAAGGACGTGAGGGTCGATTACGCACGATTTATAGGCTAGTCGGCCTGCTCTGCTTTAACACTGCCTCTACGCGCCCCAAACCAAGCGCGGTCAAGCTCGGACGTGAAATTCATAGTTGGCCTTGGATGGTTCGAAGGCGCAAAATTTTCAGTTGATTAACGGCCGTAACATTTGAAAGCGGCATGACTCGATCTGTCAGTTAATGACAGCGTGTCATCGTGAGCGTACTGGCGGTTACTGCCTCTGCAAAGGTTGCGTTTGGTGTTTCGACTGTGTTCTTCACAATCATTGCGTTAGGCAAATTGTGACGTAGTATTGCATCAGATGCCCAAAACATTTTTATTAATATTATATTGATGGTTTACTTGGATGTTGTGGCGATCAACCGTTATGCTCACCCTCAGATTTTTCTCGTCACTTCTCGAGCTCAAGCTGAGTTCAATTTTTTAAACATAGTTATGAGAAGTGTTGTTCGTCCAACTGTTTTGAAACTAGAACAGTGGTATTCATATCAAAGTACTCTGGATAGATTACTGAGCAAGTTTACAGAACAGTTCACATTCACTTGATTCATTTGCAAGTTTTTCACAGAGTGGCTATAAAGACTGTTTTTTTTCAAATGTGTATTGATGTCACAATAAGTTACTTATTTTCACCATATTAATAAGTGCAAATGCTGACATTGAACAATAAATTAAACCAATATGCTTTTCACAGTGCTTTGTATCAGTGCCAACAAGAATAGAGGAAAACGCTGGTGATAAACCAAAACTGTGAGTTTATAATGAAAAATCGAATGCTCTAAATATGTATCATGGCCAAAAAATAGCACAACGTTGTATGACTCTTGCAATTTTGAGACTTAGCACTCCTACAGGGTCCGAGAGATGTGAATTTGGGTCATTTTATATTGTAATTATCGTTTTGCCTTTTCATTTCATTTTTCAGTCTTTGAACTTGTTATTTGAAATGCTGTTCAGCATCCAGCCAATAAACAAGCACATTTAGTCAACTTTAAGTGCCTACGTATGTAATTTATCGATGATGCATTTCTTAATTGACACAGAAGATATCAAGTTCAAAATTTCCCATTCGATGCTGTAAGATAACAATATTGATTTGCAACTGCTATGTTTCCCTTGTCAGAAGATTAAACGTTGCCACGAGACGGGCTTGTCCCTAATCATTTCAGCACAATCAATGCGAGATGGAAGTAAGCCTGAGCCCAGCTCACTGACAGTCTGGAAACCAAGCGATGTGGTTCTGGAAGTTGGATAATTTTCCCTCTACACTAGGCGATGAGTTTTTCAAGTACGTCTTCACCTCTGGTACGTCTGCAAATAATAGAGAAAATTATTAGACGAGAAAAGTAACAAAACACTGACGACCACATCTTAATTTTTTTTTGCTGGTTCATTGGCCATCCAGCTGATGCAGGGTATTGAAAATTTACGTTGTAACTCTAATTTCATCCGTTATGTTCTTTAACGATGTTCAAAATGTTCCCCCCCCCTCAGGGGGATACAACTATTGTATCTATGGGAAGTAGCGCTCCCAGGGGGACAATGTGAGGGCCCGAGCTAAAGGTTAGGTAGGCCTTTTTGTTAAAATAACATAGGTTTTTGCTTTGTTACGGACCATATTTTTTCGGTTCGCTGCTGTCCTGTTTTTTCAGCACCTACTACTTTCTTCTTCAACTTTGATCTTGTTTCATGAACTTCTTTCCCATCTTATTGTTTCTATGACCCTTCAGCATAGCTTCCTCATTTTCTTATCTCCATACTGAATGGTGCCTTCCTCCTTCCTCTCTTTGATACGTTCTATTTTCGTAGCGGATGAGGAGGCCTAAACTAACTTATAATCTAATCTAATCTTCAAAATGTTCCCTTCAGGCAAATCATTTCCATAATGAACAAAAATGTGAGAGACTTATCGAGAATACTATGCATATATAATGTACATGAGCGTTGAAATGGCTCTCTGTACACTTGAGTTGATATATCATTATATTAGGAAAAAAATAAAATATGATATATTTTATTGATTTATTTCTTGATGTATAGATTATCAAGAATATATATATATATATATATATATATATATATATATTTGTATATATTCAGTATATTTTGGTAGTAACCCTTCCTTGACACAGGTTTCATTAAAAATAATGCCATATTGATTATCAATAATAGTTTTGTTCAATTTTTCTAGTTTTCGGAAGAGTTTACTATGATCGAAATTTATTGAATTTAAAGGCTCCCCTAACGTTTTGTAATTAAAATTTTGCGACGCGTTTCGTCCTGCGTCCACGGACATCATCAGGCTAAAAATAGTTTGAGTTGTGCAGCTAATAGTATGGAGAAGTGGGCAGAGTGGCTGCGGTTACTCGAATGTAGAAACGGGCATTTGATGCAAGTTAGAAGGTGTACAGTTGGTCTGCGAAGTGAGGAGGGCTAGGCGACCTAGGTTCCGTAGTGGAAGGTACATTCTCTATTCTATTAGCTGCACATCTCAAACTATTTTTAGCCTGATGATGTCTGTGGACACAGGACGAAACGCGTCGCAAAATTTTAATCACAAAACGTTAGGGGAGCTTTTAAATTCAATAAATTTCGATCAAAGTAAACTCTTCCGAAAACTAGAAAAATTGAACAAAACCATTAGTAATAATCAATGTGGCATTATTTTTAATGAAACATATATATGTATAGGGTGCTATGTAATTCGATGCACAGATTTTAACCAAATGCAGAAAAACGCAAAATAAAACGATTTTCATGAGTGGCAAAACCTCGAAACTGCTTTGTTTTCGATAAATGACCTGAAATAATTTCAGATTCCCGTAAGAATGGGCTTCACATGCAGCCAACGAGTAAAAACGAAGCTTCTTTGGCACGCGCTTCAGGCTATTCTTACAGGAATCTATAATTATTTCAGGTCATCATTTCTCGAAAACAAAGAAGTTGTGAGGTTTTGTCACTCCTGAAAATCGTTTTATTTTGCGTTTTTCTGCCTAAGGTTAAAATCCGCATCGCATCACACAACACCCTGTAAATACCGGGTGTCCCACAAAAATGTCCCCGACTTTTTAATTGATTGTATATATAAATTAACATATTTGAAAGGTCTTTTTTCACAATGCAATGAATTTTGTTCCATTTTCGGATAATTTAAGTTTTTGAAAATCGTTTACTAACCACTTTACAGTGATAGATTTGCTGAAACAGGTAGAACAACTAATTGCTCATAGGAAAAGTTTTCAAAACAACACTGGTGTTCTTCATTTCTCAATACATTACTTACTTCCTTATTTCATCATTTGAAGACACCTAAAATGCAGCTCACTCACGATCAAAGAATTTTCCTCGTATGAGAATATGAAGCAACGGTAAACTGTGAACAAGTAAGAGGAGCATTTAATTTTCTTTCTAATTTTCTAACTGTACGATACACAGTTTTCTTATCGGACGTGTATCTTTCCGGAAATTTTTTATTAATTGCTCTTCGAACTTTTTCACAGTTTTTCGTTGCCTCATATTCCAATACGATGAAAATTATTTGTTCGTTAGTGAACTGCATTTTAGGTGTCTTCAAACAATGAAATAAGGGAGTAAAAAACTTTTCAGAGCGTTTAAATACTTGGTGGTATGTAGGATACATCATTGTGAAATTATTATAAGCAGTAAGTATTGAGAAATGAAGAACACCAGTGTTGTTGTTTTTAAAACATTTCCTTAGAACAATTATATTTTCTACCTCTTTCAGTAAACCGAACACTGTAAAGTGGTTATTAAACGATTTTCAAAAAATTAGACTATTCGAAACGGAAACAAAATTTAATTCATTGTGAAAAAATACATCTTATATATATTAATTTAGAGCGGAGATATAATCATTTAAAAACTCCGAGACATTTTTGTGGGACACGCAATATAATGTAGACACTCCTCAGAGGGATACAACTATTGTATCTATGGGAGCTAGCGCTCCCAGGGAGGAAAATGTGAAGGCCCGAGCATGAGTTAGGTAGGCCTTCTTTTTGCTGAAACAAAATTTTTTGTTATGTTAAAAGACCACATATTTTCGGTTCACTGCTGTCCTGATTTTTAGCACCTACTACTTTCTTCTTCAACTTTGATCTGGTTTCATGAACTTTTTTCTCAACTTACTGTATTTATACCCTTTCTGCACAGATTCCGCGTTCCCTTAAAACGTTGACTACGTTTGTGCGATTGCTACGGTTGGTTCGGTTAAGTTGTGAGTAGCAGAATTTAGACACTCACCGTACTGCTCAAGTACATTCTTGTCCTTTATAAAAGGTGTGAGAAATAAAAGTGTACTATAATTTTTACCAGGTAGGTTCAAATCAATTCTAAAAAAGGTAGTGAAATTATGGAAATTCTATTCATTTATGCCGGTATTTAATGTACCTAATGGTACACATATTATATGTCCCAAAATGTGGTGCACGTGTTGATATTTGTTGGTTACATGCAGCATTTTAAATGGATTGTGATTTCATTTTCAATTCCTATATTATTTTGGTGTTTCATTGGTGAGAAGGCTGTGATTAATGGAAGTAAGATATTCATGTCAATTTTAATGTAGAAAATGTTTCATTTTTGTAATAAAAGTTCAAAAAAGAGCGGGATTCTATGTGCTTTCTAATGTATTGTCTTATGTACCGAGCTCCCAGTTGCACGTGCCTCGATCTCATTGGATGTACAATATTGTTCTCAGCTAGCTTAATGAGTCAATACATTCACAATGCATTAAGTGTGAATGTATTGTAAGATCCAAAGCTTCCAGTGCAATATTGTACACCCCGTGAGGCGAGGCACGTGCAACCGGGAGCGATTTTTTAACCTATAATCCATGGACGGCCAGCCGCAATTCGAATCTGGTCCTGAGGCGGTAAACAGCCGTTAGGTAGGGCGGAACAACGGCGATTCGTGTGCAGTTTTGTGTCCGAAAAAGTGGACATTTGACCCTTAAACCGCGCGTGATACAACTAAAAAACGCTTAGGAACCGGCGCGTTCCCACCTGCGAAACGTCCTTGATTTTCAATTGGGATCAGAGTACCCAAAGGAATAAGGGTGACATAAATACTGTACTACGCGATTTTGTATCATGTTTGTTTAACATATCCCAAATTTTTCCTTTTTTCGTATTTTCATGTTTATGTTTACTTACACGAAAAACGCTAAAAATTTGTCAGTTACCTTCGAAAATACATTACTTCCGTCGGTCGGTTAAGAAAGAATTCAATAAGTTAGTTTTTCTTTAAATAACTTACTGTCTACAAGCAAAATATTAGTAACATTTTCGCTATTGCGTGGTTATTGTTGTTTTCATAATCAAGCCAGTATAGCTGGTCGGAGTGCAAATCAATAAAAGCCCACACGAATGAGAAACGTAGCTTTAAACACTGTGTTATAAATTCTGAGTACTAACTTATCACCGTCAAGTAATGCAAACAAATAAGTTTACGTAAATACCAGCGATGTAACACGTTTTCTGTAATAAAATCTAGTTATAGCGGTTTTGAAGTGAACCGTGAAAGTTCATCTTACAAATCGAACTTGTTAATTAGAGTTGTATTATTCGAAATGTTGAATGGAAACATATTAAAAAAATGGAGCCAAATATGAAGAAATTTATGTAGAATTTAACTCTGCGTAAAAAATTTTAATTAAAAACTTTCATATGCTCAAGGTTATTCATTGTTTGGAAGGGGAAAGCCATTCTAAATTAATTAGAGCATTGAAAATTATTTTTCTGATGAGTATAGGGATTTGGACATACTGTATGCAGTTGACACAGAAGATATCAAGTTCAAAATTTCCCATTCGATGCTGTAAGATAACAATATTGATTTGCAACTGCTATGTTTCCCTTGTCAGAAGATTAAACGTTGCCACGAGACGGGCTTGTCCCTAATCATTTCAGCACAATCAATGCGAGATGGAAGTAAGCCTGAGCCCAGCTCACTGACAGTCTGGAAACCAAGCGATGTGGTTCTGGAAGTTGGATAATTTTCCCTCTACACTAGGCGATGAGTTTTTCAAGTACGTCTTCACCTCTGGTACGTCTGCAAATAATAATAGAGAAAATTATTAGACGAGAAAAGTAACAAAACACTGACGACCACATCAAAAATTTCAGAACACAAATCTTCCTACCTAAACATGATACCGTCGCACACACCCCAATTTGACCCAAAAATTAAATTCACGACTCCCGAAGGGAAATGTGTGTAGACAATGAACAGTCAATGCTCATCGCGTTCTGTACCAAATAAACTTGGAGTGTGTAACGAAATTGAGTTGTATTCTAAGGTATTGTGTATTAGGTTGTTCCTGAATCATTTTAACGCGCGTTGTACGACCGCCTCTCATCTTACGCTTGGCGGAAGGTTTGAAGATGCGGGTAGTATAGAAAGCGAGAGTCTTTGATGTAGTGGGATACATCTCCACTAGATATTCTGGGGAAGTGGAGGGAGTCAAGCAGCTGCGATAGGTCTGCGAGTCTAAAGTTCTGGGGATAGCAACGCGGGCGAGAAATTTGTTGAAATATACTTACTGCTAAATTTTTCGCTGGGTTGCTGACAGCTACAATAATGTATGAAATGAATTCGATGAATCCTACTTAATGGATGGTGGTAATCGCAAAAAGTGTACAACTCAAGTGATTAAAAAAATCTGCGCCATATTATTGTCGGTAGACTAAATGAAGGAATCTCCATGAATGCCTGCCGATATCTTTCTACACCGTCTGCGCGGCTCTCAAACACCGGTTGCCAAGCCATTTTTTAACTCAGAATTATATTAAGATAGCAGACTTGAACAGTTGTATCAAATAAAAACATAAGAAACATATATCAAATTACGAGAACATGTTTAATTTTTGCTCACGGCGTATTTTTGATATTCCCTGAGAAGGATCGACGGATGTATATACACAGAGAAACTTTTCATCATGGAACCGGCACACTTTTGTGCGTCAATTTGTCGATAAGGTGTTTCACGAAAGTGTGTCGGGATTATACAACGCACATAAATATACAAAGTGGGACCCACATAGCTTTAGTCAGCAATATTTTACTTAAAAGCTTCATTCTCATAGGCTACCTTGTGAATATTGCTAATGAGTGACAATATCTAAGAATTTCAAGAACTAAGACATGAATTCTAAGCTTCATGAGAGAAGTATATTACATTCATAAATTGCAAAGACTAACAAGTTTTAAAAAAACATTTTTGATTGTATGAAATGGAAATTTGGGATCTAACTTTCCCAATCGCTTGAAGAGGGCCAAAGGTGAAACATGAAGATGTACCACGATATTTTTAAATAACTGTTGAACACGTACAAAAACTATTAATTTTATTATCATGAAAAGCTGCAAACATGTTGAAACGTAGGCTTAGAAGGTATTTCATTAACATTTGACTTGATATAAACGTGTCTAGTACAGATGTTTAAAAGACAGTTGAAAGCACTTATCATGAGGTTTTTAACCAGAAAGTCTCAATATTAGCTATCTAATGTGCTCGAATAAATCAAATTAAGTACGGTTCTGTAAAAATTGAGTACGACAATTTTGGTCAATAGTATGTCTTACGAGCTTCGCTCAAATGTTTGTAAGTTCCATGTTTTACTTC
Source organism: Morinoia aosen (assembly GCA_030386875.1). Lineage (NCBI taxonomy): Eukaryota > Metazoa > Arthropoda > Malacostraca > Amphipoda > Talitridae > Morinoia > Morinoia aosen. Next base: position 37,407,919 of record CM059565.1, on the reverse strand, counting down.
GAACGGACGAACATTCTGTCATTCAATTGGGAAAACCTGAAAGACTGAAAATTTGCGGCAGTAAGAATGTTTCTGTTACTATGCTGCTCAAGTTGTTTTGACCACCCTCTTTTTTTCTTATTGCAAAATTATCATGTTTGAGAAAATCTTTAAATGCTATCTGTTATCGCTTCTTGAGAGTTTTTCAATGCTAATTAACCTGCTGTATAGGAAACACTCAGCTCTTATACTTATGACTAACTCCATAATTGAAAAATATGGGTAATATTTTAGAATTAGTGTTAAAACTTTGCCTATTTTCCCGAGATGCTTTGGCTACAATCAAAACAAGGGGCTCGAGATTGAGCCGATGAGATCAGTCGTCCATGTTGGTTTACTAGGAGCTTTAGATTGTGAATAATTATACGATACTCAGCCAGTGAAATGAGATTTTGCAATGTTGAAATATTTCACTCAGTATACTAAACCTATATCGAAAATTTGCTCCAGAGCCTTGTCAAAACAAATATGCATTCGCACAGAATAACGAATAAATCTGAGTAGAAGCAAGTACATGAAGCACATACGACTTCCATGCACTAGCGTTACGGACGATTTCAGTACTCACCATAGTCCGCCAAAATCATCAAGCAGTCGTAGGAGGAACAGAGATCGAATCCATCGTAGAAAGGCTTGGTTACGGAAATAATGTCGTGTCCTGAGTAGTCGAAGTGAACCGCGCACTGGTATACGCAGTCTAAAATAAAAACAATACTTACAAATACTGGGAGTAGAAATAGTAACCAGAAGTCAGTGGTTTCTGATACAAATCTAAGACTCCATCAACGAATATAGTCGTGCGTGAAAATTTCTAATTTCTATAAATGAACTTTAACCATGCATTATGTGCAAACTTCAACAGGCTTTAAAACATTTGTTAAAGTCTATATCCTTTCATATGAATGTAATAATTTTTGTGTAGTGGTGTGATTTTAATATGCTCCAACGACTTGAGGACCTGGTGTGAAAAAAAACTATACAAAAAATGTAGATTTTGGTAATTAAGCCATTTTAATGAAAAGTTATGGGTATAAAATGGTACGTGGTTAAAACTAAAATGAGCGTTTTCGGACCTCGACTCATCACCAGCAGTAAGATTCGTAATTTATTTTGAGAATTAAAAAAATTTTTACTTGGTAATTGAACATTTTGTTATATATAACGAGATTTGTGAGAGTTTCTGAGGAAAAGACTCATAGTATAAAAGCTGGACATAGGGAAATAGGAAATGAACGAAAGTCACAGTGGAACGTAATTAAAATGTAGAGTACAGAGCGTTCCCTAAAGCTTCAGTGGTCCTGTACAGAAAGGAAGGGATGAGCACCCAGCGTATCAATGAGATTGGGTTTGTTCATTTATATAAAAAGAGATTCGGAAATTATAACTTTCGTTACAAGGGGAACAGATCTTAACATTGAAAAATCTGAATAAGAAATTCTAACACCACACAGGTCCTCCACATGAGATCCAATGGCAGAGATCTTTGAATTGTTTGAAATTCCGAAAATATCAGTGGTGTTGAAATTTCCGATTCTCATCATTCAATTTTATAAGATGTTCGCAATGTAACAAAACTTTGAATTCTCGAATCTGTTTTTATATAAAAGAACAAGCCCAATCTTAATGACTTGCAAAGTGCGCATCCCCTGCTTTTGGTTGGGCAACTGTAGCGTCAGAGAACGCTCGGTTGTTTACATTTTAATCACGTTCCACTGTTCCTTTTGTTCATTTCCTCTCTCCCTATGTCAAGCTTCTACAGGGTGTTTTTTACTTTGAACAAACTTCGAACTTAGGTGCAAAATCTCAAAATAAATCGATTTTCATGAATGACAAAATGTCCAAAACTCTTTAGTTTTCGAGTTATAGTTACTTGAAGAATATTACAACTTCAAGTAGGATTGCACGCACGCACCATTTTTAGCGCTACCTTTGATAGTTAAAGAGGTTTTTGGGCCCCACTAATGTAGTATTTTTGTAATTTCACAATGAAATTTGCGTGCACACGTTTTACAAATAAGAATAAATTGTCCTAAATGAGTAATTATCAATTATTCAAAACCGATGGATTGGCAGAGGTGCTCCTGTAGCATTACCAGCTAGGTCGCCTGATTTGACGCCACTGGATTTCTTCTTGTGGGGAACCATGAAGGACCTCGTGTATGCCACTCCTGTTGAATCGGAACAGGATCTGGTTGGACGCATTGTGGACTCAGCTGGCCGTATTACGGAAATGCCTGGCGTGTTTCAACCTGTAAGGCGCTCACTGGCTGTTAGATGTCGTAAATGTGTTGAAGTTCATGGAGGCCATTTCGAGTAACTGTTGTAATAAAACTGTATTCAAGTTTGTTCTTGCGTTAAAGTTCTTACATTAAAGTTTAGATTGATTGTGTTTTTTACCTGTGTCCTGCAATGCTTACTGATTAATGGTTAGCTTACATGATAATAATTGATAATTACTCATTTAGGACAATTTATTCTTATTTGTAAAACGTGTACACGAAAATTTCATTGTGAAATTACAAAAATACTACATTAGTGGGGCCCAAAAACCTCTTTAACTATCAAAGGTAGCGCTAAAAATGGTGCGAGCGTGCAATCCGACTTGAAGTTCTAATATTCTTCAAGTAACTATAACTCGAAAACTAGAGTTTTGGACATTTTTTCATTCATGAAAATCGATTTATTTTGAGTTTTTGTACCTAAGTTCGAAGTTTGTTCAAAGTAAAAAAAAACACCCTGTGTAGTATGAGAGTCTTTTCGCAATTAATCCTCCTGAGTCATAACTCTTGTTTTGTATAATAAAATGTGCAATCACCAAATCGATATTTTTCAATTCTCTGTTTATATTACGAATCTTACCGCTGCTGAGTCGAGGTCCGAAACGCTCGTTTTAGTATTGTCCACAAATTATTTCTAAACCATGAAGGGTGTTCTAGTTTTTGGCCATAACTTTTATTGCAAAAAAACTGAAGTTGACTTGATGCATAGTCGACTCTTTCATTAGATTTGAAATAAATATAAAAACACGCTGTGCGTTGTAAGGACGAGGGATCAGTAAATCTGGAGCGATAAAAGATGTAAGGTCTATAGGTGACTTTGACGTAAGGAGGAAAGTGATTAGAATCATTTCCTTCGTAGAGTAAGGGATTCAACTGCAAAGTCTGCTTTTTCAGTTCATTCATCAACAAGCTTACCTCTCTCCGATTTGATATTTGGAAAAAAACGGACAAAATAATTTTACATTTCTTTGCGATTAACAGTTTATAGATAGAGTATAATGCTGTAAAAAAATTGTGAGTCGTGCGAAAAAGATCAATTTTGTATTTTCGAGTGTGTTGCATGAAAAGGAATTCGCATTTTGAACATGAAAATTTACCGCACTCGGCTGAACTGAAGTTTTTACCGCTGAAATTTCAACTCGGCTCTCTTAAAAATGATGGTGGTGCCAGTGTTATAAACTTTCAGAATTCCGTCTCCACAGAAAAATTTCAAACGTGACAATCAAAGTGCTTTGTCAATCAGAAAAGTTTTTGAAGAAACAAACAGGGGAACTACTCAAAATAAGATACTTAGATGGTTTGAAGTATTTGATAAATGTGACGTCAAGAAAGCGCATGGGAAACGGATCAAATCGAGCGGGGAAATTATCATGTCTACGAACTTGTCCGTCCCGCTCTGCGCTGGTCCAGCAGCCACTGGTGCCCCGAGCAAGTGAATCCAGGCAGGGAGTAGTTGAGGCCTGCTAGCGGCTGCTGAGGGATGAAGGCGGGAGGCCAGTACTGCACGCACACTTTGCCCTCTGAGCACGGGCTGCTGGTGCATGGGTTCTAGACAGCGTTTGAAGAGAACAGCTTCTGACAAAAAATTATTTGATGGTGGTTCACAGTTACTCAATCAACAGTGAAAAGATTTATCATTACTCATACGAACCATTATTTTTTATGAAATTTTCACACGTGTTTTAAATAGGTAATCATAGAACCATCTAAAGAATTAACTAAGAAATAATTTTGAATCGTTCAAGTCGCTGATCTTGCATATGGGTTTATGGGTTACACTCACAAAGCGCTCTATGAAGGCTGTGCAATACGCTCAAGCAGTGGTAACGAAATTTAATTTCTAAGCTATTCTAATGCGAGGATACCCTTCTGACAAATTGATTCGCACCCAGTTTATCGTGTTTCTAGTTTTTTTATAGAGTTTTGGTTGATATTCTGTAACTTTTTTAGCCTCACATTTTTTAAAACATATTTTAAGGTATTAGCTTGAAATCTTGAGTACATGCAGTGGATATCGATAGTGTGCCTTTTTAAAATAGTTAACGTTAAAAATGCCAATGTGATATCCTTAATAGTGTATCTTATTCCTTCTATTATCTATATTTTCCCTCATTAAAATAATGTTGAACAAATGTTATTTTGGGCTGCTTTTATTAGGGTTAATTACGGATTGGAGACCTATTAAAGGGATGTTGTCAAAACTTCTGGATGCCCCAAACTCTCGCTTCCCTAGTAAATTTCGAAGTAAGTGAATCATACTTTAGGCAAAAGTGCAAACAGCAAGAAGTAATTGAATTCTGTAAATGAACTAGAGAATTATTCATCACTGAATTGAGCTGTTAGTTTTGTTTTGGAAAGTTACTTCTCTGTTAGCGAATGATCATCAGGAACTCAAAAATGATAAATGCACTAAGCATTGAAATCAGTCAGTAGTTTGAATTCCTAATCTTTCAGTCTAATGAGGATGGAGCTGGTCTCCGAATTGCTTTATAGAACTGATACTTTGCAGTTATTTTAAATTCATATTTTGCAAAATCTTGAATAAATATAATTTCAATGTTTGACGCATTCTTCGTTTTCAAGCTCCTGATGTTTGTTTGTAGTACTATAGGTAATCCACTTCCATCACTAATGTCCGGGATGAGTTTGATAAAGAGAAAAACAAAAGTAGATTAGCAGAAGATGAATAAATACACAAATTCAGCTCCGAATATTTCTCAAATAATATTCAAACGACGAAAATAAAAATGGTGAGTGGAAAAGAATCGTGAGTAAAATTGTGTTTTTTTAATAAAAGGTTAATTTCATAACAGGCTTCATAATCTAATTTAACCTAGCTCAATTCTGTCAAATTTCAATTGGCTCTTAATTACAGTGGAATTGTCTTTCTAGTGAAAACTCCATCGTTAATTATACAAAAAAATCCCACGGCTCAACGCAACTCTCATGAGTTCCTATTTAAGCGGAAAATAATGATGCTATAGCACGGAACTCGAACGTAATCAGCTCTAATCCATGGTCTATGACGACTCTAGAGGCCTCGTAGTTGAAGCTAGCAAGGAGCACCCAGTTATATTTTGCTTACTTCAAAACATTACGCCGAATCGGACTAGTTCTGATAATTTTGAACAAGAGCCATTTTAGTATAAACATGCAGTGCGATCTAATTTATTTATAGCGACTCCGAGACATTGCCAATTATAAACTTGTGCCGTGATCAAATAATATTACATACAAATTTAAAAAATCTGAAAAATGTGAGCACAAAGAGCTGAGGAAAAACAACTTAATTAAACAACTTGTATCTCGACATAGCACAGTGTCATTCGTCTCTGCTCATTCGAAAATTTCAGGCTAAGGCAACAGCCGTTCCTCTCTAAACCACTCTGCTTTTTGCTGGTTGTATTTAGACCAGCTACACCTTTTAATTCGTTCATCAAACTGGATAATTCTTCAATTTGACGAAGTTTACGCAATGTAACGGTAATTAATTCATGAAAATTTGCAGGCTCAGCTGTAAGCAATCATAGAAAACGAGTTCCAAGGATCATATGAGTAGTTTATGGAAGGATAATGACGCTTCTTAGCCGGCAATGAGAAGTGCGTCGAAGGAGAAAAGCATTTCGAAGTTGCATGTACAGTATGAATATGTTTGGTTCAAACTTTAATTTTTTTCCTGAACTCACTCCAAGGTTTGGAATGTAACACAACAGTTTTACAAAAAATAGGACATGGATAGCACAATGGTTCTCAAAGTACCTACATATACTGCATATTTTGTTGCAAGAGTTTTGAGTCATGGCAAAAACTTGCCCTGACTATATGAAGGCCCCGAGTCCAGGACCTTTATATACTGGTTTGGCGTGTCTCTTTAAAAACTTTCGATGAGAATTAATATTCAGGCACAAGACGAGAAGGAGTGATTTGGTCGATGCTTGAAAACCCACTCGCTGTTATGTTAGTTTTGGCTTTTATGTTTTTTTCTGTTTCTCGCTCAGCATGTTCCATTGCGCTAAATGACTTTTTTAAAGCTAGACAGTGTGGTGCAAAACCCTGCTGCGCCCCTTTCAAAATTCACTTTACTAGGTAAATGGTTATTGTCCGAATCCTTTTCTTATCTTTTATGTCAATAAATTTTTGCAGAGCAATGAGCAAACCTTAGACTTTTATTAATTTCTAGGTTGACACTGTCGAAGCATAGGAGAAAATTTTATTGGCCTGTCCCTGAGACCATTCTGCTTCTCCACTCTTTCGACTAAGTTTGATATTTTTATTCATTGAATACTTCGAGTAATCACCTCTGCATTTGTGGGTGGAGGTGATACTTCCCTTGAGAATCCTTTGCTATCTTCGCTTTCCAACGGATGTCGTCATTTGGACGTAGTTCAATCCAACTTGAATCGGCTCTCTTATGATCGCACGAAAATATTCTTTCAATGTAGTAGTGGTGAGGCACTACTACATCCAAGGCTGGCCCGAATGCATTTTGAAGATTATGATTAGCGGTTGGTGTCGCTACTGTAATTACCAAATAGTAGCTGGAGATTGAGAAGAAATTATTAATGTTACAAGCCAGCCTCTTTTTTACACCAGCGGCTGAGTCTACTTGGCTCGACTTTTGATCAAAATTAAACCAATTTTGAATGTGTCAGTCATATTTTGTACCAGATTTGTATGTTCATTCGTCTTTATAAAGGGTGCACGGATTGTGTTTCCTCAACTATTCTGAATATTTTTCACTTTCATTTTTGGTTTTGAGACTTAAATATATATCCTTAACCAATGAGATGAGACCTTCGAACTGTTGGCACAAGGAGATGTTGATAGTAAGAATTTATTTGGGAACAATATCCCCAATCATTAGAACGCAGCATTGCCCTGCACGGATCTTCAATGTATAGATAATATACCTTGTCATGTGAATATTCGTTCTGATTGGTCGAAAACTCACCAAAAGTTCATCTCTGAGCTGGTTGACCATCTTGTAAGCAGTCCAGTTCTCTTCGCTGGTGGTAGAACTCACGTCAGCGAACAAAATGCATTCCCCCGAAACTGTGGCAAAGTAATTAAACTTCAATTCAGTTTTTAACAATAGATGAGCGATCCAGTTCTTTAAAATGAAGCATAATGATTGGGAATACTTTCGTTTAAGATTTAACTCGAGAGAGCATCCAATGTATCCTATATAATATAGGTTTGAGAAAAATATACTTATGTACTCACAATTAAAAGAAGTGTAAGCGATTGGATCATTATAAGAGGATCATTATAAGAGGATCATAATAAGAGGATCATTATAAGAGGATCATAATAAGAGGATCATAATAAGAGGATCATTATAAGAGAGGATTAAAGGCAGAATGCTTGCATGGCAGCAGTTACGGCAATAAAATGGACAGTTAGCCTGTCTCTAAGCCCCGCCAGTGCTGCCAGCTCATGAGCCATTAGCTGGTTGACGGAGCATACTCCAAGTACGCTGGTGATTTTTTATAGATAATAAACTGTTTTCAACCAATGACAAATTTTCAATATAGATTCAAGAGAGACTAATCACGGGAAGGAAATTGAAGTAAAACTGAGGAACATAAAGTCAAGTCTTGAAAAAAAGTCAAATTTTGTAATTTGCATGAAAGTCAAATCTTGAAAAAAATGAGATTCATGCAAATTTCAATAGTTTAGAGTCACTGATGAATGCAAGTATGAAAAAATGAAATAATCATGATTCACAAAAAACATGAATTCCCCAGGGGAACGATAGTGCACACAGGAATAAATAATCCAGTGAACGAAAAAATTAAAATTTTGAATGAACTTCAAATGTTCATTTTTAAAAAAACTGAAGCAACGGAGGATTGACGAATCAATAAACTGAGGCTGAATCTCAGAATCTAACATTAAGAACACAGATTGATATGAACGAAAAATTGACGAATTTGAGTCAATTATGGCCAATAATGTCAAAACTCAAACTTTACTGACATAAATAGAAGCCTCAGAATTATTTGTGAGGGGGACAACGAAAGGTCTTGCATACTCATTTGCTGATAATAATCAAATGAGAAAGGATTTCATATCGGACATGGGATGATCAGTTCAAAAATGCATTGCATTTCAATAAAACTTACACAGTGAGAAAAGTTAGATTCATTAAAAATGTTAGGAAAATTGGCTAATGATATGAATGCTGCAATAAGTATTCTTCTAGTTTCTTAGAGATATTGTGACAATAAGTTTTAAGTAATAAAAAAATGATGTTGCGAAATGAATCAAATAAAAATGAAGAATTAGATCAAATGTAAGATCAGCAAATATGAATGAAGAACCTTGTTTTCCACGAGTGCCTCACAAATAAGAAACTTGAAGGTACTCAGAATGAGTACTCGAATGCAATTATTGAGGGAAGAAATCTACAGTAAAAATTTATTTTTTCATACTTTATACGAAACTTTCACTTAAAACTTTACTCACTTTATACGAAACTTTCACAGTCATACTCCATACGTTCTCATTCCTTTATCTACACCACTACGTCACTCCAGCTGTACTCCTTTAAAGCTTCATTTTGAGCTCATCCTTTCGACTCTTATCAGCCACTCTTAAGTCTCATATCTCAGATGTATAAAACTTAATAGGCTAACACTTTCATACACCCTTCTCTTAGTATTCATACTTAGATACTTATTCCTTATAACCGCTTTCAAACCTCCTTGTGTCTGGGACACTCTTCTTATCCTAGTTCACGCCTCCTTATCTAATTCGCCATTTGCAGCCACACGCGCTCCGTAATGATCAAAACAACACTCTCCCCTCAGCATATCCAGCTTCATGTCATAGTACATCCTTGTTTATATAGTACATCCTATAGTACAACTCTTTCACTAGTGTATGCAATTTCTTTCGCACAGCAACTAACGTTGTCATCAGCATTGAGTAGCTACGTCAGAACGACAGCTCAGCCCTGTGCCTTCAATTCCAGCCCCAACCTAAAGGCCCCGATACACTGGCGTTCATGACTCGAGAAATTGCGGCAGTGGATCCGTCCGCCAGTTGAAGTGAGAACTGGCGACATGATACACTCAGCACGCAAGATGAAGCACTGTGGAATGCAATGCAAGGCGTCAGTCTGCCTCAGCGTGTCGTACGGGTAGGTGCGCGATTGCGACCAGCCGTATGGAGCGCAGGATTAAACCAAAGCGTACGTTGCGCTGTGCTTTAGCCTTCTGTAAGCGCTGCTCATCACATTCTGCAAGCAGTCGAATTTTTTAAATGCGTTTATTGGATTCAGCGTTCGAGTTTTGTCTACTCAATTGCGAAGCAAGACATGGCTGTGCACCTCTCCCGTCAACGTTCAAAACTGTACTGGTCGTCGCAGTGACGACCGTCCTAATCCAGACATGCTCGGATCGCTGAAAGCTCGGTGGCCACTCTGCCAACTGGCTGGTGTGCAGGGACGGGAGGCATATTGAGAGGCGTTCTGGCGGTTATCACCGCGATTTTTGCCCAGTGTATCGGGGCCTTAACTAACCCTCTCGCCCTCACGTCAAGCTCAAGGTATCCATATACACATTTAAACTATAAGACTTGGGAATGCTACCTGCACCGTGTGGTTCCGTTAGGACAACTGTTTGAAGATAGTGCCTTATGTCTACTCGTGGTAGACGCCCTCAGGGTCGGTTAGGGCTTATGATCCACAGTGTCAGCCTACTGCGGTAGCGGTCTTTCATGCTCTTCTACTTTAGTGTGGATGGGTCAAATTTCACGTTGAAATAGAAATTATTTAATGAAGTATTCACTAACTTTAGTGCATCTTACATTACTGAACACTTGAATGACTTGTTGGAATGTATCCTTAACTAAGCCAGAAATAATTGACATACATAGAGGAGCTGTAAATAAATATAAGGAGTTGCAAATAAATATTAGGAGTTATAAATAAATATGAGTTGTAAATAAATAATAAATTAAAATTGTTCCCCAACATATGTTTTTTATTGAAGTGACAGAGGAAAACGTCAGGCCGTATCGTGTTGGGGGGTAACTAAGCCACTACAAAACAATTACAGGAACAATACCTATCCCTGATGCAAGCCCACGCGCATTGGGAAATAGTACTGTTTCTCTCCCATTGTACTTTCCGTTTGCTCTCGCAAAATTTACCAGTACTCAGGCGTATGTACGCCCTAAAACATACCTGGACTAAAATAAGCTCACTCATTTAATGTTCTAGTCAAACACAACCTCAGCAATCGACATGGACGTTCGTTGTAGCGTCAGGCACTTTACTCACTATGATACAGCCGTCAAAACATTTCCCTCTGCGATTTCTGGAAGACCCTATCGTATGCTTTCTCAAGATCAATCAGCGCTCAAAATACCCATCTTCCTTTCACTAGATACATATTGCTCACTTTCCTTTACACAGTGTATACATCTTTGCTAAACACACACACCCTGTTCTCTGCCGGAACATGGGAACCCGCCTTGCTTCCGTCTCACTACTCTTCCCGTTTGCTCGTGTGTGCGTTTCACTAGAACTCTGCCACACAGCCTTCAAACCACACTGAACCGACTTAGACCCTTCAACTAATGTACTCACAACTACCTCCATTGGCGTTGTGTAGCAGAAACACACATACACATCTTAAATTTTTTGGCCGTATCGACCACTAAACACAAATACGCAACTGCACTAACCATCCAATCATCATCTTACCTCCTTTGTTCAATCACTTAGCCGCCCCTCCGTACGAACACGTTGCTTTTAGCCTATTACGTTTTTTCAGAGCAAGCTCTACTGACACTCGAATGACCATTTCATCATTGCGTTCCCTTAACACTGGTATTCTTCCGTTCCCGGTCGACACAGCTATTGCCTTGCCTGCCTGTCAGCCTCTCCGTCCACTAAGCGTATAAAATATTCTGAACTGTGGGCTTTTAGCCGGAAAATAAAGTCGCGAGTTCGACGGGAGCACGCCTACCAGCACTCGGACTCACTTTCCACACAGTCGTCCTCGCTCCAAGCCGGCCGGGCCACCAGGTACGACTGCTCAGAGGGTAACCGTTACCCCTCCCGGAGCGAGATGATCACTCCTACCAGTTGCCGGGTGCTCTCAATTCGAACAACTGCACAGCTTCCCTGCTGCAATAACTCTCGTTTCTCCCCAGAAACTAAAGAGCTCAGTCACTGACTAACGATTCTGAGCAGAGGCGCAACGCGAAAATCAGGTACGTAGTTTAGGTCTTCACTCCACGGCTGTCAACGATACCATGGAGCTAGAATTACTGGAGGGAATGTAGCCGATTTCGATCGGATTCAAATTGGTTGCAAAAGTTGAAAGACTGGGGCATACCCAAGGCCCCACATGTGAGCCAACCACAGACGCTTGGCTGAAGTTGGTTCCTCCCACCTCCTCTACAACTCCGCCTCCCATTTTCCAAAGCAAGATTAGTAACCCACCACAAGTCAAAGGGGAAGATGTGCGTGCAGGTCGCTCTGTAATTTGTTATATTCAAGGGCCTGTAATCTTTATAGTTTTCAACCCTTAATGTAGTTTTGCTAGTAATTTTGATATTATTAATTATGTGTCCTCAAGTGAAGAAACACAATTTATTATCTTTCGGAATCCCAAATTACTGAGTAACGATTGTGCGATAATCTCAACAGCTAGAAGAGCATTCAGTGAGCGTGTGCGCACTCCATCGTAGTTAGTAGGTAACTGACTTCCGTGCTGACGTCACACTAGGGAGAACGCTATTGGTTACTACAGACGTAAGAGAAAACTCAAAATCTGGTTCTCTCCACAGACGACCATGCACCCTCCATATATATTCCCTCCACGAACGGTACACTGAAGCCGGCCGCCCGCAGCCGCCCGGCAGCTGCGGCAAGATCTCCATCTCCCGGTGGCGTAGCGCACACCGTTACAGCGCCCTCTTGCGGCGGTAAACACCACAACACCACTTGGAAATTGCACATCATCCATCATATGTTTTGTTCGTATGGCATCGTTTTTCTTGCGCTTGCATATTTTTTCAAAACATTTTTTTATCCCCCGCAGAATTTATTTATAGGATTTTACATCCCCAATTGGCTGCTTTCTCTATACATTCACTTTTGTCTTCGTAGATTTTGTTCAATTTTTGGTTTTCATACGCTATCTGTTTGCATTTTTTCAGCTATTATTCATATACATCCCCCTATTTTCTCATTTCATTCTCTGCTTCCTTATTCCCCAATACAAACCCCTTCTGCTTCTTTTTCACCTGAGGCCTGAACCCACAAAGGTTACCAACACTTGGTATTACAGAATTCGTAAAACACTCATTAACTCTCAAAACTAGTACATTCATTATCATTTACTCCTTTGAATATTTTTTAAACCTGGCTTTTGTAACCTCTTTTCTTGCGTCAAAGTCCCACACTTTAACAACCATGAGCACTCATTTTCTTTTCTTCTTCTCTTCCACTTTTCACGCACTGTAATTTTTGCTTTCACCACATAATTATAAAAATATCTTTTGATTCTACCCTCAACAACCCAACCACTTTTTAATCATTCTATCACTCTCTAAAACATAATCATCAACGTTCTCTCCACCACTCACCCTCTGACCACCCAAACCCACGCATACTTATATCGATAATTTTTCTTGAACCATGCATTTACACAGTTCATTCAATTCAGCTCTTTTGCACATTTGTAACAGCATTTCACCATACTCATTCACTCTATGTACTACTGTATAATCTTTCCGACAACCCTTCCACAAAATAATGGCATTTTCCACTTTTACATTCAGTATGTGCTGTAAACCTACCCGCACAAATTGTAGAGACAACCGAAATCCGAATTCTCTCCTTTTTCTTCTTCCAGTTACTGGACCATACGCCTTGAAAATGCTCACCTATTTTCACTTTCACCCGCATCAGTCTCGCCGACTTTCCCTCCAATTCCGTTTCAAAACAAAACAGCATCATGCTTATTTTGTGGCCACTTCTTCTCCCACTCTTCCAGCCATTACTCCCGGCTTTCTTCCATTCAATATACACCTAACAGACGTTCACCTCGTCTTTCCGCTTCCATCTCCCTCAGTTCAAACATATCGAATTTTTTGCTTTTGAAACCAACTTCCTTTTTCACTCCTTTTATCGTCACACTCACTACAACCACGCGCGTTCGAAACGCCAAGTTTGGAGGTTCATCAACCGTAAATCTTGTTGCGGGTAACACCAAATCTCGGAGTAATAGCACACCACACTTTGAAACTAGTGAATGTTCAATCATCTAGGAATTAATGATTTAAAATAAAACTAAAAGTTAGATCTCTAATTCAATACTTGACATAGTTATTGAATTAAATTCTTAACATTGATGTTCAAGTACTATTCCATTTCTGTACCTCATCAAACAGCAGTGTAAATCTTGAGCGCATGATTATAAACTGAAATCTTACGTGCATGATCAATAAATTCCTCTAATGGTCTAATGAAACTAATAATTGTGTGAATACTTTTCTCATTTCTGTCTTTAATCAAATAATAGGTCGAAAAAGACCTATTCAAACAGTTTCAATTCTTCATAGGCTGTGCAGGCATGACGGAGATCTTTCTGCATTGCTTGTCTCTAGGAGTCTCTATTTTTCCTAATGCCAGTCAGGAAAATATCAGTGTTAGGAGGACATAATGATAAAGTATGAGGATTTACGTAGTTCGTGCGAGTGGAAGTGAAGCTTACGCTGGGAAGAACGCGGTCGAATGAAGAACAGGGTTCGGACAGAGTCGCAGCTGAGGGTTTGACGACAGTCGGTGTGACAGTGATGGATTAGTTTGTGCGGTCATTGAATTGGCGTTTTATAATTGATACGGTACTTATGGATAGGAGAGAAATGCGAGTGTGATTAATCTGGCAAAAGGAATAAATGTGGGTACTGTATTTTAAGAGGTATAAGTCGGGTGAAGGTGATGGAGGAAATGAGGGAAAAGGGACGGGAGACGATAGGTTATGTTTGGGTGGCTGCTCAAAATGTAAATGGATGGTGTGCGTTAAGTCAAATGAATGTGTATGCACCGTGCGGGTCTTTCGATCTGACTCGAGTCGTTCTGCTGATTGGACAGCATTAGAATCTGTGAGCGCTTATACGCCATGAGCGCTACAAATTTTTCGATTTGTTCCGAAAGTTGCGACAGAAGCAGAAAGTTTAAAAACAAGTTTCAGAAATTGAGTTAGGAATAGGTTGCCTGGCTCACGCAGTCATTACTCATCTCCTTTATGTATACTACGGTGGCCAACCGGTGGTTAGTTTAGGCGAAGTAAGGCTTATCGGGCTTTCCAGGAAACGCAGTCTTCACATTGTCAAATTCAAGCGATCAAGTTCGTAGACGGACCCTTTCGAAAGTAGGCTACTTATTCGGATGTCTCAAACATTGCAATTGGGTAATCAGAGCAGCAGATAACGCTCCCACCTGTGACTAAAGACGACCGTGACCTCGTGATTGGAGATAAAAGTAGATGAAACAGTTGGGCAGCGGGCAGTACGCGCAACTTGAAAGAACTGAATGAGATGCGGGAGCTGTTACAACAGAAAGTAGTGCTGACAAGCTTCGTGTCGAACCAGCATTTATCGTCGGTACGTGATGCCCACAAGGCGTGCTCATGATAAGAATTGCGGCCTTTAAATTCAACTAAGTAACGTAAGTAGCGTGTTTACAATGCTTGGATAAGTAAAATTAAAATTGCGGAAGCATATTGATTTAGTTAAATGTAATAGTTAATTTTTTGAACGTTCAACAGTAGTGAAAATTTGACTAGATAAATATGAAAACGAAAAAGCAATAACTGGGGCATTTTGATTCGTTGACAGAACATTCATTATCAGCAGAATGCTAAGAAAAGTATTGCCGAATTTGGCGAGGTCAAAACAGTTCATTGCGATGAAAATTGCCTTGCGAATATTTTGATGAGTATTTCCAGGGTGAAAACGTTGTTTGAGTAATTAATTATTGTTGAATACTTAAAGTACTATATATAACTCTAAATTGAAATTAAAGTACATATATCATTGGGGATGCATTCAATAAGTTGAAGTAGTAATTTAAAACAATATATGATTTGGATTTGCAGACGAGAAGAATAAACCACTATATGAAAAAATATATGTATAAATAGCAGTTAACATTTTCCATGTGACTCAACGAGCCCAAAAAGTGGGCTGAAATTTTTTGGGAAGTCACGATCACTTGACATTGAGAAGGGAGTAATACACAACACTCTCACAAACTGGAGACGAGTAAATACTAGAAAAGATGGGAATTTAAGAGTGTTTTCCTCGATGTTCAATGTTCAATGATGTTCGTCATATCAAAGCGATATGACGGGGGTGGTGAAAATGTTCGCTAGCGATTGGTCTAAAGGACACAAATATTGCACATAAGGCCTATAAAAATTGGATCTGTATGACGTTGTTGGCTCAAAATATTTTGTTAGTAGTAGTTTTTGATCACACGATCACTGCAAACATAGTTAGATCGATATATATTAATTAAAATTGTTTGATTTGTGTAAATTAAGAAGTTACTCTTATAATTTCTTTTTGGAGCAGGGGCTCAATTGGCGTTCAGATTGAGCCCTCGTTGACTTAATGCCGTCACTAGACAATATATTTGTAAGTGAAGCGGTAGCGGGTTTTTCTTGTGTGTTCAAACGGAAAAATGTCAGTAGAAGTAGTAACAGCAAAACTATCTCATAATGTGAAGGTGATCATTGCAAATAAAACACACAGAAATGAGACGTTAACAAAATAAAACGACAGCGGATTGTTAATCAAGACTATGCAGGTTAGTGCGGCGAGTTGAATTAATAATTTTATTGAAGGTTTCTTGCTGTGTGATTCCAATATAACAGTTTTCAATCAATTTTATGACGTTGGTATTTTATAGTTGGCGGTAAACCAACTCCGTATGTGGCTGGCGTTAGTGGACCAGCTCCTGTGATTAAGCGGAGTCGGAAGAGAAACTGGGTTACAGGTAGAGTTTGGAAGGCTATATGCGATGAAAAGAAACTTCAATTATGTGTGAATAGAAGTAAAGTTATGAGGAGTTCGAGGAATGGGGTTTTGGGAGCAATGAATTTAAATTAACATTTGGGACGAATTAATGTATAACGAAAGTAGAGGTACAAGAGGAAGTGAGCGGTTTCGGCGACTTGAGAGCGTGTGTGACCGCGAATATTGAATAAGTTGAAGAGATAAAAACTAGGTATAATTGAAAGAGGGTATCAAGCGTGGGGAGGTTTGTAGACGGTTCAAAAGAACAAGTACCTAGGCATGAATGCTAAGAAATGATTGTATGAAAGTGTTCTGATTCCTCATGTGTGACAAGGCCGAGCTGAAGCGAGATTTTGGATCGTTTCTATAGTCTGATATTTTAGAGTTCTTATGAGGTGGCGTAAATCAAGTAGTTGGATGTGGAATGTTCGAGCTTGTGTGAAGCGATACGAATAAACCTGTTTTTCTCTGTCTTATTACGAAAGAGAGGTCCCGGAAGTTGTAGGTGATTAGTAGTGTGGGAAAGCCAGATCTGATTCTCATATGGCGGTGGTCTACTCCTTCTTGGCGAAGGGAATGAGCCTTGGTATGTACGAGACGGGGATAAATTCCCAGGATACTTTTTTTAAAATAAATGCTACTGATATTTGTTATTACAAAAAATTACATTCAATTAATAGCGGATGTCTTACTTTCATGCTTCACGCACAATTTGAAATGAAAACGTTCTGTGGTAATTTGAAAATGAGTAAATACCGAGCTGATAACGAACCGTAAGATGTGCCTAAGTGCCTCAGTTGGAAGTTTTTTTCAACGCAATTTTTATTTCATTACACTATCCTACTGTAGATATATTACCAATTAACTTTTTTCGGGAACTTCATGCCTATCCTGTATATAGATAAACAATTCTGTTTTAAAAGTCCATCCATCCCTCTGAGTACAGAAAAATAACAGAAATTTGTTTTAAGATACAACTTGATTGAAAATGAGGGAAGTTATGTCAAATTGTTTTGAATTTATGAACATTTTAATTTTAAATAAAAAAGTGAAGAACTTGATGTTTCACTTGTTGTGTTGTTATTTTCAGTATCTTTACAATTGAATATAAGAAACATATCTGTCATTTGTGACAGTAATTTCTCAGTTTGCACTACCTAATTAGGGATTTGATTGCGTTTACTGTAATGATTTGACCTATTCTAAATCTTTTTGTTAAGCAGTGAAGCTAAAACTAACCATTCCTTTCGTAAGCCCAATACTGCTAATTTAATGACCATTGCAATACTTTCCTTGTTTCACGATTTTATCTGCCTAGTATTTTACGAGGATTCCGTTGTATCTGTTCTGTGATATCGTCGATAACAAAACTCACAATTTTCATCTCTCTAACCTTTAAGGATCGATTATAACTGCATTCACTTACAATGTATTTACTGTACAATATTTAAAATATTTTTTCACGAGGTAACATAGCGTACCTATATCATGCTGACAAACTTTTTATGGTAGCTTGTGATGTCTGAACCATTTCGACGAAAATCTCCCTGAAACTTTTCTGATTTATTTAGATTATTTATTTGACGTTGTACATTGAATTCTTGACTCATCGAGAATTTATTCAAAACTTTTTTCAGCATTCAATTTTCATCTTGGAAGTTAATTTTTATACCCAACTCATTGGCCACGTACAGGTCTCCCTCTAAACTTACTTTAGCGACGCGATTGCAAAATTCAGTGAAGTAAGATAGGTAATAGAATAAATAATTAAAAATGTGCCATAAATGATTTAGCCTTTGCAGTAAACAACCAATATAAACCATTTCTATGTCAAAATAAATACAAAAGGGGGAATTAATATTCTTTATATAATAGGTTGCTCGGACAACCTTTCAATGTTTACTTATAGTTTTCTATTTCAACTGCAATATATCGATATTATTTCATTTTAAATCCCGGAAATGACTCTTCAAAACCATTAAAAGCACACCGAATGCAGCAGCGATAGGAAAGTTGTAGTTTTAACTGTGAGAGTCCATCATAATTTTTAGCTTAATATGTATTAATTAACACATTTAAAATATTCATGAAGCCTATAACTTAGCTATTCTTTTGAATCATTGAAAATTTTCTCTGTATAATGAATCTCACAATAATTGAGAGGGCAGTATAGAGCTGTTTTTGTTCTATTCGCACTGTAGGACAATACAACAGAGCTTGCAGTCCAATATTTGAACTGTGAGTTCCTTGAAAACTCAGAGACTCCAACATCTCACGGCTGCTTTAACAACCATAAGTGCTTTACCTACCACCAGCAGTAAGTTTTTTATTAAAAATAAATGCCAATGATCAGGTTTGTAGTTTGATCGCATCAGTCAGTCATTTGCAGCAATTGGATGGGATAATATGGCGAGAAAGCAGCTCAATTATTCGCCGTTGTCCTCCTGGAAAATATGCCACAGTAGAAATCTAGTTTTGGCTTACCGTTTTAGTCTTCTGTAAACATTAAATGGAGGAACGATATCCCTATGAATATATTTAAAAAAATTAATTATACTGGCGAATTCTATACAGAAAAATGAGATTGGTAAATGAATTAGCAAGGAGCTGCGAGAGGCGGGTATGAATTCGGGAAAGGCTGACACGGAGGCACGGAATAAAGATCCGTGGAAGGCCGCATTTGACCATTTGTTGCAAAGGAAATTAAGAATTATTTCCTATTCGTTAGGCAGCTTTTAACTACCTTAAAAAGCGAACCTGGCGGAATGGTCTTCCCTATTGCAGCCTGGGAACGGTATAATAATAGCCTGGATTTTTTATTTGGATGACTCGTATGCGCATGTCGCTATTTCATGGGCAAGATCACATGAACTGTTGCGTTTATTTGTCTTGATAGGATTGAAGTGAAGTAATGTATGAAACAACCTGATAGTGTTTTAGTTCGTTACGAATGGGCTGAAATTTCATAAAAGACAAGTGGTTCTACTAACCAATTCATACAACCCGGGGCGAGCCATTAGTACTAACGGCATTCATTTTTATGAAGCGTTTCACGCATATTGACTACAGAATTTTTTTCTAATTCTTATTACGCAGACAAAAATATTTTATATTACCGTCTCTTATAGTATTTATAAATACAGTTGCTCCCAATATTCGTGATCTTGACTACGCAATCCCTCGATTGTTACATCGTGTAGTTCGCCATAGGAGTGTTTTAAGCTCCGTTTGCTCGCAAGGAGTGAAGTGTAATATTTCAGTACGTTTGGAGAATTCAATAGTCATTTTTACAATGTAAATCGTCGCATCTGAGAAACAATTACATTCAGAAGATAAGCCTGTTGCGAAAGAAGCTCACGCAATGTTTGAAAGGCTTATTTTCCGTTAGCAGAACATTGGGGCGAGTGAGGCAAACGAAAGAACACGAATATGTCCATCAAACGATCCCATGCAATTAGATAACCCTCGCACTCTATTCTTTTCAGACTGTAACCTGATTTACCTTCATATTCTGTTAGTAAATTAGAAACTAGCCCATTTTTGCGTTTGTCGAAGTCTTTCTTGTTTTTGTTTTCTTATTTTTTCATGTTATTTCCTTCGATTACGCTGAGCCATACAGCTGTCATTTCAGAAACTTGAAAACGATAAAAAATTCCGATGAAAACTTATAATTTCTAAAAAACTTTTCGGAGTTCCCTATTGAAAATCGAGGACGGTGCACCGGTGGACTATGGTTGACAGGGCTTATTATCCGCGATTTATTGGTCATTCGGCCATCCGACCGATAAAACAACGGTACACCGCCCAATTTACGAGCATGTTATGATTGGCACTGCCATCCGTGGCCTCCCGTCCATACACCGTCTTTAATTCGCGGCATCTAGTAGCGATTCGAGGTTGACTTGGCCAAGGACGGCCATCTTTCTCAGAATCGCTGATACCGTGTTTTTCTGACACTTGTTTCTCATGCCCTCTCCCATTCAATAATTACTGCTCTGCATTTGTGGTTAATTCTCAATTGCATAAATTAATCCTTATCGCAGATCGTCAGTAGCTGCAGCAACTGGTTCTAAATGTGCACCCAAACCAAATACGGTAAATATGACTCATGCCAATAGTTTACTTCCCGTTTTAAAATATGATCAACTCTATGGTCGAGTGAAAGTGCATCAAATTGCCGAGGTGTATTGTGGAACGTTTCAATTATATTTAACTTTTTGGGATATAAATGCACAGGCGTAGCCAAATACATTTCAACAATATCATAAAATTATTATTTATGTAACGGAGGTGAATACTGTATTTCATGCTGTGATTATACATGATGGGGTTCAACAATACATGGAGAAACATTAATTCTAAACACTTCAACTGTTTTTCGTTTCATTTAAAATGATAAACATACCCAGGTAGCAAGAAATTATTAGGTCAATATTGGGTTGATAATTATTTATTGGCCTGATATTGGAATCTTGGATTACAATAATAGGCTAATAGTAAGACAATATCAAAAAAAGATATATTTATTTATTATATCAACTTGTAATTGGGACAATGTAGTAAATAGTTTTATTTCTAATAATGAACTAACAGTGTATGTATCTATGTACGATATTCACATACGTGGAAACTATCTCATATGAATTAAAATATCGTAATTTAATAAAATTTGTAAAAATATAAATTATCATTGCCCAAACATTGGGTTGATATCGTACGCCAAGAAAACGGAGTAATTTGCATAAAATGTACCAATTAAGGTAATGAATAGTTATTTCAGTCATTAATGAGTGCAGATATATATGACAGATATCAAGAAATATGAATACGTTACAATAATATGTATATTCAGAATTACTGTATTCGCAGGTTCACAGTTCTAGTTTTTTCAGTCGTTCAATGAGTTTCGAAGGGCTAGTTTTTACAAAAAAAATGCTAACATCGTTTGTCATATGTTACTATAGCAATAAATGTCTATATGTATATTGCATTAAGAGGATATAAAGATATAAAGTTATTTCTAAAGTTATTTATATAGATGATAGAAATGACTTAATTTCGTAATGATGGTATTGAGTAGGCCTATTCCTACCATATAACCCATTTGGCATGCATCATTCTTTGAGGAAAGCGCTTTCGTGCAATTTTTCAAGCACGCATATACAGTATCTGCTGCTCAGATGAACGTAGCGTATGTGGTTGTTTAGTCTGATTTCACATTCGGTATTGACATCAATCAACTGAAAGAAATCACAAATTATAGTTTTATTCAGCAAAAATATTTCAGTTGTGTGAAAAACCTATTTAAATTGTCAAAAACACATATAAAACTATTTTTGAGGGGTAATTTTAACGACAAATCGATCTATTGCTGATGCAGGATGCAGCCCTTGAGTCGGACGTCTTGTGTGCGATACGTTAAGCTCGGCCGCAGCCACGGTGCAGCATGAGTCAGGCGTGCATCGCGGTAGTTTGAATTTTGTGACTGTCTGAAGTGAAGTAGTTGCAGTGCTCCTCATGTTTAGGACATTCATTGCTTAGCTATCAACAGCAAGAGGGCAGTTAATGTGAATTTGAATACATTTAAGTAACTGAAGCAAACGTGTTGCCATTTTTTTGTTTCATTAGGTTTTGAACAACTATATTTTTGAAACGAAAACGTTCCCCGCGTTTCAAATTTAACCGAACTACGCGTAGATAAACAGCCTCCATACTCCTAACACACAGAGTAGTCATAATTTGTGGTACAACTCATTGTAATTCAGTTGTTCGTGAATTAATGTTCCATAGAAATCTATATTAAGCATTCGTCATATTCGAGTTACTTAGCAGTGAAGGGCATGAATAATAGACGTGACAAACCTTGTTCTAAACGTTTTGATGACAATGGTGACCTGACACGATTGGTACAATTATTGCAAGTGTGGGAAGCATTGAAGAATTTATTTTTTCCAATTTTTGATGTAAATGAAGTAATAAATATCGTTTATCCAGCAAGACATGGAAAATATTTGTGAAACGATATTTTTTTCAACATGACAAAAGTTTTACAAGGGTGACTAAAAAAAGTAGTATTTGCTTGGAAGGCTTCTCATTTAAAGTGTATTTTATTGAAAGTTTTCTATTTTACAATGTGTGTAAATAACTGAAATAGTGATAGCTTTTTGAGTGATGCAGTGTGATCTCAGCGCACATATGTGAGTTCTGACTATTACGTTATTTTGAGAAAACATCAATATTATTTCTTTTATTTTCTTATTTCATTAGTTAATTGATACAAGTTTTTTCAATTCCTACAATTTTTTTGATATAATAGCTTTATGTATTATACATATGTATTCTTAAATGTTGATGATAAGTGATATTAATGTTTTTTCAACTATTATTCTCTATGTTTTTAACAGTTCTTCTATTTTCTTTTTTATTGTCCAGAACAGCTGATTAACGGTTTATTCATTAAAATACTGCGCAAATACTACAAAAATGAAAAATAATTAATATGTCTTTCACAAAATTGTGAAGGAAAGATATACATCCAAGCTAGCAGAAACACTATTCAATGACTCACAACATTGTCATCATTCCTCCCTTTGGAACGTTTTTGCTGTGTGGTTAGGGCTGCCTAGGCTCACTTATAATCTAATTTTTCCTTTCGGCATTTTGGTAAGCATCAATGTTAGTGCCTGTTAGTGAATGGCATGTATGGTACCATATTAAATTTGGAACCATAAGTTATTCATTAAGGAAGTCAGCCACAATGAGTGGGCCATGGCACCCATGATACCCTTCCGTAATACTCATTTGCAAGTGACAAAACTTTATTTGCTTACGTTCAATAAATTATATTTGCATGAACATATTGCTCTTTACAGCACTTTTCAATGTAAAAATTAAATTCTTGCAAATGGGGGGGACTGACATTCAGAAATCTACCCATTGGATAAGGTTGCGCAATTGATTCATATATCCAAAATAAGGGTATATGATATTTAATATTGGTGTGCGGTTAGCATGGTATGTTAATATTGTTACTGCTTCACCCAATCAGAATCACAGATGATCTCTGTACGATGGATAAGAAACGCTCCCAGCTGCCAGTGTATGACGTCACAACCATATGTATATATGCTCGTGACGTCATACACTGGCAGCTGGGAGCGTTTTTTAAGCGATTGCGCAGAGGTGGCCACCCGTGATTTGGAGTTGATTAAGGTTGCGAAGCGAGCGATTCATTGGATGTAGAGTTGGGTTGAGGTTGATTTGAAGCTGTTCACCGACCAAAGTTGGTCGCAGTATGGGCGTATTGAGGGCGCGGTATGGTCGCGGAGACTGGACATTTGACCCTCAAATAGACGGTAAACCAACCTCAAATCGTCCATGTTTCCACTCATATTCCACCGGTGCACCGCCCTCGATTTTCAATAGGGTTTCGCTCTATCATCAGTTTTAGATACTAAAGATACAGCATGGGAACAAAAATACAAAGTATGTACAAAAAAAATATAAAAACACAGAAACACAAAAAATACCAATAAAATATATGTATGAAATCAAATTGGGCTGGTGATGAAGAGGTTTCTATCTATTTACTATCTGCAAAGGGTACGAACTGTACATATTGCTCAAAACAGGGTTTCGCTTGAAAATATGCAAGGACTCTAAAATCCTGAGGTCATACGGGGTTGAATCAAGGTTAAAAATTTTGAAATCGTCAGGAAATATGAAATTGCATTTTTCAGCTTGATTTCGCACTGCAGATGCGACGGTTGTGCTAGTTGATTCCTAGTACGGAAGCTCCTACCTCTGTGATCTGCCACTCTGATATATAAATTTCGAGACGTCATGCCGACGTTCGAAGATTTGCACTGCACACAACTATAAGAGTACACCAAAGAGGCTCGCATATCACTGGGAAGCGCATCTTTGTGTCGAAAAAAAAGAAGCAGCCTTGAAATTATTCACCAGAGTGACATGTAAAGTAATGTTTTGGAAATATTTTGTGCTCAGTAATTTTAATTAATGCTTTTTAGCCGGTGCCCCATAATACGGAATAAATAGTAAAATCGATATTTATTGTTTTCTTTGACACTTTGTTACTTGTGTGGTATTGACAGAAATTTGACAGAAAACCCAGCGGAAACCCATTAGCTGAAAAACATGCGCGTAAAATTTCAAATTCACACTGCACATGTTTGAAAGTTAACATCCTTTGTAACTTTTGTTATTCAAAGTTTGGATATAATGTATTTTGAAATTTATCGAACAAAAACTGAAGAAACTGGAGCCTAATCCTTTAAAAGTGAGCTTATGATACACCGATGCCTGAAACTGATCTTTATCATTCTATTCCACCTCCACGGTGATTTTATTTGATTTATGATTAAGATTAAGGTAGTTCAAAAACTGTACCTCATGAGATGGATGGCTAAAAATAACATAAATTTCGCCTTCTACCGATTATGGAAAACAGGCTTAAAGTCAGGAGGACATTCATTTAACCATTTCGATTCATGAAAACACATAAAGATGCTGACGAGTGATGGGGCTAAAAGAAAACCCATTGCCAGGCTGTCTATTTGTTTGTAAAATTTACGTGCAAAAAAAAAGAAGTGCATCAATGATAATTCTACTAAAGTTTTGAACAACTTACTAGTTAGACCCAAGAATTTCAACTTACCCTACGAAAATACCCGTTTTAAACGAACATCAATAGTTTCTCGAAGTGGGATGTTAGTATAAAGTGATTCTACATCAAATGAAGTCGTAGTCAAGTCTTTAAACGCTAGGAATTTTTCAAATATTTTCCCTAAATTTGAAAGCATTGTCGACTATGCACTCATTTGGAATTGTATTACCAAGGACGTGGACAAAAAGTTTACTCACTTCGTAAATGGGAGTATTATAAGCAGCTGCAATTGGCATAGCTTGAACTCTTGATACAAAATCGGACTTATGTATTTTTAGTCGACCGTACAGCACTGTTCATTGTATTGATGTAGGTGGATCACATTTTGAACAATTTTCGTAAAGTAAATTCAAATAAATATTGCGCGTTATTGTGTAAGTAAATTTCATCTTTTAAAACAATAAACAGCTAATATCTCAAAATCCCGAAATTTTTTCGGAAAATTTCATGGAAGAAAAGTGTTTGTACGGCCATTCTCTACTTGGTGTGCAATTTTACACCTCTTGTTCTGAAATACCACGTATATTTCTTTTTTTTGCGTAATAACAAAACCACAAGGCCCATTACATTTCATTTAATGCTCTGCGACCGGTAACCCTGAACTATTTTTGAGAAATAGCACGATAGTCCAGTGAATTAACTTATTCACTTGCTGTTTCAGAAATAGATTTATCACTACCCCAGTGGAACAAACATGAAATAAAGCGCAATTTGGGCAAAAGATTCGTAAAAAAATTATTTTTCTGTCCGTATAATGATCAAGCTATGAATTTCATTTTACATGCATGTTTGTTTACATGTCTCTAGATGTGCGTGTTACGCGATATTTTTATAAATTACTTTTCGACGGATGTTTTCTCGCTACTTTATAAGCATTTACGACGGTGTTTCAGTTTGCTTCGGTACAGCGTTTTTTTTTCTTTTCTTATTTCGTTTCAACAAACTATTAAGGAATTCCGAAGGATTTTCTAGTAGTATTTAAATTATTTATGAGCTCTCAGCCATCTCTTAGAGTATAAAATATCCAAGAGATGATATTTCGACTGCTTCTCTCAATAACATAATTAGCCCCGACACGGCTATAGCACGCCTCGTATGGTTGTCTGTCAATTAAGGACCTTTATATCAATAAATTTTTAAAAGCTAACCTGTTATACATCTCATGTATCAAGTTTTTCGAAATGAACAGTTTTTCTTTCTTTCTTTCTTACAGTAAGAAAATATCTTCTTTTGTGTGTTAATATCCTACCTAATTATATAAAATTTCATTTAAAATTCATTTTCTATAGTTTTTTGGCTTTATACATATACCAGGCTTTTCCTCCTTACGAGAGGGTAGCCGACAGCAAGCCACAATCATTTCAGTCACTAGGAGGCGAGAGAGGCAGCAAAGACCGCACCAGAACTGCCTGGATCAATAGCAACCCAACACCTTTCCCAAAGTCGGGCCCGACAGCCATAGCTGGTTTACCCCGACCGCTTCATTTGTGTGCAGCCTCCTCCCGCACATGACAGGACTCACCATAAACCCAATCACATGCGGGCAGGCTTCCAGTCACCTCGTCAAATAATTACATCCTTATACACTGCTTCTGCTCACTTCTGTTAGCAGTCATCCCTCTCGCCACGTCCACAGTCAGACCCCCCTCATTCAATTCACGTTTTACTCCATCTACCTAACTCATCCGTGGCCTTCCTCGCGCTCTAATACCACTCACCTCTAACGTATAAATTTTTTTTATCAGCAGCTCAACATTCATTCTTTCAACATATCCAAACCATTAAAGCACTTTCAACCACCCGCCTTCTCATCTTTTTGACAACACCCGTCTGCTCAATAACCAACTCATGCCTAATCCTATTTCTTCTTGTTACTCCACACATGTTGCTCAAACACTTCATCTCAAACACATCCAGCTTCTTCCTCACAGCTGCTCTCAAACCCCAAGACTCTGCTCCATACAGCAAAAACTGGCACGATTAAGCTTTCAAACAGTACCCTTTTAGCACTTATTCGCATACTCCTGCATTCAAAAACTTTCCTCATTACAGCCAGTGTCTTGTAGTTTTTACTCACCTCACTCGATGTCTCACTTCTAATTCCATACTATCATTGACAGCCATGTCTGACCCGAGGTACCTAAAATGCTCTACTTCCTCTAACACTTCACCATTTATCCTCACATCCAAAGTTTCAAACACTTCACCTCTTGAACATCTCATCACCTTGCTTTTATTTAAATTCCCTCTCAAATTGAGCCTTCTGCACACTCTATCAAACTCTGCAACCAGTCTCCGCAGTTTTTCCTCTGAATCAGTCACAAGCGCTGCATCATCTGCAAACAACAGCTGATACACTTTCCAATTCGTACCATTTTGTCCCATCAACTGTGCACCTTTTCCCAACACTCTCGCATTCAATTCTCTCACAACACTATCTATAAACAAATTAAATAACCACGGTGACATCACGCATCTCTGTCTCACGCTTGTCTCAACAGAGAACCAATCAGTCATCTCACTCCCTACTCTCACACATGCACTGCTATGCTATCAATGTAGAAACTCTTCATAGCATTCAACAGTCTCCAACCCATTGCACACAATCATACAACCTTGCAATAATGTCTCACGGCCCACCCTGTCATACGCCTTCTCAAGATCCATAAATGCTCAATACACGTGTTTTCCTTTGGCCACATATTTCTTATTCACCTGTCTCACAGCAAACATTTGATCCAAATAACCTCTAAAACTTCTAAAACTACATTGTTCTTCAGATAGCACACCATCCGTCATCTCTCTCACTCTTCCAATTAAAACTCTTCCATACAGCTTTCCAACGACACTATTATAAGTAGACTTATACCTCGGGAATTACTTCCTTCCTCTTATACAACGAAACTACATACGCGCTATTCCACAATCTACAGGCACTTAACTAGCATCAAAACACACATTAAACAGACGTACCAACCATTCTACAGCCTCATTTCCTCCTTTCTTTAGACATTCAACAGTGCAGCCCTCCATACCTGGAGCTTTCCCATTTTTCATCAAAATCAACGCACCTTTCGCTTCTTCACTTCTTATTAGACTACTATTCACTTCTCCAAACACAGGAATTCTAGCATCACTTCTATCAGCTACTACTCTCGCAACCTTATCATCCTTCACGTTCAGCAGTTCCTCAAAATACTCCGCTCATCTCTTCCGCACATCACATCCCTCCACTATGGCAGCTTATCATTAGTATCCTTCACTCTTGCCTCACTCTTCACCTGTCCTTTCCTAATTTTCTTCACATCTTTCCAAAAAACCTTCTTTCTCTATGAAGTCCCCTCCTAACTTCCTCCACCACTCCTTATCCGCGGCGTCCTTTGCTCCCCTCACCATTCTTATTACTTCTTTCTTCCTTTCCCTAAACTCTTCGAAATTATGCTGGCTGCCCCTTTGAAGCAATCTTTCGAACGCCCCCGCTTTCTTCTCACGGCCGCTCCTACATCTTCGTTTCACCATTCACTCCTCTTTCTAATCCCCCCTCCAACCTTCCTTACCCCACACACTTCTCTTGCACACTTTATCAGTGCATCTTTGAATAACTTTCATTCCCATTCCACTCCACCAACCTCTCTTACCTTCACCGATATTCTACTTTCATCTTCTCCTGATACTCACACTCACGCTCAGATTCATGCACATGGTTTACAGTTAACATATCCTTTCGACTCCTTTTTACACCTCCCCGCACTTCACTCACTCTCAGCTTTTCTTATACCAAGTGATGATCCGATATCCCATTCATCTCAACACGGTATACATGCACGGTATACATGCAAGAACTCCCCTGCTAATCAAGATATAATCCATTAACGCTCTTTCCACTATCACACCTCCATTCACCCTCACATATGTGTACTTGTTTATACTCCTTTTCTCAAACGTGCTATTTTCAATCACTAACTCACTCTCTACACAAAATTCAACCAAACATTCGCCACTCTCATTCACCCAAGTTACTCTAAACCTGCTAACGACACCATCAACCTCCTCATCACCAACTCTCGCATTCAGGTCCTCAATCACCGCAACTCTATATTAATTCCCCACTCTTGCAACATACTCGGATTACTTTTCCCAAAACTCCTCTCTCTCCTCCGTACTCCTCTCCGTTCCCGGTCCATATGCGCTCACAAACACCCATGACTCTGCACCCCATTTTACTCGCACCCACATTATTCTTGCTCACACCCCACACCATTCAACTTCTTTCTCTCGGATTCTTTCACTAATAATATAGCCACTCCCTCTCCTGCGAGGCCCTCAAGTACACCAGATTTTCTTCCACACTCATTCCCAAACATCATCTCATCATTACCCTCAAACTTTGTCTCATTCAGGGCCAACACATCCATCATCCGACTTCTCATCATTCGTCCAATATCTTCTTTCCTACTATTAGTCGTTTTACTTTCACACCCCCTTACATTCATAGATCCTAGTATTAGGGTTTGAGGGGTCTTTCGACCTCCCTCTCCCCCTCTATTGGCCTGCTGTCTCTCGGAAAGTATTTTTGCAGAGGAGGGGATCCTCAGTCCCCTCGTTCCGTTTACTTTTGTCGCCTGTTACGACACGCGCCGGACTACGGTGGCAGTATTCTAGAACACCAACCCCCCCATTACAGGGCGGAGTGTCCGAAACGTTTATACTAGTTGAAAATAACTTCAGTGTTCGAAGCGTTTCAGTCATGTTCGTTGTGAAATTTTACAAAACATTTCGCCAGAAACTTACATAGACTATAAATATTTTTTGTACATCCCATTAGCGCAGCCAATAAAACAAACCTCAGGATGTTTTTCAGGTATGACGCATGTCATGGAACATTTAAAGAATCTCTTAAGAAACTTTAACTAGTGTTTATACACTGTTGCCCACTGGGAGAATCAGTGTAAAGGAGAAAAAATATGTTTTTTTAGGTATGGAAAATATTTATCGAGTGTTCTAAAATAAGTTATACCCAATCAGAGTAATATTACTGAATCGGAGTTTAACATTGTATCAGTTCACAAGTTTCCAATTATCAGTTGAAATGTATCAGTAAAAGATTCATGAACTAAAAATTGAACAATAAATTTAAACTACGGAATAGTAATTTCATCGATATTAAAAAAAAATGGAGAAGTAGTTCATGTGATTCAATGAACTCAGCACTGATTTGATTTGAAATTAATTCTCATGGATAAATTATTGAAGAACTATCAGTAACTCTTATGATAAGTACCTATTATCAGTTACCTTGAAGAAACATATTTAGTGCATTATTTATTGTAGTGAGGTAAAACAGCTGGCACTTGAATTTTAAAGCCTTTAACATGAAATGGTGTGAGCTCGTAAGAAGCTAGCGGGCCTAGGTTACTACTGCTAATGCTACTATCTCGAAGTCATAATTTCGTATTACCAAATTGACTTTGGTAGAATTATCAGTGACCACTTAATAGTTTCGGACTGAAGTTGTTGTTAAGTGAGTTGATTTTATTGTCATACAAAAAATTGAGGAAATACCGGATACTGAAATTAACCAGCTGAAGGTTTCCAATGTCAAAATATTCCTTTTGTTTTTCCGTACCTTGTATCTGAAAAACCGAATAAATTTTGTTTGGATCTTTCTCTGGATTCCTGAATTCACTTGAAACGCAAGTTGCGTACAAAATAAGGAAATACATGAGTTTACGAAAAAGATCATCCCATCCACCGCACACACCTATGACTGAACTTCGTAACGTAACGATATTGTCTACAGCACTGTAATGAACGTTGTTGGAAGTCGATATACCTTACAAGTACCAGCATCTAGCACTAAAATAAAGTGCACTCAACAGATTTGGAGAGGTTCTACGCAAAACCGTTTACCAATGTGATGATTATGAAAGAATGAGTACGATGTTCATTTTGCTATTCTCCAAACTGTTTACACATGAGCAGAGTATCTACCCTACATACAATGTCACATGGAAGCCACGTGGTTAGGTGCTGGTTACGTGGATTTTAGTTGGCAAAATGGATTTACCACTGAATATACTCTTCATAGCCACATCAGTACGTTGCATGCTGGATTTGATACGTGGGGTCCACGTGTGATTTCCTATCAGCTACCACATTGCCTTCAAATAATTTTTTCCCACATGGGAGCCACGTGTGTATGCTACGTACTTGCTTATGAAAGGCTTTTAAGAAAATATTGTGCATATATAAATATTAAAATTTATGATATATTTTTTTTGATAAAATGTATAGGATACCTTTCAGAGCACTTATTAAATTCTGCATTTATAAAACCAATTACTCGTTTACACATAAGATTGGTCCAAAATTTAACTATAATTTGATTGATGGTCAAGAATACATACGTTACTATTTGTAGTATATTCAGGGTCAAGCTGAGGTAAAAGAAACTCCCTGTGCTAAAAATCTAACGTTCGCCTTTTCAAGACTTAGTTGTGTCTTATTCAGTTGTAATGCTCATTTTAAACTTTTTTGATAACTAATAGGGTAATTATTGCCTATGAAGTATCTGCTGATAATCTCTTTGAACAAAAAATTATGATTATCAAATTCTATACATGAGTGTGATACGATTTAAAAATCTTTCGTTTAATAATAGTGGAGGACAGAACACACCAATGAATAAATTGATACACACACATGTAACTATTTGGAAAAGTTTGGACGGTTCGATTTCGAAAGAATGTACATCTGGCAACTACCCCTCCTCTCAGACGATGTGGCACCTCCTATTCAAACTTCCGTGCTCCGTCTTTCGTGACCGTTACTTAGTTCTGCTCAGGACGTGATCGGTGTTAATTGTGCTCCTGTATATTTCTAGGAACATCATTCAATTCGCAGTATTAGTGAATCTAAGTGAAAGATAGGGATAATTAACAAGACGAGCTTTTCACTGTCCATATTAGAGACAGCCAAACTGAGCATAGTTTTCATGCGCTGCTGGTTAAAAGGTTGAAACGATATGGCTGGTTAATTTCTCTTCATTACTTTCTGTTGAACTGTAGTTCATTTTGGTACTGAAGCCAGGAACAATAACCTGATTTTGATACAACAATTCTCTCATAAGCACGCCGTTGTGATGAGAAGTGATAAGTCGCTGGAAATCGTGTAAGATTATTATACAGAGTTCTAGTTAGTTCTTATATATATGTAAACATTTCGGCGGTAATGATGACTTTGATTGCGCCTTTTCTCGTTTGCGCTGAAAGAATAAAATATCTTTTAATTATTTTGTTGTCTTGTGGTACTTATGCTACAAAATATATTTACGTTAACATTTTAATTTGAAATACTGCCTAAGAAATCCATCAGTACAATTATTCGCTGATAAAATTTTGTTTCTTATTTCATTATTTATTGTGTTGACCTTCATTTTGAGGGTTTATCAGTCTTCACATTATGGATGAGGTTTGTTAGTATAGTTTATTCTGTCAATGTTTTTTCATGATACAATAGAAATGTAGGATGAAGTCGATGAAGGACAAATTTACACCCTAAAATGCATAAACATGTATTCACCACCATTATGCATGAATTTGAACGAATTGGAATTGATTTGTTAGAAAATTTTCATGCATTTCAAGGGTAAATTCATTCTTCATAGTTCATTTTTTATAGAACCATGATGTTTCAAATGTGAACATAGAGTTAGCGCTGCCATTTTATCATATTTAAGGAATTGAATTTGTTTCTAAGAAAAGTTAACAAAATCCAAGAATGAACAATTCAGCTGGTACAATTTCTCGATTTTGATTAATGAAGTTTGCGGTGCCATTTTATTATAAGAATTTGATTTGCTTTAATAAAAATGTTACTATTCATGACTGAACAATTCATCTGACACATGATTTTTCGAGTTTGAATATTGATATATCCTGTCATATCATTAGTGGACTTCAATTTTTTCAAAAAATCACTGCAAAATTTAACAAAAAATAACTTGCTGACGGTCAGTTTATTCCATTCCAAATTAATGTAGATATCTGCCCTGGAAAAAATTTATGAACGTGCTTTTACTACGAATACTTAAACCGGGTGTCCCACAAAAATATTCCCGAATTTTTATTTGACTAAATTTCGCTTTATATTAACATACCTGAATTGCCTTTTTTCCACAATGTGGTCAATTTTGTTTCTTTTTCGGAAAATTTAAGTTATGGTAATCGTTTAATAACAATTTAAAAGTGATCGATTTACTGAAAGAGGTAGAAAAATAAATTGTTCAAGGGAAAAGTTTTAAAAACAACACTGGTGATCTTTATTTCTCAATACCTACTGCATGTTGAAAATAATTTCACAATGATGTATCCTACGCACCACCAAGTATTTAAACCCTCTGTGAGGTTATTTACTTCCTTATTTCATCATTTGAAGACACTTAAAATGCAGCTCACTAACTATCAGTGAATTTCCATCGTATTTGAATACGAAGCAATGGAAATCTATAAAAAAAGTTAAAAAGCATTTAATGACACATTTCCGGCAAGGAACTTGCCATGTAAGAAGACTGTGTTTCTCACTGCTAGAAAATTAAGGAAAAAATTAAATGCTCTTCTAATTTTTTCACTGCTTTTCTTTGCTTCATATTCCAATACGATGAAAATTCTTTGATCGTTAGTGATCTGCATTTTAAGTGTCTTTAAATGATAAAATTAGTAAGTAAATAACCTCTCAGAGGGTTTAAAGACTTGGTGGTATGTAGGATACATCATTGTGAAATTATTTTTAACAGTAGGCATTGAGAAATAAAGACGATCAACAGTGTTGTTTTTAAAACTTTCCTTTGAACAATTAGTTTTTATACCTCTTCCAGTAAATCGATCACTGTTAAGTGGTTATTAAACGATTTTCGAAAAATTAAATTATTCGAAAAAGAAACTAAATATGCGACACTAGGAAAAAAATACATTTCAAATGTGTTAATTTATTGCGGAGATATAATCAATCAAAAAGTCGGGAACATTTTCGTGGGACACCTGGTATAGCTTGGTATAAGTTATGCCATGGAGGGTTCATAGTCTTTGTTCTTTTTTGAAAGCCTTATTTATAGTAGAATTTAATCTTTTAATTTCTCATATTACAAGTCAATATGTACAAAGAAAATTGGAAATGTTTGAATAATAGAATTATTCACTGCATCTTTGCCTGGCTGTTAGCCTACTTTCTTCACTCTTGAAAAAATATCTCAATATGCAAGTTGTTCTGAGATCATCGGTTGAAGTTTCATTCACAATGCATGTGCGCCTTTATGAATTAACAGCCTTGTGACATAAATATGAGTATAATACTTGTATATATGTCACTAAAACCCGCCACAAAGAGTGGTGGTGGCTGCCATGAAACCCTATGAATACTGAGATGCCATTCCTTTCGCCACTAATTAATTTCTGTACAGTTCTGATAAATTACTGCAGAGCAAGTCGCGAAACATTTGCATGAGTGTTCATTAAATAACCATATATGGAATCAAGGATTAGTGCGGGATGAGAATGGCATTTTGGGGGGACGTGTTCTACACGTTTGATTGCTAACAGGTAATCTCTTACAAGACATGACAATGCAGCGGCACCGTCACAACGAAGCGATCAACTAACTTTGATAACACATGGAAATGGTGTATTATACACATCAGTAGAATTCATGGTAAGTCTGCTTGATTCATAGATGGAACCCATGCGTAATTACCCCCTGGATCTTAGCTGGCAGAAGCGAGGGATAACCACAAGGCTTGTGGTTTCCAACATCCTCGACACGTATCCTAACCATGTGGGTACCAGGTGGGGCCACTTTCCAAAAGTCCATGTGGTTTCCACATAGCATGGGCAGATAGAACACATATGTGAAACATCTACAATCCATGTCGTAACCATGTGGTTTCCATGTAGAAACCACTTCCTCGACACGTGTCCTAACCATGTGGGTACCAGGTGGGGCCGTTTTCCAAAAGTCCATGTGGTTTCCACATAGCATAGGCAGACAGAACCCATATGGCAAACATGGACAATCCATGTCATAACCATGTGGCTTCCACGTGACCTTGTATGTATGGTAATCGAGAGAAAATTTCTCAGCTTCTAAATTTCCAACGGAAAAATGGTTGAATTTCTGTTAACATCTGATTTTCGCACAAATTTATCAACCAGAATACAAAAATGTCAGTAATAGATTTGGAAATGTTGCAGCAAAAACATAGTAAATGACATGTACGAAGAGACATGATGATTTCGAATATGTTTTGTACGGCTTCAAATACCGGAACATAATTACAGAGGGTCTGTTCTAAATGTATGTGAGATTCATTTTCGGCTTAGAAACTTCATTTTTCTCCACTTATCAACTGAAAAATCGAACTCCGGAGGAAAATTCCTATATAACTAGCGAGCAAAATATCAGTAGCTGTAATATTCCTCTTATGATACTGTAAACCGAAAGAGAGCTCATTTCAATTTGAGATTATTTTTTTTCGATAAACGTCGACAATAAAACTAATTTTACTCCGTCAGGATAAATGTTTTAAAAGTTTATGAAAATTGCCTAGTTTCTGATTTACCTATTATTTCTTGACGTTTCCCTAACAGTTTCTGTTAACTTTTTTACCACGTATGTCAATGATTGTGAGATTCGCTTTGAACAATAACAGGTATAAGAGTTTTGGGTGTGAAATGAAGCTTCTGCGACGAATGACTTTCTTCAAAGGTTGATCTTCTTTTCTTACATTAGTGTATTGGATAGTTTGCAGTTTCAATCATGATTCCGAGTAATAATTAATGCTTTAATTTAATCTTTAATTCGGATTTTGAAATTCATTCGCCTAATTTTTTTCAATTTCGCTGATGATTTGACAATTATCAGGGTACTGATAATAATTTGTTTAATATCATGTTCATAATGTCCTTTTTTCACGTGAAAGTTGTGGACGTTCGGTTTCAACTCTCTTTTAATGATTTTAACTGTTAGGTTTTAAGCTGGTATATTTCCCTAGGCATGCTAGTATAACCTTCATATCGCAAAGCTTCGAGAGATCATCGGTTTATTGTTCAACTTCCTTCTCAATTCAAGTGTTCAATTTCCACTGACAAAATGGTATCATCATGATCCTAATGCAACATTTTCAATCAGCTGTGATAACTCTGTAGTAGGAAATCGTACCGACGTACTTGTGCTCGGGATCTTGAACTTCATCGTTATTTTCAATTATTTTTTAAAAAATTTTCGTAGAGATTTCATTCGAGTGAAGCTCTGAAAATTTAAGTTCACAACTATTCTGTATGAGCATAGTTATTTGTTTCATCTCATTGGAAGGTTGGCTTCAAATCGCAAAATTGACTTTGGCAAAACTTTTAGCGGTAAAAGGAGCAGCATTTCATGTTCTCTCATGTGCGTCCACAGAAGGAACTGATTTTACTAAAGGTGCTCTGTGGTCTTTAAAAATTCATTTTCAAGCTTGGAGATCACAAGGGTGGCTGAATGATAGTAGATGTTAGGTTGATATATTTTTCTATTATTCAATGATAGTTGGAAAAACATGACATAGCTGATTCCTAGTTGAAATAAGGAAAACTTAGGTTTGTTCCGTAGTGTTCGAAATAGGATTGAATTGAACTAGAATTCAGAAAAATTTGATATTTCGATAAGTTTGATTTTTCAACGAGTTTCAATAGATCAAACTATATCAATAAGTTTGATTTTTTATTATAACAAGTCTAGGCCCGTCCATAGAAAATATGAAAACATCTGTTAGTCAGTCAGAGTAGGTAATTTTTCATTAAACAGAATTGATGATGGAATGATATTTTCGATATTTTTATTAGAACCTTTTTGGATATAACTAATTGGCCTTTTGTTTGAGCATATGGGCGTTAGACCTGCTAGAAACTGATTTTTTGAGGAGTGATTATTAATGCAGCTGATAGTTTATTACACTTGCGGATAAAACCTGAACACAGATGTGCGGCATTTAGTAATAGCAGCAAAACAGTCAATACGCATGGATAGATCATTACAGAATAAAAAGAGAAATTTGGTGTTCCAAAGACTAAGGACAAGTGAGAGTGCCAAAACTTCGCGACACTGAGCTGTGCTGAACCGACGGGTATTGACACACATAAAGCCTGTCAGTGGATGTGAAGGCAAATTGTAGCAAGATTCGAAACATGAAAAGAGATGAAACATTTCATTATACTTAAAACAAATTTAAATGACCACGAAAAAGTTACTTCACAGATTAAAAAAAGGGAGCTTTACAACGAAGAAATAAGAAAAATTGAATGATGCGGGAAGAAGTCCGTATTCATCTTCGGAGGAATGAAAAGTAGACTGAAATGTGCTTGAACCTGCTTTTGTCTTCTATTTGTAGCGATTCGTAGATATTCTTGTTTTGAGATCAGTATATGAGTTCCTTGCAGCGCTCAGTATGTGAGTTTTACTCATTTATCCTATTTTGAAAAAAATTGTCATCCGCCATGTCTAAAATGCATTAACTCAATCGATTCAGTGATTCACAAGCTTGCCAACGGCAAACAACTCTTCTGCAGTGACGATATTGTTTTTTGTCGCATTACCGATGGTCTAATTACGAAACTACGTAGTCGCCTTCGACAGCGTTGTTTTCATCAGCGTTTTCTCTGTAATGAATCTTGCTTATTAACATCTGATTTCTTCTGCTGCATCGATGATCCGTGCACATCTTTCAATAGTTTCCGTAATTTTTCTTACATTCATTTTTTGGGTGCCATAATTTGCTCTCCTGCTCTTATGACTTTTGAAACCCCTTCCTCGCAATAGCATCCTTGATGACGTTGATTCCTTAGGCAGAAGCATTTCCTCGAATTGAACAACTGTGTTGGGTAATTATTTTTTAAACTGAAATTAATCTTTTGTGTAAGAAACTCTCAAATATGCATAGTTATGCATAGAAACTCTCATAATTTTTAATCCTACTTCAAGTGATGATTATTGGTTGTTTCATCTTTTTGTTGAACATTTCTAGAGATTTCGAAGCGTGAAGTAAAATAGTGATTTATCTTGTACACCACGTTAAGTTCAAACATCGAAAAAAATAATAAACGATGTGATTTTAATATGTTCACCGTAGTACCTCTGAGAGCAAGATTTGTCTCCCAGCTGACATTGAGAGCTTTCAGACATTGATTTAGCCTTAACTTCTGATCTCGTGCCAATTAACATTAAAACTTCTCGCTTACACCGACGGTAGTTCAATTTTTCGCGATAATATTTACACGTTTCATTTAATTCTTTAACATCACTGAGGACTATACGGTCCTATTTCGAAATTAGCTTTAATTTAACACATTTCATGTTAAATACGTGGCCTAATGTGTTCATTGGGATTCACGCCGAGGGGCAGTTCATCACTCATCCTGATATCCGTGACTACCTGATTGCAGCGCCAGTTTAATGGCGGTGATTATAATGTCGGTAATATGAGTGCGAGAATGCTGACGTTAGAGGTAAAAGCATCGATGTTTCTTTCATTGCGTGTGAATTCGACGACGCACTGTGAAAACTAAAAATTCTTAATCGGAGAATGAGCCGATGCAATCCCTTCATGAGAGTATTGTGAATATTTCACGATAAAACAAAATTCAAAATTTCAATGTCGCGAAAAGGGTTTCCTGAAAAATGTAGCGTACTATTGCGCATCAGGTTAAATTATACATACATGTACAGTTATATAATAGGCTCACCGTGAAAGTTGACTGCAGAACAGATGGCCACTTTGACGCACTCGACCAGCACAACTGCGATGTTGTCCCTGCCGTCGCTAGAGATGCAATTTTCATGCCATCTATTCTTGTGTTGAATCCTAAAACGTAAGAAGAAATGTTAAAATTATACGCACAGCATGGTAAGGAGTTGTAAGTGATCTACTTTGTAGTCCCCTCACGGAGATTCAGCTATTTTATTTATGGGAATTAGGACTCGCAGGATTAAGATGTAAATTCCCGAGCTGAGGCGGTAGGCCTTTTATCGAAAAATAGGTTGTTGATTTGTTACTACCACTTTTCTCCGGTTCGCTGCTGTCCATTTTTTGTGCTCCTCTGACTTGTTTTCGGGCAAATCAGGTGAAATCTTCAGCAGATTTAATTCAAGGAGAAAGAAATTGCTAAAAAAGTAAAAAATCATTACAACAAAAGGAACTCTCCGAATACCCATCACCAATTACACATTTCAGAACAAATGTAAAATTCACGACTTTTCAAGAAGAACGCAAACAATGAAATAGAAACCAGTAATATATAAATGCTATGACCCTATTTCATGTAATCAATACAAATTTTGCTGGTTGTTGAGGATAGTTTGGTTTTAAGAATGAACAAAGATTCTGAAATTTAAAGGTATAAAACTTTTGAAGCGTGCCTAAGCATTACCACCTGATTATAATCAGGCCACATTTCACCAGACTCAGCGTGGCGCCTCACTTCAGCGGTGGGTGGACAGTATAGACCGACCGGGGTTGAAAATTTGGCCGGGGCCGGGGACGGGGCCGGGGTCAACAAATTTGTCATGGCCGGGGCCGGGGTTATCAAATTTACCACGGCCGGGGCCGGGGTTCAGACCGTGTCACGAGGTATCCCGATGACGTAATGCATAACGCCGGTTAGTGGCTCAATGCATGTTGAATTACGGTTGCGGTTAGGTGTGTATTTGTGTCAATTCATAAAGTTTGTAGACTTGCAGTTGCAGTGCTTGTTGAATTACTTAATATAGAAACAATTAAAGTAATTAAATGTACCGGGTGTTCCACAAAAATGTCTCCGACTTTTTAATTGATTCTATCTCCACTTTAAATTAACATATTTGAATTGTCTTTTTTCACAATGTGGTAAATCTTGTTTCCTTTTCGAATAAATTATTAGCAATAAAATGGCGATTTTTTGGGAAATCTAATACGTAAAATGAAAAGAAGAACCAATATAAAAGGGAACATTCTTTTGATGACTAACGTTTCGGAATCTCTGATTCCATCATAAAAAACAAGGAATAAAAAACGATAATGAACAAATTGCGAAAAAGCTATAAGAAATTAATATCACTACACCTACGTCAAAAAAAGCAATGCATAACCATTAAAAATAAAAACACAATTTCTCTCACGCTTTCGAAGCCATACGTACACATACACCTGAATTTTAGCAATCAAACCAACACACAATAACATCCACACAAAGTAACATTACTGCATATACACACACACAAAACACACACACACATTCCAACACACTCTTATTTACACAGTTGGGGCAATATTTAATTTCATCGCACTTTGATCATTATTTAACTGAGGTGTATAAGTAAAAATGAACAAGTATTCCAAAATTCTAAGGTCAAATTCCTCTGTAGTTCTACAAAGAGTGGAGAAATTGGAACTTTCAACAGGGGGGTTTGAACTATGGCAATGATCTCTGATGGCTGACTGGGAGGGAGATGAGTATGGACGGCAGATTCCATGGGAGATACCAGAGTGTTGGCTGTGACGAATCAATTGCAGGAGTGTGGTACTTCCAACATAGGACTGCAGGCAGCAATCACATTTATACAAGTAGACACAACCATTTCTCAGGCACTCTTCTAAACGCTATTTCTGATGAAAAATGAACTTATTTTAAAACTATTTCTATAAAATGGTAACACGTCAATGAAAGGAAAATGAGAGTGTATCAGAGATAAAAGGTCCTTTCTCATCTCCTTGAAAGATAGCCCAAGAAAGAGAGCTCGACGACAACTTTTTGCTTTGGTGCAGTCAGAATTGTACACGGAGGGAAAAGTTTTTTGTCTAAAAACTTTTAACCAGATCTTTAATTAAAGTTACAGGGTATTCATTTTGTACAAGTCACTTTGTGATATATTTCACTTCGTCATGAAATATTTTATATGAATTTGAAATACGGTATGCTCTATGCTATAATGTAGTGACACTTGTTTTAATATAACCCATGTAAATGAAATTGAAGAAATTGGTACATAATCTCGTAAATGTAGGTTTTCTATAAACGGAGGTGGTGAACGTTGAATTGGTTTTCTTTACGAGAAAGTCTGAAAATGGCAATTAATCATTCTGCTCAGTTTCCATTGTGAAATTTATCTTGGCGTGATATCCATTTTTGTAGTCAAAGAATTTTAGGGCCTCTTCCTGTGAACGATATATTCACAGTAGGTATTTACCAAGGTATTTCACAGTAGGTGTTTTATTCCTTGTTTTACAGCACTGATGATGGAATCAGAGATTCCCAAACGTTTGCCATTAAAAGAATGCTCCATTAACTATTTGTTCAGAGGAAAAGTTTTAACAACAACACTGGTGATCTTCTTCATTTCTCATTACCTACTGTGAAGGAACGCGTTTTCAAAACATCACCTCCATCATTAATAATTCTTCGACAACGAGTTGAAATGTTTCAAGAACTAAAAGAAAACGGTGAAATGATCCGCAAAACTCTTTGTTTGATAGTGGCTAGAAGTAATGCTTGCCTTGAGAGAAATGGTAGGTATGTCGAAGGATACTAAATTATTTTTTTATTTGAAATGTCTTTAATGAATTCATTTGTTACTCGTTTAAGTTTTTGTTTGTTCGTTTTTTTGGAAAGTGCAAAATAAGGAAGAATATCAATATTGTTTTGAAATGTTTTTCTTCGAAAAATTAGTTTTTTTATCCGTTCCAGTTAATCGATCAATGTAAAGTGGTTATTAAACGATTTTCAAAAACATAAATTATTCGAAAAAAAATAAAATTTACTACATTGTGAAAAAGTAAAAATTAAAATATGTAAATTTGAAGTGGAAATATAATCAATTAAAACTCAGTGACATTTTTGTGGGACACACGGTATAATGACTAAAAGTAGTGCGTCAGCAGTATGGGATTACTTTTACATATCGGTGAAGAGTGTAGAAATTGCAGTGTGCACCATTTGTGAAGCAAATATACGACGAGGAGCGGCTGGTGCATCCTAGAAAACTTTCTCAACTAAATATTTATGGGGCCATCTAAAATCGACACAAAATGATCAATTCCTGGAAGCTGAAGAAAAAGCAAACAACGAAAAAGAATTAAAAAATAGAAACAAAACGAACAAGAAGAAAAACCAAATGTCTATGTCTTGAAAACAAACAAAGACAGTTTTGGTTGCAGGAGTGACAAAACTGCCTATTGTAGCAAGTCGTCTTCGTCTACTGGCAAACAGCTGACTTCAAAAGAAACATTTACTCAATCTAAAAACTGGGAACCAAACAATACTGACCAAATACACACATAGAGAGGAATTGTTAATTTACTGGCTTTGTGACGCGCTCAATCCTTACGACCCTATGGAAAAGGAAACTTTTTTAATTTTGTAAGGTTTTTGAATAAGAAGTTTCAAGTTCCATCAGAGAAGGTAATTACAACAAGACTAATTCCGGACCTCAGTATCCAAATTAAGTTTGCTATTTCAGAGGAAATATAAAAGCAAGTTAACAAAAATAGCGTCTTCTCAATAACTGCTGATATTAGGACCTCTCCAAGTCGAGATTCTTTCATGTCAATAACTGCGCACTGGATTAAAATTACACAGGATGGTAGCATAGATACTGCTTTTTTTCAGTGACTGCATGTTCTTCAGGATTGCAATGAAATCGCAAATCTCTTGAGGAATCGTTTTAAATTTGTTTAAAAGACACGTGAATTTTTCACGTGCGGGTAGCCGGGCACACTACGCTTTATTCACTTCAAACTATTCGTCCAAGTCAAGTTCAAATTAATCCAAATCAACATCACTTTAATCCAAGTCAAGTTTAAACTAATCCAAATCAAGTTCCAATTAATCCAGCTCCAAGTTGAGTTAAGAATCGAAATAAATCTCTCGTTAATTTGAGCGTTTTTTGTATTAAAAATGTATCTGTCGGATGTGATGAGCAAGAAAAACGTTTTTCCCTCCAGCAAGGAATACATAAAATTTCTGCAGTATTAAAACAAGCTGTCGTAAAATGTGCTAAGTATCCAGCATCAGGAGGCAGAGCGTGATTCAGATCTTTGAGCGGAGTAACAGTTAGAAGTCAATTATAAAAACCTCGTATTATACTACACATTAAAGTTGTTTTATAGTTCTAAATTAATGGCAGTATGCATCCATTCAAATAATTATGTTCAAAGGTACTTTTATGTTACAGATACACATAGTATCGAAGATTTATTTACACCCATTTGAAAATTTACATGCCTCAAATTCCACTTTATCACATTTATGAAATCATATGTGCATGCAATTACAAATGATTGCCACTGGACGATGTGTAGATTTAACCTTTAAAAGAAATGAGTAAATGCGATTCACTGAGTACTTATGTACGATACCATTTGATAACAATTTATATGAGTACATTACTACACAGATACA
This sequence comes from Morinoia aosen, assembly GCA_030386875.1. NCBI lineage: Eukaryota > Metazoa > Arthropoda > Malacostraca > Amphipoda > Talitridae > Morinoia > Morinoia aosen. The sequence continues at coordinate 37,364,414 of CM059565.1, read as the reverse complement.
ATCCTGCAATAGCAATAAAAATTGTGCCATCCCTTCAAATGAATAGGCCTAGGCAAATATGTCATCTCGATCAGTAAAAAAAATGAAACATGTTTTTTACAAAAATCGTTTGAACAAGCAAAAACAGACTTCCTTGCTATATTTATTTTAAAGGTTAAATCTACATATCATCCAATGGTAATCTTTCGTAGTTGCATGCATATATGAATTTATATATGTGATAAAACGAAATTTCAACCATATAAATCTCTATATGAGTAATTAAATCCTCGATACTACTATGTGTATGTGCATGTGTAACATAAAATTGTCTTTGAACATAAATATTTGAATGGATGCACACTGCCATCAATGTAGAATTGAAAAACAACTTTAATACGAAGTTTTTATAATTGATTTCTATATGTTACTCCGTTCAAAGATCTACATAACACTCTGCCTCCTGATGCTGGATACTTAGCACGTTTAATTTGAATTTGACTTGCATTAATTTGAACTTGACTCTGATTAATATGAACTTGGCTCTGATTAATTTGAACTTGACTCTGATTAATTTGAACTTAACTCGGATTAATTTGAATCTGACTTGGATTAAATTGAACTTATCTTGGATTAAATTGACCTTGACTTGGATTAATTTGAAGTGAAAAAGGTGTAGTAAAAACTAAAAACCCCGGCCAAAACCCCGGCTTAGAGCACTATTTTGCCGGGGCCGGGGCCGGGGTCTGCAAAAATTTTCGGGGCTTGCCGGGGCCGGGGCCGGGGTCAGCCAAAATGGCCGGGGTTGGCCGGGGCCGGGGCCCCGGTCGGTCTATAGTGGACAGGTCATTTGGAGGCTGGTCTCCTCGTGCTCTGCCACTCGCCGCAAGGGCACGTCTCGCCAAGCTAATGCTCTGGATGAGCTGCCAAAGACGCCCCTTATATAATAATAATAACTTTTTACCCTACCTATTTTCTTTGCATCTTCAGCTTCTTCCTCGGTTCATATCCTTTTTCTCAACTTACTGTTTCTATGTGCACAAGTTTTGTGTGTTACATCTCGTGTATAAATTCCCAGTTCCCCGAACTCCATACTACATGATGCCTTCCCTTTCCTCTTCTATTGAACACTTTTGTAGTGGTTAGTGAAGATTTAACTAACTTATCGAATCTAATCTACTCTCAAATAAAATAAACTGAAATTTTATTTCGTTGATGTCGTCTTACGATATTTCTTAGCTAAATTGAAAATTGCAACATAAAATTTTCGCAAATTGCTAATGAAATTCATGATTTGCATTAATTGTTATTATTTAGGAGTTGAAGTTATATATTGAAAATAAATGTAATTTAACAGGCTTTGAATGCGTGTTTTGAACATTCCTTTCAACATTTGCTATTTTTACTGAGGAAAAATTGGTTGAATCGAACTTTGAGCAAGTCTGAGTCAAATTTTAGCAAGATACCATATAGTAATTGAAATTTAGAAAGCTATAGGGATAAACCAGAAATATCCTTTCTTGCAAGTTCATTACATACGCATCATATCTTTAAACCGTAATGACGAGACAAACGCATCAATTTCAAACATTCTTGGGAACTAAACAAAGTTTTTTCTTTAGCCCATCGCAAAGCGCTTAAAGTTCAACAGCTTCGTTTATTAATGAACAGATCGGGTGGATTCTAGCGTACAACGCATTCCTCGAAGTAACAGCTTACAATATGGCGGTCGCCAAGTCTTCTGTGCTGCATTTGGCTAGATCTTAGATCTCTCTAGTAAATGAACTAAAATTAGAACTGGTTATAGGAATTAAACTATGAAATTAATCCACATTAATATACAATTTACGAAAGAATAAAAATTTAATTATCTAATGTTGACACGTATTTACCGTAAATAATATAACAGTAAACTACCATCAGCGAATTTCAAATGTTTTTTATTTTCCTTCAGCCGAAGAAGAAATGAATTAATGTCCAGGTATGCTAGTTAACTAAGGAATTCAAAAAAGACCTATACAATTTCATGTCAATCAGGAAAATTTTGCGTCAAACCATCTCCCATCACCTATGGTTTCTGCTCTAATATCACGTGAGTAGAACTTATCAATATTTCTCATCTAGACGAGTAGCAGACTTCGTCATCACGATGGCATCGCAAAACGCTACTACGACAAATGTAACGAATGAGATAATTAGAATCTTGCACTCAGAGCACTGCATGCTTCTTTCTTTCATTAGTAGTTTCCGTTTATGGCACGAGTTTGTAGAGTAGCAGGTTGTAAAATTTGAAATAATATATCGTTAAACTAGAATTGGAGCGGCGAGCAGTGTCTTGCGCGTGACCCTCTAAGAAACAAGAGCGGAATTTTCTAGGTTGCAGCCCTATGCGTAGCTCATGATTCGATATTGGGATTTAGCCAGCATTTAATGAAAAACGAATACCATGCCTTAATGCGGAAAATTATGACGGATTCGAGTTCAGATCGAGATTTACTGAATTTCAGCTTACATACACTTAGTTAAATGAAGAATCGCTTAACGTAAGTCCGAATGAAATGCCAAGATCAATGTGTGTTCGTTCGTGATCAAATTGACGTGGCTGTGAAACTAACAGCCATGAATTCGTTTACATTTACAAAGAGAGATCATCCCAAATGGTATAGTCCACACTATAAATTTATGAGCCCTTATTTATACCTATAACAATATTTAGATGACGAATGTGTCGGATCACCGTTCATGAAAAGCTCAAACGAAATGAAATTCTGTTTATTCTGGTTCTGAATACATCGCAAAGTTTAAAGTTACTGCGTTGGTTACTTAATTTATTTCATGGATCGTGGCTGAAAAATGGAGTTCTTCATGGAGAAATGTAAAAGAAACTTATGTTCACACTCAGAGAAATCTTGACACACCCAGGTGGGTCATCCTTGACGCACTCACATGTCGGGCGAGAATGTAAAGTCACCGCCAGTAAGGCAATGAAGTATCGGTTGCCTGTTTAAGGGTTTTGTTGATCCAAATTTTTCATTTTCAACATAATGTTCAATTCATATATCATAACAACTAAATGTAAGCAAATATATGTCCATTTTCTTTCACTTTCTCAGTTAATACGATGAAAAAGGGAAAAATATTAAGTTATTGCGTATGTTTTTTTCAGGCATAAACATATTTGTTCAGTTCATTCCTATATATAAGACATTCAATTCAAGTGACACGTTTCTTGCGTTTTTGGACTATGTGTACCATTAGGTAAATTACTTATTCGCATACCCGTATAAATTTTTGAAATTTATCTGCATCAAGATCTTTTTAAAATAAAAATACTTATAATACAAGGTGAAATGTTATCACACAATTGTATTTCTCACATATCTCAGGAAGTATTTAATCTATTTCCCAATTCTGCTACTTGCAACGTAACCAAACCAACCTTTAACAACCGCAAAAACGCGGTGAACGTGTTAATAACTAAAATGCAAGATATTAATGCCGATATACTAGAAGGAACTCACTATGAAAAATTCATAAGGCAACACTTTTGTTTACGACTCAAGCTTGTCGGTGTAATAAATTAACTTACACTTTTCAGCAGAATTTTGCTGCCAAAATTAGACGTGGCATTCCTTACGAAGATATTGAAGGGCTTGGTAGAATGAAAGCTATTTAGAAATAGCACATGATGATTGCAATTATCTTCAGTTCGCCAATCACTAATTTATTTATTAAGTACTGAAGTAAATAGCTCATTTGTGTTCCTTCCAGCGTCGTGAGAGGCAACCGAAGCTCACGCAGATATCCCGCGGCCTCGCCACCATGCATGCATGCAATGGCATGATTAATTAGTATCGGTCAGCCTCATGGAGCTAGGACACGGTCAGCCTGCATAGTTGCCACTCTAGCAATAAAATAGCTAGATCTAGATAGTTTTTGTTCAATCTAGATAGCGAATATGGTATTCTAGCTAATAGCTAAAATGTAGATAATTTTTAAAATATCCTAGATAGTTTCTAGCTAAAAGCATAACTAATGAGTTGCAAGCTGAAATGCATTGAATATAGCAACGGTAGAGACCGTTCTTTCTATGTTTGAAAGGCGTTCAACGTTGTTTGAGCGTCGTTACTCGTTTAGTCACGTGAGTCAGTGTGAGATTCCGCGGGAAGTTAGTTACTAATAGTTAGACTTGGGTTTCTCAGTTGCAGTCAGCTTGTGTGGATACTTGTTTGTGATACTGTGACTCCCGTGAAAATGCCGAAATTTAAACATATATCAGCAAAAATTTAGAAAAGAGTGGTTGCAAGATGATTTTTTTTAGGAGTGTGTTATGCAATCTGAACTGGACGAAAGCGAGGCTTCAGCAGTCCCTGGACGATCAAGCTGATTGTTCAAGCTATACTATCAATCGATTGACTCAAGCGCAATCGACCTTCAATCAATCCTCGAATAGGCATTCGAAACCCCTTTTTAGTTGACTTTCTGAAGAAGATAGTCTGTCGTGAAGTACTTAGCAATAATTTCCTATACAAATTTGGCTTTTCCCGCTTTGACTCTACTTGCCCTCAAACGGAAAAATCGAGTAAAGAGTGAAGAGGAAACGACGCTGGTCTAACAGCAGTGGTAGAAAATGAGAAGCGGTTCCACTCGTCAGCATTTACTCAACGTTCTGCCCGAGTGAAGAGAGCTTTTATTTTTGTAAAATTTAGTACGTCCCAGGATAGTGAAAATTGACGCGATGCTTGATCAAAGTTGGCCTAGACGGTCAAGCATCAGTGCTTGAGTTTGAGTCATTCAAACTCTCTATCAATCATCGTCAACGCTAGGCTCAATCGTCTAAACAGCTTCTAGACGGTCAATTATGCTTTATTCAAGGAATGACTTGAAGTTTTAAATCAAAATGATTGATCGTCTAGGGCCTACTTTACTGTCAGTACTGCAGGTGTAATTTTAGAAGTAAATGCCATTTTTTGAAAAGATGAAAAGTAATAACTCTTGCAAACTTGAAGGGTCCTTTTAAATGTTCTTGAGTTTTCATTATGCTATTTCTATCAGTGACCACATGATTGACTTGTTGAAAAACAGTATATCCAGCTGAAGGACAATCGATCACATGAAAATGCATTGCACTAAGTACTCCAATATTATTCAGAATGTGCTCTGTTCTCATTTCAAGGAAGAGCTTAACAACAAATTTAGTGTGTTATTGGACGAATCAAATGATTTTTCAGTTACACAACTGTTAGGAGTTACAGTAATATATTTCAGTAATGTATCTAATAAAGCTGAATCGACCTACTTAGGACTGGAACAACTGGATTAATTTGATACAGATAATATAATCACAGCACTTAATGAGAGGTATTCACTTTTGAGTTTAGCTATTTTTCTGGATTATGTTTCATCGAATCTAGCTATTTCTAGCTATATTTTACAACGATTCTAGATATTTTAGCACAGACAAAAGTGGCAACCCTGTCAGCCTGTCATCGCGGGTAGTCACGCGTGCATTTGTAATCCGCGAAGCACCCATATCTAGCGTACTTTTCGTAAGAAAGTGGTGTCCACTATCTTAGTGGTCTCATTCAAGACCCGAGTGATTTGTTTGGTGTATAATGAAAGCCATATGTACTAGTGCACCTGTTAAAACAGATTGCATTCAATTACGTAGCAGTGAAACAGCTAGTAGGGCATCTTCATTTCTGTCCGCCATGATTTTTGTAACCGGGCTAGTTCATTCACTTCATGATGATAACCTGAAAGTCATTCGTTCCGAAGCCTGTTTAATGTTTTGATTTCATTTCATGTCTGAATAGGATATGTATTTGAGCGTCAAATGTGATTTTTTATGCATCAGCCGAAATACGGGCTTGTGGGTTGATAAATTACAGGTGACTCATCTTAAGCGTCGTTATGCGACCTTGGCGTTCAAGTTCAAGGTCGCATCCTCGACGGTTCGAATTTCTTGATCGTTTTCGGAAGGAATAGTGTAATAATTTATGTTGGCATATAAATAAATGGGTTTGAATTACTGGTTATTAATTTTTAATGATGCAAATGTGTAAAGAAGTAATTAATTAGAATGAAAAGCAACAGGGATGAAATACAAAAACATGTGTTACAGTTTCATGTGTGTGGGACATGGATTAAATTTTGCAGCCAAAATCATGTTATTATGTTAAAAGGTAATGAATGAATAATCAGCAACAGTATTATGATTAGATAAAATCAGATATGATATGATTTTTTTACTGAAAATTATCATTGATATGAAAATTCATTTAAACGCAGCCACGGTATATGTATCTTGCTTTGGGAAATTCATTTATCCAGTCATGCTCATGAAATTTCAAATACAATATTACATTCAACAATTGCCAAATGTTAAAAAAAAACTTTGAAGAAAACCAAACAAGCAGGTATAAAACTATATTACCAGATTTTTTGGACTAGGCTAAAGTTATTAGTCACACTTAAAGAACCTGGTGAAACCATGAATGTAATTTTTTTACAATTATTATTGCCTTTAGTCATATTGTTGGATAGCCTAACTTTTTTCTTTTTGCTTGCTTTTCACTAAGACCTTACTTGATACTCATTTGGTATGTTCTTTTTCAAAAATATATCCTAATTTGTTTTAAGAGTTTTTGATATTTTTTTCAGCATTTGAAAATGAATTACAAACAGTGTTCCCTCTATTCTTGTAAGTCCAGATTTATACCTTCACTTGAATATTATTCAACTAAACAGATCATTGGCCCAGTAATGGCTTGATAAAATTATTCTCAGTTCCTTCAGCTTGTGCTATGAGTGAGCCTTCTCCATCAACCAGAGGTTTTGAGTTCACTCAATCAAGGACGAAAACTCATGTAAGTACTACTGCTCATTATATTATTTGTGCTTAAATTTTCTCTCCATGAAATTCTTATTATAATTGATTAATGGACTAGCCTATATTAATTATTTGGTTATTAAATTGTAAATGGTACATAAATTATTGAAAATAGTTTTTCTTTTAATTCAATTTCAGTAGAGTTTACTGATTATTTGGTATGGGAAAGAAAGGCTTTAACTTAAGCGTAATATAGGACCCAAACATAATCAAGTAATTTGGTTACACGTGAAAGTATTTCGATTAATTTCTGTAGTTTGATGTTTTTGTACAGGTTATTCTTAATGTAAATATCTTTAAAAAATAACTTTATAGCAGCCCTCTCCGGATATATACCTACAGAATAGGATATGAGAAGAATGTCCTCAGAAAAGTTTGTTATAATGAAATAATTGTGCACAACTTCCAACTCAAAAGTGCTTGATGATCAATGACAATTTAAATCTTTGTTACAGTCTACAATTCTTTTTAACATGTTCAGGCTACAGAGGATTTTTTATGCAAAATGAAGAAAAGTAGAATTAACTTCTTTGTTATCTTCAAAATAAATGTTTTGACTTACTGCAAGATATGTGACAGCCGACCTCAGACTGTATATATATAGATAATATAATCAAAGCAACAAATATGCTGAACATGGAGTTGCCAGTTTGCTTAAGCAATTCATAATTCATGACTGGAAATTCTTGAAACTAAAATCGATCCAATCAGAAATTGATCTTGATAATTAGATGTGGATTGCTCATATGTTTTCTATACAAATAAATGGAGAATGAACATAGTTTGAAGTATAATACATTGAATAGGTATGTTGGGAGAAGTACTTAAGTATTAATTTCTAACCAATAATTATGTCTGACAATATAAAGTTACTACCTACATTTCCATGTTCCAGAGTAACTGGAATGAACTAATCGTAAAAATGCGTAAATTTTCACATTGGGTTTCAGCACGTATGTTTCGCGAATTCCGCACACAGCGAAGTCGGAGGAGCATTGAGGCTCGTCCTTAAAATGAAAACTTTGGCAATCGGATGTTTCACATTGTGACGATGAAAATAAAACACAATAATAATTGTTAGACGAAAACTCTCTTGGTGAGGAAAAAATCATGCGGGAGGATATTTTTTGTCTTTCTTGAATAATAAAATAACCTTAATTTTTTCAGATATGCATTGACTTCGTGGGAATCGCTGAGATGAATATCATCGATGCAATGCGAGGTAATCTCCTGAAAATATGCAGCTGGAATACTTCAAGTGTCTCGTGAGGTGTCCATACCTCGCCCTGTGAAGACAAGTAAAAAGGTAAGAACTTCATTTTATTGTGATTTTAGCAGTTTTCGTCCCTCAATTATTAGGAAAAAAATGAAAAAGAAACATTCGTCTTCTAAAAGCAGTTGTTAAAAAAGTCCATGCGAATGCAGGATTGAAAGCAAAAACTTCATTTATATAAAGAGAAAATGATTCGTTGTAATTTCATTATTGTTCCTTCATTGCAGAGTTGGCGTGAAGGGTAGAGAGTAAATTACTTACACTAATGAAAGAAATCATGGATTTCGCTGCTGTTTTGGAGGTAATAATTTTTAACGAAAATTGACGTAGTACTAAATCATAACCAGTTTGTTAGGCCCATCGCCAGTATGCCAGACGGTATTCTAGTACTACGCTACCGGCTCTGTAAATAATGTCCACCGGAATTTAATTCGAGTAACCTAGATACGCGACAAACCCTCTTGAATCCGGCTTGTCTGAAATTCGAGAGAGCGACGAAAATAACTGTCCTCTCCCTGAAAAATTCGAGAACGACGAAACGAACGGTCCGCTCCCTGAAAATTGGAACTTTATTATTTGATCTGGAATGATCTGCAGCCAACCTGTTTCTGCTAATAAATCTGGAAAAATAATCGAATATTATCATCCCCTGAGGAAAAAACCAACGACTAAAATAGTCAACCTTTGGCGTCCCAACGAGGATAAGCCTAACTTTATTATCTAACAAATTGGCGCCGAACAGGACAGCAAACAAATATAACGATACTATCTAACAAAGTGGCGCCCGAACAGGGACGGGAACTCTGGAAAGCTGCATCTCTAATCAAACCGAACTAAGCGATCCAAACTCGAGAAAACTGCAACTATTCTTCAAGCCGGTAAAATAAAACTCGCATTTCCTGCCTCCAGAGAAATTCGCTGTTGGAGCAGTTCTGAAGGAACTACGCCTAATACTCAAACATCGAACGCATCTCCTGCCTCCACAGAAATTCGCTGTTGGAGCAGTGCAAAAGGAACTACACCTAATACTCAAACATCGAACGCATCTCCTGCCTCCACAGAAATTCGCTGTTGGAGCAGTGCTAAAGGAACTACGCCTAATACTCAAACATTGAATAACTCGTTAAGATGAATTGCGTACAAAAAGCGCAACAATATGCAGAAGCTCTGGGAATAACCCCAGAACAGCCGGAATACCGAGAGATTTTCCTCGGTCGATTGCAAAGGCTGGAACAAGAAGAACGAGAGAAACGAGAACGAGAACGAGAGAAAGGAGAACGAGAGAAACTAGAACGAGAACGAGAAGAACGAGAACGAGAACGCGAGCGCGAGCATGAGATTCGCATTCAACAGCTCAGAGCCCCATGGGTGAGACGAATTAAGATTCCTAAAATCACGACATTCGAGCCAGAGAAAGAAGGTATGCAGGAATTTCTGCAACGGTTTGAGAACCACAGTACAGCCCAAGAGCTCACCGAATACGAAGCTGTCATTACCCTCGAAACCTTAGTAACGGCCAAAGAACGAAGGCTCATCCAAACGATACCTGCCGTCGATCGATACCGCTTTAATGAAATCAGAACCCTACTATTAGGATCTCATAAGGTCACTACAGCTACACTACGCGATAATTATTGGGAAGTAAAACTGGGAGAGGCCGCGTTTCTCAGGAGGCTGCTCAAGGACGTTCTCTCTGGCCTCAAGTCCGAGCCCTGGTGCACCAACTCCTCCCGCAGCGTCGAGGTGACGAACCGAGAAGAGAACGCCTCAAGGTCTACCTTCACGGGCGTGTATCCTATGCCCAACCTCCGTCGCGGTCCTGTTCCTACCGAGGCTTCCAGAGTGCTGTCATCTACAGTCAGCCCCAGGAATGAAAGTTCCCCTCGCGTGAGATCCAGTGATTTTTCTACGAGTAGCGAATCCCGGCGAATGCGACAGGGTTCTTCACTCTTCAATAAGCATGCAACGGTGCCAATGTCTCCAGCTTCTGCAGCCGTGGCATCTATTTTGAAGTCCCCTTACCGTAGTGAATCATGAAGGACGCTGGCATAGCAGTCGGGCTTGCAAGTTGCTACGGTTTAGATTGCTGCCATCCTAAATGCTGCTGCACGACTTTCCATAAGATAAAACTAAAGTAAGTGACTATTATATTTCATCTTCAGACTACACATTTTTCACCTCGAATTAATCCAAGTCAAGTTAAATTTAATCTAAGTCAGGTTCAAATTGATCTAAGTCAAGTTCAATTTGATCTAAGTCAAGTTCAATCTGATCTGAGTCAAGTTCAATTTGATCTAAGTCAAGTTCAATTTGATCCCAGTCAAGTTCGAATTAATTCAAGTCAAATTCGAATTAATCCAAGTCTAGTTCCAATTAATTCAAGTCAGGTTTAGTATAATCCAAGTTAAGCTCAATTTGGTCCAAGTTAAAGTTAAATTAATCCAAGTAAAATTCAAATTAATATAACCCTAAGGTGAGTGATCATTGACAGTATCACTCATTAATTTGATCGTTTTTTGTGGTAAATATTTATCAGTTGGGTGTAATGAGCCAGATAATCGTTTCCGACGGTAATGCAATTTAAACACCAGCTGTCGTAAAATATGCTAAGTATCCAGCATCAGGAGGCAAAGGATGATTCAGATTTTTGAGCGGCGTAAAAGATACAAGTCAATAACAAAAACTTTGTATCATACTTCTTACTAAAGTGGTTTTAAAATTCTACATTAATGGTAGTCTGCATCTATTCAAATATTTATGTTCAAAATGTTACACTCAATATGTTACAATAGTAGTATCAGTTTGTTGTGGTTATAGTGAATCTTACCCCTCAGGGGGATACAACTATTGTATCAATGGGAACTAGCACTCCCGGGGGGACAATGTGAGGGCCCGAGCTGAAAGTTAGGTAGGCCTTCTTTTTTGTTTAAATAAAATGTTTTTGTTATGTTAAGGACCACCTTTTTTCGGTTCACTGCTGTCCTGTTCTTCAGCACCTACTACTTTCCTCTTCAACTTTGGTCTTGTTTCATGATCTTCTTTCACAATTTACTGTTTCTATGCCTTTATCAAATTGAACTTGACCGTGCTCTCCGTGGCACAGTGGTTAAGGGATCAGCCTTGTATGTTGGAGACGAGGGTTCGTATCCCGGCGCTGGCGCGGAGATTTTCCCCGTTGGGTATAAGGAAAGCTCAAGCACAATACCCCACTCAACCCAGGTGTCGGAAATGGGTACCGGCTTTACGGGGAACCGTCATGGTGTCCTATATATAGGGTTAGTTATAAGACATTTGAAAAACCAATGCTTAAGATCATATGTATTAGGCTTGATTGGAAATAAAGCATCCCAAAGATGCCGATGTTTGTTTGTTTTGTTTGTTTCTGCGTAGATTCCGCGTGTCCTTAACTCCATACTAAATGGTGCCTTCCTCCTTCCTCTCTTTGGATCGCATTTGTTGCTGGGTAGGGAGGCTAAAACTAATAACTAATCAAATCTAACTAATCTATAGAGAATCTTAATGTTAAGCGTAAGAATAAATTATTCATGAAAATTAATAGCTGAACTTCAGCAAGACCGCGAATCTGACCCTTCAGGTTAATCACACAATTATGAAGTTGTGTCTACCTATGCCATAGATGCTCATCAGAGCAACAGTTTTACTAACATCACAGAAAAAATGTATTAAATTTGTTGATTAAAATTCAGTGCATACATTCTTTTGAGCAGAACATGCTCGCATGATCCGGTGGCCGTAACTCGACCAGGAATGCGACAACCTCGTCTAGTCCTCATCTCCACCAAAAGACCTCGGTATCGCTGTCAGTGTCCGTCAACACATCCCGAGTGATGGCCATTTGACATAGCTTGATGTTGCGTTGTGGAATTTTAGTTTTGTGTGATAATTTTTTGTTTATATTGAGTTCCAAAGGAATACGGTTACTTTACAGCGAGTGAGAATTGAGTTACAGTGAATGAGAATTGCATTTGTGCGATAGTAAGTAATAGGAAATTGCTTCATCGTTTCAGAATAGAGACAATGTTTCCTACTGTTGTATGAGACCTTCATTTTTTTGAACTTTAAATAAATATGATACTAAAATGATAAATGTAGCTTTTCGTTTGTTCCAACATTCTCTGATTTCTGTAGAAATATCCGTACGTAAAAAAAGTTAATGGTGACTAATGTAGAATTATCTGATTTTACAGCGTCCATTTCCTTCAACTGCGATAAGTAATATGAAATGTTTTATTTTGTCGTGTATAAAAATACTATTATTAAACTGTCTTGCCAAGGTTATCAATATCGATTCTTGTGTAATGATATCAGATAGAATTATTTTGGCTGTTACAACTTGAAGAATATTTTCTCTACAGTAGTGTAAGACTTGGTCCAACTTTGCAATGACTTCTGTTTTTTTATGTAACCAAAAGTGAAAAATAAAATATTTTTCGTTTTTCTGAAAGTTCCTGGATTTATTTGGGACTGTTCAAACATTCGTTCTAATATTTTATTCTTCACTTTCATTTCGTTACTTGAATAAAAGTGGATAACTTGATCGGTATAAATAATTATCAGATTTTTTCTTGAAGGAAAATATTATCATTCTGTGTGGAGATGAATCATGATTTCATTTGTGCGAGATAAGTGTTAGGAAATTTATTTTAATTTTCACAGTGAAATCTTTTCACGATTGCGTAAGACATGCATTATTTTACAAGAACTAGAAGGGCGACTTTTATGAAATCTTTTACGTAAAATGAATAGAAGAACCGATAAAAATGGGAACATTCTTTTAATACCAAACGTTTCGGAACCTCTGTTTCGGATTTTTCGCAATTTGTTCATTAGCGTTTTTTATTCTGTTTTACTGCACTGATGATGGAATCAGAGATTCCGAAACGTTTGCTATTAAGAGAAAGTTCCCTTTTATATTGGTTCTTCTATTCATTTCACAACCAATATATACCAATATATACCAATATATATTCTATTCATTTCACAAGAATTTAAATTAATTATGAAAGTAATTGCAGAACTGAATTTTTTTCTTCCGTATGAATATTTTTAGATTCACTAGGAAATGAGTATAGAGATATACATTTTTTACTCCAATTAGAGTTCTATAATATAATAATACTATTCATTCATCTGTGATAGATAGAAAATATTTTATTTCATTCGTGTGTAAAATGCGATTTAACATTTATTTCTAAAGATATTACGAGAATGTAGAATGTTATTTACGTGATTTTTGTTTTGCGAATTTTTTGTTTCCAAATAGAGAATTCTTGTACTGTAGCGTGAGACCTTTACTTTTCATCTTAAATATGAAATTAAAAGTGAAAAATAATACGTTATTAATTGTTAGAACATTTTTTTATTACGTATGCGGGAAAGTGCTCACAAATGTTGAATAATTTTTATCACTTCCAGTTCTAAGTAGATAAACATTTAGTGCTGAACTTTTTTCTCACTTTTTTTACTGTTTAGACTTCAACTATCAATTTCTGAAAATTAAATACAGAGAAAATATGTATTTCAGTGTTGAATAAAATGAACGAACTCAACTAATGCTGTTTTTATTTGAATGAATTAATGTAGGATGTGGTCACGTTGAAGCCTATTTTTAATGCGTGAAAGTTTTAAGTTATTTGGAATACAATTCATTATGAAATCAGGGCTTTCTTCATTCGATGAATGTACAAGTATTATAACCGTCATAATGATTCGAACGCAAATATCGAGTTAATACGCATTTAACACTGTTGTGAGGAAGATGTTGACGATGTTCTCAATTTATTTCCTGGTTTCAATTAATCTGTTGAACTCAGAATAAATTTTTAAAGTTTCTCTTTACACTACGGTATGCAATGTTTTAATGATGTCTGTAAAATTGTTGAATACGCTGTCTTTATTAAGGACTGATTTTGTTCTGTGGAAATATTGTGATAATTTCAAATTTGATAATCATGAGTTGGTACACTATAAACCTCTAATATTTCAATAATCCTGTAAAACCATTTTTCTTGATCGTCGGGCAAGTCAGAGGGGTATGGTAGGATCAAGTTAAAACTATGTTTTAGGTTCCGTAGATTTCCCCTAAGTGTGTCATGACTGCCCTAAGTGTGTCATGTAACGCACTAAAGTGTGTCATGGCGCCTCCATGAAACACAATTGTGTGCCGGCTTTGCTTAAGTGTGTCGAAATGACCCTATATATTTTCTCAGTGCACTGTTATTACTGTTAGAGGTCACTTTTCCACCAAGGCCTCAAACAATATTAATGATAAGCATTAGTTTCTTTTACATTTCTCCATGAAGAACTCCATTTCTCCATCCACGCTCCATGAACGGAGAAATGGAGTTCTTCATAAAGAAATGTAAAAGAAACTCATGCTCAGAAACTCAAGAAACTCATGCTCAAACACTGATCCCATTCGGTGTGAGCTAATGAATTGATGTACAATTTTAGCAAGTTACTAATTCGTTTATTATTTCGTTCAACAATAGCATTCGAATGAGGACTAAAAGCTAGAAATTCTCTCTTCACAATTGCATGTATGTTGGTAAATTGTTTACCTGCCACTGATTTAAATTCTAAAGCTCTATCACTTATGAGCGTTTTTGGGTTTTATGAGCGTCGCGAAACAGTTACCTAAACATGATATTACTGTGTCTGTTCGACGGTTACTGGTAGGGTACAATTTACGAAACCGAGAAAACAAATCAATGATAACTAATATATATTTATTCTCATTATCATTAGATTTTAGAGCACCCAAGAAGTCCATCGAAACTACTTCAAAGGGTTCTTTCGCTATATGAGCCGTTAAAATTTTAATAGGCACGGAAAGGAGGGTTTTAAGGACACCGTCTGAGATAAAAAAAGTCCGTTATTTACGGATGGATTTCTCTGAAATTGTCACAGTAGGTGTGAAATGATGCAAAGATCATTTGTTACTTGGACAAAATTTTTGTACCTGCACTGGATTTTTTTTATTTTCGAAAAATCCGATAAAATAGATTTTTTTTAAATCTATCTTCCTCTACAATTTTGAAGTTATAGAAACAGTACTTCGTTTTTAGATTGCTTATATGTATATATAACCACACGCAATAAGGAATTTCGATGACTTCTTTTTGTGGATTTCGGGAACTTTTTTAAAAAAAATGTGCCCTTTTTTGCATTTTTTTTCATGGATTGATACTGCGTGTAATTTTCGAAATAATAGATGTATCAAAAAATTTCATTGCGTGTGGGTACACCTTGCTAAGCCCTATCGAATGGCATGTAAATTATTCTTGTAGCTCCAAAATTGTAGAAGATACATTTGAGAAATCAATTATCAAGTTTCCATACAAACGTGTTTTTTTCACAAAAAAATGCTTTCTTCTCATCTTTTGAACTACCGGGTTTTCTACAATGAACTCTTGAGCTTTTGTATCTCTTTTCAAGCCCTTTTGATTCATATAATTTACATTGCTGTAGCTTTGGAATTCTGGTAAAAATTCTACATCAAAAGACAATACGTGTAATTCTTCAAAACAAGCACTTTTTTGAATTTCTTTTACCAAAATACGTTTTTTTTTAAGTCAACTCCTCTGTTTTGTAGCTCTTTTCAAGCCCTTTGAATTGGTGTGCTCGCCATAGCCGTAGCTATGATACTGCAGCTGTCATCGAGCTATGAAATAAAGCTGCAGTATCATAGCTACGGCAGAACAGCTAAATTGCCAAAAATTATCAAAATTATCCTCTATTGCCGAAAATTATAAAAAAATGTTACTCAGGGTTAGAATGTTTCTTTTGAATAATGAAAGCACTTTGAGTAGCCCATGAACGCACTCTATTGCCATTACCGCAAAGAAACACGCTCAATTGACCCCAATAATGAGAGGGGGGAGGGGTCAAAGTCAAGCCACCCCCATCGCTTTCCCCCCTCTGGTGGGCGTACCATTCGGAGTAGACGTTAGCGAAAAGTACCAATGGAAGCGCAAGAAAATCCTCTATACGATGCAAATAAAAACAGAAAATCAACACTTATCCCGATTTCTACCCAGACGGTGTCCTTAAGAAGTTTGCAAACTTCACAATTTTTTACGAATTTTCTAACAATCGTTTTCTCTAAACTATGAAAATACTTTAAGTTAATTAAGTTTAAATAGAGTGTGCAAAGCATCCGTATGGTACAAGGAATGTATAGCTAGAACTGCATTCTCCATGAGGGAAGTTGGCATCACTGATGTTAGTATAGTACTAGGTCGTGTGTCAATACGTCGCCGTCGGTACAATATGTCATTTACAAGTAAATAACTCTGTAAGTCAGGAATTGTAGACGTACTTTTTTGAAGTACCGCCTCTCTAACTTCAACACAAAATGGATCTTGTTTATGCTCGTCGATAAACTCGTTTAAAGTTCAGGAAATGTCCTTTTCCGTCGGCATATAGTCAATTAATTTTGGTACAGCCTTCTCACTGCGTGTCAAGACTGCGTCCGGTCTGTCGCTCAGCATCGTCGTGTCACTGGGATCGTCTGGCGGTGCCAAACTAGGCGGTGTCTGTCTCTTTTTTTGAGATCTCGTCTCCCCGATGCATGCTTCAGATTCAAGCTCAGGTTGCAGAGCATCACAGCTTTCTAGTTCTTTACTCGTTAATTGATTATCGTCCTTTGGTAGCCTACTTAAATAGTCGGCTACGACGTTTTGCCTACCACGCAAATATTTGACAATGCGTCGTATGAATGAACGTTAATGCACCATCGAGTCATTGCTGTGTCCTCTGGTAACATTTTCATGAAAAGAGGAGCAAGTGGCCGTTGGTCTGTATACACATGGATAGGATATCCAGTGATCAGGTACTTAAATGCTTTAAGAGCACCCCACAAGGCATAGAATTCCATTTTGGTAGTACTGTAATATTATTGGCAACAATTTAGGCTTATACTAAAATAAGCTACAGGATGCATTATTTTATCACCTGAATCCTCGGCCTGCATCACAACAGCTCCTATCCCAAAATTTTATGCGTCAGTAAAAATGTGAAAAGCTTTTGTATAGTCAGGGTGTCGTAAAACAATGCCAGACGTCAGAGCTGACTTAATTTGGTGAAAACCTTTTTGGCAGTCATCGTTCCAATCAAAAACAACATTTTTCTTTAACAGCCTGAATAGTAGATTCTCTATTGCCGCAAAATTTGGTATGAAATTTCTGAAATAATCAGGAATAAAACCACAAACAGCGGAATAAAATTCATTTTTCTAAAAAAGGGGCATTCAGACTAGCGCTAGTTTCGAATATTCATTATCAATGAATGCTCTGAAAATAGAGCAAAAATATAGACAAATTGATATCTCAATAATTGCTAAGTATATATACAACCTATATAATATACAATTGGCAGGCACTTTGATCACAGTTAAGAACGGGTTTCTGCTTAAAAATGTACATTGATTCTAAAATCTGGAGATCGCTATTACACGTAGAATCTAAAATTGAAAAATCATCTACCGAGAAAATTTGGTTGGTGCTTTCACAGTGAAGTCTAGGCGAAGACTGAGATGGAGTTGCTAGCGGCCTATTAGTTCTAAATGATTTGCCTAGATGTTGGTAAAATCTAATCTTTGACTGTTTCAGAGTGCTCCCTATGTAGGAACTCTGGCAGGTTCCACACTGATATTTATAAACAATACTAGAGAGCAACTCTTTCGGCAGTCTGTCTTTATAGCGGAAAAATGATTTTATTTGGAAACTGTTGCGAAAAACAAACTTGAAATCGATTTGGGGGTAAAATTTTCTCAAATTCCTAGTTAAACATTGTTTTAGCTCATCAGAAGTTGGTCCAATATACGGAAGCGATACATATAAAGCACATTTGGGAACTGTAGCTACCGTGATCTTTGGCTTATCGAACATTTTGTTTAAAAACTTTTTAAGAGTATAGTCAAAAATATATTGAGGGTATCCATTGGTAGAAAAAAATGTTCTCAAATAATTTAGTTCGTCGCAAAACTTATGATAGTTTGATGACAGGTGAAAGGCTCTGTGAAAAAGTGTTCTCAAACTATTCAGTTTAAAAATGAAAGGAGTAAAGCTGAAGAAACTATTTCCCAGACCAGTGAAAGTCGGTTTCCGATAAATGCCTAGTTGAAGATGATTGTCAAAACGTTGAACCCTAACGTCTAAAAAAGGCAAAACTTTATCATTTTCTACATCCATGGTGAATTTGATATTTGGGTGTTGACTATTAATATGATCTAGAAACAGATTGGCATGAGTGACATCATTAAAAATAACAAAAGTATCGTCCAAATATCGGTTATAAAAAACAGGTTTGAAAAATAAGCTACAGAATGCATTATTTTATCACCTGAATCCTCGGCCTGCATCACAACAGCTCCGATCCCAAAATTTTATGCGTCAGTAAAAATGTGAAAAGCTCTTATAACCGATATTTGGACGATACTTATGTTATTTTTAATGATGTCACTCATGCCAATCTGTTTCTAGATCATATTAATAGTCAACACCCAAATATCAAATTCACCATGGATGTAGAAAATGATAAAGTTTTGCCTTTTTTAGACGTTAGGGTTCAACGTTTTGACAATCATCTTCAACTAGGCATTTATCGGAAACCGACTTTCACTGGTCTGGGAAATAGTTTCTTCAGCTTTACTCCTTTCATTTTTAAACTGAATAGTTTGAGAACACTTTTTCACAGAGCCTTTCACCTGTCATCAAACTATCATAAGTTTTGCGACGAACTAAATTATTTGAGAACATTTTTTTCTACCAATGGATACCCTGAATATATTTTTGACTATACTCTTAAAAAGTTTTTAAACAAAATGTTCGATAAGCCAAAGATCACGGTAGCTACAGTTTCCAAATGTGCTTTATATGTATCGCTTCCGTATATTGGACCAACTTCTGATGAGCTAAAACAATGTTTAACTAGGAATTTGAGAAAATTTTACCCCCAAGTCGATTTCAAGTTTGTTTTTCGCAACAGTTTCCAAATAAAATCATTTTTCCGCTATAAAGACAGACTGCCGAAAGAGTTGCTCTCTAGTATTGTTTATAAATATCAGTGTGGAACCTGCCAGAGTTCCTACATAGGGAGCACTCTGAGACAGTCAAAGATTAGATTTTACCAACATCTAGGCAAATCATTTAGAACTAATAGGCCGCTAGCAACTCCATCTCAGTCTTCACCTAGACTTCACTGTGAAAGCACCAACCATATTTTCTCGGTAGATGATTTTTCAATTTTTGATTCTACGTGTAATAGCGATCTCCGGATTTTAGAATCAATGTACATTTTTAAGCAGAAACCCGTTCTTAACTGTGATCAAAGTGCCTGCCAATTGTATATTATATAGGTTGTATATATACTTAGCAATTATTGAAATATCAATTTGTCTATATTTTTGGTCTCATTTTCAGAGCATTCATTGATAATGAATATTCGAAACTAGCGCTAGTCTGAATGCCCCTTTTTTAGAAAAATGAATTTTATTCCGCTGTTTGTGGTTTTATTCCTGATGAAACTTAGATTTCCAAGACGCGTACCCATCTCAGTGATTCTGAAATAATTAGCTGCACCCAGGAATTGCTGCAATTCTTTCACATTTATTGGTGTCCTACAATTTTGCAACTTCTCGGAATTCTTACACCTTATTCCATCCGCCGCAATAATATGTCCTAAGTATTCAATGGACGTTTTAAAGAAGTGACATTTTTCGAGCTTAATTGATAAATTTGCTGCTCGAAGCATCGTAAGGAAACTTCCAATGTCGGACAGATGTTGATCTTTAGTCTTTGAATACACCAAAATATCATCGAGGAATACGAAGCAGAGGCGGCCTAAAATAGGTGCAAGAACAGAGGACATGACACGTTGAAATACGCTTGGGCTTGAACTCAGCCCAAATAGAATTCGGAGGAATTGGTATTTTTGATAACCTATACTAAAGCTGTATATTTCCGACTCTCTTGCTCTAATTCGTCTTGGTGGAAAGCAGACCTAAAGTCTAACGTAGAGAAAACAGTATTCCCACCTAATGTGGATAACATTTCGTCGATCCTCGGTATTGGATACGATTCTTTCACTACGACCCTATTTAATGTCCTAAAATCGATGACGGGTCTTATTTCCCCACTCTTTTTCTTTACCACAATGACAGGAAAATTGTAAACTGACATGGAATTCTCAATTATGCCCTGTGAGAGTATTTCATTATTCATTTTAGCCAATTCCTCCTGGTATCTATGTGGAATACGATAGGGTGGTATATTTAAAACTGATGCGTCAGGTTCAAGGATTATTTTGTGTGTTATTACATTCGTAACTCCTATCGTTTACCCTTCTAACGTGATTACGTCCCGGATATTATTCAGCAATATTACTAATGGTAATTTCATGTCAACTTCGTGGCATGAAATATGACTTTTGAAATATCATGAGATTCTCCCTGGCCATGGTCTTCCAAATTTCACCACTACCTGGTACGAGTTTAAGTGAATCTGACTTAGCTTCAGGGCTTATCTCTACATTATTTGCGTCTCTCAGCGCTTCCTCTACACTCGTGAAGTATGTCTCACTTTCAACCTCATCATCAGCAACTAATTCTAAATTACACAACATGGTGTTTTCGCTGAAATTAATAGCGTCATCTTGAGCGTTTAATATCATTATCGGTACAATTCCATCCTCTGCAATCTGAACTATGGACTCTGCTATCAGTTCTCCATTTTCAAGGCCTCGTTTCAACACTATATATTCACCGGGTTTAGCTTTTTTTACAAATCCATTATTTACTTGAATTGAATTTCCCGGCAATTCTAATGCAGTACAGTGAACCACTAGAGGTCTCCCCTTTTTTATCTCTGACCTTGGCTTCTTTGCCACTTGCTCGAGCACCTCTTTTTTTCTCATAGTCGCAGTTTTTTCCTCGCGGTGTCTCGCTCTTCCGCGGCATCTGTTGCTCCTCTCAGCAACTACTACATGTGACAATAAACAGTCACTGTTTACCATACTCCTAAATACTGCTTCTCTACTTATCGTTGGTTCAGTTTGTATTTCCTTGAAAGGCACCGTGGTTCCCTCCCCCTCGAGGGAACCCTCTTTGAAATTTATCACTGCATTGTTCAGGACATCGCGTCCTAGAATTAGATCGTAATTAAATTTAGCATCTTTAATTATTAAAGCATTAGTCTTAAGCACTTTGCTTGCACCAGGTACTGAGATAGTCAGGTCAACTTCACCACTAACATTACTTTTACCGTTAACTCCTTTAACGCTTAAGAAACTCGGCTTTAATTTCTCATTTAGGCACTTTATTAACCTCTAACTAATGAGGCATTTTTCGCTGCCACTATCTAACAGCGTGCTTAAATATTTATCTTTATTACTTAGAATGATCGTTGGTTTTCTAGATTTTCTACATGCAACTAGATCAGCGCCTTCTTTCTTAAAACTACCCGTTACAACACTAGTAGTAAAATAAGCTTCAACTGCTCTATTTTGTTTTATCTCATCAGCAAGTTCTTCATCTTTCAACATTTCGTATCTATTTTCACAGTTGAACAATGTGTCAATTCAGTACTGATCACATGAAGTTTTGCGACCACAAGTGGTCAACGAAAAGAAGCTTCAACTTACAATGCTGATATATTTTATTTCATATGTAATTCATTTTTTACACTTTTCAGGATGCAACTACAGTTGAATGCTCCGACGAGGCTACAACTGATGCAACAAAAAGCATGAAAAAAGGTTCAATATTAATTTTTCTTCGTCAAAATATTCGTCTTTGAATATGAATAAAAAATTCCTTAATGTCGACGCTTTGTATTTGCTATGGGACTCACAAAGTATGGGAACTCCGATAATGCTTAGTAGAAATATGTTTCAATAAGAAGCTATATATTGTAAAAATTGTTGTCCTCTTGCCTTTTGTTCAAAGGAGACTCAATCGTTCTATAAATATCGTCATGCAACGTAAGACTATTTTCCATGAAGTTACTTACACTGAAAGTGAAGCTTTTGAGTGCGTCTCGACCCAACTCCAGCATTTTTACTGAATAACACATTTGCGCAGCTTGTAAATCGAATATTAATAAATTATTGAATAGTAGAGAAATTGTTGAACTTATGAATATTGAGAACAGATGAGTCTGTTTCATTCACGTTAGTTTAATTTAGAGAATAATTATGCTGTCTACCACCGTAACATCCTGTAAACAGCTGTGACCCACGACTCTAAATTTATTCCCCCAATAATTGTAACTGAGCTAAATGTGACTTCAATCACAATTTAAGTCAGGGTTTTACGTGGGAACTGCACTCATAATTGATATTAGTTTATGAAATAAAATAAAGCTATAATAATGTATCACATTTGAAAAAAATGAATAACTTGAAAATGAAAGACATAAAAGTTTGTTTTCCCTTTTTTGCCATAAAACTCTCAAACATATAATCCAGTGAAATCAATTTTTTCCCGTTTCCTGAAGACTTCCTTACACTTTAAATGAATAAATATAATTTTGGATGAATAGAAACATTTTAGTCTGTTACATTGAAAAAATAATTACTCAGTCAAATAATAAAAATGTTTAAGCACAGGTGATAGATAATATGGATTGGACCCTGTTCGGGCGCCAAAATTGAAAGATAAAAACACTCGTTCATTTTCTGGGGCTGATTTATACCGTTGGAATCTTCCTGACGTTCATGGATAGCAGAGGAAGTCAGATTTACTGATCTTTATTTATTAAGTTATGATTCATCAACTGTTTTTTCCGTTGCTGCGAATAGCTTCCAATATTTTTCGAAATTCCCTATTGCTGCGTAAAAAAGCCAATGCTTTAGCTAAGTAGCGAAATTTCCTCAAAATAAGTCCAGCGAAAAAGCGATCAGCTAACAAGCTAACGAAAATTTTAAGATCGTGACAGACGTCCGCTTCGGAAGTGTATACGAGTATTCGCGAACTCAGTTTATCCGAGGGAAGCATTATTTTCCCTCCATAGTACAGAGGCACCAGTCGACCTATCTTGGCGATGGCTTAACAATGGGCAAGGTTAAAGCGATAGTGTTCCATTATGTTGAATAATCAAACTCAGTTTCATTCGAGAATAATTATTGCTCTCTGTTTGCCTCGCCTCCCTGGCAGCGCGTCACCACTGGCCACAATTTGGGTGGGTGGTGGTCACCACAGCGCCCTGAGCCACCATGTCAGCTGTGGTCGCGCGCCTCAGCCAAGGAATTCAGTGTCAATAAAACTAGCTGAAAACCAGAGAAATCCCTGATGAACGTTCGTTGGTTATTTATTGATTCCACCCCCTCTGTATTTGTAAGTTAACAGAATTCAACGATGAATTTACCTACGTTTATGAGCCAGTGTATATCAAATATTTGGTCGTCACCTTCTACATTCCAGAACAGCTCTCCAGCTAAGATCGTCATGCTTCGAGGAATACCTTCATTTGTAAGAAATAGTTTATATTCTTTAACCAAATAAAAATAAAAATTATCACGATAAAATTTTGACCAACCAAAAATTTGATTGTCCTATCAAACCACAAAAAATATGCGATGATTTTGAAAACGAAACTTCCGAATTTGAACGTAAAACATTTCTTGCATAAACTTTAAGAGAGTACTGAAAATTATGCTCATGTATGAAAGAGAACAAGAATGTGTCTTGAATTATATAATATTCATGCTCAAATGGATCGTTTTTCAAGCAGTATGCATCAGAAAAGGTAAACTATTTCTACCTTCAGCGATCACGAACAGTAATCAGAGCGCTATCTCGCGTAAGTCATTCCAATTCACAGGGAGAAAATCAGAGGCCAGATTTTCACGAACTCGCGTCGTGTGTGAGGTAATAAAACGCAGAAGTCCTGATAAAAGTTTTATTGAAATGACGGGTGATGAATAGTCACAACATGATGCCAATTTATTCTTATTACAGTTGAATAGTTTCAGTGAAATATACAAAACTCAAAAAGTCACGTGGAAAATTCTGTGTTCTTTCGGTGTTCAACTGTAACTGAAAAACGATAAAATTATCAAAACATTGAAATAATTTTTAAATTAGGACACAAATGAAAAATGAGTAATATCTGATTTAAACACTTTTTCCCAACACCCACACAGAGTTTCCCTCTCCGATAATATTCATTTATTTGTTTATTTTTCGCAAAGTAAACGCAATCGAGTTACTTGTGAAATCCGTTAATAAGACTCTCAATTTCGGAGGGTGGATTAATATGGTAGTATTTACTCATGTAATGATCCTCGTAATTTACATGAAAGAGTCTTCCCCCAGTTATCGCAAAATAGTTGTGATAACAAACATTTTAGCAAAATCATCAATCAGCAAACTGCAGCTGCCATACTCCTCTAAATAGCACTGCACGGCGCCATCAAATTCCGCAAATGTTCCACTGCATCTAGGTAGCGGACCACCGATCTCAGATATATAAGCAAAAAAGTTTTCGCAATTGCGATAGCTTGTAGGATGTATTATTGATGGATTTATGGTTGGATAGCATCCTCCGAACGGACATAGCTCCCATGACCCCATAAATCTTTGCTCCAGCGGGACAGCAGGCTGAGCATCTCTCCTGACCACATCTGGAAGAGAAAAGTTCCACGCAGCAAAACTTTTTGGAAATTAAATTTACTTTGAAAATTTTAATGATAAGAAATCGGAAATCATTCGGATACGTTGATTTAATTAATGATGCATCTTTTGGATTTACTTCTATCTATTATAAGCTTTTAAAACACATGAGGTGCGCTAATTTGATATCATCGTCTTTAAATGATGCATTATCATTAACAGTAGCGTTCGTTGTGAACGTTTTTTGCAACAGCATTTTTAAAAATTTTCAGCAGGACTGTTTGGCTAATTGGCAGTCTTAACTTAGTAGTCCGCCTCCAACATGAATTGAACGTAGTTTGAGATACATCAAGTTTTTACTTCTATGCTTATGTTGACATAACATGCGTGAACCAGCAGTGAAATTGATGTACAGCTAGATTAATATCGTATAAAAATGCCTATATACCTATTTGTCGTTTATATATATATATATATATATATACACCTATATACCTATATATCGTATATATACCTATATCGTATATTATTGCATTTTGAAATACAGCACAGAAAAACCAACAAAAATGAGAAACCCGTAATGCGAAGTTTTTCCGCTAGCCTCAACTCTAATATTGCTGACACACGATTGGTGAAGCTGTTGCATTCCTAGCTCAAACGAAACACTAACCCACCAATGGAGTATGAATCTCTGACCAATTGACAGGACACTCTCTGAAGTTTACTTGCTCAAGCCACGGCTCGCCATAGCATAAATCTGAAGCGTTTAATACCAATACTTAAAATTAATAGTCTGGAATTTGAGACCACAGCACCGCAATTGACGAAAATTTTAAGTTGATGGTATTGCATATTGGGTCAAACCTTCCTGTGAATTTGTAGCATGTAGGTGGCATAATTTTGCTACATCGGCTTTCCGGTTTAATGTCGTACAAACAAAGAATTGAATTGCATAATGGGATAATTTGGTTAAAATTCTTCTTAAGCCATTCAAAACTAATGATAGCTTTCCTTGAAAGAAATTTTCCACTGAACAGTATTTCGAAAAATCATGTATATCTTGATTCATAGCACCAAAATTTGAGACTAGCGTGTGAAGTACAATTAGGTACTCACACACAGAACTTTGGATTTCTTCACTGTCTGCGTCCTGCGAAATAGACACGGAACATGAATTTTATACCAAGAAATGCTGCACAATTAATGAAATCAATTAATATCTCATGTTCACAAATTCTATCCACTTGAAAATTGAGATGATCCTGACTTACATTCTTCAGCATCATTCACCCGGCGAAGCAGCTCGTCGTAGATGATTTCTCTGCGTGCGTACAATTTTTGACGAGGGAAAAATAATTCCGGAAAAAATACATGGAATGCTTAAGAAGAGTACAATCAAGTCATTCAAGGAATCCTACAGTTGATTACTCGAGTAACTAATTGTTCATTTGCTTACGAAGTTAAGAAGGCTAAAAAACCCAGACTTTTAGCGAGTTTGTTAGCTTGACGACTGCTAAAGCCATGGAAAAAAAGAAGCTCCTGTAACATACACAGCAGATCCCAGAAAAAAAGGACTGTTAAGTTAGAGCAGGAGCTCAGGTAAGACTACAAGCATAGGGCATATCTACTTGGTCCGCGTTGTCAATTTCAAAAATCATTTAAACAACCAAAATAAAGTATATTTGGGAAGTTGGGACACAGCTAAAGCTTCCCAACAAGAATTTGTTTGTCTTCATTTTCAAATGTTCCTATTCAAGAGTATCATGATCAAGCTCGTAGAAAAAACAATAAGATGGCTGAATATTGAGTGACCCTCACCAGTTGCGAGGAGGGAGTGGCGCAGATGGCGGCCGCCGTGAGCAGAAAGCACACCAGCGCGGCTGTCATCGCTGCAGGAGAGCTGCGGGCGGACACAACGTGCCAAGGGAAGAGTGACTGAGTGGCGGTTGTTGCGTTTGTGGCAATTGCGCCAAGGGTAGAAATGCTGAGAAGCGGTTGTTGCGTTTGTGGCAATTGCGCCGAGGGTAGAGTGATTGAGTGGCGGTTGTTGCGTTTGTGCCAATTGCGCCAAGAGTAGAGTGGCGGTTTTTGCGTTTGTGGCCATTGTGCCAAGAGTAGGGTGGAAAAATATTTTCGGGCGAGATTAATGATATATCTCAGTTTGGTAATTGTTTATTTAAGATTTTTTGAAAGAATTTTTCTTGTAAATTGTTCAACAGAACGCTGGTAGTAACCATTTATTTAAATAAATGGTTACTTTAAATAAATGGTTAAATAAATGGTTAATTTTCACGTGTGGTGCTAAGAACCCAACCATCTTCATGCGAGAAATAACAATCCTGCTGAGAAACATGCACTGTGTTTTTATCGTGTTTTCGAAAAAAATTCAAACATGACGGCATCATATGTGGAACCATTATAACATTATTGATTCTATTAAAGAATACTGAGTATGAGGATTGCGGTTAATTCTTGATTACTAAATGATTTGAAGTCTAATTTACGTCAACTTTACTAAACAACTTCGATTAGGAGACAACTTTAGCTCTGGTTCTATTTGGCACTCTCTCACACGCTTATGCCAAATCAAAGCGACCCACAACAGCATATTTAACACCAGTAGTCAGATAAATTATTGGCGTGCTACAGCGAGGGTTGCAAAGCTGCTGCTTCCCGTATAACAAACTCGTAAGTCCCTCCAAGCTGCTCTCCTTCATACTTGATACACCGACAAGTTTAATTCTGTGTTTAATATCCCAGTACAGAAATCAATCAAATAATAATTAGTGTAGGCACTGTTATCCTCGGCCCATCTGCATGGTTGTTCCAAGCCAAAAATATAACTCCCTGCAAACACATGCACTTATGAAATAAGAAGCATTCTGTCTGACAAGGGTCATTGATTCCACAAAGGTGCTATGAATAATATAATGTCATGGGTTTTCAGCGATATGTAACACTCACTAAATTTGTGACCGATGAATTTCCACGATAAATCAGTCAAGTGTTACAATTATTGGAGTGACAAACTGCTGCATAAATGCTTAAAAGCAAGATATACGACAAAAAACTGAAGGCTAGTGAAACATATTTCATAGAAATGTTTAATGAAATTTGTAAAAGCCCGAACATATTATGCAAGAATTTCCAAGTCGAAAATCTTCAGTAGTAAATTGTCTTTACCTTTTTCTACATGAGTCGTGAGAAAAACGTTAGCTTGCAGCGAAATATATGTCAGAGAATTATTCAATGAAATGAGGGAATACCCGCACATATTTTTGAAAGACTCTCCGTCATGAGAATATTCAACACTGAATTTTCCTCACCTTTTTCTACACATGCAGGAACGAAAAAAGTATCGCCCTGAGGAAATTTGTCACCGTACAAAGTGTTCAAACAATGCCTCAACTGCTACTGAACGAACAAAAACTAACCTCAAACAAATATAGAGTACGCATTAGTTCGTGTGAGCCACAGAATGAATGAGAACACATACTCTTGAAAATTATACTTTGAATTAAATCCTGTCTAAATGCTCCCGGCTCGTCATGACGCAACTTTGTTGAATTCTTTTGGTTGGATGACAGATGCAACGGATATTCGAAACCCATTATTGTGATGACGATTTGAAAAATATAAGCCTTTGTGTTTCTACCACTAGTGGTTTCCATGCATGACAGTGCCGCTTTCTTTCGTTTCATGCCAGGTATTCATTTCATTGCTTAGTGAACAACTGAAGCTGGACGCACCAGCGAGGCGGCTATCTCTCTGTCCGACGCAGCTGATGGTGTGGGTTCTAAATTCTTTTCTAAAGCAATCGAATCTAAACGTCTGAAAAAATTTCTCTCATTCTATCATTTTTTGCAGCGCTCGAAAATATTTTAGGCAATTTATTTATTTTATTTATTTAAAAAATAAACTGGAATTACTGGAATTTCTTTCTTAATCTAAAAAACGGAAATTTTATTTTCAATTAGTTATTTCTTATTGGGCACGAACAGGTACACCTTTGATCCATTATGAATTTAAAGGTACGAATCTCATACGGGGAAAATGCAACTTCATTCGTAAATGATTACAGTGGTACCTCGAGATACGAGTTTAATTCGTTCCAGAACCGAGCTTGTCAGTCAATCAGCCCGTATCTCAAACGAATTTCTCCCATTTAAAATAACTGAATTCGATTTAATCCGTTCCGGACCTATGAAAAATCCCCAAATCATTGTAAATTATGAATAAAGATATGTTTTTAAAAACAAATAAACATGCATAATTAACACATACATAACGAACTATGAAATAAAGAAATAAAGAGTTATTTAGCATAATAGTCTTACCTTGGAGACAGACCAGTGTGGCTAACGAAAGTGAACGGCAAGGAGGAGGGAGGGGATGGGATGCAGGCACTCTAGACAGCTACGTAAACGGCGTTTTAGAACTTAAAACAATTTTTGTAACTTTTGATCTAGTTTCCGTAGCGCCATAAAATTTTAGGACCGAATAGTCCACCACCCAAGGGTCCTTTTCCAACAACAAAACAAAAAAAGCTCACCGGACCGACAGGGGCCTGGCAGGGGCCTGATGACCCCCTTAACGCAATTAATTATACGTAAAAAGTAGGTTCATGGCAACTGAAATAGAAATGGAGTTCGTCACGGAAAGATTTTAAGGTACTCAATAGTTTCCACAAACATGCCTTGGATAGTCATTTTAAATAAATGATAATTCAATAAGATCATTATTGAAGAATTTCGTTCCAATACGTCACGACACATAGGGGGAGTGACCGAAAAGCGACGCTGAAATGAAAATATGTTTTTTCAAAATATCGACTTCAGTTTGTTTTGTTAGCAATTTGAGTCTCGTATGAAATGAACTGACCTCAGAATATCTCTCACTCAGGACAGATGGGAAAAAAACAGGCTCCGTCTGGCCGAGCTGAGCAGTCAAAACGCATGTGGCATTGACGTACAGCACTGAATGTTCTTCAGGGAATTTAAAATTATGGCCTTCCAAAGCTGGACATTTGTTGTTGTCCCACCCGTGGAAATTTAAAAAATGTTATCAGGTGTGGAGGGACATATCGCAGTAAAATTCAAACCTGTAATCATTTTTCAGTGAAGCTGTTGATACGTCTTCTCTGAACTGCGTGCTGCTGGTACAGTATCAAGTGCGTGCATGACATTGGTTTAGATCCTTTATATTTACTTGACTACAGTCGCGATATCGTGTAGTGTCTGCTCGACGCAAACCTTCTCGAGCTGTTCCAGATGACTTCAATCTATTTTCGTATAATTTGAGTAAGTTAAGCCAGAAAGATTTACTCTCATACGTTATAAATATAAAAACTGTGAAAAAGAAGTACAGTGGTACCTCGAGATACGAGCAGCCTAACATACGAGTTTTTTGAGATACGAGCCGGAGATCGGGCCATCTTTTCGTTCAAGATACGAGCCCAAATCCGACATACGAGCCGTGTTTCCGGAGCGTCCCGCTAGTTGGTGCGCAGGGTCGAGCATCATCCGAGAGCATTTCTCGCTCAGTCGCATTTTCGAAACATTTTGAAAGACAGGCAAAAGCAAAGTTCTTCAGATACACTTTTCTTGAAAAGAGCTTCGAGTGAAAGCGCAGAAAGTGCAGCCAAGAAGGCAAAAACAAGTGATACATAAATAAATTTACGTAAATGTTCAGCTTAGTTTAAGTTTAAAGTTAAGTGTATTGTTTCACGTTTTTCGTTTCATTTAAAATAAGGAAAGTGTAGTTTTAGTTTTAAAGTTGCAAAAATTGTTTTAAGTTCTAAAACGCCGTTTGCGTAGCTGTCTAGAGTGCCTGCATCCCTTCCCCTCCCTCCTCCTTGCCGTTCACCTTCGTTAGCCGCACTGGTCTGCTACTCTACAACCATTCTCCACTCTTGCAGCACACTCGAACAACGTCTCCCAAAACTCCTCTCTCTCCTCCCCACACCTCTCCGATCCGATTGCAAATAAATGCATGAGAAAAATCCTTAATAATTGTGGCAGAGAGTACTGATTTATTAGGACCTCAAGTTCTTGAAATCTTTATTTGACATTTTGATGTTCAATGACGCGATTTATATACAGTAGTTGATAACTTGCTGGGCACAGCTGCTGTTGAATTTTTAACGTTGGAATAACTACTCTCGGGAGCATAAGTTGTGTTGAGTTAGGTCTGACAGTTTTTATTAAGTAAATTTTTTAGCGCTAAATCAAAAACTGATCTTTTTCTATCATGTCAAGTTTTTGAACTATACGATTTTCATTTACTTAAACAATTTGAAAATACTGTACATAACAGTTGCGGTACCCATTTTAAAAAAGTTTCAAATATCAATATACAATGATAAACGAAATATATTAGCATGGATAGAATGCTTATTTAGCATTATCATGTTTTTGCAATGGTTAAGGCTATAATTTCGTGCAATTTAAGGCAAAAAAATTACGCTTGTAGCATTTTCTGGAGTATTTGAGGACTGTCGCGTTTGAGGCTCCAGCAATAGTCAGCCATCACATGAACATCTCATCTACCATGGTAATGTTCTACCAAACCTTAAAATCTTGATGAAATTGTTCACCTTGCTCGTCGCTAGCATCACCAAGATTTCCGGAAATCTGGCAAAGATGCCAATAAAAAAATGTAATTCTATACTCATGTTGCAACCAAGCGCTTTGCAGCGCTCCAATAATTTTTCAACAATATCTGTAGCATTACTTGCACCGAATTATCCAAAGTTCTCAAGCTGGCAACAATGTTTCTTTCCTGTAGAGAAAATGATTTTTTTAATATGCATAAACAGGGTGAAATTTAAACGATGACTTTTGAACATAGGTTCATTGACTTCTCCTACTGGTGCCAGAACCGTGCACTTAGTTTATTATCCACCAAAATACAAATCGTTCAATGGCTTAAACAACTGTTCTTCATATGTGCTATGTGCTATCTGATATTTTTGAAGAATTGATGACTTCGTCTTTAAAGAAAGAGTATCAAAATGTTGGGAGTTCAATATGCACCAATGGAGACAGCACTTGAAGTTTAAAGTATTCAAATTGGAATTCAACATTCAAAGGAGTAATTTTGTCTGGCATATATAACTAAAAAGAAGATTGCGTTCTATTCCGGCGGTTTTTCAGTTTGGTTGCTGGCATTCACCCCATCAATCAAGTCAATCGTGGATTCAGGTTTATAATAAAGCAGTAATGAGCTCATTGCTAGAAGAGCTTGATTGTATTTCACTCGGTAACCAGCGAGTCTGTGCTAGTTTAGGTCTTGTGGGATTTTTGTCTCCCTAGTATCTTGCATATCCGTGAAATTTTTATTTGCTTGCTATTCCATTAGAAAAAGGAGAAAGTTTTATTTATAAATATTTCAACACATGGTATACACAAACAGCATGACTTACACACTAAGCGAATGAATGGCACACGCAACCCCTAACTGAAAGCGATAAAACATCTTTCTTAAACAACGCCTGAACAACAATTATAATTTCAAAACCCTGCAATGCTATCCCCAGGTTTGTTTTTATCATAGTGTTCTTTTAACAGACTCCTATAACGCTGGGGAAGAATTTGAAAAAAAATGTGTTGAGATCGATTTTTGAGTTTATTTAAACTAAAATTGGTATGTTGTTTCCAAATCTGTTGCTATTTTTTTCTAGCACGTCTAGTTCCTTCTCTACAGCTACAGCTTACCAACCCGATAAGCAAAATTCCACTGGTTAGCTATAGTGGAACTTGCCAGCTGATTACGATCTGACTCATTTAGAGCTATGTGGCGGCTTGTTTGTGCAGTCGCAATTGAGACAGTTTTTGTGATACAGATAATGCCATTTAGTATACACCTGGTTTGGGGAGAGCAAACGATCAGTCCACAGACTGTTATTTTGGTTCAGTGAAAACATCAGCAT
This sequence comes from Morinoia aosen, assembly GCA_030386875.1. Taxonomy (NCBI): domain Eukaryota; kingdom Metazoa; phylum Arthropoda; class Malacostraca; order Amphipoda; family Talitridae; genus Morinoia; species Morinoia aosen. Next base: position 37,331,707 of record CM059565.1, on the reverse strand, counting down.
TTAACCAGAAAAATGAAAGTAAAACAGAATATCCTAATATATTTTCAGCTAGACGACCAATGCTTCATTAAACTGAAATTCCAGTGCCAGTTTTCGAACAACTGTCTTTTCTAGAAGAACTGAGAAATGTTGAAGAACGTAGTGACAGCAATGATGCAGATTTTGACGTCCACGAGTATCCAGGTCGTAGGAAATATGATCAGCACGATTTACAATGATTTAGCCTATCAAAGAAGCATCTAGCATCAAAAGTGAAAGAAATAACATACTTGGAAATGATGTGAAGGTATCATACCTTCAAACCAGAGACAGTACATACCTGCACTACTTTCTAAATGATTGTGGTTTTGTGTTTTGTCATAACACGCCTGGTTTACTGAAGGAATTTGGGCTTTCAGTCTATAATCCAAAGGAATGGAGACTGTTTATTGAGAGCTCAAAGCGGAGCTTGAAGTGCTTCCTTCTACTCAATGGCAGCCTGTTTGATGTAGTCCCAATTGGGCATTCTGTTTGTCTTCAGGAAAAACATGAAAATGGAAATAAATTTATTGCAATATTACAAACACAATTGGATCATTTGTGCTGTTCGATGGTGTTCTCATCCTAGTCAGCAGCCTGGATAAACATTGCTTTCTCTGAATGTGTGGAGAGAAGAGCTCTAGAGAGATGAAGGGTTGAGACGAATTGGCCTTCGAGATCTGATCTTAGACCTGGAGATCCTTGCACTGCACATGAACCCCTTGCTGACAAGATAAATATAATATGTATTCCCACCTCTTCACATAAAATTAGGTCTCATGAAATAACTTGTCAAGGCATTGGCAACTGATGGCGATGGTTTGAAGTACATCATTTTTGCATTTCTTGGACTGTCAATCTAATAAATCAAGGCCAGTGTGTAAGATAGTCCACAAATTAGAAGGCTCATCGAAAAGGAACAGTACATCGGTATTATGTCAGACCTTGTAAAGAATGCTTGGTTATCGTTCAAAGACGTCGTAAAGAACTTTCTTGGAAATACAAAAAGCTTCACCGAGCTTTCCGAGCGGAAAGCTTCACCGAGAAAATCGGTAGATTTGCGCTGTCCATTGACTCCTCCTCCTAAGAAACTCCATGTTAGTAACGCACTGCTTCGGTCTCCTCTCTCGACCTCCAGGACTATGTCTGCTTCTGATTGTGAGTAAACGACGATAGAAATTTTTTTTCTTTCACGAATAACATTTCTTTGAACTATGAAGTAACTGCTGTAATGACGCCATTTTCATTGTTGCATGAAAAATAGTTTTTCATGTCTTTAGTTATTCTTATTTGGACTTTATTGGAACTTTTAACGTTTTATTTATTTAGACCTGCAGTAATATGGTTCATTCCTTATCAGCTTTCGGAGTACATCAGAACGACTGGAAAAAAAATTGAGAACAGGGTAAAGAAATTTCAAGCAAATTAAATACAATTGTTGTAGCACAACACAAGCTCTTCAAAAAAATTTCTGGTGTGAAAGACGATTTGAAAACGTTAAAAAAATATACAAAGCCACTTCAAAATGAACAAGCAACAATATTTCCAACTTTTTTACCAGAACTGCCAATCAAAAGCCTTGATGAATTGGATAAAATGGAAAAGCGCTCGAAAATGAAGAGAAACGTGTTCAAGTAATTAAGGAACTTTCTCCAATTGGAGAGTCAAAAAGCTCAAGCGTTGTGCTTAATATAATGAACTCATTATTGGCAAAAGATGTCGCTAATAAGTTCAGTCTTCTTGGAAAAAACATAAACGCCCATTCAAAAGTTTAAAAATTTACGTTTGCGTGAAAGGTAAGTTTTTTTATGTCATTTATAACAACCTGCCATCTAACATTCACAGATATATTATAACACAATATATTTAACCTTATTTATGTCCATATGTAGACTACAAAAATATAGTGTATCAATCGAGTAACATATTGTTCATATTTAATACACATGAGCGAAGATCGAATGGCTTTTGTTTCTACCGATAGAAGCAGCAAAGAAGTCACCACACTGTAAAGAGCTCTCTCTACACGACCTCAGCAAGTTCCTGTCTGCCAGCCTTGTCAACGCGAGAGATAAGAACAGAGGAAGGGCTGATCGAAATAATCCCACTGAAAAGTCAACAGAGCATGCATTTGATTGAAAAAGTTTTAAGCAGCTCGATGAAAAGTCGCTAAGTTTTTATCATGAAAATGAATGAGGTTTGTTAGTAGCATTTATTTTGTCAATGTTTTGTCGTTATACAATAGAAATATACCATGAAGAACAAATTTACTCCTTGAATGCATGAACATGTATTAACAACTATATATATGAATTTGTGTATTGTAAGTGAATTGTTAGAAAATGTTCATGCATTTGAGGGTAAAATTCATTTTTCATAGTACATTTAAGTAGAACCATGATGTTTCAAATTTAAATATTAGGCCATTTGATTAAAGGAAATCAAGAATGAACATTGCTACTTATCAACAGTACATACCAACTGTACTGTATGGTAACCACATACAGTTTATATGTTTTCTTCGAGTCTGAATGCTGAAGTTTGCACTGTCATTTTATTATAGGAATTTGGTTTACATTGAAAAATAGGTAAAATATCATGACTAGACAATTAATCTAGTAGCATGATTTATGAATTAGAATATTGAAGTTTGCTGTCACTGTATTAGTGGAATTTAATTTTTTTCTAAAAATTGTGGTGGAATTAAAAATAAAGCAAAAAATTAATTTTTGACAGCACGTTTTTTCATTTCAAATTAATGTTGCGGATATCTACTCCGTAAAAAGTTGATGAACGTGCTTTTACCGCGTATACATTTATAGCGTGGTATAAGTTATGCCATGGAGGGTTCATACTTTTCATTCTTCTTTGGGAACTTTTATCAAGAAGAATTTCATTTTTTTAATTTCATATATTATAAGGCCAAAAGTGCAAATATATATGAAAATGCTTGAATAATAGACTATACGTTGTACTTTCAGTTTCTAACTTAAATTCTATGTTCTAAAAATATATCTCGATTCGTAAATTGCTACGAGTTCGTCGGTTGAATAGTTTCATTCACAATGTACGCATGCCTCTTAACACTTTGACTGCGACGTGCGCCACCGGTGGTACACGGATGTAATTTTCATACTGCTGCTGACCGGCCAGTAGTCGCAAACTCAATTTTCATAAATATTTAATGAGAGCTAAATGAAGGCACGATTCTGTTCATGTTTGGTATTTTCCAAATAGCTTACTACAATTGACATTAAAGTTGAGTTTGGTATTGAACTTAATATTTAATAGTCGCAGTCAAAGTGCTAAAATAACATCCTTGTGACATAAATATGAGTATAATATACTCGTGTATATGTCACTAAAACACGCTACAACGAGTAGTGAAGGCTGCCATGAAACCCTATTAATACTGAGATGCCATTACTCTTGCCTATAAATACGATACCGGTGGATAAATATCTACTAAGCAAATCACGAAGCATTTACGATCAGTTTACATAATATAACCATGTATGTTATCAGGGTTTAGTGCTTCATGAGAATGGCATTTTGGGGGGACGTGTTCTATATTTTCTCAACAGATCATCTGCTACAAGACGTGGCAATACAACGGCACAGTCACACCGGAGCGACCGACTAACTTTGGTAACCACATGGGAACAATGTATATTATACACGGTAGAATTCATGGTAAGTCTGCTTGATTTATAGATGGAACATCTGCGTGATTACCACATGGACCCTAGCTGGCAGAAGCCAAGGATACCCAAGAGGCATTTGGTTTCCATGTAGGACCCATATCCTTTACACGTGTCCTAACCATGTGGGTACCACATGGGGCTACATTCCAAAAGTCCATGTGGTTCCCACATAGCATGGGCACGAAGAAGTCATATGGCAAACATGGACAATCCATGTCGCTACAATGTGGCTTCCATGTGACCTTGTGTGTAGGGGCAACACATCAAGATGAACAGTATCTTTAACGTTAGACTGTGAATCAGATGACAAGTTCGAATCATATTTCGAAGACAAGCTTCGCGGCAAACAATGAGAATCTGTTTTGTTTATAGTTTCGCATTGATCAGGGATGACAGCATTTCCGTTGAGTTTAGAAAAAATATCTCAGCCAAGTTAGTTGATTCTATCATCTTCCACAACGAGAAACCTATTGTAAGGCCTGGTGTTGTTGCTGCTTCAACCATTGAGTTCCAATTGAGGCGAGTGAAGTAGCGGCCTTACTTTTAATTCTCCGGCTCTAGGTATCGGTGATACGCGGCGGAGAAGTGGGAACTTTTTGTTGAAAAAATTTACAATAAGACATATTACGATTACTGAACATAAATGTCTAGAATCGAGGTTTGAGGGGTAACTAGGGTAGAGCACTACATGTACCCTCCCCCTAGAGAGAAAGCAGTTCGAACGATACTATTTAGTATATTAAAATGATGATGCTGCTGCAGAGCGTTGGTGCCGAGCGATGAAGTACGATGCTGTAGAGCGTTAAAACCGAGCGATGAGGCCGTGCGATGAGGCCGAGCGATGCGAAGAGACCGTGCGATAAGGCGGAGCGATAAGGCCGTGCGATAAAGTAAAGGATGTGATGGGGCCGAGCTGTAGGAGTTTTTGTGGCTCGGTTGTGCATTTTCGCGCTTTGTTAAACGTTCTTGCGGTGCTTGAAACACATAGCGGAAATTGCAATGGAGGCTGGCTCGTTGATTGCAGTCAGAGAGCAGAGATGGGTCACTAGTTGTTAAGGGCAGGCACTGTAGAAGCATCGGCCCGACGGTGAAACCGCTGGAGAGCTGCTGGGTCACCAGTTGTCAGGGGCAGGCAATGTGGAAGCCTAGGCCCGAGGGCGAACCCGCTGTGAAGAGCTGCTGCGGCCACGAGTAGTTAAGGGCAAGCGATGTAGAAGCCTGGGCCCGTTGGTGAACCTGCTGGAGACTGCTGGCAGTGCTGGGTCTCCAGGTATTGGAGCTGCTGGGGTCTCCATTTGAAAAGGGCTGGCAATTCGTCAGCGGTCACCACTTGTAAGGCCTGGTGTTGTTGCTGCTTCAGCCATTGAGTTTCAATTGAGGCGAGTGAAGCAGCGGCCTTACTTTTATAATTCTCCGTCTGTAGGTATCGGTGATACGCGGCGGAGAAGTGTCAACTTTTTATGATCGATGCTGAGGAGGAAAGAGACAGAAATAGGGTAGAATTTGGCACAGAGTGTGCCAGATTAGAAAAGAATTGAAAAGGAAATGGATAGTAGGAGTCAAAGGACACAACTCGCGTGCATGACTAGATTGATTAATTCTGTTCATGATGAGTGTTTATGTATATTGGAAAAAAATACCTATCAAGGCTTTGTGTTGTGCTATGGGGTTGTGCAGTGTTTGGAGGGTTAGTACTGTTTGGTTTTACCGACTGTAAATACGCTGCCGGTATGTCTTTTATATTGTGTGTTGCGTTTTAAAAAAGCGATGATTTAAAATGATTTTCTATTGAGGGGAGGAGGTCTTGGGGTCCCAGCTGCCCGCCCTTTCTAATAAGTGGAGACCAGGCCTACCCGCGCTGGTTCCCCAAGAAAAATAAATTGAAAAAAGTGTTAAATAGTTATGTTGAACATCTTAAGCCTGGTCTCAAGTAAATATTGGGGTTGGAAGTGGTCCCAGTGCTAGGAGCCTTGAGCTCCTGAACCACGCGTGAGGTCTGTCATAGTAACCTGAAATGATGATTTCGTACAACTCGGGAAAATTATCTTGTATGTGTTTCCAGGTTTTGTTTGCTTGATTATGTAACACTGTATTGATGGGTTAGAGACTGCATTGCTGATGTAGTGCTTGTGAAGTTATTCTATCTGATCGAGAGGAATTTGTGATGAAACGGGTCGCGGTATTTTGTACTCTTTGTAGTTTTCTGAGTGAGTTAGTAGACAATGTGTGTAACGGGATGGCCGGGTATAATAGTGCTGAGGGATAGGCTAAGTAGAGTTTTCTTTTAATCTTGGTGTTCAACTGTCTGAATCTGAAAATTTTGGTCATGTTTGCTCTTGCTATTGTCATTCTTGTTCCCACCTGCGATGTGTAGCCTCTTATTGAGAAGTTCAAACCAAGAACTTTGCCCTTGTTTTGGTATGGAATGTGCATATCGTCAATATGACCCGTGTCTGATTTTAGTCATGCTATTGGTACTATTGTAAATTTTTGCATGTTAGTCTATATTTTCCATTTGTTTTCGAACTGATTAATGTTGTAGATTGCCATTTCTGTGTTTTTTGCAATATCCCTTATATTGGTGGAACGAATTGCTACTATTTGAGTGATGTCGTCTGCATATGAAATGTATTCTGAGTTTGGTGCTGGGTCTGGCAAATCGTGGGTATAGAAGTTGTAGAGAGTGGGAGAAAGGCACGAACCCTGCGGTACGCCGGCCTCTAGCTCGAAAAAGGGTCCTGTAATGCCCCCTATCCTGACTGCTGCTGCTCTGTCTGTTATGAAGTCGCAAAGCGTTTTGGTGAGAGATGGATGTAGATTTAGATTAACTCTCTTGTATTTAAGACCTACATGCCAGACCTTATCGAATGCTTTAGCAACGTCTCGGAGGACTACATCAATTTTGCATTTGTCTGATAAATGGTTGACTATGGTTTCGTGGAAAACTGATAGTGCCGTATGTGTCCCATGGTCTGCTTTGAATCCGTGCTGTCTTTTGTTTAGTTTGTTTAACTTTATTAAATGGCATGTGAATCTGTTATCTAGGATTTTCTCGAATGGTTTTGCATGAATGTCAAGTAGTGAAATTGGGCGGTAATTTTTGACTTCGTGTGGGGAGGATCCAGTTTTGGGTAGAAAAATCATTATTGCTCTCTTTAGGCTGTCTGGAAAGTACCCAGCTGATAGGGAATAATTGAAGATGTTTGTTAGAATGGCCAGCATGTTTAATGGCAGATTCTTTAAATGATCTAAAGTTATTCCTGTTGGTCCGGGTGCCTTTTGTTTAAATGTCCGAAGAGTACTGATGGCTTCTTGTGGGGTAATTGGTGGGCATTGCAGTGGATCAAGTCGGGTAAGATCGCCTGTGTGAAATGGTATTATTTGTGCTATTTCTCTATTGTTTCAATATTCTCATGATCGAATGCTCCATCGTCCTCATTGGTAAATAATTGCTCCCAGTGCTCCCTGAAAACCCTCTCTTTGTCTGCCGGTTCCGTTAACTCTACATTTTATACCTGATATAGGGTGCATGTTGTTTATTACTGTTTGTGCCTTGGAGTTTCTTGACTGTGGTCCAAAATTTATGTATGTCTTCCTCGATGTTCAGGTCATTCCTGATGTTGTTCCATGATATAGTATACAAGCCGTAGTAGATGGTGTTGAGATTATTTCTGAGGTTGGTAATGTATCTAATTAACTGTCTAGATGGACCGAATGTGGACATATGATTTAAAGCTGCTTTGTATATTAATTGAGTGTTAAGAGCTTCTTGACTGGGCTCGATGCCTGGAATAGTACTGTATGCTATTGTGGGAATGTGTTTGTTTGCCGCCGTATGAATTACTGATGTCCAGTCCTCTATTGCTTTATCTATTTCCTCTAGAGTGGGATTTGAATCTATGAATTGTGTATGCCGTCGTAAGTCAGTTCTGTACTCCTTCCAGTTAGCTCTGTGAAAACATTTCCTAGGTTGTATGGGAACTTGAATTGGATTTGCTGAAATTTTAATGAGTAACGGTATGTGGTTGGATGGAGTCAAGGGTCCTGCTTTAAGATGTGTGTTCATGTAAGCCCTGCGGTTCGGTAACATGATGTCTGGAGTAGAAGTATGATGTCCGGAAATGTAAATTGGAAAGAAGGGTCCAACATGGGGACAAATCCCTGACCTTATTAGGGTGTGCAGGTTTCTGCCTCTTATGTTTGAAGTGTTATGCCCTAAAAACGGATGCCGTGCGTTGAGGTCACCAATCAGATAGGTGGAGTGGTTTCTTCTGAACAGGGTATTTAAGTCAATTATGTTAAGATATTGCTTTCGTGGGGGTGTGTACATTGTGGCTATTGTGATTGGTCCTTGCAGTGTTTCCAGTGTTACCGCGATCAGATCTGAATAAAAATTGTCTATTAGTCTGTATTTAATGTTTTTCTGATTGCTATTGCTACTCCAGCGAAGCGTTCGTTTGCATGATTGACTGTGAATACATTGTAGTTGAAAATTTTTATGGATTGCCCAGTTGTTACTGCTGTTTCACTAAGGAGGGTGATATCTGGATCAAATTGATTGTAAATATTCGAGAGGGTGATTTTTTTGTTGGACCACGAGGTTACGTTGTGCTGCAGTATAGTCAGTGAATGCATGGTTATGGCTTGGATTTTTTTGCTGTGCTTGTGGTGGAGTGCTTGGGTAGTCGAAGATACTTATCGTGGTTCAGAATAAGTATTTTGGTGCCTGTGAGTTTCAGTCTCTCTGTTCTTATCATTTCGAGTATTTTTCTTGAATCCGCGTCCTGTACTGTGAATTTTAAACCAAAATCTTTCTTTGCTAATTCGTTGATGTACCATGTCTGAGTTGGGTTGGGAGGAATGGGCTTTTTGTCATTGGAGCTACGGTAAATTTGGATTGTTACTGGTCGTGTTTCTGAGGGTTCTCTTTCTCTTTCAGTTGGTGGAAATTGATGGCTGATTTTTCTCTTAATTCGTGGGTCTGTTGGTGGTTCAGGGTCTATTTCTGCCGCCATCGTTGTTGGATCCTGTACCGGTTCGATATTGGCAATGAGTTGTTGGGTAATTATAATTTGAGAATGGGTTTTTGGCCTCACTGAAGGAACAACCTCATCCTCCTCGAGTTCGCTGTCACTGTTTGTATCGTCCACAGATTGCATACCCGAGCTTGATGGTTCTGATTGTTGTTCCTGTTGCATGTGAAATTCAGTATCCGGATTGTTGTAGAAAAAGTTGAAAATGGATTTGGAGTCTCTGTCCTCAAATTTGGCATCGATGCCGTAGTTCAGTTGGAGGTTTCTGGAGAGAAGGCAGCCAAAGCTATCATTTCCTGCTAGACTGGCGATATGGGTTTCGAGGATGAGTGTGAGTAGCTTGATCTGTATGTTGTTGGTAAGGGTGGGTGTGTGCTTTGGTATTGTGGATTCTTTAATTGCTGTTTTTGCTATTTGTGAGTAGGTTTGTTGAGTTCTTTCGTTTTCCTTTTGGGTGAGTTTATGTTGCTTTTCTTTAATTGCGATTTTTCTGGTGGGGCAGCTGGCAGCAAGAGTTCTGTGTGCTCCTCCACAGTTTAAGCACTTTCTGTACTCGTTTTGGCACTGAGTGTAGGTATGTCCTACATCTCCACATTCTGAGCAAACTGTTATGGTGGCAGGGCATTGGTGGGTGGCATGTTTTTCTATCTTGTAACATTTGTAGCATATCAAGAGGTGGGTAAATTTTTCTGCTTCTGTGGTGTTAACTTGGTGTTGAACATGAGAAAACCGTCGCGCAGCACTCTTTGGGCTATGGCAGTGTCAGTTGTTACTATTTTGATAACATGGGTGTAGTCCTTTATTTTGATTATGTCGGCAATTTTGAGCCAGGGCTGGAGTCTTTGAATTTCCTGTTGAATTTCGAATGGTGGTTTTTCCCCAATGTAACTGTCTATCTGTCTTACGAAGATGGAGCGTTTAGCTCCCAGGTCTGGAGGTATGACAGGCTGTAAGTTGATGCGTCTGAAAACTTCCTGAGCATTGGTTGAAGTGAGTTTGTCTACAGCGTTTGGATCATCTGTGACGGCATAGAAGCCGAGTCTATTGTCTGTAAGTCTGATTAGGGGGGCTTCCAGTTCCGAGAATGCTGCACTGAAAATACTTTGGCGTGTAACTTCGTTCTTTGGGTCAATCCTTTTTAGTTGGACTCTGTAGGTGGTTGCATTTGGTTTTTGTAAAAATGTGATGCGCTGCTATTGTCCGGAAGTGTAGGAGTTGGATGGCCGGTTTGGGAGGGTCCCCTTGGCTGGCGGGTGGACTCAACAGGCCTAGGGGGCCTCCCCCGTGCGCCAGGATTAGTCATACAAGCGAGCTGTGGTCCAGAGAGGTGAATAAATAACGCGAGAAAAAAAAACAAAAAAGAAAGTCTTTCACCTCCCCAGGGCAAGGCCCCGAGGCACTTCAAGCACCCCACCGAAAGCAGGCTTACCGATGAAAATGACTTTTATCAAGAAACTCCACTACTTCAAAGACACCAAGGCAGGACAAAGTACGATTCCAGAGGAGCAAAGAAATTCCGCGCACTGCTGAATACTGTCACCATGAGTGACCTGCCCAACTTTTTATTGAAAAAATTTACAATAAGACATATTACGATTACTGAACATAAATGACTAGAATCGAGGTTTGAGCGGTAACTAGGGTAGAGCACTACATTATGATTAAAACTAACGTCTTTATAATTAATGATTACTGAAGAATGACCAAGCAAATTTACAGAGCCACCACGGTATCCGAGCAATTTATTACACGTAGGATTTATAACAGAACCAACAGCAACTGCATTACTTTCACGTATAGTCGAGACCGCACTGCCGTTGTCAAGAAGAAATTCAATGACTTTTCCATTTAAAGGGCATTTGAATATCATAGGCTCTTTAGTAACGGGAATTAAATTGGTGTTTGATCTAAAAAATGAGAATCATTCAAGTAATTTTTAGGTACATCAGAGAAATTATGTTCAGAGTTACCGTCACAAGTATCGTTCCTAGGTTTCTGTAGAGTGACTTCGTTTTTTCGCTGCAGAGACTTGCGTGAACTCTGCGAGCCGCGCGTTGAAAATTCTTCTCTTCTCACGTTGCCATGACAACCGAACCGTCCCGGCTGTACCATGTAAGTCGGACTGTGTGAAATTCACCACGTGTAGGACCTCCACGTGTAGGTCCCCCACGTGTAGGCTTAGCCGGAGGAGGCCCTGCTGCAGTCGTATATTTGCAAACTTTAGAAATGTCGCCTATTTTTCCACTTGTGTTACCTTTCAATTGCAGAGCATAGCAATTCTTTGCAAGATGCTTTTGCTTAACGCCGCAACGTATGCAAATGTAGTTCGGCTGTAATTTTTTTGTTGCGAGAAACGATGAAGATGAATCCTCACGAATAATATCGTGAGCATCGGAACTTAATTGTTCGATGAGTTTTGCATGTTCAACACACTCGTTGAACGATTTTCGATCACACTTCTGTAGAACTGCACTGAGAATTTGCAATGAACCAGCAACGAAAACATCTCTCCAGACTTTATCACGACAGCAATTATCGTAGTTGCACGTAGATGCGAAGTCATTTAACGTTATGGCATAACTTTCTATGAATTCATTCACACCTTGCTTTTTGTTTAGAAATGTAACAGAAGCGCCGACAATGAATTTCTTGATTTAAAATTGCTGTATTAATTTCTCTTCTAGTTCATCATACATTGAGTAACGTAGGTTTAATTCTTAGTTGTAGATCAGTAATGATGTTTACAGGCAAGGCTTTAACTAAAATACTAGCTTTCTTACCGCCATTATTTCCCGCCTTCTGAAGAGAGTCTGCACACTGCACTTTGAATCTTTGTAAAAATTCACACAGTTTCCACTTCAACGTTGAATGAAAGACAGCTAACTGTAGAATGCGCCATATTAGTTTTAGAACACTTTTAAAATTCAAATTCCCAGTTGGACATTTGAAATCTTCGTCGCCAAATAATGTTGAGTAGTTTACTTCAACACAACATGAGGTTTATTTAGCTATAGCTGCAAACCCCAGTTTCCGAAGCTTTAGAATACCAAGGGAGGAGAAGGAAACACTCTGGTACGCACGTATCAGTATACGGGCCGATGTCGATTACAAACTTCTTCTCAAAACCAGCGTGCCCGGAAGTCAGGCATGAGCGTGTAACAATACCTTCCGGGGCTCGTAAAGGAGGAGCGTAACAACAGCTTCCGGAGCTTTTAAAGGAGGAGCGTAACAACAGCTTCTTCGACGCATATTTTAATATACAACAGACGGTATTTTGAAGAGCAAAAAATTATCGTCAATATATCGACTATCAAAAAAGGGCATAAAAAGTGAAGGACAATCACCTAGCCATTTTTTCTCGAAATACAAAAAAAAATACTTGCAAATGGTGGTCCTACTGTGTTCCTCATGACAATACACTTAATTTACTTGTAAAATTTACCCACAATTTGAAAAAAATAAAACAGAGTGCTCAACAGTGTCTTAAAGTTATTTCGATTAAGTCCGATAACTTTATTGTCAGTCGCGTGAAATAAGGAATTTAGATATATTTCAGTGCTACTCCAAAGTGCGGTCTATTGTCATGTATCGCCTACCCAGGTGCAGTTTGATATTTATAAATTTAGTATTTATCGCTAAATTAAACGCTTGGAAATAAATAATATCCATTAGTAGCCTAATCTAACCTCGCTCAATGAGACTAGCTAGAGGTTGTTATGGTAATTAGATACAAAGTTAGATGTAAGTCATGGTAATTATAAACAAAATAAGCTTGTAAAGCTAAGCACCTAATAAAGAAATTGCTTTAGACAGGGCAAAAAAATGACTTGCCCCGAAATAATTTTCGAATAACTTCATCGACACATAAATGCTTAACCCTTTTCTGCACCGCGTGCCAGATATGGCACAAATAAACTTACAGAAAGCAACCAAAATACGAAACTACTACACCTATGCACCATGTCATTTTTGTGTTGCGCAACCATTACATTTTTACCTATATTTTACTTTGGTAACGGAAGGACTTTTCTCGATACTTCATGCTTCATATTAGTGCACTTTTCAGAGAAAAAGTTGTTCATTCCCATCGTTGAATGGCACAATTGATTAAATTTAAAATTGTTGGCAGGGCGTGTTGGCAGGACTCCTGCTGCTGCTGTACACCTGGCGGCGTCAGACCAACAGGAGAGCTAAGCTCGTCCTCACAGTCGCACTCATCGTCCCCACCGTCAACGTCATCAACATTGTCTTCGTCCAGGTGAGCTATGCTTCAAACGGTCAACGGCATCAACATCGTCTTCGTTCAGGTGAGCGATGCTTCAAATGCTTCGCTGACGGTTTTGTATTCACGAATTCAGAAGGTGCAATTTGGGTCATTGATATAATTTTTCGGTTTACTTTATGTCATCAACATCGTTTTTGCCCAGGTGAGCGACGGTTTTTGGTCTGCCAAATGTTTGGCAGACGGTTTCAAACTCACTAAGTCAGAAAGCGCTATTTGGGTCAATAGTTTTAGTGCTGTAATTTTCCGGTTTGCTTATTCCCGCAGATCCCTATCATTAACTGACTTTGTGAATGTTAGGAAATAATTTTTTCTGAACGGATAAACTAAACAGAATATCAGTCCCCGACCTCTATTCTGGACGCTTCAAACTGATGATGTGAACGCTGTTTGGTGCAGATATGAGCATTCAACCCCGTGTGTTTGCATTGTACATTCTCAAAATTTACTAGCTGGAAAAAATCGACGTAGGACCCTTCATAGCACTTTTTGAGTTACAAACTCAACGAGAGGTTTTTAGTTTATGAGTAATGTGAACTCTGTAAAATACTCAAATTTTCTATGTCTTCGTAATCTTTCTTGAGCTGTTTCAGTGAGGGATGACGCTAATACGACAAATGAAATGGCAAAACAGTGTTGGCATTAAAGTTCATAATAATTAAGCCGTGCAATATTCTGGCATGGGCGGACTAGGCTTTGGATTTTACTGGGTCTTTGAATATTTCATAGTAGAATTCCTTCATACATACATTAAATTCTTTTAAAGATAGAATGCTTTCGAAATAATTTATCCATACAGAAATAGGTTTTTCACGTAATGTAAACAAAACGTTACATGCAAACTTTTAATGGTAATCAAAAGTTACATTATAGTTAATTTGCTGGCCACTGTTCTCCTACACCATTCTCGAGTTTGCTTGTGGTCGGTGCTCTAATTTTTCCTCTGAAGCCATCTTAGGAACTCCAACCAAATGGCAACGCGAGCAGTTTCCTCAGGCTTGGCTCGCGTTGCCGAACCAGCTCTTTCCATTCCTTTGTGCGGACGACTCAGATAGCTCTCGGCACGCGGCAGCTCCTGGTGTTTTGTGCAACCGTGTTTATCTGCGAAGGATGTAGTGATGCACAAGTCCTCTCCGTTCGCAAGACTGTATCTACCGCTGCCGTCTCTGTCTTCGTAAAATTCCGCTAACGCTTCATCTCCTACCTCAAGATCTGGAACTTGGGAGCCAGACCTTCACGACTATATATCTACCGATGATGTCGGACGTCACGGGATCCTCTGCGGGGAAGATGGAGTGAGACCTCTGCATCGACTTCCGGTGCGCCTGTAACCTCGTCGGGTGGACAGCGCACGAGCTCGACTGTTTGCAATGGTGAGACACCGTCCATGAGTAGCGTCGCGGAGTGGTGTGTTGTAACAGTTCAGTGGCCTGCCTAGCGCATCCTTAAATAAATCTGGAGAGATGTAACTTTGAACTAATATTATTGCGGCCTTGTGCCCTTAATTCAGTTAATTAATTCTCTAATTGCGGCCTTTTGCCCTTAATTTAATTTACCTAATTCTCTAATTGCGGCCTTGTGCCCTTAATTCAATTTACGTAATTCTCTAGTTGCGGCCTTGTGCCCTTAATTCAATTTACCTAATAATCTTGTTGCGGCCTTGTGCCCTTAATTCAATTTACCTAATTATCTAGTTGCGGCATCGTGCCCTTAATTCAATTTACTTAATTATCTTGTCGCGGCATTGTGCCCATAAATCAATTTCCTAATTATCTTGTTGCGGCTTTGTGCCCTTCGCAACGTAATTCAATTGCTGATCAGTCTCTCCTTCGACAATAGTCGTGGCAATTCAGGCACCAGGGGAGCGCTACTCGAGACGATGCCCAACCGGCTTGGTCTCCAACCTTACGGTCCATAATTGGGACTTCAACACAATCGATCTTCTTAGCGTTTCCTAAACGCTAGTGCCATTAAAGGATCTTTCGCTCTATTCTATTGTTAATCCCTGTTATATTTGTCACGAAATATTTTTTGTCATAATGAATATTCAACGCGCAGGCTGGAGAAACGGGTTACTTTTTGTCGGAAGAGGACAAAATCTTCATAATGGCTATGGTCCTGGAAGAACAGGTTGCTCTGGATGAGTACTTCAACCCTGAAATTCAAACAATATAAATAATTTAGAAAGCTCAAACAATTTAAGGGAATCTACTACCCTGGACCTGACCTAATCGTTCAAATTTCACTGTACTCATTTATGTTGCACCTAGGGGAACGAAAATGCATACAGATATGTAAAATTAAATTCCAAACACATTTGCTTCCATATAATTTTTCAGATTTCGTGACAAAAAAGTTAATTTTTGAGCATAAGAAAACACATTGCGCCAAACTTATCTCACTCTACAATTTTCAACGCAAAAGCGTGATTTTAGTCTCATTCAAAAAGAAAGGACTGTAGGGACGTCTTAACGATGGTGAAGCTTTCCAAATGAACTAAGTTGTTTGAATGAATTCGCAAATCAACAGCAATCGCATGAAAATTTTTTACATTTCCGATACCTAGTTGACCACAGTATAAAAATTGAGTTTGGAGATTTTAAATAATTTCCTGTTGCAAAGCCGCTGCTCGGTTTTGGGTCAACACTCACGCAAATATTCTGATCTATACTAAAAAATACTCACATGTCAACAATTCCATTTCAGCAACTACAGAAGCAGAAAGAACTGTTGCACATGCTGCAGCAGCAGCAAGAAAGCCAAGAGCCACTTGTGCGGCTACTGCAAGACGAGCGCTTTGGTGCTCAACATCAGAGGGACGGGCCTTGGCGGGCCACCATCGAGCAGTTGAGAGGGACCACTGACCCGGGTGGCGTGTGGCCCACTTAGCAAATGTCAATCCATTAATCTTACACAAAGTCCATATTTATTGCATTAGGAATCAAACGTAACCCTTCCCTGTGCATTGATGAAATGCTATATGAGTTGATATCTTACCTCGGTAATCGTAAAATCGAAAAATAAGAAAGTGAACCTACTGATAACCTGGAATCATGGATCATATTCGAGAACACAACTCTTTTTTTCTTTGCGCCTACCAACTCTTCCGATGTAATTGCGTGCATAAACAACCTGAAAAATAAATCGAGTGTGTTAAAAACGCTTCCGACTAAAGTACTTAAGGGGATCATCCCAGTTTGAGACCTTTTTTCGTCCGATTCATTTGAAAATTGGCCAGTATATGTCTTTTGTGAAAGTAAACCTTTTTTAATCGTGTCATTTTTTCGATTTAGGCCTTATTTTTTTTTGACGAAAAACGTTTTTTGGTATATTTTTATTGATATTTCAGATTAGAACTCCTCCTTCAGTTTTGATGCTAGAACAAAAACAAAGACAGTTTTAGAACCCTTGGAACATTTCTAACAAACTCAAGATCGTATTTTTTCAAATTCAATTTTTTTCTATTTTTTTCAAAATTTTTTGAAATTTCAAAAATCAG
This sequence comes from Morinoia aosen, assembly GCA_030386875.1. Lineage (NCBI taxonomy): Eukaryota > Metazoa > Arthropoda > Malacostraca > Amphipoda > Talitridae > Morinoia > Morinoia aosen. The sequence continues at coordinate 37,315,171 of CM059565.1, read as the reverse complement.
CAACAATTTTTTTGGGTTTAGAGCTATATATTTCTTCAAAGAATTCGAATTTGAAAATAAGCGATCTTGAGTTTGTTAGAAATGTTTCAAGGATTCTAAAACTGTCTTTGGATTTGTTCTAGCATCAAAACTCGAGGACAAGTTCCGTTTTGAATGGTAAAAAAGGAAAATTTTTCAGTACAGCCCAAAATCGAACTATGTCTATTGAATTTGAATATAACGACAATGTTTTGTACATGAATGCAGTTTCCATGATCTATTTCGATTTACGAACAATGAGCATCATTTTTCTTGTGAATTTCATGTAAAGATCTAAGAAATGTCGTACTTATGAGTAAATGCAAATAAAACATTTTATTTCAGTAACCACCATGATCAGACTTTATCAATTTTTTCCGTCCGATTTGTTTGAAAATTGACCAGTATATGTACTTCGTAAAAGGAAACCTTTTTATTCTGTCCGCTTTTTCGATTTATGCCTTAGTTTTTATTTTTTTTGTCAAAAAAAGAGTATTTCGTTATATTTTTTTGGATATTTCAAAACAAGACTCGTCATCGAGTTTTGAGGGTAGAACAAAACCAAAACCCGTTTTAGAATCCTTGAAACATTTCTAACAAACTCAAGATCACTTTTTTCCAAATTCGAATTCTTTGAAGAAATATATAGCTCTAAACCCAAAAAATTGTTACAGATTTTTGAAATTTTAAAATTTTTTGAAAAAGTAGAAAAAATTTGAATTTGAAAAAAGCCGAACTTGAGTTTGTTAGAAATGTTCCAAGAATTTTAAAACTGTCTTTGGATTTGTTCTAGCATCAAAACTCGAAGACGAGTCCCGTTTTGAATGTAAAAAAGTCAACTTTTCACTAGAGCCCAGAAACAAACAAATTGGGCCTGAAAATCGTCATTTTCGGTCCCCTTTTCACTCCCCTGGGGGGGGTTCTAGTGTCCGTAGGGCCATATAATGTTATGGCATAATAACCCATCCCCTAAGGATCCTTTTTCAACAAAAAAAGAATTGGGCCTTAAAATCAGCATTTTCGGTCCCCTTTTTACCCCCCTGGGGGGGGGGGGGTTCTAGTCTCCGTAGGGCCATAAAATTTCATGGCACAATAACCCATCCCCTAAGGATCCTTTTTCAACAAAAAAAAACTTTTCAGTGGGGGGAGCCGGTGGGGCCCAATTGGGCTCGGGATGATCTCCTTAAAGCTATTGCTGATATTGTAGCCCCGCTCATATCCAATATTATTAACCAGTCTCTCTTCCTAGGCACTTGCCCGAACTCCCTCAGAGTTGCTAGAGTTACCCCTAACTTTAAAAAGGGTGAAAAAACCTGTGTAAACAATTATCGACCTATCTCCGCGCTACCAATTATTAGCAAGGTATTCAAAAAAATTGTGTTTAACAAATTGTACTCTTATTTTGAACATAAATCATTTCCCTATGATAAACGAAATGGCTTTTCCTCTTAAATAATCAACAACACAGGCTGTATAAAATAATTTACAATTCCTTTATTCTAATGTAGATGAAGGAAAGCCTGTCCTATCTGTTTTTCTTGACTTTCGGAAACATTCGATTTTGTGGACCATAACATATTGCTCTCGAAACTACACTGTTATGGCATTCGTTGGGTTGCCCATGATTGGTTCAGATCATCCCTAACAAATCGGAAGCAATACGTTGTCATTGACGATGCAAAACCGGACCCACAGGCAATTAGCCATGGAGTTCCACAAGGATCTGTCCTTGGGCCTCTCCTATTTCTGATATTTATTAATGATATTATTAAATCTACATCATTTTTCAAATTTCATAGTTTTTGCCAATGACTGCATGCTTTCTGGAGTCCTTCCGAACCAAAATCCCGCTTTGATTAGGGAGAGTATAAATAATGAACTCCATAAGGTTTCATTGTGGCCTAAAGTTAACAAAATAAGCCTTAATATCGAGAAGACAATGTATATTACATTCTCATAAAAGATAAATATATCTCTCCCACGCATTAAAATTGGCGAAGGTGAAATCGAAGAAACTAACTCATGTAAGTTCCTGGGCATCATAATAAATAAACCTCTGACCTTCAAAGAGCAAATTGCTCATATTAGTTCTAAATTATCAAAATCCATCGGAATCCTAAATAGAGGTAAAAATTTCCTGCCTGAAACAGCTTTACAATTGCTCTACCGAACGCACATTTCAACATACTTGCAATACGGAATAGAAGAATGGCACGGAACTGAAAAAATAAACAAAATCAGTATAAATTTTACTCTGCAAAAACGAGCCATCAGAGCGGTAAATATTGTAGAATATAATGCTCACACAAATGATTCATTCAAAAATTTACAAATTCTTAAACTTTTGGATCTCTACAAATTTCCATATGTAATTTCGTATACAAAACATTAATAAATGATGACACCAATAGCCTAAAACAATTATTAACTGCACAAACTGGTCATCACGACCATTTAGCCCAAAATAGAAGTAAATTCTTGCTTCCTCATTATTCAAAGGCCCGGTCGCAACACAGTATCTTCTTCGGTGGAACTAAAACTTGGAACTCAATCCCTGCGGAGATCCGTGAAAGAAATTGTTACAAGGTATTCAAAATAAATCTTGAGTTTCACTTCCTATCAGAATACTAGTCGTGTAAGATCACCAAGTCAAACCTTGTCTCCTACATGACTGGTCCTAATAATGTAATTGGCCGTGGTTAATATCGCCGATCTTCAGTCTGGTCTTACATCGTTTATCGAATATACTGGTAAATCTAGTCCATATGAACTATATTTTAAAATGAAGCATCTAATATAAAATTAAATTATTTCATTGATCAGTCTAATGCGAAACTAGGTTAAGTGAATTAGGTTGAACATTATTGACACCTTGGAATAACGTTGATATTAGGATGCCCTAGAAGTTGCTGAACTTATTCGGGCCCACAGGTAGCTGATACTCTAATTTGACCATTGTACTAGACTTAAGAAACATTCTACCTCTGTATCACCTGTGTTAATTAAATTGTTCGAATTGTTCAAAATTACAAGTCGTCGGCCAATCAGACTGAGTCTTAAATTTGAGAAGAGCTCAAAGCATGCAAGTATTTTTAAACGTGTAACACTTTTAGTAATTCCCATTGTAAATTGCACCGGTTAGAGAAAAGAAAAGTTAGGTGTGAATTTTCAGTGATTTCGTCTTTGAATTACAAAATATTTTTAGAGACTTGTGACAGACACTTCATTCAAGTGATTTGTTTTACGAGAAGTTATGCACACTCAGCCTATTTGACTTTGTATAATCTACTAACTCTCTTTTATAATCTTAGGGTTGTGTAAATAGACCAACAATGGCATAGCTTCATTCTTTTTTTCATTTGCCAATTCGTCATTGATTCGTACTAGGATTGAGAAGGTTATGGATTAAGACTTCTTGCTTCTCATTTAAAGCCGCTAAAGGTATTTCATTTTCACATTTTTGAGACAAAAATTGTTAAACACTTCTCCGTTTTGTTAGGTGAAATTAATTTGCCTCTAATATTCGTTCGAGTGAAATGCTTGAATCATCTCTCATTAAAGAACGAGGTTTCCTACGATGAAACATGAAAGAATAATAATTTCTGAATTTTAGCCTAAAGAATTTTGCCCGAATTTGATGATTATTTCTTTTCATTTCAAGGTATTCAGGCTCATAAAATCGAATGAAGCGTTGTTGAAATTTTTGAACGTAAGAAACACCTGAGGAAAATATGCCTTAATTTCTGGACGAGGCTATTACATATACATAGAATAAGTATTCATCATTTCGTGATTCCATCGTTCCTCTTCGAAAAGAATGACAAGCCCATCTGATATAATCTATCGATCTTGCAAATTGATCTAGCTCTCATCGTGTTTCTTGAGGTATTGAACGCCTACTTCGGTGCTTCCACTCCTAGGGTAAAAACCCTAGTCTAGGGTAATCAGACCCCTCCTAGGGTACAGTCTATGGCAGTGGAAAAAAATACAAAATCTAGGGTAAAAGCGATATATCGAATCTAGTACATAAGCATCAAGAAAAAATATATTTTAGACAAAATTATGTATATGAAAAAGTTTATCGATAAGAAATGTCTTGAGGAAGAGTGGAGAAAACATTACTTGGAAGAACAATTGACACCAGACATGTAAGCCGTTAATTAGTGGGTAACAGTGTTTAGCCGTATAAATGCCAGTCGGCTGCCACCTCATCCAAATTTTTAAATTATAATTTGAACCTTGTTGTGCCTCCTATTTCCAAATGCTTACGTTTCTTCTGCCAATTAAATTTTCCAAAACTTCACAAAGAACCAGTTTGATGAATGAAACTGCGTTAGGTTGATGCATGCGCCTTTAATTAAAGAGATCGTCCCACTTTTTGAACATTTTTCGTCCGATTCGTTTGAAAATTGGCCAGTATATGTATTATGTGCAAGTAAACCTTTTTTACCTCCGTCACTTTTTCGATGTAGGGCTTAATTTTTTTCGAGAAATTTGTTTTTTGGTATATTTTATGGATACTTAAAAATGATACTCGTCTTCGAGTTTTGATGCTAGAACAAAACCAAAGACAGTTTTAGAATCCTTGAAACCTTCCTAACCAACTCAAATGGGCTTTTTTTCAAATTCAAATTTTTTAAAATTTCTAAAAACAACAGTAATATTTTGGGTTTGGAGCTATATATTTTTTCGAAAAATTTTTATTTGAAAAAAAACATTTGAGTTTTTTAGGAATGTTCCAAGGATGCTAAAACTGTTTTTGGTTTTGTTCTAGCATCAAAACTCGAAGACGAGTAGCAATTTGAATGTTGAAAGTTAAAAGTGTTGGGTATAAGCATAAAATGAATATTTTTGTTGAAGTGTAATATAATGAACAATTTATGTAATTGAATGCAGTTTTAATTTTATTTCGATAATTTCCATACATACCTTCATATTCACACTGTGAATTGTGATTTCCAAACCCCCCCAAATGATAAAAATTTATATTTTTTTCAAAAATATGAAATTTTTTATTTTCAGTCTGATTCTTATGAAATTTGACTATGATATGTAACTTCTGAAACAAGCACAAGTTATTTCAATTATTTTTTTTGTTTTAGGCCTTATTTTTTGAAAAAATTTGGCATTTGGTTTTTTGGTATTGACATTTTACTGATATTGATATTTCAAAATGTTACTCCTCATCGAGTTTTGATGCTAGAAAAAAAACAAAGACAGTTTTAGAATCATTGAAACATTCCTAACAAACTTAAATGTTTTTTTTCATTTCCCATTTGTTCTCTTTTTATATGGGGTTGAAATGGGCTCAAAGTTCAAAATTTTGGTCGCCTTACCCCCCCCCCCCCCCTTAGGGGGGATCTATTGTCCGTAGCGCCGTAAAATTTTAGGACCGAATAGTCCACCACCTAAGGATTCTTTTCCAACAAAAACATGAAAAATGCCCACCTGAGCGACAGGGGCCTGGGACGATCTCCTTAAAGAATATGGCTTCATTGCGTCTAATTTTCCAATTAATACTATCAAATGAAATCTATTAATGAAGTGAAAAGTAATGCCACGTGTGCTAAATCTTCAACAAGGCCAAAACCTTATCAATATAAAATACTGAAAACGTGATAGCGTTTTTAATTAATATGGAAAATCTTTCCCATAAAGCAACTTTACAATAAAAGAAATGAAGGAGAAGTACTTTAAAAACATTTACGTTGAACATTTCGAGCCATGGCTCAATCTGAAAAAAACCTGCAAAAAATATAGGACATGTCAGTTCAGTCAAAATTACAGAATCGCAGAATAAAAAAAATACCGATTAATTTTTTTCAGAGGGTATGCACTCTTCATTTCGTTGAGAGAAAGTTTTAGTTCATCGATAAATAATGACTCTAGAATACATAACTCTAAGTTGGTATATTTAAAAAAAGTTTTTTTTTTTAAATATACCAATGTCAGTTATCTTTTCACAGGAGCCATTACTACAATGTTGTCTTATACTTGAATAAGTAGGAGAAGTAAGCAAGAGAACTGTACGATGATTTCGACCTGCATGTTCAGCAACCCTGACGTAAAGTGTTCTCTGGGTGGAATCCACATACTGCGATGCTTGATGTGCGCAACTATAATTATATACGAGGAAAGATCGGATGCTGGTCGGTCGAGAGCACATCTTTAAATTTAAAAAATGATTCAAAAGTGCGTTTGTTAACTAAAATAATACGAAAGGAAATATCCAGAAAAAAATTATTAAAAGGTATTTTTTCAACGTTTCCAATTGATATTCAAATTATGGTAAAACGCAGTAGTTGAAGTTCAGAGCTTGACATGTTATTTCATAATTAATTTCACATTCTGGAGGTTAGTTGCACGAAAAAAATCGTCTGCGGAGAACCATTGATTTTAAAATAAGACTGGAAAAGAAAAAAATTGCGAATATCAGTGAAGTTTGAACAAATGCTATCGGTGCGAGTTATAAGGATTGAAATGCAATAAAGTTTAAATCTCTCTCAACAAAGGCTAAAATAACTTAAACCTGACCCGGAGTATGTTGGTTTCCTGTAGACTGAGGTTATGAATTTATTATCAGAACGGTGAACATTGATTTCAAGATAATTTAACTGATTATTTTTCTCTAGATCTAAAGTGAATTTTATATAGGGATGTCTAGGATTGAAATATTGAAGAAAAGAATGGACATAAAATTTGTTTTTGAAAAGGACGAATGAATAGTCAACGTAACGCCAATTGGGTTTGAATGAAGTCGGACACTGATCTAGCCATTTCTGTTCATTGTGGCACATGAAAAACAGGAGGAAGTAAGTCCTATGGGAAACCCGTCCATAGCCCTCTAATCAGAGCATGTATCCGTCCGTCCAATGAAATGAAAAAAGGAATTTTTGCGCACATAGTTTAACCCATGATTGAAGAGGACGGATCGGAAAATAGAATGGATGCAATTATCAATGGTTTCGACAACAGGGAATTTCCTCTTCTAAAATTAATCGATCTTCATTTATGCTTCATTGGTAAAAAGGTTATTATGATGTAAATTGTAGTTAAGTACTATGTGTTCCCAGAAGTTATTTTTTAGTTAGTAGTATAGCTTCCTGTTGTGCGGCCATCTCTGCACATGTCTGTATTCCGCGTCGTTCTGTATCTGTACGTCACTTATATAAAGGCTGCTAATGTCGAAGCCAGTTGCTCAATCCCTCAACATCTCGCCTTCTGTCAACATCTAGCTAAATAAACTCCGCGCCAAGCTCACAAGTGTTTCCTGTTTACCTGCACGTACATTTGGTGGCACAGCATGTGGTGAACTCAACCCACGTAGTCCATCATCATTAGCATCATCGTACATCAGTGGATGTCAAGTATCCAACTACTGAAGATTTCGACAAGTATAAAAATATCGATGTGCCCCGGAAGAAACAACCAACTTTGGCAACCTCAAGAGACAACGGTTGTGTGTAAGGTAATGCTGCGCGGAATCGGCATGCCAAGAATTTTGCTACAAGAAGTTATCAACGATATTCGTATTTCTCTGCAAGATATTTCACCGTTGCGCACAAGAATTTTGATATATGAAGCTGGCGTGGACGTCGAATTAGTTATTGAAATCAAGATCTCATCATTCCCAGCGTCAACCATTGAGTGAAGAAGTGAATTCTACAGATGCAAGTGCTAAAAACACTTTTATTGTGTTGAGATAAATTCCTACGAGTTGCATAAATAACAGTAGCAGTGTGAATTGCTTCAATAAGTGTCATTTGCATCAAAAACAGTAGCAGTGTGATTTACACCAATAACTGTACGAGTGAAGTGACACGTACTTTCATAGTGTAACTCTTAGCGTGGTGCACTGTATCAGCGTGTAAAAACAAGTATCAGCTTGCAGCCGACATCATTGCTGTACCTGCATTGACTGTTTCCCCCACCCATCTTGCCTGCCACGACGACGCGAGCTGCTGTTGTCTTCCTTGTTCTCAGATAAGTCTTTAGGAAAATGCATTTTCTGTAACTAGATGCAAGCGGTCTCGTTCTCTGAGCAGAGCATGTTTTTTTGTCGCAATTATTGCTGCGGAAGTCTTTTTGCCGTACCCCTTCCCGAGTAGCTCTGCAGTCAGAACTCAATAGGCATCAGTATATCTTTGTGCATTGTAGACGACACATCTGTGCCTGTCAAGACGGATTAGCAGTTTACCCCATTTTGAGCAACTGGCTTCGACATTAGCAGCCTTTATATAAGTGACGTACAGATACAGAACGACGCGGAATACAGACATGTGCAGAGATGGCCGCACATATCATTCAAGGATTCCAACAAACCGACCATCATTCTCAAAAATAATGACCAGTATTTAAGCGCTTTGCTCGATAGCGGCTCAGAAAAGTGTCTTCTGAGTTTCAGACAGGTTAAAAATCTAAGTGAGGAAGTAAAACCGAGTAAATTGAGAGTGAAAGGCGTGAACGGAAAAAGTGACGTCACTGGTGAAGTGGAGTTAGCTATTAAAATTCCCGGCACAAGTAAAGTAATTAAAACAAGTGCACTCATTGTTCGTGAAGCCAAATTTAATTATGATTTAATTCTAGGTCGTGACGTCTTAAAAGACGCCGTAATAAACTTCAGAGAGAAGGAACTTCTTTGGAATAATGTCGCAATTCCTTTTCAAGATTTAAATATGGAACCATTGTTAAGTAGAGAAGTAGTAATGAGAAGGATAGTTAACAGCGACTGTCTGTTGTCTGAGATTGCTGTTGCGAGGAAGAGCAACAGGAGGCAATTAAAAATTGATGACTGCAGCAGGAAAAATGATGACTGCGGCAGAAACAATGCTGACTGCAGGAGAAAAAATGCTGACTGCGAGACAATGAGAGCTGAGGTAGCTCAGGCACAGACATTGAGTACGAAGCAATTAATCGTTCATTGCAATCAGGCTGAAGTGCCTGGGAATTCACTTAATGTCATTTATGGCTTCCTTAAGAAACCAGTGCCAGGAGAATACATGATTATAAAAAGATGTCTCGATAATGGTGCTTTAATAGCTGACTCAATTGTGCAAGTAAATGAAGACGGTGTGGTACCAGTCATGATTCTAAATGCTAACGAGGAGGCGTTGTACTTCTCTGAGAACACGATGCTATGCCACGTGGAATTGATAAAATCTGATGATATTGAGAGCGAAATGTATTTAACAAGTGTTGACACAGCGCTCAGAGATGCGTGTGAAGTTGAAGTAAATTTTGTTGCGGGGTCAGATACGGCGAAAGTTAAATCGACATGTGGTGGAAGGAATGCCATAGTCGATAGTAAACTTGTGTGGGATGCTGATACTCGTGGCAGAGGTGAAATTCTTGTTAATGATAAGGAGTTGGAAAACTATGCAGAAGTAGATGCAGGTTTAATAAGTGAAGACAAGGAGTTAAGACGTGAGTTGACGGTAAATGATATCTCATGCAAGGAAGATGACGTACAATTTCCTTTAGTTAAATTGTTAAATAAGTACCGGGATGTAGTAACTTTGGAAGGCGAAAAAATAGGTGTAACGAATATCTTGAAGCATCATATTCAGTTGAAAACTGATGCGCCTGTATTAAATTTAGCTCCCTACAGAATACCTCATAAGTACCAAGAAGAGGTTATGAGGATAACTAACGATATGCTTGATCAGGGAATAATAGAGGAGTCATCTTCTGAGTTCAATTTCCCTGTCATTGTAGTTAAAAAGAAGTCAGGAGATTTGCGTCCTGTGATAGATTTCCGTGAATTGAATAAGGTTTTGATTAAACATTCTTACCCAATTCCCCGCATTGACGACATCTTATCGACGTTAGGTGGTAACACGTGGTTTTCTAACATTGATCTTCGCTCGGCATTTCATCAAATAGAGTTAGAAAAAGAGAGCAGGAAATACACGGCATTTAGCGTTAATTACCGTAAATATCAATTCTGTCGTGTACCATTCGGACTTTCTACGTCCCCTGGAATATTTCAAAGAGTCATGACGTCTGCTCTTGCACCCATTCTGGGTAAACTAGCTTTCGTATTCCTAGATGATATATTGGTGTTTTCAAAAAATAAGGATCAGCACTTGATTGATATAGAGATTGTGCTTAAGATGCTGCGATACGGTAAATTATCCTTAAAGCTTGAGAAATGCCATTTCTTTAAAAAAGAGCTCGAATATTTGGGCCATACCATTGCCGCTGACGGTATTAAGTGTAAACATTCAGAGAAGTTACAAAATTGCCGAGCGCCGACCAATGTGAAGGAACTGCAACAGTTTTTAGGGTTGGCGAATTATTTCCGAAATTTTGTACCCAACTTCGCAGAAGTAGCTTACCCCTTGTACAACCTTTTGCGGAAAAATGTAGGTTATACTTGGACCGACGAGTGTCAGAGAAGTTTTGATTTTCTGAAGTTGTCACTAACTTCTGACACAGTTCTAAGACATCCTGACTATACCAAGGACTTTCATGTTTTTACGGACGCTTCCAATACCGGAATTGGGGCTGTTATAATGCAAGCGGATGATTCAAGCGACAAAATTCTAAGACCTATAGCTTATTTTAGTAAAAATTTAAATTCGAGCCAGCGAAGATACGCTACTACCAAAAAAGAGTTCTTCGCAATTCATTCAGCTCTAAAACACTTTAAGTATTTAATAACGGGTTACCCTGTCCGGGTATACTCAGACCACAAACCTTTGGCGCCCCTTTTTAATAAAAAACTCCCTGACGACACGAACATGTCGAGATGGTGCCTAAATGTACATTCCTTTGATCCAGTTGTAAAATATCTACCTGGTAGAGAAAACGTTGTCGCAGACTATTTAAGCAGATTGCCTGTTAATAACGAGAAGTTAAACCTTAAGGACCTAAATTCTTGTAGTGATTTGGAAGTCGCATTTGAATCAGAAGTTTGTGTGGTGGAGACTCGAGCACGGCGCAAACACATGACAGGAAGCGAGGTAGTTGACCTGCCTCCGACTCGAGACAATGCTGACAATGCAGCAGACAGAGACGCGCGTCCGGCGCTGATAAATTATGTACCGACAGAGTCTGAGATATCTTGGACGATTAAGGAGTTTATCGACGAACAAAACAACGACGCATTTTGCATAGAAATTAAGAATGCTTTACTACATGACAGTATTTCGACTATCCCAGATTTGCAAAAATTTTTAATTCTGAATGATATTCTTTATCGACGTAGAGAAATCGATAATCGACCGAGTACACTTTTGACTGCAGTCGTTCCTAATTCATTAATGAGTAAAGCTATCCTAGCGATCCACAGTTTATATCATGTCGATTACAAGCATACCTTGTTTAAATTTAAGTTAAAATATTGGAATCAATTAGAGAAAACTTTTGTGCGAAAATTTGTTAGCGATTGCGAAGTTTGCAAGATCATTAAAGCGAGACCATCAGTCCCAATTAAAATTTTAACAGCTCCAATAGCCACAGAACCTTTCGAAGTTGTATCAATTGATCTGCTTGGCCCACTTAAAGTAACTGATAATGGAAATAAATATATTCTAGTGGTGATTGACCTTTTCTCGAGGTTTTGTCGTTTGTATGCAATTTCGAATCGAAATACAGAAACAGTGATTTCTTGCTTAAGCAACTGTTTCTCATTACTAGGTTACCCTAAGACGCTCATTTCGGATAACGCTTGGGAGTTTAAATCAGTGGCTCTCAAACAATTTGCAAAATTACATGCCATTTCAAAAAGAGAAGTTTTGGCTTACAGCCCACATTCTAATGCAATTGTGGAGCGCAACAATAAAAAAATTACGAATCTGCTGAAACTTTACATTCATACACTTGTTAATGTAGAGTGGGACCAATTATTGGAAGTAGTAGAAAATGCCTTAAATAATTCTTTAAACTCTACTATTGGCGAAACACCAAGCTATATAATGTTCAATCGCGATACGTGTGCCTATTATCAGTCTGACAGTTTCGATTCAGTAATTTACAGTTTTGATGAAGAAATAGATTTAGTGAATATTAGAGCTAGAGAAGCCGTTCGAACAGTAGAAAATATACGAAATTTAATTATTAACAACACAACAGAGCGAAATCTTTATAGAAACCTTAAGCGGCGCAATAAGGATATTCAAGTTGGTGACAGAGTTCTATTAAGGAATCATAACAAGACCCATAAATTGGAATTAACTTGGATTGGGCCTGCGGTCGTCCAAAAGGTTAAACGTAATTACGCTGATATTAAAATTGGATCTAAAATCGTTAGAAGTAACCTTAATCATCTTTTACCGCTCAAAAAGGTAAAATCTGTGAGTTAAAAAGACGAATTCATTGGACTATGTGACGTGCTAACTAATCGACGAGTAATATTACCCTTTTACCATTTTTTAACCTTTTACCATTGTTTTACCGTTGTTTATAAATAATGTTAAGAGATATAATCATAATTTTAGAAGCGTTTTCTTGGCTATATGCAATATGCTTGCATTTATATTAATCTCAGTAATCAATGCGTTGTGTTTTAATATGTTAATCTTAATGTTGCTTTATGCTCAAGTAACTTGATGTAAATGTTAGACGTTTACCCCAGAGGAATTTGTACTGTCTCGTCTAGCTGTCGCTAAGACGTTTCATTAATTCTTTTCTCGGATTCACCCAGACATCCGTTTTGCTAAATTGACAGTTTTAATCATGAACGGATGCGACGACGTCGAATTGCAAATAGCTGAGGTTGCTGTTCACCTTGCGAGATGAGTTGTTTTGACACTGCGGACTTGCACCGCAGTGCTATTTTTGTTCCGTCGGAATGTCCGGCGATAAGCAAAATTAAATTAAATTCATAAGACAGGTGTCTTGAGCCTGACACATTTTTTTTTCTCAGCGATCAGCGATTATATTTTGTATGCGAGAGTTATCGTGGTTCAATGACTCTTGAGAGTCAACCGAGATTGATACCAAATTATATGTTGTATTTATTTTCATTTAGAATACCGGCCATGCTAATCTTTCTGTATGTGTTCTTACAGTGCATGCGGGGGCCGAGTCACCCATGGCGGGGACGGTGGAGCGCGATGCTGTCACGAGGTCGACGACGCATTTCGCAGGAAATGACCATTTTCTGGTCGTCCGCACGGCAGTGGAGATTGACCAGGAGCTTTATTACATGGAAATCAAGATAATAGTGATGCTACTATTGTCGACGTTAGGACTCACGAGGATTCTTCATAGTCTTCGCAGTAGAGCGACGATTCTTCTAAGTCTCCGAGACCAACATTAAGAACTTTAGTGCTAAATTTACCTCACGTAAAGCGGGCAGGACGTCCCCGAGGAAAGTTGAAAAATGAAAAAGTTGAAAAATTTTATGAAAATAGTTGAAAATTTAAATTAAAAAGTGTTAGATTTTAATTTATTTGAAAATCCGGCGCGCTGTGTTGAAACAAAATGCGGAAACGCAAGAAAAAAGCGTTCAGTGTTATTCTAAATTTACTGTGTTTTTTAGCCTTAATATTTTTTTTGTATTGACGTGTTATTTGGATGTATAGGTATGAAGATTTTATTGAGCAAATTGAGTACTATTCTTGAGTATTATTATTATTGTTAAGGGTTTTTTTTGATTAATGTGTTTCGAGTTCGTAGTTATTATATATATATTTTTTTTTTTCTTTCTGTGATGGTTTTAATCCGGGTGCTTGCGGAAATTCTTGCGTATGTTTGGAAATGTGTTTTGCATGTTTTGATTTTTAGAAATCAAAATTTTATGTAGTAACTTAATTTTCCTATATTTAATGCGAAATGGGTTAGTTGCATTGGCGTTTTTTGGATGAGATGGCGTTTTACTACATATTGAATCCTTTCGTCATTCAACGAAGCAGACATCGTGCAGTGAATTATTTTATGCACGGTAAGTTATTGCTTGCTTTTTGCATGCTTCTTGTTTCGCTTTTATGCTTTTTAAATATTAAGTTTTTCTTAATTTTTTCGAATGCATTATCACTTACTATATTTAGAATGTTTTTAAAAAAAAAAAATTTTATTTTTAAATGCTACGTTTTATAGTTGTATGCGGTAAAAAGGTAACTGGTTAACAGAAACAAAAGTGTTTAAGCATTTACTTTTCTGTGGTTTCGGTGCGTAAAATTTATTTTCTTGAATTTCTAAAAAATTTGTTACTTAACCGTATTTTTCGTTTTGGCGTTTTATATTTGGTTAATATGAGCTACACAAGGTTGTTTTAGCAGAGAGGATAAGGTATTACAGTATTAATAGAGATAATATTTTTTTTTCTCATTCTTTTTTTAGTTAACATGTTTCTGCGACTTGAAATCAGTAGTTAATTAATTTATGTTTTCTCGAAGTTCTAACATGTTTTTTTTGCTAATGCGTTCTAGTTTAATGCGGTTTACCTATAATCTAAGTGCTTGCGTTATTCTATATCTTTTTGGTTATTGTAACCGTTCTTACTTGCCGTATTAGCGTGGCGTTGTTTCAAGTTAAAAGTATTAACCTTAGTATTTTTAGTGTTTCAGTTAAACCTGGTATGCGTATAGTATTCGCTGGAAGCTACCTTGTTAATGCTTATTTCTTTTGCGTAACCCTACAATAATGCTTGGCTGGTGCGATTTATCATTTGATTAGTATAATTTTTTTTATGATTATGGATGTTGTCACAGTTAACGTAAATTAACGTACAACGGTTACGAGCGATGTCATAATAGTTCTTTTGCGTTTAGAATTGAGAATTATAGTAAAATACATTATTGTCAATTCATGACTTGATTGCTATAATTCTTTTCTTTTGTTCTTTCATTGATTGCTTCCATTTTGCGAATATTGAATTTCGGGTAACCGTTTTATTTTTTGTGGTATCCTAACAACTGTCGGGGGGGGGACATATGTGCGGCCATCTCTGCACATGTCTGTATTCCGCGTCGTTCTGTATCTGTACGTCACTTATATAAAGGCTGCTAATGTCGAAGCCAGTTGCTCAATCCCTCAACATCTCGCCTTCTGTCAACATCTAGCTAAATAAACTCCGCGCCAAGCTCACAAGTGTTTCCTGTTTACCTGCACGTACACTGTAGATTAATAATAATTTGCATTTAATTAGTTTTTCTTTCATATACTGACCTACGGCTATACTTAACGTAAGGGGACCTCCTACAATAACAGTTACCCAATTTCTCAAATTTCATTTGTTGCATTTCTATTGCAACTATGGGAGCGGAAATGCAAATGGAAATGTAAAATTGAATTTCAAACACATTTGCGTCTATAAAAAAATTCGATTTTCACACAAGCAAAAAAAGTTATTGCGGGAACATTAAAAATATTTAGGGTTGCACAAAAACCCTACTCCTTCTACAATTTCAAACGTAGAAGGGTGATTTTGTTCTCATTTGATGCAATACGATTGTGGGAACAGCGTAGCGAAGCGGAATTCTACTTAAAAACTTAATTAGATTTTTACTGTAAAAAACTAGGGTTTTTTGAAGAAGAAAAACATTTTGAACATATGTAACAATAATTTTTTTCAATTCGAAATTCAAAAATATCCTTCATTACGCTGTTTCAACGGTTTATCCGCGTCGAATGAGACAAACTTCACGCTTCTACGTTGAAAATTGTAGGAGCAGGGTTTTGCGCAACCCCATATTTTTTTCATGTTTGAGCGATAACTTTTTTTTATGGCGCAAATAAAAAATTTGTATCGAAGCAAATAAGTTCAGAACTAAATTTTACATATCTGTATGCATTTCCGCTCACCTAGTTGCAATAGAAATGAAACAACTGAATTTCAAAAATATGATCGATTATATAGGGTAGGTGATGTCCGCAACGCACATAAAGTTCAATCATTTTTTATTTGTTTTTGATCGATCATAAGACTCAATGCAACGAGAAGAGTAAAATATAACATAGGTCTGTATTTTTCATCCAAAATTTATTCTTTAGTTTCTATAGCCATGTGGCTATGTGCCGCCATAGCCATGTGGCAAGAGGGTTCTGCCGCCGTGCGGGAGACCCGAGATCGAATCTCGGCGATGGCAGTGGCGATTTTCTCTGTTGGGTATAGGAGAAAAATTCCAAGCGAAATACCCCACTCTACCCAGGTGTCTGAATTGGGTACCGGTCTCGACCGGGGGAAAGCGTCATGGCATCCTGGCGTGAGTTATAAGGCATTTGAAAATCCAATGTACAAGGTGATATGTATCAGGCTTGATTGGAAATAAAGCATCCGTAGATGCCTTCATTACCATTATCATTATAACAAATATTATTTTTGTGTTCTGAACACTATACACGAGTTATGTAAACTCGTATATAGTGTTATGTAAGCTCGTAGTTATGTAAACTTGTACTTCAATTTTATGAAGCACATTGCTTTGTGTGCTGTTCGAGTTGTTGATCAGTCCACATTTGGAAATATCTTTTGTAATTTTGACGGAAAGATGTATTTTTTTGCCCATTTTCATAATCAGGGTTTTCAGATCATTCATTTATTAATTAACTAATTCCAGAAACCTAAATAAGCTGTCAATGTGACCTAATTAGGGGCAAATCGAAGAACAGTATTTGAGTCTAAACGGTAATTATTGAAGCGCTCACATTTATGAATTCTAGGGTGATCAAGGAGCATTCTAGGTTAAAATACATGCCAGCCTAGGGTACAAAGATTGATGAGCGTGGAAGGCTGGTCTACTTAGCAGTTGGTGAAGGATTCAAGATACCACTGAAAAAACGTGAATTCTTGTCAGGAGAATTGAAGGGTGAACTTTCAAACTTCGCCGGGTTTTGCTGCGCATGTAAATAAAAACTTCGGTATAGTCTTGCACCTGAAGGTTTCAAATTTCAATCCAAAGACTGTTATACTCCACGCGTTTTATTTTTTCTATAGCTCTAGTCCTTGTATAGATAATCTCATTTGCTCAATGAGAACTCAGTTTTTCTAGAGTTTTCTCTTCTGGTCGTTTCAGGTTTCAGTGCATGATCCAAAACGTTAAAATAAATATCATACACGGAAAATTGCTCGATGAAATTAGGTAATTTTTCCACGAGTGCTTCTCAATAAACGTTTGAAATTCATTGGATTTGTAAGTTATTGAAACAATTGAATAAAAAATTATTCATGTTCTTGTACGCAGCAAAATATTTAAGAAGAGAGAACTGATGATTGGTTACCCATTTATTTATTAAACTTTGAAGTTCATCTTACGTATCATAAAACTAAGTCTCCGAACAGACTCATCAGTAATTTATTTGTCTACCTTTTGTGGATTATTTCATTTCATAGATTTTTTCGCCCTATCATCAATCAATGAGCAGGTGTTTTCAAACTGGCTAAAGTGACTTGGATGGTATAACTTGAAGTTGGAAGGCAGTGAGCTATTTTTTCCTCTTATGAGGAAAAATATTAAAAATGAGTGCATTTCTTCTTGGCTTCATTCAAGAAGAAATAGTTTTAAAACATGGTCGCTAGTGCCTCAGGAGCAAAAAGTCAATACCAGTGACGTGCTTTGTGCGGATTTCACGTAAAGGAGTATTAACTGGATCAAAGATGAACGAAATAAAGTCCTAAATCGCAATTTTCTTTGTGTAAATGCAACATCTCCATTGCTTATTATTATTTTCATAGTGTACGAAAAAGATTTTAAAAAAATTAAAGATTTATTTTCAGTTTATGAAAATATCATAATTTTTTAAGACTTCTTTTACCTCCTCAATACCTGGCTTCAAATATCATACACGCAACAACACGGTCATCCAGCTCCTGCCTCCAGCCTGTGCTCCCACTTCTGAATACCTTTAACTAATTTTGAATGGGTTGGATATTTTGATAGTAGCATCTGTGATACATCTAGATATTTTGAGAGTAGTACCTGTGATACATCTAGATATTTTGAGACCAGTATCTGTGATACATCTAGATATTTTGAGACCAGTATCTGTGATACATCTAGATATTTTGAGACCAGTATCTGTGATACATCTAGATATTTTGAGAGTAGTATTTGTGACACATCTGGATATTTTGAGAGTCTTATCTGTGATACAACTAGATAGTTTTAGAGTAGTATCTGTGATACATTTAGATATTATGAGAGTAATACCTGTGATACATCTAGATATTTTGAGACTAGTATCTGTGATACATCTAGATATTTTGGGAGTAGTATTTGTGACACATATAGATATTTTGAGACTAGTATCTGAGATACATCTAGATATTTTGAGAGTAGTGTTTGTGACACATCACAAATACTACTCTATAAATACCTAGATGTATCACAGATACTACTGTCAAAATATCTAGATGTATCACAGATACTAATCTCAAAATATCTAGATGTGCCACAAATACTACTCCCAAAATATCTAGATGTATCACAGATCAATTTTCAAATTATCTAGATGTATCAAAGGTACTACTCTCAAAATATCTAGATGTATCACAGGTATTACTCTCATTATATCTAAATGTATCACAGATTTAAATAAATCTTAAATATTTTGCTGCGTACAAGAACATGAATAATTTTTTATACAATTATTTCAATAACTTACAAATCCAATGAATTTCAAACGTTTAATGAAAAGCACTAGTGAAAAAATTACTTAATTTCTTCGAGCAATTTTCCGTGTACGATATTTATTTTTACGTTTTGGATCATGCACTGAAACCTGAAATGACCTGAAGAGAAAATTCTAGCAAAACTACGTTCTCGTTGAGCAAATGAGATTATCTGTACAAGGACTACAGCTATAGAAAAAAATCAAACATCTGAAATGTAAGTATTTGGATTGAAATTTGAAACATTCAGGTGCAAGACTATACAGAAGTTTTTATTTACACGCGCAGCAAAACACGGAGAAGGTAGAAAGTTCACCCTTCAGTTCTCCAGACATGAATTCATGTTTTTTCAGCGGTATCTTGAATCCTTCCCCAAATGCTACGTAGGCGTTCAATGCCTCAAGAAACACGTTGAGAGCCAGATCAATTTGCAAGATCGATAGAATATATCGGATGGGCTTATCATTCTTTTCGAAGAGGAACGATGGAATCACGAAATGATAATACTTATTCTATGTATATGTAATAGCCAGAAATTAAGGAAATTAAAAATGTGAAAATGAAATTCCTTTAGCAGCTTTGAAGTTATAATGCAAGCAAGAAGTCTTAATCTATAACCTACTCAGTCCTAGCATGAATCAATGGCGAACTGGCAAATAGAAAAGGATTAAGGGGGTCCTCCGGGGCTCCTTTTCTCTTCGATGGGTATTTTTCATGTTATTGTTGGAAAAGAACCCTTAGGTGGTGGACTATTCGGTTCTAAAATTTTATGGCGCTACTGACAATAGATCCCCCCCAGGGGGGGGAAAATCTTAAATTTTCGAGCACATTTCGACAAGAAAACAAAAGGAGAAATGGAAAATTTGCGAATGTACTTTTGTGAGATATGTTCCAAGGATTCTAAAACTGTCTTTGTTTTTGATCTAGCACAAAAACTCAATGAGTTCTATTCTTTTGAAATATCAATACCAGTGGACTAAAGACCAATATGTCAAATTTATTCAAAAACTAAAGCCTGAATCAAAAAAATGTGATAAGGAAATTGTGTTTTTTTCAAAAGTTACATATAATAGTCAAATTTCATAGAAATAAGACTGAAAACAAAAAAATTCATAATTTTTATGATAAGTAAAAATTTGTTTACTCCTTTTTTAAATTGTAAATTACAATTCACAGTGTGAATATGATGTTATGCATGGAGATTATCGAAATATAAATGAAAACAGCATTCAATTACATAAATTTTCCATTATATTACACTTCAACAAAAAAAATTGTTTGTGTTAAGTTTGTGTACTGTAAAGTTACTTATTTTCAAAATTCAAAAGAATAGAAGTTATTGAGTTTTTATGCTAGGAAGAAAACAAAGACAGTTTTAGAACCCTTGGAACAATTCTAACAAACTGATAGCTCTCAATTTTCCAATTTGTACGTGGTCTTTTTTCATCTGCTAGTTCAAAACTTAAAAATTCTGTATATTTTAGGTATTGATCAAATATCGCATATATATAAAAAAAATTCAAATAGAAAATTAAGACCTATCAGTTTGTTTGCAATGTTACGAGAATTTCAAAACTGTCTTTTTATTTGTTCTAGCATAAAAATTCATTGACTTCTAGAACACACTAAAAATGAACCAAAAAACGAGTTCTTCAAAAAATAAAAAAACTAGGGCCTCAATCCAAAAACTTCGCGAGTAAAATATGTTTTTTTTGCAAAGATACATATAGGGGCCAAATTTCAGACCAATCGGATCAAAATTTAATTTTGACGGGAGGACCCCCCTTAAGTTATGCCATTGTTGGTCTATTTACACAACCCTAAGATTATAAAAGAAGGTTAGTAGATAATACAAAGTCAAATAGGCTGAATGTGCAGAACTTCACGGAAAACAAATCACTTGAATGAAGTGTCTGTCACCCATCTCTAAAAATATTTTGTAATCTGAATACGAAATTATTGGAAATTCATACCTAACTTTTCTTTTCTCCAATCGGTGTAATTTACACTGGGAATTACTAAAAGTGTTACACGTTTAAAAATACTCGCATGGTTTGAGCTCTTAAATTTAATTTAAGACTCAGTTTGACTGGCTAACGACTTGGAATATTGAACAATTTGAACAATTTGAACAATTTATTTACCACAGGTGATACAGATGTAGAATGTTTCTTAAAGTCTAGTACAATGGTCAAATTTCAGCATAGCTACCTGTGGGCCCGAATAAGTTCAGCGACTTCTAGGGCATCCGAACATCAACGTTATTCTAAGGTGTACAAACAATAATGTTTAACCTAATTCACTTAACCTAGTTTCGCATTAGACTGATCAATGAAATAATTTAACTTGAAATTAGCTGTTTCATTATGAAATATAGTTCATATGGACTAGATTCAACAGTATATTCGATAAACGATGTATGAGCAGACTGAAGGTCGGCGATATTACCCATGGCAAATTACATTATTAGGACCAGTCATGTAGGAGACAAGTTTGACTTGGTGATCTTACGCCACTAGTATTCTGATAGGAAGTGAGACTCAAGATTTCTTTTGAAAACCTTGTAAGAATTACTTTCACGGATCTCTGCAGAGATTGAGTTACAAGTTTTAGTTCCAACGAAGAGGATACTGTGTTGCGACCGGGCCTTTGAATAACGAGGAAGCATGAATTTACTTCTATTTTAGGTTGAATGGTCGTGATGACCAGTTTGTGAAGTTAATAATTGTTTTAGGCTTCTGTCGCCATCATTGATTAATGCCATCACTTGTTAATGATGGCGTCAGCGCCATCATTTGTTAATATTTTGTGGACGAAATTACAGATGGAAATTTGTAAAGATCCGAAGAGATGTAGAGATCAAGTATTTGTAAATTTTTGAATGAATCATTTGTGTGAGCATTATATTCTAGATTCTTTACCGCTCTGATGGTTTTTTTGCAGAGTATAAAGTATATTGGTTTTAATTTTTACTGATTTTTTTTCAGTTCCGTGCCATGCTTCTATTCCGTATTGCAAGGATGGTGAAATGAGCGTTCGGTAGAGCATTTGTAAAGCTGTTTCAGGCAGGAAATTTTTTAATTTATTTAGGATTCCGATGGATTTTGATAATTTAGCACTAATATAAGCGATGTGCTCATTGAAGGGTCAGAGATTTATCTATTATGATTCCCAGGAACTCACATGAGTTAGTTTTTCCGATTTCAACTTCGCCAATTTTAATTCGTGGGAAAAATATATTTTTCTTGTATGTGAATGTAATATATTTTGTTTTATCGATATTAAGGCTTAATTTGATAGTAAGCCACAATGAAACCTCATGGAGTTCATTATTTATACTCTCCGCAATCAGAGCGGGATTTTGGTTGAGAGGGACTATAGAAAGCATGCTGTCATCGGAAAAAGTATGAAATTTGAGAAATAATGTAGATTTAATAATATCATTGATAAAATTCAGAAATAGGCGAGGCACAAGGACAGATCCTTGTGGAACTCCATTGCTAATTGTCTGTGGGTCCGATTTTCCATCGTCAACAACAACGTATTGCTTCCGATTTGTTAGGTATGATCTGAACCATTCATGGGAAACCCCTCCAATGCCATAACAGTGAAGTTTCGAGAGCAATATGTTATGGTCCACACAATGGAATGTTTTCGAAATTCTAGAAAAACAGAGAAGACCGGCTTTCCTTCATCTTTATTAGAATAAAGGAATTTGAAATGATTTGATATAGCCTGTGTTGTTGATTTTTTAGAGCGAAAGCCGTATTGTTTATCATAGGGAAATGATTTTTGTTCAAAACAAGAGTACACTTTTTTATACACAATTTTTTCGAATTCCTTGCTAATAATTGGTAACGCGCAGATAGGTGGATAAATTATTGTTTACATAGGTTTTTTCACCATTTTTAAAGTTAGGGGTTATTGTAGCAACTTTGCGGGAGTTCGGGAAAGTGCCTAGGAAGAGAGACTGGTTAATAATATTGGATATGAGCGGGGCTACAATATCAGCAATAACTTTAAGTACTTTAGTTGGAAACGTTTTTAACCCATTCGATTTATTTTTCAGGTTGTTTACGGGTATGCACGTAATTACATCGGAAGAGTTGGTAAGCGTAAAGAAAAAGGAGTTGTGTTCTCGAATATGATCTATGTATTCCAGGTGATCAGTAGGCTCACTTTCTTTTATATTGATTTACGATTACCGAGGTAAGCTTTTAACTCAAATAGAATTTAAAAGGATAAACGATTTGGTCATTTCATCAATGCACAGGGAAGGGTTACGTTTGATTCCTAATTTAATAAATATGGACTTTAGGTAACATTAATGGATTGACATTTTGCTAAGTGGGCCACACGCCACGTGGGTCAGCGGTCCCTCTCAACTGCTGGATGGTGGCCCGCCAAGGCCCGCCCCTCTAAGATTGAGCACCAAAGCGCTCATCTTGCAGTAGCCGCACAAGTGGTCCGGCTGCTCCTGGCTTTCTTGCTGCTGCTGCTTCTGCAACAGTTCTTTCTGCTTCTGTAGTGGCTGAAATAGAATTGTTGACATGTGAGTATTTTTTAGTATAGATCAGAATTTTTGCGTGAATGTTGACCCAAAACCGAGCAGCGGCTTTGCAACAAGCATGCATCTAAAATCTCCAAACTCGCAATTTTTTTCCTCTCGAAAATTAAAAATTTGTATAGAAGTAAATGTGTTTGGAATTAAATTTCACATATCTGTGTGCATTTTCGTTTCTCTAGGTGCAATAGAAATGTGTTCGGTGAAATTTGAACGATTAGGCCAGGTCCCTTAAATTATTTTAATTTTTTAAATTATTTAAATTGTTTGAATTTCAGGGTTGAAGTACTCACCCAGAGCGAACTGTTCTTCCAGGGCCATAGCCGTGATGTAGACT
This sequence comes from Morinoia aosen, assembly GCA_030386875.1. Classification (NCBI taxonomy): domain Eukaryota; kingdom Metazoa; phylum Arthropoda; class Malacostraca; order Amphipoda; family Talitridae; genus Morinoia; species Morinoia aosen. The sequence goes on along the minus strand of CM059565.1, from coordinate 37,291,696 downwards.
TTGTCCTCTTCCGACAAAAAGTAACCAGTTTTCCAAACTGCGCTTTGAATATTCGTTGCGTGAAAAACCTATTTCTGCATGGATAAATTATTTCAAAAGCATTTTATATGTAAAAGAATTTAATGTATTTATGAAGGAATTGTACCATGGAATATTCAAAGTTACAGTAAAATCCAAAGCCTAATCCGCCCATGCCACAATGTTGCAGGGCTTAATTATTATGAACTTTAATGCCAACACTGTTTTGCCATTTCAATTGTCGTATTAGCGTCATCATTCACTGAAAAATCTCAAGAAAGATAACGAAGACATAGAAAGTTTGAGCATTGCACAGAGTTCACATTACTCATAAACTAAAAACCGATGCAAACACACGGGGGTGAATGCTCATATCTGCACTAATCAGCGCTCACAAGATCAGTTAAAAGCGTCCGGAATAGAGGTCGGTGACTGATATTCTGTTTAGTTTATCCGTTCAGAAAAATATATTTCCTAACATTCACAAAGTCATTTAAAAATATTGATCTACGGGAATGCACAAACCGGAAAATTACAGCACTAAAACCATTGCCCCAAATTGCGCTTCTGACTAAGTGAGTTCAAAACCGTCCGCCAAACATTTGGCGGACCAAAAACCGTCGCTCACCTGGGCAAAAACGATGTTGATGACATAAAGTAAACTGAATAATTATATCACTGATCCCAATTGCACCTTCTGAATTCGTGAATACAAAATCGTCAGCGAAGCATTTGAAGTACCGCTTACCTGGACGAAGACGATGTTAATGACGTTGACGGTGAGGACGATGAGTGCGACTGTGAGGACTAGCTTAGCTCTCCTGTTGGTCTGAAGCCTAAAGTGGGCCTGTCGATCCGTTAGCCAGGTGTACAGCAGCAGCAGCAGTTCTGCCAACACGACCTGCCAACAATTTTACATTTAACCCATTCATGTACCATTCAACACTGGGAATGAACAACTGTTCCTCTGAAAAGTGCACTAATATGAAGCATGAAATATAGAGAATAGTCCTTCCGTTGCCAAAGTAAAATATAAGTAAATATGTGATGGTTGCGTTACACAAAAATGACATAGTGCATAGGCGTAGTAGTTTTGTATTTTGCTTGTTTCCTGTAATTTGGTTTGTGCCATATCTGGCTCGCGGTGCAGAAAAGGGTTAAGCAATTAAGGGTCGATGAAGTCATTAGAAAATTATTTAGGGGCAAGTCATTTTTTTTGCCCTGTCTAAAGCAATTTCTTTACTAGATGCTTCATTTTACAAGGTTATCTTGTTTCTAATTACCATGACTACCTCTAGCTAGTCCCATAGCGTGAGGTTAGTTTAGGCTACTACTGGATATTTCTTATTTCCACGCGTTTAATTTAGCGATAAATACTTAATTTACACCTTTCAAACTGCACCTGGGTAGGCGATATATGGCAATAGACCTCACGTTGGAGTAGCGCTGAAATATGTCTTAATTCCTTATTTCACACGCCTGACAATAAAGTTATCGGACTTAATCAAAATTTCATTCAGACACTGCTTCAACACTCTAGTATATTTTTATATAGCGGGTAAATTTTACCAGTAAATTAAGTGTATTGCCATGAGGAACACAGTAGGACCACCATTGGCAAGTATTTTTTTGGTGTTCCCGCGAGAAAAAATGGCTAGGTGATTGTCCTTCACTTTTTATGCCCGTTTTTGATAGTCGATAAATTGACGATAATTTCATGCTCTTCAAAAGACCGTCTGTTGTATATTTAAATATTCGTCGTTATAATGTGGCACTGGTTTTGTTAGTAAGGTAAGAGCTCCGGAAGCTGTTGTTACCCTCCTCCTTCACGAACTCCGGAAGGTATTGTTACGCGCTCTTGCCTGCCTTCCGGGCACGGCTGGTTTTAAGAGGAAGTTTCATCCTTGAAAATTAAGGCCGTATCGCCATTGGATTATGGTTTGTAATATGGTTGTTTTCTGGTTTTAATACGCGCGGTTTAGAGGTTTGATGTCCCCATTATCGGATAAAATACAAAACCGCCCGCGAATCACCCGTGTTCCGACTCACCTACCGGCCGTGTACCGCCTCAGAACCAGATTCGAATCGCGGCTGGCCGTCCATGGATTACAGGTTAAAAAATCGCTTCCGGCGGCTGCTCGTGCCTCGCCTCACGAGGTATACTATATTGCACTGGAAGCTTTGGATCTTTTAATGCAGTGTGAATGTATTGACCCAATAAGGTCAGTACAATATTGTACATCCTATGAGATCGATGCACGTGCAAATGGGAGCTCAGGTACATAAGACAATACATTAGAAAGGACAATGAATCTCGTTCTTTCTTCAACTTTTATTAAAAAAAAAAACATTCTCTACATAAAAATTTACACGAATATCTTACTTCTATTAATCACAGCCTTCCCACCAATGAAACACCAAAATGATATCGGAATTAAACATAAAATCACAATCCGTTTAAAATGCTGTATGTAACAAACAAATATCAACCACACAAACATAAGTATAGGAATGTAACTTTAATATCACAAAGTTCCCTTTCAACACTCGTTTACATTATAGATTAGATTATTGGTTAGTTTAAGCCACCCTATCCGTAGCAAATGCGACCCAAAGAGAGGAAAAGGAAGGCACCATTTGGTATGGAGGCAACAAGTGGACCACATTTTGGGACATATGTGTACCACTAGGTAAATTGCTCATTTGCATACCGGCATAAATGAATAGCATTTCCATAATTTCACTACCTTTTTAGAATTGATTTTAGCATACCCGGTAAAAATTAAAATACACTTATATTTTTCACACTTTTTACAGAGGACGAGAATGAATTTCAGCAGAACAGTCAGTTTCTAAACTCTGCTACTCACAACGAAACCGAATCAACCGTAGCAATCGCACAAACGTAGTCAACGTTTTTAGGGAACGCGGAATCTTTGCAGAAAGGTGTAAAACAGTAAGTTGATAAAAAAGCTCATGGCACCAGATCAAAGTTAAAGAAGAAAGTAGTAGGTGTTGAAAAAAGGACAGCAGTGAACCGAAAATACGTGGTCCTTAACCTAACAAAAACATTTTATTTCAACAAAAAGAAGGCTTACCTAACTCCTAGCTCGGGCCCTCACATTTTCCTCCCTGTGAGCGCTAGCTCCCATATATACAATTTTTGTATCCCTCTGAGGAGTGTCTTTATTATATCGCGTGTCCCATAAAAATGTCTCGGAGTTTTTAAATGATATCTCCGCTTCAAATTAGCATATTTGAAATGTCTTTTTTTCACAATGTAATAAATTTTGTTTCCGTTTCGAATAACCCTTTCTTCGAAAATCTTTTAGTAACCACTTTACACTGATCGATTTACTGAAAGAAGTAGAAAAACTATAATTGTTCAGAGGAAAAATTTTAAAAATAACGCTGGTGTTCTTCATTTCTAAATACGTACCGTTGAAAATACCTTCATAATGATATATCCTACATACCACCAAATATTTCAACCCTCTGTAAGGTTATTTACTCCCTTATTTCATCATTTGAAGACACCTAAAATGTAGCTCACTAACGATTAAAGAATTTTCATCGCATTGGAATATGAAGCAACGAAAAACTGTGAAAAAGTTCGAAGAGCAATTAATAAAAAATACCCGGAAAGGAACTCGTCCGGTAAGAAAACTGTGTATCGCACAGTTAGAAAATTAGAAAGAAAATTAAATACTCCTCTAGCTTTGTCACAGGTTTTCGTTGCTTCATGTTCTAATACGATGAAAATCATTTGATCATTAGTGAGTTGCATTTTAAGTGTCTTGAAATAATTAAATCATACAGTAAATAATCTCTACGAGGATTTAAAAACTTCGTGATGTGTAGGATACCTCATAGTGAAATTATTTTTAACCGTAGGTGTGGTGCCCGGACAATTGCTGAATAATTAATAAAAATTTAGAATTTAACATAAAGTAATTTTGTACCTTTTAAACAGTCTTTTATTCAAAGATAAATAAATATTAAAATAGATTAAATCTACACCGTCTTACGAGACGAGTTGAGTGAACCTTTATGGCAACATTTTGCCAAGGCCGACCGTGAGGCCGTAGACACCAGCCCATTTGCCTAGCTACTACGTCAGGATGTAGACGTAGCGTATTCCCAACTTGAACCGTCTAAGTGAGTGTCTATTTTCTGCCAGTGTTTAATTGTTGTGTTGATGAAATAACTACTACTTTCGTGCCTTGTGTTCTGTGTAAAATTTTGGTTCTTATAGTACATTGAGAATTTTAGAACGGAGCTTACGATAAAATAATATAGTTATTTCTTTACATAATTCGTGATTACTAGTGCGACTTACAGACATTAGGTTGAATTTTGATAATGAACTAATAATGATATGTGTCCATAGTCGTTATAGTCATTTCTTTTAAATCTTTTGTACCTAGATATAATAAATGCTTTAGGCGTGTCAAAGTGCTAGAAATATGTCTTTACATGTGTATTAACGTAAACCGTTTTCACAGGCCTACTCCGCCGCTACCCCCTTTTGTTTACCCACTTACTTGCACCTTACTCGCACCTGACCATACATTTTAATGTCGTTATGTTAATGTGGCAACGTCTAATATCATCTTAATGTCTCGAGGCTCATATCGCCTATTCCTTTTATCGATTGCCTCATTTCCTTCGTTTTATTCAAGTTACCCTTACGTTAACACTCTTTTAGTCACTCTATTTTACGTTCTCGTTACTTCTTGAGATTACTGGCCTCAGTAATCTAAACAATAAATCCATTTCTTCGACCGACTCGTTACTATCCCTTACCGGGTCTTAAACCCCATGATAGACTCGAAGGAGGTGCTACAGAAAATTAGCAACTTCCTACATAGGTACTGAGAAATGAAGAACACCAAAATTGTTTCCTTTGAACAATTTGTTGCCTCTGAACAATTAATTTTTCCACCTGTTCCAGTAAATCGATCACTGTAATGTTAAAAGATTCAAAAAATCTTAAATGATTCGAAAAGAAACGAAAATCTTTTGCATTGTGAACAAAAACAATTTCATATATGTTAATTTAAAGCGGAGATATAATCAATTAAAAAGTTGGAAACATTTTTGTGGGACACTCGGTATATACAGGGTGTTGTGTATTGCGTTGCACATATTTTAACCATGTATAGAAAAACGTAAAATAAAACGATTTTCACGAGTGACAAAAACCTCAAAACTCCGTTTTCGAGAAGTGCTGACGTGAAATAATTAGATTCCCGTAGGAATAGCCCGAAACGAGCGCCAACAGCCTGCCGAAGAAGTTAGATTTTACTCGTTGGCTGCATGGTAAGCCTATTCCAGTAGGAATCTTAAATTATTTCAGGCCATCATTTCTCGAAAACAAAGGAGTTTTGAGGTTTTGTCACTTGTGAAAATTGTTTCATTTTGCGTTATTCTGTGTATGGGTAAAAGATGAACATCCAATTACAAAACACCGTTTATATATATATATATATATATATATGTACAGGGAGTTCATGGGAATCGAACTCGTGACTTATAAGTTAACGCGCCAACACGCTACCGACTGCGCTATCTGAACACGCTACCGACTGATAGCGCAGTCGGTAGCGTGTTGGCGCGGTAACTTATAAGTCACGAGTTCGATTCCCATGAACTCCCTGTACATTTATTTCGTTTGAAAAAAACCTATGCGTGGACGGAGAGCCCGCTTTACCAGACTCAGTAATTGTTTCTGGGGGTGATATGACTTTGAGCTATTGATATATATATATATATATATATATATATAAATGTACAGGGAGTTCATGGAATCGAACTCGTGACTTATAAGTTACCGCGCCAGCACGCTACCGACTGCGCCACCAATCACCCTAAAAGGTGACCGATGCACAACGGAAGCAATGCATGGCACGGCGAAAGCGGGCTCTTCCGTCCACGCATATAATTCCCTTATGTATCAACAGCTCAAAGTCATATTACCCCCAGAAACAATTACTGAGTCTGGTTAAGCGGGCTCTCCGTCCACGCATAGGTTTTTTTCAAACGAAATAAATGTACAGGGAGTTCATGGAATCGAACTCGTGACTTATAAGTTACCGCGCCAGCACGCTACCGACTGCGCCACCAATCACCCTAAAAGGTGACCGATGCACAACGGAAGCAATGCATGGCACGGCGAAAGCGGGCTCTTCCGTCCACGCATATAATTCCCTTATGTATCAACAGCTCAAAGTCATATTACCCCCAGAAACAATTACTGAGTCTGGTTAAGCGGGCTCTCCGTCCACGCATAGGTTTTTTTCAAACGAAATAAATGTACAGGGAGTTCATGGAATCGAACTCGTGACTTATAAGTTACCGCGCCAGCACGCTACCGACTGCGCCACCAATCACATTAAAAGGTGACCGATGCACAACGGAAGCAATGCATGGCACGGCGAAAGCGGGCTCTTCCGTCCACGCATATAATTCCCTTATGTATCAACAGCTCAAAGTCATATTACCCCCAGAAACAATTACTGAGTCTGGTTAAGCGGGCTCTCCGTCCACGCATAGGTTTTTTTCAAACGAAATAAATGTACAGGGAGTTCATGGAATCGAACTCGTGACTTATAAGTTACCGCGCCAGCACGCTACCGACTGCGCCACCAATCACCCTAAAAGGTGACCGATGCACAACGGAAGCAATGCATGGCACGGCGAAAGCGGGCTCTTCCGTCCACGCATATAATTCCCTTATGTATCAACAGCTCAAAGTCATATTACCCCCAGAAACAATTACTGAGTCTGGTTAAGCGGGCTCTCCGTCCACGCATAGGTTTTTTTCAAACGAAATAAATGTACAGGGAGTTCATGGAATCGAACTCGTGACTTATAAGGGGGTAATATAAGGGGGGGGGGTTTCTGGGGGTAATATGACTTTGAGCTGTTGATACATAAGGGAATTATATGCGTGGACGGAAGAGCCCGCTTTCGCCGTGCCATGCATTGCTTCCGTTGTGCATCGGTCACCTTTTAGGGTGATTGGTGGCGCAGTCGGTAGCGTGCTGGCGCGGTAACTTATAAGTCACGAGTTCGATTCCATGAACTCCCTGTACATTTATTTCGTTTGAAACATAACCTATGCGTGGACGGAGAGCCCGCTTAACCAGACTCAGTAATTGTTTCTGGGGGTAATATGACTTTGAGCTGTTGATACATAAGGGAATTATATGCGTGGACGGAAGAGCCCGCTTTCGCCGTGCCATGCATTGCTTCCGTTGTGCATCGGTCACCATTTAGGGTGATTGGTGGCGCAGTCGGTAGCGTGCTGGCGCGGTAACTTATAAGTCACGAGTTCGATTCCATGAACTCCCTGTACATTTATTTCGTTTGAAAAAAACCTATGCGTGGACGGAGAGCCCGCTTAACCAGACTCAGTAATTGTTTCTGGGGGTAATATGACTTTGAGCTGTTGATATATATATATATATATATTATTGTTGAAATATCGATATATCAAAAAATAAACCAATAGAAAATATATTTTTCTAGGTATACTGATATATCCACTCATGTATACAGAGTTCCCTTTCAACGCTAATCTATATCATACATATAATTCTTGAGATCTCTCACAAATTTTTAGACTTTATAGAAATGATTTGCCCGCAGGAACATTTTGAATATCATTAAAGAAAATAACAAGTGAAATTAGAGTTACAATGTAAGTTTTCGATACCCCATCCTCAGCTGGGTCACAAATGAACCAACACCGAAAAAAAATTGCAAATGGAATGAATCATTCATAAACTACATAGGTTGGCACTTAAAATTGACTGAACGTGCTTGTTTATTGGCTGGATGCTGAACAGCATTTTTTGTAACAAGTTCAAACACTGAAAAATATGTAAAATATTTCAATTGAGAACCAAATGAAAAATAATGGTAGAGAATAGCACATAAGAATTTCCTTGCATTACTAATGTGGTTTAAGAAAAAATCAAAGCATAGTTAGCTAGCGTAATTGTCTACCAAAAATGTATTCACAATACGTTATACCCTTAAATCATAGATAGGGTGCACTGTTGCACAGAAGCCAATGCACAGAATTACAAATCTTGAAAAAACAAATTGAACAAGAGAATAGTTGAAGACAGAAAGACAAGCTGACATGGACAGTATAAAATTAATAAAAAAATGTCCCTCATGAAAAACTAATCAATAACTAATTACAATGAAAAACGACCCTAATGCACATCTCACTGAGACTCTGTAGGAGTGCTAAGTCCCAAAAGTGCAAGAATCATACAACGCAGTGCTATTTTTGGCCAAGGTACATATTTACAGCAATTAATTTTTCATTATATACTCAGAGATTTTGTAATCACCAGCATTCTTCTATATTCTTGTTGGCGCTGATACAAAGCTCTGTAAAAAGCATATTAGACATATTTTTTGTACAAGGTCAGAATACAATTACACTTATTAATATGGTGAAAATAAGTAACTTATTGCGACATCAATACATATTTGAAAAAAGAAACCAGTCTTTGTGGCCACTCTGTAACACGTGACATGAGTTAAAATATTCAATTTAAATTTCCTTTGAGAATCATAAAGAAAAATTATCACTGCTATCATTTACAGAATACAATTAAGCCTCTCTTAATACAACAACGGTATTTTCAGAAGAGGGGAAAATGAAGGGACCATTTAGAGGACATCCTTCCATGCCAACATGTGTCCTCACACAGGATAACAAGTGCATCATTTAAATAATTTTTTACTCCAATTCTGCCAACTCAAAAACGATATTAAAAAACAATGGAGCTCATACAATTCTATTTATTAGCCAAAAACAATTAGGTCAGAAAAATCGTTAATGTAGAAATGTAACAAATCATGGGGAAAGAGACATTGCAGATCTACCAACATAATTCTCTATTAAACTTAGCGTAAAACATAGCTGATTATCTATATCTTTATTTACGAAACTCTCTACTAGAACTACTGGAAATGAGTTCACAAAAATAATTCTATCTTCTTCATACCTTCAATGTTCATGAATACTCAGAATAGAACTTTGAAATGAATAAAGTGAATATGAACTGTTCTGTAAACTTGCTCAGTAATCTATCCAGAATACTTTGATATGAATACCACTGCTCTAGTTTCAAAACAGTTGAACGCACACTTCACGCAACTAAGTTTAAAAAATTGAACTCAGCTTGAGCTCGCCAACCGACGAGAAAAATATGAGGATGAGCATAACGGTTGATCGCCACAACCTCCCAGAAAACAATCAATAAAACATCAATAAACATGTTTTTCACATCTGATGCAATACTACGTCACAATTTATCTAATGCAATAATTGCGAAGAACACGGTCAAAACTCCACCCCCGGCCTTTGCAAAGGCAGTAACCGCCACTACGCTTCACGATGACTCACTTTCATTAACTTAAAGATCGAGTCATGATTCACGAGTGCTTTGAACAAGCTCCTAGATCAAATTTTAAGTTACCCTAAAAATTGGCTTACGGACAATAACTTTTGAATGTTCGAAATTAATTTTTTGGAAAAGTACATAATACTAGACGAAAAAATATTGCATATATTTTACGTGTGTGTGCAAGGATGTAATTTGTATTATATTATATTTTTTGTTATTCAATTCTAATTCAAACTGGCAAGGCTAACGTAAAACATCAATTGATCTTTGGTTCTTTTCTAAAGACTGGGGTATGTGGCATGTTTAAGCACGCAACGACTAAATTCGTTTTTTACGGGTTCAGTTTAAAATTTGGTGACATTGCCAAAATGTACTAGTTCTTTAAGTTCAAATTTTAAAAAAAAATCCCTTCACGACATTTATAAAAGAACGAATAATAAAACTGATCGTGACATTAAGTACAATTGCAGCTTTAACTCTTGCATGATTTATCAAACCATTTCAGCTGATGGGTGACATTTCGTTGAAGAATGACATTAAAACTTACCCCCTTCAATCGTAAACACATAAATGAATGCAAGTAAGCGCACCGATGTTTTTATTGCAAGCATAGTAAGGTAAAGTTTTCATTTACCATGTTGTGAACATTTTGAGAGTAGAATGAAAATGAAATAAAATATTCGACACATTGTTTTAAGCATAATGCACTGTACGTAGCAATGTCAAAACACACGTTCTGACAATGTCACCCACCTGCAGCACACTAACTGCAGCACACCGCTTGCAGCACACCACCAGCAGCACACCACCTACAGCACACCGCTTGCAGCGCATCATCGGCAGCACACCACCGACACCGCACCACCAGCAGCACACCACCAGCAGCACACCACCGACAGCACACCACCGGCAGCACACAACCGGGAGCACACCACCGGCAGCACACCACCGACAGCACACCACCGACAGCACACCACCAGCAGCACTGTAGAATAAAACGAGCCATGGGCAAAATGTAAGTTGAATTTTTGTGACACCAATATAAACAAATCTAATGTCAATAGTAATATTTAAACGCACTATGGAAAGAGTTATCGCTTGTGCTGGGCTTGTCTACCAACAAGCCTAACCATGACACAGTTGCTGTTCTTGATTACCGCTCTTCTTCTTGAGTCACCTTCAGATTAAGAACGCAAACGAGCTCTACCGAAAATTATCAGATTCTGCAGGACTTCGGAGCCAGAAGCACTTCAGCGCTTCGGGCTTCAGCACTCGGTCACCAGGAAAGGAAGCTCCAATAGCTCTCCTTGGTTTCGGGACATCATTGTCGTTTACCTGGGACCTAGATGTAAGACATTTTCATTCAAGATTCTATTTTTGTTTATTATTCTATGAAGAAAATTGGATGTCAACTATTGTGAAAATACGAACTTCTTCATAAACATGTAAGCTCTTCGTGAAGCTCCAAACCGAAGATTGGAGCCGGGGCAGCTCTGCGCTCTCGTGGCCCGGCGCGGCATGGGGAAGTTCCGGCAGCGACTTCGCGCCATTCTGTCTTCGCCTCACGCAGTGGAGGCGTAGCAGCGGCTCAGCGGCACTCCTCGGCCGGCGCACGTCTCTTGAGCCCTACTGCACGGAGGAACGGCCTTCTAAGCACGTCCTTTGTGGTGAGTTGGGAAGCAATTCCAGTGCGGTGTTCTCTTTCCATCTCAGTGCGTCGATTATTTTAATAATTGCCAATGCGAAAGGATATTATGAATTAAATTTTGTCTGAGCCGTACATAACTTTAAACTTTAGGCTCAAATAAGCTTGAACTCTTTTGTAACCTAGCAACCAGTCTAGCTGGTTAGCTAAATGCCATTGTTTGTGCTAATATTGTTCAGCTGCTGCAGGCTCGCAAGAAAGAGTAATCTTAAATCTTTCCTAAAGTTTTGTGAGCCGCGTCAGCATGACCATTTAGTTTCCCTGCAAAGTATAAAAATTATATAATAAAATTATATTTTCTCTTAAAGGTACGAGTACTGGCTCAGACTTCTTGAAGCGAGCTGGAGGAGTGCGGAGGGTAACCGCGCTGGCCCGTTGCTAAAACTCCGGGCTCCCACCGCTACGTCATCGGGGCGAACCGTGCCGGCCAAGCCATACATTTAATGTTCTATTCATTTTTTACTGTTCGTACCTATGCTCAGTAAAATCATGGCTGCCGCATATAGTTTTACTCCATTGGTGACCCTTCTCCAGATTTCATTTTCAAGATGGCGACCATGACAGGACCGTTCGATTTTCCTCTGTGCAGCTGTTCCCGGTTCCGCTTCCTTGGAGCTTTATATTTAAATATCTATAACTAATAAAAAACTTTTCAGAAATTATGAGTGACGCTGAGACGAGTGATCCGGCGCCCACTTCGGGGCAAATGCCCTTGGAGGAACTTTTGTTTCTCAAAAATAATCGCAAATATTTGAGGTCTAAAGTGACCCGCAAATGTAATGATGTTGAAGCTAATATTGAAACTTTCTCTCTATAGGTTCTCAGAAATAAAATTTCTGATCTAAAAAAATTACGTGTCAAGCTTGATGTCGCTGGCTCGAACATCGCTAAAGGTCTCTGGCTTCATGAGAAGCAACGCGACAAGCTCGACAAAGAGCTTGAAGACTGCGATGTGTACGATGCCAAGCTCGTCAAGTGCATTCGACTGTTGGAGGCGCGCATGCAGCGAGTCGGCACACCTGCGCTGGCTGACGATCAGTCGGAGGCGAGACGCATCAGCAATCGGCTGAAGCTGCAGCAGCTCCCGCTACCTACCTACAGTCATGCGAAAGGTGAGAGCTTAGACAAGTTTTTCTTCAATTTTTAAAATATTATGTGCAAGTATTCCTTGTCTTCATTTGAAAAGTTCGTCTTCCTAAGTAAACAGTTGAGTAATGAGCCATGTAGCGGACCGTCTACGTAAAAAAAGTCCGTTATTTACGGATGGATTTCTCTGAAATTTTCACAGTAGGTGTGAAATGATGCAAAGATCATTTTTTAGTTGACAAAATTTTGTATCTGCACTAGATTTTTTTTTATTTTCGAAAAATATGATAAAATAGGGTTTATTTTTAAATCCTACTTCTTCTACAATTTTAAAGTTACAGAACCAGTACTTCGTTTTTAGATTGCTTATATTACCCTTTCCATTTTTTACCTTTTATTACCTTTTTACCTTTCACCTTTTATTCAAAAAAAATTACCTTTTTTCCATTTTTTTTCATGTCGTGTAATTTTGAAAATAATAAATGTATCAGAAAATGGTATTGCGCGTCGATACCCCTTGCTAAGCCCTATCGAATGGTATATAAACCATTCTCGTAGCTCTAAAATTGTGGAAGAAGTAGCATTTGAGAAACCAATTATCAAATTTCCAGAAAACGTGTTTTTTCACAAAAAAAAATTTTTTTTAACTTTTGAACTGCAAGGTTTTCTACAATGAACTCTTGATCGTTTGTAGCTCTTTTGAAGCCCTTTCGATTGATATAATTTAAATTGCTGTAGCTCTGTAACTCTGGGAAAAAATATACAACAAAAGAGAATAGGTGTTATTCAGGAAATCAACCAATTTTTTTAATTTTTAATTTTTTTACCATAATTCGTTTTTTTGTCAAGTCAACTCCTTTGTTTTATAGCTCTTTTCAAGCCCTTTGGATTGGTTTGCTCGCCATAGATGTAGCTATGATACTGCAGCTGTCATCGAACTATGAATGAAAGCTGCGGTATCATAGAAACCGCAGAACAGCTAAATTCTGAAATTGTCAAAAATTTAAAAAAATATTTACTCAGCGTTAGAATGTTTCGTTTGAATAATGGAAGCACTTTGAGTAGCCCATTAACGAACTATTATGCCATTCCCGCAGAGAAACACGCTCAATTGACCCCCAATAATGAGGGGGAGAGGGTTCAAGGTCACTCCACCCCCATCGCTTTCCCCCCTCTGGTGGGCGCACTATTCAGAGTAGACGTAAACGGAAAGTACCAATGGAAGCGCAAGAAAATCTTCTATAAGATGCATATAAAAGCAGAAAATCAACACATATCCTGATTTCTACGTAGCGGGGTCCTTAACTCTAATAAAATCTCTTGAAGGATTCTCAGCAATCCTATGAATTGGCCAAAGAGCTGCTAATTGAAGCATTTGCTTCCCCTTTGACTAAGAAGTACGAGGCAATTCAAAGAATGGCTGATTTGAAGCTCACAGACTCTGGTGACCCCTACGCTTTCATAAGCGAAATGCGTATTGTAATGGAAAGTTTTAGATCCTTGTCTGTAGACGTGGATACGGTGCTTCAGTATTTCATTTGGAATGGTCTGAATGACCAAATGAAGCAGCAATTGATAGCCATTACTAATCCTAATAAGCCTTCGCTAGATTTAATTAAAAGCAAGATATTTGAGGCTACTGAACGTGTAAAAACTTTTAGCAGTAGTGGAGAGCTCGGGGCCCAGAGCAATACGACTCTGAGTTTAGCCGCTGCTGTGCAGTGTAAGGTGCCTGTTGTGAAGGCAGATTCAGGCAAGTTCAAACCCTGTGTCTTGTGCTCTAACGAACATAAATTGGCAGATCACCCCTTGCATAAATGTCCAGTGTATTTGTCAGCTCCCGCGAAAATTTCTAAATTGAAAGTAATTGGTGCTTGTACCAAATTCGCGACTGTGTCACATAAAGCTTTTCAGTGTCGTTTCAAGTTTGCCAAGTCTTGCTATCATTGCTCTGGGAATCATTTTGGTGTCTTGTGTGTCTCTAAATCTAAGGGGCAAGATAAGGGAAAAAATTTCCCGCCTAACGGTACTACTTCCGTTTCTAATGGAATAGCGGCAGTAGAATCTTCGGTGCTAAATTCACATCTTGGTACTACTGCTATATTACCCACATTTTCATGTGACTTGCCAAGTGGTCGTCGTATTAGAGGTCTAAAAGACTCTGGTTGCCAGACAAGCTACATCTTGCGCGACCTGGCCGTAAAGGAAAATTTTCCTGTAGTTCTTAAAAATGTTGACCTAACCGTGAACGGTTTTAATTCTTCTAAACCTTTCAGAACGAAAGTGGTCAAAGTGCCTCTGACGTCAAGAAATAGGTCATTTACTGTTTCAGCTGTGGTAGTACCAGAGATTAGGACCAACCTTAAATCAAATGGTCTGTCTTCTGTAACGAGCTCTTTTCTTGACAAAGGTAACGAATTGGCGGATAAATTTTTCAATCGGAATTCTGACGCAATCTCCAACATTTCCTTTATTCTTGGAGCAGATGCTTGTTACTGCCTTCCTGAACAAACAACTTTCTCGGGAATTCTCCTCATTCCGTTTATTTGCAGACTCCAATAGGCTCTATGCTGATGGGGCAAATAAGTGGGTACCTTTCGAATGCAGATCTTCTTCCTGATCATAATTTCAATAATGCATCAAAATGTAATGGTGCTAATCTTAAGACTAACATCCCGTGTTCAAATCGAGAACTTCATTTCAGATCGGATAAAAAACGTCATCGCGCTCGAAAGTGTAAATCGAAAACAGTTTCGAGCTCCCCGCCCCCAAATTTCGATCTTTCGTGTAACTCTTCCTCTGTTTCTCAAACGCTAGGATCATCCTTGGGGGAGGGAGTAAGGAGGTTTTCGAAGAATGCTTCCCAAGATCTCAATAAACGAGGTAATAGCGTAATAATCCCAAATCCGCTAATGAATTTTACCATTTCAGAAGCGGCCGCGACAGAAATCGAGAGCGTTGACGCGCACGCTGTCAGCAGTGAACCAACGGCTGCTGCCTTCGCGCATTTAGTTCCTGTCAATTCGCGCTCCAGCTTTCGGTCACTCGTTCGAGGGCACATGTATGTATTGACTTTCGTAAATAACCTTAAAGCCAGGCTGAAAGCAAAATCTGCGAGTTACAGTTATTTGACCGTGTTGAGCAAAAATGAACTTCTTAAGACTGCGCGTCTTCAAATTATCATGCGGGATCAAAAAGTTTCCTTTCCCGAGATTTTTGATTATTTCAGAAGCAAAATTGCTGTGAAGAATATGCCGAATCTCGTAGCACAGTTAAACGTTTATTAAGACCCAAATGGTTTGTTGCGAGTGAAAAGCAAGTTTAGACGTTGGAAAGGTAATCATAATGTCAGGAAATACGACTCTCATAAAATGTTTTTGGGAATTATTAGGAAATACTATAGTAAAATTGGGAATTATTAAGAAATACTCTCGTAAAATATCTTTTTTGGGAAACATGCTCGTAAAATGTTTTTGGGAAAATACTTCACTTCAGGAAAAGTCAAAAACCGTTATCACTGGTATTGTTAGGAATCAATTCAGGATATGCAATATATGGTTCAACGATGCCGTACTATATTTTGTGAGAAATTTTACATTGTTGGCGGCAAGGATTGGAATTTGGCGGCTAGGCCGGTGACGCAGGCGGCGGCGCGACAAGCGGGGCTGCTTCGAGGGGAAGGGGGAAGGCGTTAGCAGAGAACCAACTGCGCTACACCAATGAACGCTTGCCTAGCGATCAGGCGTGTGGGTGTGGCAGAGCGCGGACCAATGACATTTCAGAACCCGAAACACGCTTGCCAAGCGATCAGGCGTGTGGGTGTGGCAGAGCGCGGACCAATGACATTTCAGAACCCGAAACAAGTAAGGCTAAACCAATCGTAAGTGAAACACGTCAATCTTTGCGAAAGGAACAGTCGCGAATGTTCTGGAAAAGAAAACAAGCGAGAGTATATAAGCGGCGGACAAGTACATTCGACAGAGGGATTTTCTTGAGTTATACAAGAAGGAGGTGTACGTGATCTGAGGGCACACCCAACGGAGCATTTTGGCCGCGGCCGGAATGCATCCAACGTGAGCGGCAAAATTTTTAAATATTTGAGTAAAGTGAACATCGAGGCTTCAAGAAGCTAATCATCAACACCTGCAACCGTCAAATTACTGATGTGTAAGAGCAATCTGCTTGAAGCATGTCAATGGAGCGGCAAAGTGCGCTAAGGACAGCCCCGTAATCACACCTCTGGAAACAGTCCAAATGTTTGAACTTCAACACCAAGCTCGCAAGTAATTCTTACAAGCAAATAATAACTGCAACGCCTTCAGAGTCTGCAATGATGCCGCCACTACGAGTCCTGCAATGGTCAGGCAGACTCGTGATTCAGAGCTTGAAATGGAGACTGAGTACAGCGCTTCCGCACTACGGCCGGCTAGCGAGCAAGAAGCAACTTCGGGACCGAGGAGCGGGAACGAACTTCGAGACCGTGGGACGGTCTGATGTGCACTACGTGAATTCTCAAGCAGCATTGGGAGTGTGTTAATTCATCGGCTAATCTGCACTATGTAAATTCTTCAAGCAGCATTGGAAGTGTATTGAGTCATCGCGATCTACAATTGCAAGAAAGTGTTAATACCAAGTTACTGTTTGAAAACTCAGAAAGGTGATTTTTAGGTGTGAAAGTTCTAGCACAGCCAGCACATGTAATAGTGCGTTCCGAGCGGCGAGCAATCAAATGTAATTTGTGTCATGCGGAAAATTGGCTCATGTTCGAATTCTGTGTTGCGTAAGATGAGAAGTATGTTGAATTTAACACCTTGTTGTGAGTCAAGGTTCTATTCTTATTGACATGACCATTTATTTCGTGTGTGTGCCAGCCAGGATGTTCATTTTTATGTTTCATTACGTTTCTTTTGTGCGTAAACTGCCCCCTCGACGGTTGCCAAGAAATGGTGTTTCACGTTAAATCATGTAATCGTTCGCTGGCATCCAATAATTTTCTAGCCTGAATCTCCCATTTCATGAGTCATATTCAAATCCACGTGTTTCTAAAATAAATTCATGTAAATCTTTCAAATTCTTTTATTCTCCATGTCTGGTATGCAGGTGTACGCAAGCATGAAGTATAATACTTTAAAATTTGCGGGGGTTGAGATTCCCTCAGCGTCTGGGAAGGGGGTCCTAAACCCCACCCTCTTCTCATATCGCAACAGGAAAAATATTAATTTTCCTATGCAAGCGTACTGTCTGTATATTAGCATGGAAAATTTTCTTTAATCATTTTCATTTGCTTAAAATTTTTTTATATAAATTTTATAACGGTCCCTCAAGAAAGAATTCAAATAATGGTCCAGTCGTTTTGCAAGGATTTGTCCGGCATTGTATTTCGCTTGCTCTGTGTAGTTCCTTGTGGCGGCGATTGGTCGTGCCTTCGGGAAACTGCCCTTCGTTGTGTAATGGCATATAATTGCTCTGCGTCATAAACGCATGAGGATGTGAGATTCAGCGACGTAACCGCAGCTCGTCTAGCTTAAAATAGGATAACTGAAGTGCACTTCAGAAGTTAAGAAATGTGAATCATGTTTCGCCAGTAATCTTTATGAATGCAGTGAGAAATTCATTTCGTCAGTACAACATGAGTTGTTTAAACTTACCAGAATGGCCAGTTACTTTGGTTAAACTTTTTTTCTGTGAATTTCACCCAATTTGCAATCATAGCGTTGAGCTGCATAAGCACATTCGATTTTCCAGGACATTGAAAGCCATTATGATTTTTGTCAGGGTTCTAACTGTGGCACTAGTAATTCAAATATTTGATCATTCAGTGGAAATTTACCGTTAAATACATTGTGAGTAGAATTAGTCGGTGTGCATAAATAGATAAAATCTGCCGCATTTTTTTGCTGAGACAGGGATGCCTCTAAAAATTTTTAATATCTTTTTGATCATATCCTGAATAAAAGAGTTGTGCATAGCACAGGGTGAGCCCGACATCTATGCAAAGAGCATGAGTAATCATTCAATGCCTGAAAATTCTTTTAGCATGCGAGGCTCTGTGAAATGTAAAATCCGGTCGAACAAGTGCTCTATGTTAAATGTATGTGTCTTTACGTGCTATTTTCCCTGGTCCTTCTGAGTGTAGTTCAATTTTTGAAGTAAATTTCTAGCCTAGAGGTGCCAGTATCTCCGGTGCGGCTGTTCGGGCCGGCTTTCAGAGTCATAAAAATGAAGTCGTCATGGCTACAAAGAAAAGACATCTCTGAGCAGCTTATTAATCTTGTTGAATTTTTCTCCCTAAATTTGGGTAAAAACCTTGAGCTGGAACGTATTCAAATTAGTTAAGCCCACATAAATTGTCATGTTCTGAGGTGCTACAATCGCAATTGATTCTCTCTTGTTCTTTTATTCTGCAGTTGGAAAATTACAGTTGAATGCCATTGTGATGAGAATTTGGTCAGCATGCATTGAGCGCAGGAAATCCGATGCCTTTTGCTGAGCTGGTACTCGTGTTGAGCTTTATCTGGAATATGCAGTTGACAAAAATTTTCAGTGTGCTGTTTTTTTTATAATTGAACGTTTCTAGGATTTATCACCTTTTAATGTTCCTTGGTTTCATGCTTAGCACGATGGCTCTGGAAAATAACGCCGTAATTTCAGCAAATACCGCCTTATCTCAAGTGCATCTGTGAAGCAAGTTAAAGTTTACCAAGGTTTGAGGCATTGAGTAATTAATCCGGTTGGAATTTTTCATTTTTGTGACGCCTCACTTGAAAAAATAATTTACAGAATTTTTTTTTGGCCTCGTGTGTGTCAAGCTTCTCCAATCAGCTTTAGCAACATAATTCATATTTTCATTCGTTGATATTTGAGTGCTTCAATTATTTAAATTGACATCTGCAAGCAGTAATGGGATTGTTTGAGAATCAATTTCCGTGCTATCAATGGGGCGGTAAATTTTTGTGTTGCAAATTGTTGAAGGAATTAAGAGACGGCACTTGAAAACCAAAATTTAAATGTAGTTTTTAGAGTAAGTTGTAAGTTCAAAGATGCTACGAATTTAGTTCGTGGTCTAATTTTATTTGCTTAGATATTAATGACGCCTCTGCTCGTGTGTTAATTAAAGTAAATTCGTTTTTCTATTCACATCAGCATCATGCTAAAGCTCCAGTACATCAGAGTGAGAATTTAAATAATTTTTTCGTAATAATTCACTAAAATCTAGTGCTCTGAGTAAACTTTCTCATGTATGTAGTAACCAACCGGTTCCGCCCCTGACAGAAGTCAATCAATGCCTTTATACTAAATTTAGTTGAGCATAAGATCTGTGCTGCATCACACTAAAACTTTTAGGATTTTCATGATAATTAAAATTTTTAAGTGGATTCGA
Organism: Morinoia aosen; assembly: GCA_030386875.1. Lineage (NCBI taxonomy): Eukaryota > Metazoa > Arthropoda > Malacostraca > Amphipoda > Talitridae > Morinoia > Morinoia aosen. Next base: position 37,272,072 of record CM059565.1, on the reverse strand, counting down.
CTGAGCAAGGCTTATTGTGAATTTAAGATTATTCAATCCCAGCTACCTTCAATTGGGGGGAACTGTATTACATTAAGTATCTGTAGATTTTAAGGGAACACGTGGATTTAAAATGCAATTTTTTTGTAGTCTAAGCGATTACATGTCGCCATTACAATAATTTTTCTTTGTCAGTTTGAGCGCGCATTGAATTTGGAGCTTGCTTTTTTTTAAATCGTTGATTGCCCAAAATAGGAAGTTTCAAGTTAATACTCACCATGATAAAATGAAACTTTCAATAATTTTGCTAACACTGGAATATGCAACCCAGTTGGAGTTTATTCCTAAGGTGTTAAGGATGATTAAAGGAAGAATTTTTCTATGTCAAATTGAGAATTTCATGAAGACGGCTGCAATACTCGATGCATAAATTTCATTTTGAAATTGCAACCGTCATTAGCTATCTCCATTCAATATTTTTTTTAACACTTAAATGATGCTGTCCATTCTCGTCGGTAATTCAAGCTGAACTATTGTTTAAAACTGAGAGTGTGTTCTTTCTTAGGCGAAGTTAACGAGTTAGCTTCACGGAAATATGAGCGTTTCACATTACGAAAGACAAAGTATTCGAGATGGAGATTTAATTTCTGTTGAGTGAATTTAATGCAGCGTGAGAGTTGAGATGAAAGGCATTGTAGCGAATACATGGAATTTCCTCTGAGAAGGTGTGTTAGGTTGTGTGTTAGGTTGGGTGTAATTTTATTGCAGTTCTAAGCCTGGGCCATATAAATTCTTGGGCGCCGAGCTCAAGTGCGGTATTACGTGTGTGTAAGAATGTAGGACGGTAGAATAAGAAACATTGGTAAATGTTGTGAGTCAGAATCATTTAAGATGCGTAAAATCTATAAATCAGGTTAAATTTTTTTTAATTTGAAATCATTGATGAGTTACGTTCCTGTGTTGGTAAGTTTTGAAATGTCAGACGTTACACAGTGCAGACAGTGAGCATATTTCCCAGATTCTCTCTCTTTGAGCATTATCCGTGTCGGTCTCTCAGCACCGTTGTGAGACCTTGATCAAGTCCCACACATGGATGTGGGTAGCGCTGGCGCTGGTCGTCTCCCATATTACAGATATGCATCATTGATTATATTCAGTTCAGTGTTCTGCAGGAATAATTATTATTATTAGGGAGACGATTCACTTAATCCGCTGCTTAACGAGGTTCCTGAAAACTTTGTGAATGGAAATGAGTATATAAATGTGATAGAAGTAAACGACGTCGTCGAGCAAGGTGGAATCATTTAAATGTGCTGCACTGACTCTGGGGGCTGAGAATCAGATAGAATTTTATGTCATATCTATTTTTTTACATTTTGTGTCTCAGTGTTAACGCAAAGTCAGATCGTCAGAAGAACCTTATCGGCAGAGTGCGACGTGAAGTCTGACGGGTTGTTAACACTACATTTTGTCTATTTCTGCATTTTTTGTGTGTCGGTGTTGTCAGAATGTCGGATCGTTAGAAAAGCCTTCGCGGCAGAGTATGACGTAAAGTTCGACGCCTTGACAATACCCAATTTATATATGCATTTTTATTATATTGGTGCGTATTCGGGATTTCGGCCTACCTGGTAAATCTCCTGCTAGTTCGTACGTCATGTGCAAGAATGTTTATCTTCGAAATATTTAGGTGATTTGACTGATTAGTGACACCGTCGAACGAATTTCGGCTTTTGTCTAGAATTGGTTGACGATACCGGAAAGTAACTAATTTATGTAGGAATGTAGGAAACTCCTGGATGATATCACTTCCGCCTCACTCAGGGCAGGTTTTGAAGGAACCTAGGAAACAATTCTTACGTTGATCAACCAAGTAATGCGCTGTCTCTCGAGTACAAAGTGACCAGGTTAGACAATTAAACGCGTATTTTACGGAAGTTAATCTTAGCAATTTTAATGCGAACCTCAAGGGTTAATGTCACGCTAGTCGACGAGCGGACGGATACCGAACTTGACGGTCTTCGCAAAGAAATTTGCTTCATTTTCTGCAATTATGATGAAAGAGCTGACGAGCTCCTACGTGGGAGTCCAAAGCGCATTGACGCAGTAATCTACAGAATGGTCCGCGAATTGACGCAACGAGGATCTACGGAATGTTCCACGAGTTCACGCGACGTCAAGGATGATTTTTTTTTAAATGGAAAAGCTTCAGCATACGTCGATTCTCAGCAGGGGGCCCTCCCCAGGATCAGTAGCAAGCCGAAGAGCAGTAGCACGTCACAAGAAGAACAACAAAAAGCTGAAGCTAGGCGCATTGGAGGAGCAACAGCAAGTTTTGTCCAGGAGAATACGTCAAATTTTGAGACTCAGGATGAAATAAAATGATGAAGAAAAAAGAGTTGAGGTTGGAAAATCACCTCCATTTTTAAATTTTGTTTTTAGGTGAATTGCAACCGAGAATGCCGAAAGGATGTATCTGCTTGTATCAAATTCGCCTATTTTCCGATCTCTAATTTATATGTTTATCTATGTCGATGAATTTGCCGAGAGCAAGTCGAGAATAATAAGATGTCGTGTGTGTTTTATTTTATGCGTTCAAGTTGTCGGATATGTGCGGTATCTTTACTGTGTTTTTTTCTGTTTGCGTACCACAATAATGTGTATAAGAAATGTGCGTTTCAATTATTTAGCGTGTGTCAGGTATTAATGAACATTTTTTATAAATGCGTCAACATCGGCGTGTTGCAAGAAGGTAAATCATGAGGTGATATGTAGGGATATTTTGATGTCGGGAAAAGCGAAGGGATTGAATAATGGGGGTGAACATGTTCTAAATTTTTAACGTAAGGGGTACGTCACGGTTATAACTGAATTTAACGGTTGAAAATTTGAACCAACTTTGCAAGTTGGCCCAAATTTTTCTGGGGCGAAAAGGGTATTGTCAGGAAATACGTCAGGCTGCTTCGAGGGGAAGGGGGAAGGCGTTAGCAGAGAACCAACTGTGCTACACCAATGAACGCTTGCCAAGCGATCAGGCGTGTGGGTGTGGCAGAGCGCGGACCAATGACATTTCAGAACCCGAAACAAGTAAGGCTAAACCAATCGTAAGTGAAACATGTGAATCTTTGCGAAAGGAACAGTCGCGAATGTTCTGGAAAAGAAAACAAGCGAGAGTATATAAGCGGCGGACAAGTACATTCGACAGAGGGGTTTTCTTGAGTTATACAAGAAGGATGTGTACGTGATCTGAGGGCACACCCAACGGAGCATTTCGGCCGCGGCCGGAATGCATCCAACGTGAGCGGCAAAAATTTTAAATATTTGAGTAAAGTGAACATTGATGCTTCAAGAAGATAATCATCAACACCTGCAACCGTCAAATTACTGATGTGTATGAGCAATCTGCTTGAAGTATGTCAATGGAGCGGCAAAGTGCGCTAAGGACAGCCCCGTAACCACGCCTCTGGAAACAGTCCAAATGTTTGAACTTCAACACCAAGCTCGCAAGTAATTCTTACAAGCAAATAATAACTGCACCGCCTTCAGAGTCTGCAATGATGCCGCCACTACGAGTCCTGCAATGGTCAGGCAGACTCGTGATTCAGAGCTTGAAATGGAGACTGAGTACAGCGCTTCCGCACTACGGCCGGCTAGCGAGCAAGAAGCAACTTCGGGACCGAGGAGCGGGAACGAACTTCGAGACCGTGGGACGGTCTGATGTGCACTACGTGAATTCTCAAGCAGCATTGGGAGTGTGCTAATTCATCGGCTAATCTGCACTATGTAAATTCTTCAAGCAGCATTGGAAGTGTATTGAGTCATCGCGATCTACAATTGCAAGAAAGTGTTATTACCAAGTTACTGTTTGAAAACTCAGAAAGGTGATTTTTAGGTGTGAAAGTTCTAGCACAGCCAGCACATGTAATAGTGCGTTCCGAGCGGCGAGCAATCAAATGTAATTTGTGTCATGCGGAAAATTGGCTCATGTTCGAATTCTGTGTTGCGTAAGATGAGAAGTATGTTGTATTTAACACCTTGTTGTGAGTCAAGGTTCTATTCTTATTGACATGACCATTTATTTCGTGTGTGTGCCAGCCAGGATGTTCATTTTTATGTTTCATTACGTTTCTTTTGTGCGTAAACTGCCCCCTCGACGGTTGCCAAGAAATGGTGTTTCACGTTAAATCATGTAATCGTTCGCTGGCATCCAATAATTTTCTAGCCTGAATCTCCCATTTCATGAGTCATATTCAAATCCACGTGTTTCTAAAATAAATTCATGTAAATCTTTCAAATTCTTTTATTCTCCATGTCTGGTATGCAGGTGTACGCAAGCATGAAGTATAATACTTTAAAATTTGCGGGGGTTGAGATTCCCTCAGCGTCTGGGAAGGGGGTCCTAAACCCCACCCTCTTCTCATATCGCAACAATAACTTCCCACTTTTGCTCAAAAAGAATGGCTTGCTCAGTGAGAAATTAGTTGCGGAGTTGCACAAGTCACTGAATCACAGTGGTGCATACTCAGTACTGTCAATGAGTTCTGGATACCGCAAGGCTTTCCATTGGTAAAGAAAGTATTGAGACAATGCGTTCATTGCCGTAGGTTCAATTCCAGACAAGTTAAAATTAATCAAAATGTATATCGGGATTTTAGAGCAAATCCTCCGAAAATACCCTTCAGGTACATTTTTGTGGACTATTTCGGTCCGTATAACGTTACTGTTGCAGGGAACGCAACAAAAGTTTATGTACTTTGCGTCACGTGCCTCTGGAGCCGTGCCATCAATCTCAAAATTTGTTTGAATTTAAGCATTCATAACTTCCTACGAGCTTTGCAGTTGCACTCGTTTGAGTTCGGTGTTTCCGAGTTAATTCTTAGTGATCTTGGGACCCAAATCGTGGCAGGCGCCAAGTTAATAACTTCTTTCCTGTGGAAATTTTACGTGTTCCCTTTACCACGTTTACTGGCATCGAACTCAATGTATTTTCTTACGGTTATTTGATGTGCATTCTTCTTTTTGTGGCTTAGGGAACAAAGAGAAAAACAGACAAGGATTTGATAGAGGCTACCCGTGCTCAGGTGCGGGTATCCAGCCCACCCGCACCTTCTCGTGGTTGTGCCGTTAGTACACCCACTACGACTGCCGTCATTTGTACAACCTGTTGTACTTGGATAGCGACATGATTATTGTAATAGTTTATCGCCAATCAGAATTATTGTGGGTGGAACCAACGCGGGGGGCGCCTAGGGCACCTCGGTGCTCTAGGTTTAATTTATTTTTCAATTTGGTTTGCTACGGGTTTGTTAGTGTAAGGTGAATACCTAGGTTGTATCACCTACCTAATCATTTATTGTTCAAATTTTGGGTTGAATTTGTAGTTTGTCTTTGTTCAAAAACCTAAAATTGAAAGTAAAAACGTCAATCCTGATCCCGGAGGCCCGCGGCCTCAGGGGTCGGGCATCACGCCCAGAGGAGCGAGAGGCTCGCGGTTCGGGAGTAAGCGTGCGGGCAGCGAGCGCAAGCCGGACCTGGGAAAACCAGGAAAACGAGAAACTTTGCCAAACCCCATCAAATCAATCAGGGCTCCAATCAATAGAGAAACTGGCTAACCTACAGGCGCTAACGGTGGAAGAACTCAAGCGGAGCGTCATGAGGCTGCGGCCGGGGAGACGGTCGTGGGTGCAGCGGCCGAGCGAACCACGTCCGAGCGGGTGAGCGAGGTGGAGAGGTGTGTGAGCAGGCTGATGCGGAGTCTGGGTGAGATGGGATGTGGCGGCGACGTTCAGGGTGTTCAGAGTGGCGACCCAGCACCGATGGAAACATCTACGGAGGAGAGAATCAGAAAAGTGGAACTGGCGGTGAGCAAACTGACGGACATCATTGGTAAAAATAACGACTCTTCCTGAAGGAAAACAAAAACCTGCTTCTTCTCCTGGATCTACCAGGAAACGAAAATATGTGCCCCTGGACCTCAAGGAACTTCCAACCACACCGACATTCATGCACTTTTATAGCATGAAATTTAAACCAGAAACTAAACGCAACCTAAATCCGTACGCAATAAATGCCAGCATCATAAACGCTACCGGACTTCCTCCCAAGTCAATTACCACCAGCGGTAAAGATAGCTTCACACTCGAAGCAAGGGATAATGAACAGGGACAACCCATGCTGACCATTACTAGTGTGAATAGCATGCCCTGCGAAGTCATACTCCACCCAAGACTGAACAAATCCAAAGGACTCATCTACATCAACGAGTACAACATGAGTGACTTCGACGAGTTTGCGGCCGGACTGAAGGAAGCTTACGACATCAGCAACGTCATTGACGCTACATTCATCAAGACCAGACGCGAAAAAACCAGCGCCCTTATCCTCGAATTCAATTCCGAATCACCCCCCAGCTATATATATATATCGCAGGTGAGCGCGCGGACACGCCAGTTCATCCATACATTGACAAGCCCATGCACTGCTCCAACTGCCAGCTGTATGACCACACCAAAAAACGCTGCAACAGGCCACCAACCTGCGCAAACTGCGGCACTGCAGGACACTCGGGTGATCACTGCCTGGAAGCAGAAGTCAAATGTCTCCATTGCCGCGGGCCCCACCCAGTGAAAAGTAAAATGTGTCCTAAGCATACTGAAGAACAGAAAATAGTAGAAATCCAAGCAAAGCACAAAGTAGGCATCCGTCGCGCAAGACAATTTTACCACATCTCCGAAGAATACTCTGAAAAAACATCAAAAACCTTCACCAAGCACTTCCTTTGCAAAATCGATGCAACCGAAAAACGCAAACTTTCACCGTGGATGCTGGAGAAGAGCCTGCAACTGGAACTTGGGACAAAACCCAACCGTATTTCCTCTAAAGGGAACGATTCCTTTATCATTGAAATCTGCAACTCACGCCAGAGCGACTCTGTCCGCAACATAAAGTGAATTAATAATATACCTGTCACCATCTCCGAATATTGCCACCCCAATGCCGCCAAAGGACATATACGAGTACGACCTGACCGATTTTGAGAACTTCCGCAAAGGACTCAAAGAAGACCACGACCTCTACGATGTGACCAAGGCAACATGGATCCGACCCAAGAACCCACTCGCCCAACCATTGCTCCTAACTTTCCGTGGAAACCTCCCAGAATATATAGCAGTGCCAGGCGAACAGTCAAAAAGCAAAGTATACGCATACGTACCACGCCCAATGCTTTGTAAAATATGCCTGGAATACGGGCATACACAAAAATGGTGCTCAAGCAACACCCCAATCTGTGCACGATGCGATAACGCCAACCACAGTGCCAGCGAATGTGCCAGCCCCAGTATAGAATGTCACCACTGTGGCCAAAATCATTTCACTGGATCCCTGAAATGCATCGAATTCAAATACCAACAAGAAATTGTAACAATACAACACAAATTTAAACTTAATAGAGCCCAAGCCAAAGCTAAATTGGATTCAGAATGTCCGCAATATCGGCGCTCCTTCGTCAGTGCAGTACAGACGACCGCCGCCAACACAGCGTCAAGCCAAACCCCACCGAGGGAAGTGGAACCTCCGAGCGCTGCTGCTGCTGACAATTCCGTCAAACCTGTGGACTGTAGTACGCGAAGAAAGCGGAAAAACTCCGAACACCAGGAGTGCTCTACGGAAAAGAAGCCACTAACAGAGGCAGTGTGTATGAATCCTGATACCGGCGAACTGTATACCATATCCATACAAATGACCCCAAATTACGATTCCGCTCTCAGCGATTGTGAAATAACCAGCGAGAACAATCCTGCATTCAGAAGAGAAACCGGAGAAATTTTCAACGCATATAAAACAAATCCATCCACATCCGAGCAATGAACAACCCAACCTCAATTATACAATGGAACTGTCAAGGAGTTCGAGCCAAGAAAGACGAACTGCTGGAATTGATACACCAGCACCGACCAGCAGTCGTAGCGCTACAGGAAACCAAGCTATGGCACAACTACACATTCTCTATACCCCCAACACTCCCTTCTCATCAAGTATGGCCACTTCAACTTCACCCCCCATGGAGGAGTGGGTTTACTTATCCATAACTCGGTCCCATTCAAAGAACATGGTATGACATCCCAGTTCCAAGTCATCGCCGCCACTATCCAACTTAGTCGGCCAATCACAGTCGTCTCAATGTACTCATCAAGAAATCATAGCCTTACCCTAGAAGCACTTCGTGACCTAGAAAATCAACTCCCTACTCCAAGCATTATGATGGGGGATTTCAACAGTTATAGCACAATTTGGGGATGCAGAACCACGGACACTCGGGGGCGCATTCTCGAGCAATATCTAGAACAGTCAAACCTCATTCTTCTAAACACGGGATCCCCAACCAGAATCTCGTACAACTCAGAATCCTCCATAGATCTAACGCGAGCCTCTCCCCGCCTGAACGCCGAGTTGCAGTGGTCCACCTGCCTCTCTCCGGAGGACAGCGATCACTGCCCGATCCTAATCCAGCTGATGAGCAGACAACAAAGCGAGCCTAGCAGAACTGTGTGGTGCCTAAAAAAAGCAGATTGGTGCTCATACGAAAACCATCCAAAGTGGAACGAGCTAGAAATTTCACCGGAAACTAACTGTGAAGAACACCTTCAAGCCTTCATTAATGCCATACTGGCTATAGCTGCGCAGTGCATACCCATCATTGAAATTAAAACTTTCTTTCCAAAGCCCTACTGGAGCGCAAAATTGACAGAAACACGACGAAACCGCGAACGCCTCTACCAAAAATAACGCCAGACCAAATCGGTGCAAAATGCGCTTCGTTGGAAGAGAGCACGAGCAATCCACGGAAACCTCCTACGTGATGAAAAGCGGAAAGCGTGGATAAGTTTTGCAAATACGTTTACTAAAAATACGCCTCTGACAACAGTATATGCAAATATTCGCAAAATAAAAGGCCAACCCCAACGGAAAATACCCATCTTGCAAGAAAACAATATCACGTATGCCACCGTACCCCAAATAGCTAACAAGCTAGCGATGACCTTCAGCAATACAAGCAGAGCCACAAACTATCCTGCCGAATTTCAACGAGAAAGAGTAAATGCCCAAAACAAAGGTTTAAATTTTTCATCTACGAACTCTGAAGTATACAATATACCGTTCACAGCAGCTGAGCTAGAAGCTGCTTTGTATAACACCAAAGACACCTCTCCTGGAGCCGACCAAATCTCCTACCAAATGTTAAAGCACCTACCCGAAGCCGGCAAGCAGCACCTACTATCGATGATGAACAAATTTTGGCTGAACGGATATTTCCCTCCAAGCTGGCGGGAGGCCATTATAATCCCCTTTCCAAAACCGCATAAATCTCCACAGTCGTCCCAAAATTTCAGGCCCATCGCACTAACCAGTTGCCTCTGTAAAACAATGAAACGTCTTGTCAGCAATAGACTCGTGGACTTCTGCGACATGCACGGCTGCCTCAACAACATCCAGTGCGGCGGTAGGCGAAGCAGATCTACAACTGACCACCTAGTGCGCCTTGAAACTACGATCAGGAGAGCTTTCATACACAATGAACACTTCGTGTGTGTGTTTTTCGGCCTAACAAAAGCGTATGATACAACATGGAAATTCGGAAGAATGCGGGATCTCCATCAAATGAAACTACGAGGAAGACTCCCCTCGTTCATCCAAGAATTCTTGCGCGATCAGACCTTTAGGGTTCGAATAAATAATTATTTGTCCGACCCCTTCCCGCAAGAAGAAGGCGTCCCGCAGGGCTCAGTGCTCTCGGTCACCCTTTTTGCCATCAAAATCAATGGTATCGCCTCTCTAATCCCTCAGGATCCGCGATTTCATGCCTCACTATTTGTTGACGACTTCCAGCTCGGCTATCGACATAGTGACCTAAATATCATCCAAACTAAACTCCAGGAATGTATTGATCATGCAGTACGATGGACCCAGACGAATGGTTTCACCTTCTCATCAGAAAAATCCAAAGCCGTACATTTCACCACGCTGCCCGGTATCCAGATGCCCCCACCGCTAAAAATCGCAGATGAAGATATCGAGTTTGTTGAGGCTATTAAGTTTCTTGGACTTACCTTTGACACAAAGCTCACATGGAAAAAGCACATAGACGAAATTAGAGCAAAATGTAAGAAGGGATGTGCAATTGCTTTCCCTAAAATATTATTTTAAAATGAAGAGCCACTTTGGTAACCCAGCATTTAACTCTGTGATCCCACCTACTGATAGAAGATTGTTTATAAATAAGAAAGTTATGCCTTCATTTGCCATTCGCACCCTCAATTTCATGGAACCTCTAAATCTCGAACCCCCTCCTATCAAACCCGCTTTCTCATACCGGCTACTGATAATTGATGTCCCAACGTGGAACACGGTCACCGTCGACATAAACATGGACCTAACAGCCCTAAAAAAGGAAACTACCCATCCATCAACTTACATCCAAGAATACCGCCGACTAAGAAACGAAAACTACCAAGGCTTCATTGCAATCTTCACAGATGGCTCCAAAAGCAGTGACGGCGTTGGCGCGGCTGCATTCTGTAGCAGCATTCAGAAACAGATCTCACTCCCCCAAACATTTACTATATTCACTGCGGAACTGTATGCTATTGATTTAGCACTACAGATCATTCGTGGGCGCTCTGAAAACCAGTTTATTATTTTTAGTGATTCCCTGAGTGTTTTGTGAGTGCTCCTCAACAAACGCACGGACCATCCTCATGCCCGCCTTCTTCAACATCAGATTCACGACCTTGCCCAGAACCGTAAAACCACTAAATTCTGCTGGGTCCCGAGCCACGTGGGGATTCAGGGCAACGAGACCGTTGATGGCCTAGCGAAGGCAGCTGCACTTCGCCCGCCCGAGCGATTTTCAACCTTTTATAGGGACTGGTTCTCAGTGCTTGAAAAGAAGATTCACAACAAATGGATGGAGGACTGGCACCAGCGCAGGAGCCTCATGCACGAGGCCCAGCTTGAACCGGGATCATGGCCCAAAAGAAAACTGCCACGCCGAGTTGAGGTCGTATTAAATCGACTCAGAAGCGGCCACACCTATCTCACCCACAGCTACCTCATAAACAGCGAGGTACAGGAGCCCCCGCCTGGCTGCCCTCTGTGCCTGGGGGCGCGCCTCACGGTGCGCCACGTACTTATCGACTGCGCTGCGCTGCGCAACACGCGACGACAATGCTTTGAAGTCTTCTCTGACAATAGCCGGCTACCTTCAGTAAGCAATATACTTGGCCACAATGCGCCTGTAGACCAGCTGATTACCTTTCTTAAAAAAATAAATGCTTACGACGTGATCTGATACGGGGAACAATTCAAACTCCTGAAATTACGGTTCTTCAAGCCTGAGCCATGCACCATCAAAATGTACCCGCAAATTACCTTTCTTTTATGTTCAGTACGACGTGTCATAATGCGTGAGCCTCTTGCCTATTGCTGTAATCTGCCTTAGTAACAATCTCTGAGTTTTTCCCGGCCAGCGCTGGGGGGGGGGTCCACATTGGCTTTATGCTGGCGACCCCGGTAGAAACGTTTTCGTATAATTATTATTATTCTTTTCTGAACGACGAGATTACTCTTACTTACTTAAACGAGCAAGGCATTAAAGAAGTAAAATTTGATCACTACTTTAAAGGGTGTAATGAGTTGGGAGGCTTAGTCGAAATTTGTGTGAAGCTATGCAAAAGACTAATCTCTGGATCTTTAGGTCGTGCTACTCTAAAGTACTCAGATTTCGAGTTTCTCATCAACAAAGTAGTGCACCTAGCAAATAAGAGGCCTGTAGCATTTAAAGAGGTCCTCAGAGAAAACTCTAACGAGGCAGAACTTCCTTCTCCTATCACCCCTGAAATGTTGTGTAAAGGCTACGAGCTGCCTTCTGTAAATTTGATCCCTGGATTACATCCTAGCGACTCGGATCCTGAGTGGTCAGAAACCGATAGTACGGGATTCGTACGCTCGGCCTATGACGAGCTTAGTAAAGCTAGGTCTCGTCTCTTAGAACTTTACTCTGACGAATTTCTCTTCAATTTCGCTCAGCAGGCTACTTCAGTGAGGGATAGGTATAAACCTAAAAAACACGAACCTTTGAAGCCGGGCGATCTTGTCCTAATTAAGGATCCAATGCAAAAGCCCGTGAACTTTCTCTTAGCCAGAGTACAGAAAGTTATAATCAACGATCTTGGAGAGATAATTGGGGCGGAAATAATTAAAGTACAAACGGGCGAGCTGTTATTGCGCCATTCAAAGTGTTTAATACCTTTTCTCACCCCCAGCTCGGAACGTGCTTCGTCACCGGCAGCGGCCCGTACTCGGCGCTCCGATCATATACCATCATTATACCACGGCCGCAGCGTGCCGGGGCTCGCGTTAGTCGTGACGAGACTCGCCGGCAGTTGCTGTCCAACTTGGCGTAGTGCCGTGCGGCACTAGTATTAGTATTAATTGTAGCGTTAGTAAAATTTTCTCTAAATTTAAGGTTAACGTTCTAGTTCACAAAATTAAACTTTTGTGTGTGGGAGTGTTGAATAAAACGAGCCATGGGCAAAATGTAAGTTTAATTTTTGTGACACCAATATAAACAAATCTAATTTCAATAGTAAAATTTAAACGCACTATGGAAAGAGTTATCGCTTGTGCTGGGCTTGTCTACCAACAAGCCTAACCATGACACAGTTGCTGTTCTTGATTACCGCTCTTCTTCTTGAGTCACCTTCAGATTAAGAACGCAAACGAGCTCTACTGAAAATCATCAGATTCTGCAGGACTTCGGAGCCAGAAGCACTTCAGCGCTTCGGGCTTCAGCATTCGGTCACCAGGAAAGGAAGCTCCAATAGCTTTCCTTGGTTTCGGGACATCATCGTCGTTTACCTGGGACCTAGATGTAAGACATTTTCATTCAAGATTACATTTTTGTTTATTATTCAATGAAGAAAATTGAATGTCAACTATTGTGAAAATACGAACTTCTTCATAAACATGTAAGCTCTTCGTGAAACTCCAAACCGAAGATTGGAGCCGGGCAGCTCTGCGCTCTCGTGGCCCGGCGCGGCATGGGGAAGTTCCGGCAGCGACTTCGTGCCATTCTGTCTTCGCCTCACGCAGTGGAGGCGTAGCAGCGGCTCAGCGGCACTCCTCGGCCGGCGCACGTCTCTTGAGCCCTACTGCACTGAGGAACGGCCTTCTAAGCACGTCCTTTGTGGTGAGTTGGGAAGCAATTCCTGTGCGGTGTTCTCTTTCCATCTCAGTGCGTCGATTATTTAAATAATTGCCAGTGCGAACGGATATTATGAATTAAATTTTGTCTGAGCCGTACATAACTTTAAACTTTAGGCTCAAATAAGCTTGAACTCTTTTGTAACCTAGCAACCAGTCTAGCTGGTTAGCTAAATGCCATTGTTTGTGCTAATATTGTTCAGCTGCTGCAGGCTCGCAAAATAGAGTAATCTTAAATCTTTCCTAAAGTTTTATGAGCCGCGTCAGCATGACCATTTAGTTTCCCTGCAAGGTATAATAAATAAATATTAAAATTATATTTTCTCTTAAAGGCACGAGTACTGGCTCAGACTTCTTGAAGCGAGCTGGAGGAGTGCGGAGGGTAACCGCGCTGGCCCGTTGCTAAAACTCCGGGCTCCCACCGCTACGTCATCGGGGCGAACCGTGCCGGCCAAGTCATACATTTAATGTTCTATTCATTTTTTACTGTTCGTACCTATGCTCAGTAAAATCATGGCTGCCGCATATAGTTTTACTCCTTTGGTGACCCTTCTCCAGATTTCATTTTCAAGAAGCACACTATCGGCAGTACACCACCGACAGCACACCACCGCCAGCACACCACGGGCAGCACACTACCGGCAGCACTCCACCTGCAACACAAAACCTGCAGCACACCACCTGCAGCACACCACCGACAACACACCACTGGCAGCACACCGCCTGTAGCACACCATCGGCAGCACACCATCGGCAGCACACCATCGGCAGCACACCACTGGCAGCATACCACCTGCAGCACACATTTGGATGGCTCTAAACCACGGATGGCCGCTCTCAAATGATACGGTCATTAACCAACTGAAAATTTGGCGCCTTCAAATCATCCATGGCCAACTATGAATTTCACATCCGAGCTCGACCGCGCGTAGTTAAGGGTGCGTTGAGGGAGTGTTAAGGGAGTCCTCCCGTCAAAACTGAGTTTTGATCCGATTGGTATGCAATTTGGCCAGCATATGTATTGTGGGAAGAAAAATTTTGCAATATTAGTTTTTTCAGTCACTTCCATATATATTTCAAAGATATAGAAGTCAACAAGTTTTTATGCTAGGAGGAAACATAGACAGTTTTGGAATCCTTGGAACATTTCTAACAAAAATAAGGTAGGGGATTTTGTGTTTTAATCTTTTTTACTTTATATATGCGATATTTTGCCACAATATATAAAGTATAACGAATTTTTGGTTTTGAGCAATGATAAAAAGAAATCAAATGTACAAATGGAAAAAATCAGACCTTAATTTTGTTAGTAATGTTCCAAGGATTCTAAAACTGTCTTTGTTTTCTTCCTAGCATAAAAACTCAATGACTTCAATTCTTTTGAATTTTGAAAATAAGTCACTTTAGAGTATAGGCCAAAACAAAATTTTTTGTTTAAGTGTCATATAATGGGAAATTTATGTAATTGAATGCTGTTTTTATTTCTATAATCTCCATGCATAACCTTATATTCACACTGTGAATTGTAATTTACAAAAAAAAATTACATTTTTTTACCTATTTCAAATAGGTATGAAATTTTTTTGTTTTCAGTCTGATTCTTTTGAAATTGGACTATTATATGTAACCTTTGAAAAGCAACACAATTTCCTCTATACATTTTTTTGATTCAGGCCTTAGTTTTTTTTAAAAAATTGACGTATTGGTTTTTAGTCCACTGGTTTTGATATTTCAAAAGAGTAGAACTCATGGAGTTTTTCTGCTAGAACAAAAACAAATACAGTTTTAGAATCCTTGGAACATATCTACCAAAAGTAAATTCGAAAATTTTCCATTTCTTCTTTTGTTATCTTTTTATATGGGGTCGAAATGGGGTCGAAAATTTAAAATTTTGGTCCCCTTACCCCCCCTCCCCTGGGGGGGGATCTATTGCCCGTAGCGCCATAAAATTTTAGGTCAGAATAGTCCACCACCCAAGGGTCCTTTTCTAACAAAAACATGAAAAATGAAAATCGGAGAGAAAAGGGGCCTCGGATTTGTAAGGGGCCTTAATGCAGAGCAGGCCGACTAGCCTATAAATCGTACATAATCGACCCTCACGTCCTTAATTAAACGGCGATACGTTTATGATTTTCAATTGGGTTGTAACCGACATCGGCCCGTACACTGATGCGTGCGTACCTGAGTGTTTCCCTCTCCTGCCTTGGTAGTCTACAGCTACTAAAACTGTGGTTTGCAGCTACAGCTAAATAAACCTCATGTTTTACAGAAAAGAAACTACACAACATTATTTGGCGACGAAGATTTCGAATCTCCAATGGGAATTTGAATTTTAAAAGTGCTCTAAAACCAATATGACGCATTCTACAGTTAGCTGTCCTCCATTCGACGTTGAAGTGGAAACAGTGTGTGAATTTTTACAAAGATTCAAAGTGCAGTGTGCAGACTCTCTTCAGAAGGCGGGAAACAATGGTGGTAAGAAAGCTAGTATTTTAGTTGAAGCGTTGCCTGTAAACATCATTACTGATCTACTACAAAGAATTAAACCTACGTTACTCACTGATGCTACGTATGATGAACTAGAAGAGAAGTTAATACAGCAATTTCAAATCAAGAATCCATCGTCGGCGCATCTGTTACATTTCTAAACAAAAAGCAAGGTTTTAATGAATCTCTTGAGAGGTGCATTCGTTGCAGATTCATCGCAAATTCTCAGTGCAGTTCTACAGAAGTGAGATCGAGAATCGTTCAACGAGTGTGTTGAACATGCTAAACTCATCGAACAATTGAGTTCCGATGCTCACAATATTATTCGTGAGAATTCATCTTAATCGTTTTTCACAACAAAAAATTACAGCCGAACTACATACAGTATGTATACGTTGCGGCGCTAAGCAAAAGCATCTTACAAAGCTTTGCTATGCTGTGTAATTTAAATGTAACATGTGGAAAAATAGGCGACATTTCTAAAGTTTTCAAATATACGACTGCAGCAGGGCCTCCTCCGGCTAAGCCTACACGTGGGGGACCTACACGTGGAGGACCAACACGTAGAGAATTTCACGCAGTCCAACTTACATGGTTCAGCCGGAACTGGTGCGGTTGTCATGGCAACGTCAAAAGAGAAGAATTTTCAACGCGCGGCTCGCAGAGTTCACGCGAGTTCCTGCAGCGAAAAAAACGAAGTCACTCTAGAGAAACCTAGCAACGATACTTGTGACTGTAACTCTGTTTATAATTTCTCTGAAGTACATAAAAATTACTTGAATGATTCTCATTTTTAAGAACAAACACTAATGTAATTAATTCCCTTTACTAAAGAGCCAACGAAATCGAAATGCCATTTAAATGAAAAACCCATTGAATTTCTTCTTGACAATGGCAGTGCGGTCTCGACTGTACGTGAAAGTGATGCACTTGCTGTTGGTTCTGTCATAAATCCTACGTGTAATAAATTGCTCGGATACAGTGGTGGCTCTGTAAATTTGCTTGGTCAATCTTCAGTAATCATTAGTTATAAAGACGTTAGTTTCAATCATAAGTTTCTCGTTGTGGAAGATGATAGAATCAACTTACTTGGCTGTAACGAGCCTCGAGTTTTCTCGTGTCCGGTGGCAGTACAGTACAGAAGAAGGATATAAACAGACGTTTCATTCATCTTCTTGTTACTTGTAAATCTGTAAGCCAAAATCAAACAATTCTCAATAGATGACAAAAACCTTCAGTTCAATTAAATTTCAAATTTTAATTCAGAATTATGAAAACACAGTAGAGTTGCACGAATGTAAGCTAGACTAAAAATTCAATTAAGAAAAACACTTACATCAGTATCAGGATTGGCCTAGCCTAACTGATCCACACTGGTAGGAAATTCATTCAATGGTAAAGACCTGCTGCCGTAAATTTAGCCTTTGAACGCAAATGTTCCTGGCTCTGAAACAAAATATAGAACTATGATTTGACGCCAAAAAGAAACTAGCAATGATCTTATTAAATAGCAAAATTTTAATTCCACGAACAAATTTCATATACAATTAGCTCCACTAAGACACTTCAAACACAAATTAAAATGAACAATCTTAGCTAGATCTTCCAAAATTCTGCAGTTGAACGAATCACTGGTTATCAATGCAGCCGCAGCCAACCAACATCCGAGCTTATATAGAGCCGACAAAAACGTAGTTGTACGTTAGGGCTTAATGACAATTATTGTTCACAAATATTAAAAAAGAGCGTGAGAACAACGCACTCCCCCCCTAGTACGCAAGTACTAATTCCCACAAAGGTAAATCAGTTCGCAGATCGGTCTTTCGTAATAAAAGATCTTTGTCTTGTCGTCCGTTACTCTCACTACTTTAATGGTAACAGATCTGACTAGGTCGTCAACGCTCCTTTTTACGTTCGTGACAATGCCAATTGGCCAGCAATTACGCTTAACATTTAACATTTAACTTAATATTTTAACACTAAGCAGTACAACATCGCCAGGAGAAAGATTTTTCCTCTTCATTTGCCACTTCGTCCGATTCTGAAGAGACTGCAAGTAGTTTGACCTCCAGCTCTTCCAAAATTCTTCAGAAAGAGCCACCATTCTGCGCCAGCGTCGCTGCCGGTAAGTTACCAGAGAAGTTTCGTCGACATCTAATCTAGGAACAGTGTCGTTTTCTCTCTTCATAGTCAGCAACATTGATGGGGATATTGGCTGAGGATCGTTAGGATCTGAAGAGACTAACCATAAAGGGGTTGAATTGACCGTGGCAGTGGCTTCAACTACAAGCGTGCTGAATTCGTCCTTAGAGAGTTTAGTCGCAGGAGCTCTTAACAGAGCTGCATCAAGAGCTCTTTTTATCTGACCCACCTTACGTTCACAGACTCCTGCGAAATGTGACGCGTGTGGAGAGTTAAATTCCCACCTGATGCCGTGAGAGTTTGCTGCCTTTGCTAAATTTTCGAGATTCAAGTCATTACTAAGGCCAACAAAGTTTGTGCCACGATCACTTCGAATAAGACGACATTATCCTCTAATGGCAACGAAGCGTCGCAGAGCACAGTAGAAAGAGTCCGTGCTGAGAGAGTTTAGCATTTCCGTATGTACGCCTCTCGAGGCTAGGCACGTGAGAACGAGGACCCACACCTTCTTTGAAGACGTTCGGCGCGTCTTTCGCCCCTCACCGATGACCCATGGTCCCATGACGTCCACAGCAATATTAGTGAAGGGCAGAGTTTCTTCGAGCCTGTCCACTGGCAAGTCAGCCATTATTTGCTCAGGGGGCTGAGAGCGAAGCTTACGACATGTCACACATGAATTTAGGTATTTTCTTAAGACTCTTCCACAGCGCATGATGTGGTACCCTGCGGACCGAAGGGCTCCCAAGGTCACATGGCGTCCCTGGTGCCTACTGCGCTCATGATAATACCGAATTATCATTCAGGTGACAGGGTTATCAGCAGGCAAGAGGACGGGATGCTTCTCACCCAGAGAGAGCGATGATCTAGACAGACGCCCTCCTACCCTGAGAACCCCTTCTGAGTCTAGGTAATGGCACATCCCTATTATAGCACTATTAGACAATAAAGAAATTCCCCTCTGAAGATCAGAAATTTCCTTCGAGAACGAAGATTGAACACTCTTAATTAACAGTAGCCTGGCATAAGGAAATGCATTTAGTCCACAACGAGATGCTAAGGGCGTGCCCAAGCGTCGTTTGACGGCATAATTTTAGTCCGCACTATCTTTAATAAAGTTGACACAATTTTCTGAATTTTAGACCAATCTGAAGTTTTGTGAGTTAGAGTGTCCAGTATTCCAAGACCAATCACTGAAATCAGGGTTACTACAGGCAATTGTTCTGGAACTTCCGGTAACTCCAATGTCGAGAGGTCACCGAGAGCAAGTTTTAAATTTAAAATGAATAGAAATTCTGAACCGCGGAGCCACACTGAGGTGGTGATAGACTCTGGATCGCCAGGGCGAGTAGCCAAGTCTGCTGGATTGTTCAAAGACTCGACATAAATCCACTGTTCAGGTCGTGAGCAAGAGCGTACTAGGTTCACACGACGAGTCACATAGCGAGAAAATCTTCTGTCATTGTTTACAATATACGCAAGTACAACCTTACTGTCAGTATAATAGTTTACGCAGTTGGGTTTGCAGTACAATTCCTCAATAATTCTGGTGGTAGAAATGCACGCAGCAGCCGCAGCACACAGTTCAAGCCTAGGAAAAAGGATGCTGCTCGATCTAGGGGCCATTTTACTCTCACCGTATAAAAATGAGACTCCGACTCTATTAGATTTGTCGACAATACGCATGTAAATTACGTGACCAATTTCGACATTAGAAGCGTCACAAAAAACGTGCAAAGAACGCTCAGTTACATCGTCAAAATCTGCAGGGATAATACTTCGAGGAATAGACAAAATTCCCAAATTTTGTACGGAATTTTTCCAGCGCTGCCATCTAATACATTGAGAGAGTGGCAATGGGTCGTCCCAATCCAAAATATTATTCAAATCAGAGTCAAAAACGTCTCTTTAAATTAGGCGGCCTTCTAACACAATCGGACTGGTGAAGCCAATAGAATCATAGAGCGAATTATATGGTATATATTGGTATATACCAAGCCTTTTCCTCTTTTCACGTAGAGGGTGGCTAGTATCATTTACATGATACTTTACAGGGAATGTACATGATAAGGGTTCCCCAGGCCCCTAGTCACGCCCGAGCTTTAGGCCTCATTTTTCTCTCGTTTAGTGCTCAGGTAACATTCCTTGAGGACAGTGACCATACTGCTGGCAACGACCCTGATTTGCCGCATCAGCGTTTTTCACGCCAACTGCCGCTCACAGGGATCGAACCTGGGCATGAAGCATAGAACGCAAGCGCTCTATACACTCGGCCACTGAATTAACCGTGGACAAAATACCTCTCTTGGTAAACGGCTTGTCTGGCAAGGCACAATTTACCACGAATCTATCACTGGAAAGTGTCCACGAAATTCCTAAAGTTTGATGGGAACTGTTAGAATATATTTCCTAAGAAGTTACTTTAGTTGCTCTGTCAGAGACTGGGAAGGAGTTTACAACATTATCGTCATTAGACATTATTTTGTGCAAATTCAGACAATAGGAAGATAACACAAATTTAGCTGCAGAAAGAATTTCCACAGCTTCCTCTCGTGACCGAGCACATCCCAGGCCGTTGTCTTCGTAAAAGTTATCCCTAATGAAAGAATTTGCCTTTCTCTTAACAGTTTCGTCAAAACTCAAACTCTGTATAGAGTCAGCGGCAAATCGAAGAGCGGCTTCTGCAACTGCCGGACTAGAAGTGTTTCCGAACACATGAACCCTAGCGCGGGGTTGAACAATTTCGCTACCGGGATCATTGTCTTTGAACCAAAAAAATCTCATTAGATCTCTTGGTTCGGGGGGCACATGAAAAGAGTGATACATCGACTCTATATCGGCAACAAATGCTACTTTGTTCTCGCGAAAACGCAAGAGAACACTTCTTAACGTGTTATTCTGATCGGGCCCCTGTAAGAGACATGAATTTAGACTAGTAGAACAATACGAGGCAGCACTATCAAAAACTATCCTAGTCTTTTTCTTAGGATGCTGCACGGGAAATACTGGCAAAAACCAAACCTTACCGTCGCTCCGCTCGAGCTCTGCGCAGGGAACATGTTCGACATGTTTTAGATCAATAAATTTCTACATAGCACTTAGACACTGTTCCAGCTTACCAGGGTCTCTTCAATCGAAGCAGAGCATTTTTCTGGCGGAATAAAACAGGCCTATAGTTATTAGGCATCGTCTTATGTTCATTTTTCAATGGTAAGGGGATTTCTAAATGACCCTCATCGTTGACAATTATGTTATTCTCAACAACACTCAAAACTTTCCTGTCATTCTGAGATAGACCCACAAGCTCGTAGTCTTTACAAGAAGAGAACACAGATGGCGTGGCTATTTATAGCTTTGCGTCGAAATGCTCGTGGTCAACTGTGGTTCTAAGTACGCGCATGCGAGAACGTGCGGCTGGCAGGGCTGTCGGAACTTTTTCGGCTGATCGAACCAAAAGCTTCATGAAAACGTACCAAAAATGATTAAAACGTACCAAATCTATTCAACTATTAATAAAAAGTAGAATTTAAAGGATTTAATCCCTTCTTCAGTTAGAATGAAGCTTCCTCCACCTTTCCTTCTTTCGTATAGACAGCCAATGTTTTTTATTCAATTGTTGACTAAGCTCACATGGTGATTTCCATTTCGTGCAACCTATGTCCTCCAACATTGATTTTGATCGGGTTAATGCGTTTAGTGTTGCTGCTTTTCATGAATTCCTGTTTTTTATGTTTATATGGGTCAAAAAATCCTCTCAGCTGCAGCAGAAGAATGCAGCGGTAACAAAAGCTGCATCGTGAACACGTTAAGCAGCTAATATCTTTACTAAACGCTGCACTTTTTGCTATACTGAGTACCAGAATTTTTCAGGCACTTTTTCCGTGTTTAAAAGAGCATCTTGAACAGACAGTTCTCACAACTCCATGTTAATCATGTCATCCCGCTCATTTTTCAAGAGATTGGAGAATTGTTTTGCCAGTGGTATTATTGATTTACATTTACCTTCATATACACCGACTGGATCTAATGTTTCCGATAGTTCCAACTTGCTGAACATACCGTGAGACATGAAACGCTGCATCATTTGTTTGTTAGACATACGAACAAGTTAAGAACTTTCAACCAAAACTATTATTTTATTTTGTGACATATTATGGTGACATTTCTCAGGAAAATGCTTTTTGCAGCTGCACCCCAAAATATACATAATTTATATTGACATTGTTTGAGTGGGTGCCAATATTTATCTTGCTAATGTCATTCGAAATCAACCAATCATTTTAATGAAGTAGTTTATGACAATTTCATTCCAGCTTTAAAATAATTATTTAATTTATGAATTCTGAATGTTTCTGCTTGGAATTCTAAATAACGTTTATTTACGAACGGTAAAATGTGAGGAATGCAAAATACGATTTTGGAAGGGGATCTTGTAGATTTGCTGATATTCTCAAACAAATTCCATTTAATTTGCCTATCATTTACATGAAAAGTGTTGTAGCTCCCACAAGTAAAGGTAACATTTCTTGGCAGGGCAAAATTTCTTAAAATAATTATACAAATCTTTAAAACGTACCAAAATTCGGCCCTTTAGGTTACCGTCGAACCAAATGTACAACAAAGTGAAATTCGGAGCAGACCGTACCAAATTTGTACGAACGTACCAATTTCGGCAGCCCTGGCGGCTGGACTATCATACGGACAAATAGAGCCTACTACAGCACAACCTAATGGAGTTTCATTCATATGAACAGACGTTTCATTCATCTTCTTATTACTTGTAAATCTTTGCGCAAAAATCAAACAATTCTCAATAGATGACAAAACCCTTCAGTTCAATTAAATTTCAAATTTTAATTCAGAATTATGAAAACACAATAGAGTTGCACGAATGTAAGCTAGACTAAAAATTCAATTAAGAAAAACATTTACATCAGTATCAGGATTGGCCTAGCCTAACTGATCCATACTGGTAGGAAATTCATTCAATGTTCAAGACCTGCTGCCGTAAATTTAGTCTTTAGTCTTTGAACGCAAATGTTCCTTGCTCTGAAACAAAATATAGAACTATGATTTGACGCCAAAAAGAAACTAGCAATGATCTTATTAAATAGCAAAATTTTAATTCCAAGAACAAATTTCATATACAATTAGCTCCACTAAGACACTTCAAACACAAATTAAAATGAACAATCTTAGCTAGATCATCCAAAAATCTGCAGTTGAACGAATCACTGGTTATCAATGCAGCCGCAGCCAACCAACATCCGAGCTTATATAGAGCCGACAAAAACGTAGTTGTACGTTAGGGCTTAATGACAATTATTGTTCACAAATATTACAAAAGAGCGTGAGAACAACACAGATATTTGTTCTAAACTCAACGGAAATGTTATCATCCCTGATCAATGCGAAACTATAAGCAAAACATATTCTCATAGTTTGGCGCGAAGCTTGTCTTAGAAATATGATTCGTACTTGTCATCTGATTCACAGTCTAACGTTAAAGATACCGTTCATCTTGATGAGTTGCCCCCTACATACAAGGTCACATGGAATCCACATTGTAGCGACATGGATTGTCCATGTTTGCCATATGGGTTCTTTGTGCCCATGCTATGTGGAAAGCAATGGACTTTTGGGAAGTGGCTCCATGTGGTACCCACATGGTTAGGACACGTGTAGAGGATGTGGGTCCTACATGGAAACCACATGCCTCGTGGCTATCCCTCGCTTCTGTCAGCTAGGATTCATGTGGTAATCACGCAGGGGTTCCATCTATAAATCAAGCAGACTTACCATGAATTCTTCCGACTTGTATTATACATTTTTTAAATGTGGTTACCAAAGTTAGTCGGTCGCTCCGGTGTGACTGTGCCGTTGTATTGCCCCGTGTTGCAGCAGATGACCTGATGAGAAAATATAGAACACGTCCTCCCAAAATGTCATTCTCATCACACACTAAACCTTGATACCATACATGGTAATATTATGTAAACTGATCACAAATGCTTCGCGATTTGCTTAGTAGTTATTTATCAACCGGTACGTTTTTATAGGCATGAGTTATGGCTTCTCAGTATTCATAGGGTTTTATGGTAGCCTTCACCACTTGTTGTAGCGTGTTTTAGTGACATACACGAGTATATTATACTCATATTTGTGTCACAAGCCTGTTATTTTTAGAGGCATGCGTACATTGTGAATGAAACTATTCAACCGACGAACTCGGAGCAATTTACGAATCGAGATATTTTTTTAGAACGTAGAATTTTTTTAGAAGCTTAAAATACAAAGTATAGTCTATTATTCAAGCATTTTCACTTTTATTTGCACTTTTGGCCTTATAATATATGAAATTATAAGAAATGGAATTCTTCTATATTAAGGCTCCCAAAGAAGAATGAAAACTATGAACCCACAATGGCATAACTTGTACCCAGCTATAAATGTATACCCGGTAAAAGCCCGTTCATCAACTTTTTCTGGAGTAGATATCCGCAACATTAATTTGGAATGAAAAAAACAAGCTGTCGAGAAGTAATTTTTTGCTTTTTTTTAATTCTGCCACAACTTTTAAAAAGTAATGAAATTCCACTAATTATAATACAGTGACAGCGAACTTCAATATTCTAATTCATAAATCATGCTACTAGATTAATTGTCTTGTTATGATATTTTAACTATTTTCATAGTAAACTAAATTCTTATAATAAAATGGCCATGCAAACTTCAGCATTCAGAATCGAGAAAACATATTAACTGAATCGTTCATTTTTTATTTTTCTTAGCATTTTTAAGAAGCAAATTAAATTCCTTTAATAAAATGACAGCGCTAAGTCTAATCTTTAAATTCGAAACATCATGATTCTACATAAATGTACTCTGAAGAATGAATTCTACCTTCAAATGTATAAACATTTTCTGACAATTTACTTACAATATTCAAATTCATATATATAGTTGTTATCACATGTTTATGCATTTTAAGGTATACATATGTTTTTCATTGTATATTTCTATTCCACAACGACAAAACATTGACAAAATAAATGCTACTAACAAACCTCATTCATTTTCATGATAAAAACTTTGCTACTTTTCGTCGAGCTGCTTGAAACTTTTTCAATCAAATGCATGCTCTGTTGACTTCTCAGCGGTATTCGCTCGATCAGCCCTTCCTCTTCTCCTATATCTCGCGATGACAAGGCTGGCAGACAGGAACTTGCTGAGGTCGTGTAGAGAGAGCTCTTTACAGTGTCGTGACTTATTTGCTGCTTCTATCGGTAGAAACAAAAGCCATTCGGTCATCGCTCATGTGTATTAAGAGGAAAGAGTACCCAAAATTCGAAAAATGGCTGTATTTTCGATTTTATTCTCAAAAGAAAGACGAACATGTTAAGAAGCTTTTGTGAAAAAATTAGCTTCATAAGTGCACTCGTTTGCCCGCTACGGGTATTTAAGGTATGGGGAGGAGGGGAGGGGGTAGTGATATTTTTTGTTACATCTCCTCAATGGCACTTTCTTCACGGCGCGACGTTGCTATGTCATCCTTTGTGTCTCTTTATTACTGTATAATGATTTCAAGGGTCCTAGCTGAACCAACCAAAAATAATAATAATAAAAAGATTGAGATTATTAATGTTTCATTGTTCTCTTCTTTGGGAGGATCGGAATATGGGGGTTTCAAAGTGCATCTTCTCCTATAGTTTTTGAGCTACAGTGGTTATTTTGGTATCATTGGATGCGGAAAAACGTGGGCTTTGCAAAAACTAACATGGCGATTCAAATTCATTTTCGATTAGAAGCTGAGACGTCATAAAGGACGAAATTTTCCGAAAAAAGACTTGCCTTGGAATTATTTTTGTTTTTTCTACTTCAAACTGAAGTTTAGTGCATGCTAGTTTTTGGAATTCACAAGTTTTTCGGCATCCAATGACATTAAAATCATCAATTTTACTCAAAAACTGTCGGAGGAGATGCATTTTGTTAAACCCCCTTGAAATCTAGTTTTTATGAATATCTTGTTTTCTACGGGGAAAATTGCACTATTTAATAGAAGACAAATGAATCCCAATTGCATTTCCTATCACTATATTAAATTTCATTGCTCTATGTTCCATATTAAAGAAAAACTTCCTAAAGGTGCTCTATCTCCTAAAATATGAATATGTAACTCGATTGATGCTCTATATTTTTCTAGTCTAAATATATACATAAATAAGGTTAAATATATTGTGTTATAATATATCTGTGAATATTAGATGGCAGTTTGTTATAAATGACACAAAAAGAACTTACCTATTATGCAATCGTAGATTTTGAAACTTTTGAATGGGCGTTTATGTTTTTTCCAAGAAGACTGAACTTATTAGCGACATCTTTTGCCAATAATGAGTTCATTATATTAAACACAACGCTTGAGCTTTTTGACTCTTCAATTAGAGAAAGTTCCTTAGTTACTTGAACACGTTTCTCTTCATTTTCGAGCGCTTTTTCCATTTTATCCAATTCATCAAGGCTTTTGATTGGCAGTTCTGGTAAAAAAGTTGGAAATATTGTTGCTTGTTCATTTTGAAGTGGCTTTGTATATTTTTTTAACGTTTTCAAATCGTCTTTCACACCAGCAATTTCCTTGAAGAGCTTGCTGTGCTACAACAATAGTATTTAATTTGCTTAAAATTTCTTCACCTTTTTCCTCAAATTGTTTTTTCCAGTCGCTCTGATGTACTTCGAAAGCTGATAAGGAATGAGCTATATTACTGCAGGTCTAAATAAATAAAACATTAAAAGTTCCAATAAAGTCAATATAAAAAAAACTAAAGGGATGAAAAACTATTTTGCATGCAACAATGAAAATGGCGTCATTACAGCAGTTACTTCTTAGTTCAAAGAAATGTTATTAGTGAACGAAAAAAAATACTTCTATCGACATTTACTCACAACCAGAAGCAGACATAGCCCTGGAGGTCGAGAGAGAAGACTGAAGCAGTGCGCTACCAACATGGAGTTTCTTAGGAGGAGGAGTCGATGGACAGTGCAAATCCACCGATTTTCTCGGTGAAGCTTTCTGCTTCGTCACTTCAGGGCTACTGCAACTTTCCGTTTCCGTAATGAACTCAGCTTCATGTCGCTTAGCTACGGCCGCTTCGTACGTTGTTGCAGTGCCTTTCAAGATGCAGTGATAGGAACTCCATTTTCGTTATTCAGACATCAGGCACTTTTTTATCATCGCAGACGTTTTTTTGCATGGACATTCCTGAAGGCCAATTATCAAAAAACTTGTTCCCTGAATATTCGCACCATGATGAAGGAACAGTTTCAATCTCATTAGCATCTTCGTAGGTAACGATAGAAAACATCGCGTCCGACTAGAAAATACAAGGACATTTAAAGTTTTGAATCATTGGAAATACAGCGTAGCCCTGTTTTCTAGGAAATATGTAATATTTCAGAACAACATCGTTTACACTTATTGTTATTTTCTTTAAATCTAAGCTTACTTTATAAATTTTCAATATAGATGAATCACAAGGATATCTAAACAATCTGGATTTTTTACGGAGAAGATTTGATACGACTCATTGATTTGTAATTTGCATCACGAAAACAATTTCAACATTTTTAAGCAAACAACACGAGTCCTTACCTTAACAACACGAGTCCACCCGGTATAATTGTCCCATTCGGTAACTGCAGTTTTGTTAATGACTTTTTCAACTCTGGTGCTTTAGTTTTGCAAGATTTGAAACAGTTCATTTCTGAAACGCGATTGCAAGCTTGCTCTACTGGCATTTTTCCAGAACGAATTCTTCTTTTCAACGTACCCAACACATTTTCAAATTTTAATGCACTAAAAGCATCAAGAGGCCCGTACAATTTAACGTCAGAAGTTATATGAATTAGGCTATGGACATTATAAGAAACGTTGCAAAGATCGTACAGGGTTGAATATCTATGAACAAACTGTTCAAGCAATTTGTTGGCATAGTCTCAATTTTCCCTATCTTGAAGTTTTGGGTCGCTAAGAATTCTAACTGATATTGAGAGAATTAAAATGCTGTTATACATTTATTCACTGATTATTTCTGATGAGCATGCAGGTCCTATGTATAAAAGGAATGTACGGAACTCAACTGCATTGAATCTATCTGATTCTTTCAAGCTTCTCGGTCTCTTTGTGAACTCGATAGGAGTCCACTTCGATACTTCTTCCAGTGATTGATTTAGGCTAGTTTTACTCTGAGGAGCCATTTTGAACGGGGGAACATGATACCATAGATGCATAAGCTTCCTCATAACTCCAAGATAAAGTTGATGCATAGGGTCACAGTGAAATTTTGTTACCAATCCAACAGCTAGATTATCTATCGGAGAATCACCAACATGATGTTCAATTTGAGTCCTGTTTTTAATAGATTCGTATGAGCGCAACTCTGAGTTCAAGTTCTCATAAGATATCGCTTTATTCTTGTAAACACCTTTTACAGTACGTTTCTCGCATGCAAAGTAACCGCCAAGGATTTTACATTGTTGTTGAAATGCACGAGCAGGATCGTCACAAATAAAGTTGTGTAATTTAACTGCATAAGTTGTACAACTAATCGTTATTCCATTGCTTAAATTTTTTTTTAATTCATCAATTAAATCTTTTAAATATAAATTGAGATCAGGCTTACCAGGTTCACAATATATTGCCAAATCAAATGGATTTCCGTCTCCGAAATTTTCAACAGAACACAGTATTGGCCAAAACGCAATACTACTTGATTTAAAAAGAGGCAGATCGTCTATGTTGAAAGATGAATTAGAAACCAATTGTTCCGAATTCAGCTTATTGTTAGAACTGTAATACTCATTTATTCCTTTTATAATACCAAAGTATGAAAACTTTCCATCTGCTCAAGCTACGATATGGTGACTGCTTTTAATTCGCAACAGCGTTCGAGCATCTTGTAGGAGGTTGTCGTCCGGGTGATGTTTACTTATTATGGACAGTAATTAATTGATAGATTGGTAGGAATGACTATTTCTAATAGCCCATTGTCTTGAATCGTCTTTAATGGTGCCTTCGCTGACAGGTGCATTAGCATTTTCAACTTCACCCAATTCAGAAAACACTTCTGAATTATTTAAAGACTGCCTGTTCGTTTCGTTTGATTCATTTTCAATAATATTATCTTCACTTTCAACCAGCAAAGTCACTCCGGTTTCCATGGAATCTTCAACTCTAGGTTTAGATGGTTTTTCGATACAAGACGCATCATTCACGCATGACGATGACGGAACTGCAAAAAGACTTTGTTCTCTCGAACTTTATAAATTTTTGCAGTCAGGTTCACCGATATTTTTTTCCGAATTAGCCAAATTATTGGGTCTGCCATTTTTTTCAATGCAGCTTTATTTTCAATTTCACTCCAAATTAACTGAGGGTTTTCATTAATTTGATAATAGTTTCTTTTCCTCTCCATCTTATGTGAACTGAGAATATAACTAGAAAATATATAAGTAATTCGATGCTTCTTTTTCGTTTAAGGGACGTAAATTTGATCATTCTCTCGCACCTGATCAAAGTTCGTGCCAGCTGACGTGCTTTCATATATTTTACCAGGGTACACACACGTACGACAATAATCAAATATTACTTTGGGTAGAAAAATTCCTAGGAAACAGCATTGCCAAAAAAATATTGAGAAGACTAATAAACCTTCTAAATAAAAGGTAGCGAAGTAATTCACGAAGTAAGAAATAAGAAACAAAACTTTCCAAGCAAAGGTTTGTAATTACTGATGAATTTTTTATGAGTATTTTAGACTTAAAATGCTTTCGCATATTAATTATTTATCATATACGAGGGGTAGTCAAAAAGTTCTCAGACAAATGCCATAATTTCTTTATTTAACAGCTGATTACTTATATTTTTCTACGTAAGCTCCATTGTTGTCTATACACTTATGTAATCTATGTTTCCACCTGTATATGCCTTCCTAATATAATTGGGAGGCTTGTTCCACTAGGTTCTTTACAAGAGAGATGTTTTCTTAGTATGTTGATGTGGTGGGTCTTCCTCCTCGTGGGTCATCATCAAGTTGGACTCTTCCTTCCCTCTTTAAAGCGTTTAATCCAATCATATACGACAGCTCTACATGGTGCAGAGTCTCCATAAACCTTCTGCAAAGCTTCGATGCTTAACAGGTTTCCAATTTAGTTAGCTCTGATCTCAAAATTTGCCATTTGAAGGGTTGAAAATTACTATTTTGAAATGCAACCTCTCTCGATGCTGACCTGACATAGACTGATGAGACAGCTGCAAGTTATCAAGGAATCTCCAAAGAGAGGTATCAACTTGTAAAAACTTATAAATCTCTGTTCAGTTCAAAATTATGACATTTGTCTGAGAATTTTTTGACTAACCCTCGTATATTCGTATATATATATATATATATATATATATATATATATATATATATATATATATACATATAAATTGAGATCAGGCTTACCAGGTTCACAATATATTGCCAAAACAAATGAAATTACAGATGGAGATTTTGTAGAGATCCGAAAGTTTAAGAATTTTTCAATTTTTGAAAGAATCATTCGTGTGAGCATTATATTCTAGGTTCTTTACCGCTCTGACAGCTCTTTTCTGTAGAGTAAAAGAGCTTGTAAATGGGCCTATCAAGATTTGTTTTATCAATATTAAGGCTTATTTTATTAGCTTTGAGCCACGATGAAACCTTGTGAAGTTCAGTATTATATATATTTAAATCTTTTAGCTGATATACCCGAGTAAACTTTTGATAAAAAACGAACCTTCAAATGTACTATTTGAAATTATGACCAGTCTGGATAACATTATGAATTAAAATAAATCATATTCTTTCAGCACAGGTTGAGTAATTGCGCAATTAAAGTTTTATTACCTACAACAGGGAATAAATATAGAAGTTCACCACATTTTCTTTCGAAAGGCCACCTGAACATTTCAAAATTTTGGTGAACAAGTCATATATTCTTGAAGATGAGCTCTTGCCACTCGTGTTAGAAGTATCATACTACTACTCAGATACATAATGAATTAAGGTAATGATAATGATGAATCAATTATTGAAAAAGAACTTCTACTGCCCTAATCGAATTTGCAGAAAATATTCTTAACCATGCAAACATTCACTTGAAATATTATAGCTTACTCTGTTCACTGTAGGCGGGGCCCTCCTTCGCATAAATCCAAACTTTTAATTTACCTTGGACGTAGTAGTTATAACTATAGATTTGCATCAAAAATTTAAATTAGGTTTCATTTTCATCACCTTCTTATTAAGAGAACTTAATTTGTACGCACAATTAAGAAGCAACACTTGTTTCGAATCCGACACTTCTGGGAACCCTTTAAACAATTTTAAACAATTTAAACAATTTATTTACCACAGGTGATACACAGGTAGAATGTTTCTTAAGTCTAGTACAATGGTTAAGTTTGAGTATAGCTACCTGTGGGCCCGAACAAGTTCAGCGACTTCTAGGGCATCCTATCATCACGTTATTCTAAGGTGTACAATAATGTTTAACCTAGTTTACTTAGCCTAGTTTCGCATTAGACTGATCATTGAGATAATTTATTCGATATTTTATGCTGTATTTTACAATATAGGTCAAATCGGCTATATTTAACAGTATGTTCGACAAAACGATTCAGGAGCAGACTGAAGATCGGTTGTGTTACCCAAGGCAAGTTACATTATTACATTATCATTAGTTACATGTAGGAGGCAAGATTTGACATGGTGATCTTTCACGACTAGTATTCTGATGGGAAGGGAGACTCAAGATGTCTTTTGAATACTTTGTACGAATTACATTCACGGATCTCTGCAGGTATAGAGTTCCAAGTTTTGGTTCCAACGAAGAGGATACTGTGTTGCGACCGGGCCTTTGAATAACAAGGAAGCATGAATTTACTTCTATTTCGGGTTAAATGGTCGTGATGACCAGTTTGCGCAGTCAATAATTGTCTTAGGCTATTGTCACCATCATTTGTTAATGTTTTGTAAATGAAATTACAGATGGAGATTTTGTAGAGATCCGAAAGTTTAAGAATTTTTAAATTTTTGAAAGAATCATTTGTGTGAGCATTATATTCTAGGTTCTTTACCGCTCTGACAGCTCTTTTCTGTAGAGTAAAAATTTCGTTGGTTTTATTTTTATCAGTTCCGTGCCATGCTTCTATTCCGTTTTGCAAGTATGGAAAAATGAGTGTTCGGTAGAGCATTTGTAAAGCTGTTTCAGGCAGAAAATTTTTAACTTTATTTTAAGATTCCGATGGATTTTGATAATTTAGAACTAATATGAGTGATGTGCTCTTTGAAGGTCAGATGTTTATCTATTATGATGCCCATAAACTTACATGAGTTGGTTTCTTCGATTTCACATTCGCCAATTTTAATGCGTGGGAGAGATACATCTTTCTTGTATGAGAATGTAATATAATTTGTTTTATCAATATTAAGGCTTATTTTATTAGCTTTGAGCCACGATGAAACCTTGTGAAGTTCAGTATTATAAAAATAATTATCAAATAATTTGAGTTAATGAGGGGAGAATGTTCAGATTATTATCACTGGCAGCCCTGGTTTACTGGCAGTGCACACCGCAAATGTTTAGCATGCAGAATGTTGCCGCTCCTTACCGTGAGCGTGACAATAAGGATCATTCTGCTCTGCTGTGGGCGGAGCTTATTTGGCTGGCGAGATGGAGCGACGGTATGGAGCGCGAAGACACCGTCAATGTAAATGGGCCTTAAGACAAAGACTGTCAAAACCGAACTGGAGCGCTTGCAGAGTTTGGGTAAAATTTCTAAAGTGTATGATAGCCAATGGGCATCTCCTTCCGTTTATGTTCTAAAGTCTGACGGCAGTGTAAGAATCTTTGGAGATTTTCAGTCTCCCCATGAACAATTGGTTAAATCCCGTTCAATCCATCCTATCTGTTATTGATGATGTTATTTCTCAAGTCGGCGACGCAAAGTTTTTCTCCAAAATTGATTAGTCAAATGCGTTACTGTAAATTCCTTTGAACGAAGAATCAAAAAAGTTTACGACCATTAACGCCTCGGAAGGTCTATTTATGAACAATTACTTACTTTAAGGTTTGCGTGCAAGTCCCGGAATTTTTCAAGCGTTCATGAATAAAACTCTTTCTGGCATTGATAATACCATTGTGTACAAGGATGATCTACTCATTTTAACCTTTTCTTATGATTCTCATTTAGAAGATCTTGACTAAGTCTTGTCTGTCCTCAAAAGTGCTGGAATTCGTTTAAATCTTTCTAAATGTGCCTTTCTAACTGATCATCTGTCTTTTCTAGGGTACGTTTTCAATAACAAAGGTGATCACCCTAATTCTGAGAAAGTAGATGCAATTCTCAAAGCTCCTGTTCCTAAAAACCTCAAAAAGTTGCAAGCATTCATTGGATTGTGTAATTTCTATAGTCATTTTGCACATAACTTTTCTCATGTCATGCATCCTCTGTTTTTGCTACTAAAGAAAGATGTACCTTTCCGGTGGACTCCAGAACAGGATGAAAGTGTCCATATAATCAAGGATATCTTTCGTTCGCATATAACTCTAAAATTGTTTTATTCCAACCATAAAACTCTTCTTGAAACTGATAGTTCTGGCTATGGGGTTGCTGCCGTATTTATGCAACGCGTTGATTCTTCTCATGATTGGTGTCATGTTCAATTTGCTTCAAGACCTCTAAATAATGCAAAGCGAAACATTTCTAACATCGAAAGAAAGAGCCTTGGTATTGTATTTGGCGTCGAAAAATTCAAGAAATTTCTTCTTGGTGCTAAGTTGCTTATTGATATCTATCACAAAACTTTTCGTATACTTTTTGCACATAACATAGGCGTACTTCTCAATTGTTCCGCTCGTATTCAAAGATGAGCGCTCAAACTTTTCCAGTTTGCCTATGTTTTCAGCTATTCGAAAGGTAAATGTAACGTAAATAACGATTGTCTTAGTACGCTTCCTCTACCCACAATTGTAACAGAACTATAACCGTACGAATTGATCTTTGCATTGAACGCTCTCGATAAAACTTCTATTACGTGTGAAAATATGAAAACTCATACTAATATGGATAGTGAACTATGTCAACTCAAACAATACATTGAGTTCGGCATGCCTCCTAAACCTAATCCTAATTTGTCTAAATTTGAGAACCTTCTACCTCAGTTTACCATCATAAAATGTGATATACTTTATAAAAAAGGGTTTTAATTCCCAAGTCATTACGTAGTTTAGTTCTTGAAACATTATATGATGAGCACCCTGGCATTTGTGGCATGAAGTCGTTGGCCAGATCTGTTATTTGATTTCCCGGAATGGATAAAATTATTGAAGACATCGTACAATGTTGCCCTCAACGCCAATTAAATCGAGCAAAACCTCAGTCTAGAAACGTAGAATGGCTTACTCCTTCTTGTCCTTTTGAACGTATTCATGTTTATCACTTCTTCTACGAGACTAAAATTGTTTTTACTGTTCTAGAAACATTATCTAAATATATTGAATGCAAAGTTGTACCATCCCCGAGTGTGTCAGATGCTATTGAAGCTTTGAGAATGATTTTCAGCAGAAACGGGTTGTGTGATGTGCTCGTAAGTGACAATGCTTCTAACTTTTCATCTCAAGGCTTCAAAGATTTTCTAATTTCAAACAACATTGAGCACCTCACACCTCCTCCCTACTCTCCAGCATGCAATGATCAAGCTGAGAGGGGGGTAAGAGTCATTACAGACCTGTTGAAAAAACTCTCTTCTTCCGAATCGTTCAAATCCCGTTTAGCAAAAGCTTATTTCTATCACATTGTATTCCTCATAGTTTCACAAAAATTGCTCCCTCTGTTGCGCTCAACAATCGTAAATTTGTTACTTCCAGAGATAGACCTGAATATTCTGTGTCCAGGTTTGAGCCAATGTATGTAACTCAATTTGATGTCTGTGATATGTTCATGTTCTGAATTCAAAAAATCATCCCAAGGGGCTGAAAGGAGTTATTGTTAGTAAAGTTGCTGTTAATATCTTTCAGGTTCAAATCTCAGCTTAAACGTAATCTAGAAGAGACACTCTAATCAGCTGCTTCATTTTTCAGGTAATTTAGGATCTATCAGCAGAAAGCGCTGAGCCTTCTGCTTTGTAGCCAGTTAGCAGGTCACCTGTAGAAAATAAACCTCGTAAATCAGGTAGAATAACTAAACCTGTAATGCAAATGGATTGCTTAGTTCTTCCTTCCTTTTGTCATATATTCATCTGAAGGGAGGGGAACTGTTGTATATTAAAATATGCACCGTTATAATGTGGCACTGGTTTTGTGAGTAACAGCTCCGGAAGCTGTTGTTACGCTCCTCCTTTACGAGGTCCAGAAGCTGTTGTTACGCTCCTCCTTTACGAGGTCCAGAAGCTGTTGTACGCTCCTCCTTTACGAGCTCCGGAAGGTATTGTTGCGCGCTCTTGCCTGACTTTCGGACACGGCTGGTTTTAAGAGGAAGTCTGTAACCGACAGCGGTCAGTACACTGATACGTGCGTACCAGAGTGTTTCCTTCTCCTACCTTGGTAGTCTAAAGCTACTGAAACTGTTGTTTAAAACTACAGCTAAATAAACCTCATGTTGTGTTGAAAGAAACTACACAACACCGTCTTATGCTGAAATTTTCCTGATTTCTTTCAATTAGAAACATCCGTTAATTAAATTCACTATGAAAATTCAAAACGAAAAGCAATTATCATTTCTTGATTGTCGTGTCTCTAGGAACGGAGAAAATTTTGCAATTTCTTTATTTCGCAAGCCAACATTTACGGGGTTGGGAACAAGTTCTTTTAGCTTCTGTGCACACACTTCCAAAATCAACGTAATCAAAACGCTGTTGAACCAGACATACAATATTTGTTCATCTTTCAATTATATCCACGCCGAATTTAATTATCTACATTATTTCTTTTGTAGCAATGTGTTTCCTCTTGGAATCATTAACACCCTAAATTAAATAAGTTTTGCCAAGAAAATATTGCAAATTCAACATTCCTGTCATAGGGGAAAATTACCTGTATGGTATTTAACCCTATTTCAGTTCTCCATCTAAAATTAGACCACAAATTAAATTCTTAATCTGTAAGCATCTTTCTAGAGTGAGTCTACGTGCAATACTGATTTGCAAACCAAATATCGGTTCATTTTTTCGACACAAGTACTCAATTTCCTGACTTATGCGTTTTCTGTTGTCTATAAATGTAGTTGTGCGCGTGCGCATCGGCTCACGTCGTAATGATGTCACGCAATATTTACGCATGAGTGCCAGAACACCGCGGAAGGAGTTAGCGTTCTGGTAAAGGGGTGTTTACACTGGGGGACATTTCGGCTTTGAGGCGCGACTCGTGTAGACGAGGCTCACCACAGAGGTTCAAATTTGTGTGTGTGTGTGTCCAAAATTCCCTATTCGCTCTGGTCGAATTCGTGAGGCGCGCCGCATGTGAGCAGCGCTGCCAGCGCAGCTCTAGACCTGTCAGTGTGCAGTTAATAGTCAGCAAGTGAGGTAGCGCCTCTTGCTCACTCGTTATGGCTGACTTGACACTGCCGCGATAAACTACACTGCTTTTAATTGAAATGTACCTACTAAGCCCATCAATGCATTTGTCAGACTAAAAACTGCGAATATAAGGAGGCTGCTTTCCATTATATTTTAATGAAAATGAACGACTATAGTAACATTTCGCTCATGTAAATAAAAAAAAGATTACGTAGCTTACGATGCAGCAACAATATTCACACAAGCTCGTCTACAGCAATCCATATTTCATAGCAGCAGGCCACACTGGCTGGTTTTGTGCTGCATGGCTGCCACTTTTGTTTGACCAAAAATATCTAGTGTGACCTCAAAAAATATCTAGAAACATCTAGATTTAAAAATAAAACATCCAAAAACATATCTAGAAATAAATTAATTATCTACTTTAATAAATTAGTGAAACTTAAGCACATAAGAATATTTATATCATAAATTTCTTTATATTAGGCAATTTATCTTTATATAAATTATCTAGTGTCCTGATATTTACCCTAATAAAGCTTGGTATCCAAATATTCTTCAATTTTACACGTGTTGCGAGTAGGAAGGTCAGTCTCTATTGCATTGCAATTATCAACGCTCAGATTCCTACTTATCAACAATTGTTTTAAGGCTTTCACACCGCTATCTTCATCACTTTTAATAATTTTGCTATTACTAAGTAAGTTGATTCTACTTTATTTGATGCATTATTTTAGTATATAACTTATACACCAAGTAGTTTCATGATAGAAGTATCATTGCTTCCATCCATCAATAAACTGAACTCATTGTTACCAATATCATTGATCAGTATTTCGTCAAAATGAGGCCACAATACATTCATGATAATGTGTGGGAAAATCTCCCACATGCTCGCGAGGTGCCCTTGTCAGTCGGAACCGTGGCGTGAAGTTGGGAGAGTCGCTTTGCTTCTTTCTGTTGTTTTCAGTCGTTTGGAGTCAGTGGGAAGTAATGTCGGTGGAGTTTTTCAATTTTTAGTTAGGATTTAAGGTGAGCGCTGGTCTGTTGCTGCATTGGAGTCGTCCTCCCGGTGTCAACCCTCTAATTTGTCACAATACCTAAGTATCTCTAATTTCTTGCTGCTTCTGTGTTTCAACTATTTTTATGTTTGCGTGACTGTGGCTGTTATTCAGTTTTTGCTTATTTTTGGGTTTATTTAAATCTCTTAAAGGTGTTCAGGGTTTTAAACATTGAAATTTAAATATTGAATTGACGGCATAGTGCCGCTACTCGTAGGGATCGAGCTTTGCTGACATCCCATTGAACTTGAATTGAACTAACGGCATCTCGCCGTACTATATTAGAGATTGAGCTTTGCTCAGATCTCAGTGAACCTAAATTCTTTAACATCAGCTCCTAATACTTGGATGCGCTACTTCTCATCCTTGAGCTGTTTAATAATTTATTTCCTCTGGGCCTATGACTTTCAACCGAATTAACACCTTGAACTATTCTTTCTGTCCTTACCTGAACACCTGCCTTTGACTGTTTTCCTCTAAATTTCCTAACATTCTTCTAAAAGTGGTATTATACTCACCAAGTGTGGCAATAAACTTGGGTGAGTTATTGCAGGCATAATTTGTCGATATTGATTCTGACTCATTTGAATTTGTTTGTTTTGGTTTGCTCTATTTGTTAGTTATTTTGGTTGTACCGTTCGTTTAACTTGGTTTTGTTTGTCTTCAGTATGATTTCTACGTTCCGTGCCATTGACACCGGGGGCACTCCACTGGCAGTTTTCTTTCTTCAGTCCAGCGTCTCGTCTTCCTCACCTCTAACGTGCAACTTCACCTAGGCCTTGCGGGTGCGTGTAGGTGTGTTGTCTACATTGATATTCTGAAATTGTTTTCTGACAATGGTACTTTTGAGTCTGGTCTTGTTCTTTTGTATCTAATCTGAACTTACCTTGTTGTTGTTTCGCTTCAGGTCGGCATGTGGCCTCTTACTCTCTGGCTTCACGCTCTGGCGGCAACGTTTCTGTTAAAGCACACCTTGCTCTGCCCTGCTGAGATGCCGCTCGGTTGTTGTTTCCGTGCCTTGACGCTGCGAAGCATCCTTCCTACTGTCTTTGAGCAACTGTCGCAAACTATTGAACTTTGAAACTTGAAACTTGAAACTTAAAACTTAAAACTACTTATGAACAGATGTGTTCACCTCTGAAGGCCTAAAGGTATAAACTAGCTTGTACGGCTCCTTAATAAAATATTAAAAACTTGTACGACTTTGTTCCTTGTCGATTATTCATGAAAATAAAACTGAAAATGTAAATGAAGTTGTGGAATTTCCCACAAATGTATGTGCATTTTATTCCATGATTTTTTGGTATCATCACGAGTTTTGCAATTGGAGATAGTGTGCTTTAGCTTATGAACCGTGAAATAGCCGTCTTGGTGTCGTTCATAATCTGAACATAACATGATCAGAATATGGTTGCTTCACTATTCAGACAATTTGCTTAAGTAAATTAACAAATATAATATGAATGAAGTGGTAATCAACCATTATGGTGAATTTCTAATTGGAATTTACAGTAATCTATCATATGCATAGCTTAATTGTAATTCTAGCTAGAAAATATCTAGCACGCTGAAAAAAACTATATAGATTTTATAGCTAATATCTAGGTTCAAAATTTTTCATCTAGACTTCAGCAAAAACATCTAGATCTAGCTATATAATATCTAGAGTGGCAGCCCTGTTGAGCAGCGCGCGCTCCATGGCTCGCTCCAATGGTGTCTAGTCTAAACGCACATGTCTCTTGTGAAGGAGAGCGTCCCCCTTATGAATCCATGTTTTTGAGATATCTTGCGAAACTGGGATTTTTGCTGCTATAAGAAGTGTTAGAGGTCAGGTACATCCTGTGAAAAAATGAGACTCGTACGTTCACTCGTACGCCCGCTACGGGGGTTTAAAGAATGGGGGGGGGAGGGTAGGGGGAAGTGGTATTTTATCATGTTACACCTCCCCCATGGCACTTTCTTCAAGGCGCGAAGTTGCTATGTCATCTCCTATGTCTCTGGATTACTCTATAATGATTTCAAGGTTCAACTTGAACCAAATATTTTACAAAATTTTTTATTTGAATTGTTTATGTTTCTTTGTTTTGCTTATAATGTAAACAAAGTTTTTTGGGATTTCAAAATGCTTCTCCTCCTACAGTTTTTGAGCTACAGTGATGATTTTGGTATCATTGGATGCGGGAAGACACGGGCTTTTATAGACATTAAAATTATTTTCCTCAAATTTCCATTTTCAATATGAAAAAGTGTGAAAATTGAAAAAAAGTCCTGTGTCGAAAATGTGCAGCTTTATGACGTCATAACTTATGAAGAATAAATAATTTTGGAATGCATTTTAGTTTCTATAAAAGCCCGTGTCTTCTCGCATTCAATAATACCAAAACTATCACTCTAGCTCAAAAACTGTAGGAGGAGAAGATTTTTTAAAACCCCCCCTCAAATTTCGTTTTCTTCGATTTCCCATTTTCTTTTCAAGAAAATCGAACTTTTACTCTCAGGCAAAAACGATTCCAAATTCAATTTCCTATCAGTATACCAAATTTCATTGTTCTAGGTTCAATAATAAAGAAATAAGTCCGTATGGGGGACGCTCTCCTGAAGCTCCACACGAGGCGTCTACACGTGAGCCCGCAGCAAAATATAGACCAGTGTAAACGGACCTTAACTTACTGGCTCATCCTCCTCATTAAAGGCCCCGATACACAGGCGTTCATTACTCGAGAAATTGCTGTAGTGGATCCGTCCGCCAGTTGAAGTGAGAACTGCCGACATGATACACTCAGCACGCAAGATGAAGCACCGCGGAATGCAATGAAAGGCGACAGTCTGCCTCAGCGTGTCGTACGGGTAGGTGCACGATTGCGACCAGCCGTATGGAGCGCAGGATAGAACCAAAGCGCACGTTGCGCTGTGCTTTGGCCTTCTGTAAGTGCTGCTCATCACATTCTGCAAGCAGTCGAATTTTTTAAATGCGTCTATGGAATTCAGCGTTCGAGTTTTGTCTACTCAATTGCGGAGCAAGACATGGCTGTGCACCTCTCCCGTCAACGTTCAAAACGTTTACTGCTCGTCGCAGTGACGACCGTACTAACCACGGTATACATAAGACAGGTAGGAGCATTCAAGTTATTTCTAGAAAGAGCCCTGGGTATGGTGACGTCACGGGCCCAGAACGAATAGCAACCCAGATAAAGAGTGATGCACTATCTGGCAATAATATGTGACAATATCGAGTCAGCTGTACGAGTACGACAACTTGGACAACAACAATGCGCCCAGTTTCTCGTCGGTATCAGCAAGAATGGCGCCTGCAATTAGAACGAAGAAATGTTGTTTCATCAGATGTGAAAATAATTCTAGAGATCAACCTGATATCAAGTACTTCCATTATCCTCATGAAAATTTTATAGAGTGGATAAGAGCAAGTGTAAAAGAAATTTTGGGTTCAATTAAAGGAATCTAATTTGTGCAAACATTATTTTGTGAGTAACCGCCATTTTCGAAAAACAGTTTACAGAAGAATCCTTTCACCGTTCAAAACTAAAAGTACTTCTTAAAAACGGTGTGGTGCCATGGCCTTATAATGACATGAATTTGAGTATTGGAGGTAAGATATACAATTGTCATGGGTAAATCCAGTACGAATTTATCAGTACGTTTCCAATCCGTGAATTGGCTGATGGTAGTAGTTTGGTGAATTTACATGAATGGTGCGAATTGGAGTGGATGTTTTTTGATCATAACTTTACAATTTTTACTAGCTGGATGGCTAATTAGGGATTATTATATAAATTTTAAGTAGGGGTATGAATAATTTCTACAGATGGTAGAACTTATTCTGATAGAATTCTTTTCGAGGTGCTCCAACAAAATTGGGTCAATGTGAAGTTTAATGCAATCACAGATAATAATAATTGCGATCCCAGGAATCACTTGAGGAACCCATTGGAGAGAGACAGTTGCGTTCATTGAGATAAGACTGCTTGTGCCGAGCTCTTGTAAAAACATAGAAGTAATTTCAAGATTAAACTTAATAACCTTTTTTTTTAATATTCATAATACGCGCAACAGGCTCTCTCTTCTCCATCTGGGGTGGGCCGCGTAGCGGTATTTCAGTTGGGGTGGGAGGGGTGTGAAGGGTATTGTGACTAATAGTTTGGATTTTTCACCGTTCCCTTGTCCACGGTATACTGTATTCATATATATATATATATATCGTAATTTTCTCTTGTATTTGTTATAATTTCCACTTGTATCTTGCTGATTGTTTATATTACTCTCTGTTGGTGGCCCCTTTCTGGGGCTATGCTTAAAATCTGAAATGGCTGAACTGCCATTGACAAATCGTTTTAGTGATCTCAGAGAATCAGAAGATCCCTGCTCTGAAATCGAAGAAGAGCTGTTACTAGCCGCCAATCCTGCCAGCGAAGAAGAGCGAATTGACGGAGATAAAATAATGAGTACTGAAGAAAGAAATGAATCTTTAATACATTGGACTTGGTTCAAAAAGAACATCCTATCAAAGAAAAGAGAACGAACCAGTGTGAGCCTCTCAAGCTCCAACTCTGATTGTGAATCATCAAAAAAACTCGTAAATCTACTTCACCTAAACCAGAGAAGATGTGCCCAACTAACAAAATGCTGGCATCCAAAAATAAAATGTGTACTCTGCTGATTACTCAACTACAGGAGTCAAGAAATGAATTGCTTGGAGCAAACAAGAAAAAAATGACTTATGACCCATTTGAAGTTGCACAAGGGCTGAAACAGATACTTAATTATGACCATGTCAAAGAAGTTAGAGTCCACGAACGAAGAAATCTGATTGCAGTTGAACTCAAAGAGACCACAGAAGAGGAGGAGATGGCAAGACTATTGAAAATTGACAGTATTGGAAAGTTTGCAGTCAGCTGCTATAAGCCACGCTCTGAGTTGCCACTTACTACTTTTGGGGTTATCAGACCAATAGACTATGATGTTAATTTAAGTGATCTTATCCCAATTGCCAGTTCTGAAAATGCCAAAGTGGTTAACATGATACGATTACCAAAATTCTCAAATGGAAAAAAAGAAGACTCCCTCAGTGTAAAAGTGCAATTTCAAGGCAGTGGTCTCCCAAGGCAACTAAAAATAGAATACATGAACTTCCAGGTCAGCCCATATTCTCCTCCACCCATCCGATGCTATAAATGCCAACGTCATGGACACTTTGCTAGTGGGTGTACATCTGTAGAAAGATGCCTTATCTGTGGTGGTGGCCACTCAAAAGATAAATGCAATGCCCCCACCCCTCTTTGTGCCAACTGCAAGGGGAATCATGTGGCCAGCTCTAGAGAATGCCCATATATCCAAAATGCCGTACAAATACAAGCACTAGTGAAAGATGGCCTCTCCTTCTCAGAAGCTCGGAGGCAAGTCATAGGCAAAACCACAGATAATCTAGAATCTATCTCACAAAGAATCAAAACCACTTATGTGCCAAGTTCTCAACTGACTCAATTGAACAAGGATAAAACTGCCCCTATGAAAGAAATGATGCAAATTCCAGAGTCAAGGATTAATGAAAAAACATATGCTGCATCTTTGAAAACCACACAACCAGAAAAAGTGACCGTTCCGGCCGATGTACACCAATCTCAGGGGTCGTACTACATACCAAAAAGGATTCCTCAGGACGAACCCAATCATCCTAAGCAGAATGCACTAGCCTCTTATTTTAATGATTGTCAGCCTTTGCAAGAAACAACGGTCATTAACGAAGATCCAATACAAGTAGTACTGAAGGAAATTGAGTCCCAGGTGCAAACTATGTTTGAGGATTTCTTCTTACGCCTGGGTAAATTCATGATAGAAACAATTTCATCCAACTTGAACCATGAAAACAAGCGAGAGAGAGACCATCTGCTTCTGGGAATGATTAGAAATCATCTTGGCCAAAAAATTGGTGCACAGCTACTCGGTGAATACCATAGCAATGTAAACTCTCAAAATAAAGGTGAGACTGTTTTGGAAAAGAATGCAAAATTAGAAAAAAATTCTAAAACCTCTAAAATTCCTCTTTCTCAATCCAAAGGAAACAAAAGATTGGGAACAAACCCAAGAAAGAAATAATGCCAAACTTCAAAATCTGTGATCAGAGAATCAAAAGAAGTGGTGCATTGGAAAAAAATCTCCTTGTTTATCAACTGAATTGCAATGGTTTATCTTCTAAATTGTCAGAAGTGAAACTCTATCTGTACACTAAGAAACCTGACGTACTATGTTTATGTGAGACATTTATCAAAACTAAGGAGCCTAAATTTATAGGCTATGAGTGTGTGTGGTCCCATAGACATAATGGGGCCAAAGGTGGATTATGCTTTGTTATTAGAAATGATATTGATTTTTGTGTGAATAATATAGATAGTTACTTAAATGGTAAATTAGAGATTGCATCAATTAAAGTGTTCTGCTTCTTAGGATATATTGATATATGAAATATTTATAATCCAAATGCATGTATTACTTATGAAGAATTTTATCATTATTATGCTCAGATGAGTGAACTGTTTATATTCATTGGAGATCTGAATGCTCATGCGCCTTTGTGGGACTGTAAAAGCCGACAGAATGCTTCGGGAAAGAATCTATGTAGACTGCTTGATGAAAACTCTCTTGGAGTACTCAACCCTCCCAACTTACCAACTTATATAGACACACGTGTAGGTACAAGCTCCTCATTAGACTTATGCATTGTTCCTCCGACTCTCCTTGCTTGTGGGTCTCTTCAGAGAGGTGCAGACCTTGGGAGTGACCATTATCCCATTGAATGCACCTTTGGTACTGTAATACAAAAATCTGAGAACCATTTAAGTAGATGGATTATTAAAAATGCAAATTGGGTTGGATTTAAAGAAGAACTGTCACAAATTCATACAAGTCAGCTATCTCATTTTTCAGTTGATGAGCTAAATGCTTTTTTAACAAAATTGCTACAGGATGCAGCTAACAAGCACATCCCCAAATCCTC
The DNA here is from genome assembly GCA_030386875.1 of Morinoia aosen. Lineage (NCBI taxonomy): Eukaryota > Metazoa > Arthropoda > Malacostraca > Amphipoda > Talitridae > Morinoia > Morinoia aosen. The sequence goes on along the minus strand of CM059565.1, from coordinate 37,227,538 downwards.
ATCACAGGGTGCTAGGAGGAAGACACCATGGTGGGATAGAGAGTGCGCATTGGCTGTCGCAAAGCGAAGGAAAGCACGCAACAAGTTGCCAAAATATCCCACTGAAGAGAACTTACATCTATACAAGGCATGTGAAACTAAAGCCAAAGAAATCATTAAGCAAAAGAAAATCAAAAGTTGGACTAGTTATGTAAGCACTTTGGACTCAAATACCAGTGTTGGTAATGTCTGGAAACTAATACGGTCAATGAGGGGCAGTCATGTAAGCCCACGCCCAACTGTTGGTGACATAGCAGACAGCACAGCAGACAAAGCTCAATTATTACTGGCTCATTTTTGTAGGCACAAGATAAACTTAGGTGATGAATTTTCTGAAACAATTGAAAATACCATTTCAAATTTAGCAGCAGTACAAGTAGAAGAGACACATCTTAACTCTCAAATTGAATTGCACGAATTCCAGAAAAGTTTGAAACACGCAAAAAATACTAGCCCTGGTTTTGATGAAATTCTTTATGCTTTTTTTACCAAAGCACCGCAGTCATTTTTGAAACATGTAATTTATTTATTTAACAAAAGTTACTCTAGTGGTTATTTCCCAGAAGCATGGAAGTTGGGGATTATATGTCCAACAAAGAAGCCTGAAAGAGACCATTCTGTTCCCAGTGGGTATCGACCCATCACTTTACTCTCGTGTTTCTCAAAAGTCATGGAGCAAATTATTAAACGCAGGCTTGATTATTTTTTGGAAAAAAATAAAGTTTTCTCTTGTCATCAAACAGGGTTCCGTAGGAAGAGGTCTACATATGATGCTCTTGCTCTAATTAAAAATTGTATTTCACAAGCTTTCCTTAAAAATATGTATTGTGTGATTGTCTATGTTGATTTGGAAAATGCATATGATATTGTATGGCATGCTGGACTTTTGCATAAACTAATAAACATCGGCTGTGACATGCGTACGGTCTTATGGCTACAATCATATTTGAGCAATAGACGTGTTAAGGTAAGGGTGGCAGATGCTGTCTCATCTGACAAGATTCTCGCTTGTGGTTTGCCTCAAGGTGCTGTACTGAGCTCCCTGCTGTTTAATGTAATGCTCCATGATTTGCCTCAGATGGAGAGCATCCAATGCATCTCATATACAGACGATGTGACTATAGTTGCAAGTGGGGGATCCCCATTCCAGATTCTGCGGACAATGCAGAGCTACCTGAATTGCCTTGCGCAATGGTTGAAAAAGTGGAAACTAGCCATAAATACTGATAAAACAAAGTATCAAATCTTTACACGCAAAAAGTATGTCCCATTAATTAACCTAAGATTAAACTCTAAAGCAATAAATACAACTGATCAACAGCGTGTACATGGAATAACCTTGGACTCCCCCAAACTTACCTTCTTACCACATCTACAAAGTGTTAAAATAGAGTGTCAAAGACGGCTACAGGTGCTCAGAGCATTGTCTGGCGTTTCGTGGGGATCTTCACAAAAATTGTTGCGTCAGGTATACATATCATTCATTAGAAGTAAAATTACCTATGGTCATATAATCCTTACAAAGCTACCTGAAAGTAGTTTAAAATTACTTAATGTGATTCAAAACTCAGCTCTGCGATCTACGAGTATCTTGGGTGCACGGAAAACATCTCCAGTTTCCTCAATGGAAGCTGAAGAATTTGTTATGCCCCTGAGATTGTACCTTGACTTCCTGTTTCTGAACTGGTGTATCAGGTTGTCGATACCGTCGTGCGGTCGACGTGAGGGTTCGTGGAAAAGGGGCTGTCTTTTGTACAGCTACCTTTTCCGGGGCGCTAGCTTTTCTTCGCAGCTGCCCTTCCTGAGGTTCGTGTGGGTACCGCCTACGTTGTAATCAGTCCGCTAGGGCAACAGAAGTAAATTCTGTTAGTGCCGAACTACGGCGGTACCGTTGTGTGTGGGGGGTGGGGTTAGTGTGAGTACCACCTGCGCCGTATTCAGTCCGCTAGGGCAACAGAAGTAAATTCTGTTATGTGCCGAACTACGGTGGTACCGCTAGGGTGAGGTGTGTGTGTGGGTACCACCTACGCTGTAATAAGTCCGCTAGGGCAACAGAAGTAAATTCTGTTAGTGCCAAACTACGGTGGTACCGTTAGGTAGACGAGCAACTGTCTGCGCCGTATGAGACCGCTAGGGCAACAGAAGTGAATTCTGTTGGTGCCGAACTGCGACAGCGTCTTCCTATCGACAAACTATGCGAAATATTTCGTCCTTCCGAGGTGGCTCCTTAAACCCCTTATAGGCGAGGTGTCGTATAAGACTAAAGCCTGTGTCAACAAGGAGAAAGGAAACTCTTTTGACCTCAGGGTTTGACTTGTTTAATGCTGAATCTCTTTGAAGTCCCTATCACATACACTGATATATTTTAACAAAGACAGTGATTTATTTTCTATTGCAAAAATAGTGCGTACAGACGTGAGCTACTGCATAACAGGGTACAACTCTCAAAATTGCATTTAAAATATTAGTCGTATTCAGCTAGATAACACAAGAAACATTGGAATATCGACATGTAATACAAATGATATTTAAGGGCTAACTAAAGTAAATGCACAAACGCAACATCAGCGCGGGGAAATAGATAAGTCGGCGTTCAGAGAGCTGGACACATGAAGAAAATACTTAAGATTATGGGTAACTAACACAAAAAGGCTCGACAACCCCTGTGCGGCCTGACACGCCCGGGGGAGGGTGTCTCTGCTACGATAGCCGAGACAGGAAATCTGCAAGGTGGTTGTCGACTCCCGGAAGGTGTTCTGCTTGAAACCTGAAAAGGCTGAAATACAAAGCCCAGCGTTTCAATCGGGGGTTCAACTTGTCTGCCTGTTGCAAATAAAGGAGCGGTCGATGGTCGGTTTGTAACACAAATTCTCGTCCATACAGGTAGACCTCAAACTTCTGTAGAGCCCAGTAGATGCTTAACGCTTCTTTTTCAATGGTAGAATAGTTTATTTCTGCTCCTCTCAGTCGACGTGAAGCATATGCTACCGGCGCGTAGTGACGGAAGTCTCGTTTGCTTGGCTGGAGGAGAGCTGCTCCAAGTCCAGTTTGGAAGGCATTTGTCCTCAGAATGAAAGGACATCTGGGGTCTGGTAACTGTAAGACCGGTCTCTTGACTAACGCTGTCTTCAAACTTTCGAACAAATCTTCTGTTGTATCGGTCCAAGGTATTTGTTCTGGGGAGTTCTTCTTTAGGAAATCATGGAGTTTAGATGTCAGTTGAGAGTAGTTAGGAATGTACTGTTGGTAGTACCCAACTGTACCGAGAAAACTTCGGAGCTCCCGTTTTGTTTTTGGGAGTGGAGCCGATTTCAAGGCTTCGACTCGGTTCTCCAGAGGCTGGATCTGATTACTGCTCAGTTGATGACCCAAATACTGGAGGCTGTCAAATCCGAATTCGCATTTGGACGGCTTCGCCTTAAGGCCATGTCGAGAGAGAGCTTCGAACAGTTTAGCTAATGCTGTGCAATAATCTTCCCAGGTTGTCGAGGCGATTAAGATGTCGTCCATGTAGACCTCGGTGTCTTGCAGTCCTGCAGTGACTTGACGTATAAGGCGGGAAAAAGTGGCTGGATCATTTGCTAGGCCGAAAGGCAGTACGTTGAATTCATAGAGGCCAGACCTAGTTTTGAAGGCGGTGTATTGGCGGGACTCAGGGTGTAGAGGTACTTGCCAATATCCACTGGTCAGATCCATTTTGCTGAGTATTGTTTTGCCAGCTAAATTGGTGAAAATAGCAGTGGTGTCTGCTATCGGCTCGGCATCGAATACTGTCTGGCTGTTGAGGTGCCTGCAGTCCAGACAAAATCTGTGGGTTCCGTCTTTCTTCCGGACAGCAAGGAGCGGTGAATAGTAAGGTGATGTGGATGGCGTCACGATTCCCATCTTCACCACTTCTCTAAACTTGACCGCAGTTCAGGCTCCAGCGCTAAGGGAAGTGGATACGAATGTTGAAGTCGAAAACTGGAAGGGTCCTCCAATTTTATTTCATGAACCGCCGTGCTGGTTCATCCGGGAGTATCTGTGAAAAGATCGCGATATTCTTCAAGTAGTTCATGGAGTTCTGCGCGTTGTGTTGTAGTCAACGTAGAGGAGACGAGACAGTCTTCAATGGTTTCTCCGACGGGTGACGGTATCTTTGTTCTTTTCGGTCGAGTTCTTCTTCTTCGCAGGTAGGTTCTAGGGCGAGGCCAACCGCTGCAAATGCTTCCTCTACTCTCTCGTCGTCCTCCTCGCGATCTTTCTCGCTTGGCGAGGCGGAACTTTGCTGCTCCCGGTTGTGGTACTGGCGAAGGAGGTTGATGTGATAGACTTTGTTGTTTCCATCCACGTCCAATGTATAGGTATAGGTTCCCAGGCGTGATTTCACTGTGTAGGGACCTTTCCAAGTCATAAGTAGCTTCTTTCGAGAATCGGGCAGAAATACGAGGACTTTATCTCCTTGCTTCAGAGTTCGCATCTTGGTACGTCTGTTGAAGAACTTGGCGCTTTTCTCTTGGCTCCTGTTTAGATTCTCGGGAGCGATTTTACATGTTTCTTTCAATCGGTGCTTCATTTCAATCAAATACTGAGCAGTGCTCGTGTCGTCTTGCAAGCTACCATCGGTCCAGCATTCCTTGAGCACGGTTAAAGGTCCACGGACGCGATGGCCGTAGATGAGTTCGAAAGGAGAATACCCGGTTGAGGCCTGAGGAGCGTCTCGATAAGCAAAAAGGAGTGAAGGCAGATACAGGTCCCAATCTCGCGGCTGTTCTACGGCTAACTTCCGCAACATGACTTTGAGCGTACCATTGAAGCGTTCGGCTATGCCGTTCGATTGGGCATGGTATAATGGCGTCAATCGGTGCTGGATACCGACGAGTTTCAGGAAAGCTTCGAAGGTTGCAGCTGTGAACTGAGTGCCGTTGTCGCTTGTTAGCGTGCGAGGGAAACTAACTCTGCTGCAGATTTCGAGTAGCTCCTGGGCGACTGTTTCTGCATCTATATGTCTGAGCGGGGCTGCGTCTGCGTACCGAGTTGCTTGGTCCACCACGGTGAGAATGTATCGGTGGCCACGTGCCGAAGCTGGTTGTAATGGGCCCACCAAATCAACACTGAGCGCGGAGAATGGAGTGGTGATCGGTGGGGTTGAGGTAGGTGCATTTCTTGGTCGAGATGGAGCGTGCGTCTGGCAGGTATGGCAGGAGTGACAGTATTGGACCACATCTTTTACTAGGGACGGCCAATAAAAATCGCGTTCTAGTCGAGCCTGAGTCTTCTTTTGGGAATAATGGCCAGCAAGTGGATTGTCATGAGCCATTTCCAAGATTTGTGGGCGCACGCATGCAGGTGCTACAAGTTGATGAGTTTCCTGACCGTCTCGTAACGTTTTCCGATGGAGAATGCCGTCATGGAGTTCAAAGGTAATGACTCTGCCATCCTTGTGCGTTTCTTCTTTGCCAGTGTCAACTTTCTTAAATAAAAGCTGCAATGTTTTGCACTCCCGCTGTAATTTCTTGAAGTCTTCTTTGTTGTGTTGCAATATATCGACAGTGCTTGGTGCGGCAGTGGGATCTTCGATCGCTTTTGCTGCTGCCCTTGTGACAACGTGAGAGACTTCTGCAGCAACTGGTTGCTCTTCATAGTCGGTCATCTGTTCTTCGAAGGAGGTGGTTCCGGGAACTCGGCCAAGAATGACATCGTGGGAGAGCTCTTCCATGGCTACGGCTGTCACCTCTCCGTGGTAATAGGGGCACACGAGAGAGACCCGGGCCAGAGGCGCTTCGAAAGAGTGATTGTTGGCCAGCCGTACGGTAATTTCCTTCTTCAAAATGGCGTCAGCTGGGACGAGAGCCTTCTTGACGAAGACCGCCGTTGCTCCTCCATCGAGTAGTACTTGAACGGGTTGTTGGTTCACGGTGCCAGAGCATGTTTTCAGCTGTCCCAATTCGATCAGCTTGTTCGAGGCGATGTGATTGCATGCGACTGGGGGAATATCGTCGTATTCATCTGCTTCTTCATGCGTTGCTAGATTGTTTACTCGAGCGGTAGTACTGGAGATAGGTGGGCTGCTCCATTACTGTGACCATCACCTTGCCTCCCCTGCAATTGGCGGCACTCGTCACTGGAATGCGATCGGTTGGGGCCATGGAAAGTACAGTAAAATCCATTGTAAGGTCCTCGTTGTCCGCGCTGCGGAGTGTTGACCGATCCTGAGCTGGTGGGACCACCACGTGTGCTAGAAGTTCTTGGCGGCGTTCCTCGAGAGTTGTTGCTGGAGTTGGGTGATCTTGCTGGAGTGCTCGGGGCTCGGACAGGAAATGTCGCGCGTCGCTCTGGTGCTCCTGATGCTTTGAGTGCTGGAGGGCCCGCATCCGTCGATGATGCCAGTGTGCGACCCTTACAAAGCTGATGGAGCGATGTATGAGGTCTTGCTTGTAAGAAGCTATCACCTTGCTCTCCTAGGCTTGCGACTGTGTTACCACTCCTGTCACGCAACTGAGTAGCGAGTAAGGGCGGCAAGCTTGAATAAGCTCGGTCAACAATTAGGAAGTCACGAAGAGTCTTGTAGTTGGCTTCGATGTTGCATCCTTTTAACCAAGCGTCAAAGGATTGTTCGAGTCGCCGTAGGTAACGTGACATATTGTCGCCTTCTTCTGGCTTCAATTCGTAGTAGTTGGCACGTAGTTTTGCCGGAGTAACTTTATGAGCATCTAGTAGGAGCAATTTAATTTCAGAAAGCTTGAAGCGATCTGCTGCGGGCAAGGTATCGATGAGTCGACGTTCCTTCGGTGTGATCAAATTATGGAGCATGACAACAGCATCGACTTCAGTAAATCCCATCGCTGTGGTGTGAGTGCAGAAGCGTTGCAAGAATTCGTCCATCCTTTCTTTCGTGGGATCGAATGGAGCCGGTGGAGGTATCTTCACTCCAGCATTTTTTGGAGCGATTTGAGCATCGAGTTGTCGGAGTCTGAGCTCGTGGTCTCGTTGTGCTGCTTCTCGTTCCGCTGCTCGTTCTGCGGCTTCTCGTTCCGCTGCTCGTTCTTCTCGTTCCGCTGCTCGTTCTGCGGCTTCTTCCAAATGCCTCAGGCGGCTGATAAATTCTTCCCGGTACTCCGCATCGGTGGGAGTGAGGCCGAGGGCTTCGACGTATTCTCGAGCTTAGCGACGAGGTTCATCTTGTTTAAGTGATGCGGTGTCCGCGTAGTTGATTAGAACCCAGAAATCCCAGACAACGTTGGTAGTCGCGCAAAGCTTCTGGGTCCCTGTTCGAGCGCCAGAATATGTCGATACCGTCGTACCGCCGAACTACCCCGGTACCGTTGTGTGTGGGGGGTGAGGTTAGTGTGGGTACCACCTGCGCCGTATTCAGTCCGCTAGGGCAACAGAAGTAAATTCTGTTATGTGCCGAACTACGGTGGTACCGCTAGGGTGAGGTGTGAGTGTGGTTACCACCTACGCCGTAATAAGTCCGCTAGGGCAACAGAAGTAAATTCTGTTAGTGCCGAACTACGGTGGTACCGTTAGGAATACGAGCAACTGTCTGCGCCGTATGAGACCGCTAGAGCAACAGAAGTGAATTCTGTTAGTGCCGAACTGCGACAGCGTCTTCCTATCGACAAACTATGCGAAATAGTTCGTCCTTTCGAGTTGGCTCCTTAAACCCCTTATTAGGCGAGGTGTCGTATAAGACTAAAGCCTGTGTCAACAAGGAGAAAGGAAACTCTTTTGACCTCAGGGTGTGACATGTTTAATGCTGAATATCTTTGAAGTCCCTATCACATACACTGATATATTTTAACAAAGACAGTGATTTATTTTCTATTGCAAAAATAATGCTTACAGACGTGAGCTACTGCATAACAGGGTACAACACTCAAAATTGCATTCAAAATATTAGTCGTATTTAGCTAGATAACACAAGAAACATTGGAATATCGACATGTAATACAACTGATATTTAAGGGCTAACTAAAGTAAATGCACAAACGCAACATCAGCGCGGGGAAATAGATAAGTCGGCGTTCAGAGAGCTGGACACATGAAGAAAATACTTAAGATTATGGGTAACTAACACAAAAAGGCTCGACAACCCCTGTGCGGCCTGACACAGGTGCAGTTTCTTGGATGCTGAGCCCAATGAGTTTCCAGCTAAAATTGAACTATTTGGATCTCCACCAAAAAGTGAGCTTGCACTAAAACGTATGGAAATAATGAACAAGATTCAGTTTAACTTTTCTCCTCCAGGATCCCAAATTGAACATTTCACTTCTCCATGCATTGATATCTCATCTAATGTGTCTGCTGAATTTCCTGATGTAAAATCTCTCTCTCTCTGCAGCTGAAGTTAATCAAAAGTTTGAAGAGTATGTAACATCCAAATTTTGCAATTCTTATAGAATTTTCACAGATGGATCCAAGCTACAAACAGGATCAGCATCTGCTGCTATTTATGTTCCACATCTAAAAATTTGTACTTCTTGGCTCTTAAATCCAGGTCATTCAATTGTGGGAGCAGAGCTATTTGCAATTTTACAGGCTATAAATTTTACTATTGATAACTTGTCAAATCATAATGTGGTCATTTTTGTTGATTCTAAATGTTCTCTGGATATTATATTAAACTTGAATAACCCCACCTGTGAAATTTATAGTAGAAGAATTCAAAAAATTGTTGTACAGTTGAATAACAGGATCCAGTTACAATGGATCCCTGCTCATTCAGGCATAATGGGAAACGAGATAGTAGACCAGTGCGCAAAAATGGGTCACCAAAATTCTAAATCAGTACTCACTCATCTTAGTCATGAGGAGCATGTTAACCAACTGAAAAACAAAATGTTGGACTACTGGAGCAGGTGTTGGGGAAATCAAGTGAGGGGATCCGGGAAGGGAAGGTTTATGTATGAATTGTGTGACAGACCAAAGTTTAGATTGGGTGGTGCGATGTCAAGAAAATTTTAATGTATAATTAGCCGATTTAGAATTGGCCATGTTGGTGTTCTTTCTCATCTGAGTAGATTTAACATGTGTCAGAGCCCTCTCTGCCCTGAGTGTGGTGTCCCAGAGACCATCGAGCACTTCTTGCTCAGCTGTCCACAATATGAGGCTGCAAGACTGCATTTATGTCTTTCTTTTGTAAAATTTAATCTTGAATTGAATCTGAGAAATGTCTTAGGATTTGGTGAATTTCAATCCCATGTACAATTTGCAATTCTTCGCTCCTTGGTGAACTTCCTTGGTGCCACTAATAGATGTAAGCTACTATAAATGTTCTGAATTTGACTGTGTTACATCTGTGCCTAACGAAATCAACTTGAAACAATAAGCTGTCAGCTTCTGCAGGCAGCAGCTCGAAAATTCCAACAATATTCGGGATCCAAGAGAAAAGTGCTGCAGTATTGGGAGATTTGATTAACCCTGCTTACGCTGCCAAAGTACAAGCTGTCAGGTTACACGGATTTCTGCTGAAGAAGTCCAACGACTTTCAAGATCCTGCCGGATCCTCGACAAAGAAGAAGAGGAACCCATTTAAGAACGTTTTACAAGAATGACATTCTGCTCGCTGATGCGTTATTTTCAAATAATTGGACTTTAAAGTTGGCCTTTGCACCAAAGAAAGCGAGCGCGTGAAACGGAATTTAATTAATAACGGAAGCTATTACAAACGTAAAGAGGTTGGGTCGTGAGGGGGAGGCACAGTTCTTCTAGTGAAAATTATAAATAAAGCTTCTAACCCACCCATTAGGGTGACGACCGCAATCTTGTTGACATCGGCTCTAAGATGGCGGCGCGTATGGTGGTCGCCATCTTAGAGCCGATGTAAACAAGGTTGCGGTCGTCACGTTAATGGGTGGGTTAGAAGCTTTATTTATAATTTTCGCTAAAAGAACTGTGCCTCCCCCTCACGACTCAACCTCTTTACGTTTGTAATAGGGGGTTAGCTTCCGTTTTTAATTAAATTACGCTCGCTTCCTTTGGCGCGGGAAGGCCAACTTCAAAGTTCAATAATTCGAAAAAAGCATAAGCGAGCAGAATGCCGTTCATGTAAAACATTCTTAAATGGAAGAATGTAAAACATTCTTAAAACTCGTATATTACATTCTCATACAAGAAAAATATATCTCTCCCACGCATTCAAATTGGCGAAGGTGAAATCGAAGAAACCCACTCAAGTAAATTCCTGGGCATCATAATAGACAAACATCTAACCTTTAAAGAGCACATCGCTCATATTAGTTCTAAATTATCAAAATCTATCGGAATCCTAAATAAAGTTAAAAATTTCCTGCCTGGAACAGCCTTACAAATACTCTACCGAACGCTCATTTCACCATACTTGCAATACGGAATAGAAGCATGGTACGGAACTGATAAAAATAAAACCAACAAAATTTTTACCCTGCAAAAAAGAGCCATAAGAGCGGTAAAGAATCTAGAATATAATGCTCACACAAATGACTCATTCAAAAATTTACGAATACTTAAGCTCTCGGATCTCTACAAAATCTCCAGTTGCAATTTCATTTACAAAACATTAACAAATGATGGCGACAATAGCCTAAAACAACTATTAACTGCGCAAACTGGTCATCACGACCATTTAACCCGAAATAGAAGTAAATTCATGCTTCCTTATTACTCAAAGGATCGGTCACAACACAGTATCCTCTTCGTTGGAACTAAAACTTGGAACTCAATACCTGCGGAGATCCGTGAAAGTAATTCTTATAAGGTATTCAAAAATAATCTTGAGTCTCACTTCCTATCAGATTACTAGTCGTGTAAGATCACAGAGTCAAACCTTGACACCTACATAACTGGTCCTAATAATGTAATTCGCCGTGGTTAATTTCGCCGATCTTCAGTCTGTTCATGAATCGTTTGTCGACTATACTGTTAAATCAAGTCCATATGAACTATATTGTGAAATGAAGTGTCTAATTTCGAGTTAATTATCTCATTGATCAGTCTAATGCGTCTCTAGTTTAAGTGAATTAGGTTAAACATTATTGTACTCCTAAGACTAACCTTGATGGTAGGATGCCCTAGAAGTCACTGAACTTATTCGGGCCCACAGGTAGCTATACTCAAATTTGACCATTGTACTAGACTTAAGAAACATTTTATCTCTGTATCACCTGTGGTAAATAAATTGTTTTAAATTGTTTAAATTGTTTAAACTCCATATCGACCATAGTTCCCTCAGAAAAAAAATTATTTTGTGCCCTAAGGCTCATTTTGTATTGAAACATTCAAATGAATTAAAATCTGTTATATTATCCTGAATTACTGAGTCAATAATTTGAAAATAAATTTTTTTTCTGGATGTTGAAGAGTTCATGAGCAAAAAATCTGGTGGTGCAGAAGAAGTGATCAGGCGCCTTGATGAGCAGCTCAGCAACTATCGCTGCATGGAGTCGCACCTCACTGCCACTCGCTTGAAGTGGGTCTATTATTTTATCATAAAGATTTAAAAGAAGCACATTTGTGTAGAGTATATTTATTTTATGTTAACTATGTCAGTATTAGTTGAAGTAGTATCCTCTTTTTTGACTAAATCAAATAAGCGCTCTTATGCCCAATGTAAAATTTTCTCTTGCTTATTGGTGAGGACACAAGGGTTTTGTATCAAAGTTCACCATTAGTATTTGTTGCTCATTAGGCAAGACAAAGGATGGGTTTTTGTAAAAAGTGCTACTCTAATCTTTTTAATTCTATGCATCTAATTTCATTAGTGTAATTAAGATGTCTTAATGTTTTTGATGTAAGCCAACTTGCCAAAGTAATATTGTTCCCTTCTCCAGCATGCATTGAATGTAGGTGGGATATATTGTTAATTGCCATTCAGAAAGTTTAAAACTTTCCTCTTTGGTTATAATCTCTTATTATTCATAGACTAAAATCATTTGTGCATTATTTTAATTTTTCTAACACTATTTGTCAAAAATGTTTAGAATTTACGTTCCATGAAGTGAATAATTTTGACATATCTTCAGAAATATTCACTCATCCATTATTTATTGGTGCAGGCTGAAGCACCAGGTTCCAGACATCAAAAGCTGCCTGCAGATCATAGAAGAAATGAAGGCTCGACAAGACAGCACGGAGGATCTGGAAACTTGATTACTGCTTTCTCACCAAGTCTATGTTGAAGCTACCATTCAACAGTCTGCTTATGGCTTGGGGTTAGTGAAACTGGACTAAGTTCAACTGCTGTAAGAAATTATGAGAAGTTAAGAAAATGTGGAAGATTTTAATCACGTTGTTTCTTTTACTAACATGTATGGGTAGGGAGAAATTTTTTTTCATTTTTATTTGAGTTTGAAATTAGAGCAAAGCAGAAAATCCTGATTATGTTTTTGTATTTTTATTTTTAATTTGAGATCATTTCTAAGTTTATTTTCTAAAGGTGGGTGTAATATGTCATTTTTACGCAGAAGCTTTGTACTTCGTGGTATCCTGCTCATGTGTTTGCTTCATTGCTACTGCTTTTACATTAAATTTCATAAAGCAGCATATGCCTTGATTTTAGGTGTATCTTTGCCATAGTTAAATCAATATAACCAGTGCGCCCTCTCATGGAAGTACAACTTTTGCATCTATAGGAACTAGTACTGCCCGGGGTGAGATGTGAGGATCCAAGCTGAAGATTAGGTAGGTATTCCTTTGGTTGATGTAGAAAAGTTTTTGTTTTGTCGTAGGCAATTTTTTGTTGTTCACTGGTGTCTAATTTTTCATGTTATCTAATCAAACCAGTGTATATAATTATTGTGTATATTTTACTAGTGGTTTTACCCCTTTTAGTGAAAGCTTAAAATATCTAGTCAGAATCACTGAAAACTCTTCAGTAGTATGAGCAATTTCTAAGCTCTTCTAAAGGTACACATGCATAAGTGCCTCTTCTTATTAATGTATGAAACCTCTTGAATTACTATGTCTATCCCCTTTTCTTGAAGGAAACTGCAATTTCAGCTGCAATAATTATATCTATGAGTGTGTTTTGCAGATAACGAGTGTTACTGCAATACTGTAAGTTCTTTGCATCAGTGCTTATTTGGTTGTATTCTCTTTTCTGGTCTTTTGGTGAACCCAGTGTACTAACCAAGTAATTCGTTATGTGTGATTGCTTACTTCATTTCATAAGTTCAGTTATTGAAAGTAAATTTTTGCATCTCTTCCAATTCCATTGATAGGCGGAAGTCTACCAACATAAACATTGATTTTCTGCATTTTTTCAGTGCTTTAGTTCAAACTGCTACAGCAAAATTCCTCTGCTTTGATGCTTTGTTACTGATCTATGTATCTCTTGGTTAATCGTAGAAAACTTATTATTTGAACTTAAACCATGGTTTTAACCTAAATAATACAGTGATGACTCGTGTGTGCAGGCGAATGTGATGCTAGAGTTAGTAGAGTATGACCTGGAGGCAGCATCGGTGCTGCTCAACAAGAAACTCAGCAACGCAAACACCAAGCTCACCCAGGTCGTTTCGGACCTTGATTTTCTTAGGTGAGGTTTAGTAGATTTTCATGTGACTACATAACTGCATTTTTTAAGTTCTATAGAATGTTTAAAAAAATGTATGTATATACGTTATGTTTTAAAATACTCTTCTGTCATGGTATTTCAGTCAAAAAAAGAATACTGTAAAAATTTGGTGAAATCGCCCGTTACTGGCACAATTAGGAATACGACTGTTTTCTTGCGTTTTCACGACGTGCTTATCTCGACATGTGTTTGTGGCCATACCTAATCTTTTATTTAATCATTAGAGAGCTGCAGACTCCATTCAGCAGCTACCGAGAATTCACATTCGAGTAGGAGTTTTGGTACGGCCCAAAACATATGTTTTTGGCCGTACGTAATCATCTACTCGAATGTCACTTTTCAGTAGCCACTGAATGGATTCTGCAGCTCTCTGATGATGAAATAAAATTAGTGATTGGAGATCAATTATTTCAGATACCGTAACCCTAGTAAGATGTACGTATGCTCCCCCAACAAATAACTAAGATCTCAATCAAGACAAAGGTCATCGGGAAAGTTGAGAATATTTATCCCTCTTCAGAAAACCATTTCAAGAAAGTTTCGTACTGAGATTTTTTGCTCGTGTCTTTACGAGTGTTGAATTGATCGTTTTCTTCATTCACACTTAGCTCTGGGTGTAGCTTCTGTTCTCAAGCTTGTAGAAAAATTTCAATTGTGGGACTGAACTGTCTTTCCCCGCCACTGAAATGTGAGGTCCCAAGATGAGAGGTAGGCTTTCTTTGTATCGAAATAAAACTATATATTTTTTTGTTGTAATAGATCATCGTTTTCTGTTTACTGCTGTCCTGTTTTGAGTTATGTTTTCATTCTTAGCTCACAGTTTCTAAGCCTTAAAGACCTTGTGAGGGAACGTACGCTAGTTTCCGTGCAACTTCATACTACATGGTTCCTTCATCCTTCCTCTCTTTGAAACATTTTGTTGTGGCTAGAGAGGCTCAAACGGTGCTACTATAGCGTGAGGTCGATTGCCATATATCGCCTGCCCAGGTACAGTTTGAGATGTACTAATTGGTTTTAGCCAAATCAAATGTATGACAATTGGTAATATCCATTAGTAACCTAACCTCACGCTATAGTATTAGCTATAGGTAGACTTCACGCTATAGTATTAGCTATAGGTAGACTTCACGCTATAGTATTAGCTAGAGGTAGACCTCACGCTATAGCACTAGCTATAGGTAGACCTCACGCTATAGCACTAGCTAGAGTTAGATCTCATGCTGTAGTGTTGTAGGCCTCACGCTATAGCAACGCCCGCTTAAACTAACTTAACTCAAAACCGATCAATCTTGCCCACCTCAGGACGCAGTGCACCACCACCAAGGTCACCATAGCCCGCGTGTACAACTGGGACGTGAGGCGCCGCAGAGCCAAGGCTGGCAAGACAGCACAGCAACGGAAAAACTAACCCCATAGTAGCCTTTAATTTAGCTTCTACTTCACTGCCTCCTGCCTAGGGCTATGTTGTTGGCATATACGAGAATGTAACCCTGGTCGAGCTTCAGTTGCGTTTCTTGTTGGCCGTCATTGGACGACTACCCCTTAGGGGGATACAACTATTGTATCTATGGGAATTTGCGCTCCCAGGGGGACTATGTAAGGGCCTGAGCTAAAGGTTAGGTAGGCTTTCTTTTTGTTAAAATAGAATAGGTTTTTGTTTTGTTACGGACCATCTTTTTTCGGTTCACTGCTGTCCTGTTTTTCAGCACCTATTACTTTCTTCTTCAACTTTTTCTTGTTTCGTGATCTTCTTTTTTAGCTTTCTGTTTCTGTGCCTTTTGTGCATAGATTCCGCGTTTCCTTAACTCCATACTAAATGGTGCCTTCTTCCTTCCTCTCTTAGATAGCCTTTGTTGCGGATAGGGAGGCTTAAACTAACTAATAATCTAATCTAATTATTGGACGACTAATTTGCTGTGGCGGTTGCAATGCGTGAGTCTTTTCTTTTGTAGTACCACGTGTTAGACACAAATGTGTCAAGATGGGTAGATTGCAAGTTTGATTTAAAGTCTTAGGTTAGCTATAATTGACCTCAAGAATTATAGAACTGAGAAATTGCATTGAGATTTCCTCCTTTAGTATCGGTTGTGCGCAGCGTTCGTTTTCCTCCAACACAGTTGAATGGAACGACCTCATTGCTAGCTTACCGTAGTACATATTTGACGGAAATGTTTCACGGCATTTCTCGTTCCTCGTGACGAATGTTTAGGCAAAGCTTTATTAAATTGTGCGAGAAGATTGGGTGAGGATGTTAAATTTTACATCCTAACTAATAGTCATGCCCGAGAACCACATGCTCCCTGTTGAGTTCATTCTCACTTCAGATATTTGAGCATTAAGATCATCATTGTCACAGGACATTAGGGCAGTAAAACAGGTACGTTTTATCTTCGTCTAATGTCCTGTATCAGGATGGAGCTTCATTCTTTCACATTTGAAACTTATTTATTTGCTCATAAGAAACCAAAACACGCTCTTTGCTTAAATTCTCAAGTTTCTGACGTGCAAATTATTGAATTGTGAATACTCATGTGAATTTACTGAAAGAGAGGGGCGTAGCATGAAATTCTTTTATATATAGTGATCATAATGTGTATTTTACATTTCAAGCGTCTGGTTATAGCTGAAGTCTTATAATTTGTTATGTCCAACAGGGAAGGAAATGAGATTTGAAATTTCTAAGCGGTCACAGGAGGAAACATAAGTGTGGCCAACCTGTTATTTGATGGGGGACTTATTCATAAAGTAATGGAATTTGTTGAAGAAGTGAATGTATTTGGGAATATATGATGTTAAATCTGAGTGGACCCACCCAGTTCAAGAGAGGCGAGGTTGTGTTTTAATGTTTGTATTATGGTTTGTCTAAGTCCTAGTGGCTTGTAGCAGTTGTTATGTTCTGCGGCACAGCTTAGAACCAAAATTGCCGAGCGTACTGCGCTCCTTTACTCAACGCTGAGTTCAGAAAGGGTTTCAGCACGGGTAAGACGCTCGGCCAAAGTGAGGGTGGGAGCTGGAACCCTAACTTTGGGGGTTTAGCTTTAATCCTTCCACATTTATTGTTCCCTTGCATCTATGTACCCTGGTTCTTCAGGTAAAAACTACGCGTTTCATCTATATTGGCCTCAATTTTTATTCATATGGTGATTGAATCCTTATGATGACGGGTAAAAAGAAGCAAATGTTGTGATAAGTGTTAGAATGTCCATGACGGCTCCATTTATGGTTGCTCTTGGTAAACGGTAGTTATCGACATTTATGTAATGCTATATCGCTGTGTAACGAATGGGGGTGAAGTTCTGGAGAATTGTTGTGGCCCGACGAAGGGAGTGCATACTTTATGTGTTATGCCAGCTATTGCTGAAGTCGGACATGAGTTTTGTTGTTTTGGGGAAAGTGTATTGTATTGAGGGGTTTTGCACTTGACTGAGTAAGATGGAAAATGCGAGCAATAACGTAATTGATGTAATCTGTATAGATAGCGGAGAGAAAGATGGCAGGCACTGATGACCTCAGCGTACCACCTTACAACAGCAGAGCAACTTAGGTAGAAATGCCCAAAGCGACGACTTAAGATCTATGACCAAAGTTGTCGGTAACTGAGTTTATTGTTATTATTATTATTATTATTATTATTATTCATTAATATTATAATTAACCGGAGCAAGTCGCATATTATAGGATGTGTGCCGTATATGTCTATATATATGTATAACGAGAGTTCAAAGTCTTGTCACCCCCAGGAACAGTTAATGAATTTGGTGAAAGCGGGCTCCCCGTCCCAGCTTAGTTTTTCCAAATGAAATAAATGTACAGGGAGTTCGTGGGATTCGAACTCGGGACTTATAAGTTACCGCGCCAACACGCTATCGACTGCGCTATCAATCACCCTAAAAGGTGATCGAAGCAACGAAAGCAATGAATGGCACAGTGAAAGCGGGCTTCCCGTCCCAGCTAACAATTCCCTTATGTATCGAGAGTTCAAAGTCTTGTCACCCCCAGAAACAGTTAATGAATCTGGTGAAAGCGGGCTCCCCGTCCCAGCTTAGTTTTTCCAAATGAAATAAATGTACAGGGAGTTCGTGGGATTCGAACTCGGGACTTATAAGTTACCGCGCCAACACGCTATCGACTGCGCTATCAATCACCCTAAAAGGTGATCGAAGCACAACGAAAGCAATGAATGGCACAGTGAAAGCGGGCTCCCCGTCCCAGCTAACAATTCCCTTATGTATCGAGAGTTCAAAGTCTTGTCACCCCCAGAAACAGTTAATGAATCTGGTGAAAGCGGGCTCCCCGTCCCAGCTTAGTTTTTCCAAATGAACTGTGAACTGTTTTCACTGTGCCATTCATTGCTTTCGTTGTGCTTCGATCACCTTTTAGGGTGATTGATAGCGCAGTCGATAGCGTGTTGGCGCGGTAACTTATAAGTCCCGAGTTCGAATCCCACGAACTCCCTGTACATTTAATTCATTTGGAAAAACTAAGCTGGGACGGGGAGCCCGCTTTCACCAGATTCATTAACTGTTTCTGGGGGTGACAAGATTTTGAACTGTGGATACATAAGGGAATTGTTATCTGGGACGGGGAGCCCGCTTTCATTGTGCCATTCATTGCTTTCGTTGTGCTTCGATCACCTCTTAGGGTGATTGATAGCGCAGTCGATAGCGTGTTGGCGCGGTAACTTATAAGTCGCGAGTTCGAATCCCACGAACTCCCTGTACATTTATATATGTATATGTATATTCAATAATTAAAGTGCGTTGTGTTCAATATTTAATTGCTACAATAATGTATTCATCGAATAAATATGGATGTAAGGCTACTTTTGCCATGTAGTAAAACTAGGCCAAATGCATGTTTTACTGAATTGAGGGATTTTCACTGGGAAAAGTGCAGCTGCTGGAATAACTACAGCAATACTGCCAATATTCCTGTGGTTACTCAGAGCAGCTACACTTTTAGTTCAACGATGCTTGTTATTCAAATTTTCAACTGTTAACACGTCGATCATGGATACAGAGCAATTCGAAAATTAACTAATCTTGATTACACATTCTTAATAACGCAATTTGATGTAGCGGTGATTATTGAAAAATCGTCTGAACAAATCGGTAGGTAAGAGTAAAAGAGCACAGCAGAATATAGAAAAGGTGCAAGAGAAAGATTTGTACGGAAGATTTGTACTTCGGGAGCCTATTCTTATAATTTGAGTTTATGCGAGGCCTCTAATATATATATAGTCTAAAATAAATGTCCATTAAAGATGATGGACATTGTAAAATAACTAATCCTGCTTCCTATGTATATCGTTCAACAAGTATTCTAAAAGAATAGAAGACTTTCTTGAAACGGAAAGCATTGTTTGCAAGAGTAATTTTATTCTGTGGTTTATTTACGTTGGAAAACGATGAACTCAGTGTTTCGTTCTGAAATATAAAGTAACATTATGGGGACTTCGATTTGATTTATCCTTTCAACACTCGAGAAGAAAAATTAGAACTTTAGAATTACTATGAGTATGCAAGTCGCAAACGGAGCTTGGTATTGATAAATATGAAGCTTTTGCTCAGTGTGCACACAAATTTTAATTATTACGTGGCTATTAAGCATTGCATACGAGATAATCCAAGTTTTTCAGTATCATGGTTTCCAGACAATTTACATTTTTTTCAATACGTATGTGCGGAAACCCGGCAGTTCCTGCCATAGTGCAATCATACGTACGGCAGCCAGTGCACCGCAGCCGCGAGTGTGGTGTGGGTCACGTGGTATGGGTGTGGCAACGTCATCAGGTCAAACGTCTCCTATTGGCTGGCTTGTCTAACGGTTGCGAGCAGCTGTCCCCTTTGAAGTGGACCTTTCCCGCTCTTTTGTATATCGTGGTACTAACCCAGACATGCTCGGATCGCTGAAAGCTCGGTGGCCACTCTGCCAACTGGCTGGTGTGCAGGGATGGGAGGCACATTGAGAGGCGTGCTGGCGGTTATCACCGCGATTTTTGCCCAGTGTATCGGGGCCTTTAAGCAGTGCGCTGTCATGCCGAGGAGCACAGACTCCAAACCCGCAGATTTGGGCGCCGCCCACCCCTCTCCCTCCACCTCCGTGTTGCTACAAGTTACCATTCGCGCCAATTATTTAACTATGTAGTAATTCTGAGGTTTATTAACCTATCTGTTCGTTATACAGTTATCATTAATCACTGTATTATAAATACTACAAGTACTTAGTAAGTGGATAGTACAGCGGAATAGAAAAGTTAAGCTGCATTGAATCATAATAATAAGTTATGAAAACGACCGCTGGTGTTTGGCCATTCGACCCTCCATCTCGGCACTCAAGAACAGGCATTTTCAAACTTTTTTAACTTTACCTTAAGGCAACCATCCCACTTGTTCAACTTTTTTAGTCCGATTCGTTTGAAAGTTAGCCAGTATATGTATTTTGTAGAAGTAAACCTTTTTTACTCGTGTTATTTTTTCGATTTAGGCCTTACTTTTTTTTGACAAAAAATGTGTTTTTGGTATATTTTTATTGAAATTTCAGATTGGAACTCCTCCTTCAGTTTTGATGCTAGAACAAAAACAAAGACAGTTTTAGAACCCTTGGAACATTTCTAACAAACACTCGTTCAGTTTTTTTCAAATTCAAATTTTTTCTATTTTTTCAAAAAATTTTAAAATTTCAAAAACCAGCAACAATTTTTTGGGTTTAGAGCTATATATTTTTTCAAAGAATTCGAATTTGAAAAAAGCCGAACGAGCGTTTGCTAGAAATGTTTCAAGGATTCTAAAACTGTCTTTGGATTTGTTCTAGCATCAAAACTCGAGAACTAGTCCCAGGATGAATGTTGAAAATTCAAAGTGACGAAAAATGTGTTTTTGGTATATTTTTATTGAAATTTCAGATTGGAACTCCTCCTTCAGTTTTGATGGTAGAACAAAAACAAAGACAGTTTTAGAACCCTTGGAACATTTCTAACAAACACTCGTTCAGTTTTTTTCAAATTCAAATTTTTTCTATTTTTTCAAAAAATTTTAAAATTTCAAAAACCAGCAACAATTTTTTGGGTTTAGAGCTATATATTTTTTCAAAGAATTCGAATTTGAAAAAAGCCGAACGAGCGTTTGCTAGAAATGTTTCAAGGATTCTAAAACTGTCTTTGGATTTGTTCTAGCATCAAAACTCGAGAACTAGTCCCAGGATGAATGTTGAAAATTCAAAGTGTGATTTGAATTCACACTTTGGCACTTTGAATTTTCAACATTCATCCTGGGACTAGTTCTCGAGTTTTGATGCTAGAACAAATCCAAAGACAGTTTTAGAATCCTTGAAACATTTCTAGCAAACGCTCGTTCGGCTTTTTTCAAATTCGAATTCTTTGAAAAAATATATAGCTCTAAACCCAAAAAATTGTTGCTGGTTTTTGAAATTTTAAAATTTTTTGAAAAAATAGAAAAAAATTGAATTTGAAAAAAACTGAACGAGTGTTTGTTAGAAATGTTCCAAGGGTTCTAAAACTGTCTTTGTTTTTGTTCTAGCATCAAAACTGAAGGAGGAGTTCCAATCTGAAATTTCAATAAAAATATACCAAAAACACATTTTTCGTCACTTTGAATTTTCAACATTCATCCTGGGACTAGTTCTCGAGTTTTGATGCTAGAACAAATCCAAAGACAGTTTTAGAATCCTTTGAATAAGCAAAAAATAAAATTTTGTGTTGAAGTGTAGTATAATGAACAATTGATGTAATTGAATGCAGTTTTAATTTTTATTTCGATACTTTCCATACATAACTTCATATTCAAACTGTGAATTGTGATTTAATAAAAAAAAAATTATAAAAATTTTTACTCATCAAAAAAGTAATTTTTTTCTTTTTTCAGTCTGATTCTTATGAAATTTGACTATGATATGTAACCTTTGAAAGAAACACAATTGATTCCATTCATTTTTTTGATTCAGGCCTTAGATTTTTCAAAAATTTGACATATTGGGTTTTAGGTATTGATATTTCACTAATATTGATATTTCAAAATGGGACTCCTCCTTCAGTTTTGATGCTAGAACAAAAAAAATGCAGTAATAGAATCCCTGGAACATTTATAACACACTCACGTTCGGCTTTTTTTCCATTTCCCATTTGTTCTCTTTTTATATGGGGTCAAAATCGGGGAAAAATGGAAAATTTTGGGTGCTTTTCATTTATATTGATATTTCAAAATGTAACTCCTCCTTCAGTTTTGATTCTAGAACAAAAGCAAAGACAGTTTCAGAATCCTTGGAACATTTCTAACAAACTCACATTGAGCTTTTTTTCCATTTCCTATTTTTTCTCTTTTTATGTGGGGTCAAAATCGGAAAAATTGAAAAAGTTCGGTCGCCTTACCCCCCCCCCCCTATGGGGGGGGGGGAAATTATTGTCCGTAGCGCCATAAAATTTTAGAAACGAATAGTCTACCACCTAAGGGTCCTTTTACAACAAAAGCATGCAAAATGACCATGGAATCGGAAGAATCTGGCAAGGGCCTGGGATGGTGCCCTTAAACTAACTGAACTTGGCCTAACCTCACCAAACCTAACCTAACTTAACCTAACCTACCCAACTTAAGTTAACTCAACCTAACCTAAATTACCCTAACCTAACATTGCTGTAGCTGCTCGGAGGTGGTGCTGTAGCGGCTCGGAGGGGGGGGAGAGGGGTGGGCGGCTGTTAATCTGCGGGTTTGGAGTCTGTGCTGCCAGGAAGCGCAGTGCAATTATTTGTGATTATGATTTTAAAATACTTGACAGTTCTCTACATGATTTTGACGCTAAGGTTTGACAATCTTTACATATTTTCAAGAAAAATCCAATTTTAAACAACATGCTTAGCTCGCATCTTATTTAAATATTT
Organism: Morinoia aosen; assembly: GCA_030386875.1. Lineage (NCBI taxonomy): Eukaryota > Metazoa > Arthropoda > Malacostraca > Amphipoda > Talitridae > Morinoia > Morinoia aosen. The sequence continues at coordinate 37,205,072 of CM059565.1, read as the reverse complement.
AGTATAACGCATAGTTGCCTTTTTTGGGTATTTTCTTGAATTTGTTATCGATTGTGTTTTATGCTTGCGGTGAATTTATCATTCTTTGTATAAGACAGAACGGATGTTGGATCTGGTTTCTGAAACGTTTTCGATTTTTTATTTTTGAATGAAATAGCTAATTTCATAAGCATTTTCCTCACTTTTAAATTTTTAGTGAATCTGCGGTTTAACTAAAGCGAACATCTGTTTAGATATCTTCAATTCAACCGCGTGAATTTTAATTTATCAGAGTTTCGCGTATGTTGGCCGTATAGCAGTTCATTCTGCGTAAAATTTCTTGTGTGCATGCATGTATTTACTTTGGTCGTTTCATTGTACTTAACTACGAAATATGTGGCAAATTCCATTTTCGAACACAGGTTTTATTAACAACAAAGCTTGTGTTAAGACGATCATTCCGCCACGTGAAATTCTCGATGACAGCATTTCTTACAAATTCACGATTAGGTTTCCATCTGACACAGCTCTGCATACTTCTCGACAACGCTTGTGTCTACAGTGACTTTTTTTAGCTAGTTTGCTTTGTTTTCAGTTGATATACAAAAAATTCTTTTTATATTGATCAGAAGAGTGACAAAACAGTGAGGTTGGCTGTAAAATCAGAAAATTTTCCGAATTTTTAGTTACCTCAGTCGTCTTTGGTGTACACGCAGGAAATACTAGAAATCAGGAATAGATTTTTTCAAATATGATTCGTTCTTTGAAGTGTCGAAATAGCCTCCGTTCATCGTCCGAATTATCGAGTTAATATTCGAGTACAAGGTGGGCGAACAAGGAAATTTACCATCTTGAGCTACAGCAGAGTCCGAGGTTCTCAAGCTGGCAACAATGTTTCTTTCCTATAGAGGAAATGAATTTTTAATATGCACAAACAGGTTGAAATTTAAACGATGACTTTTGAACATCGGTTCATTGACTTCTACGACTGGTGCCAGAGCTGTGTACTTAGGTTATTGTCCAACAAAACACAAATCGTTCAATGACTTAAACAACTGTTCTTCAATTGTGCTAATATCTGATATTTTTGAATAATTGATGACTTCGTCTTTAAAGAAAGAGTACAAAAATGTTCGGAGTTCAATATGCACCAACGGATATAACACGTGAAGTTTAATGTATTCAAATTGAAATTCAACATTCAGAGGAGTAATTTTGTCTAGCATATACAGGGTGGGCCAGAAGTAACTGACTTTGTAATTTGATAATAAAAGGAAAACTGAAGTTTAAAACGAGTTATATTTGAATGAATAAATTTGTTGTGGTTAATTTCGGTATCCTGTTTGCTCAACTTGCAAATTAAAAGGGTCAGTTACTCCTGGCCCACCCTGTATAACTCAAAAGAAGATTGTGCTCTATTCCGGCGGTTTTTCAGTTTGGTGGCTGGCATTCACCCCATCAATCTAGTCAACCGTGGATTCAGGTTTATAATAAAGCAGTAATGCGCTCATTGCTCAAGAAGAGCTTGATTGTGTTTCACTCGGTAACCAGCGAGTCTTTGCTAGCTTAGGTGTTATGGAATTTTTGGTCTCCCTCATATATTGCATATCCGTGAAATTTGTTATTTGCTTGCTACTTCATTAGAAAAAGGAGAAAGCTTTATATATAAATATTTCAAGACATGGTATACACAAACCGCATGACTTGCACACTAAGCGAATGAACGGCACGCGCAACCCCTAACGAAAAGCGATAAAACATCTTTCTTAAACAACGCCTGAACAACAATTATAATTTCAAAACCCTGCAATGTTGTCCCCAGGGTTACTTTCCTCATAGTGTTCTTCTAACAGACTCATATAACACTGAGGAAGAATTTGAAAACAATTTTGTGTTGAGATAGATTTTATGAATTTATTTCAACTAAAATTGGTATGTTGTTTCCAAATCTGTAGTTAGTTTTTTTCTAGCACGTCTAGTTCCTTCTTCACAGCTACAGCTTACCAACCCGATAAGCAAAATTCCACTGGTTAGCTATAATGGAACTTGCCAGCTGATAACGATTTGACTTATTTAGAGCTATGTGGCAGCTTGTTTGTGCAGTCGCTATTGAGACAGTTTTTGTGATACAGAAGATGCCATTTGGCATAAACATGGTTTGGGGAGAGCAAACGATCAGTCCACAGATTGTTACTTTGGTTCGGTGAAAACATCAGTATTTAACAATAAAAATAAAAGTAAAACAGAATATCCTAATATATTTTCAGCTAGACGACCAATGCCTCATTTAACTGAAACTCCAATGTCAGTTTTCGAACAACTGTCTTTTCTAGAAGAACTGAGTAATATTGAAGAACGTAGTGACAGCAATGATGCAGAGTTTGACGTTCACGAGTATACAGGTCGTAGGGAATTTGATCAGCACGAGTTGAATAATTTATCCTTCCAGAAAAAGCATCTAGCATCAAAAGTGAAAGAAAAAACATACCTGAAAATGATGTGAAGGTATCATACTTTCGAACCAGAGACAGTACATACCTGCACTACTTTCTAAATGATATTGGTTTTGTGTTTTGTCATAACATTCCTGGTTTACTGAAGGAATTAGGGCTTTCAGTCTATAATCCAGAGGAATGGAGACTGTTTTTTGATAGCTCAAAGCGGAGATTGAAGTGCTTCCTTCTACTCAGTAGCAACATGATTGATGGAGTCCCAATTGGGCATTCTGTTTATCTTCAGTAAAAACATGGAAATGTTAGTAAAGAGATTTATTGCAATATTACAAACACAATTGGATCATTTGTGCTGTCCAATGGTGTCCTCCCTTCTTAGTCAGCATCGTGGATAAACATTGGTTTCTTTGAATGTGGGAGAGAAGAGCTCTAGAGAAGTAAAGGGTTGAGAGGAATTGGCCTTCGAGATCTGATCTTAAACCTGGAGATACTTACACTGCAAATGAACCCCTTGTTGACCAAATTAATATAATATGTATTCCCACCTCTTCACAAATAATTAGGTCTCATGAAATAAATTGTCAAGGGGAACGTTTACCCAAAATCCGGAAATCTCCTGTTTTTTTATTACATACTTTATTCATCAGAAATATGCCTACTTTACCAGCTGTCAAAATTGCAGAACGATCTGAGCATTGTAAGTGGGGACATTGGATTGAGAAGGTGGGGGGGGGGGGGTCCAATCAGCAGCCAGCACCGGCCAGCAAGTGCTTATGCAATGCCCCTGAAAGTTTTTTTTGTAGTTTTTATTGCTCTATTCAATTCAGAAGTCCTTTTTACCGGCTGCCAAAGGTTCAGAACGTTCTGTGCTTTGAGAGAGGGGGAAGTGAAGGAGGGGGAAGGGGGTGGATTTCAATGCAGGTGGTAGCGCCAGTCAGTCACCGCATTAGACATAAACCAGAAACTTATGGATTATGTTGCGTTGGTCAACTCGACACAGAACTCATTAATTTACAATCTAGCAAAGCTACACAACGTTCTTTGCTCTGTGAGAGGATGAAACGAAGGCGGGAAGGGGAGGAGCACGTCGAGGAGGACGCCGCAGCGTGCACTTTTGGAGCGGTGAAATGTATCTAGGATACCAGTTCCTAACGTCTCTTGATACCTGTGGTACAAGTTGCTTCAAGAAATGACAAAAACTTACAAGAGAAGATATTCATATGTTCAGATAGCTTTCAAAACATCAACCGCGTCAATTTTTTAAACAATATAGCTTGAAAAGGAAAAAAAATGGAAAATTTTAGAAAAATTTTCTCTCTGAACAGTTGAAATTGGGAAAATAGGGTATTTTTAAAATCTATCTCCTCCGAAAGTTATTATTGTAGAGCAATGATTTAGATCTCATTGAATGCGTCAACAGTAGCTGCATAGCTGGACGGAGAATCTAAATGAAATTCATAGTAATTGTTTAGTTATATCGAAAAATCTACGGAAAAAAACATAACTTTTTAAAAAAAAAATTGAATTACCGTAGAAGCTAAACTTTCATGAATTTACAATCCATTCTCCATCCAGCCTTGCAGCAATTCTTTGCGCATTCAATGAAACCTATATAGTTGTTCTACAATGAAAACTGTTATGGAGATAGCTTTTGAAAATACCCTATTTTTCACCAGTTTTTCCCCATTATCTCAGTAATTAGTTGGTAAATTGAAAAACGTTGGGGATACGCACCTGTAACCCTATCGAAAGTGCATACGTGTGCCAAATTTGATAGATCTAGTTCCCATACAACAAACATGACAGCCATTTTTCTGATTCAGGGTAGATGTTTCCTCACGGCATTGGCAACTGATGGCGATAGTTTGAAGTACAGCATTTTGGCATTTCTTGAACTGTCTATCGAATAAATCAAGGCCAGTGTGTTAGATGGTCCCCAAATTAGAAGGCTCATCAAAGAGGAACAGTACATCGGTATTATGTCAGCCCTTGAAAATAATGCTTGGTTATCGTTTAAAGACGTCGTCAAGAACTTTCTTGGAAATACACGTGCCAGTAATGCTACAGATATTGTTGAAAAATTATTGGAGCGCTGCAAAGCGCTTGGTTGCAACATGAATATAGAATTACATTTTGCATTGGCATCTTGCCAGATTTCCGGAAATCTTGGCGATGCTAGCGACGAGCAAGGTGAACAATTTCATCAAGATTTTAAGGTTATGGAAGAACATTACTAGGGTAGATGAAATTTTCATGAGATGGCTGACTATTGCTGGATTATCAAACGCGACAGTCCTCAAATTGAATACTCCAGAAAATACTACAAGCTTAATTTTTCACCTTAAATTGCACGAAATTATAGCCTTACTCATTGCAAAAGCATGACAATGCTAAATAAGCAATCTATCCATGCTAATTTATTTCATTTATCATTGTATGTTGATATTGAAAATTTTATTAAAATGTGCACTGCAACTGTTGTGTACAGTATTTTGCATATTGTTTAAGTAAATGAAAATCGTACAGTTCTTAAACTTAACATGATAGAAAAAAGATCAGTTTTTCATTTAGCACTAAAAGATTTTACTTAATAACAACTGTCAGACCTAACTCAACAAAAATTATGTTCCCCAGAGTAGTTATTCCAACGTTATAAATTCAACAGCAGCTGTGCCCAGGAAGTAATCAACTACTGTATATAAACCGCGTCATTGAACATCAAGATATCAAATAAAGATTTCCAGAACAGTCTTAAGATGTTAAAAAATCAGTACTCTCTGCAATAATTAGTAAGGATTTTTCTCTAGCATTTATTTGCAATCAGAGCGGAGAGCTGTGGGGAGGAGAGAGAGGAGTTTTGGGAGAAGTTGTCCTAGTGTGTTGTATGAGTGGAGGATGGTTGTAGAGTTGCGGTGATGGGGAACCTGAATGCGAGAGTGGGTGATGAAGTGGTGGGTGGTGTCGTTGGCGGGTATGGAGTAGCTGGGGTGAATGAGAGTGGCGAATGCTGGGTGGCATTGTGTGTAGAGAGTGAGTTAGTGATTGGGAATAGTATGTTTGAGAATTGGAGTATAAACAGGTAGCCATATGTGAGGGTGAATGGAGGTGTGATAGAGGAGAGAGCGTTAATGGATTATATTTTGATTAACAGGGGAGTGATTGGTTGTTTGCATGACGTGCATGTATACCGTGGTGAGATGAATGGGATATCAGATCATTATTTGGTAGAAGGAAAGTTGAGAATAAGTGGAGTGTGGGGAGGTGCAAAAAGGAGTGGAAAGGATGTGTTAAATGTAAAGTTGCATGAATCTGAGCGTGAATGTATCTGGAGAATATGAAAGTAGAATATGGGAGGGTGAAGGTAAGAGAGATTGGTGGAGTGGAAGGTGAATGGAAGATATTCAAAGATGCAGTGATAAAGTGTGCAAGGGAAGTGTGTGGGGTAAGGAAGGTTGGAGGGAGGATTAGAAAGGGGAGTGAATGGTGAAATAGAGATGCAAGAGCGGCTGTGAGAAGAAAGCGGGAGGCGTTTGAAAGATGCTGCAAGAGGGAAGCCAGCATAATTTCGAATAATATAGGGAGAGGAAGAAAGAAGTAAGAAGAATGGTAAGGAGAGCAAAGGGGGTGGCGAATGAGGAGTGGGGGAGGAAGTTAGGAGAGAACTCCATTAAGAGAAGGAAGGTTTTTTGGAAGGAAGTGACGAGAATTAGGAAAGGACAGGTGGAGAGTGAGGCAAGAGTGAATGATGCAAATGGTGGGCTGCTAGAGGAGGGATGTGATGTGCGGATGAGATGGGCGGAGTATTCTGAGAAACTGCTGAACGTGAAGGATGATAAGGTTGCGAGAGTGGTAGCTTTTCGAAGTGATGTTAGAATGCCTGTGTTTGGAGAAGTGAATAGTAGTCGAACAAGAAGTGAAGAAGTGAAAGGTGCGTTGAATATGATGAAAAATGGGAAAGCTCCAGGAATGGATGACTGAACTGTTGAATGCTAATGGATAATGTTGTGCGCGAGTGATGTGTCGTCACTTACTATTGCCATCTATGTCTGTTTTATCTTGAGTTCTGTGTCTTGAGCGCACCTATATAAGCCGAACTTGTCGAGGTTGGGGCGCTCAATCAAATATCAGCTCTTGCCTGTGCCGATGACACCTGGTTACCAATAAACACTACCGCCGAGTTCCCATCGTGTTTACTTGCCCCACACATTGGTGGCACAGTCTGCGGTGAACTCACGTGCGCGTGTATAATTAATTAAGAGGATAAGAGGTGTCCCGAAGCTGGCTAATTGGAACATTATTCAGTCTCAAATGTGTAACGAAAACAATAACCAACTGTGGCAGCCGCAAGCATCAGTGTTTGCATTCGGTTTCAAAGTACCAGTGGAAGCGTTGGTGGAAGCTTCACCGAATTCACAGTTTGGCTGAATATTGGTTCACCATTTCCCACCAGAATACTTGTGTACGAGGCAGGAGAAGATATTGAAATTATCTTTGAAGTCACCATCGCCGCATCCCCAGCAGCGAGTATTGAGTGAAGGAACAACTCTGTGAGTGATCAAGAATTTGGTGTGGATAAATTACTACGAACAGTCACCTAATTAAAGTGTCACCTAAATTACAAACAGTAGCAGAGTTAAAGGTGTTACGTACGGTGGTACGAAGTCAAAAGTTATCATCCAAGAGTCCGGTTCCGGTATAGTGAAATCATCTGTATCATCTCACGTCGTGTATCATCAGTCGGTGATTTACCCTGCACTTCGACAACGAGCACCAGCGGCGTCTTACACAGCAGCACGACTCTTTTTTATTGCAGTTAAGTGCTCTCCTGATTTTTTTTCTTCAGTGCGTGTGTACCGGAGAGCTTTGCTGCCCGAGTTTTTTTTCTACCGCAATGCGGGTATGCGCTCAAGGCTCTCAGCCTCTGTCGCTGTCAGTGCAGTCAGTCTTCTATTGTACGTAGTGAGACGCACTGCGTCACGCAGTCCCTTGGATTAGCAGATAACCGAAACCCTTTTGTTCATTACCAAGTAAGTGCATCCTGTTTTTTGAGGTGCTGTCAAGTTTTGATACAAGGGTTAGGTATTACGATTTTACCCCAATCAGTAAATTACCCCAATAAGTAAAAAGGTAAAAACGTTTCCGTGTTTGATATGATTTTTTTCAAGTCTTCTCAAGGGTACTAGAGTGTTGCCAAGTTCGTCTGGAGAGCTCAAGAAGTTCTCTGGAGATTTTAATTCTTGAAGTTTTACCTTTCCAAAGATCAGTGAGGATTGCGTGTTTAATTTTTGATTGTGTATTTTATATTATTTGAATTTACATGTGCTTTTTCTATTTTTGTTTTGCGAGGTGCGACATTATATTTGCATATCATTGATTGCGAATAAGGAAATTCTTGAAATAGTTCTGTAGTAGGATCCATGTTAGATTTTTCGGATAGCGAACCGGAATTCGTTCGCACAGAGCCCACAATAACAAAGAGTGGCAGAATAAGTATTACTACGGTTACTACTACCCAAGTTTCAACAATGACTACCCCGACTGCTAGTGCTAGTACTAGTAATAATAATGATAGTACTCAGTTAGCTCGCGATATAGTGGCAAACATGCCTCCCAGAGTAGGAACCATAATGTCGAGCGCCGAAATCCCCACCTTTCAAGGGAGACGCAGGCTGGCCGATCCAGAGTTCCTTGAAAATAAAACATGGAACACGCATATTATGAACCTTAAGGCCTATATGTCACTGTTGCCAGAGGTAAATAGTGATGAGGCAAAGAAAGAATTTCTGGTACGATCAGCCCATAAAAACGTGGGTAAGGTCAATTCGGTGGTGACCAAACTAGTGAATAGTGATTTAAATTACACATTTGAGGAAGTTGTAAAAATTTTGGACGACATTTACGTATGCAAGGGTGAGAAGTCGCTTCACACCCTTGCATGCGATTTAAATGAACTCCAACTGGTCCGCAATGATGCCTTGGCAGCACAATTGGTAACAGTTTTTGGCAAAAATACGTAAACTGTCTGATCATGTTTTAAATTCAAATACGTACGTCATCCCTACTACCAAGCTTGCACAACGCAGGCAGAACTCAAACGATTTGTCGCAGACAGCATTGTGTACAGTCTCGCCTAAACTAATTTGGGTCCTTTGTTGGATCAATCCTTTGCAAAGAAAGTTTTTGAGTGTCAAATTGGTTCCTCAGAAGAGCTACTGGCACGGTTAATTGCAGCTGTTAGGAGTCAAGCTGAAAACAAGAAAATCATTGCGGCCCCGTACCCAGTCCGAAATGACAGTGAGAGTTATGTAGCTGATGTATCTTATGGCCTTGATGACTGCGCTGAAGCGCAGGACTCCTTCCAGGAGAGTGAAGTTTTTTATGGGAATTTCGGAATCCACCGTAGGAATCGTGTAGGGCCACGCAGGATTGCAGGTCCTAGACCCTGGGTACCTATGTAAAGTTGATGCCATCATAAACTTTAAAAATAAGACCCTTCATTGGGAAGGTATTTCAATTCCCTTTTGCGAATTAAAAATGGAGCCGGTTTTAAGCAGAGAAGCAGTAATGAAAAAAATTGTTAACAGCGATTGTCTGATATCGGAGGTTGCTATTGTGAGAAAGAGCGACAGGGTCAGTCACCCAGCTAAAAATAGTAACTGCGGAGAGAAGAAAAAAATTGTGACCGTGGCTGAGGCGAGGCAGTGCTCTAGGCGGTTGATAGTTCATTGCACTCAGGTGGAAGTGCCTGGTAACTCGATGAAGGTAGTGTACGGTTTTATTAAAAAAGCAACTCCAGGAGAGTATATGATTTTGAAAAGATGTCTTGGAAATGGAGCCTTTGTGGCTGACTCCATTGTTCGTATAGAAGACGACGGCGTGGTGCCAGTGATGGTTCTAAATGCACAAGAAGATGCGATTTATCTAACCGAGAATACGATGCTGTGCAATATTGAGTTAATTGCAGCTGATGATATTGAGAGCGAAATGTATTTGACGAGTGTTGAAACAGCACTCAGAGACGCTAATGATGTTGAAATAATTTCTGACGAAGTGTCGGATACAATGCAGGTTGTCACGGCTGGTGGTGGAATTAAGACCATAGCTGAAGGAAAACTTGGGTTGAATGCTGACGCTCGCGGTAGAAATCAATTTCTCGAGGGAGTTGATGACGAGGAGTTGGGAGTTCATGCACAAGTAGGTGTACCGTGTGGAGAAAAGCAGGAAGCACGACGTGGTTTAACTAATGATGATGTTTCTTGTGATGAAGAGGACATGCAGTTGTCTTTAGTAAAATTATTAAATAAATTTCGAGATGTGGTTACACTCGAAGGAGAAGCTATAGGCGTTACGAACATTATGAAGCACCGGATTCAGTTGAAACCGGGAGCGCCTGTACTAAATTTAGCACCATACAGAATTCCACATAAGTATCAGGAAGAGGTGATGAAAATCACTAATGACATGCTTTCGCAGGGTATAATTGAGGAATCTAGCTCAGATTTCAATTTTCCTGTTATCGTCGTTAAGAAAAAATCCGGGGACCTTCGTCCCGTTATAGATTTTCGTGCTTTAAATAAAGTTTTAGTCAAAAAATCTTATCCGATACCTCGAATTGACGAAATATTATCGACCTTGGGGGGTAACGCGTGGTTCACTAGCTTGGACCTGCGTTCGTCCTTTCATCAGGTCGAATTAGAACAGGAAAGTAGGAGGTTTACCGCCTTCAGCGTTAACTATCGTAAATATCAATTTCAAAGAGTCCCATTCGGACTGAGTACGACCCCGGGAGTTTTTCAGAGAGTGATGACCTCTGCACTTGCACCTATCCTGGGCAAATTAGCATTCGTCTTTTTAGACGATATATTAGTATTTTCCAAAACATAAATTCTGCATTTGGCTGATATTGGAAGCGTACTTAAGATGCTTCGTTCCGGTAATTTGTCTTTAAAGCTTGAAAAATGCCATTTTTTCAAAAAAGAGATTGAATACTTAGGACACATTATTGCCGCAGATGGTATTAAATGTAAATATTCACAGAAATTGCAAGATTGCAGAGCCCCCGTAAATGTTAAAGAATTGCAACAGTTCCTAGGTTTAGCAAATTATTTCCGTAACTTCTTACCTAATTTTGCTGAGGTACCTCACCCTCTGTACAATCTGTTATGAAAAGACGTTGACAATACGTGGACTGACGAATGCCAGAAGAGTTTTACTTTTATCAAATCTGCTCTGACGTCTGACACAGTTTTGAGACATCCTGACTACACTAAGGATTTCCACGTATTTACGGACGCGTCTAACTCTGGAATTGGAGCCGTCCTGATGCAGACAGATAATTCAAGTGATCGAATTATGAGACCTGTGGCTTATTATAGTAAAAATTTGAATTCTAGCCAGAGGCGATATTCAACTACTAAGAAAGAATTTTTCGCGGTTTTTTCGGCGTTAAAATATATTAAATATCTAATAACTGGATACCCTATTAGGGTCTACACAGACCACCGCCCCTTGGCACCACTTTTCACAAAAAGACTGCCTGAAGATACTAACATGGCGCGTTGGTGTATAAACGTTCATTCATTTGACCCTATTGTCAAATATTTACCCGGCAAGCAAAATGTCGTAGCAGATTATCTGAGCAGATTACCTGTAAGCAATGAAAAATTAACCATTAAAGAACTAGACCTTTGTGATGCGCTGGAATCCGCGCTTGAATCCGACGTCTGCATTGTGGAGACTCGGTCACAGAAAAAAGGCATGATGACGAGACATGAGGTAGTTGACTCGCAGCCAAGAGACAGTGCGGACGACGCAGCAAAAGAGACTCGTCCCAAGCTTCTAGACTATGTACCAAAAGAAGAGGAAATTTCTTGGACTATAAAAGAATTTATTGACGAACAAGAAAAAGACCCATTTTGCATGGAAGTTAAGGACGCTTTACTGCATGGTAGTATTTCAAAAATTCCAGACCTACAGAAATTTTTAATTTTGAATGACATTCTATATCGACGTTGACAAATTGACTACAGACCTAGCACCATTTTGACAGCAGTGGTACCTAACTCTTTGATGGGTAAAGCTATTTTAGCTATTCACGCAATGTACCATACGGATGACGTACACACATTATTCAAGTTTAAGCTTAAATATTTTATTCATTTGGAAAAAACAATTGTGCGAAAATTTGTAAAAGATTGTGAAGTTTGTAAATTAATTAAGGCAAGACCTTCGGTTCCAATTAAAATTTTGACTGCTCCGATAGCTAAAGAACCGTTTGAGGTAGTATCTATGAACCTCCTTGGGCCACTAAAGGTTACAGATAACGGCAATAAACACATCTTAGTTATTATCGATCTTTTTTCTAGGTTTTGCAGGTTGTATGCGATTTCTAATCGTCGTACGGAGACAGTAATTTCGTGTCTGAGTAATTGTTTTTCCCTGTTAGGATTTCCCAAAACTCTGATTACGGATAACGCCTTAGAATTTAAATCTGTGGCGGTCAAGCAGTTTGCAAATGTGCATGCCATCGCTAAAAAAGAATATTGGGATACAGCCCTCATTCCAACGCTATAGTAGAGAGAAACAACAGAAAAATAACCAATCTACTTAAATTATATGTTAATTCGCTCCCTCATGCAGAGTGGGATCAGATGCTCGAGGTCGTTGAAAATGCACTAAACAACGCATTGAATTCTACTTTAGGCGAAACTCCTAGTTTCGTAATGTTTAATAGAGATACGTGCGCATTCTATCAGTCAGAGAGTTTTGATTCTGTAACTTAAGAATTGAATTTAGTAAATTTTCGAGCAAAAGAAGCCGCCCGGACGGTAGAAAATATTAGAAACTTGATTATAAATAATACAACTGAAAGAAACCTTTACAGGAACATCAAGCGTCGTAAGAAAGACATGAAGGTGGGGGATCGGGTTCTGTTAAAAAATCACGACAAAAATTATAAACTAGAGTTGACGTGGCTCGGTCCAGCTGTGGTTCAAAAGGTCAAAAGAAATTAGGCCGAGGTTAAAATTGGTTCCAAAATTTATAAAAGTAACCTAAATCACTTATTACCCTTGAGGAAGGTTAAGCTGTGAGTTGAAATGACGTGTTCATCCTACGACTTACGCTTTTGACGACGTAACAACTCGACGAGTTACGATTTCCTACGTTACGTTGTTTAACAGTTGCATTAAGGTTGATAATCATAGGTTAAGGAGTTTTTGCTGTGTTAATCTGCGTTGTGTTTCATAATATCCCCAGTAACCCGTATATTATATTTTATGTGTTATGTTTACAACTGTTTGTACCGCGTTGTTTTAGTTTAATTTGGCATAATACTTGCTGTTAACCTAAGGTTAAAAGGAATGTGTAACTATTTATTTTAACCCTGAGGGTTGATAACCCATGTCTCTCAGACGCTTTATTTGCTTGATCCAAATTCGCTTACTACATGAATTCATAACCTGAAAGTGTCGCTGAATTGACATTTTTTTAATAGTGAGCGGATTCTCCGACTGCCAAATGCAATCGCTGAGGCTGCAGTTCATCCTGTGAGATGGGTTGATTTGACGCTGTGGCGTATCTCATAGTGTTATTTTTATTATTATTTTTTCAGCCGGAATGTTCGGTGATCTGTGGGAAATTCCACAACTTCATTTTCATTTTCAGTTTTATTTTATTAATAATCGACAAGGAACAAAGTCGTACAAGTTTTTAATATTTTATTAAGGAGCCGTACAAGGTAGTTTATACCTTTAGGCCTTCAGAGGTGAACACATCTGTTCATAAGTAGTTTTAAGTTTCAAGTTTCAAGTTTCAAAGTTCAATAGTGTGCGACAGTTACTCAAAGACAGTAGGAAGGATGCTTCGCAGCGTCAAGGCACGGAAACAACAACCGAGCGGCATCTCAGCAGGGCAGAGCAAGGTGTGCTTTAACAGAAACGTTGCCGCCAGAGCGTGAAGCCAGAGTAAGAGGCCACATGCCGACCTGAAACGAAACAACAACAAGGTAAGTTCAGATTAGGTACAAAAGAACAAGACCAGACTCAAAAGTACCATTGTCAGAAAACCATTTCAGAATATCAATGTAGACAACACACCTACACGCACCCGCAAGGCCTAGGTGAAGTTGCACGTTAGAGGTGAGGAAGACGAGACGCTGGACTGAAGAAAGAAAACTGCCAGTGGAGTGCCCCCGGTGTCAATGGCACGGAACGTAGAAATCATACTGAAGACAAACAAAACCAAGTTAAACGAACGGTGCAACCAAAATAACGAACAAAAAGAGCAAACAAAAACAAACAAATCTAAATGAGTCAGAATCAATATCGACAAATTAAGCCTGCAATAACTCACCCAAGTTTATTGCCACACTTGGTGAGTATAATACCACTTTTAGAAGAATGTTAAGAAATTTAGAGGAAAACAGTCAAAGGCAGGTGTTCAGGTAAGGACAGAAAGAATAGTTCAAGGTTTTAATTCGGTTGAAAGTCATAGGCCCAGAGAAAATAAATTATTAAACAGCTCAAGGATGAGAGGTAGCGCATCCAAGTATTAGGAGCTGATGTTAAAGAATTTAGGTTCACTGAGATATGAGCAAAGCTCAATCTCTAATATAGTACGGCGAGATGCCGTTAGCTCAATTCAAGTTCAATGGGATTTCAGCGAAGCTCGATCCCTACTAGTAGCGGCACTATGCCGTCAATTCAATATTTAAAGTTCAATGTTTAAAACCCTGAACACCTTTAAGAGATTTAAATAAACCCAAAAATAAGCAAAAACTGAATAACAGCCACAGTCACGCAAACATAAAAAGAGTTGAAACACAGAAGCAGCAAGAAATTAGAGATACTTAGGTATTGTGACAAATTAGAGGGTTGACACCGGGAGGACGACTCCAATGCGGCAACAGACCAGCGCTCACCTTAAATCCTAACCAAAAACTGAAAAACTCCACCGAAATTACTTCCCACTGACTGTAAACGACCGAAAACAACCGAAAGGAGCAAAGCGACTCGCCCTACTTCACGCCACGGTTCCGACTGACGAGTGCACCTCGCGAGCATGGGGGAGATTTTCCCACAGATCAGCGAATTTTAATTAGAATTCATACACTGGTTGGTGGCTACCCGGCCAACGGGTTCGATGAACTTTATCATGAACATTTATCATGAACATTTAAGGAATTTTAAAATAATTTCTAAATTTGCGAGTTAGTTTGCTCTGTTTTTATGTGGGTCATGCTAATCGGTTCTGTATCCTTCCTTTTCAGGTGTGCGAGGCGCATCATGAGTAACGCCGAGAGCAGCATCGATGTGGATACACTAGTTAATGCGTTATCAACACATTCCTCTAATGTGAATGAAAATTGGATTCGGGAAAACTCGGTGACAAGAACGGACCTGTTGCCTGATAACGTCACCGACATAGCTTTGATGATGTTAATACTGGTTACCATGGGATTAGCCACAATCCTTTATCATCTAAAAAAGCAAGTAAAGACGCTTACAACCGTGCAGCGCGAGGATTTTTTCTCTCGCGGACGCGCGGTAGGCAGGCCGCCAAGGGCCGATCAGGAACAAAATTAATTGTCAACGTGCGGCGGGACTTTGTCATCGTGAATTTGCCTAGTGCTAGGCGGGCCGGACGTCCACGGGAAGGACGCAATGGCCGTCCCTGGCCCTCTGCAAGTGTGCGGCGGGAAATTTAAAAAATTTTTTGACAAATGATTGAAATGAAAAATTTGAAAAATTAATTGTGAGAGTTAGAAATAAATTAGGTCGATTGAAATTATGAAATTAACCAGTGAAGTAGACGGAAAAAATAATTGATTATTTAATAATCAAAATGTGAAAAATGAAAATTTACTAGCGTTGAAAAAGTTGGTAAATGATTCGAGTGTTTATTAATATAACATGTTGTGTTAGGAATAATTTTTTAACTTCAAGTAAGTATTTAATTCTTTGTATTACTACTCCGAATGTCAGCGCGCAATTCTGAAGCTTTCAGTTTTTCAGTTTATCGTATCATTTTTTTTTCTAACCCATTTATGACGTTATTCTCAATAATTTAATTTCTGGCTGTTTTTGTTTTTGAGATGATGTGATTTTGGGTGTTTTCCAATACTACCCATGTTTTTAATATATAATTCGATTTCGGTAATTTTTTAATGTGCAAGCTGCGGAATTTGTTTTTGAATTGAACGGAATTAATTTTTCTTTGGTTATGTTGATGTGAGAAGATGTGACGGTATTTTTATTCTATACATTTTCATGATCGGAAATTATTGCTTTACATGCGTTGTACCAAAAATATGTGGCGTTGTTTTTTTACTTTTATCCTTACTGCTGTCGACGTGCCGCCGTTTTTGATGCACGGTAAGTCAGTTGAGTGCTTTTGCTTGTTTGGGTTACTGCTTTTTGCTGATTATTTTTTTTAGGAAGTATTTATTCCTGCTAAGTTTGTGCTTTACATTGTCTTATTATAATCGCTGTACTTTATATTATCCGGTGTAACCATAGCTGTAAGGAGTGGAGGTTTTTAAATTTTTTTTTGTGATTAATGATGTGTTTTTAACGTTTACTAAACTATTTAACTATTTTGCGGTGTTGGCGGTGCATAAATTTTTCGAGGTATTTCTATAAGTTTGCAGTATTATTTTTTTAGCGTTTATATATATATATATATATATAAATCATTAAGGTACTAATGGTATTGGCGAATGTTTTTATTTTTCTTAACATGTGGTTCTGCGGTTAATTTTTTTTAATAATCTATGGCATTGTTGGTTTTTTGTTGTGCATTTTATAATTCTTTTAATTATTTTTGCTATAGACGGTTTTTAATTAGAAATTTTAACTGTGCGTTGTTTAATTAAGGTTTATTTAACATAATGTTTCGAGTTTTTCAATTTTCGAACAGGGCATTATACTCACTTTGTTTCGCTTTTAGCTGCCCTCGTCTTCGCTTGTATCGCTTAGTTTCGATAACTAAAATGCTACTTGGTTGGTGTGTTGGTGAGTTTTTTAAAGGGGTTTTTAAAGTTTAATGTTTGCATTTTATCTTTTAAATAATATGAGCTGCGAGAAAATTTGAAGTAACGATCGATTTTTTTTTCGTAATAGCGATTGTCGCGTTAATTTTTTTTTAATACCTTTTGCTAACTTTTATTGTTAACTGCGTGTTAATTTGTTCAACGGGATTCGTTTGTTTTGAGAATTTTTTATTTGGGTTCTTGTTTAACCGTTTAAATTTGAGTTTATCTCTCATCCAATGGGTCGTAGGGGGGTGTGATGTGCGCGAGTGATGTGTCGTCACTTACTATTGCCATCTATGTCTGTTTTATCTTGAGTTCTGTGTCTTGAGCGCACCTTTATAAGCCGAACTTGTCGCGGTTGGGGCGCTCAATCAAATATCAGCTCTTACCTGTGCCGATGACACCTGGTTACCAATAAACACTACCGCCAAGTTCCCATCGTGTTTACTTGCCCCACACAATGTGGGTTGGTCCTTGTTCGGATGCCACCTTTTGATAATGTCCCTGCTCTGAGGGTTGTCAGTTGATCGATAAAAGGCCGTATTTTCTGAGGTAAGTTATCCGTTGAAATCTTTCTGGTATTCAGGGATAGGAGAGAGCGTGAGATTTGCTGACTGATAAAGCCATTGTTTCTGAGGCTGGTTATTCCGTTGGAATTTTCCTGGTATTCAGTGATAGAAGAGAAGTTAGATTTGTTGACTGATATTTATTAACTCGAGGTTCGTCAACAGTTTTTCTGTTGCTGTAATAAACTTCCCATAATTTTCAGAATTTCAGGTGGATGCGAGGCAAAGTAGCGAAACTTCTGCAATATAAGTCAAGTGAAAAAGCGATTGAGCTAACGAGCTATGAGCTAATAAGTTCACGAAAATTTGAAAATCGTGACAGAAGTCCGTTTCGCAAGTATCTGCGATACGAGAGCTCAGTTTATTCGACGGAAGAATTATTTTCCCTCCGTTGTACAGAGGCACCAGTCGACCTATCTGTGCGATGGCTTAACAAATGTCTGAAGAAAGGAGGAAATGTGGTTGTAGAATGGTTAGTACGTCTGTTTAATGTGTGTTTTGATGCTAGTAAAGTGCTTGTAGATAGGAGTAGCGCGTGTGTAATTCCATTGGATAAGGGGAAAGGGTGACTAGTATGAGTGCGGAAATTCCAGTGCTATAAGTCTACTAAGTGTCGTTGGGAAGCTGTTTGAAAGAGTTTTTATTGGAAGAGTGAGAGTGATGACGAGTGGTGTGCTAGCTCAAGAACAATCTGGTCTTAGAAGTGGTAGAGGTTGTGTGGATGAAATGTTTGCTGTGAGACAGGTGAATGGGAAATACTTGGCGAAAGGAAAAGATGTGTATTGGGCATTTATGGATCTGGAGAAGGCATATGTCAGGGTTGACCGTGAGGCATTATGGCAGGTTGTAGGCTTGTATGAAGGGGATAGGAGACTATTGAATGCGATCAAGAGTTTCTACATTGATAGCAGAGCATATGTGAGAGAAGGGAATGAGGTGTGATTGGTTCCCAGTTGTGCAGGCGTGAGGCAGGGATGTGTGATGTCACCGTGGTTGTTCAATTTGTTTATTGATGGTGTAGTGAGAGAAGTGAATGCGAGAGCGTTGGGAAAAGGTGCACACTTGGTTGGACACAATTGTACGAATTGGGCAGTGTGTCAGCTGTTGTTTGTAGATGATGCAGCGCTTATGGATGATTAAGAAGAAAAACTGCGGAGACTAGTTGCAGAGTGTGGTAGAGTGTGCAAAAGGTGTAAGTTGAGAGTGAATGTAGATAAAAACAAGGTGATAAGATGTTAAAGAGGTGGAGTGTTTGCAGCATTTGATGTGAGGATGAATGGTGAAGTGTTAAAGGAGGTAGAGCATTTTAGGTGGCGTGGCTGTGAATGATAGTACGGAATTAGAAGTGAGACATCGAGTGAGTGAAGGCTGCAAGAATTTGGGTGCAATGAGAGAAGTTTTCGAATGCAGGAGTATGAGTGCTAAAAGGGGAATGTTTGAAAGCATAATCGTGCCAGTTTTGCATTATGGAGCAGAGTCTAGGGGTTTGAGAGCAGCTGAATGGAAGAAGCTGGATGTATTAGAGATGAAGTGTTTGAGGAGCATGTTTGGAGTAACAAGCAGAGATAGGATTAGGAATGTTTTGGTTAGGGAGCAGACGGGTGTTGTCAAAAAGATAAGTACGAAGGTGGATGAAAGAGTGCTTGGATAGTTTGGGTATGTTAAAAGAATGAATATTGAAGGGCTCGTAAAAAAGATTTATACGTTGGATGTGAGTGGTATTTGAGCGCGAGGAAGGCCACGGATGAGTTGGAGAGATGGGGTGAAACGTGCATTGTATGAGGGGGGTCTGACTGCGGACAGAAGTGAGTGGAAGCAGTGTATAAGATGAAATTATTTGACGCGGTCACTGGATGCCTGCCCGCTTATGATGGGGGAATGATGCCTGCCCGTATAATACCCCATCATACGCGGGCAGGCATCCAGTGACCGCGTCAAATAATTTCATCTTATACACTGCTTCCACTCACTTCTGTCCGCAGTCAGACCCTCCTCATACAATGCACGTTTCACCCCATCTCTCCAACTCATCCGTGGCCTTCCTCGCGCTCTAATACCACTCACCTCCAACGTATAAATCTTTTTTACGAGCCCTTCAATATTCATTCTTTTAACATGCCCAAACTATCCAAGCACTCTTTCATCCACCTTCGTACTTATCTTTTTGACAACACCCGGGGTACTGAAGTGTCCTGTAATGTGCGGGGGCAGGCTGCTCACAAATTGAACGGTTGGGGTACACCAGATATTGTTGTCGTGCCTGACTGTGGAAAAGGGTTGTGCTGGGCTGCTATTGATCCGGGCAGTTTTAGTGCAGCTTGTGCTGCCTCTCTCGCCTCCTAATGACTAAGGATAAATGATTGTAGCTAGCTGTCGGCTATCCTCCCGTAAGGAGGAAAAGCCTTCATTTGGCTTTTCCTCCTTACGGAAGGGGAGAATGGAGGCTACCTAGAGGACATTATTTTAAAAAAATATTTCATTTTGGTTACTATACACCAATTGGTTCTTTATGTTAGGCCTTTATATACCAAATAACTTTTTTATACCTTTTTGTCATCGTTTTAAGAACCTTAAAAAATTTTCGTTTCACTGACGCACCCTGTGCTTCCTTTTTTTTCGCGTAGTTCAATGCGCCAGTGAAACGTAATGTAAGGAATAATGATAATTCCCAACTCCCTTCTCTTCTTTTTCCTCACGTGTAGCATTATTTCTATTTCAAGCGCTGTTGATTTGTTTACCGGCGAAGTTTTCATTGTTCGGCTTTTATTCATAGACTTCTATTTTTTCTAAACATCTAAAGTAAGATGATTTGTAAGAGAACCTCTTATTACTTTGAATGAGAGCAGAGGCAAAAATTAGGCAAAGTAAAAGTATAACCTTAGAAAGTGGTCTTCGTGTGTAGTGAAGTATGCTATAAATGAAATGCAAACTTCTATCTGTATAGTTTACCCATTTGCTCTTTCAGCTATTTGAAGAACATACAACGATGAACGATATGCACTTCATAAATGGTGTTCTTGTTTATTAGGAAAATGTCATGTTCTTCGTGACTCATGATGAGAACGCGGACTTGGTTCTTAAAAATAAAGCGTACAGAGTTCTGTACTGCTTTGTTATGCGTTTGACTTTAATGAAATTTCAATCAAACTTTGGGCTCATCATAAAATTAGGTAGATATTTGATTGGGTGGATAGAAAGTCGATCGTATAATAAACCACTGTATTAGGAGGACTCGGGACAATTCTCTGTATTTTAGAGGGACAACAGATTTTTGGCAAGCGGAGTGGGACATGCACGACTAAGGAGATGCCTCGTAGCACACTGGGTACCAAGTGATCGTGTCATTCCTTGGAGTGAGCCTTCCTGTGATGAGGTGTGATGTAGATTTCACAGATGTAGAAAAAGAAGAAGCACCTGAAAAAATATATATTACCAACCGAGTCCTGAAAATTGGTAACAAATGAAAAGATTAAAACTAGTTTCTGAAATATTCATATCGTGATGGCCGTATTTTGAACAAATAAATGTTTATTCCGAGGCTAGCGACACAGCAGTTTTGAACATAAGCTGTTACCTTAGAGTGCTCTGAATCAAATTTCCTATAAATGACAGAAGGAGCTGAGTTAAGAGCCATTGGAAGAATAATGCAATGATCTTTTCCTGAACTATCCGTTATTACATATAATATAAGCAAGGCTTTTAAACAAATATTCAAAGCATAAACGTATTCTGAATGACTTTTTAGGTCACCTTTTCATGATCTGATGGTGATGACGTTAGTATTTGTAGGATTAAATTACTACTGAATACCAGTATCACAACTTTCTAACTAGTGACGACTGAGGTGCAGGAGCTCCGATACAGTGGTGACATCCAGTTACCAACCACCAAGTAAGCAGCAATTATAGCAGAAGTCTGTTGTAGGGTTGCGGAAATTTACAGCCAGTTAGTGCACATCTTTCTTCCTTTTCTACCCTGTTTCTCCCGTGGGGGAGGTTTGCAAGCCGTGCAATCGACCACCTGCATCAGTGTCCTAGTCTTTGTTTCTTTCTTCTTATTCCATTTTATCGTCTCATCGAGAACGCTTCTCTAAACCTTCTTTTCGGAGAAATGAATGATTTGTAGCAGTCGCTTATCTCGCAATTAGCTGTGAATTGGTTGCAATCCTACGTAACTTATATGTAACATAAACCATTGCCGTACGATTCCCCGCTAGGAAAGGTTAACGTATCATAAAGTCATGATCTGTGTCATGCAGATTAGAAGCTAAGATCGAAGACAAAAACATTACTATTATGAGTTTTTTTTATCCAAATGAAATTTAAGTTTATCTAAATGATAATCACTTTCCTCAAACTGAAAATCAAGTTCTTCACAGCTAAACGTAATGATCCCTACCAGAAATTAAAGTTGCTACATATGAGTGAAAATTAATTTCTACCGATTGAAATTCAAGCCTTTGAAATGAATGTAAAAACACTCAGATGAGAATCAAACTCCTTCAAATGCATCTCAAGCTAGTTTGAAGGAAAATTAAGTTCCTCTAAGTCATCATCAAGTTTATCACTGTTTCACGCATCTAACTTTAAAGTTCCTCAATGGTACGCTGATGAATCCATTTCAAAAATGAAATATTTACAACATGAGAGTTTGATTTGTGAGTCAGTAATGCGAAAAACAATTTGAACACAAAAAACGACGTTACTACAAATTTGTGTGCGTACACATTTATACCTAAATATTCAGATACATTGATGCAAATGTAACCTATAAATATTTTTACTTGAAAAATGTAGGGTTGCGGAAATTTACAGCCAGTTAGTGCACATCTTTCTTCCTTTTCTACCCTGTTTCTCCCGTGGGGGAGGTTTGCAAGCCGTGCAATCGACCACCTGCATCAGTGTCCTAGTCTTTGTTTCTTTCTTCTTATTCCATTTTATCGTCTCATCGAGAACGCTTCTCTAAACCTTCTTTTCGGAGAAATGAATGATTTGTAGCAGTCGCTTATCTCGCAATTAGCTGTGAATTGGTTGCAATCCTACGTAACTTATATGTAACATAAACCATTGCCGTACGATTCCCCGCTAGGAAAGGTTAACGTATCATAAAGTCATGATCTGTGTCATGCAGATTAGAAGCTAAGATCGAAGACAAAAACATTACTATTATGAGTTTTTTTTATCCAAATGAAATTTAAGTTTATCTAAATGATAATCACTTTCCTCAAACTGAAAATCAAGTTCTTCACAGCTAAACGTAATGATCCCTACCAGAAATTAAAGTTGCTACATATGAGTGAAAATTAATTTCTACCGATTGAAATTCAAGCCTTTGAAATGAATGTAAAAACACTCAGATGAGAATCAAACTCCTTCAAATGCATCTCAAGCTAGTTTGAAGGAAAATTAAGTTCCTCTAAGTCATCATCAAGTTTATCACTGTTTCACGCATCTAACTTTAAAGTTCCTCAATGGTACGCTGATGAATCCATTTCAAAAATGAAATATTTACAACATGAGAGTTTGATTTGTGAGTCAGTAATGCGAAAAACAATTTGAACACAAAAAACGACGTTACTACAAATTTGTGTGCGTACACATTTATACCTAAATATTCAGATACATTGATGCAAATGTAACCTATAAATATTTTTACTTGAAAAAATCAGTAAAATATTCCTATAGACTGAGTTACTCCACACAGTGTGAAAATACTTTGTTAATTGTGATTATTTTTATGAAAAATATAATGCGTGTAGGATTCAGGGAATAATAAATAAAATGATATTGCTTTCCCATTTTCCATCTAGCTACAACTGTTTAATGAAGGTAAAGCCATAACAATCCGTAAAGAAAGACATACCTATCATTTTCGCTATTGGGTGTGCACATTTAAGACACATCTGCCGGGTACTGAAGTGTTTCCTTCACATCCTCTTTTCTGGATCATCTTTTTTCCCTCATCTGTTGCTCCTTTACCGATACCATTGGTTCTCGATCTACATATGTTGAATAAGCTTTCTTTTTCCTCACTTAACCTGTGCCTGATATGAATTTTTGGGAACCCTCGAAACAAACCCAATTAGGTGCAGTAAATATGAATATGGACATTCAAAGCCTACGAATCAACACATGTAGACGTTGCAGAAAAAATTATTACAATCCGCTTGGTGCTGGATGATTATAAACAATGGAAGTTGGATTTTAATAGAGTGTTAATCGCATGCTTGAAAAACAACCTCGAACATTAGTTACCGTCATGGGATTTGAAGGCACTATTTGTTTTGAAACATATAACGCTACTGAAAGACATGGATGACTTCATTACAGCGTATCTTAGCTATTTCAGTTGAAGGTTGTAAAATTCCAGTTTTAGTTTATATCATAGACCTTTTTTCGCTGCGCTTGCAGTATAGATCTAAGTTTGTTTTTCCTATCTAGATCATACTTGCGGACCCTGCATCAAAATATTATGCTATATGTACCTCGATCCCTTTTCCTTATTTCCTTGAATTATTGATTACTGTTTTTGTACCTTTGACTGAAAAGCAATTTCCACCCAACTAACTTAACTTTTAATCGCATTAGCACACACATTCACAAGGAAGGTTTTGGACAAGGAAACTTTTGGCAGTGACAATGTCATGCAAGGAATTACTTGGACAGTAAATACCATAACCATCTTGATATCGTCAGTAATCCTGGATTCACTACCGCCTATTTTCAAGAGAATGCGTCTGTTCTTTTCTAACCAATTTATCCGCTGTTCCAGTGCTCACTTATCAAGTTCTGGCAATTTCCACCCAATCATTCCCGTCTTCAAAGACTTCAAAAATCTTCTTTTTACTATTTTCGATGTTCTGGCTTTGCTTAATTTTGGACATTGTGATTGTAATGAAGTGTTCTTAAAGTTCAAAACTATAAATAAAAAAAATTCAAACGTCTATACTGAAGGTACAACAATTGCGCTCCGTATTAGACTCACACGCAACTAGAAAAAATGTGCAAATACTTATCTAAATTACTACATATTAATTTTCATAGTTCAAATATATACCATGAATCATAATCAGTTTCACAAATGTGGTTTCTTTGATTACTTAGGATCAATTTGATGAATTATATTTTTAATTTTAGGAACTTAGATTTTGTAATGAGGAGCTGGATTTCCAGTAAGAGGAAAGTGATTTTTCCTTTTATGTGATTGAAATGCGTTTGAAGTCCTCATTTAAGGGTAATTAGAACGAAAATTCTGATGTATGATTTTCAATTGCAGGAAATTGACTCACATTTGGTGAAACCGAAATTCTGTTTGAGGAATCAGACCTAGCAATAATACTGTGAGTACGTTGAATTTCCAAAAGGACAAATTCTCTAGGACCGAATTTAGTGTAAAATTAAAAACGAAAGTGGCCTCGATTTTATAGATGAGCTAAATCAAGAAGTGTTCAAGAATCAAGGAATTTATTGAATAAGTACACAAAATGAAACAAACCCCCCATTATCAAACGTGCATAAAGAACTTTAAAAATTGGCATCATAAATTATTTTCAGAAACCAATGCTGAAAAATTTTAAATATTTTTTGAACATTTTTTATTAAATTCAGTAGTAGGAATCATAGATCGATCACAATGCTTCACCCTACGTTGCTGAAAAATGGCAGTGAAACTGAATGCGGTTATCTATTTCCACTAAGACGCTCTGATGAAATTAAATTTCGAAATTGGAGGACAAGCGAAATAAAGTAGAAATTTTCTCACAGCTACTTAGCAAACTTCACAAATGTTCATCTTTTCCACAGTTATGTCGACAGAACTGGTCACCTATAAGATCACGAACCCGAAAATTTGAAGCATGCATGACCGTTTTTTGAACCTGGCTTGTCAAACTGTAACAGAAATAGTTGTGGAACTGAAAAAAATTATTAAAGTGGAAATGAAATAATAATTATTGTTCATTAATCTCTAAAAAAAATACTCACTTGGCATTTTAAGTTTTACTGATTAAAATTATAGCAATTAATAATTATTTGGAAGAATTGATAAGCGCAGGTATAGGCTCAAAGATTATTTTAAATGAAAATTGTTATTTGCCATAATTCACATCATGACGCAAGGAACGTTTGTGAGTTTATTATTGAACTTAAAACGAAAGGAGCTGATGAGGTGTTATATATTTACTACTGTTTAGCTGCAAAACTTTATCTCAGAATATATTACGACACCAATGTATCGACAGTAAACCTAGAGAAAGATAAACATGTTTCTTTATCAAAGAGACTATGACAGGGTACATAGTGTACGATAAGATTGAAGTCATATTATACATGAAAATACTGGAGAATATTTCTTGGGAAGGATTGAAGCATTCTCAGAAAATATGTAGGAAAAATTTAAGTCGAACAATCATTAACAAAGTAAAATGAGAATTGCTGACAAGAGGGCTAAAATATATTAGGAAGTCTAAATTTTTCTGCACGGATGACTAACTAGACTGATAAACAAAAACACACGAAGGACTAATAACCCTTGTAACAATCCCTTATAATTGATAACCTAATACTCGTCTAGATTTATACATTGTAAAATAAGCCTCTTAAGTTATGTATATATTTTCAATCAAACCAATATTCTAAAAAACTGTTTAAGTGAACAGGTAGGAAGACATCAATGATCAGGTCATCGTGGCCGAGTGGTTAAGAACGCGCCCTTCCGTGAAGGTGTCGGCAATTTGAATCCCGGTGCTGCGCAGCGGTTTTCCCCGTTGGATAATGGGAGAACTCAAGCACACTGCCCTACTCTGCCCCGGTGTCTGAAATGGGTACCGGTCTTGACCGAGGGTAACCGTCATAACGTCCTGATGTTAGTTGTAAGGCATTTGTAAAACAAATGACCAAGATGACATGTATCAGACTTGATTGATTCAAAAAAAGCATCCTTTCCTGTGTACCTGCGAAGTTTCAGTTTATTCTTTAGATGAACCAAAAATCTGTACGAACTTTATTTACCAGTGTATAGCTTTTTTTATTTTTACTGCTATTATTTTTAATGTTTAATAAGGATTCATTACGAATTAGTTTTTGATTTTATATTTTCACTCAGTATACTTTTCATCACTATATTTTTGGGGCACTAAATCTTTTAGTTTTCATTTGAAAGAGTGCTCTTGAAGATCTTTTCTCATTGTTTATTTTATCATATAGTAAAATGTATTATGAAATTTTCTGAATTCTCTTGATTTACTTACATTAAAGTTCCATTTGCACACTTAACGTTAGAGTTACCCGAATTTCTCAATAATGCAGCTATTGAGCCTAGATTCACAAAATTTTGGTCATATACATAAATTCTAGTGGGCTAATTCCAGGACTGTAAATGACGGTCCAATAGTTCATTTCTTCCAACGTTACTTACCTTTGAATACGGAATAGTTCTACTTTTCTGTATGTAAATTGAGTTGTAGATATCGAATCCAAGTTAAAAAATACTTTTAAGTGAGCGTAGTTCGGATTTTATTTTTGCCATGAATAAACGCCACTGTGTTTTATTCATCGACAAACTTAGTCATCTATTTTTCATGCATTTACATGTTTGTTCGGGCGGGGTCCGAACATTCAGCACGAAATATTGTGGAAATTCTTCCCACATGCTCATGATATTACATTTTTCGGAGCGAGTCCTGCGTCGCTTTCGAGCTGCCATTTGTTTACCGGCGATCTGGAGCTGGACGGAGGTATGGTGGAGAGAGAATTTTTGAATAGTTGTAGGAAAGATTCGGCAATTGACATTTTACTTGAGAGAGATCTGTGCAGCACCTGGCGGATACGAGTCTATATATTGCCTTATAGAGCCACAAATGTAGCCACAAGTTCATGTATTTCTTCTTACTTGATACGTATAAATGTTTGGTTCATATGAAGAATAAACTGAAACTTCACAGGCAGACTAGGAAAGGATGCTTTATTTCAATCAATCAAGCCACCTCGGAATAATTTGATCCAGAAGTCATTTCTAATTTTACTAGAACTACGTATCTCAAAGAGTTTTTTAATCAGGATGGAAAAATATTACCTTGCAGAACCAGAAATGATGAGGTAAAGGAAACACTTCAGTACTCGGCAGGGTTAGGGCTTAAAGATGATGTGTTTCAGGATTTCTGATGAAGCTAATTTTGCTTGCGGTGATGTGTTTAATGCTAACGACTCACACATGACAATGAAAACCCTAAAACTGGACATCAGAGCCACCAGAAACTCAAATCATTGGTGGTATAACTAGTAATAATTTGGCTGAAATCCATGTGCTTCAAATGTGTTTTACAGATCACCATGAAGTATTTATAAGGGAGTTATTGTCAGAACTTCAGTATGATATTGCTTTGGGTATTCGACGTCAAATGTGACTTAGAACGACGGTGCTTCAGCGCATCGGTCAAGGAATGAGAGACAATCCTTAAACCGTACTTTTCCAACCAACCAATGGATATGACACTCTGAGCCAGTACCAAGATCAACGAGGTATTCAGATTAGACACCTTTGGACTTCGACCTCTGGGGCCAAATGAAAGGCTTAATTATTGATTATTGAAACCTCAGTTGAGATAAAAATGGATCTCGCTCCATAGATAGTTGACACTGAAGGACTCATTGCACAATATTCAGGAGTGTTTAATCGCATCCGGGAATCGTTATTTAGGTAGCAGACCTTTATTGACTCAGCGGGCGAACGTTTTGAGCACTTATTGTAATTCCAATTCTAATGTAAAGTTAATGAAGTCCAATGACTATCGAGCACTATATGACTCTGGGGACTGCCCCACCATAGTTAGGCAGACCCTGCGCAACTTCGAAATACAATATTTCAAAAATGTTTAGATTTTTACTGATTCTTGAAAAATTACTTTGTATCTTTATATCTATATAGTTGTACTATCAGTTTTCGTTTATCCATATTTACTTTTTTTTATTCTCAAGTATAAATTACATAAAATATGTATGAATAGGCGTAGCATGAATAAACGATTCAACTACTTGACTTCTAAGTAATATTTAATTTTCAATTCTGATTGTATCCCCTCGAGAATTCTGTCAGATTTTTTAGCTGATGGGAAGTTACGCGACGCAACCGTGAAAACAAATTAATGTTGTTTCGCATGTAGGTATAATAACCATCTTAACCTAATTAATTACGTCTTACTCATTACTGTGCAAAATTTCATGACCGCTTCTTAATTTACCACCATATCTTCAGAAAAAATTTCATGCCCAGGCGCTTTAATGGTTAGTACACTGATGCAGTTAGTGTCTGTGAATGGTATCGTTATTTTTGACAGCATGTTGAACGAACTGAAATTGTGTAACGGTTCTTCGGCACCTTAAATGTGTTAATCATGTTGGGCAATAGATTTAAATGAAACTAGTCTTGATGTTCTAAATTGCGCAAACTAGAAATTTTCAGTACTTCTGATACATTACAAACCTCGAAATATTGTAAGTAGCGCCAAGCAATCATTTTGATGACAAAGAGAAAATGCTTCATAGAGTGCAACTGCTGCGGTGCGTCGGTCATATCCTCGGAAGTCAGTGTCAATCAAAGACTTGTAGACGCATTCTGAAAGGATAAAATTTGAACAATGAAAGTTCCGACTTGTAACCTTTATCTGTGCAATATATTTTAAGTTCGTGCTCTCGTAGTGGACTGGATCTCATTTTGAAATGTCTTGGCCTTTTTAGCTTCCCGCTCCAAATCAAGTTTGAGCCAAGTGAAACTACCACATAATTTGTATTCTGTGGGATCTACGTTCATTTAATAATTGAACTCACTTGTCTTGCCTTCGCGCTGCCTGTCCAGCAGCCACTGGTGAGCTGAGCAAGCAAAGCCTGGCAGTGAGTAGTCGAGGGCCGCTGCGGGGTTGTGCGGGACGTACGCAGGCGGCCAGTACTGCACGCACACTTTGCCCGCCGCACACGGGCCACTCGCACATGGGTCCTGTGATGGAGACTCAAGCAGTATTTATTTCTGTTCTCCGCTGCGACGCTAACCACACGCCGCAACTAAGGACGAATAAATGACCGGTCGATCGTTAACTTTCTGAATGTTTTCAAGTTTAATGCAGAGGAAGGCCAAAGCCTGATGCTTATGCAATTATTCTCCGTTAGCACCTGTAACTCAATAGCTCTTTCTTCATCCAGAGTGTGAAGGGGATCTCTTTAAGGGGATCATCTCAACATTTTGACTATTTTCATCCGATTCGTTTGAAATCTGGCCAGTATATGTATTTGTTGAAACTAAACTTTTTTTACTCGTGTAATTTTTTCGAATTAGGCCTTATTTTTTTACGAATAATTAGTTTATTGGTACATTTTATGGATATTTCATGAGGACTCGTTATCGAGTTTTGATGCTAGAAAAACCAAAGACAGTTTTAGAATCCTTGAAGCATTTCTAACAAAAGCACAGAAGAAAATTGGAACATTCGAAAAAAAATTTGTGATAAGCGATATTTTATCATTACATCAAAAATACATCACTTATTTGTTTTGAGCAATATATTTTTTTCTCTCATATTGGGGAAAAACTTCTGGACTTTTGTTAGAAGTGTTCCAAGGATTCTAAAACTGTGTTTGGTTTTGTTCTAGCATCAAAACTCAATGTCGAGTCCTCTTTTGAATGTTAAAAGTAAGAGGTTTTGGGTATACGCCAGAAACTAATTTTCTGTTGAAATGTAATATAATGGACAATTTATGTGATTGAATGCTGTTTTCATTTTTATTTCGATAATCTCCATGTATAACTTCATAATCACACTTTGAATTTAAATTTACAAGAAATTGAAATACAACCTTTTTCATATAAAAATTATGAAATTTTATATTTGTAGTCTAAATCTTATGATATTTTACTGTTAAATGTAACTTTTGGCAAGAAACAAAATTTCATCTATTCATTTTTTCGATTCAGGCCTTATTTTTTTACAAAATTGGACATATTAGTTTTTCAGTTAATTTTTATTGATATTTCAAATGAATAGAACTCATTGAGTTTTTATGCTAGAACAAAACCAAAGACAGTTTTAGAATTCATGAAGCATTGTAAACAAAGTTACGATTACAAATTTTCCATTTACCGTTATGTTTTCTTTTTATATGGGGTCAAAATGGGGTAGAAAATTCAGGATTTTTGCTCCCCCAAAATCCTAAAGATTTGGGGGAGGAGGATTTTTGTTCCCCCCTCCAGTGGGGGGGGGGAGATCTAGTGTCGGTAGCGCCATAAAATTTTAGGACCGAATAGTCCACCACCTAAGGGTCCTTTTCCAACAAAAACATAGAAAATACTCATCGGACTGACGGGCCTGAGATGATCCCCTCAAAATTTTCCTACTCTTGCCTGCACTGATAATCTTCATCTCAATTTATGTGCGTAAATTTCAATGTTTGCTTACAGTTTTAAAACACCTTGAGACAATAAAACATGTACGGTCAACCCAACTCTCTTACAACTTCTGAATTTCTATTGACGAAGTTTTGAAGAAAATGAAGAGCTGGCTGTGCCTCGGATGGGAGTTGAAACCTTGGCCCTCTTAGAGTAAGGAATAAGAACTTCTTGCTGTCACTCAGACTCGTTTTGTGTCTTGATTTAAACAGTCATTTACGAAAGATTTTAGAAAGGATTGAGAAATTAAATGCCGATATAGCCGGGAGCACTTCGTTTTACTGAGAAAGTGGTGACATAGAAAATACCATTGCGGATGAATTTAAACGTTAACAAAGTACTCCGAGAACTTCCGGAGTTTCGAAGGATGACAAGGCGCTCATCCTCCGCCAATCCCTTCATCTCCCGTTGCCTGGTTGGAACAGAGGAAAAGGCGAGTTTAGTTTTCGTTATTAGGAATAAGTAATTAAGATTGACAGTTGTTATAAGGGTGCGTTTAGACACGATTAGTTAGATAAGGGTGCGTTTAGACACGATTAGTTATTTAAGGATGCGCTTAGGCACGATTAGTTATTTAAGGATGCGCTTAGGCACGACTAGTTATTTAAGGATGCGCTTAGGCACGATTAGTTATTTAAGGATGCGCTTAGGCACGATTAGTTATTTAAGGATGCGCTTAGGCACGATTAGTTATTTAAGGATGCGCTTAGGCACGATTAGTTATTTAAGGATGCGCTTAGGCACGATTAGTTATTTAAGGATGCGCTTAGGCACGATTAGTTATTTAAGGATGCGCTTAGGCACGATTAGTTATTTAAGGATGCGCTTAGGCACGATTAGTTATTTATGGATGCGCTTAGGCACGATTAGTTATTTAAGGATGCGCTTAGGCACGATTAGTTATTCAAGGATGCGCTTAGGCACGATTAGTTATTCAAGGATGCGCTTAGGCACGATTAGTTATTCAAGGATGCGCTTAGGCACGATTAGTTATTCAAGGATGCGCTTAGGCACGATTAGTTATTCAAGGATGCGCTTAGGCACGATTAGTTATTCAAGGATGCGCTTAGGCACGATTAGTTATTCAAGGATGCGCTTAGGCACGATTAGTTAATTAAGGATGCGCTTAGGCACGATTAGTTAATTAAGGATGCGCTTAGGCACGATTAGTTAATTAAGGATGCGCTTAGGCACGATTAGTTAATTAAGGATGCGCTTAGGCACGATTAGTTAATTAAGGATGCGCTTAGGCACGATTAGTTAATTAAGGATGCGCTTAGGCACGATTAGTTAATTAAGGATGCGCTTAGGCACGATTAGTTAATTAAGGATGCGCTTAGGCACGATTAGTTAATTAAGGATGCGCTTAGGCACGATTAGTTATTTAAGGATGCGCTTAGGCACGATTAGTTAATTAAGGATGCGCTTAGGCACGATTAGTTAATTAAGGATGCGCTTAGGCACGATTAGTTAATTAAGGATGCGCTTAGGCACGATTAGTTAATTAAGGATGCGCTTAGGCACGATTAGTTAATTAAGGATGCGCTTAGGCACGATTAGTTAATTAAGGATGCGCTTAGGCACGATTAGTTAATTAAGGATGCGCTTAGGCACGATTAGTTAATTAAGGATGCGCTTAGGCACGATTAGTTAATTAAGGATGCGCTTAGGCACGATTAGTTAATTAATTATGCGCTTAGGCACGATTAGTTAATTAAGGATGCGCTTAGGCACGATTAGTTAATTAAGGATGCGCTTAGGCACGATTAGTTAATTAAGGATGCGCTTAGGCACGATTAGTTAATCAAGGATGCGCTTAGGCACGATTAGTTAATCAAGGATGCGCTTAGGCACGATTAGTTAATCAAGGATGCGCTTAGGCACGATTAGTTGATCAAGGATGCGTTTAGGCACGATTAGTTAATTAAGGATGCGCTTAGGCACGATTAGTTGCATAAGGGTGCGCTTAGGCACGATTAGTTGCATAAGGGTGCGCTTAGGCACGATTAGTTGCATAAGGGTGCGCTTAGGCACGATTAGTTGCATAAGGGTGCGCTTAGGCACGATTAGTTGCATAAGGGTGCGCTTAGGCACGATTAGTTGCATAAGGGTGCGCTTAGGCACGATTAGTTGCATAAGGGTGCGCTTAGGCACGATTAGTTGCATAAGGGTGCGCTTAGGCACGATTAGTTGCATAAGGGTGCGCTTAGGCACGATTAGTTGCATAAGGGTGCGCTTAGGCACGATTAGTTGCATAAGGGTGCGCTTAGGCACGATTAGTTATAAGTAACAAGTTATAAGTTGTGAGCTATAAATGATAAATTTTTGGGTATATACCAGGCAATTAGGTTCGGTAGTTGTGCTCAATTGACATCAGAATCACCCATAAGCTAGCGCCAAGCTTCCCAGCAACTAACCTGAATGCCAATTGGTAAGGTGTGCTATCGCTGCAGACGCTGAATATTCCCACGATGCACAGGTGCAGGGTAGGCGTGTGGGCGGAAATGGTCCTGCTCCCAAGCGTCTAGAAGGCGTGCCAGAGAAGCAGACGCGACGAGCTGGACGGAGGCTGGCACTTGTTTAGGATTTTAGTCCATCATCCTTATGCCACTGATGACGAAGTCACAAGAGTGATGCATGTGGTGATCTTAGAGTGCGGCGAAGAAGCGAGAGTCCAGTTGGTTAATCCGTCAGTGCTCATAGGTATCTGCTGAAACTGTTGAAAACTCTCCAGAGGAAATGGTATAAGTTGCGTTCAGAGGGCATTAGCTCATGGTTGTATTCAAGGAAGTTGCAAGAAAGAATGGCAAAAGCTATGGGAGACATTGAGCACACATACCCCTATATTTGATATCTTCGACACTCCCGGCCACAGGTTGGTTTTCAGTGAAATATGAAATGAAAACCAACAAGAACTAGAATCTAATTGCCTTAAATAATACTTTAGAACAGAGACCTGTACTAGCTAGTAACGTAGGGAACTATTGTACAAGCTCATGAACGAGAGAATTTTTTAAACCTAACTTAACCTAAAGTTCGCCGTTCTCTAGCAAGCGGCGATTACGCTCGCTACAACGAACAGCCGCATGCCGGGGAACACGCGAAGGGTACAAGGACTTAGTAGCCATATTAGCCGTATCAGGCGCAGAACCTGACGAACCACCGGACGGAGTTGGAACCCCAGCCGCTGAGTCATCAGAACGGTGAGCATCTGCTGGAAGAATCAAGATTAGTGATGAGGCATGTCTATATACAAGCTCCCGAGGGCAGCCTTTAAATACTCGGACAGCAGTCACCTCGTTGATAGAGTTTCGTTCCACGTGCCTCACTACCCCTAAAGGGTAGTTTGTTTGCTTATAATTAGGCTCCTTTAGCAGCACGATATCGCCAACACTGAGTGGCCTATGAAGTACTCTCTTATATCGATCCTGTTCGTTAGTAGCTTGTGTCATAAGAGTTGATAAAAACTGTTCATGATAGTTATCGTGCAAACGCGTCAAAGAACGCTTCAATTTTTGGAATTTTTCAGAAATAAACGTGTCTGTGCCGTACTCCGCATCATTTAGGTCATCTACCTGGAAGGTCGGCACAACATTTAGAGAGATCAATTCCCTACCCCTGGTTAACATCTCTGGTGTAATGGGCGAGGGAGCCAAGGGATCATCTCTAAGAGCCTCCAAATTCGCAACAGGACGTCTATTGATGAGGTGAGTGACCTTGGCTATAATGAACTGAAATTCTAAGTACTCGAGTTTTGAGTTCTTCAAAGATGAATGAATGAGTTTTTTGGTCTGTTTCACTAGAGTCTCAACTAGTGAACCCAATGAACTGTTACCTTTAGGATAGGCGCTGAAGCTTACTACTTTGATCCCATAGCTTTCTAAAAAGCATTTTGTCTCATAGTCTGATAGGAAAGATTTCAGTACATTAGTTCCTGCAACTATCTGACTACCTAAATCGGAAAAGAAATTACTGAACATTCCGAACTCGTAGATATGCAGTTGCAATGCCCTCAAAAATTCTGATACATCTGACCTCGCGCAAATTTTCAGGTTAACAGCTCGGCTCCACATGCAAGTCAAAATAAGCACCCACACCTTTGTGATGCTGTTCCCTAGTTTTACCGTCCATGGCCCCATGTAATCTGCAAACACAGAAGAGAAGACTGCTTTCGGAGGGTCCATCCTAAATTGACGGTAAGAGTTCTGATTAAGTGCAATACCTCTAGCGTTGAGTTTTCTACAAGTAATGCAACTTTTAACAATTTTACGAACTGTTGAGAATAGGCATTGAACCCAGAATCTGGTTCGAAATTCTTTAACAACTACGTACAAACCAGAATGAGCAAGTTTTTTATGAATGTCTAATATTATCAAGTTAGTAAGTGGACTAGATTTTGGTAGCAAGATGGGAAAGTTGTAGTTGTTGTTCAACATTCCTTTAACACAGAGAAGTCCTGAATCATTAATGACAATGTTGAGTTTCTCTATCAATTTCGGTGCATAACGTTGCTTTGAATTACTAGTTAGGTAAGAGAATATGTCCTGAAAATGCTTACGTTGTTCTACTCTAATGATACGAGACATTGCATCGCCGTAGAAAGACAGGACAGATGGAGCTTCAGAAAATGAAGCTTTTACTCTACCTATTGAAGTTTTCAAGAGTGACAGAAAAAATAGTACATACGCCACTACCATGACTAGTTTTCGCCAACTAGAAAATCTATCAATTGAAACCACATGGTCCTCTGAAGGAATTTCTGCAGAGGCATTGTCAGAGTTAGCTTGAAGCGAAGTCACAGCAAAGTTTGAAGCAGAGTTTTCTACCTCCAAGTTTGGAATCGTCACTACGAGCTCATTCACCCGTGGGGGCAAGATATTTCCGCGGGCCCTGAGTGGTAGTTGCTACCCTGAAGCTGCTTAGGGCTAATTTGTCTCGTCAAAAAGTCTGCAGGATTAACATTTCCCACCGTGTATCGGAAAGTTACTGGGAAGGTTTTACAGAGATTGTCTATCACAGCAAGCCTATTTTGAACGAAGACTGATTTTTTCTCTATTTTTCCATACTCTACGGCAAACGAATTCAACCAATGAAGGCACACCAAGCTGTCCGTGTACAGAGTCAAAGATGAAATCTTGATGGGGTTCATCAGTGATGAACCGGTTAGGTCTGCTACAAGGTCTATCAAAACTTCCACGCCCAACTCTATCGCTTGCATTTCTAGCATGGGAATAGTTTTCGTTCCTAACTTCGTGCTTACTACCCGGTTTTTTGCAATTGGGAAATTTGCCACTAGGGTAACACAGTTGTACATGTACACCACTGCGCCGTAGATAGTTTTGGATGAATCTACGTAAGCTACCAACGAGTACTCGTGTGATCTCTCGCCAACGAAGCGTGGTATGCGGATTAGGTCGCAACCGTTTACTTGTTTGCAAATTCTACACCATTCTTTTTGTAGATCTGGCGAGATTTCTTCATCCCAGCCAAGCTTTTGCTGGGTTTGTAATGTGTGAACAAAAAGCTTCGCACGGTTCAGAATAGGTAAGTAAATGCCAAAAATATCGTACACCGTATTCAGTGAGCGTAATAATTTTCGCTTAGTGTTGCATTTGGGATCTAGCTCAACTGACGGGGAGGAAATCGTATCGTCTTCACGATTCCAGGCAGTTCCTAACAATTTAACGTTATTAGGTGTAGAAGTTGCAGACGTCTACCTGCTGCTGAAAGGCTTGAGAATTAGTGCACACTTGCTGCAAGCGAAATTGATACTTAGCGAAAACCTCTCTAATGGTTTCAAGAAGTTTTCCTAATGCCGTCTCATTGTTGCAGGAAAATGCGCCATTATCCATGTACATGAGCTCGTACACGGACTTCTTGAACACCGCAAGTTCAGAGTCACCGTCGTCGCGAACTAGGATGATGTACAAGGCCATCATCAGCAAAAACGGCGAACATCTGAGTCCAAATGGCAGTCTCTTATTGCGATAAGCCACCAGTGTAAAGTCCCCTGCAGCAACGTTCCTAAACCAAAGACAGAGCAGCCTGTTCTAGTCAACTTCGCTTAAGGCAATGCTCAAGAATGCTTTCTCCAAATCAAAGGTAAGCAAAAATTTGTCAAATCTCAACAGAATCACTGCAGTTGTAATTTTTTTGTTCAAGAGGGGACCAGCCAAAGTTGCTTGATTATGGGACACCGTAAAAGTGGTTCCTCTTTCCTTCAAATTAGAGAGATACACAATTCTACATTTTGTAGACGCATGGCTCATTCTGAAGACTGCCATGTGAGCTAAAAAACTCGATTCGGGATGAAGTGACAAGAAGTTAGTTAGGTCAGGAATTTTTTCTAGCACTCCTATTGATTCGAGCTCTTTGAAGCCCTCGTCGTACATCTTTAGCTTATCAGGAGTCTTAACGAGCTTTCTGAGATTTGATTTAAGAATGAGCTCTGAAAGTTTTCCGTTCTGTGCCAAGAGGTGAGAATTCTTACTATTCCATATTAATGGTAGAACCAACCTACCGTCGTTCATTCGTTCAGAGTGTCTCAGCACGTAATCGATGATTTTAAGATTTGTCTCACTATGTTTTTCACTTTCAGGTTCATGCAAGCCTAAAGTTTGGGTACAAATTTCCTCTAACATGGACTCGCAAGCATTATGAAGAGCAGATTCAATTAAGTTTCCCTCTTCGTCCTGTACTACTTGTGACATCAAATTACTCACTTCGAGTTGTTTAGCATCGTCGATGCCACAAGAGGAGTCGCCAACTGTGCTGTAGACATCGGCCTGCCCACCACCGTCTGATGCTGGGACGACGTGAACATCAGAGCCTGCCTCTCTGCGCAGCAGTTGAGGACCTCTACAACCTGCACGGTCGGCTCGTCCGTGCTCAGCCGCAGCACCTGCCTCAGCACCTGCCTCAGCACCTGCCTCAGCACCTGCCTCAGCACCTGCCTCAGCACCTGCCTCAGCACCTGCCTCAGCACCTGCCTCAGCACCTGCAACATCCGCATCACTCAACGCAGAAGGGAGGTCGGGCAAGTTCTCCAGCATGATGTGCGCGTCACCGGAAAGCATGATTCCTAGAGAGGAGCTAATGTAAGAGGAGGAAGTATTAGTACCGAAATTATGGTAAGAGAGTTTGAGTTCTGCATCTAACTCTGGACCCAATACAAAATCTATGCGATCTACTTTGTCACCTAAAACCAATTTGTCATCAGCGAGATGATATCCTTTGTCAAGGAAGGTTTGAGTAATTTTACTCAAGTTTCGTATTCTGAAATTGATCCTTATCTCAGGTACGCAAATAGCCTGAATTTTTATTGTCTTTTTGTTGACAATCAAGGGCACCTCTACAAGCGAGGTTCTCATGGTACGGCTAGCGTTAAAACCGTGTATGGTCAAAGATAAGTCTCGTTTCAATATTGTCAACTTGTGTTTTCGGGCGTAGTTTTTAGAGATGAAATTTTTCTGGCAACCCCCGTCTTTCAATCCCCTTATTTTCGCGTTGTGATTCAAATCAAGAGGACAAGTGAAAGTAGGCAAAATTACATCGCCTGCCACAGAGTTTGAAAACACAGTTTGAACCGAGGAAAGGGTGGCAGAAAACTCCGAGTCACTGGTAGAATTTTTAGGAAAAGAGAAATTGGCATTTTTAACGCACAAGAACGTCATGTGACTACCGTTACATTTTTTACATTTTGAAGAGAAATCAAATTTGCATTTGGCCGCAGTATGGTTTCTGAATGAACATTTTACACAGGCTCCCATACTTTTAAGTTTATCGAATTTCTTTCTAGGAGAATCGAAAACCTGGCAAGTCCTGAGAAGATGGTTAGAAGGTTTACCTTCATTTGCGCACAAAATGCAAGGAATGTTACCACTGGACTTCACATTCACAGCAAAGCTCTTAGCCTGTAGCTTAGGCTTAGTGGCGACAGTTTGAGGCGCTTTCGGCGCGGAAGACTCTCTTAGAACAGTAGGACAAATTTTAGTATACCTCTCGGTTACTTCAAAGATGTGATCATTGATGTTATCAAGAGAAGGCTTGTTCACATTCGTTGTCTGGATCATTAGACCTTGGAAGGTTTCATTCATCGCTGACCAAATGAAATACTGAAGCACATCCTTCGCATCAATGCGAAGATTGTTGAAAGATGCCGAGATTGACCTCATATTACTAATAAAAGCATACGGGTCTGATCCACAAGGAAATTTTAGTTCAGAAAGTCTTTTAAGTACGTCATACTTTTGGGAAAGTACAGAACCAAAAGCTATCTGAAGGAGAGCTTTAGCAGCATCGTACGATTGCTCCGCTATCTCCAAAGATTCAATTAGAGTTCTAGGAGAACCCGAAAGCTGCCGCTTCAGGTACGAGAATCGTTCGTAACTCGAGAGCGTGTACTTGTCTAAGATACCTTCCAAGTTACAAAAGAATTTCTCTAAGTTATCCACCTGCGGATCAGAGAAGGTAGGCAACGGTACCTCAGGAAGCTTGAGCTTAGGAAGAGTAACGGTGGTGTCGCCCGCCACAGGACTCGCATGGGTCGCCGCTGCAGCCGATGTCCCTGCAGGAGCACTCGAGGGAGGTTCCAGGCTCCGTCTCAGTCGTAGGACACTTAATTCCAGAGACTCCTCGTAGGCCTCTGACTCTTCAAGATTTTGTTTGACTTCATCTTCTGCAATGTTAATTTCGATGAATTTGGTCAATACGCTCTGATCCAGAGCATTAAGTTCCGTTCTCAAGGAACTCAGTCGTTCCAAAAGAACTTGCCGCTGTTCTCTGCCGATGTTCTGCAGATCTGTGGAAACTTTAGATGATATTTTTGTTAGCTTTTGCCGCACATATCCTCTGGCTTTAATCAAATTAGTTACATCAGACATTTCGAATTAGTTAGCAATAGAATTAACAAGGCAGCGCCAGCCAACGCCCAAACCAGCCACGTCCGTCCGCCTGTCACCATTAGCAAACCTGAAAAAGATATAGTTTCCCCATACTGGCCACCATACGAAAGATTTTAGAAAGGATTGAGAAATTAAATGCCGATATAGCCGGGAGCACTTCGTTTTACTGAGAAAGTGGTGACATAGAAAATACCGTTGTGGATGAATTTAAACGTTAACAAAGTACTCCGAGAACTTCCGGAGTTTCGAAGGATGACAAGGCGCTCATCCTCCGCCAATCCCTTCATCTCCCGTTGCCTGGTTGGAACAGAGGAAAAGGCGAGTTTAGTTTTCGTTATTAGGAATAAGTAATTAAGATTGACAGTTGTTATAAGGGTGCGTTTAGACACGATTAGTTAGATAAGGATGCGCTTAGGCACGATTAGTTATTTAAGGATGCGCTTAGGCACGATTAGTTATTTAAGGATGCGCTTAGGCACGATTAGTTATTTAAGGATGCGCTTAGGCACGATTAGTTATTTAAGGATGCGCTTAGGCACGATTAGTTATTTAAGGATGCGCTTAGGCACGATTAGTTATTTAAGGATGCGCTTAGGCACGATTAGTTATTTAAGGATGCGCTTAGGCACGATTAGTTATTAAGGATGCGCTTACGCACGATTAGTTATTTAAGGATGCGCTTAGGCACGATTAGTTATTCAAGGATGCGCTTAGGCACGATTAGTTATTCAAGGATGCGCTTAGGCACGATTAGTTAATTAAGGATGCGCTTAGGCACGATTAGTTAATTAAGGATGCGCTTAGGCACGATTAGTTAATTAAGGATGCGCTTAGGCACGATTAGTTAATCAAGGATGCGCTTAGGCACGATTAGTTGCATAAGGGTGCGCTTAGGCACGATTAGTTGCATAAGGGTGCGCTTAGGCACGATTAGTTGCATAAGGGTGCGCTTAGGCACGATTAGTTGCATAAGGGTGTGCTTAGGCACGATTAGTTATATAAGGGTGCGCTTAGGCACGATTAGTTATAAGTAACAAGTTATAAGTTATGAGCTATGAGCTATAAATGATAAATTTTTGGGTATATACCAGGCAATTAGGTTCGGTAGTTGTGCTCAATTAACATCAGAATCACCCATAAGCTAGCGCCAAGCTTACCAGCAACTAACCTCTGAATGCCAATTGGTAAGGCGTGCTATCGCTGCAGACGCTGAATATTCCCACGATGCACAGGTGCAGGGTAGGCGTGTGGCCGGAAGATGGTCCTGCTCCCAAGCGTCTAGAAGGCGTGCCAGAGAAGCAGACGCGACGAGCTGGACGGAGGCTGGCACTTGTTTAGGATTTTAGTCCATCATCCTTATGCCACTGATGACGAAGTGACAAGAGTGATGCATGTGGTGATCTTAGAGTGCGGCGAAGAAGCGAGAGTCCAGTTGGTTAATCCGTCAGTGCTCATAGGTATCTGCTGAAACTGTTGAAAACTCTCCAGAGGAAAAGGTATAAGTTGCGGTCAGAGGGCATTAGCTCATGGTTGTATTCAAGGAAGTTGCAAAAAAGAATGGCAAAAGCTATGGGAGACATTGAGCACACATACCCCTATATTTGATATCTTCGACATCATTTGTACAAATTTACCGAGATCAAATCGTCGGTTTAAAAGTTGTAAAGACCGTGATCTTGTCTATACACTTAAAAGAAATTCACTAACACTTTTTGAATGGAATTTATTTAAAATTGACGTGCTAATTGATTTTTTAAATCCTGGGATCTCGAACCTGCGACTGTGGATCATCTATGAAAAGATGAGTATGGCTTGTGTTTTTATCACATTTCTCTAGAACTTCTATCATTTCGTGAGATTGCATCAAAGATTGATCCTTGCAATATCTTTAGGAATGATAAGACACACTAATTCATGCGATATAGGAGAATAAGGTCGTTGATTTAGAGGACTTGTAACCATGAAGGAACAAGTTTGCCTAAAAAGTTATCGGGAGGCTTCCTGATTTTAATTAAAAAAAAGAGAACCAAAAACACTGTATAAAATATTCACTCGAAATAAAAACTGCAAGCAAAACAATAAAATTGAACGTTTCGAGCACTCACTCATCTTCAGCATTAACAAATTTACCTGAAAAACATGAAATGAATTAGGAAGTTCAAGAATTGCAAAAAAACGAACAAACAACTAACCTTATGCCTGTTAACTATTGACAATGGAAACGTTCTAAGTTGGCTGTTTAAAATTGTTTTTTTTAAATGAATAGAGACTCTGAACTCCTTAAATCGGAGGCAAATTTTCTTCTAGTAAGAATTTTAAAATTACTGATGTCAAACGGACTATCGCAATGCTCTGGATGATCCTTAATAGCTGAATGTGGAGGACTTGATAAAATATTCCCTAAGCGGTAACTCCTACCTCGATGCTCGGCCACCCTACAGCCTGGAGTACGCGATGTCAAACCGACGTACTTAGATGCGCATCGTGCACAACAAAATTTTTAAATTAGGGAGGCCTGCATCGCGGTAGGAAGAATGTCTTTGAAACGAAAAAATGAGCCTATTTTGAAACTATTAACTAAAACCACCTTAAAGTTTATGCCCGGGAAGTATTCGACAAACAGATCTGAAAATTTTTTCTTCATTTGCTCCGACTGAGGTACAAAATACGGAAACGAAACAAAACGAATGTACTCACAGAATGATTCGAGAGAAGGCAGTTCGTGACCTTTATTTTAAATTTACCAATATGAGACTAAAGTCGAGTTGAAAAACCTTTCTTACGGAAAAATTCTTTCAAAAAGGTGAACTCATCATGTAGAAACTTATAAGTACTGCAAACATTGAACGCTCTAAAGATTAAAGTCCTGATAAAATTTACTCTGAAAATATATGGCGAGAAACTGTAGAAACTGGGTCCTAAGCCTGTAAAACACTTTTTCCTATACACAGAACACTCGAACCCATTCCCAGACCGGTGAACCAAACAATCTAAGAAGGAAAGTTTGAGTGC
The DNA here is from genome assembly GCA_030386875.1 of Morinoia aosen. Classification (NCBI taxonomy): domain Eukaryota; kingdom Metazoa; phylum Arthropoda; class Malacostraca; order Amphipoda; family Talitridae; genus Morinoia; species Morinoia aosen. Next base: position 37,162,696 of record CM059565.1, on the reverse strand, counting down.
CTCTTCACCTTCCATTGTGAACCTAATGTTTCTATTGCATTTATTCAAGTAATTTAAGAAAAACGGAGCATAAGACATCATGAAAAGTAAAAAGGTATGGTCCACAAAACGTCTATAAAAAATCGCTTTAAAGCTTACAGGACATTCATCTAACATTTATCCTCATTATGACGCAAAAAAATATTTGGAAATGTTGGAGCAGGGCAAGTCCCATTACCAAACCCTCAAGTTGTTGGTAAAATTTCTCATCAGAGATAAAAAATGAACTAAGTACGGCTAACTGGAACAATTTAGCAAAAAACACTTTCGAAATACCAAGTATTAACGTATGAGGAGTGGTAAAAAGTGATGCCAAAATAATATTTATAGTCTCGCGAACAGGAACGGGGGGAAAAAGATTATCAATGTCAAACGAACACATAAACTACTGACTTCCATATTGTACTTTCGTTGTATCCTGAACAAATGACTTAGAATTTTGTACTGTATATTGATTAGTGGTGAGAGGATTCAAAATCGGTACCAGATGCTTCAAGAGCTTATAACTCGGGGTATTTATGGCAGAAAAAATAGGTCTATACTGGAAGTTTTCAGCAAAATCTCTTTTATGTATTTTAGGAAGGCCATAAAGAATACCTGGAGTTGAACGAGAAACGAAGAGACTAGCGTACACTTCATCGGTAATTAATTTGCTGTTTTTCAGCTTCCGTGAAAAACTATCAATGCTGTCTTCAAAATTCAAAGTAAATTTGCCAATTGGATCGGTGATTTCAATCAACTTTTAACAATCGGAAATTAAAGATAACATGCTCTTTACATACCTAACTCTATCACCTACAACCACAACTCAAAAAAAAACGACAACAACATTTGCTTTCGTTTGTTTCGACAAACTTTCGTTTCGTTCATTTGCTTTGAAACGACAATATCCTTGTAGGAAGCAAATGAACGAAGAAGTTTTGCATTCTCTCTTTGATAGACTGATGAGAACACTTTAGAGCACTTGAAGTTATAGAAGTACTTTTATGCAAGCAAATGTAGTCGCTTGGTAAAATTGGACAAGTCAGCACATCTAACATTGCTAACATTAGAAACAACTTTTTCGAAGGCTAAAAAATATCTATAAAAATGTAATTTGAAAATGGGAAGACGAAAATCTGAACCGAACGCCAGTAAAAACCTAACTCGAGGCGGAATGACAATGGAGCTGAAGATAAATATCACGTCGTCGGGATCGCATGGGCGAACATTTGTGTTGATCCCCAGGGCGTCTAGCTTCTTGGCGTGTATCCGTTGGGTAGAGGTCTCAAAAACCTGACTGAGGGAGCGAACGAATCTCACTGCAGAGATGGAATCCAACGTGCTGAAGCTCCTCCGCTGGTCACGCTGCTGGCGCCCAACCTCAGAGAGTAGCTTCGTAAATCCAATTCCAATTCGATCCAATTGGCAAATTTACTTTGAAGTTTGAAGACAGCATTAATCATTTTTTCGGAAGCTGAAAAACAGCAAATTAATTAACGATAGCGTGTACACTAGTCTGTTTGTTTCTGGCAAAAATCCAGGTATTCTTTATGGCCATACTAAAATACATAAAAAAGATTTTGCACAAAACTTCCAGTATTGACCAATTTTTTCTGCCATAAATACCCCCAGTTATAAGCTCTCGAAGTATCTGGTACCAATTTTGAATCCTCTCACTACAAATCAATATACAGTGCAAAATTCTAAGTCATTTGTTCAGGATATAACGAAGGTACAAAATGCAAGTCAATATTTCATGTGTTCATTTGACATTTCACTTTTTACCACTCCTCATACGTTAATACTTGATCTTTCGAAAGTGTTTTTGCTAAATTGTTGGAGTTAGCCGTACTTAGTTCATTTTTTATCTTTGATGGGAAATTTTATCAACAACTTGAGGGTTTGGGAATGGGACTTGCTCTGTCTCCAACATTTGCAAATATTTTTTTTGTGTCAAAATGAGGATGAATGGTTCGATGAATGTCCTGTAAGCTTTAAGCCGATTTTTTGTAGACGTTATGTGGACGATACCTTTTTACTTTTCCACGATAAGTCTCATGCTCCGCTTTTCTTAAATTACTTGAATGAGCGCTATAGAAACATTAGGTTCACAATGTAAGGTGAAGAGGCACCTAAGCTTTCCTTCTTAGATTGTTTGGTTCACCGGTCTGGGAATGGGTTCGAGTGTTCTGTGTATAGGAAAAAGTGTTTTACAGGCTTAGGACCCAGTTTCTACAGTTTCTCGCCATATATATTCAAAGTAAATTTTATCAGGACTTTAATCATTAGAGCGTTCAATGTTTGCAGTACTTATAAGTTTCTACATGATCAGTTCACCTTTTTGAAAGAATTTTTCCGTAAGAAAGGTTTTTCAACTCGACTTCTAGAGTCTCATAATGGCAATTTTTTATAAAGAAAAGTTCAACAAACTGCGTTCTCTGGAATCAATCTGTGAAGACATTCGTTTTGTTCCGTTTCCGTATTTGGACCTCAGTCGCAGGAAATGAAGAAAGAAATTTTAGATTTGTTTGTCATATACTTTCGGGCATAAACTTCAAGGTGGTTTTAGTTAATAGTTTCAAAATAGGCTCATTTTTTTGTTTCAAAGACATTCTTCCTACCGCGATGCAGGCCTCCCTAATTCACAAATTTTCTTGTGTACGACGTGCATCTAAGTACGTCGGTTCGACGTCGCGTACTCCAGGCTGTAGGGTGGCCGAGCATCGAGGTAGAAGTTACCGCTTAGGGAATATTTTATCAAGTCATTCACATTCAGCTATTAAGGATCATTCAGAGCATTGTGATAGCCCGTTTGACATCAGTAATTTTAAAATTCTCACTACATCCAAATTTGCCTCCGATTTAAGGATTTTAGATTCTATTCATTTTAATAAATAACCCAATTCCAAACAACCAACTTAGTTCTTTTCCATTGTCAATAGTGAACAGGCAGTTTTTAAGGTTAGTTGTTTGTTTGTTTTTGCAATTCATGAACTTTCTAATTCATTTCATGTTTTTCAGGTGAATTTGTTTTTGCTGAAGATATGCAAATGCTCGAAACGTTCACTTTTATGGTTTTGCTTGCAGTTTTCAATTCGAGTAAATGTTTTATACGGTGTTTTTAGTTCTCTCTTTTTCACTCAAGTTTACCTAACTCATACAAAGCGAAACTTGGTTTTTCTTTAAATTTGTAATCAATGTTGTCGCTTAGTCATTATCATATGTGTAAAAATATTACCATTAATATATCATTTATTTTCGAGAATACGTAGCTTTTGCTCCAATGAAAGGAGGCTCTGGTATCTACGCTAACAAAGCAGAATAACAATTTTTACGTGACAGTTTTTAGATCGGGATTCGATGATCTTTACTAAGGTATAAATCATTCAATTTTGTAATGATATTCACTTTACTAAGCAAAAAGATGTATATATTGGTAAAATAATATATACGTAAATATAATGTATAGAAATGAAATAGGTTTACAATAACACAATTTAATACTGGTGTGTGAACATGATTTTGGTTTGTGCGTAATCGAATTTTCCCTTGTGTGAAATTGAATTTCGCTTGTGTGAAAATAAATTTCGTATGTGTAAAACTGTTTTTCGCTCGTACGAAACTTTTTAACGCTTGAGTAAAATTGAATTTCGTTAGTGTGAAATTGATTTGAAAATGGTATAGATCTACTTAATGATCATGCTTACGATTTATCTTAGGAGCAATAGGAATTACCTCATAATGTTCGCTCAATTTTGAAGAACACACTTCCCTCTAAATATTAGACGTACGTTCGTAACAGCGAAAACTATGCTTAAATTGTATGATGATCCTGGAGGCAACCAACAAATTTCAACTACTCATCCAAAATGCTGCAGTTCTGCGCGTCTCACTGGTCCCCTATGAATTAGGCCGAAAAATATCATTCTGAAAACTTGTTTAACTCGCAGTGTATGAGGCCGTGGGCAGCAAACTACACACCTGTAACCGAAGATTATATGGATTGCAATGAGATACTTACTGTAGGATCGAAATTGTCCAACAGTTCATCTACTGAACAATTTATATATCTACTTATCTACACCTACTGAATGCGACGTTTATTAACCTTTTGAATGCTGGGGTACGCTGTATATTTGTGAGCTTCTTTTACGTGAAGTAAATTCTTAAATTTAATTTTATTTAAAAGCGGGCTCGCTGCCATCAGAGACTTTCGTCTCGAAATTTGAAAGTAGAATTTTTTTGAGATCCTATAAATTGCAGGTGGTGTAGGCGCATAAACAGTACCCTTTACGTCCAACCCCTACTTCTTCTATCAAACGGCTTTTTGGTAGCGCTGACCGAGTTTTCTAGGCACGTGTTTCTGCGTGGTTCGTACGAGTGGAGAATAATAATACACACCTACAAAAGATACTCAAAGGTTTACTGGTGTGAGAGGCAGGTTCGGAGGAGAATAGCGAGCCATGTGCTTGGCATCGGACCCAGAACAATCTCAACACAACACAGCGACTTAAGCAATGCGTTACGGTATTAACAACCCGCTATCTGAATCGCGCGCTTGACCAATCGAGCAATGTCGAAACCCGTTCTCTAGAGACTTAGCCCTCGCTAACAGAACTCAAAAACGACGCTGACAAAAGAATGAAAGAAAAACTCAGCCCTCGAAACAGAAATGGCAACGTAGCCCTCGAAACAAAGTCTCACTCTTACAGCGTGAAGTGACACCTGTCTGTCTTCGACCAAGTCCTCACCGATTCGTGACCTGAACCGAAGTGACTTCCTGCTCACTCGCTTCGTCCGCTCCCTTGCGCCTCTCGGTCCTAAGTGACTTCTCGAAATTCTCCCCGTAAGAGACTCAGCCTGAACGGAGTCACGACCACGAAGGGGAGTTAGGTGGTTAAGGGGTGGGAGATCTTTTTCTGTCGCTCTGGCTTTCTCCAGTGACCATGGTTAATCAAAAAGGTCGACAAGGAGCGAGAGCTGGTTTTCTCTCCAATAACTTTATGATCGACGATCATATCTCTGCCTAGCCTTTTTTGCGGCCTGTCCAACGCAAGGACCGAGCCAGCGGTTTCTGATTTAGGGCATCATCATAAAATTCGGTCTACCATCTGGCCCATGCTCGTAAACGTGCACCCAGCTTAGCCTTAAATGTTTTCACAGCCATTATGAACGCGTAATTTCAATTAGATACACCCAAGTTTAAGCCTTTTGCGAGTGTGAGACAGACAGAATAAATTAATTTTATTCGCTTTATACCCGTTATATCAATGACAAGATATAACAAAAAGCTAGTTTATGGGTGTTTATAATGCACAAAACAAGATTTAGAGATATTGATAGACACGAAATAATTTATTTGCATTGATTCGTAAGAAGTATTGGTTATTTGTCTACATAAATGAAATCAGTAACAAGAAAATAACACACAGACAACACCAAAATTTAAGTTTTTATTGAACGTGCAAAATCTATAGCGTCCAACTTCACATAAGTGGACGTCAGGTCTTAGGAGTCAATTTTGACAAAAATAAGTTGTCCACATAAGTAGACATCAGGTCAATATGAAACAAATACATTATTTATGTGAGTATTGGCTATACGTTTGGCATTAGCGAGAGACACCATGGAATTGAATAAAACACACACTGCTAACTAAACACAAATGAACCATACATTTAGAACATATAAAACGTATTTTTTTCTGATAGCCGGGATTATTGCAACGCTGGGCATTTGGTGATTGAATTTGAACAGGGCAATGGTCAAAACGATTCATTCTTCGCGCAAATGGAACGTCAATGTATTTCAGAATGCTGATATCTGCTTGTTGGTGTCGCACTGGTTTATTGTTGTTTGCATCCGAATTTTCAGGTCTCACGCCAACCAGAAAACTCCTTGCGATGGCATCTGTGAAGTCAAGAAGAGTTCCTTCTCCCACAGTTGATCGGTACAGCGGTACAGCATCCAGCCTCTGTTGACATTCATATTCGTGGTGTGGAAGAATACGCAATGACACCATTTTTTGTTCGAATCTTCGTCTTGTACAATGCGAGAATCATGTCAGCCTCGTCAACACCTCCCCATACGTTCATTATATTCACGGATGGTGGCAGGTCTAGCCTGGTATGTTTCATGCCAATGTAGATAGACCCAACAAAGACAGCTTTGTTATCCCACCATTCACAAATGATATGCTGTTTTCTTAATCAGTCCTGATATCATAACTGCCGCGGCCTTTCTTCTTCAAATGGCTATTTAATATCAAATGGCAGTTTCTAATTATATTTGAACGCAATTTTACACCGGCAGATATGCCTTGCTTTATCAGATCTTGGCGCGACTCTGGTGTGGCAAAGAAATTGTCAAAAAACACACGGTCTCAGTTTGGCTGAAGCTTTTCACACATTCTAAGAACAGTACGTTCAGATTCTTTTGGTTCACAATTATTTCGAGTAGGACAGTCTCGAATATCGCTTCAACTGAACTGAAACTGATACACATATCCAGAAACTCCTGCTCTGCACCAAAGTTTGTAATCCCACTTGATAGGTTTTTTAGGCATATACACCTTCATAGTGTGCAGACCTTTGAAAGGTATCATCATCTCATCAACAGCTTGATAGGTTTCATGCATGGCGGCCTCTTGAAAACTTAGTTGTATTAGAAATTAAGTACTTCTTCAGTTTTCACGCAAAGAAAAAGAAACAGTCCTTGGGGGGAAATTAACGTGCTTGGGTGTAAGGCGGTTGAGCAGACCGTTTGAACAACATGGCCAAATCTTCGTAATACATTATTTTATTTCGAGTGATCACTCGTTAGATTTTCAATTTACTTTAATTTACGTTATAGTTGCGAGTTTGCACTCCTTTATACCTATTAACGAGAGGCTTAGTTCGTATGGTGCACTTATGGGAATTACCTTACACTCCCTCTATTGAATCCTTAAATACTTAATAATGGTCTCGAGTGGCCAATTAAAATTCTATTTAAACCTTATAACGAGAAGTTATCATCTTATTACCTTAATATAAACTACTTACGTGCTAGGTCGTCTCATTCTACAATTTTCTAGTCTTCCTCTTACGAGAATTAACACTAGAACTGCCGAGCGGTCCTGTGGACCGTTTTTAGAAATTCAAATACACCTTATTGTCATGATTTTGGTTAGATAGATCTGAAACACCTTGACTTTTCCGGGATAATAGTGATAGTTATGATAGCAAAATTACATTTGAATATGATGAACAGTTTTTGAAATACAACATATTATAACAAAAACGGCGAGGCGGTCATTTTGACCTCTGTGTTGTTTTGCTACTGTATATTACGTATGATGCATTCCTTGCAATATACTATGACGCACCATGGCTTCGCACTCGCACACACACTTTCTGCGATTGAAAGAAGGGCGTTTCAGTACTGTTTCAACATATTTTGACGCGTGCCATTTCACCGCCAATCCGCATACTGCCGCAGTGCCGCTGGCAAGCTTGGCAGTGCTGCACTAAGAGTGATCGGGAGGGGTTAGCTGTGTCCAAAGGAAGCTTATTCATCGGCTTTGCGGTTAAAAAGAGGAATAAACTCCGCAAATAGATAGTGGGTGAATGAATGGCTAGCTAAACATCCACAAAATGGAAGTTATAACCGGATTTGTAGGGAGTTAAGGATAAATGACCAGATTTTGTTCACAAAAATATTTGCACATTCCTTTTTCTTTGTTTCAGCATTTGTAAAATTTCGTTGTACCAAATCTAACAAATACTACAACTACACGAATGTAATAACTACTTCATAATAACTTCAAGTGCAGGTAATATTTTCCGCCCGTTCTATACAGTGTTTCATGTCATCAATTGAATTTTTTTCTTGAAGAACTATATTCGTTCATTTCCCAGCAACACCGTGACAAAGGTATAGAAATAACAATAGAAATCTCGCGCACATTTATAAGAACCGTATGGTAGAATGCACGATTGAATCTGGCATCCGCAGGCAAATTTAAAATGAAATAAGCTCTCAAATTTCCGCATGATAGTATCTAATAATGCACGTGAATGTGACAGCGGTATGGGTAAACTAATAAACATTTAGATTTATTTCACGAAACATGTGTATTCTGGAATGAAATATTAAGGAGAATTCATGTAAAAAGTTTCTTATCTTATTTTTAAAATACCGGATAAATGGTTCAAATCGTATTTACGGCTGAATATTGAATTTGTTTTCATTCTAATTAAACAAAAATAATGTGTCTATGCAGTATTTCTTGAGTGAATATCAAATAAGATTAGAAATCATTTCCAAATGTTGCTGACGCTACAACAGGACGAACGCATTATGATATTCTTATAACAAAATAAACTATTGTTTCCCGCATCATTATGAATACTGAGTACGCACCTTTGAATACAAAAGTACGAACCTTTGAATCAGGGACTACCTCCTGCAAAATAATGAATTTCTTCGAAGCAAATGCTCTAAATTCTTTCCTAAGCTGGCTTCGAAGCGTATTAATTTTTTTTCTTCAAGCCAATCTCATGAAAACTATTATTGTGTCGTTTCATTGCTTCAAAAACAAATTTGAGCGACTTGCTTCGTATATCTCTACTCTTGTATTCGTCGCTTTGCACTTTCCACAGAGCATGCTGCTCACGAAAATAGCTAATTTATTAATGAGACCAGGCGGAGACCAATCGATACGGTAGAGCGATTGCAATCATCCTTACTACTGTAGACGCCGGTTGGACAGAAACTGACGCGCAAATAGAAGCAAAGCAGCAGTCAAACCCGTCAGTCAATGAGTGCCGAGTAGAGAGCAAGGAGAGCACTCATGTCCAAATATGGTGTTGCTAATCCGTGAGTGTGAGTGTGACTGACGCAAAAACTGATCGTGTGAAAGCCCCTTAAGACGCAGTGCGTATGCGTAAGTTGCAATCTGCGTAGGAGCTTGTTTGCTTAATCCTTTAACATCCCAAAAGCGCATACGGTTCTCTTTCGAAAATAGACGTAATATATTATAATTTTTGTGAAACTTTCTTCCATAATTACTCCTTTGAAGTTCACTACCGAGTGGGTTCCTCCTTCACTTTGATGTCGGTGACAACCAGATGCCAGCCGAATGACGGTGGTTGTGATTAGCGTTTTCGAATAAAAATGCTGACGTTAAGGGATTAGTTAAAACGATCCTCAAATTTCAAATACTACTTGAAAAATCTTTGCTGGAGTTGGATGTCTGTGATTATGTTGCTTAAGGACCGAAATTCCCTACTATTTCCAAGGAAGCACTTGTGTTTTTTAATTCTCTTGCTAAATCGTCTTATTACCCCAAACGGGGTCGAATACACTTCCTTTTTCTGCTTGGTATGAAATACTCACGGTCATTAATTTTTAACAAACTCATTTCTCAGGGAAATTGTCACTGCTTATTTCCTAAAAATTTTCAAAGGTTTTTCAGCTCCATCCCATGGGATATTTCGATAATAAATTGAAGCGAACTTAATTTTGCCCGTTCGATCGATCTCAAATAGCATGAAATTCCGACCAAAATTGTGACATGACCAAAATTGTGAACTATTTTCATGAGCAGCCCTGAAGAAGCATGAAGATTAGCGTAACCAACCTAGACGAAGATTGTAAAAACCTGTAGCTTGTCAGTACCAAGTTTATTGTTTTGTATTAATGCATTAAGAAAAGGCATGATATATTCGAAAAATGCATCCGATCATTTAACGTTAAAATGTTTGCCTTAAGTTGATCAAAGTTAGGGAAAAAGCTCATGAGATTACTGTCAACCGGATTTATTCCTGTAATGCATAACTCTAGCGGTGACATTTTCTTCCCTAATGTCGAAATTTCCACTTATTATAGATCATTGTTGTTTACGTATGTTGGGCACATACTGATGTTCTAGGGGCAAGAAAAATTCTCTGGTTGTTTTCATACGATGAGGTTGTTTGTTCTCGTCATCGTTTCCAAAGTATTTTGCATTCCCAATAGAATCATTGAGATGCTTAAGACAGATACGAAGGTTTCAAAATTTATATTTGGCATCGCAATGAGTCACTTTATATATTTAAGAAAAATTCGTACGGGTGTTGAATAAAAGTAAGAATATTCATTTCTGACAGATGGGACGTTCCGTTCAAAAAGCATTCTCTATGTCTAAATAATAAATAAATGATTGTGACGAAATAAAGCGATGTAATATGTAATAGAGCATGTATGTGTGTTAAACACTGAAATACAGTCAGAAAAAATAGAGAAATAATTGTCCACTCTCCCACTGAAGTGGTGTATCCAGACCCCGTGTTGTCGAAGTGGTGTTGGTAAATTGATTTAAGACACAGTATACTTTTTCGAATGAAATCAGCTACTTTTAAGGAGGCTCTTATACTTTTCCTCTGTATTCCGAGACGCGTTTTACGTCAAAGTATGTATGTGAGCTCTATCACTTGAGTTCTCACTCATAGGATAACTACACTGGAACAGTTTCTGCAATTATGACCGGCCAAAATTAGAGGAGTAACGTATTCATTTCAAAACATCATACATTTTATACTTCACACGAGTTTTACACAATGTTCAACATTTTTACACTCTGAAAATAGTTCAAATATTTGATTGTTCTGTGAGTAAATTACTCACTGTTGTATTTTTATTATTTCGGTTCATCGAAACGAAATTCACTGTTTTTCGTATGCAGATGATGATCGTTATGATCGAAATGCCCAATATTTTGTGAATGTTTTTCTGTTTTTGTGTGCTTATACGAACTTAGTTAGTGAGATAACGATGCGCGTATCTTTTCTTGCTTCTCTGAAACTAGATTTAAAAGCATTTAATGATTTAATACGCATAATTGGTTTCAATTAGAGTGACTCTGGCTTTCCATATTCCCTGGAACGGGGCTGATGTTTCATTCTGAAGAAATCGTCAAATTCAGTCGCTCTTCCGTTACCCTCTTTTCATCATTTTAGTTGAAATCTTCTCTTGTTTTAAGTTTACTGTCGACGCATTGGGAAACCCTTATTTGTCAAAGCGTTTTTTATTAACGACCACATTCCGATCATTTACATGAACGTGTTACGGAACGTAGCTCGGTCAGAGCACGTAACGCAGGAGGAATTGAAACCCCCGAAAGCAAAAGAAAGAAAAATAAAGATATGAAATACACAGTCTGAGAGTTGGACAGAAAGGTAGGAAATTAACTGTGTTTAATTGGTGTGTACTCCGCGAATACCGAATTGACAAGCATGGGGAGAATAACAAACTTTGAAAGATTAAAACACATTTATTTTTGAGATGAACACGTGGGTATGTGCACAAGGCATTTACACAGAATTGACATGAGAGAGCACAACTGCGTTAATGAAAGGTACGCACATTCCTGCCGCCATAAAACTTTAAACACGACATGATATAAATGTGATGTTTACCGAGAATTCAAGTTACCAATACTCAAGAGCTGACAACGATTCACGAAAGAATGCACAAAGTTATAGAAACCCCTACGCAACACACATTACAGAACAATGATGACAAACATACCGTTTTCCTGGACTCACAAGGCGTCCAAAAGTACATCAATGCTTCGCATTCTGTCGCATAAACATAAGACACAAATTCATTACACAGCGCGTCCTTTTTACTGCAGCGTACCACTTTGACTTCCACTAATACACTTTAAAGCACTGTTCCAAAATACTCGATGCCACAAATTTTCAATTCCTCTGGGATGCGTTGCAGGGGTCACCTAGTTTAGGGCCCTGTTCAACTCTTGAAGGGCGCTCGTAATGTTTCTTCGCTGCGGCCGCTCCAATCGCCGGCGTCGGTCGGTTGCTGAACATCGAAGACGCTGCGCCTAGAGCGCTCGTTCGTTGCGCTCATGACATCATTGCCCAAACAGCTCAACCACTGTAGAATTTGCGACTTTTGACGTTGTTGAAGATTGGCAGCTGTGCGAGTTCAAAATAAAATGCAGGCTGGAGTTCATGCTGTCTTGAAGACGACGTAGAACTGACTTTTGTGTTCTCTCAGGAGAACGATTGATACATTTTTTTTCGTGTCGGTGGTCCTCGACGTTGTTGCGTATCAAGCGGAATTTCATGTCGGTGGTACTTCAGTGTCTGCTGGGTCCGTTGCCAACTTTAGAGATTCGAAGGAGCACTGTATAGGGGCACTTTCGCGATGTTTTTTTTTGAGTAGCAGATCCAAGGGGATCTCGGCGGCAGCCGGATCCCCGAAAACGTGCACCAAAAAGACCGTCTCTCGTCGCGTAACCAAGTTAAAATCCCCCCTAATTTCTCTTCTCAGCTCCTTATAAGTCTTCCGCTTGTTTCCTTCTCGAACATTCCCGATTCATCTCCATCCCTCGCCGTCTCCAAGTCCGTCCTCCTCTTTGATTGGTGAAGTTTTTCCTTGTCCCTGACGATTCCGCTTCTAATTGGTGCGTTATCTGACACACCTCCTTGCCTACTCTACTTCTTGATTCTCATTGGTAGAGCAGCCGCGGTCACCCCATGAGCCAGCCCCTACCTCCTCGAAGCTAACCCTCGCTTGTTTGAAGTGGGCTCGCTCACGCCTACCCGTGTGTTGTGTGTGTGACTTGTGTTGTGTTGCCTGGATGTGTTTTTGTGTTCAAGATTGTGTGTTTGTGTTTTGTGGACGCCTGAACCGTAGAAGTTTGGACGAAGCGCCAACCGCCGAGTGACTTTGATTTATGACATCCCGTTTCAAGCACTTGAGAGCGCTGCCCAAAGAGCCGACCCTCGCCGATACGACACACAACACATTCCAATGTTTGTAGCCCCGCAGAATGTTTACCATTCTTTAAAATGTTATAGCTTCACGGAATTTAGCCCAAAAATAAAATTTGATGTGATTTTGCCAAATATATATGCCTAATTTATTCTAGTTCACCACAAACGGAATTTTAGTTTAAGCATGTGTTTCGGTATTGCAGAAGTTATCGTGAACACCAATAGCATTTGTTCATCATGGGAATAGTATTTTTAGAGATATTGTACCGTAAAACTAAATATTCGGTAAGGATCGATTCTTCAGGTAAAATTCGACGTCTTGATTTAAGCTGGCATAGAAATAAAAAAGATTTATTCTGTCTGTCGCAAGTTGGCAGGAGGCTTAAATTGGGTGTATGTAATGTGAATTAAGTGCGTCTAGTGGACGTGGAAACCATTTGTCTCGGTTAGGCATACGTTTATGAGCGAACGCCCGAGGATGGACATGATTTCATGACAATGTAAAAAAGAATTAACCGCGCTCTCGCTCCTCAGCTTTGAACATGCAGCAGAGACCTCCACAAAAATTGAAAGCCATAGTTATTATTTGATCAATAAGAAAGTTATTGTTAAACGCGACACCGGGCAAAGCCTGATTGACCGCTCAAGGTTGTCTCATCCCTTACTCGCCTCCTCCTCCCCTTTGGTCGGGCCCCCTTCGAGTCTCATTTGAGGAGAACATTAGCAGTCACTTAAAGTCGAGAAGAGGAACGGAGCAGACAGGGCGAAAGAGTGGGAGGCACTCAAGATAAGGCCGCAGGCCAGAAAGGAAAGATTCGAGAGGGGAGCAGGCAGGCTCGAGTGATAGACACGGTCAGTTCTAAATTATTGAAGGGAGACGATAGATCCCAAACGGCACGAGTATGCGGTTATTAGGGCTTGATTTCCTGGATTGCTGTCGATGCCTAAGATTCGAGGGGTCGGGTTTCAACGTTGTATCGGTCTAGTGTGAGGTCAATAGTGGATTATAAATAAACCAAGGGCTGCTAAAGTTGGCCATCTTCATTGGGGTTGTGCTGGGTTGTATGTCCGGTGCTACGCGCGTGCTCGCTCCCCTCCTCCGTACTTGCCTCCCACACTAGTAAACCATTGAGTGTCTTTTTGGTGCACGTATTATTATCTTCAACTCGCGTGAATCAAACAGAAACACGCGCTTAGAAACACGTGTTCGGTCAGAGCACCAAAAGTTATCGTTTGCTGGAGAAAATAGAAATTGGACGTAAAGGCTAACGTTTGCACCCAACGCCACCAGTAATTTATAGGACCTCCTAAATTCATTATCCTAAACTTCGAGGCCCTCAAGCCTTTGATGGCAGCGACCTTTCTTTTTTGATTTATAATATTTGCATTTAACGTAAGGAGTAATAAAACATTCAGTAAAGTTTTCCAATAGCTGACAAATCATGTTAACCATGTAGAGTTTAGAGATCATTTAAGGTCAAGCTTGAAATTTTTTTAGCCTGTAAATACATAAGTTAATGACCATGTTAGGTTGTCTTTATACACAAAAAATAATCGATTGGCATCCGTCTTATCTATGCATCCAGTTTGCCTCCTTACTTAGTGGCTGAGTGCATGGTGCCTTACAATTTCCGCGGGATAAGCACTGGCGATCCGCTAGTGCCCGCCGGGTTATTCAGCTGGAACTTCGTGGGTTGCTCCTGGGCAATCTTTCAGGACCCCTCAATTCCAACAGCTGAGTTGTCGATGGTATTCGTAAATGCAACCAGCCCTCCAGAATAACGTGCTACTCAAACAAGTTCTTCTATAAGTATAGCGCTCGTTCTTGCGGCAAGTGTCTCGGATCGAGTTTGTGTATCAATTATTATGCTTCTAGCACTTCTTACTCTTTTTACCACTTCTAATATGAAAAATGTGAACTACATGCAAGGTTGTATTAGAATAATTGTTGATAGTCTCTGCTGCATCTAGCATGTACGGCGTGAAAATTTTCAAAACCATATTCATGCGACGAAACACAAATTTTGAATGTTATTAAACATTAGTACTTACCTCAAATATGTTAAGTAATGTAGTGTTCATTGTGCAAAATTGTGCGCAGATATATATTTTTTTTGCTTCTTGTGATGTAAATTTCTGTGTTTTTTCAGAGACCGATAATTTTCTCCGCATTCGAATGGTTTAAGTTTTAAGATATTTTATTCTTGCACGCGGCTATTTTATTTAATGAACGAAATAAGGTTGCGAGTTACTCATCTTGATTTTCTGTTACAGGATTTAGGAAATCTTCACTTTTCAAAGCGAGTTATTTTTTTGAATTTGGAGCTTCTCATTTTCATTTCGGCGAACTCGTCAAACTTAGTCGCTCTTCCGTATACCTTTGCTCGTAATTTTAGTGAAGGAGCATCTTTTATTTTTTTAACGTCAGAGCGTTGGGCAATCTTTTTAAGTCAAAAAAATTCTTTCGGACCGGATGCGTTCCAATCTTCGTAGCAACAATTATGTGATGTTCAAAAAATTTCCTTTCAATATTTGTCTTTGCATTATGGAAAACGTAGGTAAAACTATTAGCATAGGTGTGTTCATCGTAGGAGTAGTGGTTTGGGTTTCTTAACTGGTTTCTGTAAGAGCTACATAAATATTTATAACAGAATGATTAATAAATAAGTTTCCGACTTAAGTTGTCAGATTTGCACTGATAGTTTTTAGTTTACCATTTGTTTCTTCTCCATAAACCGGAAACTAGTTCTGCTGAATACATTGTGAGGTAAATTTTGAAAAATATACTCCCTGTTTATAAGTCTTTTATAATTTCTTCTGATCTTTTACAGATAAGCCTGGACATTAATGAGACACATAAGTTCACCCACTTGTAACTTTCGATATAATGCACCTCTCGACTTAAAATTATTCTCAAACGAAAGAAAAAACATTCAAATTATTCTCAAACGAAAGAAAAAACATTATTTCGTTGTAGAGTAATGTAAAGTAGATTGGTGCATTATTTCGAAAGTTGCAAGTGGGTGAACATATGTGTTGCATTAGTGAGGCTAATCTGGAAAAGATCGATTTCTTCGGCATACCTGGGGATTGTAATTAGTAGCTCATAATATTAAAATGTATACTCGATTAGTTGTCGTATCAATATTTCGGTTTGGGTACAACGGGTCCAGCCATTATGAAAGCGGTTTCTCTACTAGTTAAGAAGCTAGGTGCAAGATATCCCTACAACTTCTATTGTCTTTTAACACACGGCACTTTAGGGCTTTCATGATCTTGCCAGTAACTCCGGGCGTTACCACTGACCTATTCAAAATTATTTAGGTGCAATTTTCTGCAGATTTCTAAAAATACCTGTTGGTGTAGTATCATTATTTTGTGGTTGCATGACCGTTGCAAAACTGTTTGTAACAGTAATTGTCTCTCTGCTACACTGCAGTTGAGAGTAAAAAAGTTAGTACTGCCGTCTGCAGACGCAATCATTTAAAGTACTATCACCGCTCTTCGGATCGCATCAGAAGTTACTCGCATTGAACTGGAGTTACACACTATGAAATGCGTAAATTTTTTTCTCATAAGGAATAGTCAGGTAAAAAAGCGTCGTGAACGCGTTGATGCGCTTGTTCTTCTGACCCCGTTTTTTGAGTATAAATATGCTCACGAATTCTTACATGCGCATTTGATCCGCATACCCACTTTGTATTATAACAACATGCGCTGCCACTAAACTGAGCAATGTGAGGAGCGTTTACCTATCCCACTAGCAGACAATCCAGTGGCTGCGTTCATGAGCCGCACATTTAATTTTTATGACCGCCATTTCCTGCCCGACATTCACTCTCCTCATTAAAAAAAAACATGCATCAGCAATCTTCTTTCGCAGGCGTTGAATTCAAGTACCAAAAAAACTATTAACTCAGCGTTTAGATCCTGAGCAAAACTGGGGCATTCTCAGCCTCGATGTACAATGAAAAAACACAAATATGTGCAAGATCGTCAATGCTTCTTGCAGCGACCCATCGCATTCAATGACCACGTGCTACTTTTGCACAAAAACATTGCGTATTGTTGTACTGTACTTGTAATACTATTCTACCCTAAATGGGTATTTTATACTTCACAGGTCGCGTTACATTAATGCCTTCATCAAAAATTAGGAAACTCAAGCGTATACGTGGTTAAAATGAACCATAAGCAAAAATACAACAGAAAAACATAATTGAATAAATAAGAAACATACATAAAAATATGCTTTTTACGGTACACATACACAAATAGTTGTCAAGGTAAAAAATTGATATTGGCGTTAATGGATGTGAATTTTAATCAGTAGTAAATTGTCCCATGGAAAATTTATGGACTTGAAGATAAATTGCATTCTTTTACGACTGATATTTCATATTACTTCATATTACATATTCATAATACTTTCACTTGCTTTCATTCTTTTACCCAGCCATAATGGCTTCGCCAATAAAAGTCATTGAGTCTGCAGGCTCGCCGCAAGACGCGAACGTGCTGCGTCAGAGTCAGCTTTTGCATGTCGTCCAGCGCTCTATTTTCTCAGAGCTCAATGTCTCTTGGTGCAGCTGCGTGCAGCTCTGCACCCTGGTGTAGCTTTCTATTTCTATTTAATCGGCACCATACGCCTCTCATAACCTCTTATTCTCTAATATTCTAATATGGTACATAATTCTTCTCTTCGTCAACCAAATCCGCAATCTATAATGCGCAATCTAC
The DNA here is from genome assembly GCA_030386875.1 of Morinoia aosen. Classification (NCBI taxonomy): domain Eukaryota; kingdom Metazoa; phylum Arthropoda; class Malacostraca; order Amphipoda; family Talitridae; genus Morinoia; species Morinoia aosen. Next base: position 37,145,174 of record CM059565.1, on the reverse strand, counting down.
CGCAATCTACAATGCGAACTTCTGACTCTCGTGGTTTTAATGGTATTTTATTCCACCACTAAGGTTATGAGCTATGTTATTGGTCCATTGTCATCTAGGGTACCAGCTTCGCTTTTCACTGTCTTTCCCATTCAAAACTATTTTATAGCTTCTCTTATTTTTACTCTGGTATTACTTCTTGCTTGTACTCTGAGCAATGACCTCAGACATCAACAGAATAACATCCACTATTATTTACTCTTATTTCTCGAAGTCACATTAATTGTACACTATGATATTTATCAGCACATTAATTGCCACTATATAAATATATTTTTTCATCATCATTTTCAGATCATCACTTCATATTTCATCATAATTATTTCTCTTGTTAGTGTAGTGAAATATCATAATAATGTAATATGTTGCTGGGCTAGATTGGACAAAGCCCAGAAAGCTGGGACATTGGAATGTTTAAGGGGGTCCTCCCGTCAAAACTAAGTTTTGATCCGATTAGTCTGAAATTTGGTCACTATATGTATTTTTGCAAGAAAAACATATTGTCTTTGTGTAACTTTTTTGATTTAGGCCTTAGTTTATTTTTTATTTTTAAAAAACTCGTTTTTTGGTTCATTTTTGGGATGTTTTCAAAAGAATAGAAGTCAATGAATTTTTATGCTAGAACAAATACAAAGACCTGTTTGGAATCCTAGAAACATTGCAAACAAACTGACAGTCCTGAATTTTTTATTTGAAACTTCATTTTTTATAGATATGCGATATTTGGTCAATACCTATAATATACCGAATTTTTAGGTTTTGAACTAGCATAAAAAAAAACAACGTACAAATTGGGAAATCGAAGAATGTCAGTTTGTTAGGAATGTTCCAAGGATTCTTAAACTGTCTTTGTTTTCTTCCTAGCATAAAAACTCAATGACTGCTATTCTTTTGAATTTTGAAGATAAGTAACTCTACAGTATAGGCCAAAAACAAAATATTTTGTTGAAGTGTAATATAATGGAAAATTTATGTAATTGAATGCTGTTTTCATTTTTATTTCGATAATCTCCATGCTTAACATCATATTCACACTGTAAATTGTAATTTAAAATTAAAAAAAAGTGAAAAATTTTTTACTTATTTCATAATAATTATGAAATTTTTTGTTTTCAGTCTGATTTTTATGAAATTTGACTATTATATGTAACTTTTGAAAACAAACACAATTTCCTTCATACATTTTTTTGATTCAGGCCTTTGTTTTTGAATAAATTTGACATATATGTTTTTAGTCGGGTGGTATTGATATTTCAAAAGAATAGAACTCATTGAGTTTTTGTGCTAGATCAAAAACAAAGACAGTTTTAGAATCCTTGGAACATATCTAACAAAAGTACATTCGCAAATTTTCCATTTCTCTTTTTGTTTTCTTTTTATATGGGGTCAAAATATGCTCGAAAATTTAAAATTTTGGTCCCCTTACCCCCCCTGGGGAGGGGGATCTATGGTCCGTAGCGCCATAAAATTTTAGGACCAAATAGTCTTTTCCAACAATAACATGAAAAATAATTTTGGTCCCCTTACCCCCCCTGGGGAGGGGGATCTATGGTCCGTAGCGCCATAAAATTTTAGGACCAAATAGTCTTTTCCAACAATAACATGAAAAATACCCATCGGAGAGAAAAGGGGCCCCGGAGGACCCCCTTAATGTCATCGAATATTTTCACCGTTGGACCAAACTGCTACACCAGAAAAAAAATTGTTACAGGACAGCGTTCGTTCTCATGTTTCACGGTCTGAAGAGTTGGCCATTCATCTCTGTCACCTAGTGGTCAACAACATGCACCAGACTGCTTGCTCAGGCATCCACAGGGCTGGCACAAAACACAAACACACACACACACACACAGCACACAACGCGAACACAAACATCAGGACAGGCAGCACAAACACAACCGGCAGCGGCCGAGCTACGGAGAGCGAGGAGGCGTGACCGAAAAGTGAGGGCTTCGTCTCCAGCCAATCATGACCTTAAAATAACGTGGTCATCGACGCTGTGCACCCGACGCACCAATTGAGTTGACGAGGCGTGAACGAACATGAGCACACGGCCAATTGTACTTCGAGACGTCAGGACAAGCAAGAATTCCACCAATCAGGAAAGAAATGCTGTCTTTTAGCCACGAACATTCGTGAACCTTCTGGAACGAACCAAGCCGAAACACATATAAGGAGTTCACGAGAAGAATCGAGAGCTTTTTCTACGTACGCTGAAGGAGGTACACAACAACCTGAGTGCGTAGCACAGAAGCAAAAATTTTAACATCTGTGTAAAGTGAACAAAGACAACGTCGGACACCAGTCGTCGTCGAAGTGCTAACCTGCAACAGAAACCCGCTCGAAGTAAAGGGTGGGGCAGAAAAACCTATCCGATTTCAAATCCCTTTTTCTCTGAAGAGGGAGCAGGTAGAGTAGTGGGGTAAAAACCGTTAGAAAGCCGGTTTTATGCCATTTGTCAGTAGTCGACATGCTTTGGTCTGGTGAACATCGTGCTTTTGTTATTGAGCGGTTTATCGAATGCGGCGGTTCGATAATTGCTACACAACGTGCTTTTCACCTGTGTGGTGCCGTTAACAGGCAGAATTTTCGATATTGGAGTGACGAAAATCCTCGAGAAATCCATCAGGAGCCCCTCCGTAGCCCAAAAGTGACTGTGTGGTGTGCTCTTTCCCGCCTAGACGTCTGGAGGCCTTACTTTTTTGAAGAAAATGGGCAAACCGTAACGGTCAACAGCGAGCGCTATTGTTTCATGCTGGAAAATTTTCTTAGACCCAAAATGGAAGAAAATGGCGTGGAAAATGTGTGGTTTCAACAGGATGGTGCAACCGCCCACACATCGCGACGATCAATGGACATTCTCAGGGAACTGTTTCCCGGTCGCCTCATTTCCCTGAGAGGTGATCTTGGCTGGCCGCCGCGCTCACCGGATCTCACTCCATGTGACTTCTTCCTTTGGGGTTACCTCAAATCGAAGGTTTACCAGCATCGACCAAGGACCCTTCTTGCTTTACGAAGGGAAATTGCTCGGGCAATTGAAGAAATTCCTGTGGAAATGACGGTGAAAGTCATGGAAAGCTACCGCGAGCGCCTAAATCAGTGTATCCGCTCCCTAGGACGACATTTGAGTGATGTGCTTTTCAAAACTTAAATTTAAAAATGGCATAAAATTTGCGATATGCTAATAAAAAAAATTTTTTTACAAGTTGAGTGGTTTTCATTTTATAACGTTTTGAAATCGGATAGGTTTTTCTGCCCCACCCTGTACATCAGCTTCGCGGCGATAATTGTTGGGTGCAAATGTGTCAACGATTCGACCGAGAGCATTCAAAATGTTTCTGCGTCAACTCCAAGCTCGCAAGAAACTCCAGCATGCCGATTGGAACCGCACAGCTTCAAAGTCTGCAACAACAGTCCTGCAGTGGTCAAGTTTCCATGGTACTCAACACTCAAATTCGGAACTCTGAGTGCGGGGGCCGCCGATTCCAGCACCTGCATACGAGAGAGGGGAAATAACGGAGACGGTCTGATCAACCCTGAAGGCATCCTTCAAGCTTCAAGTGGAAGCAGTATTGGAAGCAGTATTAGGTCGACGCCATCGCAAATATTTCAGGAGAGTGAATGCATAATTACTTATTGAGAACTCAGAAACAGTGCTTTAAAGTTTAAAATTGCAAATCAAGTAGCACATTGAACAGTGCTTTAAAATGGCGCGCTATTTATAAAGTTAATTTTGTGTTAATTGTGATGTGGTGCACTTAACAAAATGTGCGGTTCGGTTATGTTCGCGTTATGCATAGTTCGCGTTATGCATAGTGTTAAGCGTTATATAATTCTTTCTGATACCTTGTGGTAAGCAAGGTTGTATTCTGTAATGTATTGTCTTCATTATTTCATGCTTACACAAGCCCATTCATTTATTGTTTTTCTAATTCAATCATTGTGCGTAAACCTTCTTCTGATAGTGGCCATAAAATTTTGTGTAACGTTAAATCATGCAATCGTTGCTGGCGCTCATTACAATTTGAAGCGCACGGCGCTCCCATTATTGTGTGTCATTTTGTGTCAGATGGTGTACGTCGACAATCTTCATATTTTAACCCACGTTTTCATTAAATAAAACTTAATTAAATCTTTCGAATTTTTGTTTCATTGCCATGTTGATCAAATTAGGGTAAGGTCGTAGTGCACACTATGCTAATTCCTGCTATTCCTATTTTCTACCTGTCATATCCATCCTCTCCCTGTGGATTTCATCGCTGTAAAGTTCCTTTTCCTTCTCTAACGTGTCAGACGAGCGGTTTTTGCCCGCTGGCGGTCAGGCCGCCTTTTCCATGTCACACGGGCGGGTCGGCAGCTACTACTTCTAGCGGCCGACCCGCCCGTGTGACATGGTAATTGTTTGGGGGCCCTCGACGGGGAACACATTCGATTGAAGCAACCTAGTGACACGGGTAGTTTGTACTATAACTATAAGAAATTTTTTTCCATTATGTTGTTTGCCTCATGCGATGCTAATTATCGCTTTCCATTTGTAGATGTAGGTTCTTATGGAAAGTGCTCGGATTCTAGTATTTTCAAAAATAATGAGTTGTATAAAAGGCTTCAGAACAATACTTTAAACGTGCTAAATAGTAAGCCAATATGTGGCTTACGTCTTTGTGGGAGATGAAGCTTTCGGGATTTCTGATCATATTCAACGCCCTTATGGAGGAAACAACTTGAGTCACAAGAAAATAATTTTCAATTACCGTCTCTCGCGCGCTCGAAGCTATATAGAGTGTACATTCGGTATTCTCAGCAATAAATGACGAATATTTCACAGGCCTATTGACGTGTCATGCGATTTTGCAGAAATACTAGTCAAATCTTGTTGCGTTCTCCACAATTTCGTCCATGTAAGGGACGGGCACAATTTCGAGGAAATTTTGGGAATAGTGGGATTTGAAGATACAAACGATGTAATCAATATTGGACCTGGTCGTGCCACAGTAGTTCGTGGCAAATTCCTTTTCCACAGCTTGGAATCCATCAATAAAAAGTTCATGCAGTTCTTCCCAAGCTTTACTTTTTTATATTTGTTTGAATAAGATTTCGAGAGCACATCCCAAATGTTAGGACCCAGCTCTATTTCGCATATAAACTTTTCAGTATCGAACAAAGTTGCTCACAACACAGCCACGTTTTCCCTCTCCTTGGGTTCAGCCAGCACTGGCGGCCGCGGCGGTTTCAACGTGGGGGATGCGTCTTACCCGCCGCGGTCAGGCGGGTAGACCGCCCGTGTGACATCAGCCAGCGTTTTACATAGGAATCAATATAAACTCTTTCAAAAGCGATTCCGCAGCGGCTGACCCGCTTTGCATCCGCGGCGGCCAACCCGCTTGTCTGACACGGCGTAACTATCGAGATTTAAATTCCTCAATCGTAACGTTTTATTTTTTATCAAAATACTTCTCGTGACATTAGGCTTAGTCCTCACCTGCTTTGTAATAATCATACGCTATCTACAAATTCCTGTACTCTTAATACAGGGAATTGTTCGTTCAATAATTGATCTTTTGATCCGTGCACTCTCGAACTCTACGTATACTCTAATGCCAGAACGTTGAGTTTTACAAAGGTGCTCAACGAAACCTTTGGACAAAATGGACGCAATTCCCCACCTACAACGTCACAACAGCTTTTAAAAAAATTAACATTACGGTAATTCAGTACTTGACAAACTATTACTTGACTTATGCATTGCCGTAGCTAATTCGCTCGCGACTACGCTGCTTTTAATAGATGAGACACTCTGTATACCAATCGTTTTCGTAGTACTAGTCATAGTTCTCATAGTACTCTCTCCAGCCGCGCTGGTTACAGAAAATTCAGACCCAATTACTGGTCAGGCATATTAATTTGATATCTAGGTTCCGAAACTTTTCTTCAGTATTGCGGGATTGATAGAATTTAACTTTGAATATACTTCTGAATCAATTTTAGACTTTTTTGTCAAAAAAACATTACTCAATGCCCAAAACAGTTTCAACACAATCTACCCGCAGCACTAGCGCGAACTTATACAATAGTGATTAACACAATAAAAAAGTAACCGATCAAAATCAACTACGCTAACTCTCAAAATACGGTAAAACTCAAATTTGCTTTAACAAAACTCAAGTGCCATTTCAATGATTTGCAATGCGGTAATGCAACACAACAACAAAAATAACTCAAGCGTCTCGGAGTCACTGACTGGGCACGGCCTTGTGTGACCTTGCTGCTTGCGCACACTGGCTAATGCAGAAAATTTTTGGGCAAAAAAACAGTACTTCTGCTGCGCAGCCACAAGCCTGACTACCATGCAAAGAGGATTGACGGAAAATTAGTTATTGTTTGACATGATACTTAGTTGTTGCTGTTTACTTATCTTAGATTGAATATCTGTGGGCGCTCGCCCAATGTAGACACTGTAGACCAGTGGTTCCCAACCTTTCAAATATAGCGACCAAGGAGGTTTAAGAATGGAGGCGGCATCAGCGCTCTAAAGTGAAGCCAATTTTCGGTAGCTGTAGGGTATACGGGCACACACACGGAGATGGGGCTCAGTGCGTGTCAGACACTCAGCGTGACAGGGCGCCGCTATCTACGCTGCGGTCAAGGACGAGTTTCCTCAATATGAGTTTCTTTATCATTCAGCGAGGATGCAATTGAAATATATGCCTAAGAAAAAAACGTATAGCACAGAGTAGCGCAAGTCTGCCATTTAATTGCGCGGTCTTCAGTCGCTGATGATGGAGGTGGTGCTACCCCTCCACTGCAACACCACCTCCACACAGGGACCTAATGCCGGGTGGGCGGGGCTTGGGACGGTAGAAGTGGCTTCACTCGCTTGACTGGCAAAAGATAGCGATGCCGGTTCCATGTATCCAACTTCCTTGATAGCGACCCATTTTAGAACAAGCGACCAGGAAGCGACCCCAATCTTTTAAAATATCTCATATACATTTATTTTTTCTACAGCAAACTGCCATTGCGATTTATTCGTGAAATAACTGTACATTGTGTAAATATATGTTTAGTCAAAAATTTATTCAAAAGAAAAATTTCAAAGCTTCTATAAAACATTAATTAATTGCAAATCAATTCAAAATTATTCGAACCAACTAATTTCACACCCTTATGTGAAGTATGTTTATGAACTGACCTTGAAATTAGACGGTTGGTATTGTAGTTTTTTAGCTGGCAATTTTATCCTGAGCTCTGTTGTCGATATGGCGCACCTCAAGTCGTCTTCCCCATCTAATTTATTTCAGTACTTGTTTTTAAGGATTAGAAGTTGGGAGAATGCTATTTCACATAAGTAAGTTGTTGGGAACGGCAATAAATTCCTTATTGAGATTTCTGATATTACTGGGAATTTTTGGAAATTTTTTGCCCCAAATTCTTGTAATTGCAGTTCACCAAACCAAGATTTAGCTTCAAAGCTGTTTTTTAAGTCGATGAACTCTTCTCTTACTACTTCAGGGACATCAGATACACTGGCATTGAAAGGGTTGATTGTAGGGGAGAAAGATTTGGAACATTCATCTGGAGAGTATTTTCTTATCTGAACAGTAAGATTTCTCAAAGATTCTTGTATCAAGCCATACAAGTCTTCGATGTCAATTTCATTGTCCGCTTCTTCAACAAGTTTGGCAAGTGTTTGGAAATTGCATAATTTCTTTTGATTAATTTTGTTGATCCAGAGTTCCAATTTCACTTTGAAAGGCGATGAATTTTCAGACAAAGATATTTTCGTACTTTCTCTTCCCTGTAATCCTGTATTAATGCTCTTAAGTATATCCAAAATGTCGATCATGTATGTCAATTTGCACAACGTAAATTCATCCGTAAACAATGATTCATATTCGCTGGCATTTTGAGAACGGAGAAATATTGGCAACTCTCCTCTGAATTCAAAAAATCTCTTCGACGCCTTTCTTTTCGAGAGCCACCTTACCTCTGTGTGAACAATATTGCTTCATGGGTTGAACCCAAATCTCCACACAAAACTCTGGAGAGCCGTGTTGCAAGTGGCCTTGATTCAACGACATTTACGGCTTCAATCACTCGGTTAAGGAACTGTTACATTTAGTTTCATTGGGTGAATTTATATAACTGTTTTAATTTTATTTTTTAATTTTATTTACTTATCTGTCTTCATTTTTTACCGTGTTTTATATAACATTCACGTTAGGGTTAAAATCGATCAGCGACCCCATGGCATTGGTGTCGCGACCCCGTTTGGGGTTGCGACCCACAGGTTGGGAACCACTGCTTTAGACGCTCGCTGCAAGGCGTAGATTCACTGTTGTCGCGTGTAGATTCTCCACCATTTCCACTGTCGTACGACACACGGTCCAAAATTACTGCGCGATCCAAAATCGTCTGTAAAGATGTAGGCCAAAATGATGTAAATGATCAGCCGTTGTAGAGGATGTTCACAATGGTTAATCTCCTTTCCTTTGGTTCTTGATAGTTGAGCGTGATCTTAATTATCACCTCGACCTCGCGTGGCTATGAAATTCTCTGACTGCTCTACAGATCCTCTTCTTAGCTTCTTGTTGCTCAGGCTATATCTTCAGTTATTTTTCTCCGCTGTGTTGAAACACTGACGTAAAATTCAGGTAAATTCTTCATCAGATCTTCGTCTTCAGCATAGTCACACAAACAATACTACTACACGTCTTCACGATTCTTCACAAAAATTACGCCGAAAACTTCTATTCTTGACTTTTTTACAATCTTCCCAACCAAATTCTTCTGTGGGACTCTTCAACCTCCTACTAGCCACCAATGTGCGGCTCAAGAACGGAGCCACTGGATTGTTTGCTGGTCGGATAGGTAAACGCTCCTCACGTTACTCAGTTCTCTCTGGTAGCACATGTTGTTAGAGAGTGAGATGCGGACCAAATGCGCATCTAAGAATGCGGTGAGCATATTTATACTCGCAAATCGGGGTCAGAGGGACAAAAGCACCAACGCGCTCACAGCGTTAATGTGTTTAACTACAAGCTTCAATCTTTAATAATTGTTTTACTTTTTTCATGATTTTTAAGTGCTTCATTTTTGTTTTAACTGCAAACTCACAAAGAATTAAAAATAATTTTTACAGTTTCCAATCACTGATTTAAACAATCCACTGCACTGATCGTTCGGACATAGAACAACCTGTACTGCTTTTTCTAGTGGATAGACTACCAATAATAATTTTTTTATTACACGAATGAATCGCGTTACTAATCATTGCTCAGCGCTAGTTTCCTTGTTATAAGTAATAATGTGGCGATACTTTTACCATACATTGTTCAGCATCATCCTAAGAAACCATCGCTACTCTGAGCTGAAGTTCAATTCAGCCGTCGAGCGAGATTACAGAACACGATTTGGCTGAGAAGTAATAAAGGCATGTACTCACTCGAACACATGTTGCGCGATGTGTCTATAGATCTGGTCTATTGACCGTATATAGACATGGTCAATAGACCGTCTGTAGACTCCGTTTTTGTATTCTAGCGTCCACACTGCGATTTGAATTTCTCGTCTGGCCTCTGACAGTATATTATGGAGGACATTTCTTTGTACGGAGTGAGTTCCTGCTTGGCGCTAATTGCTAGTGAAAGAACGAGAAAACGTAAGCCTTGGTGGAGTCGCGAAGTGTTTGCAAAAGGACCTAGGGTAATTTGTAAGTAAATTGTTCATCCGAGCATTTCTGTCTAGCACGTCAATAAAGAGAGCACTCGTTAATACACGCAGTTATAGTCATTTTTATGCACACATTGATGTAAATATAGTTTCAAGAAGAAAAGTACGCAGAACAATCATTCTGATTAGATTCTATTGGTAAATATATGTGAACTGTACTTTAACACGTGAACGATGTCGTGCGAGCAACATTTGGAACAAATTAGAAAACATTGAAAATTATGGTGTTGAACAAAATATGCTATAAATCTATGTGCATTGACTGAAGTAACAGCACCTACATATATTGAGTAGATTAACGATAGCTTCAGAGCTGCCGTAATATTGAATAAAAACATGAGGGAGCTACGGTATCTTCTAAGTTACTCCAAGACCTACGGAATGTATCCTTACCAGAACCCTCAAAGACGGCTGCTCCACCTTCCTGAAACTGTTCCATCCAGTAGCGTCTTCTAAGTTTTGGAGACTTTCCATTAGCTCGCAAGTCCATGAATTTTCTGCAGAATACAAAATATATGTTTAACGACTATCAATTCCCCTGACATATTAATGAATGATGCAGGTATATAATGCTAGAAATTTCCATCGCTCAAGGAAATGTGCTCAAATGAGTTGAACGTTTGTCTGCAGTTACTTTCAAGTAATTTTAAAAATTGATAAGTATTTTACACAATCATGTACATTTTACCTAGTCAGTCATAGGTAAATTCTTGATATTTAATAGTCAATAAGACAACCATCGTGGGTGCTAGACAAGCTATGCATGAGGATTTTAAGATAACGTATCAGGAGACGAACAGATGTTGCCACCAACCATGTCAAACAACTTAGTTTTTAGCTTTCTAACTCAGATCAGGTTCAACAATAAACTTATAACAATCGAAGATGAAATAAAGGTCAACATTCTGGTCAACGTTTTTCTCCATTAGATGTTTTTTGTATATTAACTTCACAGTCTGAGTTTATCCTTGCTCATTATTCTTGGAGGACAATAAAGTATAGAAACGATGCATTATTCTATCTTTTTACGTAATTACTTTCTGTTACTTATTTCGTCCTCATTCGTTTCAAAATTATTCAATTTTTTGAGAGCAATTAAGATTCAAGCCTACTTTTGGAGGTCCAGCGTGTGGAGGCAACGCAAATATCGGAGGCAACAGAAATTCAATATTTGGGAACCAGCAGAAAGTAGTACTTTTGAGACATAATTTTTGAGTAACATGAGACTGTGAACATATTTCAATTTTTCGTCAAACCCATGGTAATCAGTTTGAGTGTGTCATTGTCGAAAATAAACTCGAAGCAAAAAATATATATGCTCTAGTACTTCGTTCGAAAAAGTCCCAAGAGAAAATCGGCAGAAATCAGAGTATGAACTTTTTATAGCGTTTTGAATAAATGTGGTCATTTTTTTCTTAAATGACGATAACCCTGAAAGCCTTTTTAGTTATGTGAATAGTGCGTCAGTTTTACATTTGTCTGTTCGTTATAAGGTTTCGATGATGTATTAAATGTACAGATGGATCAGTGCGATGTGAAGGATTTTTTGTGCTTCTGAAGGTAGATGTGCTTGACTTTGTGCAAAATTTGAAAGGAGATGGACAGCCTTATGTGTATTTGATTAATATGAGTTTTGATGGTTAGATTTTCATAAAGTATTATCCTCATAAATTTGCAGCGATGAGTCCCTTCATATTGTTAGTGGGAATCATAATGATTAGAAGTGGTGTTTTTTCTTCTTTTGAGAATATTATCTACTCAGTCTTGTTGACGTTGAAGCAAATTGTTCTTGCGACCAGGGTTGCGGAGTCGGAGGAATAAATTTGCGACTCCGACTCCGACTGTGCCTTTTCAGAATTTTGCGACTCCGACTCCGGCTCCACCTTTCCAGAACTATCCGACTCTGACTCCACGTTCCCAGAATTTTGCGACTCCAACACCGACTCTACTTAATCATAATTTTGAGACTTCAACTCCACCTATTCACAATTTATAAGATGAATATTACCACTTGCAGCTGTTGCAACCTGTACATATGGTTATTATGATCTTTATTTACGAACGACTTTTAAGTTGGCAATAAAATGATGAAAATCAAGTTCTCCTAAAGTATATCTACTACTATACATGATTCTTCAAAACTGACGGGATTCAATAGTTTCCTTTAAAAAAGTCCCTAGATATAGATGACAAATAAATAGATCAACCCTAATAGTCACCGCGATTAAAATATTTTTGTACTTGTGCACTGGTGAAACTCGTATCAAAGATACGGTCAATAGCATCCTTATGAAAGCCAAAGACGCACACACAAACCAAGAAAGCAACAACTGTGGATAATATTTCAAATTACTATTAGCAGAGAAGTTTTCAACAAATTTACCATACCTTTTTCCACCATAAGCTGCATTTTCTCAACAATAGATCCAATGTTCAAGCAAAACGTTTTACTTATAAACAAAAGTGAGCAGATGTTTGGTTTTTCATATCATTTGAATGGTATTTATAATATCATTTAATCAGTCTGATTCCCATTGTAATAACATAGGGGAAATTACATAACAAATATTTGTATTAATATATTGATGGAGACACCTAGCGTTCCATTATAGGTTTTTTGTACCGAGAAATTTCCTCCATAGGTTGAAAAACTAAAAAAAATGAATTTCACTAATGATAAAATGCCCAAAACTCGTAAGTTTTGGAATCAGAAGGACTTAAAGAAACTTTGAAACCTAAAGCATAATACCACTTTCGCGTCAATGCTTGCGCTACCTTTTTCACGTCAAATTAATCCAAGTCAAGTTCAATTTTATCCAAGTCAGGTTCATTTTAATCCAATTCAAGTTCAATTTAATCAAAGTCAAGTTCGAAAAAATCAAAGTCAAGTTCAATTTAATCCAAGTCAAATTCAAATCAATCCAACTCTAAGATGAGTTAAGAATTGGCACAATCACTCGTTAATTTGAGCGTTTTTTGCGTTACATATGTTTCTATTGGATGTGGTGAGCAAGACAAACGTTTTTCCTTTCAGCAAGGAATACATAAAACCTTCGCCTGTGTTACAATTTAAAGATAAGCTGTCGTAAAATGTGCTAAGTACCCAGCATCAGGAAGCAGAATGTAATTTAGATCTTTGAACGGAGTAAAAGATACCAGTCATATATAAAATATAACCAGTTCACTTTGTATTGTACTACTCATTGAAGTTATTTCAAAATTCTACATTAATATTAGTATGTATCCATTCAAAGATTTGTGTTCAAAAGGTAATTTTGTATTACCCATTGAAGTATCGAGGAATTATTTACACTCATTTAGAGATTTATATACGTGAATTTTCATTTTATCACATGTATCACATGTAATCATAAACAATTGAGCATACATAATGATTACTATTGGACGTTATGCAGATTTAATCTTTAAAAGAAATATACAGATGCGATTCACTGAGTACTTATGTACGATTCCGTTTGAATGCAATTTATGTGAGTACATTACCATACAGATACATTTCTGAATTAGCAATAATTGTGCTGTCATACCTTCAAACTAATAGGCCAAGGTAAATATGACATCTATGTCAATTAAATAAATTATAATTTTTTTCATGAAAATCGTTTGGACGAGCGAAAAAATGACTTAAGACTCGTGCTCCTATTCCTACTTTCAGTTTTAAAGTTTCTTAAAGTCCTTATAACTCGAAAACTATGCTATTTTGGCATTTTATAATTCTTGAAAATTGATTTGTTTTGAGTTTTTGTACCTACAACTGAAATTTGTCCGAAAATAAAACACCCTATAGAGTGTTGATTATTCTTATCAAATAAAATGCCACGTGTCTCCTGAGACAAATAAATGAATAAATAGATTTGGGTATATCCGGTGCATAACTCCTATGTTATAACAACGTCTAATTCAGTATTGAACAAATAAAACTGATTGGCCCGTCTTGGTTGTTTGGTCTGTCCCTTTCACGCTTTGAAAGGATGCTTAATGACCGTATCTGTGATACGAGTTTAATCAGTGCACAAGCACACAAATATTTTATTCGTGGCTGCTATTGGATGGAGTTATTTATCTGTCATCCACATCTGGAAGATTTGTTTAACGACAATATCGAATACCGTCATTTATGACAGGTCGTGTACACTATTATATATATATTGCTGAAAGGTGTCTGTTATGGCGCTCTTCTTTTTCCAGCATTATTCGTCGTTGTTTCTTTCAGTTGCTGCCATTTCTTTTGATAATCGTCGTGACTTAAGGCCAAAATTATAATATTTTGTCAATAAAGATCAACCGAGACTTTTTAATGTCTCTAATATAATTAGTATTCTACGTTATTTAATATACAATTAATATGGTAGCGGGTTAACCTTTTCTCTTCAACAGAAACGATAATTCTTTTCTTATTTAAGGGGAAATTCACGAGGCATTGACATCACTATTTATTTTCTAATCTTGGCACAGAAATAATCAAAATGGATCTAACGCACCTAGTCACATTTAATAAAACATCGGATGTTCGTTAAATTTTTCTGTGAATTACCTATTGCACAGAGGCAAGAAATGAGGATGCATTAGAACGGACAAGCTTATATGAATGGGACTTATCTTATCCGAGGACTCCAGGAAAGGTAGCTAATATGTGTTCCGTGACAACCAATTAATTTACGTTACTTGATAATATATGCGTAGTTCACTTGGATACAAAATGTTACAAGAAAGACAAAGCCCTAGCCAGCCCCAAAGGGACCGGCCAGCACGACGTGTTCTCAGCTCTCGACTCAACGGTTGTCACGGCCTGACTGACTTCCCTTTTCAAAAGCAAAGCTCTTGGCGACGCGATCATTTGAGATGCTGACTAGTAATAACGGTATCACAAGATTGATATATGAATGGAAGATATTTCCTAAAAAAGTTCAAATACATATGTACTTACTTTTGTTCATATATTTATACTAATATTCCCCATTAAAAACACTATTAATATTAAATAAAACATCATACAAGATTATTCGTTGATGTTCCTGGCATTTTCTGTTGAGGTTCCTTGTTTCGTCGACGTCCAAACGAAGATTCTTCCAGAAGGTATAGATGACATGATGCTTCCTCGTTGATTCTCAGACTTATGGTTCTTTTAGAATTTTTTATGGACATGAACGTTGGCCACACTGAGAAAAAATATAGGGTCATTTTGACACACTTAGGCGTGTCATACGTTTGTCACAAAACCGGCACACAATTGTGTGTCATGGAGGCGACATGACACACTTAAGTGTGTTACATGACACACTTAGGGCTGTCATGACACACCTAGGGGAAACCTACGGAACCTAAAACATAGATTTACCTTACTCCTACCATACCCCTCTGACTCGCCCGTGGATCAAGAAAAATGGTCATACAGGATTATTGAACTACGAGAATTTGAGGCTTATGGTGTATCAACTCTTGACTTTCAAATTCAAAATTATCACTATATTTCCACAGAACAAAATCAGTTCTTAAATTGCATACCGTAGTGTAGAGAAACTTCAAAAATTTATTGAGTAGAACAGATTAAGTGAAATCAGCAAATAAATTGGGAACATCTTCAATAACTTCTCCACAACAATGTTGAATGTATATTAACACGATATATGAGCTTGAATCACTGTGACGGTTACAATACCTATACATTCATCGAATGAAGAAAGCCCTGAATTCATACCGAATTGTATTCTAAATAACTAAGAACTTTCACGCTCTAAAAATAGGCTTCAACATGACCACATCCTTCATTCATTCAAATAAAAACAGCATCAGTTCAGTTCGCCCATTTTATTCAACACTGAAATACACATTTTCTCGGTATTTATTTCTCAGAAAATTAATAGTTGAAGTCTAAACAGTAAAAAGGTGAAACAAATTCAGCACTAAATGTTTATCTACTTAGAACTTGAAGTGAAAAAAATTATTCAACATTTAGGATAAATTATGTGTACATCTGTGAGAACTTTTCCGCATGCGTAACCAAGAAAGTTCCTAACAATTAAAACATATTTTTTCAATTTTAATTTCATATTTAACATGAAACGTAAAGGTCTCACACTATAGTACAAGAATTATTCTCTATTTTGAAACAAAAAGTTCCCAAAACACAAGTCACACAAGTAACATTCTACTTTCTCGCAATACCTTTAGAAATGTTAAATCGCATTTTAAAATATTTTTCTATCAATTACAGATCAAGTTAATGAATAGTATTATATTATAGGACTCTAAGTGAAATAAAAAAATTCTGCTCTGTACTCATTTCCAGGTGAACCTGAAAATATTCATACGGAAGGAAATAATTTAGTTCTATTAGTTTCATAATTAATTTAAGTTCTTGTAAAATAACGCATGTCTTAAGCAAAGGTGAAAAGATTTCATTGTGAAAATTAAAATAACTTTCCAAACACAAATGAAATCATGATTCATCTCCACACAGAATGATTATATTTTCATTCAAGAAAAACTTTGACAATTATTTATACCGGTCAAGTTATCCATGCACTTTCACACAAGTAACGAAATGAAAGTGAAGAATCAAATATTAAAACGTCATTTTGAACGTTCCCGAATAAATTCAGGAGCTTTCGAAAGAACGGAAAATATTTTATTTTTCACTTTGGGTTCCGTAAAAAACAGGAGTTGTTGCAGAATTGGACAAAGTCTTACACTGCTGTAGAGAAAATGTTCTTCATGTTGTAACCGCAAAAAGAATTCTACCCGATTTCATCACTTGTAAAAGTCCTTATAATAACTGTGGTTAAACAGCTTAATAGTAGTATTTTTTACACGACTAATAGAACATTACATATTACTAATCGCAGTTAAAGGAAATGGACGCTATAAAATCAGATAATTCTACTCCTTTGTCACTTCAAATTAATCTAAGTCAAGTTCAATTCAATCCAAGTCGAGTTCAATTCAATCCAAGTCAAGTTCAATTCAATCCAAGTCAAGTTCAATTCAATCCAAGTCAAGTTCAAATTAATCCAAGTCAAGTTCAATTTAATCCAAGTCAAGTTCAATTTAATCCAAGTCATGTTCAATATAATCTAAGTCAAGTTCAATTTAATCCAAGTCAAGTTCAATATAATCCAAGTCAAGTTCAATTTAATCCAAGTCAAGTTCAATTTAATCCAAGTCATGTTCAATTTAATCCAAGTCAAGTTCAATTTAATCCAAGTCAAGTTCAATATAATCCAAGTCAAGTTTAATATAATCCAAGTCAAGTTCAATTTAATCCAAGTAAAGTTCATATTAATCCAAGTCAAGTTCAATTTAATCCAAGTCAAGTTCAATTTAATCCAAGTCAAGTTCAATTTAATCCAAGTCAAGTTCAATTTAATCCAAGTCATGTTCAATTTAATCCAAGTCAAGTTCAATTTAATCCAATTCAAGTTCAATATAATCCAAGTCAAGTTCAATATAATCTAAGTCAAGTTCAATTTAATCCAAGTAAAGTTCATATTAATCCAAGTCAAGTTCGAATTCATCCAAGTCAAGTTCAAATTAATCCAAGTCAAGTTCAATATAATCCAAGTCAAGTTCAATATAATCCAAGTCAAGTTCAATTTAATCCAAGTAAAGTTCATATTAATCCAAGTAAAGTTCGAATAAATCCAAGTCTAGTTCAAATTAATCCAAGTCAAGTTCAAATTAATCCAAGTCAAGTTCAAATTAATCAAAGTCAAGTTCAATTCAGTCCAAGTCAAGTTCAAATTAATCCAAGTCAAGTTCAATTCAATCCAAGTCAAGTTCAATTCAATCCAAGTCAAGTTCAATTTAATCCAAGTCATGTTCAATTTGATCCAAGTCAAGTTCAATATAATCCAAGTCAAGTTCAAATTAATCCAAGTCAAGTTCAATTCAATCCAAGTCAAGTTCAAATTAATCCAAGTCAAGTTCAAATTAATTCAAGTAACAATCGAATTAATCCAGCCCTCAGTTGAGTTAAAAATTGATACCATCACTTGTTAATTTGAGCTTTTTTGTGTTTTATATGGGGCTATTGGATGTGATGAGCAAGACAGGTTTCGAAGTTTTATTTACACTCGAATATATTTATATACGTGAAATTTCACTTTATCACATGTATGAAATCATATACGCAAATACAAAAGATCATTGGACGATATGTAGATTTAAACTTTTAAAGGAATATAGAAATGAGATTCACTGAGTACTAATAAACGATTTCGTTTGAGTACAATTACATTACTACCCAGATACATTCCTACACTAGCAATGAAAATATTGCCATCCATTATAATTCCTTGTTAGTCAATGTGAAGAAATGTAGGATCCATTTACAATACACAATAATAATACAAGAAACAATGTTTCTAACATAATGCTGATCTTATTTGTGCGTGTTTACAATTCAATATATAATATTATCAAGACTTGAATATTCATTAAATGATTATCATAAAAGTTATTTAAGTCTTGAAAGCATCATATATTGAATTGTAAACACACACAAATAAAATCAGCATTAAGTTAGAAATATTGCTTTTGTATTATTATTATTATTGTGTATTGTAAGTGGATCCTACACTTCTCCACATTGACTAACACGGAATTAGAATGGATGGCAATATTTTCATTGCTAAAGCATGAATGTATCAGTGTAGTATTGTACTCCTTTGAATAGTAATCAAACGGAATCGTACATTCGTACTCAGTGAATCACATTTCAATATTCCTTTTAAAGATTAAATCTACATATCGTCCAATGATAATCTTTTGTATTTGCGTATATGATTTCATGCATGTGATAAAGTAAAATTTCACGTATATAAATATATTCGAGTGTAAATAAAACCTCGAGACCTGTCTTGCTCATCACATCCAATAGACCCATATATATATAACACAAAAACGCTGAAATTAACAAGTGATGGTATCATTTTTTAACTTAACTGAGGGTTGGATTAATTCGATTGTTACTTGAATTAATTTGAACTTGACTTGGATTAATTTGACCTTGACATGGATTAAATTGACCTTGACTTGGAATAATTTGAACTTGACTTTGATTAATTTGAACTTGACTTGGATTAATTTGAACTGAAAAAGGTGTAGTGACCATTAATTTTTCTACAATAGTACGGATATTTCTACATAAATTAGAGAATGTATGAACAAGCGAAAAGCTACATTAATCCTTTTAGTATCATATTCACTTCAAGTTAACGAAAAAAGGTCTCATGCAACATTAGGAAACATTCTCTCTATTCTGAAACGGTGAAATAATTTCCTATTGCTTATCATCGCACAAATGAAATTCTCATTCACTCTAAAGTAGGCGTGTTCCTTTGGAACTCAATACGAGTTTAAACGAAAATTTTTTACACCAAACTAAAATTCCACAACGCAACCTTAAAGCTATGTCAAATGGCCATGACTCGGATGTGTTGACGGCCACTGGCAGCGATACCGAGATCTTTTGGTGGAGGTGAGGACTGGACGAGGTTGTCGTTGTCGCTGGACGAGGTTGTCGACTGGTCGAGTTACGGGCACCGGATCCTGCTAGCCTGTTCTGCTCAAGTAAGAATACATGCAGTGAATTTTATCAACAAATTTAACACATTTTTTACATGATGTTAGTAAAACTGTTGCTTTGATGAGCATCTATGGGATAGGTGGACACAACTTCATAACAGTGTGATTAATCTGTAGGGTCAGATTCGTGGTCTTTCCGAAGTTCAGTTATTAATTTTCATTAATAATTTATTCGTAAGCTTAATATTAAGATTCTCTTAACCACAACATACGCGATCCAAAGAGAGCAAGGAGAAGAGACAAACATTTAGTAGATTAGATTATTAGTTAGTTTAACCTCCCTATCCGCAACATAGGCAATCCAAAGAGAGGAAGGAAGAAGGCACCATCTAGTATGGAGTTGAGGGAACGTAGAATCTATGCAGAAAAGGCACAGAAACAGTAAGATGAGAAAGAAGTTCATGAAACAAGATCAAAGTTCAAGAAGATAGTATTAGGTGGTGAAAAACAGTGACAGCAAAAACAAAAACCTATTCTATTCCAACAAAAAAAAGAAGCCTACTTAGCTAACTCTCAGCTCGGGCCCTCACATTGTCTCCTTGGGAGCGCTAATTCCCATAGATACAACAGCTGTATCCCCCTGAGGAGACATACATTTAGTATTGACTGTTAAAAAACATTGAACTTATGCACGAAGTGATTCCCACCAAGGGTACCCTGTACAATAAAACAGCAGGTTAGTATTGCAATAGAAAAAGAAATGGCATGAAAGTCAACGAAGAGGATATGGAAACTAAAAATCAAGGTGGTCGCGAAAGAAGTCTCAAGGGCCTATCAATAGATGAGGTAACCCAGCAGTATCCTATTGCCCTTTATAAAGCCTCCTACAACTTATGCTATGAATTGTTTGACCTGCTAAGAGATCAGCTGATAAACGCAACCTGGAACTAGAAAGGGAAGTTCTGCTTTATAATGAAATTTTAATTCTTTGTTCATGAATGATACAAAGGAGACTGTTTAAATAATTAAGACTTTATACTAAATAGGTAAGTTTGTTGGGGACATGAGTACTGTGAATTTCACTATCTTCGTTAGACGGAGTATAATGCGGAGTATACCTTGAATTAAGAACTGGGTAGTCAATACCTAAATTTTCTGAACAAGTATTTAATCACAGTTGTACAGCTAATGACTTCGATTCCAACTTAGGGTTATATCAATTTGAATTTCACTTGGATTAATTTAACTTTGGCTTGGATCAAATGGAGTTTGACTTGAATCAAACTGAACTTGACTTGAATTAATTTGAAGTAGGCTTGGATTATTCAAACTTGACTTGGATTAATTCGAATTTGACTTGGATTAATTTGAAGTGAAAAGGTGTAGTCTGAAGACGAGACCTACTTGTCACTTACTTGAGTTTTATCTTATGGAAAGTCGCGCAGCATCATTTAGGATGGCAGCAATCGAAACCGTAGCAACTTCCACCCTCGACTGCTATGTCAGCGTCCTTCAAAAGCGCAGACCTCTCCTCCTTCTGCCACAAGTCTCTCGCATGTGGCTGGAGCCAAATGTTTGGACCGTCGAAGATGGTCATCGGTAATGGCTCCTGGGTGAAAAAATAAAAATTTTAGTATGTGTGTCACTTATAATCTTGAGAAATTTGACCTGAATACAATAAAACTTTTTTATTTAGTTTGTTTAAATGCTTGCTTGGTCGTTTGTAAGTTCATTAGCATCCATGATATGCTTATTAGGATAACGTTTGACTACATTTTCAGTAATTACGTAGGGTTTGAATAAATTTCCTCGCATTGTAGTACGAACATGATGGGTTTAAATACTTATTTTTCTAAAAATTCATATCTCTAATATCTTCCATATGAAGACTGACTTGATGGGTAATTACTTGTTATGATTTAACATTAGGTCAATATTCGTTAAAAATATTGAAATTCAGGATTCCTTCGTTAGTGTAAGTAATTTAATTTTCACTCTGCACGCCAACTCTACAATGAAGGAATAATTATGAAATGACAACAAATGATTTTCACTTTTTTCAAATGAAATTTTTGCCTTCATTCTTGCGTTCGCTTGGACTATTTTAACAACTGCCTTTAGAAGACAAATGTTTCATTTTCAATTTTTCTTAATAATTGAGGGACAAAAACTGCTAAAATAACAATAGAATGAAGTTCTTACCTTTTTACTTGTCTTCACAGGGCGAGGTATGGACACCTCACGAGACACTTGAAGTATTCCAGCTGCATATTTCCATGAGATTACCTCGCATTGCATCGATGATATTCATCTCAGTGATTCCCACGAATTCAATGCATATCTGAAAAAATTAAGGTCATGTTATTATTCAAGAAAGACAAAAAATATACTCTCGCATGATTTTTTTCCTCACCTAGAGAGTTTTCGTCTGACAATTATTATTGTGTATTATTTTCATCATCACAATGTGAAACATCCGATAGCCAAAATTTTCATTTTGTGGACGAACGTCAATGCTCGCCCGCCTTCGCTGTGTGCGGAATTCGCGAAACATACGTGCTGAAAACCCAACGTTAAAATTTACGAATTTTTACGATTAGTTAATTCCATCTACTCTGGAACATGGAAATGTAGACAGTAAGTTTATATTGTCAGACATAATTATTGGTTAGAAATTTATATTAAAGTACTTCTTCTAACATACCTATTCAAGCTATTATACTTTAAACTATGTTCATTCTTCATTTATTTGTATAGAAAACATAAGTGCAATCAACATCTTCTTATCAAAATCAACTTCTGATTGGATCTATTTTAGTTTCAAGAATTTCCAATCATGAATTATGAATTGCTTAAGCAAACTGGCAACTCCATGTTTAGCATATCTGTTGCTTTGATTATCTATACATATATACAGTCTGAACTTGGCTGTCACATATCTTGCAGTAAGTCAAAACATTTATTTTAAAGATAACAAAGAAGTTAATTCTACTTTTCTTCATTTTACCAAAATCCTCTGTAGCCTGAACATGTTAAAAAGAATTGTAGACTGTATCAAAGATTTAAATTTTCATTGATTATCAAGCACTTTTGAGTTGGAAGTTTGAGTTTCATTATAATAAACTTTTCTGAGGACAGTCTTCTCATATCCTATTCTGTAGGTATATATTCTGGAGAGGCCTGCTATAAAGTCATTATTTATAGATATTTACATTAACAATAACCTGTACAAAACATCAAACTACAGAAAATTAATAGAAGTACTTTCACGTGCAACCAAAATACTTGATTAGGTTTGTGTCCCATATTACGCTTAAGTTAAAGTCTTTCTTTCCAATACCTACTAATCAGTAAACTCTAATGGAATTGAATTAGAAGAAAAACTATTTTCAATAATTTATGTACCATTTACAAGTTAATAACCTAATAAATAATATAGGCTAATCAATTAATCAATTATAATAAGAATTTCATGCAGAGAAAATTAAAGCACTAATAATATAATGAGCATTTTATATCGTGGTTTTTCATCACGATATTAGGATTAGTAATTGTAGCTGCAAACTACAGTATCGGTAGCTGTAACTACCGTAACTGAAGCGTTAACTTCAGGAGTATGAAAAGGAAACTCTTAGCTAGGTTCCTATTCTTGTACTGACTCATCCAAACACCGACACTGCTTATAAGCTATAGCGCTCGGAAGTTAAACAATGCTCTTCCGGTGCATACCAATGCGATGCGCTCCCAAGGCACGGTTTCCGGCGCGTGCGGTCAGGGCGCTTCCGACCCATTTGAACCCAAGTACGAGATAGACATAGGGCAATCCGCAACCAGCGCTTCCGTCGGCTCCGTCTTGCGGTTAAGACGCTTCCGCCGGTGCCGCGATATCCCAAACCAAGTGTGATAAGGACATCATGCCTGAAAGGCCTATATTGAGATACTACAATTTCCCTCCCTTTAGATGAATATTTAACACAAGGAAGGAAGACTCAGCAACCTATTCGCATTACAGGTTTAGTTATTCTACTTGATTTACGAGGTTCATTTTGTACAGGTGAACTGCTAACAGGTTGCAAAGCAGGAGTCTCTGTTTCCCCACTACTGATAGATCCCAAACTACTGTGCAACAACTGATTTGAATGTCTCTTCAAGATTACATTCAATGCTAATATTAGAACATGAAAGACATTAACAGCTACTTTACTAACAATAATTCCCTTCAGCCACTTGGGACCATTTCTTAACTTCAGAGCAAGAACATGATCACCGACATCAAATTGAGTTACATACATAGGCTTAGACCTGTACACAGAACATTTAGGATGACTCTATCTCTAGAAGTAACAATTTTACGATTGTTGAGCGCAACAGAGGGAGTAAGTTTTGTGACACTTTGAGGAATACAATGTGACTGAAATAACGCGTAATTTGTTTGTACATCAGAGAAATTATGAACATAGTTACCGTCACAAGTATCGTTCCTAGGCTTTTGTAGAATAACTTCGTTCTTCCGCTGTAGAGGCTCACTTGAACTCTTCATTGACACATCTTCTCTTCCGACGTTGCTCTGAGAACCGCTCCTTTGCAGCTGCACTATGTAAGTGCGAGCTGCGTCAAATTCTTCTCGTGTAGGTCCCCTTCGTGTAGGCTTAACAGGAGGAGGTCGTGATGCAGTCGTAAATTGCAAACTTTAGAAATGTGGCCTATTTTCCACATTTTTTGCATTTAATTAATTTAATTTTAGGGCATAGCAATTCTTTGTAAGGTGCTTCTGCCTAGTTCCGCAGCGAATGCATATGTAATTCGGCTGTAGTTTTTCTGTAGTGAAAAACGATGAAGATGAATCCTCACGAATAATATCTGGAGCGTCGAAGCTTTACTGTTGAAGGACTTGCTGTCACACTTCTGTAGAACCGCGCTGAGAATTTGCGCTGAATGTAGACCAGCCTCAAGAGCATCTCTCAAGAGACGATCGCGACCGCAATTTTCGTAGTTGCACGAACATGCTAAGTCATTTAACGTTTTAGCATAACTTTGTATGGATTCATTAACACTTTGCTCTCTGTTTAGAAATGTAACAGATGCGCCAACAGTGGATTTCTTGATTTCAAGTTGCTTAATTAACTTTCCTTCAAGTACCTCATATGTAGCATCAGTGAGTAACGTAGGTTAAATTCTTCGTTGTAGATCAGTAATGGTGTTTACAGGCGAAGCTTCAACTATAATACTAGCTTTGTTACCACCATTGTTTCCCGCATTCTGAAGAATGTCTGCACACTGTACTTGAATCGTTGTAGATATTACTCACTGTTTCCACTACAACGTCGAATTGAAGACAGCAAACTGTAGAATGCGCCATCTTAATTTCGGAGCACTTGTAACGTTAAAATTTACTTTGGAGATTCGAAGAGTCGTTGCCATTTGTTATGTCGTGGTTTTTCATCACGATATTAGGATTAGTAATTGTAGCTGCAAACTACAGTATCGGTAGCTGTAACTACCGTAACTGAAGCGTTAACTTCAAGAGTATGAAAAGGAAACTCTTAGCTAGGTTCCTATTCTTGTACTGACTCATCCAAACACCGACACTGCTTATAAGCTATAGCGCTCGGAAGTTAAACAATGCTCTTCCGGTGCATACCAATGCGATGCGCTCCCAAGGCACGGTTTCCGGCGCGTGCGGTCAGGGCGCTTCCGACCCATTTGAACCCAAGTACGAGATAGACATAGGGCAATCCGCAACCAGCGCTTCCGTCGGCTCCGTCTTGCGGTTAAGACGCTTCCGCCGGTGCCGCGATATCCCAAACCAAGTGTGATAAGGACATCATGCCTGAAAGGCCTATATTGAGATACTACAGAGCAGTAGTACTTACATGAGTTTTGTCCTTGATTGAGTGAACTCACAACCACTGGTTAATGGAGAAGGCTCACTCCGAGCACAAGTTGAAAGAACTGAGAATAATTTTATCAAGCCATTACTGGGCCAATGATCTGTTTAGTTTAATAATATTCAAGTGAAGCTATAAATCTGGACTTACAAGAATAGAGGGAACACTGTTTGTAATTCATTTTCAAATGCTGAAAAATATCAAAAACTTTTAAAACAAATTAGGATATATTTTTGAAAAAGAACATATCAAATGAGTATCAAGTAAGGTCCTAGTGAAAAGCAAGCAAAAAGAAAAAAGTTAGGCTATCCAACAATAAGACTAAAGCCAATAATAATTGTAAAAGAATTACATTCATGGTTTCACCAGGTTCTCTTAGTGTGACTAATAACGTTAGCCTAGTCCAAAAATTCAGGTAATATAGTTTTATACCTGCTTGTTTGGTTTTCTTCAAAGCTATTTTTTTAAACATATGGCCATTGTTGAATGTAATATTGAACTTGAAATTTCATGCGCATGATTGGATAAATGAATTTCCCAAAGCAAGATACATATACCGTGGCTGCGTTTAAATGAATTTTCATATCAATGATAATTTTCAGTAAAATAATCATATCATATCTGATTTTATCTAATCATAATACTGTTACTGATTATTCATTCATTACCTCTTAACATAATAACATGATTTTGACTGCAAAAGTTAATCCATGTCCCACACACATGAAACTGTAACACATGGTTTTGTATTTCATCCCTGTTGCTTTTCATTCTAATTAATTACTTCTTTACACATTTGCATCATTACAAATTATTAACCAGTAATTCAAACCCATTTATTTATACGCCAACATAAATTATTACTCTATTCCTTCCCAAAACAACCAAGAAATTCGAATCGTCGAGGATGCGACCTTGAACTTGAACGCCAAGGTCGCATAAAGACGCTTAAGATGAGTCACCTGTAATCTATCAACCCACAAGCCCGTATCTCGGCTGATGCATGAAAAATCACATTTGACGCTCAAATACATATCCTCTTTCCACATGAAATAAAATCAAAACATTAAACAGGCTTTAGAACGAATGACTTTCAGGTTATCATCATGAAGTGAACGAACTAGTTAGGTAGCCCGGGTACAAAAATCATGGCGGCAGAAATGAAGATGCCACTTTAGCTGTTTCACTGCTACGTAATTGAATGCAATATGTTTTAACAGGTGCACAAGTACATATGGCTTTCAATATACACCAAACAAATCACTCGGGTCTTGAATGAGACCACTAAGATAGTGGACACCACTTTCTTACGAAAAGTACGCTGGATATGGGTGCTTCGCGGATTACACATGCACGCGTGACTACCCGCAATGACAAGCAGACCGATACTAATTAATCATGCCACATTGCCATTGCATGCTTGCATGCATGCATGCATGGTGGCGAGGCCGCGGGTTATCTGCATGAGCTGCGGTTGCCTCTCACGACGTTGGAAGGAACACAAATGAGCTATTTACTTCAGTACTTGATAAATAGATTAGTGATTGGCGAACTGAAGATAATTGCAATTATCATGCGCTATTTCTTAATAGCTTTCATTCTACCAAGCCCTTCATTATCTTCATTATACGTCTAATTCAACTGCATAATTCTGCTGGAAAGTGTAAGTTAATTTATTACACCGACAAGCTTGAGTCGTAAACGAAAGTGTTGCCTTATAAATTTTTCATAGTAATTTCCTTCTAGTATATCGGCATTAATATCTTGCATTTTAGTTATTAACACGTTTACCGCGTTTTTGCGGTTGTTAAAGGTTGGTTTGGTTGCGTTGCAAGTAGCAGAATTGGGAAACAGATTTTAAATACTTCCTGAGATATGTGAGAAATACAATTGCGTGATAACATTTCACCTTGTATTTTAAATCTTTTATTTTAAAAAGATCTTGATGCAGATAAACTTCAAAAATTTATACGGGTATGCAAATAAGTAATTTACTTAATGGTACACATAGTCCTAAAACGCAAGAAACGTGTCCCCTGAAGTGAATATCTTATATTTTGGAATGAACTGAACAAATATGTTTATGCGTGAAAAAAACGTACGCAATAACTTTATTTTTTTTCCTTTTTTCATCGTATTAACTGAGAAAGTGAAAAAAATGGACATATATTTGCTTACATTTACTTGTTATGGTATATGAATTGAACATTTTGTTGAAAATGTAAAATTTGGATCAACAAAACCCCTAAACAGGCAACCGATACTTCATTGTCTTACTGGCGGTGACTTTACATTCTCGCCCGACCTGTGAGTGCGTCAAGGTTGACACACCTGGGTGTGTCAAGATTTTTCTGAGTGCAATCGCTTCGTCCAATTCTTAACGTCACTTCTCCTACAGTTATACTGAAGTATAACAATTCTCCGACGTCCCAGGAAACTTGTCAAGCTCCTGGTTGACTATATATATCTCCAATATGAAACACGTGCAGCCGACGCGTTAAACGCGTGGATCGTGAAATGAGCAGCCTGCTAACGACAGGAGTTTGCTCATATGCCGAGCGCTGATTCGAGGTTGTCACATATAGATACCATCATAGTTGTTCTTAGGCAGAACCATTTCCTACGAGTGACATCGACTTCCTCCTCCGACGTTGTGGATTTTCGCGGAAACCCTGAGAGTAAAGACTCTCGGAAGTGTAGCTAATACTTCCAAAATTCACCTCAGACTCGTACGTTCCGGGCTGCATTGAACTGTTTCATTTACAGAAGTCTTATAGAGATCTTAGAGTTATTACTCCGTGTGTCATCAATTGAAGTGGACTACTATCTCGTGGAGTTCATCTTCTTTTTAAGGAGAGTGTAATAGAAGACGCTGCCATTTATGCTGAGTTCGCCGAAGTGCGATTTGTATACGTTGATTTTCATCTGGGCCTTCGTAGTATTTCTTTCGTCATCGTAGATACCATCCGTAGTCGCCGTCGTCCCCCGTTGTCGCTGAAATCGTAGAAAAGAAACCTGAAGTCGCAGTCGAAGCCTCATGTTGAACTATTACCTTTAAATTTTAAAAGGGCGTCGTTTTCTGTGCGCTGGACCTCCGTAGAAAATTTTCTGTGGCAGTCGTTTTCTGTGCGCTGGACCTCCGCAGAAATTTTTCTGTGGCAGTCGTTTTCTCTGCGCTGGACCTCCGTAGAAAACTTTGCCGCAGCAGTCGACTGAACCATCTGGTGTGTAGTTTAATAATTGCAGCAGTGATAGTGCAGTGCTATCAGTGTGACTAAGTGAAGTATTTGCTAGTGTTGTGATATTATTTTCATTGCATCTCTTTCACATTGTATTTTATTTTTTTCCAGTGTCATAATACCGATTTTGATTACCCTACAACATTTCCAAAACTTTCATAAGAAAAAATCATTAATTAAATAAGGCCGAGAAACAGACACTATTTCAGTTTTATAATTGTGAAAACAAAATTATAAAAATCTCCAGTTCAGTGCATGCTTACTTAGAAACTGGGGAGTGATCAGAAGATAAAAATTAAACATGAAAATGAAACGGCAAAATAAAATTTAACTCCTGAAGAACTCAACAGAATTCAAGGAATACCTTTAGAAATGAGCAGAAATTTGCATTAAAAGTACATGTTAACTTGACCTAAAGACAAGGAAATAAACAAAGCAAATAAATGAATTTCAAGTGCGGAGGTACGACCTATAGCTGAAAAAAAAACTTGTATTTCAGTTATTAACATCAAAATAAGATAATTGAATTTCCGTTCTGAATAGCGATTACGTAACCTGAAATTTAGGACTTTTATGGATCAGACCATTGTTTCAGGTTATGGCAAAGACTAGTCATCATCAATATATCACAACATAAAGACTAGAAATATTTATGGTCACAACATAACTTTTGGTTACTGCAAAGACTAGTCATTATCAATCAATACACCAAAGCATGACCAAAAGAAAGACTAAAAAAATCGTTATTAGGTTAGGAACCACTGGTATAGAATATCGACATGGTAAGAGCGTTCAGAATTACCACTCTTTATGTGAGTACAATATATTACATCAGCTGAGCTGTTCTGCAAGTAACTTGTAACACATTAACTACTACATAGTTTCTAGATCCTATGTATTAATTGAAGGGGGAATGAGGGAAACAGAAACGAACAGAATGAATTTGCGATGCTTTCAATTACTAATTCCGGCTTTATCACTGTAATGTACACATTATTGCTCCAGCACGAAAATTATACTTCGCACTCATGGGTATCACATATATATGTATGCGAACCCACAATGACTAGATATAAATGACCATTGACCGTATTAGGTGATAGGTATAAATACGCTGTTTCGAAACTCGAAAAAAATAATCAATAAAAACATTGCATATTTCTGTAGCTTGTGGGAAATTCTTCCCATATGCGCCTCGCGTGGCTTTTTATTTTAAGCCTCTACTGTGGGCCGGTGGTATTTTGTGTTTTTTTGCCGATTTCATCGGGGTTCGGGCGGTGAGTTCGGAAGGTCCTAGTTTTTGATGTGGAGTGTGCTGTTCAGCTCCTTCTCTTGTTACCACGTGAGATGGTTGTGTGGCCGGTTGGTTTTGTGGACGGGCGTCTCTCTTGTGATGGTTGCTAGTAACGTAACTCTGCCGTGATCTGCCACTGACCCTCGAACTCCTACTGTCTTGCTGCTACTTTTACATTTTAACTGTTTTTAAGTATGTGTGAATGGGGTTTCTTTTCATTAAGCTTTTGTTCGGGTTTTAAATTTTATATTCTTAAAGGTGTTCGGCCTATTAAAATGAATTAATTGGGCTAAGGCCTATTATATTAAACTGCAGTAAGGCTACGGCCTACTGCTTTGAATCTTGAAACTAAGCTTAAATTTAATTTTATGTGTTACGACCTGAATTTAGGCGCTGCCGTTAAAGATCTTCATGATCATAACTTGAGATATTCTTGCATTGACCTGGTGAGGTTTCTAAACTGAAGAGGTGGGCTAACGCCTGCTCTGCGAACCTCCCAGCGGTATTTTCTTCTGGGCTATGACTTTCACAAGTTGAATCATCTCCCTGCTATACTTTCTGTCCTTTGACCGAACATCACACTTATTCTGTTTTCTACTAAGTTTCTAAATTACCTCTTAAAGTGGTTTTGCGGCCCACCGAGTATGGCAATATACTTGGACGAGTTTCGTGGTTAAAATTTTTTTTCATATTGAAGTTTTCGGTATATCGGGTTGTTTGTTCTTCAACTTACCGTCATTCTTTTGTTTCCTTAGTATACAAGTGAAAGCTCAGCTTTGCTCCCGTCTGGGCTCCCGTCCGTTAGCCGTTCTTTGCCTGGTTGTTCGCCGAACCTGCAGTGTCTGGTGCCTCCGATCAGGTTCTTCGTTGTTGTCGGGGTACGTTGTGCCAGAGTACTTCCGGCTTTAATTCTCTGCGGTATAGTGTTGAGATATGAGCTCGTTCGTGATGGCTATAATTCGACGAGATTAGGCTTGGTAATTATCGCGTTGCTGCTCGTTGCAGGTGTTCATGGTTCAGTCGCGGGCTACTCGCTCCCTCCGATTCCGAGCTGGCTTCTTTAACGTTAACCGTGGACTCAAAGGAGACGTGCACCGCGGTGCAACCTAAACCGTGGGAAGCCTCTCTGTGACGCGACCTTGAATGACCGGGCACCGCCTATTCGGGGCGTCGAACCATAATAAACTTGATATATAACTATCAAGGTCTTGAAAATCTTAGAATTCTAAACTAAACGTAAACCTTATTACCGTCATTTTATGCGAGTTTTGTACTACTGCATATCATCTGAATTGAAAGGTAGTTTAACTTCCACATAATTCGTTAAATTTAAATCTGTTTATTAACAACTGTTTTTCTATCCTTTATAGTTGTAGGGTGCGAGAATTTCTTACAAGCTTTTCAGTAAAGTATTCTAATTCTGTTATGTTTACTTTCGGTTTTAAACAGTTATGAATGATTTTTTTGGCAAAAATTAGAATCGGAGACACCAAAAAATAGCGACTCTAACCTCGACTCCACCACACCCGAATGAATGACTCCGACCCCACCAAATTCGGAGAAGCGACTCCGTCTCCGACTCCACACACATTCAGTAAAGCGATTCCGACTCCGAATCCGACCCACCCTAAAACATGCGACTACGGCGACTCCGTATCCCGACTGCGACTCCGCAACCATGCCTGCGACTAGACCAAGTGAAATGCTATTTATTTAGTTTAACGATTTTTATGATTTTCCGAGGGCGATAATCGATGATAACGTATTGTCATCTACATACAGTAGAAATATGCTGAAAGATGTTAATTTTACGATATCGTTAATTGCCATAAAAAAGTTATGAACAAATTTTCCCAGGAATTTTCAAACAGCGCGTATGTTTCGGGCTCAAGAGATATGATTTGAACAGTTCCAGAAGCAGTCGTGTTATGTCATTTTAGTTCTGCTTTGATAAAATTATAATGGGATTACATAATCAAATGCTTTAAAAACTAAAGAAAGGAAAGTACTAGGTTTCCCTCATCAATAATTGAATAAAAATATATAGACGACTTTAAAAGGCTTGAGTTGATTGCCGTTATTGAAAGCTTAATTGCTTGACTTGGAGAAATAAATAACGCTCTAGGAAAGAATATGTTTTACTGTTCTGCTTCCTATTCAATTATACTTAAAATTGCCAATGAAGAGAAGGATTTACAGGTATTGAGACAAGTTTTGCAACCGCTTCGAGAGATCGGTGTAACTTCTACAACTTTTGATGAATCATAGAAGATTCCTACAGTTTACGACATCGAAGAATAGGAAAAATTAGGATGACCACGTAAATAAGATAATCAAATGAAAATATTTCTTCTTGCTCGATATTTTGGTGCTTCAATGCAATTGGAAACCTGGAAAGCTTTCTTTGATGAGTGGTTTACGTTTTGGTCTGCAAAAAAACTGCTTGGAATAAATGGAATATTTTTTTTTCAATGCTATATTTCTCAATTTCAGCAGTGATCATTGAATGTATTTGTGATGTCCTTTTCATCGTGGTAGGCAGTCCTCCAGCCATTTAGATTGCAGTTGTTTTTACTGTGTTAGCGAATTGATTTTTCTTTCTGCAAACACATTTTAGGAGACCCCGCATCTCTCCTGAATTTGTTTCATCTGTAATTGTTATTAGTATTTTAATTTTCTGATTTTCAACGCGTGGTGTTTAAGTCCAAAAATGGAATCTCACTAAATTGGCAATCATCATGAACACGAGGAGATACGGTACAATTTTTTTCGACTGGTTGATTTTATTTGGAACAAGCATTGACGATTCAGTTCAAAAATATTTTTATCTCCTCCATTTGGGTTTCAAGCACCTCGCAATAAGGTGGTCTCATTTTTCCGGGCACGAAGTTTCTCTTTAAAAAAATAAAAAGTGGTGAATGACCACAAACCATTTTTTGTTAACATAAAGTTGATCAGATGCAATGATGCGTCGGCAAAAATGTCACAAATGTACCAAACAAACGATATATTCCTGCTACTTAACGGTTTGCCGGTGAAAGCCTGGAAGTAAAGGCTGACAGGGCTTCACTGCAAGCTTATAAAGAGTGTATTTGGATAAAAAAAAATGGATGCATCTATATTTTCGCTCGCGAAGCTCTGAACTCGTATGAAAAGTAAAATGGCATAAGACATTCTTCTGAAAAAATATAATGGCAAGCCTATATATATATCACTTAAATTGAGCCTCATTTCATGGAAGTTGACAACCATTATCACGTACATTAGGCAATGGATTATCTATACGAGAGATGTGATAGTATATATGCAGTTTAGAGGGTGTTCCAAAATTGTAAGTACAAACTTCACTTGAATTGAGCCTCATTTCATGGAAGTTGACAACCATTATCACGTACATAAGGCAATGGATTATCTATACGAGAGATGTGATAGTATATATGCAGTTTAGAGGGTGTTCCAAAATTGTTAGTACAAACTTCAGCTAATGATAGAAATTATCGAAATAATCACTATTTCATCTATGAAAAAAGTTCACAAAACTCTGCATTGATGAGATATTATGCTTATAAAATTTAAGACTCATTTTTCGCTGCACGACGGTGAATTTGCTAAAGATAAGAACAGAGCAATGAGGAGAATTAGAATTGACAAATTTAAGCAGGATTGACGCCATACCCATTTATTATTACTTGTAAAATGTCTATAAACTCACTATTCACATATATAAAAATTTCCAGATCAAAGAAATTTCTAGAACATTCCATTCAACGTTAGTAACCTCTAGTTTGAACCGTAATCACTTGTCAGTTAGTATCGACACTGTACTGGTATACGATGAGCCTGTTAAGAAATGCAGAAATGCCTGACGTGCATTTCGTCAATGGTTCTGCTGATGATAATGCAAGACGTGCCGCAAGAATGTACCATGAACGTTACCCCAAGAGACGGGTGCCTGTTGATCGATTATTCACTGCTTTGCACCGAAGATTGTGTGAAAAAGGAAGTTTCAGGACAGAGTGAATGCTGGCCGCTCAAGACAGCTTGATCTGGATCAAAAGGAAGGTGTATTAGAAATTTTCCGTCAAAACCAACGTAGGAGCACTGGTGCCGCAGCAGCATCTACCAAGATCATACTGCAGTGCGGCGGATATTGAATCATAATAATTAGAACATGCCCATTTTACAAAATACGTGTTGTTCACGGATGAAGCTGCCTTCAACCGCAACAGAATGATAAATTTCCACAATTTTTTCGAATGGCAAACGAACAACCCTCATGTCATTCATTAACATGGATACCTACATCGCTACACTGTCAATGTTTGGGCAGGTGTCGTTCATAATGAAATCATTGGCCCATACATTCTGTCAGAGCCTCTCACAGGGAATGTTTACAGAATCTTTCTTGAAGAAGTCTTTCCGGATTTATTGGCTAATGTTCCATTGCATATTCGTAGAAGAATGTGGTTTCAGCATGATGGAGCTCCGGTACATTTTGCTGTGAATTTGATAAGCTGTCTTGACTTTCAATTTCCAAATCGATGGATTGATCGTAATGGTCCTGTGTCCTGGCCGCGAAGATCTCCTGATCTGATCCCGTTAGATTTTTTTTTGTGGGGGCGCATGTAAAGTCTTGTTTATGAAACACCTGTCAAGCCGGGAGAAGATCATGTCGCCAGAATTGTAGTCGCTGCTGGAGATATTGCTGAGATGCCTGCAGTCTTCAGTAACGCACGTAACTCCCTCCGACGAAGGTGTCGCACTCGTATCGATGTTCATGGTAGACATTTTGAACAATCACTGTAATGAGGTCCTCACTACTAATATATTATCTGTTGTTAATTGGTTTTTGGATTACACTCTAGTGTATTAATGAACAGAGTGTAGCTAATAACCAGCGTATTTTACACATAAGGTTATATAAAAAACAAAGTGTTTTTTGAACTCTTTCATTGATGAAATAGAGCTTATATTAATACTTTATATTAGTTGCCGAAGTTTGTACCAATAATTTTGCAACACTCTGTATATACTATCTCTTCCCAGTCAGAAATTTATCGTCTGACCGAAGATAATTTACGTCTGAATTTACCGGTAATTATAATCTTCTACTTACTATAAACGATGATTTATCGTCGGAATTAGTGTCGCGAATGTCTCATATTATCGTCCGATGAACGTTAAATTACCGATTTTTATCGTAAATTTAGGACGAACACCGACGATATTAACCAGTTAATTACCGGTAGTTAAACGGTTCTTTAAATCGGTCTTCGTTCAAAATTTACGATAATAACCGATAATTTAACGTTAAAAATGGCTACTCTAACCACTATATTCCGATAGATTCATGAGCAGTGCAACGATTTTTCCTAAAAATTGCAAATTGCTTCCAAAAACAATAAGCCACACATCGTGAAACGCATTTGTCCAATTACCGTGAATTTGAAGACTTCATATAAATTAACGAAATTACTTATTTAAATTCAAAAAATTTGTTTAATACTGTCTATACATTTCATCAAGTTTCTTACAAATTGCGCTAATTGAACAAATTAGTATTATAGGGTGAGGCCTATTGTAACAAGTAACAATGCATTATTCGAAAAAATAGCTGCGATGCAGATGAATGCTACAGTAAAAGGGCTCAAATTGTCTTCTTCATCGTAGAACACGAGAAAATTATGATAAGTCTTTCAGTACAATATAAGCTTATTCCGAATCACCATTGATTTATAAATAGGTTAAAACATTACAGACGTTTAAAATATATTCTTATTTCATTTTCAACAGCCGACATTTGACTATTGAAATAAATTCTTACAAAAATATCTTCGGCACGCAAAGAATTCCATCACAGGTTGTTTGTTAGATTCACCACTGCAAACACTGCGTATATAACTTTCATTTAAAATTAACCACCACCACAAAAGGACTCGTCAAGCAACCGATTACTAAGAAAAATTTTTCAATTCTAAATTAAATTTGCACTCTTCCATTCTTAGACATCAAATATCTACAATGAGCAGTCCTCTCAACCACTACACATCTTCGTCCTTTAATTAATTGGGATGAGGAGACGAAAGGGCCCGCACTAATGCTATCGAGTCGCAAGTAGCAGAGGGCGGAATTATCCTCCACAGCTATACCTCTTCAGAAGAAGTTACCCTCCACCTCCCGCTTCCATGCGGTTCCGACGTTTGTACTCTCTATAGGATTCTTAATTTATAAGATATTCACATCATAAACAAATGAACAACCCAAATTTTTCAAATAGAACTTCTCCATAAAACTGGTGCTATTATGCACAGAAATTTTAGTAATGCTGAAACCTCCTGTTGGATTAAACGAAAATAAAATCCGCAGAAAAAATAAAACATACATTGGATTCTTCTTGGTACCATAAATAGATGAACAGATGCACATCAAATTAGCCCGATCAGTAGGTACTAGTATCGAATGAACTCATTAATTCGTAGAGGAAAATGTTATTTTGACATCGTTTTTTTTTACATTCTAGCCACTGAAGTTTTCATAATACCGGTACCACTCCTGAAAGTATCAGAGCAAACCTAGAGGATCCATTGGCCCCTGCTTTGCATGCGGTTCGAAAGAGCACTTCGTTCGAAACTGTAGAGCGCCGTGCTGATAACGCGGATGTCGTGGGTTCGTTCCCCATACTGGCCACCAAATATGCCGCTAAAGGTGAGGCTTGGTCGTGCTGATGAAAGTCGGAGACGTTTTCGTAGGTGTTTACTTCGAGGAGGTGACGAGAACGATCGCGTCAGGGCTAAGATGCCCACTGCTTATAAAGACTCCGGCGGGCATGGGGGTTAGGGTTGCGCATACAATGTTCAATAGAACAAAACTGAAATCCTATGAAAAAAGCGACATACAGTGGGGTCATTTTTGGTACCAGCAATAGATGAACAGATCCGACATCAAGTTCGTACGATCAGTAAAGATTAGTGTCAAG
Organism: Morinoia aosen; assembly: GCA_030386875.1. Classification (NCBI taxonomy): domain Eukaryota; kingdom Metazoa; phylum Arthropoda; class Malacostraca; order Amphipoda; family Talitridae; genus Morinoia; species Morinoia aosen. Next base: position 37,108,463 of record CM059565.1, on the reverse strand, counting down.
ATTAGATTAGATAATAGTTTAGTTTAAACCTCCCTAACCACTACAAAAAAAGAGCGTTTCGAAGAGAGGAAAGATGAAGGCACCATTTAGTATGGAAATAAGGAAATGCGGAATCTACGCCCAAGGGGTATAGAAACAGTAAATTAATAAAGAAGTTCATGAAACAAGATTAAAGTTGAAGAAGAAAGTAGTAGGTGCTGAAAAACAGGACAGCAGTGAACCGAAAAAAGTCGTCATTAACATAGCAAAAAACATTTTATTGCAACAAAAAGAAGGCCCACCTAACTCTCAGCTCGGGCCCTCACATCTTCCCCCTGGGAGTGCTAACTCTCATAGATACAATAATTGTTCCCCCCGGAGGAAACGACTAGTTCCAAGTGAACTCTTCAATTCGTAGATGAAAATTTTATTTCGACAACAACAAAAATTTTTGTAATGCCGATAATACCTCATGTTTTCAACCTGCAAACTATTCCACGGAGGCCGGCACAAGATCATCAACCTATTCGTGAAGAATTCAAGATAATAATAATAAAAAATTTCGGGATGAGTTTCCACCAGGGTCACCAGCAATTTGCAACTATGGACCCCCCTAGCTTACACTAGGTAATCATGAATTTAGCTAGCTGAACCCCCCAAGTTGGGGTTCCAGCAGCCCTTCCTCTCTTTGGCCGAGCGTCTTACCCGTGCTGGAACCCCCTCATAAGATGAGAGTGGTAGCACAGAACGCCCGGCCGCTTACTTTGAATACTCTGTGGTTGTGGAGCAGATCTTTCAAGAACACACGTCGGTTATAGGGCTTCCAGGGAGCTCTTTCATAGTATACTGTTTGTTGTGAGCGTAACAGTTGATTACGGCAGATGGTTCAAGGCATAGATGCTTTCCACGGGATTGGTTGGACGATTTATATGAGAACATATGCGTTGATTTTCCGGAGATATTCTAGGAGTTCAGCAATAGGAGCTTCATACCCCAATACGTCCTTGATAGGAGGTGGGCGGCTGTTATCAGCGAATAGGCTGATTTAGCGACGTCTTGCGTGATGTAAGGCTGGGCAGTCTAAAATTACATGGTGCACGGTAAGGCGGGAACGTAGGCAGAGAGGACAGCCGGGTGGAGGCTCTTGTACTGCGCTGTTCATCAGGTATCCATGGGTAAGGTGTGTATGGCCACATCTGAGACGGTTAAGAATGACTTCATTTTCTCGGGATAGTTCGTTCTTTTTGTGGGGATACGGGCAGGTTGGATGTTCAGTAAAAAATTTCCCTCTTGTTGCCAGTTTTCTTTCCACCGGGTATGGATTTTGCAAGCGATAATTGGGTACCAGTCTCGATAAAAGAGCATTACACTTTCCGCAGGGCGAAGTGCGGCATTTTTTGCAAGCTTGTCGACTGCCTAGTTGCCGTCTATACCCACATGACTCGGAATCCAGCACAATTTAACAGTTTTGCGGTATTTGAATATGTCATCATTTTGGTGTTTGAGGATTCGTACAAGAGGATGGGACGTGCGTGCGTTTCGCAGTGATGTCAGAGCGCTTAGAGAGTCTGAATAGATAACGAACTTATCCCCACTGTGATCGCGAATGATTTTCAATGCCAGTTCAAGTGCGTGTAGTTCCGCAGTGAATATTGATGCAGCGCTGGGGAGAGATATTGTCCTTCTTGTTCCGCTACACTCCACCGCAGCACCGACTCGATCGTCGTATTTAGAGCCGTCCAAGAATTCAAGAATTACAGAAATAAGTTACACAAATTATATCTAAGTCCTATCACAAGTCATCCTGTGTTAATAATAGCATAATAGCGAATATTATGTGTTACGATTGTTAACTGGTACGTACTTTTGAATTCAATGGAAAACTATTTCAGCAACATGTTATTTCAAAGTCGGTAACCTATAAGCTATAGAATTCACAAATAAATTATATTTACAGCCACAATAAGTACAATTAGATTCAATCCTTGCTTTCAATAAATCTATCAATGTTAAAACTTAAGCCGTCACTCCTTTCATGATCAGGGAAAACTTTTTGGGTTAGGATTAGGCATGAGAACATGACGGCAGAACAACTGAGAGATGCATCCTACTTTTGAGACTACCAATTATGCACCGCCAAGTCAGTCGCAGTGTTGCCAACTCAATAGCGCACAAAAAAGCTTGATTTTTAACAGAAATCCGCTAGATATTTGTTGAATGATATATTTTGTTTAGACAGTTAATTGAAACAAACAATAAGTCAGCATAGCACGTTAGGCATATTAAAGAGTGACTTGCAAGTATGGGCTAATTTTATTTAAGAAAAAAGTGTTCCTTCATCGGCGTTTGAGCTTGGCAATGCTAATAAACTCATCACCTTGGAAGAAACGAGATTGAATGGATTGTTGCCTACTGCATTTTTAGGTTCAGTTACTTCTACCTAAAGAACAAGCTCCGTTTGTTTCATGCTACTTCAATGTTTTTTATTTTTCTCCTTTGTAGCTATGACAGAATAAGGCGCTTGCCTTTTAGCTGATTGAGGGAATCAATTATAGGTTTCTTTAACAATAAAATCAACATTTATGAGTGGAGTTTCTGCTCAAGCATTAGATACTGACCACTGAATTGAGTTGCATAAGCATCGGACCGAGTTGTGTCGAAACATCCTTTCTCAATGCTTTGCAAAAATATCTCACCTAGTAACTTATGTGATCTATCAGTGCTTTCAGCAATTAGCATGTCTAACTTTTCTGAGATATGTCATCATACAGTTTACTGACAAAATGAAGAGCAAGAACATTCACAAAAATTTCCATGCACTTCGTGAAATGAAGTTTGATACCCTGTGCCGTTTTACAGTCAATACTGCAACACACACGAAAGATGGTCAGCAATTGCACAGGAACTATATTCTGCGATATGCAAACATAATTTACCCTCCGCTGCAATCTGTAGTCGATATCAAGAGCTGTGATTTTTGGCTGATGAGCACTCCCAGCAACATGCGAAAAATTGTTCGTGTTTTTGGCTCACATCATGTTTTTTTAGGGCACAATTTTGCGTTTATGGTACACTTACAACAGTCCCAATATGCCTTTGCATCGTCAGCATGGTAGGGCAGTAACCAGCCTCTAAATTCAAAGAAACTTTCAATTTTATAAAAAGTATTGCGTGTACTGCTTAAGCATGAAATGTGACTAAGCCACACTTTCTAACACACGATACTCACCGCAACCAACCCATGACTGGCTGCCGCTGACATGGAATGATGTGTCGCCGAAAAAAAACGTTACATGTAGTGAACTTGACCGCTAGGAATTATTATATCATTAGTTCGAAATTTTTTCCAAAATTATAAATAATTGCGATTGATATATGAAAGTAGGAAAAATATAGCCAAACCATACTTCAAAAGTTCAAATACTCTAAATTTCCCGCCAGGAGCTAGATCGTAATTTTTAGGAGATACATGGAATCTCAATACTCTAGAACTAGCTGAAAATCCGCTAAATTGGCACCACTGGTCAGTCGCACACGAGTTTTTCCAGCATGAAGGTTGGTAGCGACGACACCCATGGGCAACGCGTGGGAGGCATTAGATCTAGGGTTTAGGGGTTTTTTGAAGGTGCGGGGAAGGAGAAAGGGCGTTGCCCCGGGGAAAGCACCCTCCCTCTAAAATCGGCGTAAGGGAAGAGCATCATGACCTAATGTCGACGGAGCTAACAAATAAGGGAATGAGAGGCGGTCAAAGTAAGCGATGAAGAAGAAAGTAGACTTTGAGGAAGTGAACTGGTTTCGTCCGGCCACTTTTCTGATTCAATCCGTCGTCTCTGAGCCAGTCCAATCGTTGCAACGATGTTGCGCCCTTACTCCCCGATGTTTCCGCGGGAGAGAAAAACACCGGAAGAAGAAGGAGCATGTATTGGGCGCGGGTGAATACGTCACTGTAAAAACAAGGGTTATTTAGTTCTACAAATAAATCAGCTTAAAGGCACAAAGAAAGTATTCAAGTTTACAACTTAATTAGCTCGGCGGCACAAGGAAAGAACATTCTTTAATGCATTAACCTAGTATCACGATCACAAAGGCGATCAATGCCTCTGCGATATAAACAGTTTCGAAAACAACGCAGATTTCAAGAAAATAAGAAGCACTGCGAGAAAACAAAATGTAAAATTAAATAAGAAGTTTCTAATCGTCTCCGCTTTTATTACTAGAGCTTAGCTGCTGGTACAACAGAGGTAACCAGTGAGTATTACTCGATTATTCTACCTTTACATCTTTTAAATATTAGTTATCACTCGACACGACGGAAACAAGGTGGTACGTCTTTACACTTCAAAATACTCACATCTTTATATGCGAGACCTCCGCTACGACACAGACCCTAAGCTACTTTTCATGTTTTACATTGCCTGTAAAGTAAAAGAAATCACATTAAATTATTATCATACGCACACGCAATTTACAAACCAGAACAGGCTTAACTTTACAAAGACACGAAAGGGGCTCAAGGTCGGCCATTTTTTATAAGGCGCTCGAGGCGCAGCAATACACGACACCTGCATAGATGACTCGTAAATGCACATGACCTTCAAATTCAATCCTAACGCTACAAATTGAAGCATCTCGGCCCCTTCAATAAATAACGCACTTCTTCGATCTTACAAATGATTTTAATAGGCACAAAATTCATTCTTTAAAGAATCTTCCTATCATCTCAACATTTACCCACAAAGTATTAAGAGAACGTTTCAAAAAACGACGGCCATCGTTGCGGCTCAACTTTAGATATTCGAATGACACACACAAAGGTAGAATGGCTATCTACCGTTCTTACAGATATAAAGCACACTTTCACTTCAGTTCCTTACTCTTATTAAGTTCAATCATCACTTAAAAGCGCTCAACACACATTTAAAGCGCAGGCACAAGAGAAATTAAGAGGTCGCTTGAGCACGAACTATCACACCTTGCCCCCGGAAGAGCCTTTGCTATAGTGCGAAGCGAGAGCTATCACAACAAGGGTCGCCAACGAATGTTACCAAAAACCCCAGCATACGCTAAAAAAAAAACAGATCAGCGAAAAAGGGCGTTAATGAATAAATTTTCTTACCCTTTTTTTATTGTTTTCGTGGTTACCAAGTAGTACAATCATTGTTGCTCCTTGAAATTAATTGTTTTGCCAACACAATTCATGACTGTAAACCCCAGGAGACAGATAAAAACCCAGATCAGCGGTTAAAACCCCAGAATGCGCAGCCCGCTGAAATAGAATCTACGAAAGGGCAGAGAACTCCAGCAATTAATCCTAATTGCGCGAACAGAGCTAGAACGTTTGAATATGTATCGGAGTTTTTTATTCTTATTTTTAATAAAGATATTATCGACTTCACAAATCGACATTTAGCGACATTAACGATTAACTTTGCTGATATAATTAAGTTATTGACCTAATATCGCTCATTTCAAAATCACGAATTCGTTCTAGAACTTTTCAGGACAGTCAAATGAGAAGCGGTTCATTTAAAATGGCGGGCTAAAACCCAAATGACTTAAAGACGGAGAAAGGCATGACATGACAAACGACGCAGGACCACTTGGATGGCTTACGCCTTCAGTTTCCTATCATCATCATACCCGACTGCAGCTAAAGCATCTGATAAGTTGAAACACATTAGTAAATATTACTTGTGCAAATAAAAATCAAATAAAATAAATTACCGTTTGCCAAATGACTGTGTTCGGAGCAAGCCAAGATAGCTCTACTTATGATCGTAACATTTGGACCATCTGGCTTTAGCTGCAATCAGAGAATAAGTCGATTACGCTAACCCTGAATACAACACTTGATATCGGTAACCTATTGGACAGCTGGGCGTTGTTATTAATAATTTATTTTATAGCAAACTTTGAACCCATTTGGCTTTTGAATTTGAATCAAATGATATTCTGTGCATAAAACAAACTGATATTAAAACGAAACATTGAGGACTGACGTCCATGCTGTGCTCAAATATACAGAAGAATATCCCATTCATGAACTAAAAAACAGATTATTTATAATAGCATTAAATTATCGATTCTGTCCACTGCAATGCTAATCCGTTTTCAAACGTTGCAACCGATCTGCTAGTATTTGTTACAAAAAATTTATATCAATAAATCCCTTTATTTGCATTACTATGACGAAAGATAATTATTAGTTAGTTTAGGCCTTCCTATCCACAGAAAAATAAATGCGATCCAAAGATAGGAAGGAGGAAGGCACCATTTAGTATGGAGTTAAGGGAACGCGGAATATATGCAGCAGGAGCATAGAAACGATAAGTTGAGTAAGAAGTTCATGCAACAAGATCAAAGTTGAAGAAGAAAGTAGAAGGTGCTGAAAAACAGGACAGCAGTGAACCGAGAAAATAAGGTCCTTAACATAACAAAAGCATTATAGTTCAACAAACAGAAGGCCTAACTAGCTCTTAGCTCGGGCCCTCATATTTTCCCCCTAGGAGAGCTAATTCACAAAGATTCAATGGTCGGATCCACGGAAGGGGTATTACTATAACGGAATGCTATATAAGATATTAGTTACATAACATGTTAGTTTAGGACTCCGCGTCAGCTAAAAATAGCGTTTCAATGAGAGAAAGGCGGGAGGCACCATTTAGTATGGAGTTAAGGGAACGCGAAATCTATGCAGAAAGGACATGGAAACAGTAAGTTGAGAAAGAAGTTCATGAAACGAGATAAAAGTTGAAGAAGACAATAGTACGTGCATGAAAACAGGACAGTAGTGAATCGAAAACTGGTGGTCCTTAACATAACAAAAACATTCTATTCCAACAAAAATAGGCCATCGTAACTCTGAGCTGGGGCCCTCATACATTTCCCCCATGGGAGTGTTAATTCTCATAGATACAATAGTTGTATCCCCCAGAGTGGAAAGACATTAGTTAATGAACGAAAAGAACTGTATGAGCTTACACGAACCTTATATTAACTCACAGGTGGAATGCTCCTTGAAAGGGATTTTCGTCCGTTGACGAGTTTTTCCTCACCCAGAGTAGGTCATTTCCAAGGCCAAACCCCCGTCATGATGAGCTGGTGACGTGCAGACTGACGCTCCCCAATTGAAAATCAAGGACGTATCGCCGGTGTATTAAGGACGTTAGGGTCGATTATGCACGATCTATAGGCTAGTCGGCCTGCTCTGCCTAACACTGCCTCTACGCGCCCCAAACCAAGCGCGGTCGAGCTCAGACGTGAAATTCATAGTTGGCCATGGATGATTCGAAGGCGCAAAATTTTCAGTTGATTAACGGCCGTAACATTTGAAAGCGGCATGACTCGATCTGTCAGTTAATGACAGCGTGTCATCGTGAGCGTACTGGCGGTTACTGCCTTTGCAAAGGTTGCGTTTGGTGTTTCTACTGTGTTCTTTACAAACATTGCGTTAGGCAAATTGTGACGTAGTATTGCATCAGATGCCCAAAACATGTTTATTGATATTATATTGATTATTTTCTGGGATGTTGTGGCGATCAACCGTAATGCTCATCCTCAGATTTTTCTCGTCACTTCTCGAGCTCAAGCTGAGTTAATTTTTTAAACATAGTTATGTGAAGTGTTGTTCGTCCAACTGTTTTGAAACTAGAACAGTGGTATTCATATCAAAGTACTCTGGATAGATTACTGAGCAAGTTTACAGAACAGTTCACATTCACTTGTTTCATTTGCAAGTTTTTCACAGAGTGGCTACAAAGACTGTTTTTCAAATGTGCTTTGATGTCACAATAAGTTACTTATTTTCTCTCAAGATATTAATAAGTGCAAATGCTGACATTGAACAATAAATGTAACCAATATACTTTTCACAGTACTTCGTATCAGTACCAACAAGAATAGAGGAAAACGCTGGTGATAAACCAAAACTGTGAGTTTATAATGAAAAATCGATTGCTGTAAATATGTATCATGGCCAAAAAGTAGCACAACGTTGTATGACTCTTGCACTTTTGGGACTTAGAACTCCTACAGGGTCCGAGAGATGTGCATTTGGGTCATTTTATATTGTAATTATTGTTTTGCCTTTTCATGATGGACATTTTTTATTCATTTTCTTATTGTCCGTGTCAGCTCGTCTTTCTGTCTTCAACTATTCTCTTGTTTAATTTGCTTTTCAAAATTTGTAATCCTGTGCATTGAGTCCTGCGCAACAGTGCAGCCGAAAGTGCATAAAGCTCATCTATCATCTATTTTTGAGCTTTTCTTAAATCGTTCAACTTTGGTAGATAATTGCGCTAGCTAATTGTGCCCTAGTTTTTTCTCTAAAACCGCATTAGTAACGCAAGGAAATTCTTTTGTGCTATTCTCTGCCATTATTTTCCATTTGATTCTCTAATGAAACATTTTAAATATTATTATTCAGTGTTTGAATTTGTTATAAAAGATGCTGGTCAGCATCCAGCCAATAAACAAGCAGATTCAGTCGATTTTAAGTGCCTACCTACGCATTTTATGAATGATGCATTTCTTTTGCAAAAATAAAATTTTCGGTGCTGGTTCATTGGTGACCCAGCTGAGAAAGGGGTATTGAAAACTTACATTGTAACTTTAATTTCATTCGTTATTTTTTTAATGATATTCAATATGTTCCTGCAGGCCAATCATTTCTATGAAGTCAAAAAATTTGAGAAAGATCTCATGAATGATATATATTTGTTATAAATGACCGTTGAAAGGGAATTCTGTATACATGAGTTGATATATCTGTATATTTAGAAAAAATATATTTTCTATTGGCTTATTTCTTGATGTATAGATATATGAAAAATAATATATATGTATATAAACGCAAAATAAAACAATTTTCTCAAGTGAGAAAAAACCCAAAACTCCTTTGTTTTCGAGAAATGGTGGCCTGAAATATTTTTGAATCTCACACGAATAGGCTTACCATGCAGCCAACGAGTAAAATCCAACTTCTTTGTCAGGCTGTTGGCACGCGCTTCGGGCTATTCCTACGGGAATCTATAATTATTTCAGATCATTATTTCTCGAAAACGGAGTTTTGAGGTTTTTGTCACTCGTGAAAATCGTTTTATTTTACGTTTTTCGGTATTTGGTTAAAATATATGCATCGCATTACACCACACCCTGTACATGCCGAGCGTCTCAGAGAAATGTTTCCACCTTTTTCATTGGTTACATCTCCGCTTTAAATTAACATATTTGAAATTTCTTCTTCTCACAATGCAATAAATTTTCTTTTCTTTTCTAATAATTCAAGTTTTTTCAAATCGTGATCGATCAAATGATCGTTTCGATGATCGTGATCGTTTTTTCAAATCGTGATCTTTACAATGATCGATTTACTGAAACAGATGGAAAATTAATTGTTCAGAAGCAACTAATCGTTCAAAGGAAACAACTATGGTGTTCTTAATTTCTCAATACCTACTGTTAAAAATAAGTTTTCAATGATGTATCCTACATATCACGAAGTATTTCAATCCTCGTAGAGATTATTTACTTTCTCATTTCATTATTTCATGACACCTAAAAAACAACTCACTAACCATCAAAAAATTTTCATCGTATTAGAATATGAAGCAACGAAAAACTGTGACAAAGCTAGAGGAGCATTTAATTTTCTTTCTAATTTTCTAACTCAAACGATACAGTTTTCTTATCGGACGAGTTCCTTTCGGGATTTTTTCATTAATTGCACTTCGAACTTTTTCACAGTTTTTCGTTGCTTCATATTCCAATGCGATGAAAATACTTTGATCGTTAGTGAGCTGCATTTTAGGTGTCTTCAAATGATGAATTAAGGGAGTAAATGACCTTTCAGAGGGTTTAAATATTCGGTGGTCAGTTGGATATATCATTGTGAAATTATTTTCAAAGGTAGGTCAACGAAAAGAAGAACACCAGTGTTGTTTTTAAAATCTTTCCCCTGAAGAATTAGTTTTCTACCTCTTTCTTCAAATCGATCCGTGTAAAGTGGTTACTAAACGAATTTCAAAAAAATTGATTATTCGAAACGGAAACAAAATGTAATACATTGTGAAAAAATACATTTTATATATGTTACTTTAAAGCGGAGATATAATCATTTAAAAACTCCCAGACATTTTTATGGGACACGCGATATAATGTAGACACTCCTCAGAGGGATATAACTATTGTATCTATGGGAGCCAGCGCTCCCAGGGAGGAAAATGTGTGGGCCCGATCGAGCTATGAGTTAGGTAGGCCTGCTTTTTGTTGAAATACAATGTTTTTGTTATGTTAAGGACGACATATTTTCGGTTCACTGCTGTCCTTTTTTAGCACCTACTACTTTCTTCTTTAACTTTGAACTGGTGCCAGGAGCTTTTTTATCAACTTACTGTTTTATACCCTTTCTGCACCGATTCCGCGTTCCGATTAAAACGTTGATTACGTTTGTGCGATTGCTACGGTTAGTTCGGTTAAGTTGTGAGTAGCAGAGTTTAGAAACTGACTACTGCTCAAGTCCATTCTTGTCCTTTATAAAAAGTGTGAACAATATAAGAGTATTATACTTTTTACCAGGTAGGTTAAAATCAATTCTAAAAAAGGTAGTGAAATTATGGAAATGCTATTCATTTATGCCGGTATGCAATGTAACTAATGGTACACATATGATATGTCCCAAAATGTAGTGCACTTGTTGCCTCCATATTAAATGGTGCCTTCCTTTTCCTCTCTTTGGGTCGAATTTGTTGCGGATTGGGAGGCTTAAGCTAACCAATAATCTAACCTATAATGTAAACAAGCATTGAAAGGGATTTTTGAGATACGGAAATTACATTCCCATCCTTATGTTTATGCAGTTGATATTTGTTACATGCAAAATTTTAAACGGATTGTGATTATATTTTTAATTCCTATATTATTTTGGTGTTTTAGTGGTGAGAAGGCTGTGATTAATGGAAGTAAGATATTCATGTAAATCATAGCGTAGAGAATGTTTTATTTTTGTAATAAAACCCATCAGGGGGATACAACTATTGTATGGGAATTGGCGCACCCAGGGGGACTATGTGAGGGCCTGAGCTAGAGGTTAGGTAGGCTTCCTTTTTGTTGTAATAAAATAGGTTTTCGTTTTGTTACGGACCATCTTTTTTCGGTTCACTGCTGTCCTGGTTTTTCAGCACCTACATCTTTCTTCTTCTTCAAATTTTTTCTTGTTTCATGAACTTCTTTCCTTGCTCAATGTTTCTGTGCACCTTGTGCATAGATTCCGCGTTCCCTCAACTCCATACTAAATGGTGCCTTCCTCTTTCCTCTCTTGGAACATCTTTGTCGTGGTTAAGGGAGGCTAAAACATTCTTATATAATAATAATAATAATTTTGTAATAAAAGTTGAAGAATGAGCGGGATTCTATGTCCTTTCTAATGTATTGTCTTATGTACCTGAGCTCCCAGTTGCACGTGCATCGACCTCATTGGATGTACAATATTGTATTGAGCTTAATGGGTCAATAAATTCACAATGCAGTAAGTGTGAATGTATTGTAGGATCCAAAGCTTCCAGAGCAATATTGTACACCCCGTGAGGCGAGGCACGTGCAACCGGGAGCGATTTTTTAACCTATAATCCATGGACGGCCAGCCGCGATTCGAATCTGGTTCTGAGGCGGTTAACTGCGGTTAGGTAGGGCGGAACAACGGCGATTCGCGTGCAGTTTTGTGTCCGAAAAAGTGGACATTTGACCCTTAAACCGCGCGTCATACAACTGAAAAACGCCTAGGAACCGACGCGTACCCACCGGCGAAACGTCCTTGATTTTCAATTGGGTCACACATCGCTGAGGCTCCATCATCTAAAAATTAAATAGAGAATGTAATTGTGTGTGATAAATCGAAATCAAATGCGCACCCCATTCTGGGAACTGCTTAATTGCAAAAAGAATGAATGATACTGAGTAATGAATGACCAGGCCATTTAGTCATTTGAGTAGGATCGAGATTCATGCCGCTTTTACTACTGCATGAAAGTTTCCATGGAGTGTTAAATTCTAACTAAACATTGGATAGGCCGTCAGTTCAGCCCTTGTGCAATAATTCCTAGCTTCTGAGGGTAGGTACTGCAAAGAGAGCCATCACAGGTTAATCTGTGTTATTCATTCTGGTCATGAAAAGTTTTATGTGTGCAATCCCTGACTAACTTTATATTTTCACAGTATTTTCAAGAACTTTATCCTTGTTGCCTACTGAATGCGGTTGGAAACTGGTATCGTTGATGTAATTTCGGTAATGAATTTTTATGTCTGTCCTTATTCATAAACAAAATTAGAATTTCCAATTTATTCCACACATAATATTCCTCGAAAGTAATTCTGAAAATATATGTACAATGTTATATGTTCCTCATTGGAAGGAAATTCATTTTAAAATTTTATATTAACACAGAGACATCAAAAGAATTCAAACAAACATTATGCAGGGTGTCTCCTGATGTTTCATTTTCAAATTTTACTGCTTTTTACAACCTTCAACAGCAAAAATGACTTCCTAATTTATACATAATGAATATTGTCCAAATGTCCGGATGTAAGAAATCGTCCTATGAGTAGTTAGAATCAATAATACACACAATAACATGGATTCAAAAAAGTTTCAAGCTGATTAATACATAAAATACTAAATCAAAAACTTATTACTAAATGAAGCATACAAAGCATAATTGCAAAAAAACAAGTTTTTTATATACCCCTTCCCAAATGGACCCCAACAAATGTTTGACAAAGACCCTGTCTTAAAATTTCTCAACAATGAGAGCAACAGCTCATCATAGGCAAAAATAAATAAACTCACTTGAAACAAGTAGACTCTGCAAAATTGTCCAATCCCCTAACAGGAATATTTCCCATAAACCGCAGAAAATATGATCTGAGCTGTTTCCTTCATTTGCATTATTGGTTATTGGATGATTCTGAAAATAATCAATCATTAACACAAGGTTTGAAGACAGTACCAAGTACATCAGGGCAGGTGTGAAAAATTAGATTATTTATTCTCCAACTTTTCAACTTTGCAAAGTTTTTTCAGAACATCAAGGTAAGAACAGTGGTAAGAAATTCACTTTACACATTTTAATTGATCCACTGTAGTTGAAAAATTTACTAACTTTGCAGCAGTATTTTGAAAGCAATATTTTGATGCACAAACGTCATCATCAGGCCTGAAATACATATATAAAACCACATTCACATTGATAAAATACAAATCTAATCCCCAAAGCTATATCACACAGAGTAATAATTTTAAAAATGGCAGCACTAGAAAATGATTGAAGTAAAATTTGTACCACGGTAATAAGTACTGGTGAAACTACATCTTTTCACCTCTAATTCGAAAAATCAATTTTTATTTTTCAAAGAGCTCAGGCATTATTTTTCAAAGAGCTCAGGCTTTATTTTTCAAAGAGCTCAGGCTTTATTTTCAAAGAGCTCAGGCTTTATTTTTCAAAGAGCTCAGGCTTTACTATTCAAAGAGCTCAGGCTTTACTTTTCAAAGAGCTCAGGCTTTACTTGTCAAAGAGCTCAGGCTTTACTTTTCAAAGAGCTCAGGCTTTATTTTTCAAAGAGCTCAGGCCTAATTTTTCAAGGAGCTCAGTTTTTCAAAAAGCTCAGTTTTTCAAAAAACTCAGGTTGTACAACTAGGTCACATTTAATTTTAAAAAACCTCAAGGTCAATTTGAAAAACCCAAGTTCAATTTGAAAAACCCAAGTTCAATTTGAAAAACCCAAGTTCAATTTGAAAAACCCATGTTCAATTTGAAAAACCCAAGTTCAGTTTGAAAAACCCAAGTTCAATTTGAAAAACCCAAGTTCAATTTGAAAAACCCAAGTTCAATTTGAAAAACCCATGTTCAATTTGAAAAACCCAAGTTCAATTTGAAAAACCCAAGGTCAATTTGAAAAACCCAAGGTCAATTTGAGAAACCCATGGTCAATTTGAAAAACCCAAGTTCAATTTAATTACCCCAAGTTCAATTTGAAAAACCCAAGTTCAATTTGAAAAACCCAAGTTCAATTTGAAAAACCCAAGTTCAATTTGGAAAACCCAAGTTCAATTTGAAAAACCCAAGTTCAATTTGAAAAACCCAAGTTCAATTTGAAAAACCCAAGTTCAATTTGAAAAACCCAAGTTCAATTTGAAAAACACAAGTTCAATTTGAAAAACACAAGTTCAATTTGAAAAACCCAAGTTCAATTTGAAAAACCCAAGTTTAATTTGAAAAACCCAAGTTCAATTTGAAAAACCCAAGTTCAATTTGAAAAACCCAAGTTCAATTTGAAAAACTCAAGTTCAATTTGAAAAACCCAAGTTCAATTTGAAAAACCCAAGTTCAATTTGAAAAACCCAAGTTCAATTTGAAAAACCCAAGTTCAATTTGAAAAACCCATGTTCAATTTGAAAAACCCAAGTTCAATTTGAACAACCCAAGTTCAATTTGAAATACCCAAGTTCAATTTGAAAAACCCAAGTTCAATTTGAAAAACCCAAGTTCAATTTGAAAAACCCAAGTTCAATTTGAAAAACCCAAGTTCAATTTGAAAAACCCAAGTTCAATTTGAAAAACCCAAGTTCAATTTGAAAAACCCAAGTTCAATTTGAAAAACCCAAGTTCAATTTGAAAAACCCAAGTTCAATTTGAAAAACCCAAGTTCAATTTGAAAAACCCAAGTTCAATTTGAAAAACCCAAGTTCAATTTGATAAACCCAAGTTCAATTTGAAAAACCCAAGATCAATTTGAAAAACCCAAGTTCAATTTGAAAAACCCAAGTTCAATTTGCAAACCCAAGTTCAATTTGATAAACCCAAATTCAATTTGAAAAACCCAAGTTCAATTTGAAAAACCCAAGTTCAATTTGAAAAACCCAAGTTCAATTTGAAAAACCCAAGTTCAATTTGAAAAACCCAAGTTCAATTTGAAAAACCCAAGTTCAATTTGAAAAACCCAAGTTCAATTTGAAAAACCCAAGTTCAATTTGAAAAACCCAAGTTCAATTTGAAAAACCCAAGTTCAATTTGAAAAACCCAAGTTCAATTTGAAAAACCCAAGTTCAATTTGAAAAACCCAAGTTCAATTTGAAAAACCCAAGTTCAATTTGAAAAACCCAAGTTCAATTTGAAAAAACCCAAGTTCAATATGAAAAACCCCAAGTTCAATATGAAAAACCCCAAGTTCAATTTGAAAAACCCAAGTTCAATTTGAAAAACATAAGTTCAAATTGAAAAACCCAAGTTCAATTTGAAAAACCCAAGTTCAATTTGAAAAACCCAAGTTCAATTTGAAGAACCCAAGTTCAATTTGAAGAACCCAAGTTCAATTTGAAGAACCCAAGTTCAATTTGAAGAACCCAAGTTCAATTTGAAGAACCCAAGTTCAATTTGAAGAACCCAAGTTCAATTTGAAGAACCCAAGTTCAATTTGAAGAACCCAAGTTCAATTTGAAGAACCCAAGTTCAATTTGAAGAACCCAAGTTCAATTTGAAGAACCCAAGTTCAATTTGAAGAACCCAAATTCAATTTGAAGAACCCAAGTTCAATTTGAAGAACCCAAGTTCAATTTGAAGAACCCAAGTTCAATTTGAAGAACCCAAGTTCAACTTAAAGAACCCAAGTTCAACTTGAAGAACCCAAGTTCAACTTGAAGAACCCAAGTTCAACTTGAAGAACCCAAGTTCAACTTGAAGAACCCAAGTTCAATTTGAAGAACCCAAGTTCAATTTGAAGAACCCAAGTTCAATTTGAAGAACCCAAGTTCAATTTGAAGAACCCAAGTTCAATTTGAAGAACCCAAGTTCAATTTGAAGAACCCAAGTTCAATTTGAAGAACCCAAGTTCAATTTGAAGAACCCAAGTTCAATTTGAAGAACCCAAGTTCAATTTGAAGAACCCAAGTTCAATTTGAAGAACCCAAGTTCAATATGAAGAACCCAAGTTCAATTTGAAGAACCCAAGTTCAATTTGAAGAACCCAAGTTCAATTTGAAGAACCCAAGTTTAATATGAATAACCCAAGTTTAATTTGAAGAACCCAAGTTTAATTTGAAGAACCCAAGTTTAATTTGAAGAACCCAAGTTTAATTTAAAGAACCCAAGTTTAATTTGAAGAACCCAAGTTTAATTTGAAGAACCCAAGTTTAATTTGAAGAACCCAAGTTTAATTTGAAGAACCCATGTTTAATTTGAAGAACCCAAGTTTAATTTGAAGAACCCAAGTTTAATTTGAAGAACCCAAGTTTAATATGAAGAACCCAAGTTTAATTTGAAGAACCCAAGTTTAATTTGAAGAACCCAAGTTTAATTTGAAGAACCCAAGTTTGATTTGAAGAACCCAAGTTTAATTTGAAGAACCCAAGTTTAATTTGAAGAACCCAAGTTTAATTTGAAAAACCCAAGTTTAATTTGAAAAACCCGAGTTCAATTTGGAAAACCCGATTTCAATTTGAAAAACCTGAGTTCAATTTGAAAAACCTGAGTTCAATTTGAAAAAGCTGAGTTCGATTTGAAAAACCTGAGTTCAATTTGAAAAACATGAGTTCAATTTGAAAAACATGAGTTCAATTTGAAAAACCTGAGTTCAATTAGAAAAACCTGAGTTCAATTTGAAAGAACTAAGTTCAATTTGAAAGAACTAAGTTTAATTTGGAAGACTTCAAGTCCGTTCAATTTGCAAAACTTCAAGTCCGTTCAATTTGCAAAACTTCAAGTCCGTTCAATTTGCAAAACTTCAAGTCCGTTCAATTTGCAAAACTTCAAGTCCGTTCAATTTGCAAAACTTCAAGTCCGTTCAATTTGCAAAACTTCAAGTCCGTTCAATTTGCAAAACTTCAAGTCCGTTCAATTTGCAAAACTTCAAGTCCGTTCAATTTGCAAAACTTCAAGTCCGTTCAATTTGCAAAACTTCAAGTCCGTTCAATTTGCAAAACTTCAAGTCCGTTCAATTTGCAAAACTTCAAGTCCGTTCAATTTGCGAAACTTCAAGTCCGTTCAATTTGCAAAACTCCAAGTCCGTTCAATTTGCGAAACTCCAAGTCCGTTCAATTTGCAAAACTCCAAGTCCGTTCAATTTGCAAAACTCCAAGTCCGTTCAATTTGCAAAACTCCAAGTCCGTTCAATTTGCAAAACTCCAAGTCCGTTCAATTTGCAAAACTCCAAGTCCGTTCAATTTGCAAAACTCCAAGTCCGTTCAATTTGCAAAACTCCATGTCCGTTCAATTTGAAAGACTTCAAGTCCGTTCAATTTGAAAGACTTCAAGTCCGTTCGATTTGAAAGACTCCAAGTCCGTTCGATTTGAAAGACTTCAAGTCCGTTCGATTTGAAAGACTTCAATTCCGTTCAATATGAAAGAACTCGGATTCAATTTAAAAAAAAACTCAAGTTCAATGTAAAAATCCTCAAGTTCTATGTAAAAATCCTCAAGTTCTATGTAAAAATCCTCAAGATCTATGTAAAAACCTCAAGTTCAATGTAAGAACCTCAGGTTCAATTTAAAAAACCTCAGGTTCAAAGTGAAAAACATCAGGTTCAATGTAAAAAAACCTCAGGTTCAATGTAAAAAAGCTCAGGTTTAATGCAAAAAACCTCAGGTTCAATGTAAAAAAGCTCAAGTCCAATGTAAAATAAGCTCAAATTCAATGTAAAAAGCTCAAGTTCAACGGTAAAAGCTCAAGTTTAATGAAAAAAGCTCAAGTTTCATGTAAAAAAGCTCAAGTTTCAGGTAAAAAAGCTCAAGTTTCATGTAAAAAAGCTCAAGTTCAATCTAAAAAGGCTCACGTTCAGTGTGAAAAAGCACAAGTTTAATTTAATAATGCTCAAGTTTGATTTAAAAATGCTCAAGTTTGATTTAAAAATGCTCAAGTTTATATAAAAAATTTCAATTTCAATTAAAAAAAAATCAAGATCAATTTAAAAAAGCTCAAGTTCAATTTAAAGCACCCAATTTGGGTATAACAGAGGTCAAGTTTAATTTATAAAAGGTCAAGTACATAGGTATAAGTAAAAAATTTTAGAAACATAGGCTTTTCAAAATATTCCTCGATCTGTTTTAAAATATACTTGACATTTTTAAAATTAAACTTGATCTGTTTTGAATTAGACTTGAGCTTTTCAAAACTGAACTTGAGCTTTTTAAAAGCAAAAAAAAGTGGAGGTAACAGTATTGCTTTAGGTGTAATACTAAAAATATGTTAATACTGTTACCTAACCTTATTACAGTAGTACATACTGATGTGGGACAAATTTAGTTTCTAGTAATTTTATTGTTCAGTCATTTCCAACATTACTACTCTGGCTGATGCAGCTTTGAGTTTTAAGCCCTGTTTACACTGGTATATATTTTGCTACAGGCTCACTTGTAGACGCCTCGTGTGGAGCTTCACATGAGCCATTTGCGTTTAGACTAGACATGGAGCGTGCCACGGAGCGCGCGCTGCTCAAAATCAGTGTGAGGCCAGCTGCCATGAAAGATGGGGTGCTGTCGACGAGGTTGTCTGAATATTGCTGCTGCATCATAAACTACGAAGTCTCTTTTTTATTTGCATGAGTGAAATGATACTAGATTCGTTTATTTTCATTCAAATATTATGGAAAGCAGCCTCCTTATATTTGCAGCTTTTGGTCTGCCAAATGCATTGATGGGCTAAGTAAATTTCAATTAAAAGCAATGTAGTTTCTCGTGGCAGTGTTATGTCAGCCATAATCGGTGAGCAAAGGACTACACCTCACCTAATTACTGCTAACTACCCACTGACCGGGGACTGAGCTGCGAGGCTCACGTGCGGCGCGCCTCACGAATTCGATTAGAGTGAATAGGGAACTTCGGGCTCACACACACAAATATGAGCCTCAGTGGTGAGCCTCGTCTACACGAGTCTCGCCTAACGGCCGAAATGTCCCCTAGTGTAAACACCCCTTTAGATTTGCATTTTATCAATTTGACTGAAAATATTTTTCTGTATAATTCTAGCCTGAACATGATGTTCGTACATTGACACGTCACTTTTTACAGACTACAGAGTTAGAAAATTTTTCAACAATTAACATTGTTTCAATAAAAGTATTTTGAGTGAATTTATTACCACTTTAACTCATGATGAACTGGAATGATTTGGTTAAGTTGAAAATAATGACAAACCAATTCAAATATGTCATTCGATTAAGAACAATCTTCTGAATCAATAATGCTCATGGCAATCCTTGAATGCTTCTACTGCACAAGCAATCAAGAACATAATTTCAGCTTCTGCAAAGACATTGTAGATAGGTAGTGGGCATATCAGAGAGTAACTATCAGTAGAAATAAGTTGGATTGGGTGTGAGAAAATATTAAATTTAATTTAATCTTTCCCCAAAGTTATTGCTAGTGTCCATTAAAAGTTTGATTCAGAAATACACCACACATCTCTAAAAACACAGCTGAGGTGACTCAGAATAGAATTTGTAATGTCAACACATATGTTAAAACAAGATCGTACTAACTTCATCATTTTTTACTATTTTATGCAGTTGGAAATGCTCTCGTTGATGCCGTATCTGTAATAACTTTTTGTGTATAAAACTATAATACTAAAAAGCATGCCTAAATAATTTTGGTCAATGTTTAGTTTACCTTCGGCAGGGAAATTAAAGATGTCATTGCTGATAATCACTAAATGAGCACATTTAAAAACCTTTTACAATAATGACATTATGCTCGCTGATGCGTTATTTTCGAATTATTTAACTCTGAAGTTGGCTGTCGCGCGCCACAGGAAGTGACCGCGCCAAGCGTAATTTAAATAATAATGGAAGCTAACCCCCTATTACAAACGTAAAGAGGTTGGGTCGTGAGGGTTAGCCACAGTTCTTTTAGTGAAAAGTATAAATAAAGCTTCTAACCCACCCGTTAGGGTGACGATCGCAATCTTGTTTACATCGGCACAAAGATGGCGGCGCCCATGGCGGCGCCCATCATCTTCCAGTCGATGTAAACAAACGTCACTAGAAACCTTTATTTATAATTTTCACTAAAAGAACTGTGGCTAACCCTCACGACCCAACCTCTTTACGTTTGTAATAGGCGGGTTAACAACCCTTATTAACTAAATTACGGCGCCGGCGCGCGCGCGCGCCGGCGCCAACTTCAAAGTTCAATTATTCAAAAATAACGCATCAGCGAGCATAATGTCATTCATGTAAAAGGTTTTTAAATGTGCTCATTTAGTGATTGTCAGCAACGACATCTTTAATTTCCCTGCCGAAGGTAAACTAAACATTGACCATAATAATTTTCACAAACAAATATATTAATAGAATGTAATCTGGTATATCTTCACGAGATTACCATAACAGATTTTCCACTCTTTAGTGCCTACACTTAGCTAATTAGATCAAAAAAACAACTTTTTCTCTACGTACTTTCCGTCGCGAATTAGTATTAAATGAGTTATAGCGGTAGGTTTAGTATGGGTATAGTACGTTTGGGAACTTTGTGAAATTATGATTTATTATTTGCCGGCCCCACGGAGCCTGAACCCACTTCTAGGATCTTCTAGTTAATAACACAATAGAAATTATCACCCAAAAATAACGAGTTATAGCGGTATGTTGACTTTCATCTCAGATGGCGGGAATGCGCTCGATCATTCGAGTGCATCGGAAGGGAGAGTCCATTGTAGTGTTGCCATCCAACGCGCTCGATGATTTACTTTCTGTTTCTAACACTAGAGCTGCGGTCAGTAATTTACCGCTATAACTCGTTAAATACTCATTTGCGACGGAAAGTGCACAGGAGAAAAAGGTAAATGTGTAGCGTTGGTCAGTAATCGGTTTTCCACTTTTCGGTGCCTAATCGTAGTTAATTAGATCGAAATAAAAAAGTTTTCTTCTATGCACTTTCCGTCTCAAATGAGTATTTTAGTAGCTATAGCGGTAAATAACTTACCGCAACTCCAGTGTTTGAAGCGGAAAGAAATTCTTCGATCGAGTGGTATGGCAACACTGCAATGGCGTCTCGCTTCCAGCGCTCTGTCATAAAAGACGAAACCAAACCTACCGCTATAACCTCGTTGAAACTCATTTGACGAAAAAAGTCTATAGATGAAAAGTTGTTTATTGTGATGTTATTACCATGATTCAAGCAACAAAAATTCGAAAATCGACGATTAGCTGTTTATTCGAGCGCATTCGTAATCAAAGCCGAAACTAAACTTACCGCTATAAATCGTAAAATACTCATTGGAGACGGAAAGAACATAGATGAAAACTTGTTTATTTTGATTCAATAAATTAGGTTCAGGCACCGAAAAGTGGAAAATCGATTACTGACCAACGCTACACATTTACAGAGAAAAATTTTTCATTTACATTGAGTTAGCTATGTTTAGGCTCCGAAAAGTGGAAAATCAATTATGGTCCTCTCCTGAACATTTACCAGTAATTTCATGTAGTGATTACACAAGGTTATACTCTCCACAAGAAGGAAAGTTTACACCAGAAGGAAAGTTTCACTTTGAAAATTTACTTTTACAATCAAACTAATCTAAATAATTATTATTCCAACAATATGAAAATTGTATGATCCAATGAGATATATTACCTTAGTATTCAATGAGTGAGCATTGAATGCTTCACATTTCATTATGATAGGCTTTCCAGAGCCGGACTCAACGGTTATATTTTTAGGCTATTATACACCGTTATCAATGAATTTTTAGTCTCTCAGAAATCAATTTGCATCATCACGAACAAACAAAATTGGTCAATGTGAAGTTTAATGCAATCACGGAAATTGATAATTATATTCCAAACAATCACTAAAGGGACCCATTTAAGAACGTTTTTCATGAACGGCACTCTGCTCGCTGATGCGTTATTTTCGAATTATTGAACTTTGAAGTTGGCCGTCGCGCGCCCAAGGAAGCGAGCGTAATTTAATTAAAAACGGAAGCTAACCCCCTATTACAAACGTAAAGAGGTTGGGTCGTGAGGGGTAGCCACAGTTCTTTTAGTGAAAAGTATAAATAAAGCTTCTAAACCACCCATTAGGGTGACGACGGCAATCTTGTTTACATCGGGTCTAACATGGCGACCACCATGGGCGCCGCCATCTTGGACCCGATGTCAACAAGATTGCGGTCGTCACCCTAATGGGTGGGTTAGAAGCTTTATTTATAATTTTCGCTAGAAGAACTGTGCCTCCCCCTCACGACCCAACCTCTTTACGTTTGTAATAGCTTCCGTTATTAATTAAATTCCGTTTCACGCGCTCGCTTCCTTTGACGCCAAGGCCAACTTCAAAGTTCAATTATTCGAAAATAACGCATCAGCGAGCAGAATGTCATTCATGTAAAACGTTCTTAAATGGGTTCCTATGGTGATTCCTAAGATCGGAATTCTTATTTTCCGTGATTGCATTAAACTTCCCATTGACCCAAAATTTGCAGTAGTAAATTACCAAAAATTTCCAGAGAGTAACTATCAGTAGTCAGCACAAATAAATCTGAAGGTATAAAAATAAATTCAATCAAAATTTTGCTCAAACCATGATTTAGCAGGCATGAATCAGCAGCTTGATGCAGTTACACACCCACTTTCATCCACATTATTTTAAGAAACGCAGCTGAAATAAATCATAATAGTAATTTAAAAGATACCAAACAACTTAGATAACTCAAGATAAACAGTACAGAAGCTCAATCTTGAAGCACCGCAATGAACAACAACGAGCATTGTGATACCTAAACATTACGTTAAGTTTATATGCTAGTTAAAATCACGAATGTTCCAATCATTTTTCTATGTTGAATAACTAATTATAAATATTTCATTATTAGAAGCAGACTTGTATTTTCTATATGTTTTTTTAGTCACTTCATATAAAATTATTTCACTAGAATGTAGGCCAATTAGGTTTAGGATTGTTACAAATACGAACGTGATAAACGATTTAACTCTCGTATTCTAAGTCTTTCAAAACGAGAAATATTTCAAAGACCGAGTTACAAAATGAGTGGTGCCTGAAATGCATTTAGTTTATTGGAATCAAAATATAATAGTGCATAAATGAGATATTTAGTAGGACTATTATTATTTCATATATATATACATATATATATATATAGCATTATAGTCATGCATTTTTGAACTTCACAGTTTACTTCTAATATAATGTATAAAGAGTTGAAATTAAAACATTTAAAATTAAGGAACCGTACTCCCCCCAAAAAAATCCTAAACTATTCGACCGATCTTCATGAAACTTGGTATAGGTATGTAAAATTGCACAAGGATTAGGATTGGACTCGTGTGTTTTTCGAATTTTCCCCATAGAAAACGTGTTATTCAAAGAAAACGTCAAAATAAGGGGTCTGGGGAAAATCTATGGACGTAATCAGATTTTGAGATGCAGAGATAATATTGGTATCAAAAGAAGCAGAAATGTATTTTCTACAACGTGTCGTGGAGTTATGTTGAATTTTCGAAATACTTTTGGAAAAAATGATGAAATACAAAAAATTGACCAATTTTCACACTTTTCCCGACAAAAGCAAATGTAGCTAATTTTCTATTCCGAAAATGAATAAAAGCCCACGTCATCTTGTAGAAGAATAAATTCTGGTTCTTTTGACACTAAAATCATCACTGTAGCTCAAAAACTGTAGAAGACGCTATATTTTGAAGCCCCACATTCCGGTCCTCCAAAATAAGGCAAAACAGGTAAACAAAGATATATAAACAATTTCAATTTTTTCTTTATTATTTTTTTGGGGGTCAGCTAGGACCCTTGAAATCATTATACAGTAAAAAAGAGACATAGAAGAAGGCATAGCAACGTCAAGCCGTGAAGAAAGTGCCAAGGGGGAGGTGTAACATGATAAAATATCACTTCCCCCTCCCCTCCCCCCCCCATACTTCAAACCCCCGTAGCGGGCGAAACAATGAACGTACGAACTTCATTTTTTCACAGGATGTACCTGACATCTTACACTTCCTATGGCAGCTAAAACCCAATATCTCAAGAAAATTCGATTTTCTGGGAGTACGCTTCCCTTAAATTCAAAACATTTGAAGCTTTAGTTAAAGAAATCGAACTTCATATTACAATGTATAAAATTAAAATGTATAAGCATTCAAAAATTGTATGTAAAAATCCAAATGAAACATTTAAGCTTCGAATTAAAGTTTTCACTTTCACAACACAAGAACAAAAGCTCAAATTTACATCATGTGAAGGTCACGTAAACTAATTCATGTAATTTCAGTTGCCCACGAGTATTACAAACCATAATTTTATCTGACTTGTCCTTGATTAAACTTATTCATGGATTATCTATCATTCCCGTTAGTTTCAAATTATGAAGTATAGTCTGAAAAACAGCCGTTGTTTTACCGTGGTATTTCTACGGTAGGAATGATAGTCAGAAATCGACGGTAAATCACGGTCATCATCGTCGTAAGGGCATTTTTAGCGTCTAAAATTACCGTTGATCACTGGTAATATATTTACCGTTGTAATACTTCGAAAAAAGATGAAAAACGATCATAATTACCGTTACGCCGGCGATAAAATTCGGACTGGGAAATTTGGCATCATACCATAGAGCTTTATGGGAGAAACGTTCACTTCTTTCGCTGACGCTTTCATGTGAGCCTTGATTCTGGCAGATTTTGCATTATTACAGTGATGATATTTTCATTTTACATAGAATAACGAGCTGCATCTGTTAAAATAATTCAGAAAACAAAGAATCACCTTCATAGGAACTGATGTTAAAAGTGAGTAAAAGCACTTCATCCGTGAATTCCATCAGTTCATTCAATGCCCTTCACTTCTTGGACTTGGATTATTGCACCAATGATACTCAGATGATACTGTTGTTCATTTTATCTTAGTACGGTACCTTGTCTTTTTGAAGTATTTACTGCACTTACTTTACGCACAACAGGCAGTAACTTCAAATACAATATGCTCGCAGGTTGTTTAATAAACCTTACATAAGGTGGGGACCATTGAAAAAAACACTTCTTAGACAACAGTGTGGTCGAACATGCTTCGTTCAAGAGTTAAAATGACTTGAAATTTGAAATGTCTTTGAGAAGCATTCATACTTTGAGAATGGCAGGGAATTGAACGTAAAAGTTTGAAAAGCATTTTTATCCCGACGACAAAAAACAGAATAACAACTTGAATTAATATGACCATAATTTTTTTTTAAATTAGGCCAGGGGCTTAGAAAAAATGTTCAACATGACGCCTTCTTTTGTTAGTCCTTAAACTAACTTAAAAATTTATTTCTCGTGGTCATTAAAATTTAGGCAGCTTTATAGTTTCTCGTGTTCGTACTGAGAAAAATTCTTTCCGAA
Source organism: Morinoia aosen (assembly GCA_030386875.1). Classification (NCBI taxonomy): domain Eukaryota; kingdom Metazoa; phylum Arthropoda; class Malacostraca; order Amphipoda; family Talitridae; genus Morinoia; species Morinoia aosen. The sequence goes on along the minus strand of CM059565.1, from coordinate 37,083,094 downwards.
CTTCTACGTTTCATTTCTTTGATCAGCCATTGAGAATTTTTTAGATGAATTTTTATTCAATACGTTTCCAATTTCGAGTGCTTGTAACTGTTTAACGAAACATTTGCCACCACGTGGTTATTCAGTAAAAAGCGTTTATTTCAACAGTCCTAACCTCACTGAAAAGTTTGCCCAACAATGTGCCGGTCACTCTCTATTTTTTTGCTAGGAAATCTAGATGCGTGTTCAAGAGTGCGATTATTCAGTGTCGTATTTTGCAGGCAAAGTGTTTGCTTTGATGTGATAATTATTTAACCTTATGATTGCGCTACGAGGATTCATGTGAGTTTTTAGAGTGTTTTGTACCATGGTAGGCATCATTATTAAGGTGTTCTTTCAGGGGTATATCTTTGAGTCAAAATTAAACCGACGGTGGCAATGACGTTAATAGGTGAATTGTACGTTGTCTATTGAGTTTAACACACAAAGGTTTCGTTCCAGTTAATTTCATTGATAAACATTTTAAGTATCACATCCAGTACTGCAAGTGTAAGTGAACGTGGAGGCGATGCAGAAGACGAATCATCGAGAATACATGGTGTGAGCTTTTTAAGTTAACTGTAATCTGCTAAGTTTGAAAAGTGCCTCTAAGGTATTTTGTTCGACATTTTCTAAGAATCAGGTAGAGAAATAAATTAAACAATTAAATAAATTAAAAGAAACAAATAAATGAAATAAACAAATCGAATTTGAATTTAAACACAAAATCTTAAAATCAAAGTTGAAAGAATTACCTTCAATTTCTCTCGTTTCGAATTTAGTTTGAACCTTTATTCCCTGAGTGAGGTGACCTCGGGTTGGGCTGCGGTTCGACCTGCTGATTTTACATTCAGCTCCATGGAGATTGTTTTTCCGCTCCAGTGAGATTCTTTCCGTTCCCAGTGTGAGATTCGTTCCGTTTCCCGTCCCAGTCGGAAATTATGGTTGTATTTTTGGTAGGATATAGACGTCTATGTGAAATTAAGGGCGATCATGGTTAGTGAACCAAGTTGGTATAAGTGTCAACCGAAATCTACCGTTAATTTTGGTTTATCTAGGTTGATGTTGGCTGGGACACTTAGGGATGTTTAAGGTTTGTCAGGAAGGCAAGGACGATAGTAGGCCATAAATGTTCTACGACCATAAATGGTGGAGCATAGACGAGCAATTTTAATACGGAACGCGCCACAAACGTCAAGAATTTTCAAGTTTATTCACGGTATAGGAAATTATAATCTACTAATTTGCCAATATTTAGTTTTAAGAATACTCTATTATTCCACATGTTGTTCATTACTCAATAACACTGAATAATTTTGAATACAGGTAATATTAATTGGGTGTCTCAATATAGTTTATACATACTTTGGGAATATATATGTATATACTTATACATATATATTCCCAAAGTATGTATAAACTATATTGAGACACCCAATTATATATATATATACATATATATATGACATATCCAACATTGACTTTTAAACTAAACGGAAGAAGTGTAGATGCACTTATACAACGCGTTTATGCTAAATTAGATGGTGATTTGAAGTGATAGAGTAAAATTGAACTCATAAAACTGCGAAAAAGGGCGTAAGGAATGAATATTTTCTGGAATGAATTCAAGCTGGATAGAATCGAAGACATGAGGTGTATGCACATACGAGCTGCATTTACTCAGCTTTCATTGGCGCGTTCAGAGTACGGAAATTTGATTTGTACAAAATAATGTAGAAAATATCTTAACTGGATTAAGTCAAAAGATGCATCATTCACTGGGGAAACATCAAGTACTAAAACGAGAATATAAACTTGACATCTCATTGGATGATGTTCATAATTTGGTCGTTACACTAGTTTAATATTTAATTTCAATCAATAGGATTAACCTTTTAATGGATTTTGAAAAAAAATCAAAAGTCTCTTAACATGAAGTTAAAGGAAGTTTTAGGTATACGATATAGCAAATTTTCTTGTACAACGTTGAAACGCATTCGTTTTTAATCCGAATATGCCGTTCCAAACTCGTTTCAAACTGACTATTACAAGCTTGCAAGTTGCCAACGATGTGAATCATCAACGGAATACGAGTTTAGCACTTGTTCGATTCAATTAACTCCTCAAGGTAAATTAGCTATGTATTGTAGTATTTTGTAGCACCCAAATTATTTCACGCAGTTCTATTGAAAGATTTTAGCTGTATTTCAGAGTTTTCTAGGACAATTACTTGCTGCATAGCTCAAACGCGTAATAATTTGCTGTATTGGTAGGCTGATGTTAAGCAACTACCTGGTTTATTAAGAAGTATTAATTCATTCTGCCAAATATGGTTTCTAAGCATCATTTTAAAATATTAGAATCGAAGTAGCAGGTTGATCTTAAAAGCTATGAGGCCGTACATCGTAATAATTTCTTATAGCTTATCGCAACGCGATACTCGCACCTCTGGCACCCACACATGATTGCCGGCAGTGCTGCAGCGGGCTCAGTTTGAATGCACACATTGCGCGATCTGTATCTGTTACTTGCTTACTTGTATATGTGTGTACGTATATAGGTGTATGTGCACATATGGGTGTGTATATGTGCACGTACACCTGTGTGCACTAGAGTAGATAAACCAGTCGAAGGTTGCATTTTATGTCATTCCTCTCCGTTTCTGTGCAAGCATCAAACTACACCGTCATGGTACCTATATGTGTGTGTGTGTTTATCAATTGCAGACATTCTGCACCATATTACAAAGATAATGTGTTTTTTTTCTAATATGAAATTGTAAAGCATCCATGTAAAAAAAAATAATAATAAATTCGTTGTGTGATCATCCATTTATAATGCAGTAATATGCTTATTCTGCTTATAATAATGTGATACCTATGTTTGTTTATGAATTGCCGACAATTTGCGCCATATTTCAAAGATAATGTGATTTGTTTTCTAATATGAACCCTTTATAGGACATTAATGTTTTCTTTCTTATTCACGTCCCACAATCGTTTTCATGTTTCTGACTTAAGTAGACTGTCTTCTGCCACTATTTTTAGTACGAAATTTTATAAAATTCATGCTATAATAAAAAATATTACCTCTGTTTCCCTCGATTGGAATTCTGGTTTATAATGGCTAGTTTATGCTGATATTTGCGCACATGCTTACTTGTATATATGTGTACGTGTGCACGCTACGCGTATGACACTCTGTAGAATGCGTATGTATTGCCTCAATGCATAGAAATGCATTTGTGTATGCTTACGAGTTTGGTGTAAGTATGTGCGTGGGTATGTTTGTGCATGCGTATGTGTATATATCTACATGTATACGTGCACATATGTGTGTACTAAACTGACAACTAGCATTTTACTAGAGAAAATGGTCTTTTTTCTGTGCACTCTCAACTTGTAACATTACCTAACTCGTCATCTCTTTATTATTGTAAAGCATTCATGTACAAACTATACATTTGTTCTGCGATCATCCATTTATATTTAAATAAAATGCTTATTAACTAATGACCGGTATGTTAAAATTGTTGAATCAGAAATACAAAACTTATAATCTTCTTGGTCCTCATGCTTATGTGCACATATATGTGTATATATTTACATGTATGTGTGCACATATGTGTGTACTAAACTGACAACTAGCATTTTACCAAAGACAATGGTCATTTTCTGTTCACTCTCAACTTGTAACATTACCTAACTCGTCATCTCTTTATTATTGTAAAGCATTCATGTACAAACTATACATTTGTTGTACGATCATCCATTTATATTTAAAAAAAAATGCTTATTAACTAACGACCGTTATGTTAAAATAATTGTTGAATTAGAAATACAAAGCTTATAATCTTCTTGGTCCTCATGCTTATGCGTACATATGTATATATATATATATATATCAATAGCTCAAAGTCATATTACCCCCAGAAACAATTACTGAGTCTGGTTAAGCGGGCTCTCCGTCCACGCATAGGTTTTTTTCAAACGAAATAAATGTACAGGGAGTTCATGGAATCGAACTCGTGACTTATAAGTTACCGCGCCAGCACGCTACCGACTGCGCCACCAATCACCCGCCACCAATCTGCCAGTAATCTGCCAATCACCCGCCACCAATCTTGGTGGCGCAGTCGGTAGCGTGCTGGCGCGGTAACTTATAAGTCACGAGTTCGATTCCATGAACTCCCTGTACATTTATATATATATATATATATAAATATATATATATCTGTATGTGTGTGTGTATGTATGTATGTATATATGTACGTATATATATGTATATGGATTTGTATTTATATTTTTTATTCATGCTTCCTTAAAATGACTCTTTTGAACATTTGCCGAAACAAGCGATTCATATATTATTTCCTGGCATCAATAATTGCGAAGTTTTATGTCATGTACATGTAAACTGTCAAAAGTGTTTTCACCCCACAATGAAAATGCATCGTCCATGAATTTGCGTTATCTCTTATAATTATCATTACATGTATTGCCAAATGTAGATTAAGCAAGATTAGGAGCACATTGCCCTCAATCATTTATTTTCGACTAGTGACACGAGTTTTTCAATACTCGTGTGTGTGTATCATCTAAGTGTATTAATTTTAAGATATTTAAAAACCAATGATTGTAATATTGTACAATCTCTATTGGAAATAAAGTTTTCTCTTCTTTCTTTCTTTCATTTCAAGTTCAGTTCAAGCTCAAGTGATCGAGCGTCAGTTCAAGCTCAAGTGATCGAGTGTGAAGACTGAAGACAGTTGTTTTCAATTTAACAAAACAATGGGAAAAAGAAAAAATTTCTTCGATTTATCTCAGAAACAGAAGCGGCGACGTGTGAAAAAAATCATAGAAATGTCCTTATCAGGGACTGGAGGAACAGTGACGACGTACAAACTTCTAGTGAATGTGAGAGGTCTGGGAAAGATGACAACAATTGTACTGCCACTGCAGTGAGTGGTATGAAAAGCTTCATTTCATTAGCAGAAACGTCCTGCGGTGAACTCTCTAAACCAAACATCCAGGTGAACACATCTAGTGCAAGTGAAGAATCGAATGATTCATTTGAAAATATCCAAGGAAGCACAAGGCCTAAACAAGCTGCCAATGTGTGCACTATCGCATGCACCAATTTTCTGCGATCTAATTTAGAGAACTGGTTAAACGCAGAAAACAAGTTCCTCATGCAGCGGTTGATAGATTATGAACTATGCTAGCTCCTAGATATCCAGGCTTGCCTACTTCAGCAAAATCATTAGTTCAAAAAGAAAATGAGTTTCATACAAAAGATATGGGAGATGGTGAGTTCCTATTTTCCAAACTGGCGGATACAGTTAGAAGAATATATCTTAAACTCTCCCAAAGATGTGAATCAATGTAAAATTATTCACATAAAAATAAATATTGATGGATTGCCGTTATGTAATGGTTCCATCAGGTATAATTCTTATCCTATCCTTCTGCAAGTATTGGAAATTCCCACCCACATATTCTGTGCAGCAATATTTTGTACAAATATAATATCTCTGTGTCACATGCCTCCAACTAAAGAATATCTAGAGCAGTTTTTGCTTGATTTTGTTACTCTGCAACAATCTCTTGGAGCTAAAGGTTTCACAGTAAAGCTGGGGCCATTTGTATGTGACGCCCCAATAAGAGCAACACTAAAAGGAGTAGTCAGCCACAGCGGTTATTCAAGCTGTGAGCGCTGCATTCAACGTGGCCAGTACCATGATTGAACAGTTGTCTTCCCTGAAATCAACTGTGTTGAAAGAACAGATGACAGTTTTTTACAGCGCATAGATGAAAATCATCACAAGTCGCCTCAAAAGTCTCCATTAGAAGAATTTGGATGCAACATGGTTAGCGACTTCATCATTGATTATAAGAACTGCTGCCTTTTGGGCACAATGGAAAGATTTTTGAACAGGCTTAAGATCAGTAGAGCCAATCAGAAAAAAATGCATATGGATACACGAGCAAAAATCAAATTCAATGTGAAGTTGGATCAGTGTTCTATGTATTTGCCAGATGAGTTTTCCAGAAAATTAGAAGGTGGGATTGAAAAAATGGTGCATTGGAAGGCTACAGAATTTCGTACATTTTTATTATACATTTGAACACTTGTTTTGTGCAGCTCTAAGGTTGTGAGTAAGGATGTCTACATAACCTTTTTGCATTTTTCACTGGCAATGAAACTTTTGCTAACAAAAGAACAAGAAAATAATATTGAAACAATTGAAAATCTTCTTCATATATTTATTGAAAAATCAGCTGGCTTATTTAGGAGAGGTTTCATCTCCTACAACGTTCACTCTATGGCCCATCTTTCACAAGATTACCTTAAATATGGAAATCTTGATAACATCTCTTGCTTTCCCTTTGAAACATTTTTAGGGACCCATGTTAAAGCTGCAGTGAGGTCTGGATATAAACCCCTGATTCAAATCTGTAAACACGTGGTCTATACTAATGCACACTGGAAAAGTGAGAAAAAGCAAAAATTTGTGACCAGATGCAAAATTGTGAACAAAGAGTGCAGTGAAAGTACACAAAATAGAAGGTGCTACAAAAAATTGTTAATGAAAAATAATTCTTGTCTGAAAATAAGGTCTTACTCTGAAAAGAACAGTTGTGTTCAGCTTGCAGATCGAAAAATTGCATTGGTTATTGAAATTCATGAGCGCGACAGTGAAATTGAAATACTCGTGTCACATTTCTTACAAAAATTAAATTTCTCACGGACCCTTTTCCATCATCAAAAGTAGGGGTTTACAAAGTATCTGATTTAACAAATCTCAGAACTTGGATGCCTTTCAAAGATGTTGTGTCAAAAATTATAATTTTCCCTTATAAAGAGTCATATGTTGTGCAGGTGCTGTCTTCATCATTAGCTGATAGCTAAATTTAGTCATTGCCATTATTCCATCTTGAAATAGGTAGGTAGCTACAATGATTGAACTTGAAAATGCAAAAAAATGTATTGCAGTAAAATTTAGTGACAAGACTCACGAGGTTGTGCCAAAGATTTGGCTCCAAGAAACCAAGAACAAAACAAAATGCTTGTGGCCTGCTGATAATGACTTCAATAAAGTTCGAGAGCGGGCATCCAAAGAACTGTCTGCTGCGGATGACTGGAAACCAGTCTCAGTTAAATTACTGGCGCATTCAAGTAAGTCTTCTATATTTAGCTATTATGTATAATTTTTCACATAAATAAGTATCATGGATCAATGTCAATAACTGCCACTTCTGAGTCTTTGCTACTTGCTGCCAGAATTGCATTAGAAGTTCAAATTTGTTTAAAATATTCAGTTGAGTACAAACTACAATAAGCAAGTAAACCTACACTAGCTTAACATTGTGAGATAGGCAAATGCAACAATTTGTCTACTGTCATGTATCAGTTAGGCTACCAGCGCACATTTTTGTCTGCCTAATAGCAATACGTGGTGCCTGATAGCAAAATTTATTTTTCCTGCCTAATAGCAAAATTTATGCAGTGATTTCTTGCAATTAAATTCTCCGTACTTTTTGTCAGATATCCAGACTTTTTATGTAGAAATATTCTGAGTTTTACTTTAAGATACTAGGCAACTTTGCCAGTAACATACAATTTTTACTGTTAAAAAAGTTGTGTTTTTTTCATTTTTCTTTAGTTAGTGCTTTTTGTTCATTTTCAGATAATCTTGTTTTAATTTCTCGTTTCAAATTGAAAAAGTTCAAAACTATATCATTGAAAATTCACCTACATAATAGCTATTTCTAATTAGAGGGCAAAATGAGACTCACCACTATTTTGAGTCTTGATCTACAAAGACTAAGCATGCATTTAAAGGTTATATCGCCAGTGTATCACTATTTCAATGGTTATTTAATGAGTTGACTTGCTCTAGTAAACTATATGGGAACATATCTTGTGCACAGACACAGATATATATATATATACATATCAATAGCTCAAAGTCATATCACCCCCAGAAACAATTACTGAGTCTGGTAAAGCGGGCTCTCCGTCCACGCATAGGTTTTTTCAAACGAAATAAATGTACAGGGAGTTCATGGGAATCGAACTCGTGACTTATAAGTTACCGCGCCAACACGCTACCGACTGCGCTATCAATCACCCTAAAAGGTGATCGAGGCGCAACGAAAGCAATGCATGGCACGGCGAAAGCGGGCTCTTCCGTCCACGCATATAATTCCCTTATGTATCAATAGCTCAAAGTCATATCACCCCCAGAAACAATTACTGAGTCTGGTAAAGCGGGCTCTCCGTCCACGCATAGGTTTTTTCAAACGAAATAAATGTACAGGGAGTTCATGGGAATCGAACTCGTGACTTATAAGTGTACATTTATTTCGTTTGAAAAAAACCTATGCGTGGACGGAGAGCCCGCTTTACCAGACTCAGTAATTGTTTCTGGGGGTGATATGACTTTGAGCTATTGATACATAAGGGAATTATATGCGTGGACGGAAGAGCCCGCTTTCGCCGTGCCATGCATTGCTTTCGTTGCGCCTCGATCACCTTTTAGGGTGATTGATAGCGCAGTCGGTAGCGTGTTGGCGCGGTAACTTATAAGTCACGAGTTCGATTCCCATGAACTCCCTGTACATATATACATATACATATATATATATGTTCCACATTTGTTTCTTCCCTATGTAATGGTCCCATTTCTTCTTGAGGATAGCCTTGCGGGGGTTAGGGAAGCTCAAACTAGGTGCATCATAATAACAATTATGGTGATTTACACCAACTAACATATGCAGCTAAAGATTTTTCTTTTTTCAGAATCATTTTCAGGCTGTGAGAAAAAACTTTACGTAGCTTCAGAAACGGATGGCTATACGAGCACGGATGTGGAGGGATGCCCAAGAAGTATCAACATCACTGCGTCACTTCTACCTCGCTGTAATGCCATGTCTGCTTCGGAGAGGTAGGTAGTTGATAATCATTTACCTTGCTTGTGTTAATTCACACTGGTTGCAATGATATCATATTTTTTAGTCTCGTATGAGATTATTTCTCGAGTTCTAATGAATTTGGCATTAGGCTCCTATTTGAATACCTTATGATTTGTTAGCATGCAAAAATTTTTTTACATCATTGAGTTATTGCATCACAGAAGCAAGTCATTGTTAGCTTGTGTATTGTTAAGACTAATCTTTTAATAGGTCTGTTCCGTAATAGTCTCATTGGTATGACTATTTTATACGATATATTTCAATAAATGCATCGGACTAGCTGCTTTCTAATGCTGAAGGTAGTACATAACTCTTGTCCACATATAAATCAACACTGATCAATTTGGCAGTGGACTGGTGAATTGGAAAAACTATATGAAAGAATAGTAGTTCATAAATGTCAAATATGTTCCACTCTCTGCTTTTTAAAGCAAACATTGTTGAATCTATGTAATTTTCCATCAAAGTAAATTTGTTACATTGTTTTTTTTACATTTCTGCCGTGACCTTTATTGCCATGTGTGCTTCCAGGAAAGTAAAAATACGTTATAAGTAATTTGCCTTTAATTCCATTGTGTTATAATTGCAGTTCACTGGCTTCCTCAGTTCCGGAATTAACAAGTGATATTGTCAACATTAAGAAAAGTTTGCAAGTGATTACGAAAAAAGTGGACATGGCTCTCGCCATGCTCCAGGAGGAACGCATCAATCGAGAATCTACTCAGCAGCAGCAGTTGGCTCGTGAGAGTGGAATACCTCCATCAGCTGATACTGATGAAAAACTAGAAGTTTTACTTCAGAATCCAGGACTCGTAAGTTAATTCAACTGCAGAACAGTTTATAACAGCATATATTAAAAGTGAAATTCATATTTTATCCCTTCTCAAGAATAGCAAAGTAGAGTGAATGTTGCCATTGAGACGTAAAAATATTGGTCTTCTGTGTACTTATTGATGATATAATATAGCGTGATGAGACCATTTAAGCTAATTTAATATAGCTATTGTCCAATAGAATTTTTCAACGGATTATTATGAAACATTTCGTTTCTTTGTCATTCTCAGTACAATTTTGTACTATAAATTCGTAAACAATTTACTCGTTTATATTCAGCCAAAGTAGTAGCTATGTAGTGGTATTCATTCCATTTCCTCATTGATTATGCTACATCTTCTAGTTTAGTGATAACATCAACCGTTTTTAATTGAAAACTACACAAAAGGAATTACAAATGATAGACACTAATTTATTTGTTTATGTTAATTTCAGCCTGCTGCTTTGAACGCGCTCGAAGGCAGGTCATCAGTTGGCACTGTGCGGCGCCTCATTAGGAGGCTGATGACTAAAAAACTGGCAGCTTCCTTTAGCTGGACCGGATTGGGACCGCACAGGAAGGCTACAAAAAAAAGCTTCAGAGAACATCAAGCTGGAAAATGTTGTTATGGTATGACCGTCTGAAAAATCTCATCAGGTTTATAATTTTATATAGTTTTATCATTTACAAAACATGGAATTTGCATTGTAACTGATCGAACAGTCGTTGATGAAAATGATTAAGATAGGTTATTTATGTCTTTTAACGATTTTAAAACTTTTATTCGAGTTGGAGAACCAGAAAACCATTCTCTTGGTCCGTCTTAGTGTTCTCAGGTTTCAGACAATCTATCACTACAATGTAAACTATGAGCCCTATGTAAATTTTAGTCTAGATTCACGAATTTTATCAATGTTATTGTCCAGGCAAGGTCATATCTGTTTCGAAGTTGATGTGTGCCATGATAATAGTTTCATTAATGTTGGCACACGACGGCATTAACATTAACGGTATCAATACACTGGTTTCGTTTTGATCTAACCGATCAGCACTTTCATAATCTCTCTAATTTCATCAGATGCCTGGAAAGTAATCCATCCGCGTCTGGCTGTCAACAACTTCTCCAGTGCTGTTGTCGCTGTACTCAAATCTGTCCCCGACTGGGTTGGTGGTCGATCGCGCTCCACATCAATGAGGAACATAACGTAAGTTTTAATATTTTGCGTTGCGAACATGGCAATTATATCGAATATTGATGTGAATAAAGTTTTACGAATATTGGCCATAATACATATCACTTTGTGCAGTCTTCAATACAATAAAATATTATCTACAATTGCTGGACTTCAGATAGTTTCATGAATTAATGGAGGAACAGTTATTAGTGCACTGACTCAAGAGGCCTGTGAATTAATGAAGCAAGTAGTTATTGTCTGGTGAAAATATTAGGTGAATACCTTCTTTCATTTACATTCGTGCCCAACCCGTGGTGAACGCAAGTAATTCGTTGGTAGCTACTCTGATAAGCTCATGTCCCAGTAGGTGATGTTACTCTTTTAGTCAATGTAGCAGTCATACTTAAATCAAAAATCTTTCTTCCCCTTACCAAATCAATTACACAGTTATTTGCTTCATCACGCGTCTTTCCCACACTAAGTTCCTTCGACACAGTCTATCCAAGCAGTTGGAGGTCTCCTACTTCTGTTTCTTCTTAACTCTGATAATGTAAGTTTCTTCACCAACAACTGATCCTTCATTCTCACCACATGACAGAAACATCTCAACATTCAACTTTATTCTCTCGCCCTACCGACATTCCAACCACTGCCGCTTTATGTCTGACCTAATTTCTGGGTTGATCAAAATCGTACCAAACATGCTTCTCAGACCTTACATTTCAAACCCTTTCAATATTTCGCTCTCTATTGCTCTAAAATTCCATGTGTCACGTGCATAGCCAGCACAGCTGGAACACAGGCTTCTAGTTGTAACATTTTTTTCAGCGGAGATGTGCTTGGGTCAGCAACAGCACTGGCGGGTCCATCATCTGCTACTTCGGCAAGCTTTCAGGAAGAGGAGGAGGCTTAACCCTTTCACTGCGGGCGCAATGCGGTGGTACTGAGCGCGCGCTTCGAGGCCCACTGTGCACCGACGTGACGACAGCGCTGCGCAACCCGTGATGTCCCTTGATATCGAGAGCTCACCAAGCATATTTTATGGAATACATAATGTAACATAAAATGCGTATAACACTTAATATAATTAGAATAGATATTTTATATATATATTACAATATCAGTTTTCACACTCAAAAGTTTAGTTCCTTTTCATCAATTCCAAAGCAGGGTATAACACTGAGTCCAAGAAGGTTTTCGAAAGTTTTGTACTGATATCGTGATTGCTTTCTGATTCCATGTTGATAACTTACATGGCATCTTTTTCTGGAATTCTTACTTGTAGCAGAAGTTACGTATCCCTGAAAATGTATCCCAACTAGTCAAAAGTTTAGTTTTTCTCAGTCGAGTACTTCTGTTCAAAGTGGAAGTTAATTCTTTTATCAATTTCATGGAAAATTGAAGATAGGTCATCTAAGTTTTGAAAAAAAAATTATAAATCCCGAAGGCATCTAACACACGAACTTGAATAAAATGTGGTGCTAGTTTTTTGTACCATTTGATAGTTTTTCTACTTATTCTGTGGTAGTGCAGCATTTGGTCCGTCTTATCTACAAAGCCCATGTTCAAATTATAGTCGTCTATGCAACTTGGAATTTGAACACAAACACGGCCTTCTTTCGATCTTCGAGTAGCTGTGGTTTCTGCATTCCAATGGACATTAGACGGCATAAACACATCTCGTTTATCACTGTAAACTAGTGCAAGAAGAAGATCACTGCTTTCGAATGTTTTTTTTTTTTGTTCTTTCGCTAATTTTATATTTCAGATGATACGCCAACTATATTTTTTCTGATTATTCCAGTAGCATTTGTTTTATGTTCTTTGATGAACTGGTACAGTTTGGGAAACCTGTAATAATAACCAGTGAATATGTGGTGTCCTTTTCTCAAAGTACTTTTCCATAATGTTGAAAGGGGTCTCTGTCTCGAGAAATCAACTTTTTTGTTCATCGCCCCAGCGCATATTTTTGTGTTCAGAGTTTCGCCATTTGCGTCAACTAGTTTGAAAATGTTTACCGGAGATTACGGTCGGTTACAGCGGAATTCGTGTATGCATGGTGACTTGAATTTGAAATTAGAAACTACGATAGCCTATTTCGTATAAATAATTAATCTTATAATCTGCATAAAACCTCAACTCATGGTATTTCATTTAATTACCAAAGTCAATTTTTTTGTTTACGTTAAAAGAGAGGTTGTTGAATGTTTTAGGTTTATGTTTAAGATGTTCAAGATTAATTATATCTTGAATCCTCTGGCGTGCTCAAGACGTTCATTGGATGTCTCCGGGATGCTTATTTTTGTGAGCAATTATGGCGCTTGATATTCTTCTAGTCTTACATATCTGGCTAAATGATTTATTTGTTGAAACGCGTATGAAAGTATTTTCTTATTACAATATTGAAAATATTCGGTCTTTTTTTGACACTTCTTGTAGATAAACAAGGGGTTAAAAGAATAAATTATTCATGCAAAATCAATAGTCTGTCTTTCTAAACATACCAACCATTATCTCACAATAACTATAATTTCATGCCATATATAGCATATGCAACTAATTTCAATCTTAATGATTTCGTACGTGCGACCTTTACCATTGAAACAGTCACATTTAACTATTTACAACTACTGATGGAACTACGAACTACAAAGGTCAATCTTTTTCATTTTTTTTCATTTTATATTACCTTGAAGAACTTGATTTAAGCTAATATCACTGACCATACAATAGTCAAGCGGTCGATAATTTGTCTCTTCAACCCCTTGACGCTACTGTATGGTCTCTAATATTGGCTCTTCAAGTCCTCCAAAGTGATGCATAGTGAAAAAAAGATTGGAAATATTTGATTTTTGTAGTTTAGTTCTATCAGTAATTGTGAACAGTTGATTTTGGCTGTTGTAATGGTAGATCATGGTTGCGCGTTCGAAATCTCTATGGTTGTAATTAGTGGAATATGGTTGAATTTAGTATGAAATTATGGTTGTAGTTAGTCTCATATGGTAGATTATGGTATGAATTAGGGTTGTAATTAGTCGCATATGGTATGACATGGTTGTGATTGGTCGCACATGGTATAATATGGTATGATATTATGGTTCTGAATTGGTAGCATATGGTCGAATATGGTATGAAATTATGGTTGCTATGGTCGAAGATTCGGGACATATCCACACCATAATGTACCCCATTAAGGTTGGACATGGCAGATATTTCGCCGATAAAACACCGATTATCTCGACCATAATCATCGATGACGCATACCATAATTTCCGACTGGGATAGAGCTTGTTCAAGACGAGCTGGCGCTCATTGCTCGTGGTGGTGCTCCGAACCAACTTCGGCGACGTCGGAGGACATAGTTCACCATGGTGTGGTCTAACCAATGTGTCACTTCTATTCTTCAATCGTTCAGTTGACTGCTGTCTACGTCTTGATCAAAGTTACCGTATTACGTTGCGCAGTTTCTTCTGGCAACCTTAACTTCCTGTGTTTCATTCTTTCTATATTTTGAGTTTCAGTAATTAGCGTTTGTTTCAATACTAAATAAAGAAGAGGTGCTTTTAATACTAAAGAATGTTACTGTTCTTCTCTGCTTTTAGTACTAAAGAATGGTATACTCTGCTCTTTTAATACTAATTACTGATCTTAACTTCTGAACTCTCGCGCCCATCTATGAATACTAAAAATTGATAACTACTGAATTTCGACTCTTAACACCAAAGAATGTATACCTATTAGTTTCAAATGTCGTAGTTCAGTCAAAGGTGAAACCTCCTCTCTATTGTCTAAGCAAATTTCTTTCATCTGACAGTGTTTCCTGCTGGCTTGGTGGCGGCACTTCGTTTTCTGTGTACTAATCAAAATCCCTTCTTTAACTTTAAATTTAACTCAGGCTGTGGCCTATCGAAATCCCTTCTTTAACTTCCAAATTTAATCCTTATAGCGTGAAAATTCTCGCTATTGAATCTTACTAAAACTAACTTTGTTGGGCTTCTGCCTGTTAGTATTTGTCGAACCTGGGTCGCATCTAGCCGGGTGCGTCCCGTTGAGCGGGTAATTTTGCTGTTCACTGCCAAATTATTAAAATATGCGTGAATGAATATTTAAATTTGTATTTCTCATTATTTTCCTTCCTGAAAAGGTTAGAAATTAAGTTCAGGCATTGAAAAATCTCGATATAAGTGATGTTTTGAATGATCCACAGAATTCCGATTTTATTTTTCTGCAATTTCATTTGAAAGTGACTTTTGAGACGGTGGTTATTGTTACCATAAAAGGAGTGAATTTTGCGAAGTAAATTCTAAAATGATGCAAGTTAATGTAAAATCGTTACATTTTGAATGTAAACCATTGTTAACTTTAACGATCAACTAGCTATGCTACCTGTAAATTTATACATCCCTCTATTCAATGGATGTGATAGGCCCTTTTGCATATTGTTCACCATTCGAGTGTGATCTGAGCGTAACAATTGCATTAATTTTAAAATTAAATGAATTTTCAGAACAGGCAAACTATTGTCGTAGAGTCTTAAGGCCAAGCACGTCCCGTCCGTTGAGTTTTGACCTTAATCAGGCCAGCATTCCTTCCTTACATGATTAGAAAAAAATTTCAGTTTATAAAAGGCACTCGAGTGTTTCGAAGAATTTGCCCGATGTCTCAAAGAAAGTTGTACAGAAAATGCATTGCTGACTTTGTGAGGCCTGATTGCGCAAAAATGTGACTGATATGCAAACAGGCAGGAAAACAATTAGTTCATAGAGTTTTCAAAGCCCTCAACTTCTGTAAAATTGCAGCCCACACCAGATAAAAATACCGCTTGTGCACAAATCATCCCAGCACCATTCTATCAAAATAATTTGTCTCTATTGCACCTGTTGAACACCAGTGCATCGTGACGTGGTGTATCAGGGTGTTCATGCATATTTCGAGCTTCATTTATTAATAAGAAATATCATAGGGTACCGTCAAAAACCGGACCACGTCATCTGACTCCTCAGTTGGATAACACTGTTGGAATGAAAATCGAGCTTTCAAAAGCGAAATGTCAAATTTATGGGTTCCAGTACAAATTCTTCTAATCTCTGCATTTTAGAGTTATTTCACATTTTAAAAAACCTCTTGTGTACAAATGAATGTGATTTCGCCACGAAACTGGCAAATGTTTCTTAAGATCTTCAATGTTTTATATAATGTCATTATTTTTTTATCGTCAATCTTTTTTTTTAGTCGTCCAGAAAAGTTTTACTACAATTAATACTGCAAATATTTTTTTAGCACACGGAAGATGGATTCTTCATAACATGGAACGCTTGCTTTGATCATGAATTTTTAGCCAAGTTTGTTTTTCTTTTCATCCTATCGAGATATATTTGTAATTTGTAGCCCAATATCGAATGCACAAGGAGTTTTATAGTGTGCAGTATTCAAGAATTTTTTAAACCGGTACTTTTTCATAACTGCACTTGGAAATATCAGTTATTCCTAATAGAAGCCCTGCAAAATATTTTCCAATTACGAAAAAAAACTCGAGGGACAGCAAAAATTAAAAGCTGCACTCTCAGACGTGGGAAAATAATTGCATGTGAAGTTGTGCAGCAAGCTCGTAGAACGAGATTTACCACAGACAACCAACTTTGGTAGTTGATGGCCACGCAGAGATCGTCCAGCATGCATGCCTGTAGGCAGGTGACGGGGGTCGGGGCAGAGGAGCGCCTTGCGCCGCCGGACGAACTAGCTATCTTCTTCTCCCGAGCTGGAGAGGACAGTAAGTGAGGGGGAGTTATATCTGAGTCTGATCAAGTCCAGATCATGAAACAAGCGTACAGCGCAGTAATATAATACCAAGTTAATCCTTTCCGGTTAGGGGCTAGAGTTTTCGTCGCTTTTAATAGATTTTTAGAGGTCTCATCTGATCGCGGCGATGAACGGACATCGAAGGTATGGTGCTCTGAATAATTATTGCAAGGGAGAAACGATCTCATGAAACATTCAAACCATATTGAGCATCCGTGAATGTGATCTCCAACAATTTCAATACGCGTCAGTTCTATGCAAACATACTACAGGTAAACTAATAGGTACAAGCCAGTGTGTGTACATAGTTTTGGTGCAAATTAATCGTTAGGCCTAATCAAAGAGAAATGACATGTCCCTTGCACGGCCACTGCAAGCAAGTCAAAACGTGCCCTTGTCACGAGATGTGGTCCCGCCTCCTTACTAAATTGCTTCAGTAAGGAAATCAGATTCTCGGTATTCAGGAATTGGTTTACCTCCATAAATGACACAATACGCGAGGAATGCAAGGGAATATAAAAGAACACAGTCACTAAGGAAAACAAACAACATGTACATACACTAAAGTTAGGACTGTACTCACCGATGATTAGAGACCCGACTTACATCAGCGCGTTTCTGTGCGCTAGCTGCCTCGGTGAAATATGGTACTAGCGAAGAGAGGTTATAAAACTTCATATGGAAGGGCTAATGTTATTTTCCTGGTAAAATGCATCCTACTACAAAACATTACCCGTAAAATTACTGGAACTGTAAGTTATACAAGTTGACAAATGCTGCTCTACCTAATTGACCGGTCAAATTCTTTAAGTTAACTACACACCGAACACATAAAAAATAATGCCTAACTGTCGGGAGGGGGGGGGGGGGGCGTGCGGCGTACTCCAACGGCACAGTAGATGGTTATTAGCCTCGGCTCATCAATTCATTCGCCTAAGAGCAGCTTCAGTTCAAATTCCTGTTTCATACACAGTGCAGATAATGTCTTTCGACGTTTTATGAAGAGACCGAACTTGCAAACAAAACCACCCTCCTGCAGGACATCAAAATTTGCCGATTACTTTGATTCTACAATTTTTTCTCACATATATATGCACATTTTCCATATTTAATTCAACTGCACCAATTTTCTTTTTCATTATATGAACCTATTGTTTCCAACGGTATCTATCGCAACAAAAGAACGAGTCTCACCCGCCCGGCGAAGCAACTAAAAATTTTTTCTTCTAAACGACCTCCACGGTACGGGACATCCTTCGCCCCTCTGCAAAAGTTGATGTAAAATTTTAATCTATCAATTCAAAAAATATATCTTAATAAGCTTCACTTCTCACTTATTTTTCAGAGTATGACATTTTAAGTTAACACCTAGTCACGACGCACCTTATCGAAAGGCTCGCAAAAACTTACTAACTTTTGTTCCCCGCGCTACCCAGAGTGTTCTTTGAGGGCTGCCCTCTTTCCCAATACATGACCAATCGTACTTCTCCCGCACTTCAAAACACACGCCTACCCCATTCCATTGGCTGTTCTGACGCTCGCCAGCTCCTTATTCGCTGTGACAAGAACGCAACTTATCCCGCCCTCTTTTATGAGTCAATCTTGAAGTCAGAAATCTTTGCTATGGTTACTCTGTATTTTAAGTACAGCGATTTGTCACTGTCAGCCCCTCGTGGTTTTTCCTCTTACCAAAGTGTTCGGCGAACGAAGCTTCCCACGACTCTACACTGGACTCGGCCTATGGGTCAGCAATAAATTTTGCCCATGTGGTTACACACACTGCCCCTCTGTTCGGGCTCTCATGGTCTGATTACAAAGCAAAACATTAGCCCCAGACTCGAGTGCACAACTTCGCTCACACGATACATAAACTTATGTTGAATCCAAACATTCAGGCCTACAACACAAGTTGGAGCGACCCATCTGTACCGCTGGAATGCGCATGAAAACAATTTATAAACTCACAATTTAGTTCAAACAAAAAAAACACTGTAGTGAATATGCACAACTTATCCCAAAAATTTAAACATAAAAGTATATCCCAATAAAACATACAGGTATATCCCAACACCCTTCTTATCGCACTTGTATTCGCCCCCTGCTCCCAGACAGTCTCTGCTCCCCAGAAAATTGAATGCTACTGAACTGATTGTTCTAAGCTCTAGATCAGCTTGTTTTAGATCGTACCATAATGTACTTTACTCAAAATGTGATGGAACTCAAATACAAATAGGCGCTCGGTAAATACAGTATCTGCGCACACCAGAGCAGGTGTCTATCGCGTGAAGCGAGTTTTGCTGCGTAGATAAGGAGACTTGCAGCAAAGGTTGTATGCAACGGTAAATTCAAAAAAAATGACCACGTAACACCTCTCCTGAATAAACTTCGCTGGGCTCCGATTCGGGAAAGGTTTCTGGCGCACAAAGCCCAATACGATTTCTCCTCTTTATATCTTCCTCATAGCAGTGCTGAAATAGTTGAATTCCACTCCCCTACAGTCACCAACCAAAAGCCGAACAGGTGACGTGATGTCTCAATCAAATACCGTTCATCCAACATCGGGCAGAAAGCTCTGTCAGTATCAGGCGCCTTACTGTGGAACAGGCTCCCCCAGAGCATCAAAACCCCTCAAACACTGAGAGAATTCAAAACTAAATTGGCTCTCTATCTTGCGTCAACACAATAAGTGTGAACTGCAGTAAGTGCTGGAAGAGAAGTCGGGAACTTTTAATGCTGGTTATCTTCTCTCTCGCTACATTATACAACAATCGAGAGAGATTTATGACATGCACATAAAATATGACTGCCAGTACACGAGTATTAAGTACATGTATTTACGCACATGTAGCGCACGTATGTGCATATATGTGTATATATGCGTATGGATATATGTGTATGTATGTGCGTGTCTGCATGTTTTAGAACAATTTCCCTTCTAAAATGCTCATGTTAATCTTGTGTGACACGGTGTCGTCCCTTACACTTTTCTAGTATGCTTCGGCCACACCATTTTAGGTTTTTTTACTTTCTCGTTTTTCCCTAGCAATGTTGATGATGTTACGGTTGGCATTGCTCATCGATCCTTCTCATCTGTTAGAATCCGGTGAACTATTCTGTGCTAAATCTAGTAGCATACGAAATTTAATTGTTTTTTTCTGTTATTGTAAAATCTTTCATTTTATCCGTACCAGGTATTTTAGCTTACTGGTTGGTACAAAACAATGTACAATTGCCTCTAATATCAACCTCGCAGTCTAGGATGCAAATTAATTTGGATCTACCCGTTTTACTTTCAACCTTAATCCCTCATTTCACAAGTTCCAAAGTTCGTGAGCTCAAATTTCAATTTGGAAGTGCGCCAACTAGTGTTTTTAGAAACGCATCACATGCAAAATGTTTTCCTGACCACTTGAAATAAAATCCAGTGTTAAAATCAGACTAACACAACGGAGAGAATGCATTTTTCTACGTACTTTTCTCCCAATTATTTGTTTCAAAACTTAACCGATATAAATATTACGATCCTCACGTATTTGATATCAACACAATGGAGGGAATGCATTTTCTTCGTACTTTTCTCCCTACCATTTGTTTCAAAATTAACCGATATAAATATTACGATCATCATGTACTCGATATCAAGTAATGGTTTTAATTTTAAGATATTCGAAAGCACTTTTCACTCATATTGAAGCATTCTGAACATGAGACGTAGTTCATTGGCAATGGCTTACTTTCCTGCGCTCGTGTGAGCATTGGTGTTCCAGCTATATAAAAAATATTATGGACTCGTGATCCAATAACGCACACCCTAACAAGAGTATTATCAGCTATGTGTCACAGGGATTTTGTGTTCTTAGTGACTCACATTTCAGTTTGCAGTTCCAAACCCAAATTGATAACCGCAAAGAAGGAGGATGTTAAATGTGAGGATATTTTAGTAACTACTTTCTATACTTCGGTCTTATTGAAACATTTGTAAAAGACCTCGGATTCGACGAATGTCATAACTTTAAATTTTAATCTCCTTATTCTGGTCTCAAATTGCTGTCGTAAGCTTTGTATGGTAAACTCTTCGTACCTTTTTATGTTAGTGAATACACTACAACACTAATTTTAGATAGTTAACTTTTGTACGGTCCCACCTATGTTGAAAATATTACAGCTAGCAATGTAAAACAATACCTTTCACGTCTTTGACCTCAAAGAACTCGTTGCGCAAGTATTATTAGCTTAAGTAAGAAATATCATAATCATCTTCTGTTTTGTTATAGCGAATATTATCGCTGGGACACCTTACATGGGGATGAAGGACCGGATATGGGTTTTCTCCGGATGTAGGGTACAAACAAATGTGAGGCATAACCAAATGTAGAGGCATGACCGGATGCGGGGCATCACCGGAAGAGGGAGTGAAGTGGTGCCGGATGGGCGAAAGGAATTTTTGGATTTTGGAGTTGATAATTTGTTAGAAAAATACTAAGCCCCCATTTCGATTTCCGGGCACCACAGATGAAATACTACTAATTGTGGAAAAACCACCTTCATTCCGCTACATTGAACAAACAGTTGTGATGCTCATTTTAGTCGACAGGAATAAGGAAGATCAATATTAGAATGACTTAGCGAACGTAAAATAAAATAAATTCTTACTTCCTAGCAAAAATTTCAGGAATTGAAACTTAGAAACTAAACTCAGCGCCGCACCCCAAATACAAACGATCCTTTTATACATACTTTTGTTTATTTTTATTAACTTGTGCTTTTCTCTAAATCCTGTGTCGACAATTATCATGTGTATTACGATAACCATGTATAAATAACAATTAAGGATCTAAATCATTTGTTTCAACACTCAACATGGGTATTACGATAACCATGTATAAATAGCAATTAATGGTCTCTATGCTAATGTAATCGAATGCATTTTTAGCTTTTATCTAAATACTTGTTCGCACTAATGAAAGTGTTTTTCAAATGAGCGTCGCGAGGATTGTGTTCTCTTAGTTCAAAATCAGATTAGGCAAGGAAAGGAACTCATTTTTGTTGTACTCTTCTGTCAATCATTTTTGTCACAACTTTCTACACGGGTATTACGATACCAATGTATTATAATCAGTTAAGGATGTTAATGTTAAGGTGTTTTAAAAACCAATGTATCGACATTTCATGTTTGTACTTTATTGGAAAATAAATGTTTTTCTTTCTTTTCTTTTCTTTCTTCTTTTGCTTTCGGCACATATTTCCCCTCAGGTAGCCACTTGCACCACTACAGTTAATTCTGAGACGAACTTAATTGGGCAGCTTGAACTACGAAGCTACGTCAGCGGCCATTCCTCAAAAACTGTTTAAAAATATACAAGCAATCGAGATGCACCGCTGTAGTAAACTGCTCGCGCCTGTTAACTGCTATTTACAACCGCATCCGCGTATCAATTTTTTTAAGTTGTTAAAAATCATAGTTCTGTTGAAATTATGTTTTTTGCAGTGCGTACAAACATTACAATACAACACTATCTGTTGAATGTTCAAACGTTGCACAAACATCCAATATTTCTAGTCGAATAACTTACGAGTATTTCATTGGTAAAATGTCATTGTAACATTTGAGATTTTCTAAATAGAAAGACTTTGAAAATCTCCTTGGAGCAGTATCTGTTTCGTCCGACTGTAGTTACCTGGTCAAATACCGTTAGGAATAAAAAAATTCATAGTCAGGTTAGCTCAAGAGAGATTCAATTATGGTATGATAAGTTGTAAAAATTTATTAGTGCAAAGAAACACGTCTTTAATGAGATCATTTTCTTGGTGAACAAAGTCAATGAATAAAACTGTTTCGACCGTTTCGACCTCCTTGGTCAAAATCAACCTGAAAACGAGTTGAGAAAAAAGTAGGCAAAAGTCATATGTAAATCAAAATATATCAATTATAGGACAAGAAAAGTAGAAGCACATAGAAAAAACAACTCACTGCTAAAAAATACAGAAGTTCAGTAGCAATATCGCATTAGTTGTAAAAGGAAAGCTGATTGCATCTCATTTAAAACTGGTTTTACTTTTAAAATGCGAAGAGATTTTAAAATGCAGAGATTTACTTGACTCGATGCAGAAGAAATTACTCTGAAATCGCCTAATCGAATGGAATAGCGCACTTCTCGGTTTGAGAGCGAACTGAAGAATTAGAAGGTGTGGAAAGTAATTGGTTGGTTTTAAAACTCCTGCCGGCTTGCTCTGTCACACGATTACAGAGGGCTCGAGTAGTCGAGTCCATGTATTTAGATGCACAAAATGTGTTACTAAATTCGTAAATAAAAAAGGAAAGCATGTATTTGGGCGTTTTGTCTTTATAACTTGAAAATTATCAACCCATTTTATTCTTAGTGCTCGAAAATAACTTGAAATAGTGCTCGCGATAGCCGTGTGCTATAGGTTCCGCCGCCGTGCGGCCGGGACCCGGGTTCGAAACTCGGCGCTGGCAGTGGCGATTTTCTCTGTTGGGTATAGGAGAAAAATTCCAAGCACAATACCCCACTCTACCCAGGTGTCTGAAATGGGTACCGGTCTTGACCGGGGGAAAAGCGTCATGGCGTCCTGGCGTTAGTTATAAGGCATTTGAAAATCCAATGTACAAGGTGATATGTATCAGGCTTGATTGGAAATAAAGCATCCGTAGATGCCTTCATTGTTATTATCATTATTAATAATTAATACTATTTGAAAATCAATCTGCGGGAATTATTTTGAAAAAGAACGACAAGGTAATTTTTAAGTCTCTCTGATTGTTGACCGAAGAACGGAAACGAGAAAAATTTCCTTTTTAGGAGCGGAAAGTAGGGTTACATTGGGAAAAAATGTTGTTACAAAAATTTGTTAACACCTGGGTATACTAGCTGTAACGGAAAGCCGTTGCTGTTAAAAAAACTTTCAAAAATTCAAATTCCATATGGATAGCTCAAATGAATAACACACACGATAAGCCCTTGGAAACAATGTTTTGATGCTTTTTAGTTTGAAAGAGAATGTACAGTACCTGAAAAAACTAATTCCCAATGTTTGCTTACGGAAAACGGAGCTTTGAATACTATTATCTTTTCGTATTAGAGTTGCGTCTCAAAATAAAAGACAATTTTTCTTTTCTGTGTCTACGGTGAATTTGACATTGGATGGTGTCATGAATTCAAAAATTCTAAAAATATATTGCAATGCGAGCTATTCCTGAACGTCAAAAAATTATCATCAATATAACGCTATTGAAATAATAATAATAATAATAATAAACTCAGTTAACTAGAAATTTGGTCTTAGACAATCTAGTTGTCGTTTTGGTATATCTACCGAAGTTACGTATCATTGTTATGAGATGACACTGTTACTGATCGCTTCAGTAATAATTCCTTCCCTCGACCACTTCCAAACCACATTTACTTTCCACATCACTTGTCTAGGTAAGGCTAATGGTGGGTTCACATTGACAATCTTTTCACCACACTGAGCGTCACTTCGACGGGCACATTCACTGTTGCCGGGCTAGCAGGCGGGTAAAGTGACGTTCACTTGGACATTCTCCCTAGCCATTCTTCGCCGCCGCCTGCCCGTCAATCATTCCATCTTCACATGAGCCGTAGCCTGCAGCATGTCATCAGAAGGGATGTGACATTGAACATATTGCATATATATGCTTTTGAGTATATTTTAGATAGCATAAAATATGCCCGCAAGTATATATGCAGTGTGAGCATATCGCATATTTTCCTCGGAACAGCATAAAATATGACGAACATGCATGATTAACTGTAAGTGGCAGTAAACTGAAACCTAGTAAAACCCCATTACTTTTGAATTATATTCATTTTTCATCCAATATTATATAATTCTTTTTGTATAACTGGATCAATTTTTAAATTTAAATTGTTCGTAAATCAATTATAATTGTAAGCTGCTACACCTACTACAAAAGTTCATTTTAATTTTGTGGGAATTCGCTCAAATTTTTTTAGATAAAGTTACCTTATAAAGTGTATTTGAGATTAGTAGGGCTAGTAGTGATCTACAACCATGCCGAAGGTGAACAAAAAGCATCATTCTTAGACTACTCCAAGGAATTTGAAGATTCTCAAGCCGAGGAAGAATTTCTTTATTGCATTTATTGCGAGAAGCAGGTGAAATATAAAACTTTTTTCTCACTCAGTACACCTGAGAGAAGTTTTGCGTGGTACAAGGTTTTAGTTTCTAAATATTATCACGTAGAACCATGTTGGGCTTAGTGCACACTTTATCAAATTATTGTTATCGAAGGATATGAATTGCTCTTGCATAGCAACACAGGGACTTCCTACTTCGAGAGCAATAAAATTAATGGATATCGTATAGGCAACATTGAAGAACAGACATGATAAAAGGTATTATCAAGAGTTAAAATGCATTTTGGTGATAAACGAAGGTTTTGAAAAGATAAAACAATCAACTGAATTTTGACTCGTGAGATCTCTGACGCAATGGATGAACCCATTAAGGAATATTCACCTTCCGAACTTACTTGCTTCACCTTTGCTCCTCTTGTTTCTTGCGATGTCGAGAGGGAGTTTTCGCTGCATAAAACTTTGCTGGCAGATAACCGTAGAAGATTTGTTTTTTAAAATCTAAAATACCACGCAATTATCAAGTGCAACCCTCGAATTTGATGCTAAAATATATTCCTCGTATAAAAGAAGGGTTAAAAAATATTCCTTGCATTCATGAAAAACATTATATGTACTTCAAAATCAAACTTGGATTAGATTACTTTTTTTTCGTTCGTTATCATCGTCCTTAATTCGTTCAGATTAGAATTGTTACTGTTTCAAAATATTTATGTTCAGATTAGTTATAAAACTTATTTGAGAATTGTATACACTTAATGATTAATAAAAAATTATGAAATAAATTATTTTTTCCGCGTATGAAGAAGTACACTGTATCCTGTATCATTGTTTCTGCGCAATCTTCCTCACAAAAAATATAAATTTGGAGCTATTCAAGTGAAGCATTTATGTTGATACATATTTCTGCTTAGCATGTAATATGCGCTTCCACAATTATGCATAGAGTGTAGCATATATGCATCGAGCGTTTCTACATATGGTTTTACAAGCATAATTCTTGCCGAAGCCTTCATATTTTATGCTGCATATGCGCAACAAAAATCAGCAAAAACAAGAACATTGAAGAACGTGCAATCAATGACATACGAAATAAATTATTAGCGCTATTCTACTAAGCATCAGCCGCTCCTGGCGAGAAGTACTAGAGCGCGGAGAGCAGTACCTCCCAACGTAGCGTCTGGATTGCAACTGAGCAGTGTGAGCAACACACTCTGCCCGCCGACCTTGACGCTTCTGCTGCCTGCTAGCGCTGCGCCAATGTATACGATCGCTATCCTTTCGTTACGTGCACTTGCCCGCGCACCATGGATGTGAGCTTCCAATGCGAGTGTCAATGTGAACCCAGCATAAGGCGTTCTCACAGATAAGTCAAGTGGCTCCGGTGACACAGTGGTACCTTTATTACAGCGGTTCAGACTACCTAGAGTCGGAGCCGCACAACCTTTGAACACACAATTTATAAACTCACTATCTGACCTCACAGAAATTATTACTCGGGTATTAGCGGATAGTTACCCATATTGCCGACCCCAAATGGTAGACGCAATTACAAAGTGAGTTCTGATCGACATTTACGAATATGAAAGCTTTGTATGAAATGGAGAAGAAGTATTTTAAAAACATATACTCTGAAGGTTTTGAGCCTAGGCTCATTCTCAACAAAAAGTCTGCAAATAAAATTATAGACAAGTCAGTACACCCAAAATTACAGAAGTGCAGGATATAAGCACGAAAACACAAACAAAACAAACAATGAAAAATATAATAATAATTATCGGTTGACTATTTTCAGAGGGTATGCACTCTGCATTTCGTTGTGAGACAGTTTGAGTTTATGGATGAATAAGGACTCTAAAATACGTAGGTTTAAGTTGGCGGTACATGTATCTAATATTTCAAATTTGCTAATATCAATAATCTGCTCACAGGAACCATTACTGCAATGTTGTCTGTTACCAGAATGAGAAGGAGAAGTAAGTAAGCGACCTGTACAATGACTTCGACCTGCATGTTCAGCAACCCTGACGTAAAGTATTCGGTGGGTGGAACCCACATACAGCGATGCGCAATGCTCACAACTGAAATTATAGACGAGGGAAGATCGCATTCTGGTCGGAAGTACATCTTCAAATCTAAAAAATGATCCAATGGTACGTTTGTTAACTAAAATAATACGAAAGGAAATTTCCGGGAAAAATTAAATCATAAGCATTAAATGGTCTTTTCTCAACTTTTCCGATTGAGACCAAAAATATGACAAAACACAGTAACTATAGTTTAGAGCTTGAACAGGAGATTTCTGAATAAGTTTACTATTCATGAACTTATTAATGGCACGAAAAATAACTGAATGTGGATATCCATTGGTTGTAAAATAAGACTGCAAAAACGTAAATTCTTTATGGAGGTCAGTGTAGTTTGAACAAATACTATAGGCGCGAGTTATAAGGGTTGAGATGCTGTTGAGTTTAAATCTCTTGCAACAGAAACTAAAGTAACTTAGACCTAACCCGGAGAAAGTTGGTTTTCTGTAGACTGAGGTGATAAATTTATTACCAGATCAGTGAACATTGACACCAAGATAATTCAATTGATTATTATTTTCTAGATCTAAACTGAATTTTATATTGGGATGTCTGGAATTGAAATATTGAAGAAAGAAAGGGCATTAAATTTGTTTTTGAAAAGGACAAAAGTATGGTCAATATTGCGCCTATAGAAAACTGGTTTGCATAAAGTCGGACACTGATTTAACCATTTTTGCTCATTGTGGCACATGAAAATGTTGGTGAAAGTAGGGCCTAAAGGGAGACCCATACCTAACCCTTCAATCTGTTTATTTATACTGCCATTGAAAATAAAGGAATTTCGCACACATAGTTCTAAAAGAGACCAAAAATAATTTTTGGTTAAACCTATAACTGTAGCGGACGGACCAGAAAACAGAGAATTTATGCAAATATCAATGGTTTCGTCAAGAGGTACATTGGTAAAAAGATTCTCAACGTCATGAGAAGCCATAAAATACCTATCAGCATCAGGTTGACTAGATATAGTTGGTAAAAAGTGGTCAGAATTTTGAACAGTGAAATCATTCAGAGTTGAATGACTAAGCAACGGAACTAACAATTTTGAAACATTATAGGTAGCACAATTTTAAGCCGCGAAAATCGGTCTTAATGGTAACGTAGTCGCAAAGTTAGGTTTTTAAACTTTGGCAGGCCATAGAGAATACCTGGGCCTGTGCCGGAACTAATGAGTTTCTTATAAATATCATCTTGCAATAAATTTAAATTTTTGAGTTTACGCAGAAAGATATTTATCTTATCTTCAGTTTTCAAGAACATTTTTACATTGGCTCAGCAATTGGGAGGAATTTACTCGTATCAGAAATTATAGCTTGCATACGCTCAATACCACTAGTTTTGTTCAAAATAACCACGGCACGGCCTTTGTCAGGTTTTGTTACGATTACATCAGGATTGGTTGATAGTAGTTTAAGCTCTGAAATGTCGGTCTTCAAAAATATTGCTGAGAAAATTTTGAAAGGTTTGAAGCCATAAAAATATTTGAATGATAGTGATTGAATTGCTCAGTGAAGTCGAGAATTTTGGCTTGGTTAGGAAATTTTTGCTGCATGGTTAACGCCAACTTTTCAAAATTAAGGAAGTACTTTTAAAAATCAATCTTGTAAACGGGTAGGCAAAAATCCAGACCAAACGCCAATAAAAACTTGATACGATTGCTCAACGGAAAAGAACAATAATTATGCACAACTTTGTTTGGGTCACAGGGCTGAAGATGGTTTGAAATTCCAAAATTACACAGTTTTCTATCGGGAGTCCTCTTAGTTTTTATCACAAAATTTTTCATTTTATCTCTAACAACACTATAGATCGCGGCACGGGTCACTCCAGGAAATTAAGGCTTCTATGATTCCGTTGCGGCTTTCAGCTAGATCGGTTGTTAACTTTGCGATGGTCTTCTTGAAGTTGATCTCTCGAGAAAGAAGGCTGGTCTGCCAGGATTTATATAAGCTGTTTGTATGGAGGGACCTTTTGTACAGCTTGAAGCGCAGAAATTTTGGCATGATGTTGTAGATCTTGCACTCGCAGAGAAAATTGTAGTATAACCTTGATTTCTCTAAAATACGAGATGCATTGAGAAATTTGTGGCAAAGACGATAAGCTTCTTCGCCATAGTTATTTCGAATGTACAAAGAAAAATCTTTTTAGCGAAGCAAATTTACAATGATAGAAATTTAGAAGAAGTATTTTAAAAACATTTACTCTGAACGTCTCGAGCCTAGGCTCATTCTCAACAAAAAGTCTGCTAGTGAAATTACAGACAAGTCATTTAAAATATTCGAAACTTGTACTGCCAACTTAGACCTACGTATTTTAGAGTCTTTATTCATCCATAAACTCAAACCGTCTCTCAACGAAATGCAGAGTGCATACCCTCTGAAAATAATCAACCGATAATTATTATTATATTTTTTATTGTTTGTTTTGTTTGTGGTTTCGTGCTTATATCCTGCACTTCTGTAATTTTGGGTACACTGACTTGTCTATAATTTTATGCGCAGACTTTTTGTTGAGAATGAGCCTAGGCTCGAAACTTTCAGAGTAAATGTTTTTAAAATACGTCTTCGCTATTTCTTTCATTATAAATTTGCTTCGCTAAAAATATTTTCCTTTGTACAATAACTACGGCGAAGAAGCTTATCGTCTTTACCACAAATTTCTCACTGCATCTCGTAAATTAGGGAAATCTAAGTTAGACAACAATTTTCTCTGTGAGTGCAAGATCTACAACATCATGCCTAAATTTCTGCGCTTCAAGCTCTACAAGAGGTCCCTCCATACAACCAGCTACTTTAAATCCTGTCAGACCAGCCTTCTTTCTCGGAAGATCAACTTCAAGAAGAAGACCATCGTAAAGTTAACCCCCGATCTAGCTGAATGCCGCAACTGAATCATAGAAGCCTTTCCTGGAGTGACCCGTGCCGCGATCTATAGTGTTGTTAAAGATAAAATGAAAAATTTTGTGATAGAAACTAAGAGAACTCACGATGGAAAACTGTGTAATTTAGGAATTTCAAACCATCTTCAGCCCTGTGACCCAAACAAAGTTGTACATAATTATACTTCTTTTCCGTTAATCAATCGTCTCAAGTTCTTATTGGCGTTTGGCCTGGATTTTTGCCTACCCGTTTACAAGATTAATTTTTACAAGTACTTCCTTAATTTTGAAAAGTTGGCGTTAACCATGCAGCAAAAATTTCCTAACCAAGCCAAAATTCTCGACTTCACTGAGCAATTCAATCACTCTCATTCTAATATTTTTATGGCTTCAAACCTTTCAAAATTTTCTCAGCAATATTTTTGAAGACCGACATTTCAGAGCAAAACCTGACAAAGTGACAAAACCTGACAAAGGCCGTGCCGTGGTTATTTTGAACAAAACTAGTTATATTGAGCGTATGCAAGCTGTAATTTCTGATACGAGTAAATTCCTCCCAAATGCTGAGCCAATGCAAAAATATTCTTTGAAAATTGAAGATAAGGTGAATAACTTTCTGCGTAAACTCAAAAATTTAAATATATTGCAAGATGATATTTATAAGAAACTCATTAGTTCCGGCACAGGCCCAGGTATTCTCTATGGCCTGCCTAAGTTCATAAACCTAACTTTGCGACTACGTTACCATTAAGACCGATTTTCGCGGTTTAAAATTGTGCTACCTATAATGTTTCAAAATTGTTAGTTCCGTTGCTTAGTCATTCAACTCTGAATGATTTCACTGTTCAAAATTCTGACCACTTTGTACCAACTATATCTAGTCAACCTGATGCTGATAGGTATTTTATGGCTTCTCTTTACATTGAGAATCTTTTTACCAATGTACCTCTTGACGAAACCATTGATATTTGCATAAATTCTCTGTTTTCTGGTCCGTCCGCTACAGTTATAGGTTTAACCAAAAATTATTTTAGGTCTCTTTTAGAACTATGTGTGCGAAATTCCTTCTTTATTTTCAATGGCAGTATATATAAACAGATGAAGGGTTAGGTATGGGTCTCCCTTTAGGCCCTACTTTCGCCAACATTTTCCTGTGCCACAATGAACAGAAATGGTTAAATCAGTGTCCGATTTCATTCAAACCAGTTTTCTATAGGCGCTATATTGACCATACTTTTGTCCTTTTCAAAAACAAATTTGATGCCCATTCCTTTCTTCAATATTTTAATTTCACACATCCCAATCTAAAATTCACTTTAGATCTAGAAAATAATAATCAATTGAATTATCTTGATGTCAATGTTCACCGATCTGGTAATAAATTCATAACCTCAGTCTACAGAAAACCAACATTCTCCGGGTTAGGTCTAAGTTACTTTAGTTTCTGTTGCAAGAGATTTAAACTTAACAGCATCTCAACCCTTATAACTCGCTCCTATAGTATTTGTTCAAACTACACTGACCTCCATAAAGAATTAACGTTTTTGCAGTCTTATTTTACAACCAATGGATATCCACATTCAGTTATTTTTCATGACATTTATAAGTTCTTGAATAGTAAATTTATTCCGCAATCTCCTGTTCAAGCTCTAAACTATACTTACTGTGTTTTGCCATATTTTGGATATCAATCGGAAAAGTTGAGAAAAGACCTTTTAATGCTTATGACTAAATTTTCCCCGGAAATTTTCTTTCGTATTATTTTAGTTAACAACCGTACCATTGGATCATTTTTTGATTTAAAGATGTACTTCCGACCTGCATGTGATCTTCCCTCGTCTATAATTTCAGTTGTGCGCATTGCGCATCGCAGTGTGTGGGTTCCACCCACCGATCACTGCAAAGTGCACATTCTCTGAAAACAATCAACTGATAATTATTATTAGATTTTTTATCGTTTGTCTTGTTTGTGTTTTCGTGCTTATATCCTTCACTTCTGTAATTTTGGGTGTTCTGACTTATCTATAATTTTTTTTGCAGAATTTTTGTTGAGAATGAGCCTAGGCTCGAAACGTCCAGACTAAATGTTTTTAAAATACTTCTTCTCCATTTCTTTCTTTGTAAATTTGCTTTGCAAAAAACTTTTCCTTTGAGAGCATTGTTCGTTCACTATGCGTAACAAAATTATAAAACACAAGCTTGATATCTACAGGACGAGAATTTAACCACCGTTGTCCATGATAACTCATGAAAATATATGCAAACGTTGGTCCTAATAGAAAACCCATTCCCATCCCTTCAATTTGCTGATAATGTTTATTGTCAAACATAAAATAGGTATTTGAAGTAGGGTTTTGAACAACGATTTGGTTTGGACAATGACGGTATCAACACTGGTAAATAAATATTCTAAGTAAATGTCAATGATTTCATGTAGCGGTATGTTGGTGAAAAGATTCTCTGCATCAAAAGAAACCATAAATAACTCGTTGACGCTTTCTAAAGCTGTTTCTTCGTCGGCAAAGGATTTTGAATTTCGCACAGTATACCGAGGTGAAATAAGGAGTAAGAACTTTTCAATGTTAACCTAGGAGTCTTGTACGCGGCAAAGATGGAACCAAACAGGAAGTTCAAATTCATGTTAAGTTTCTGAATTTTTTAATCAAACACATAAAATCAAATTCTTGAAGAATGTTTTTATGCAATTCGTCTGAAATTCGATGAAAATTTTTCAGTTTTCAAAGGAAGTTAATAATTTCATCTTAAACACGAATGATAAGTTTTAAAATTGGTTCGGTGATAACTCTCAATTTTGTTCTATTTGAAATTAAGCTATGTATTCTGAGTAAACCTATCTCTATATACATGTATGACACCGCTTTCTTTATCTGACCGAGAAATAATTCTGCCTTTATCAGCTGATAGTTTATTTAAACGCTTTATTTCCTGTTTGCGTAAAATTTAAAAAAAAATTATACTGCTTAAACGAGCGATAATATCTAATGGCAAAATTTTCGAGTTCACTTTTTAGTCATTTAGTCAGAGAAATTGATCACGCTGAATTGATTTGAGACAGAATGTAAGTTTTTCAAAATGTAAAAATATATGAAAATGTGTAATTGAACAGAACATAAATTGCTGACTTGAACGAGTCCTTATTACGTAAAAAAGGTGATTGATGTGGGCGCAGGCAAAAAAATAGTAAGTTCAGAATTCATAGGGTTTCAAAGCGTTCAACTTCACCGGTATATGCGCGTTGCAGAGCATGCCGGCTGGAGTTTTAGGACCAACCATGGAGTTACTTCCCACACCTTCCCATTCTCTAGTTCACTCTCATGCAGGGAAGGGCGATAATTGTTATTTATTAAAACATGCATTGTTCTAATGTGGCACTGGTTTTTGTGAGTAGGAAATCCGGAGGGTATTGTTGTGTACTTATATCGGAGAGTATTGTTACGCGCCTCTTACGGAGGGTATTGCTACGCACCTCTTCCGGAGGTATTGTTACGCGCCTCTTCCGGAGGGCATTGTTACGCGTCTCTTCCGGAGGGCATTGTTACGCGTCTCTTAATTGCCTGAGTTCCGCCACGGCATGTTAGAGGGGCAGTCGGTAACCGAAAGCCGCCGAGTATACTAATACGTGCTTACCAGAGTTTCCTTACTCCAGCCTTAGTGGTCTAAAGCTACTGAAACTGTATTTTGCAGCTACAGCTAAATAAACCTCAAGTTGTGTTGAAAATAAACTACACAACAATATTCGTATTGAATTAGGCGATTTCCAAGTAATATCTTAGGCATTGAATCAGTTAAACCTCCGCATTTTAGAGTCTCTTCTGATTTTAAAAGGAAAACCGGCTTTAAATGAAATTCAATCAGCTTTACCTTTACAACTAATGTAATATTGATTGTGGGCAATTTGATTTTCGTCAGCGAATTGTCTCTTATAACTTGTTTTGCCTCTCTTGTCTCGTGATTGATATATTTTGATTTACATTTGCCTACTTTTTTCTCTACTCGTTTTCAGGTCGATGATGACCTAGGAGGTCGAAGCATTCCAAATATTTTTATTCACTCTCTTAAATAAGATAATGATCTCATTGAAGACGTTTTCTTTCCGCTTATATTTATAATTCGAATTTGCAAAGGACTATCCATTAATATTGATATCAGGTTGCGATAAAGTTTGTTAAGAATGTAGAGTACGATACGTAAGGATGAGTATAGATAGGCTAATTATTTTTTAATTGTTCCTCCGTGTGCTACGTCTTAACAAAATACAAAAGAAAATTTGAGGAGGTAATTTAGAGCTTCACGTGGTGTCATTGTTGTTTTCAGCAGTCATTGCTGAGTCGACTGTCGTTAGGTTATTAGACAATAATTCAACGTTATGTTGGTATACATCGAAAAATATAAACTTAAGTATGTGTGTATAAATTGGGGAGTCCGGTTTGCTTTGATTCAAGATAGGGTGGGATAGGTTGTGGAAGGCACGTTAGATCATGGAAGGACAGGTTACGATGGGTTAGATTAGGATGTAACAGGTTAGGGTAAGATAGGTATGATTATTTAACAAAGAGATCTTGGATTTTATCATACATTCAGGCTGTAAAAAATTGTTTTCTGAAGCACACTTTTCTATTTAGCTATTCACTCTATACTCTCCATAATGCTGTCGTGTACTGTCTAAGGTATTTGTTATTTATTCACTATTTCCTATTTAGAAAACTTATTTCCTGTATCCTCTCATTTTTGACAGCACGAGTATAACAGTTTTTGGACAAAATACTCTATTATGGCGTTAGGGGAAAGTTATAAACTGAATGAATCATACTGGAGAGTTAAATAGCTAACATAAAAACTAACGCTTCAAATACTTTTTTAGACAATTACGTTCTGGGTGAAAAAGTAAGCATTAAAATTCAAATTGAGTACTGGAATTAAATATTGTACCATTTTCTTTTAAAAATACTGTGAAACCCCACAAAAATAAATTCTGATGACGATTTCTTTAGTTAATTAGGAACTTGAGCTTTCCACCAATATGAAATTTCAAGGAACTTTCTTAATAATAGAACAGTCGATTCTCGAGTTAAATGACTCCATCTTTTATGAGGTTCAAGTTGCTCGAATAGAAATTTCCTTGTTATTTATCAACATCTACGGCAACATATGAATAACTGACTCTTTTCTTATTAATTTTCCAAAGATATTAACGTAAAATTCGACGATCGACTACCAACGGAAGATGAAAAATGATGGTCAAAAGTATATGACATTTTCTGTTCAAGATCATCTCAGTGTGAAATTCACGATTTTTTAATTACATAACAATTTTTAATGAGAATATCAATTCATTGGATTTTTTATAGTATTAAAATGAATTTAGTGTTTGAAAGGGATAAAATCCTCGTCTGTACAACGTAATCCATCCACGAAAAAATAAAAAATAATATTTATTTTCTTCCATTGCATTAATTTTTGTCGCAACAGTTGTGCAATACTTTCTACGATGGATAGCATCGTGAAAGACAAAGCAGTCCAAAATTCTGCGTTCAGCGCAAGATGACCTACGGATCTGAAACTATGTGAATGAAATTCATTATTTTCCTTGCGAACAAGTGAACCAAAAAAGAACATCTGTAAATCACCGTATTTTTAACGAATTAAAACCAAAGTAAATCTTTCAGACGATGAATTTTTTTATTTCACTCGAGAAGCTAAATAAAACAGTAAACTTCAGGCTCCCGCAGCAGTCAGCCCGCATAGCAGGGCTCCATAAACCCTTGTATCTGTTTACCATTGCTGCTACATTTTGATGAACCTCTCTCCATGTATAGTGTTTCCCCTCAGGGGGATACAACTATTGTATCTATGGGATTTTTCGCTCCCAGGGGGACTATGTATGGGCCTGAGCTAAATTTTAGGTAGGCTTCCTTTTTGTTGTAATAAAATAGTTTTTTATCTATTACGGACCATCTTTTTTCGGTTCACTGCTGTCCTGTTTTTCAGCACCTACTACTTTCTTCTTCAACTTTTTCTTGTTTCATGAACTTCTTTCCTAGCTTACTGTTTCTGTGCGCTTTGTGCATAGATTCCGCGTTCCCTCAACTCCATACTAAATGGTGCCTTCCTCTTTCCTCTCTTGGAACATCTTTGTCGTGGTTAAGGGAGGCTAAAACTTTCTTATATAACATAATAATAATGTTTAGTGTTTTCACTCACATCTCCTGCATTCTCTGAAAAGAAGAGCGGATGAGAGTGAAAATGTGCACCTTCAGCAACGTATTACATCGAAAATCTTTTTGGCATTTGAATAGCCTCTCTACTTCTGTATTTGCTTTGCTCATGGTTCTTTTAAGAGGTCATATGCATACATCATCTTTCGAAGTATGCCCGGCTGCTAGCGCAAGCTAATTTACAGTATTTTTGCTTCGAAGTCATCTTCATGATTAGCTGTTAGCTAACTAATCTGAGGGCCTAATTTTTAAATAATTTAAACAATTTATTTACCACAGGTGATCCAGAGGTAGAATTTTTCCTAAGTCTAGTACAATGGACAAATTTGAGTATAGCTACCTGTGGGCCCGAACAAGTTCAGCGACTTCTAAGGCATCCTACCATCACGTTATTCTAGGGTGTACAAAATGTTTAACCTAGTTCACTCAACCTAGTTTCGCATTAGACTGATCATTGAGATAATTAACTCGATATTTTATGCTGTATTTTAGAATATAGGTCAAATCGTCTATATATAACAGTATGTTTGATAAAATGATTCAAGAGCAGACAGAAGATTGGTTATGGTACCCAAGGCAAGTTACATTATGACATTATCGTTAGTTACATGTAGGAGGCAAGATTTTGACACGGTGATCTTATACGACTAGTATTCTGATAGGAAATGAGACTCAAGATGTCTTTTGAATACTTTGTACGAATTACATTCACGGATCTCTGCAGGTATAGAGTTCCAAGTTTTGGTTTCAACGAAAGGATACTGTGTTGCGACCGGGCCTTTGAATAATAAAGAAGCATGAATTTACTTCTATTTCGGGTTAAATGGTCGTGATGACCAGTTTGCGCAGTCAGTAATTGTATTAGGCTATTGTCGCCATCATTTCTTAATGTTTTGTAAATGAAATTACAGATGGAGATTTTGTAGAGATCCGAAAGTTTCAGTATTTTTAAATTTTTGAAAGAATCATTTGTGTGAGCATTATATTCTAGGTTCTTTACCGCTCTGACAGCTCTTTTCTGCGGAGTTAAAATTTTGTTGGTTTTATTTTTATCAATTCCGTGCCATGCTTCTATTCCGTATTGCAAGTATGGAGCAATGAGCGTTCGGTAGTGCATTTGTAAAGCTGTTTCAGGCAGAAAATTTTTAACTTAATTTAGGATTCCGAAGGATTTTGATAATTTACAACTAATATGAGTGATGTGCTCTTTGAAGGTCAGATGTTTACCTATTATGATGCCCAGAAACTTACATGAGTCGGTTTCTTCGATTTCACCTTCGCCAATTTTAATGTATGGGAGAGATACATCTTTCTTGTGTGAGAATGTAATATAATTTGTTTTATCAATATTAAGGCTTATTTTATTAGCTATGAGCCACGATGAAACCTTGTGAAGTTCAGTATTTATACTCTCCACAATCATAGCAGGATTTTGGTTCGGAAGAACCGCAGAAAGCGTACTGTCATCGGCAAAAAGTATGAATTTGAAGAATGGTGTAGATTTTACAATATCATTGATAAAAATCAGAAACATGAGAGGCCCAAGAACAGATCCTTGTGGAACTCCATGGCTAATTGTCTGTGGGTCTGATTTTGCGTCGTCAATGACAGCGTATTGCTTGCGATTTGTTAGGTATGACCTGAACCAATCATATGCAATCCCTCGAATGCCATAACAGTGTAGTTTCGAGAGTAGTATTTTATGGTCCACACAATCAAATGCTTTTCGAAAGTAAAGAAATACAGAGAAGACAGGCTTTCCTTCATCTATATTAGAATAGAGGAATTGTAATTGATTTAATATAGCCTGTGTTGTTGATTTTTTTGAGCGAAAGCCGTATTGTTTATCGTAAAGAAATGATTTTTGTTCAAAATAAGAGTACACTTCTTTATATACAACCTTTTCGAATACTTTGCTAATAATTGGTAGTACGGAGATAGGTCGATAATTGTTTACACAGTTTTTTTCACCACTCTTAAAGATAGGTGTTACGCTAGCAACTTTGAGGGAGTTCGGGAAAGTGCCTAGTAAGAGAGACTGGTTGATAATATTTGATATCAGCGGGGCTACAATGTCAGCAATAACTTTGAGTACTTTAGTCGAAAACGTTTGTAACCCACTCGATTTATTTTTCATGTTGTTTATGCACGTAATTACATCGGAGGAGTTTGTAGGCGTAAAGAAAAAGGAGTTGGGTTCTCGAATATGATCCATAAATTCCAGGTGATCATTAGGTTCACTTGGAATATCATCAGCTATAGTTTTCCCTACGTTTACGAAGAAGTTGTTAAAGAGATTAGCAATTTCTTTCTTCTCACGGTATTTTACATTATCTTGAATAACATATTCAATTTTCTTTTTATCAGCATTATTCGGTTTACAGCAAGAGTTAAGGAGATGCCAAGTCTTTTAAACGTCAGTTTTGAATTGAGTAAACTTGAGCGTAAAGTAGTTCTTTTTTGATGTTCTTATCTTGTTTGTTACATAGTTTCTGAATCGGTTATATGTTTCTTTAGATATTAGCCCTTCGTAAAGGAGGGCTAGGTACGCTTGACTTTTCTTTATATTTATCACGATGTCTCTAGTAATCCAGGGCTTTTGTTTATTTTTCGGGGTAACTGTACGAGTTACAATTGGACAACACTGATTGTATGCAGTCATTATAGTTTCAGTCAACTTTACTACTGCTTCATCAATGCTCGTAGCATTATTGTTTTGTTGAGAGATGTGCAATGTATGCATTGATTCTTCTTGAACGGTGCGTATTTCTTCAAGATTTGATTCGTTTATTTGACGATATGAGTAAGTTTCAGCTCGTGCCTTGGTGCAAGCAATATAGGCATTTTTCTTAATAAGAAAAACTGGGAAGTGATCTGATAAGTCAGAAGTAATTATTCCAGCAAGAAAATCACTTGGGTCTGTCATAAAGATATTGTCAAGCAGCGTAGCACACTCTGAGGTTATTCGTGTAGGCTTTGTAATGATCGGAAGGAAGGATTGAGACTGAAAGGTTGTTAGGAAATTAGAGATTGGTTCATAGCTTTCATATTTCAGTAGATCAAAATTGAAGTCACCGCATATTATTATGTCATTGTATAAGGTCCTGTTGAACTGAGAAATAATACGATTCAGCTCATTCAGGAAGGATATAGGACAGGCTGTAGGAGGCCTATACACCGTTCCGAGCACAATGCGTTTACCATCTCTAGACAGTTCTACGAAGAGTGATTCTATATGATCCTGATTCATTGTTGCACTTGCTATGGTTCTCGAGTCCATGTGGTTAGATATATATGTGCTGATGCCTCCGCCCCGCTGGTTTTTTCTTAGCGAATGGTAACTATGATAATTTTCAAATCGAATCTTGTCTTTAGTCGAGTCATCTAGCCAGCTTTCGGTGAAGCTAATCACGTCTAGGTTATATTTAAGTTCAGTAATAGTACATTGTATCTCTTCCAATTTTGGATAGAGTGACCTACAGTTCCAACACAGGAGTGAGAAATCTCGGTCAGTTATTCGTATAGTTTCGTTGAATTTTGATATATTAGTATACCTACACTCTTGAGAGTCGTTTAGGTTTGGATATATTCTGTTCAAATGAGATCTGGGTCGATTTCCTCGAATATCTCAGGGTGATCAGCCATTCAAAATTAGTAAACAGTATGAATTAGGTACTATAAAACTTAAAACGAAATACAGAGTCAAGCTTTAAGGGATATTCCTGTCTAAAAAAACTAGCTTATGAAGTACGAGAGAATAGAGTATAAAAAAAAATCTAGTGCAATTACATGAGTACACATAAACTCAGTCCATGAGCGAAAAATATTGGAGTTCAGTATCACAACATTGGTGTAAACAGATTGCTGCATGAGGGCATTTTCACAAGTTCACATACAGCAGGTAATAAGTTTTAAAAATTATAACGACAATGATATAATCAGCTAATATGGTTTACACGTAATAATAACTTTGGTGGTAAAAAAAGAAAAAATTCACAGTAACATAGGGAGGTAAAAAATTGCTGATTGCGTTGTTTCAAAAGTTCACACACAGCTGTCATAAATGTTTACAAACACATCTGTTATACATTTGTATAGATTCAGGTTAAACTAACATCAAGTTGAGGTTAAACTGACATGATACCTAATTGAGGTTAAACTAATACGGAATTGACATATCTAATTTAGGGGAACATCTAGTCTAGTCACCCATGATCAGCTTCGATGAAATACTTAGTTGTTGCATCAGGTATTGCTCGAGGTCATCTGGCGTGTTGATCTCGCGGCGTCTTGAATCTGGGTTTCCGGGGTTAAATATGAAGATGTTTCCATCCTGTGTTCTTGAGATTCCAACGTTATCCGGGAATTTCCTTTTGGCCATCCTCAGAATGTACATGGCGTTAGCTCGTGAAGGTATGAGGTATTCGTTTATGAAGAAGAACTTTGGTTTCTTTTCTCGGCAGGCGTTGAGAATTTCACGTTTTTTGTTATAATGTTTTAGTTCAAATGCAATGTTTCTTTGATCTATGTTCCCAGTTACTGGTTTTTTCCCCATTCTTGTAGCTGACGTGATGTCAGTGTCGGAGAGGTCAATGTTGATCTTGTCCTTCAGGAGATGGCAGACGGTTTCCTTGCAGATTTCGTTCGAATTTGATTGCGGTAGATCCTTTCCAGAAATGACGAGAGTACATTTTTTGTCTTCAATAGCTCGGCGCTGATCACTTTTTTCCAACTGGTCGAGACGGGAGGCTAACCTATCTATTTTATCATTCTGTTCTTCGAGAGTTTTCTTGTGCTCTGCTTCTTTTCCCGCTACTGTTTAAACTAGTGTTTTAATGGGACTTATTTCAATTTCCATATTATCAATATCACTTTTAAAATTTATCATCCCTGAGTCGAAGTATTTTATAAGGACAGAAACCACTTCTTTGCCATCTTACGTTAGGCTAGACACATCAGGATATTGACCAAACTTCGGCTGATACTCATCGCTGTTATTGTTGCCGCAGCTGTTGTTATTGCGTTGCTTCTTGGGTCCCATCTTGTAGATTGAGAGAGTTCGTTTCCTCGTGTACGCGAGGGATGATCACTTTCACACTTTTTAAGGGAACATTTTTACACTTAGTTTGATGATTTTTTATTTGTTGTGTGTTTAAGTCACATTTGAATCCTCATGGCGAGAGTGTGTACCCATTCAGGTTAGGAGTACATTCTTTCTAGCGTTAGGCACTTTGTTTCGGAGCGAGCGCAACACACGTCCGTACCACACGGAGTCTCTGAGGACAGTGAGACACTTTTGCATAATTTTAACGCTTGAAATCGCTTCTAGGGACTGGCAACATATCTTATTACGATCAAGGGCTCGATTAAATTGGTTCATTAGGCTTAGTCACAGCAAAATAACTTTATCTTTGTTAACACTTTATTGCGCACTGGTGAATATGTGTACCACTTGGTAAATTTCTTACTTCCCTACCGGTATATATATAGAACTCTTCAACTGTTTTACTACCTTTTTCGAAACAAAACTCAGAGTTAAGGTAACACATTATCGTTCGATTGTGTTTTTCTTACGACTTTGAAAGGTTAAAAACGTATTCGAGCAGTAAAGCAAATTTTTTTCAATCCTGCTTTTTTTTAGCCTCACCAAACCGACCGTAGCAACCGCTCAAACTCAGTTAACGTGTTAATTAACTGGTGATTATTAATATCCTTGTATAGTCCAGACCTTATAGTTTCCCGACGTAGCTATTTTGAGTGTAAATACTTTTTACATTTGGCTCTACTGTCCCACTCGCAAATATAGCACTTTAATTATTTTGTACCCACTCTGTAGCCCATTAATTTAGCTACTACTTTTAAGTAAACGCGAATAAGCCTCTTATTCTCATTATGATTTATTAGGCAAGCAAGTTTCTGAATTGCCGCAGAATTACTGAGTGGGCGACTGGAACTAAAGGCATGGTGATCCCAATATGGAACAGATCAGCTGTCATTCTGCACAGGGATCCATCTATCAGTAACTAATCTCCACTAATTTGGTATATAGGTCAGCTCAAGTGCATCGATCATATCATGGTGTCACAAAATTTAAGTTGTTTTTCAGAGTTATGAATCACTGTGTTTATGTGCTGAAAACTTCCGAATAACTGGAATTAGAGCATCTCAATCCAACATGACCATGATCACAAGCGTACGGCCTTGAGTTCATTCTGTTACTAGTGTTAGATCACGAACTAGATCGTTGAGTTCCGATTGGACTATAAGGTTTTGGTTGCTTGCCAGATTCACGTAGTGTCACAAATGGCGGACATTGATCGTTTGATTCGCTGTCGTATTCACTTAGTATTATTCACTTTATTTTGGACATTTTGTTTTGATTTTAAGTGGTTTGGTTTACCATCCATTCACTGCAGCATTTCATTTACTACCTCATGAAGTTATATGAAGATATTCCAAGGTCACAGCCACAGGTAAATTAACTTCAAGAGATGGGCCGAAAATATCCGTTGCAAAATAATATTGATTTTTCTTAGAATACAAAACTATTTGAATGAGTCGATGAGTCATCGTGATTGCAGGGTTTAATCATGTCAGTAGCTGCCTTGAAAATTTTGTAGTTCAAAAGTGTTATTTTTGTTCAAAATGTTTATTACCTCAGTTAAATTACTCCTCAATTAATTTTCAAGTAAGAAAATCAATAATTTTATCTTAAATTTGTAGTTTTTCTACGTCGTAAATTACTCACTGTTTTTAATTTTAACGACTGACGATGTTGATATATTTGATAAAATTGACCCACATCTCAATCATTTGAACAGAATGCATCCAAACCTAAAGGAAACTAGAAACTTTTGCTATATTAATATTAAAAAATTCAATGAATCGACAAGAACAACCTGCAATCATTTTTCGCTATTATGTTGGAACTGTAGGTCACTTTAACCAAAAATAGACGAAATACCTTGTACTGTCATTGGGCTAAACTGTAACTTGGACGTTTTCAGCTTTACCGAAAGCTCCCTAGCTCAACTAAAGACATGATTCAAATGCAAAACTAATATAACTACCATTCAATACGTGATAATAATAAACGTGCTGGAGGCATGAGTACGTACATATCTAAACATATAGATTCCAGTAAGTTCAACAATAAATCGTGAACAGATTGAAACTCTATTTATAAAACCAATGAAAAATGGTAAACGGATTATACTTGGAGCTCTGTATACTTGGAACTCCAACAGCATGTCCGGTGTCCTTCCTGAATGAGCTTCATAGTGTTATTTCAGTTTAACAAGTTTCTTTACTCTGACACAATAATCTGCGAGGATCTCAACTACGATCTTCTAGAATACGAAAGTTGTGAACAAATCTCAAATTTCTCGAATGTTTTTCAGTCAAAATCTTTCTTTCCAATCATCAACGAAGCCTTCACATGTTTCCACAGCATCTGCTCCGCTGCTTCGAAAAATATGCAAAAGCCCGGGATTACTGAAGACATCGTAATCTATATGAAGAAACGTCACGAATACCTAACCATACTCTACGGTGCGTATTATGCCTATATAGAGAGAGAAAGAATTAGCTAAGCCTGCAACCGTAAATTTTTAGTCTCAATAAGGCAACATGGTGTTTTTACTGCCAACTTGTTTGAACAGCACTTCTATGCGTTATTCTTGTTGAGTTCATGTGACCATGCTAATGATATTTCATAAAAAGAAGCGAGAAACATGGTGGTTAAACAATTACAATAATAATAATAATAATAAGCGAGAAAC
This sequence comes from Morinoia aosen, assembly GCA_030386875.1. Classification (NCBI taxonomy): domain Eukaryota; kingdom Metazoa; phylum Arthropoda; class Malacostraca; order Amphipoda; family Talitridae; genus Morinoia; species Morinoia aosen. The sequence goes on along the minus strand of CM059565.1, from coordinate 37,039,187 downwards.
TTCATAAGTTGGATGCACGTGTGTTTGCACTTGAATTATTTATTTTGTAATGCTAAAAGTTCCGAGACTTGCTCAACTTTAAATTTCTTCGTGCAGTCTCCATCTTTCAAATGTATCATCAATCATTGATTCACAAAATGGGGCTGAATTTTTTGTTGAGCACAATCCTTTGATGTAAATCAAGACGATTTCTATCCCCTGACAGCATACAATTAAGGAGTATTAAATTGAAAATAAAACAGATCGGCAGGAAGTAAAAGGAGCTGCAATATTGCCTCATCACAGTAAATATTTATCCCATTACTCGGTTCGTACTGTCCAATATTTTGTAAGTTTTTGTTGAAATCCTTTCCCTATTTCTCTCCGGAAATAGATAAATGGGGAAAGGATATATCCCGGGTAATATTTCTAGCCGGTTTCATGTGGACAGAAAAATTAATTGATTCGTCATGTAGCAAAGGATGTACTCTTATCGGTAAGTTCGGCGTGCAGCGCAATTTTAACAAAAACGAAAGGGCAAAAACCATGTACTCTAAAGGGCAAAGGATGTACTCTTTCGTGCACTCTTGTTGCCGCGTGCTCGTCTACGTGAGGACACGAAAACATAGCGTCGAATTTCCGGACAGTCGACTTTTTCTGTTTTACATCCACAAACATCTATTTTCATTCTTTGTGTATACTTTCAACACCATCGGTGATTTCTTTATTAGTTTTATATAGGAGGCTTTTTAAACTTAGACCAAAGTAATCAACGGATCACATTTTTGCGTTTCTCTCTCAATCTTTTGTTCAACCACCGACACGACAATTATGATGCTTATAACAGCATGTTAACCATCCAAAGATTTTTGTGTAATATCTTTTCAAAAAATAATATATTGTTATACATTTTGTTAAATAGACTGTTTATCCTTTTATTTTTCTTCAACACGATTTTCTGTCTAAGGAGTCCGATAAATGCCTTGGTATTGAAACGAGGAACATTTCGGGATGGTGCGTGATGGATCTAGAGATTCAAATTATTAACGCGTCTCTTAATAGACCATTGTTCCAACGTATAAAAAATTCAACTGCTGTGATTAAATTGGTGTTTTCTTTCTGATTGTGAAATCAAGCCAATTCTGGAGAGATTCAATGAACTACTCTCTTTCCTGACAAATACTTTCCTCAAAAATTCGTGAAAGAACATCGTCAGCAAACTAAATCTCTATACAGCTGGACTCATTGCAAGAGATTTTTTTTGATGTTCATCTAATGAGCAAATTTTGAGATATGACATTCCCGTTTGTTTGAACGGATGCAATTTAACTAAACATAAAGACACATTGTTCAAAAACAAAGTTTGCGCAATGTCAAAAGTAATTTGCTCGAAATTCATGAACTTTAAGTTCTCATCATATTTTCGCATTACGGACTTTCATGTTCATTCTATTTGTCCTCAGAGGACATACGATAAAGGCAATTGGCTTATGTTGATTAGGTTTATCTACCTTATGCAATGGGAACTGGCGTTGCTGTGGGAGAAACTGTTACGTTACCTAAGGTAAAGATTGGCCTGCAGGTCTTCTGGCCCTCATGTCGACTTTGCTTTTATTAGTTTACCTACCTTCCACGTTATCTCTTCTTTGTCTTTTCTCCTTCTTCCTTCTTAACTCATTGTTTTTATGACGAAACTGTTTATTGCGGTTTACAAGGGCTTATGGTGAAGGAAAACAACTTGTGCATAGATTTTCCGTTTTATACCACCAATACTGAATAGTTTCTTTTCTTCGCTTTCTTGGGAACACCTTTGTAGTGGCTAAAAAGTCTTGAACTAACTAATTTAATAATGAACATAAGCGTAAGTCAACTCCCATTGAACGTCCCTCGTAACATTTTGTAGCCTCATCTCCTGCGAAAAAAATTCTTCGAAACTCGGCAATACAAGCATACGGCTCATTATTTTTATTTTGTAAACTTTGATACAACAAAATTATTTCCAAAATTAAACATTGAATTGGTAAACTTTCGTGTAAACTTTTCCACTTTCCCTACACATAAATTTTACCCGAGAAAAGTCGTGAGAAGCCTTATAGAGTGTATCATTTCTTTGAAAAGTCAAATAACTATCTCAATACATCTTTTGAATTACATCCGATTAAATTATTAAGGTGACACAGTCTCACTCACAATGAACTTCACGATTTCACATTAAATGTACTCGCTGGATGTAAGAGTATATATATATATATATATATATATATATATATATATATATATATATATATGTGAAAATATCTAAGTATTTTTACATGAATAAGTATGTATATTATTATACGTACATATACAGGGTGGAGTAAATCAAATGACCGAGTTCTGAAAGGCGCGCGCAACGGCTATGGTGGTGATGGTGGTAGATGTGTGCGGTCACCACCGCCGCAACCACCATCTTCCTGATGCCATCTTTAAAAGGTGAGCACACCAACGGCATTGCGATTAAAATAACAAATAATTCTGTAGGTATTGTTTTATTTTTCCTAATACCCTTCAAAACCCAGGCGTTTAACTTGCATAAATAGCCTTTCAAAACGCAGGCCCACGCGGTGTATGAAAAAGAGCAAAGGTGGCGTCGGTGCAGTTAATTTAACAACTGAAGGGACTAGAGTAATTCATCAAATATCAAACTGAACTGATTATCGAACAACTTTGGTAATATGCGCGTAATAAATTTAGTAAGCATCCAAACTTGCTCAGTGCCGGTGATCTTACATCTTAAACTCCTATTTTAGTGATAAAAACTCATTTCTGTGAGCTGCAAACTGCTACCAGCTGTTGCGAACGCATTTTCTGTACGTCCCTTACTAATTGGCCATATTTTTTCACTTGAAAAATTTTACGCACCTCGGGAAAATTGCGACGGTTTAACTGTTGTTGTGTAAACGTCAACCTCCCGTCATAACTAGAGAGTAGGGTTGTCATATGATGTTCTGTTGCTGTATTTTTTTTCTTTCCCGCCAAAACCTTGATAATTATTCCATGTTCGACATTCAGTTCCTTTTTCATGTCAGTATTAATTAGTGAACAAAGGTGTTCGAATCAAAATTCCTTATAAATCATGAATATATGCCTCGAACAATGCTTTTCGATTCTTAATTCTTTTAAATAACTGAATCGATCTATTGAACGCCTGTTTCATTTCCTTAAAATATTGTATATACATAGCAATTGTGTGTTTTGCATTCATCTATATATTGTTTTATGTTTATATCAGTTTCAGTTTATTTCAATTTATTTTGTGTCGATTAGCCAATGGCAATAAGCCTAGCCTAGCGCAATAGTTAGTAGTTGAAAAATAAATAATAGTTAATGTGCTTCCAATGTCACAAAGGTCGGTTAATAAGTCGTATTTCGTAAAGTAGCCCGTGTACGATAGTCATTTCTGCATAGCAGGCGAATGGACCCTGTCCTGCATTCACTAAGACCAATTATTATTTCTGGCGAATGAAATGAATTCTTTTCATTCATTTTCCTATGTAACCGTACATTTTTTGTTAGTTCATGCTGGCATTATTTTATATTATATCAACCCCTTTTGTTCTTCGTCAGATCACAGCTACCCCCTTACGCTTACACTCTTTTAGCCACACTATTTTACGTTCTTGTTATTTCTTGAGATTACTGGCCGCAGTAATCTAAACAATAAACCCGTTTCTCCGACCGATTTGTTACTATCCCTTACCGGGCCTTAAGCCCCATGATAGACTCGAGGGAGGTGCTACAGAAAATTAGCAACCTTCCACAAGCCTATGGCAATATATAAAGACGGGCTTAACATTACAAAGTGTATTATACGGGTCAAAGTTCAATAAAAGTCAATTTAATTACTGAAGAATATTTTTGTGGGAGGAACGCCTTGTTCGTTGTACAGAGGGTCCGTTGTGCAGGGGGGGAATCCCCCCTCGGCACAATTGATAATCCTCTCTGCACAACGAACTTTCATCAGTTTTCTCTGTTGTGCTCGTCGTAGCCGTGCGGCCATCGAACCCGCCTCCGTGTAGGCAGACCCTGGTTCGAGTCCCGGCGCTGGTGGCGATTTTCTCTGTTGGGTATAGGGGAAAAATTCCAAGCACAATACCCCACTCTACACAGGTGTCTGAAATGGGTACCGGTCTTGACCGGGGGAAAGCGTCCTGGCGTTAGTTATAAGGCATTTGAAAATCCAATGTACAAGGTGATATGTATCAGGCTTGAAATTGGAAATAAAGCATCCGTAGATGCCTTCATTCTTTATTCATTTGTGCGGAAGTCCGTTGTGCGGGGGGCTTACTGTAAGTATAATTGGCTAGGTATAGTCTTGAGACATATCTAGTTGCGCGGAAGTCCATTGAGTTAAAAAGGAATTTATTTCGTGTCGATTAGCCTATGGCAATATATACGGACGTGCTTAACATTACAAAGTGTATTATACGGGTCAAAGGTCAATAAAAAGTCAATTTAATTACTGTAGAATATATTTGTTACAAAAATAAGTAAAATAAAATAATATCTCCGTCTTAACTGTATACAAGCTCGGTCTACCTCCCCAGACGATATAGGCTACGTTGCAGTACTTAGCCATAATCGTAAATCTAAGATCTAGAAAATGTACTGTAGTATAAAGAAGAAGGCGCTCCTTAAATATATTGATATAGGGTATCTCACAGCCTTTTTTCCCTAATCCTAGATAGGCCTACATAGTTTTTAGTAAGTTGTGTTCGGATTCAAAATTCGAACAAAAACCCTGTTCGGATCAAAATTCTTGTTCGATTCATGTTCGATATTGATGAAATTGTGTTATTGAAGAGTTTGATTTTTAGAACAATGAATAAATTCCAACAATCTACGTTGTCTTTAAAGCGACATCACAGAACAAGAAAGCAACTGTTCAAGAATTATCTTGAGGCCCGCAACAGTTATTCAGAGCAAAAGTTACCGATTTATGAAGGTTGTTTCTAGACATAAGTGGTTTCTGTTCGATATTTGATGAATTACCCTATTTCGTTTCAGTCAAGCCTGAGAGTGTTACGCACGGTTGTGAGACGAATCGACGCCATGTAAAGTTTAAGATTGGTTAAACGGGAGGTACGTAATAAATATGAACACATCGAGCGTGTTAGTATTATTGGGAGAATTGAACAAAGGATGCTTTATTCCAATCAATTAAGCCTGATACATTTCACCTTGGTATTTCAAATGCCTTCTAAGTTCTAACTAACACCAAAACGCCATGACGGTTACCCCTGGTCAAGCCAGTACCTGTTTCAGACACCAGGGTAGAGTGGGGAAGTGTGCTTGAGTTCTCTCTTTAACAAACGGAGAAAATCGCCACACAGCGCTGGGATTCGAACCCACGACACCCTCACGGAAGGGTGCGTTCTTAACATCTCAGCTACGGGGAGCACAATTCGTGTGCTCTTGACGAAAGAGATGTAAGCGTATTTTTAGATGATGGATTCCCATTGGAACGATGTTATCAACCGGTGGCGCCATGTTGAATGATTTCAAAGAAAGGGACTTCATTCGAGCTTTCAGTTAATTCAGTTATATTTCACATCAATTTGAATCAATGCGGGAATTGTCGTGAATTATAAGTATTACATAAGTGTTTAAAGTATAATCTAAGTCCAAAGTTACAATTGGAATTTTTATTAAGTCACTGGGTACATGACGGAGATCTATGTCGATCTGTTAGGGTGACACTTATATAGGGGTAAAAAACTTTTTTTCCAATTTCTGCTGGGACTGGCAGCCATCTTGTGAGGTTCCACCTAAAAACAATGTGTGTAAAAATTTTTTTCAAAAATATCGATATATAGAGGTCGCTCAAGGAGGTAAAAGTTCGTAAAATTGCAATAAAATATATTTTGAGGATTTTCCGTCATATATGCTTTATATTTGGTTGTTTTGATTAGAAACTAGTAAATGGCGATTATATTTTTGTTTAATTTAATTGTTCAAGCTTGAAGATGAATTATTCCTAGCTCCCCCTCACAGTGTCGTGAGTATTTGCTGCTCAAAGGCAGGGGTCTCATGGGTGCCAATCTCCCACTCATGTTGCCTAGTTTGCAGGATCTAAGTTTGACTGCTGGCGGTTGGGAAGAATTTTCGGTGAGCCTCTACAACCTGCAATAGGTACTGCTTTTGTCCTTCATCTTTAGTTAAGGCCAGGTTGTATGTTTGCTTCATTGCCACTCCACGCTCTGCGAAGTCGTTGACCACTCGAAGAGCTTTGATACGCTGTTGGGCGTCCAAGTAAGCTGGGTCAGTATTCCAGGCAGCTGAGTCAGGGGCAAAAAAAGGTTGTGTCAATATCAAATAACTGCAAAAGCTTCATGGATCCTTTTGTTACAAAGTCTGCGATAGTTTTATTGGTGAAGGATGCGTCTCTGGTGTAAACTGTGACTCGACGTGGAGGATCCTCTGAACCTTCTTCATTATTACAGGCCTTTAGCATGTCTCGCTTTATTTCCTTACACTGTCATCAAAGAACGCCAAAACAACCAATCGTTCACTCAAGTACCACAAGTGGCGCCCCAATGAAGTAGATGTATATTTAGCTATTTCCTTATCCCGATATGCTATTAGTTCCTTCAGTAGAGCTAGGTCTTGCGTTGGGGCTGATGTTGGAATGGAGCTTTGTACTGAGAAGCCACATAGGTAGAGACGCTGAATTTCACAAATCGCTTGATTCTGGAAAGCTCATTCGCCTATTTCATTGATCTTTTCTTTTTCTTGAAGAGACTATGTTTTACGGTGTTGTTCCTTTTCTTCCCGTAGCCGGCTTCGAGACACTTTATTTAAAAGTACCATATCCTTAGAAATCATCGAGCCTCGCTTCCCTTCTTCCCGTTGTGAATTCAAGAACTGTCTGTCTTCTTCAAGATCTCTCATTGACATTGCACTTGCGCGAGCGATATCGAACAGATTTTCAAACGAGTTGACAAACTTTTTTCATTTTCCTTTTGGGTCTTTGTCGTTCGGCTTTTGTTCTTTTTCAGACTGGCCCATTCCTTGTACAAACGTAAGATGTTTCTTTTGCTCGCTGGTATTCCTGCATAGGAATTCGAGCGCGCTGCCAGAAATCTCCTAAAACTTTCAATGTATCAACTACTGCGTCCTTCCTTGTCCTCTTTTCTTCCAGATGATAATAGAGAAAAACCTGCAGCACCTGCTTTCTTGAGGGTAGCTTACTTCCTGTTATGGTTTTCTCCAGCGAGCCAAGCAAATAGATGTCTGTCTTAGATCTTGTTGACGCCATCCTAGATTACATCCAGAATGAACAATTAATATCTAGCTAATATAACCATTACCTATTTTTCAGTATCTGGAGAAAAAAAAACAAATAACAAGTTCACAATAAACAAAGCAATAAACATGCAAATGTGTTTTCGTTAAATTTAGAAACAATTTTGAATCTGTTTCGTGGAACAAATAACTAGCTATATCCGGAGAGCACTTCCCACCACAACCTCACTTACCAATGGGCACATCGCTACTGATAAACCTCCTTGCAACAGGGCTGCCACTTTTGTTTGACCAAAATAATCTAGTTTGACCTTAAAAAATAACTAGAAACATCTAGAATTAAAAATAAAACATCCAAAAATATATCTAGAAATAAATTAATTATATATATAATAAAAAATTAGTTAAACAATAGCACATAAGAATATTTGTATCATAAATTGCTTTATATTAGGCAATTTATCTTTGTATAAATTATCTAGTATCCTGATATTGATCCTAGTAAGGCTTGGTATCCAAATATTCTTCAATTTCACAAGTGTTACGAGTAGGAAGGACTAATAAGTAGTCCTTCCAAGTAGTAGCACGTAGTTATCAGCGTTGCAAGGAGGAAGGACTAATTTAGTGAAAACTGATTTAAGGAACATCAGCATTTCATTCAATAATTTCATTTTATCTACATTTTTATATTTCAATAAATTATTAATTCTTTGCACGTCTGTTAATATTGGTTGCAAAAAAAATTATAGTGCAAGATTTTTCTCATCAAAATGTATGTCAAATAATACATCAGCAGGATAGCATTTCTTACAATCTCAAAATGTGTTCTTAACTCCAGCCATTGAGAAACAATTTTTTTACAGCGGGCTGGATGGACAACCATCAAGTTTTGCAAGCTGAAGTAATTTTCAATCTATGTGAACCAATATTAATTTATTCATAAAGTGAATTGTAATGGCATGGTCTAAGAAAATTTTGCACACCAATTATGAGTTTCTGCAATCAAAAATTCCCCTTTTCTTGGTAAACATTCAGCAGAAGTATAGGATATAGCAAGCTGAAATGAGTGGCATACACATCTCATCAATGTTAAAGATGAATTTTCTTCACTGAACTTGGCATAAACTCCAATGTTGATGCCAGCAATGACACTTGTATTGTCAGTCTCTATTGCATTGCAATGATCAATGCTCAGATTCCTACTTATCAACAATTGTTTTAAGGCTGTCACAACGCTATCTGCATAACTTTCAATAATTTTGCAATTACTAAGTAAGTTGATTCGACTTTATTAGACTCATGATTCTAGCATATAACTGATACACCAAGTAGTTTCATGATTGAAATATCATTGCTTCCATCCAACAATAAACTGAACTCATTGTTGCCAATATCATCGGTCAGTCTTTCGTCGAAATGAAGCCACAATACATTTTTGATAATGTGTGTGCATTTTATTCCACGGTTTTTGAAATCATCGCTGGTTTAACAACTAGAGATAGTATGCTTTAGCTTATGAACCGTATGATCACAATTAGAAATTACACTATGGCAGCACAAAAACAATGAAATTAGTGTCTTGTTGTGGTTCATAATCTGAACATAACATGATCAGAATGTGGTTGGATCACTATTCAGACAGTTTGGTTAAGCAAATTAACAAATATGATAAGAATGAAGTAGTAACCAACTATTGTAGTGAATTCCTAATTCAAATTTACAGCAATCTATCAAATACATAGCTCAATTGTAATTCTAGCTTGAAAATATCTAGCACGCGGAAAAAACTATCTAGATTTTATAGCTAATATCTAGGTTCCAAATTTTACATCTAGGCTTAAGCATAAACATCTAGATCTAGCTATAAAATATCTCGAGTGGCAGCCCTGCCTTGCAACAACCACAACATTGCGCCATAAAACCTTGTTTTCAATTTCAGCATTCCTTTCTGCCAATCACAGGGTTTAGAATTGACCGGCTTTCCCATATATCACACTTTGAATGATATCTGCAAAAATTTGGAATGGTTCGAATTTTTACACTAATTAGTGTTAATACGTCAAACTTTGAGCTCCTTGAGCGACCTCTAAATATTGATTTAAAAAAAAAAAATGTACATTGTTTCTGGCTAGAACCTCACAATATGGCCGCCAGTCCCAGTTGAAATTCACAAGTCGAAAAATAAGTGTCACCCTAAATTTTCTGTGTCTTCCGCCTTTCTGCGTCTGCCTAAACGATCATAAGCAGCTAACCTCTGTGCCAAGTTATTCTTCAGCCACAGCATTTTTAGCGGGAGCAACCCCTGTGTGTTTATCGCGGAGCCCTACGTTGCCGCCGGAGCCTCCGTTGTGGACGTCCTTTGGCGTGATGGACGGTCTTAGTTGCACCCAGGAGATTTGGCGCCTTTGGAAGCTCCACTTTGAGAGCTGGTACCTCTGGGTCACGTTTTACTTTGCCTTGGCTCTGGACATCCCGCGATGATGGGGTAGACTTCTCCTCCTTCTGGTCGCCCTTACCTGAGCTGCGCGCCGCTCCTCTTCAGACTTCTGAACTGCTCAGCGCTGTGAGGACGTGAGTCACGGTTGCAGCTCTGCGTCTTTGCCCAGTGACTTTCTCTAGCACATTATATGAGCCTGTCTCATAATCTGTATTGAATAGGAGTTTCGCCCTCTATCTATATGTAATTGATAATTGATAAATAAGTGATGATTAATAATTGATAATTAAGTGATAATTGATAATTGAAAAATAAGTGATGATTAGGAATCGATAAATAAGCGATAATTGATAATTGATAAGTGAACAGTATGAAAGTGACAATTTCACGTAACATTAAATTACTTCTGGTCAAATTTTACTTTAATGTTGTCAACGATTTTCATAATTTCGTTGCGAAGAATCAATAAAGGAACACATTTAAGAATGTTTTACACGAACACGAATGACATTCTGCTCGCTGATGCGTTATTTTCGAATTATTTAACCTTTAAGTTGGCTTGTGCGCGCCAGGGAAGCGTGCGCCTCTAGCGTAATTTAATTAATAACGGAAGCTAACCCCCTATTACAAACGTAAAAAGGCTGGGTCGTGAGGGGTAGCCACAGTTCTTCTAGTGAAAATTATAAATAAAGGTTTCTAGTGACGTCCGTTTACATCGACTCCAAGGTGGCTGCCGCCATGGCGCCACCCGGTACCCAAGATGGCGGCAGCCATCTTGGAGTCGAGACAATGACTGCTTTTGCGCAAAAAAGGCCATTCAGGAGCGCTGTTCGTATAAATTGAAACTTAAAACACTCGAAAACTAAGCATTTGCGAGCACATTGTCATTCGTATAAAACATCTTAAAATCGCCTATATGACCTATCTATAGCAACGAAATTATGAAAATCGTTGACAACTTTAGAGTAAAATTTGACCTTACTTCTTAGTTAAAAGCTTATTCGCTTCTTATATCTGGACACTAAGTGTATTCTAAGCTTCAGTGTTTCGGTTTACCTAATCTAGCTCTCGCGTTCGTCATTCGACTGGCGAACTTCTTAACGAAGACCTAGCGGGGCTTGTTTGGCATGAGTGACGCAGCGCTAATTTAAACGAATTATGCCATCCACAATTAATCGGTTCATTTACCGTTTCAATGTTACCAGTTACCTTGCTAAAAATCTAGGCTGTATAAGGTGTAACTAACGTTTCGTTGCAAATATACTATCGTAATTTCTTGAGTTTTATCTCGCCCTGCTACAGTATTTTTGTTAGGAATGCCTTGATTTTCGGTCATAGTTCAGTACATTTTTGAAGTGGCGCACAGAAAATGAAAGAAAATTGAAATTAAATTATGCAATAAATCAGAATGAAATTTTGTTTAGTGGTTAAGGGATCAGCCTTGTATGTTGGAGACGAGGGTTCGTATCCCGGCGCTGGCGCGGCGATTTTCCCCGTTGGGTATAAGGGTAAGCTCAAGCACAATACCCCACTCAACCCAGGTGTCGGAAATGGGTACCGGCTTTACGGGGGAACCGTCATGGTGTCCTATATATAGGGTTAGTTATAAGGCATTTGAAAAACCAATGCTTAAGATCATATGTATGAGGCTTGATTGTAAATAAAGCATCCCAAAGATGCTGATGTTTGTTTTGTTTTTTTTAATCATCCGCGTAGATTAGTAAAAATGTTACATTTTATGCACTTGTCTAAAATAAAACCTTATTTTACGCTACTTTTCCGCGATTGGGGAGACTAGCCTTCGCGAGTTGTTTTAAAATATTTTAACTAAATTTCAAAGTAAAAAATACACTCTGGGAGGCCGCCCGATATTCATGAACTATAAAGGCCATTACAGACAGCTTTGTCGAGTCACAACGATTGGGAGCGGCAGACCTATTAGAGCCTCAGCTGCGCACACATCGCTTTGCCTCGTCAATCACCTTTCAATTCGAGAGCCCATGTAACCATGATGGGCTAAGGCACCCGTCTTGCGCGGCCTTCGTCTTGTGGCCGCTAGCCTCTGGAGACTTCACTTCGCCTGCACACCTGCACGCCGTAGTCTGAGTGGCAGATGTAAGTCGGGCGGCCTTTATATTCCCGATGTCTGCGGGAGGCATTTAGGTCGGTGATCCTCTGTCCGGGTTGCTAGTCAACGCGACTCGTGAATGTTTTCCCTTATCTGTGGCGGCAGCCGGGCCAGGGCTTCACTATGAAACTCTAATTTATTAAACTTAACTCATAATACTAAAATATATTTGTGCATAACACTAAAATCTATTCGTGCATAATACTAAAATCTATTCGAGTATAATACTAAAATCTATTCGTGTATAGTACTAAAATCTATTCGTGCATAACACTAAAATCTATTCGTGCATAACACTAAAATCTATTCGTGCATAATACTAAAATCTATTCGAGTATAATACTAAAATCTATTCGTGTATAGTACTAAAATCTATTCGTGCATACTGCATAGTACTAAAACCTGTTCGTGCATAATAATAAAATCTTTTTGAGTATAACACTATAATCTATAAGTTTTCCTCCAGCAATCCATGCACCTCGGGCGATCGCGAGGGTCCTTCATCGGGGTCGCCTGCCCGGGATGCTCCGCTCATCCCTTGCCTGTCTCAGTCATCCAAACGACTGCCGTTTAATTCCTCTGCAATTTTTTCCTTCGAATTTCCTGAAGCTTAACTTGTGAATCCATTCGCTGACAAAATTTAGGAGAATTAAAATATTTACGGTGTTGAATTTGGATAATTTCCTGATGATAAAATACTTACAGTAAATAAGAAACCTTGATGTTTTGAGTTAGTAATCATTTGAGAGTTATTTCTACAGCATTTACGGTAAGGTAGCTAATCTATCATCAGTATAATGATTTCAGGAGAGTATATTATACATGAAGAAGCTTTAGCGAGGAAATATTGTTCACAGGCAGAGTGGGTGCAGCAAGAAGTGCTACAAGAAAACCTTCGGAGAACATGGAGGCGCTGCTCAAAAGCACAACACGCATACGTCACAAAAAAAACATGGTTGTGCTGCAAAGCTATCCCGCCGAAAGACATTGGGTGCATAAATAAGAAAATAAATATAATTCCCTAAAAAATTCGAGGGGAGACTGGTGGGGAGGGAGGAGACGTTCAGCTCAGCCATTCCCAGTAGCAGATTTGAAGAGGATGGGCAGTGTGAACATCTTCTCTTCTGCGTTGATGACGAATGAAACTATGGACGCTGCAGCTCGAAATGCGTGACTTGAACAGGGCCGAGCGGCCGAAAAGGGAAAAGGGGTCGAAAAACCAGCAGGGCGTGTCAACTGATCGCCGAAGAGTCTCTCAAAAGTGATGATGCAGTGAAATTAATGGTCTTATTTTACATGATGGGTGCGCAGTGCTATTCAAACGTAGTATGCCAAGTCTTCAGCACCGAAATGTTTTAGTTGCTAAGCTACATAAGCATAAGAAAAATGCGGCTGTCAAGTGTTCAATTATTGTGTGCGGAAAATTAAAAATTTGGTTGTGCTATGTTGCGGGCACATTCGCATTGTTTTTAGTTAACCCACGTCATAACTTTAATTGAAATAATTTAATTTTTCAGCTAGTCGTTAATGTCCCATTTTGATCAAGCAAATGTAGGGGAAAAATTTCTCTATCTTTCATTTCTATCTATTTTTTATTTCCCTCTGATAAATCATTCATTTCAAATTTGTCTACTCTCTGATTCCCTTACGATGGTTTAAATTCCCTTATCAACACCTGACTCTCTTTACAGGTGACGTGACATGTTTATGTATGTGTGTGTTCGTGTATGCAGATAAAATACTAGCGAATATTTACTTCACCGAAGATCTTGACTTCACCTTGATTTTCAGAATTTAAAATTTTTGTCTCTCAAATCGATGGAAACAAAATATTTCAACGACTATGCCGAACTTTGATTTACTGAGCGACAACAAATATCCCAAATATCTGTCAGGTGCAGGAAAGTTACGCGAAAACACCAAAATATTGTGAGCATGATCTTCCAAATTTTCTCGCCCCCCAGATAAAGCCGTATTCCTACCGATGAGAGTTGCGGCAGCGGCTGTGACAGAGGCCCTGCAGCAGGTGCTGAGCTGCAGTGCGACCGCGCCCAGCAGCGCCCACCGCACTCCGCACCCTGACATCTGAGGGAGAGTTCGAATTTTCTTCAACCTTACTCAGTTTGTATGTGATTATTACAGGGCTCTCTAGTACTGTTCTGATGGTATATATGCTAGTTCTGCAGTCATATCGCATTTTATGGACACCAAGCGGTATCAATGTAGCTTCACATCACCAATCACCTATGAGGTGCCGATAGTGGCTGAACAATGATAATTAATATTGACATTAATAATAATAGTTACCAAACAGTCATCCCTAACGTTTGTTTTAGACTCCCGTTATTTATTCATCACATTTGAAACGAAATGAATAAAAACGAACAATACCTAACCTTGCGGAACATATTCTAATATTAACTAAAGCACATATATAACTCCGAAAAATACACATATAACGCTGTCTACCATCCACGCAGTTAGCCTTTATAGGTGAATTTTAGCCCTGGGTTTTGGGTCACCCCTGCCCAAGTTACAAAGTGGGTGGGGCGTTGGCGATCGTTACTATATACTTAACTCAGGAAAATTTGGCCCAGTGGATGTCCTAAATATATAGCAGATGAGAACATTGCTTCACATTATCTACATTTGCATTATGTAACAACGTTCAGGAATTATGAGTCATAGCTAGCTAGACAGTTTTTGACTCATCTATTGCAGCTAGTTCATCAATTTCAAATCTATTGGTAGTGAAACTTTGTTCTAGGCATTGGTGGTGAGCGTAAATTTTTTGATCCCAAATGGTTGCTGTTTTAGTATAGGCAACTATCTGAAATTAGCAGCAAGGAACTTCCCATCAGCCATAACTGGGTAGTAAAAATTTTAATGCCAAAATTGATTTTTTACTATATTAATTACGAAGAGTGGATATTAATTTTGGAAGATAATCATAAAACTATTGCGCTGATCGAATGCATTAGGAACTAAAGGAAAAATTCTATAGATACAGACTGTGCAGATAATATATTCAGGAATAATTGAACAAAACAAAATTTTTATTTTAATGAACCACTTTGAGTGGATAGAAAGAACGTCAGCGAAATTCCTCAAGCAATACGTGAATTATAATCAAACTCTGGAGTTGGATTTTTGATGTGAATTTCAATGTGAATAATCCAGGCAACGTTACGAGCGACTAATTTTTGAAAATTGTTCCAGCGCACAGGGCGATCAGAGTGGGTACATGATTTCTCATTATACGGCGTAGTTGTTACGTGTTCGTCAGAAAAAGATTACTCAGTTCTGTGCTGCAAGGGGATAAAAATGACGATCCCTATAAAACGGCAAACTCTCAGTTCCACTGCTGTCTCAATGTAGTCTCAATAGCATGAAGCAGCTGCCGTTCTGCGGCGACGTGGACGTCATGTTCCATTTACAGCTGTTTTTTCACCGGGGTTGTGGGAGCTACTTGTCAGTAACTCTATTGAGCTGGAGTAAACTGATTTGAGTAACTTGTAGTCTATATTTTAGAAGTGTAGCTTCACCCAGGATATACAGTAGTGCGTAGTGCACGTGTAGTTCATTCTGCACTGAAGTAGCTCGCTCAATTGGCTGCGCCCAGAACCGCATGAATTGCTGCTCACGAGTTAGTACTGCTCGGAAGCGACGCTATTGAATAGTCATAATACTGAACTACGGAAAACAATTCTAAACACTGCATTGATTTTAAATGAGGATTAATTACTTTCAGTAAGTGGTCTAATACTTATTACGCTGATGCTGAAGTCTTAATGCCACCGATGTGACGTTAAATGTCCTTTGCCGCTGGAAAAGCACTTGTTAACCCTTAACTGCCCCACTGGCCATATATGGCACACTCACTGAAAATGCAGAACAAAATTTATTTCTTGTCGAATTTGTGCCCTAATGTAATTTGTTATTCTTTCTGCTGGACGGCAGTTCCATCCCCATTCTGATGCTGGTGATCACCTGATGTCAGTCTAACAGCAGTGGTCGTCAGTTTAATAGCAGTTTGTGTGGTATTAGGAATATGAGTAAAAAATATGCCAGTCAAGGGTTAAAGAGACACCTTGCCTAAATTGCAAAGGGATAATCATAGCAAAACCTTGTCGAGGATAAAACAGGAAGTTTGTTCCTCGAAGGGAAAAAACTTGCCATTTCGTAGCAATTAAATACTGTCAATTGTTAAAAATTTCCTATAACAATTCTGCATATTTTCATTTAAATACAACTCACGAGGCATACTTCTTTCCGGAAAACAGCTTTACAAAGCATTCATCACCGCAGACGATTTCAAGCATGACAAATTTTGTTGCCTTTTTAATTATCTTAGTTTTGCTGCACAGTAACCCAGTCCAAATTTCATCGTCGGCTTGGCTTACCGGTAATTATCATCGGTTTTCGTCGTTTATATCGCAAGAATTCCGACGGTAAATATATTACCAGTGATCACGGGTGAATTTCAGACGCTAAAATGCCCGTCGACGATGATGACCGTTATTCATCATCGGTTTCCAGCGGTCGTTCCGACAATAGAACAACGACAACGACAGATATCCCAGTCAGAAATTTATCGTCTGACCGACGAAAATTTACGTCCGAATTTACCAGTAATTATCATCTTCTTCTTCCTATAAACCGACGATATATCGTCAGAATTAGTGTCGCGAATGTCCCCTATTATCGTCCGATTTACGTTAAATTACCGGTTTTTATCGTGAATTTTGGACGAAGACCGACGATATTAACCAGTCAATTACCGGCAGTTAAACGATTATTATAGTCGGTCTTCGTTCAAAACTCACGATAATTACCGTTGATTTAACGTTATAAATCGCTACTCTAACCACTATATTCCAGGAGATTCATAAGCAGTGCAACGATTTGTCCCAAAAATAGCGAATTGCTCCCAAAAAAATGGGCCACACCTCGTGAAATGCGTCTGTCCAATTACCGCAAATTTGAACACTGCACAAAAATTCTGAAATAACTTAATTTAATTCCACAAATATGGTAAACACTGTCCATATATTTCCCCAAGTTTCTTGCAAATTGCGATAATTGAACAGATTAGTATTACAGGGTAAAGCCTATTGCAACAAGTAACATTGCATTATTGGAAAAAATAGTTGCAATGCTGATGAATGCTACAGTAAGAAGGCTCAAATTGTCATCTTCATCGAAGAACACGAGACAATTACGATAAGTCTCACAGTACAATATATTTATTTCAAAAACGCCACTGATTTATAAATAGGTTAAAACATTACAGAAATGAGATTTTTCAACACATATATTTATTTCATTTTCAACAGCCGTCATTTGACTATTAAAATAAGTTCTTACAAAAATATCTTCGGCACGCAAAGAATTTCATCACACGTTTTTGTAAGATTCACCACTACAAACAATACGTATATAACCTTCATTTAAAATTAACCGCCACCACAAACGGATTCGTCAAACAACCGATTACTAAGAAAATTTTACCAATTTTTAATTCAATTTGCACCCTTCCATTCTTAGACATCAAATATCTACTATGACCAGCCCTCTCAACCACTACACATCTTAGTCCTTTAAACGGGATGAGACGACAGGGCCCGCACTAATGCTATCGAGTCGCAAGTAGCAGAGGGCGGAATTATCCTCCACAGCCATATCTTTTCAGAAGAAGTTACCCTCCACCTCCCGCTGCAATGCGGCTCCACGTTTGTTCCTCTATAGGATTCTTAATTTACTAGATATTCACATCATAAACAAATGAACAACTGAAATTTTTCAAATGAAACTTTCCCATAAAACTGGTGCTATTAGGCACAGAAATGTAGTGCCGATACATCCTGTTCGATTAAACGAAAATAAAATCCGTAGAAAAAATACAACATACTTTGGGTTCTTTTTGGTACCAAAAATAGATGAACAGATGTCACAACAAATCAGAACGATCAGTAAGTGCTAGTATCGAATGAACTCGTTAATTCGTGAATGAAAATATTATTTTCACATCCGTTTTTTGACATTCCTGCCACAGAAATTTTCGTAATGCCGATCCCTTATGTTCAATAAAACACAAATGAAATCCGAGGACAAAAGCGAAAAACAGTGGGGCCCTTTTTGGTACCAGAAATTGATGAACAGATCCGACATCAAGTTAGTACGATCAGTAAAGACTAGTTCAAGACCAGATTTGATAATAGTTTAGTTTTAGCCTCCCTAACCGCAAAGAAAAAAGGGTATCGAAGAGAGGAAAGAGGAAGGCACCATTTAGTATGGATAATAGGGATTGCGGAATCTATGTAGAAGGGGCCTAGAAACAGTAAGTTTAGAAAGAAGTTCATGAAACAAGACAAAAGTTGAAGAAAGTAGTACGTGCTGAAAAACAGGACAGCAGTGGACCGAAAGAGGTCGGCCTTAACATAGCAAACAAAAACTTCTATGTCAACAAAAAGAAGGCCCACCTAACTCTTAGCTCGGGCCCTCACACCTTCCCCCTAGGAGCGCTAATTCCCATACATACAATGATTGTATCCTCCGTAGGGTACAACTAGTTCCAAATGAACTCAATTCGTTGATGCATATGTTATTTCGGCATCCGTTTTTTGACATTCCAGCCACAGAAATTTTTGTAATGCCGATAATACCTCATGTTATTAACCTGCAAAGTATTCCACGGAGGCCGGCACAAGAATGTCAACGCATTCGTGAAGAATTCTAGAATTACAGAAATTAGTTACACAAATTATATCCAAGTCCTTTCACGAGTCATCCTGTGTTAATAATAGCATAACAGCGAAAATTTTGTGTTACGATTGTTAACAGGTACGTACTTTTGAATTAAATGAACAACTGACAGATACACCCTACTATTAAGACTGCCAAGTCAGTCACAGTGTTTCCAACTCTATAGCGCAGCAAGGAGCTAGATTTCTAACAGAAATCCGCTAGATAATTGTTGAATGATATATTTTGTTTAGACAGTAAATTACAAAAAATAATAAGTCAGCATAGCACGTTAATCATATTAAAAGTTACTTGCAAGTATGGACTAAATTGATTAAATTATTATTATTATATAAGAAAGTTTTAGCCTCCCCTAACTGCACGACAAAGATGTTCTAAGAAAGGAAGGAGGAAGGCACCGTTTAGTATGAAGTAGAGGGAACGCGGAATCTATGTACAAGGTGCACAGAAACAGGAAGCTAAGAAAGCAGGTCGTGAAAAAAGAAAAAGTTGAAGGAGAAAGTAGTAGGTGCTGAAAAACAGGACAGCAGTGAACCGAAAAAAAGGTCCGTAACAAAACAAAAACCTATTCTATTTCAACAAAAAGGAAGCCTACCTAACCTTTAGCTCAGGTCCTCACATAGTCACCCGGGAAGCGCTAATTCCCATAGATAAAATACTTGTATCCCCCTGAGGGGAATTGATTAAATAATAAAGTGTTTCTTCATCGGCGATTGAGCGTGGCAATGCTAATAAATTCATTGCTATGGGAGAAACGTGATTGAATGGATTGTTGCCTGCAGCATTGTTAGATTCAGTTACTTCTACCTAAAGTTCTGTCGGGGATTCAATATTCTTCGACTGTAACAATCTCAGTTTGTTTCACGCTACTTCATTGCTTTTTATTTTTCGTATTGTAGTTATGGCAGAACAAGTCGCTTGCCTTTCAGCTAATTGAGGGAACCAATTATAGGTTTATTCGATAATAAAATCTACATTTCTTAGCGGAGCTTCTGCTCAAGCATTAGATACTGACCATTGAATTGAGTGGCACAAGCATCAGACCGAGTTGCGTCGAAACATCCTTTCTCAATGGTTTGCTAAAATACCTCACCAGGTAATTTATTATCTGATGTATCAGTGCTTTCAGCAATTAGTGTGTTCAACTTTTCACATATATATCAGCACACAGTTTACTGACAAAATGAAGTGCAAGAACATT
This sequence comes from Morinoia aosen, assembly GCA_030386875.1. Taxonomy (NCBI): domain Eukaryota; kingdom Metazoa; phylum Arthropoda; class Malacostraca; order Amphipoda; family Talitridae; genus Morinoia; species Morinoia aosen. The sequence goes on along the minus strand of CM059565.1, from coordinate 37,019,393 downwards.
CACAAAAAATTCCCTGTACTTGCTGAAATGAAGTTTGATACCCGGTTCTGCTTTACAATCAGTATGCTGAGATATCAGCACACAGTTTACTTACAAAATGAAGTGCAAGAACATTCACAAAAAATTCCCTGTACTTGCTGAAATGAAGTTTGATACCCTGTGCCGTTTTACAGTCAGTAAATGAACTGCAGCACACTCACGACAGATGGTCAGCAATCGCAGAGGAACTACATTCTGCGATATGCAAACATAATTTACCCTCTGTTGCACTCTGTAGCTTCCTCAAAAGCTGTGATTTTCGACTGACGAACACTCCAGGCAACATGCGAAAAATTAATCGTGTTTTTGGCTCATCAAATTTTTCAGGGCACACAATTTTGCGTTTATGGTACATTTACAATAGTCCCAAAATGCATTTGCATTGTAGGCAGCCTCTACATTCAGGAAAAGATTTCCAACTTTTCCGGAAGTATCATGCTTAAGCACAAGTGATTACGCCGCACTCTCTACCCCACACGCTTCTCACCACAACCAACACATGAATGGCTGCTGCTGGCATGGAATGATGTCGCCGAAAAAACGTTACATGTACTGAACTTGACCGCTAGAAATTGTTACATCATTAGTTGAATACATTTTTCTATAGGTATAAATAATTGCGCCTATAATAGGAAAGTAGGTAAATTAGAGCCAAACCGTACTTCAAATACTCTGGTTTTTCCGCCAGGAGCTAGATAGTGATTTTTAGGAGCTAGATGAAATCTCAATACTCGAGAACTAGCTGGAAATCCGCTAAATTGGCAACACTGTCAGTTGCCTTTCAGTTTTTCCAGTATGAAGGTTGGCAGCGACAGCACGCATGGGGAACGGGTGGGAGACATTAGATGGTGGGTTAGGGTTTTTTTTGAAGAGGCGGGGAGGGAGAAGGGGCGTTGCCCCGAGAAAAGCACCCTCCATCTAAACCCAGCTTGAGGAAGGAGCATCATGACCTGATGTCGACGGAGCTAGGCAAATAAGGGAGTGAGAGGCGGTCAAAGTAAGCGATGAAGAAGCAAGTAGCCTTTGAGGAAGTGCACTGGTTTTGTCCGGCCACTTTTCTGATTCAATCCGTCGTCTCTGAGCCAGCTCAATCGTTGCAACGAAGCAGAACCCCTTGGATGCCTGACGCCTTCAGGTTCTTATCTTCATCATACCCGACTCCAGCTAATGCATCTGATGAATAGAATTTATTAGTAAATATTACCTGTGCAAGTGAAAACAAAATAAAATAAATTACCACTTGCTGAATGACTGTGTTTGGAGCAAGCCAAGCTAGCTTTAATTGTGATCTCAACATTTGGCCCATCAGGCTTTGGCTGCCATCGGAGAATAAGTCGATTACCACCCTGAATACAAAACTTGGTATCGGTAACCTATTGGACAGCTGAGCGTTAAGTTATTGATAATTTATTTTTATAGGAAACTTTGAACCAATTTGGCTTGTTAAATTTGAAGAAAATGATGTGTGAATAAAACAAACTGATATTGAAACGTAACATTGAGGACTGACGTCCATGCAATGCTCAAATATACTGAAGAATAACCAATTGTTGAACGAAAAAATAGATTATTCATATTAGCATTTAATTATCGATTCTGCCCACTGCAATGCTAATATGTTTTCAAATGTTGCAACCAATCTGCCAGTCATTGTTACAACAAATTAGTATCAATAAATCCCTTTATTTGCATTACCATGACGAAAGATGATTATTAGTTTGTTTAAGCCTTCCTATCCGCAGCCATATTTATGCGATGCAAAGAGAGGAAGGAAGAAGGCACCATTTAGTATGGAGTCAAGGGAACGCGGAATCTATGCCGAAGGGGCATAGAAACAATAAGTTGAGTATGAAGTTCATGAAAAAAGATCGAAGTTCAAGAAGAGAGTAGTAGGAGCTGAAAAACAGAACAGCAGTGAACCGAAAAAAGTAGGTCCTTAACATAACAAAAGCATTTTAGTTCAACAAACTGAAGGCCTAACTAGCTTTTAGCTCGGGCCCTCACTTTTTCCCCCTGGAAGAGCTAATTCCCATAGATACAATAGTCGTCTCCCCCGGCGGGGTATTACTATAATGGAATGCCATTTAAGATATCAGTTAGATAACATGTTAGTTTAAGCCTCCACCACCTCTAAAAAGATCGTTTCGAAGAGAAGGAGGGAGGCACCATTTAGTATTGAGATAAGGGAACCCGGAATCTATGCAGAAGGGGCATGGAAACAGTAAGTTGAAAAAAAGTTCATAAAACAAGATTTAAGTTGAAGATGCCAGTAGTAGGTGCAGAAAAACAGGGCAGCAGTGAACCAAAAACTGGTGGTCCATAACATAACAAAAAAATTCTATTCCAATAAAAAAAGGCCTACATAACTCTCAGTTGTGCCCTCACACCTTTTCTCCATGGGGGTGCTAATTCTCATAGATACAATAGTTGCATCCCCCTGAGGGGAAAGATATTAGTTAATGAACGAAAAGAACTGTGTAAGCTTACACGAACCTTATACTAACTCACAGGTGGAATGCTCCTTGAAAGAGATTTTCATCTGTAGACGAGCTTGTCCTAACACAGAGTAGCATATTTCCTAGGCCACACCACCGTCATGACGTCATGGTGAGCTGGTGACGTGCGGACTGACACCCAAACATCACTGAAATTAAATAGAAATTAAATAGAGCATGTAATTGTGTGTGATAAATCAAAATCAAACGCGCTCCCCATTTTGGAAACTGCCTAATTGCAAAAAGAATGCAGCTTTGTTTGTAAAAACCTTTTTACTACACCATACCATATCATACTAAATAAAGAATGACCAGGACATTTAGACATCTAAATAGGATCGAGATTCATGCCGCTTTTACCTTCACAGGAAAGTTTTCATGGATTGTTAAATTCTAAATAAACGGCGGATAGGCCAGTCAGTCCAGCCTTTGTGCAATAATTCCTAGCCTCTGAGGGTAGGTACTGCAAAGAAAGCCATCACAGCGTAATATGTTATTCACTCTGGTAATGAAAAGCTTTACGTGTGCAATCACTGACCAGCATCACATTTTCACAGTACTTTTCAACAACTTTATGCTTTTTGCCTACTGAATGCAGTTGGAAATTAGCATCTTTGATATCATTTCCATGATAAGTTTTAATGTTTATCCTTATTCATAAGCAAAATTAAAATTTTCAAATTGATTCCACACACAATAAACCTGGAAAGTAATTTCTGATTATAAATATAGTGTTATATGTTCCTCATTGGAAAAAAATTCATTTCTAAATTTTACATTTGCCCGAAATCATCAAAACAATTCAAACAAACATTATGCTGGGTGTCTTCTTATATTTCCGTTCCAAATTTTACTACTTTTTACAACCTCTAACAGCAAAAAATGAATTCCGAATTTTTACAAAATGAATGTTGTCCAAATGTGCAGGATGTAAGAAATCATCCTATAATGAGTAGTTTGAGTCAATAATACATGCCATAGCATGTGTTCAAAAAAACTTCAAGTTGATTAATACATAAAATACTAAATTAGAAACTTATTACTAAATGAAGCGTTCAATGCATAATTGCAAAAAATACCCAATTTTTTATGTACCCCTTCCCAAACAGACCTTAACAAATCTTTGGCCGAGACCCTGTCTCATTTTTCAACAATGAGAACAGATCATATGCAAAAAATAAACTGACTGGAAATTAGTAGACACCGGAGAATTGTCCAATCCTCTTACAGGAACATTTCCCACAAACTGCAGCAAATATCTGATTCTGAGAGAAAAGAATTTTTGAAAATCAATCTTCAAACTCTATGTGCATATTTACTTTACGTTCCATTTTCAGTGAATTATCCCGCTTAACAATTTTTTACAACCCTGACAGGTAAAATAAACCCTCAAGGCAAATTTCATTACTACTTTCTTTTTTGCTGCATTTCAAATTTTTTTACTTTTTACTACCTAGTAGACACCTTGTTATGGGAATGAAAGAAATGTCCGATAATCAACCCAAAGCAATAGTATTGAATCATAAGAATTAAATACTTCACATTTCAACATGACAGGTCTTAATTTACTTGAGGTATCAGCAAAGGCTTCATTGTGTGAATTGCATGAAAAGTAACAATTGTCTCTAGCATCAGACTCAAGCAAATCTAGATGGATTTCACTTACTGAGTTTCCAAAGTTTTATTGACTCTGGGCTGTTTTTGATGGGAGTATCACATTGAATTTTGACAGTTAAATGAAACAGATTTACTGAACAAGTCTAAGCGTTTATCAGGATGTGAAAAAGAATTAGAGGGAATTAAGAGCTGTTCACTTCATTTCCATTATTGGATGATTCTGAAATTAATCAATCATTAACACAAGGTTGGGAGACATTACCAAATACATCTGGGCAAGTGTGAGAAACTAGATCATTTATTATTTAACTTTTCAACATTAAAAACCTTTCAAGAACATCATTGGAAGAACAATGGTAAGAAATTTACTTTGCAGATTTTTATTGATTTATTTTCAATAGTTGAAAAATTCCCTAACTCTGTAGTCTATAGAAAAGCAATATTTTTATTTACAAACATCTTCAGGCTGAAAATACATATAAAAACACATACAGTCACAATGATAAAGTGCAAATATAATACCTAAAGCCACAACATACAGAGTGATAATTTTGAAAATGACAGCACTGGAAAATGATTAGAAGCAAAACTTGCACCACATTAATAAGTGCTGGTGAGACTATATCTTTTTACTTTATAATTAAAAAACTCAGGCTTTATTTTGACAAGCTCGGGTTATATTTCGAAAAGCTCGGGTTACATTTCGAAAAGCTCGGGTTACATTTCGAAAAGCTCGGGTTACATTTCGAAAAGCTCGGGTTACATTTCGAAAAGCTCGGGTTACATTTCGAAAAGCTCGGGTTACATTTTGTAAAGATCGGGTCACATTTCGTAAAGATCGGGTTACATTCCAAAAAGCTCGGGTTACATTCCAAAAAGCTCGGTTTTTATTTCAAAAAGCTCGAGTTTTATTTAAAAAAGCTCGGGTTTTATTTAAAAAAGCTCCGGTTTTATTTAAAAAAGCGCGGGTTCTATTTCCAAAAGCTCAGGTTTTATTTCAAAAAGCTCGAGTTTTATTTCAAAAGGCTCGGGTTCTATTTCAAAAAGCTTGGGTTTTATTTCAAAAAGCTCGGGTTATATTTTAAAAAGCTCGGGTTTATTTCAAAACGCTCGGGTTTTATTTCAATAAGCTCAGGTTTTATATTTATAACTAGGTCACATATTTTGAAAAATCTCAAGTTCAATTTAAAAAAACCTCAAGTTCAATTTAAAAAACCTCAAGTTCAATTTAAAAAAACCTCAAGTTCAATTTAAAAAAACCTCAGGTTCAATTTAAAAAACCTCAAGTTCAATTTAAAAAACCTCAAGTTCAATTTAAAAAACCTCAAGTTCAATTTAAAAAACCTCAAGTTCATATTAAAAAAACCTAAAGTTAAATGTAAAAAACCTCAAGTTCAATTTTAAAAAACCTCAAGTTCAATTTAAAAAAGCTCAAGTTTAATTTAAAGAACCTCAGGTTTACTGTTAAAAACTTTAGGTTCAATGTAAGAAATCTCAGGTTCAATGTAAGAAACCTCAGGTTCAATGTTAAAAACCTAAGGCTCAATGTAAAAAACCTCAGGTTCAATGTGAAAAACCTCAGGTTCAATGTGAAAAACCTCAGGTTCAATGTGAAAAACCTCAGGTTCAATGTGAAAAACCTCAGGTTCAATGTAAAAAACCTCAGGTTCAATGTGAAAAACCTCAGGTTCAATGTAAAAATCCTCAGGTTCAATGTAAAAAACCTCAGGTTCAATGTAAAAAACCTCAGGTTCAATGTAAAAACCTCAGGTTCAATGTAAAAAACCTCAGGTTCAATGTAAAAAACATCAGGTTCAATGTAATAACCTCATGTTCAATGTAAAAAACCTCAGGTTCATTGTAAAAAAGGTCAAGTTCAATATAAAAAAGTTCAAGTTCAATGTAAAAAAGTCCAAGTGCAATGTAAACAAGTTCAAGCTCAATGTAAAAAAGTTCAAGTTCAACATAAAAAAGTTCAAGTTCAACAAAAAAAAGTTCAAGTTCAACATAAAAAAGTTCAAGTTCAACATAAAAAAGTTCAAGTTCAACATAAAAAAGTTCAAGTTCAACATAAAAAAGTTCAAGTTTAATTTAAAAATGCTCAAGTTTAATTTAAAAATGCTCAAGTTTAATTTTAAATGCTCAAGTTCAATTTTATATGCTCAAGTTTAATTTTAAATGCTCAAGTTGATTTAAAAAATTTGAAATTGATTTTGAAAAGCTCAAGTTCAATTTAAAGCACCCAATTTTGATATAAAAGAGGTCAGGTGTTATTTATAAAAGGTCAAGTACATAGGTATAGGTAAACAATTTTAGAAACATTAGATTTTCAAAATAATTCTGTTACAAAATATACTTGCCATATTTTAAATTATAACCTGTATTGAATTAAACTTGTGCTTTTTAAAATAGAACTTAAGCTTTTTATAAGCGTAAATAAAAAAGTGTAGGTAACAGTATTGCTCTAGGTGTAATACTAAAAAATATGTTAATACTGTTACCTAACCTTACTAAAGTAGTACATATTGCTGTGGTACAAATTTAGTTTCTAGTTATTTTCTTGTGTTGTCATTTCTAAAATTATTACTTTGTCTGATGTAGCTTTGAGTATTAGATTTGCATTTTATCAATGACTGAAAATATTTTTCTGTATCATTTTAGCCTGAATATGATGTTCCTATTTTAAAACGTCACTTTTTATAGACTACAGAGTAAGAGAATTTATCAACAATTGACATTGTTTCAATAATAATATGTTGAGCGAATTTATTACTGCTTTAACACACAATGAAATGGAATGATTTGATAAAGTTGGAGATTTTGCCCAACTAATTCCGATTTGCCATTAGATTGAGAACAATTTCCGAATTAATAATGCTCATGACAATCCTCAAATGTTTCTACTGCACAAGCAATCAAGAACATAATTTCAGCTTCTGCAAAGACATTGTAGATAAGTAGTGGGATGTCAGCATAGCATATCAGAAAGAAACTATCAGTAGAAATAAGTTGGAGTGGGTGTGAGAAAATATTAAACTCAATTTTTCCCCAAAAAATATTGCTGGTGTCCATTAAAAGTGTGTTTCAGAAATACACCACACCTCGTCTCTAAAAACACAACTAAGGTGAGTCAGAATATAATTTGTAATGTCAACACATGTTAAAATAAGATCTTACCAACTTCATCATTTTTGACAATTTTATGCAGTTGGAAAATGCTCTCAATGATGCCTTATCTGTAATAACTTTTTGTATATAAAAATAGAATACTAATACGCATATACAAATAATTCTCACAAACAAATATATTCCTAGAACGTAATTTGGCAAACGGTCTGGAAAGAACCATTACCAATTTTCCACTTTTTGGAGCCTAAGCATGGCTAGTTAGATCAAAATAAACAACTTTTCTTCTATGCACTTTCTGTCGCAAATTAGTATTCAACGAGTTAAAGCGGTAGGTTTAGTTTGGGTCCTATGTAATTCATTATTTGCCAGCCCCACAGAGCCTCAACCCACTTCTAGGATCTTTAATTCCTAACAACACAATAGAAATTATCACCCATAAATAATAAGTTATAACAGTATGTTAACTTTTGTCTTACATGGTAGGAATGCGCTCAATCATTCGAGCGCATCGGAAGGGAGAGTCCATTATTGTCTTGCCATCCAACGCGCTCGGTGAATTAATTTCCGTTTCAAACACTAGAGTTGCGGTCAGTAATTTACCACTATAACTCGTCAAATACTCATTTGCGACGAAAAGTGCATGGAAGAAAAATTGTTCATTTACATCTAATTAGCTATGTTTGGGCACCAAAAAGTAGAAAATTGATCATTGTAATCTCCTGAACATTAACCACTAATTTTCTGTAATGATTACACAAGGTTACTCTCCACCAGTCACCAGAAGGAAAGTCACTTTGAAAATTTACATTTATACTGAAACTAATCTAAATAATGATTTTGATCCAATGAGACACATTACCTTAATATTCAACAAGTGAGCATTGAATGCTTCACATTTCATCATAATAGGCATACCAGAGCAGGACTCAATGGTAATATTTTTAGGCTATTATGCACCATTATCAATAAATTTTTAGTCTCTCAGAAAACAATTTGCACCGTCACAAATACAAACAAAATTGGCACAAGCAAGTTACCAAAAATTTCTAGAAGGTAACTATCAGCACAAATAAATCTAAGGGTAGAAATTATTTACAATTGAAATTTTGCTCAAACCATGATTTTCCTGGCATGAATCAGCAGCTCGATTCAGTTACACACCCATTTTCATCCACACTATTTTAAGAAAGGCAGCTGAAATGAATAATTAATGACACCAAACAACTTAGGTACCTTCTTTATACATTAATCCTTGTTGATTGCAGTAGAGTAACTTGAATGGTAACTTTGATGTGTGTACACATATAAAAAGCAATTTTTTCTTGAGAATGCACAGAATAATTTTGAAGTCTCCCACGTTACCATTTAAACACATCAAAATAACTTAAAACGCCAACATTAAGGCAATTAGATCTTGGTTCCAATATTATAAGCTATGAAATTTCAATGTTTAGACATTGATACTTTGAAGCATTCCAAACAGTAAATAGTATGAGCGCTCAAACTTGTAGCACCACAATGACTCCACGCAATGAACAACAGCTCAAATGCAAGTCCAACAATCACGGAGGTTTCAATAATTTTTGCATGTGGATTCACTCATTTAAAAATATTTCATTATTAAAACCTGGGAATTTACAAAGGTAGGCTTGTATTTTTTTATATGTTCGTTTTCGATCACCTCACATAAAATTATTTCATTAGAAAATAGGTCAATAAGGTTTAAAATTGTTACAAACACGAACGTGATAAACAATTGTACTCTCGTACTCTAACTCTTTTAAAAACTGACAAGCCGCATCCGGGACGGTACAGAAAGTTTTGTGGAAACTACAGAAATTTCTTGAGCACGCAGTCAAAAGACTTAAGTTTAATACTCGTAACTTTTGAAAGAATGCACCGATTGACTTTAATTAAATTACTCTCAAACGAAAGAGCAAAGCATTACGCTGAAAGAAAATGCTTTGACCGACAGGCCGCAGCCGAGACGGTTCAGAAACGGTTATGTTGAAACTACAGAAATTTCTTTAGCGCGCAGTCAAAAAACTTCACCATTTCACTTGTAATATAATGTATAAAGTGTAAAATTAAAACGCTTGAAATTAAATTCAAATCCTTTGAAGCCTTAGTTGAAGAATTTCACCTTCATATTACAATGTATAAAATTAAAATGTATGAATATTGAAAAGTTGCATACGAAAATCCAATTGAAAGCTTCGGTTTTTTAGATCTAAGCTTCGAATAAAAGTTTTCAATTTCCCAATAAAAGAACTAAAGCTCAAATTACATCATGTGAAGATTACGTAAACTAATTTCATTTGACCACGGGTAATACATAAAATAATTTTATCTGACTTGTCATTGATTAAACTTATTCATGGACAAACATTGACGATAGATTCAAATAATGAAGTATAGTCTGAAAAACAACAGTAGTTTTACCGTGGTATTTCTACGGTAAAAATGACAGTCAGAAATCGACGGTAAATCACGGTCATCATCGTCGGCGTGCCGTTTTAGCGTCTAAAATTACCGTTGATCACTGGTAATATTATTTACCGTCTGAATTCTTCGATAAAAGATGAAAACCGATCATAATTACCGTTACGCCGGCGATAAAATTCTGACTGTGTACGGTCTTTTTCCAGACTAAACTACATAATTTGAAATTAACGGTAATACTTGATAGGTTTAACGGCACACGTTTAAGTCTGATCAATGGCAAGTCAGATTAGATTATGATATGCATTTTTCATGGTAAAATTAAGTTATTTTACATTACCTGGGTATGTACGATTTAATTTGAACTATGTCTTTTTTACTTTGAAAGTTGATATTTTCAATTCGAATTTATAAGGTATTTCAATTCCATCTTCTCGTATTTTTGTAAGATTTTTATTCATGTAATATTATTTTTAGAGACAGTAATATTGAGTTTAGAGTCTTAAATTTATGCTCCGAATGTTTTGAATTCAACTTCAAATGTTTAATTTCAACTTTTTATACCTCAAGTTGAAAGTAAAATGATTAAGTGAAATAATGCAAGACCAATACGATGAATATATAAAATACAAACATTCCCGCTAAATAGCTTATTTGGGCATAAAGGAGAAATGTTGCATGTGAGAAGTACATTATTTTATTTTGATTCAAACGAACCAAATGTATTTCTTACTTAGCTAAATCTATAACTCAAGCTCTGAGACGTTTTTCGTTTTTATGGAGTTAGAATACCATGGTTCAATTGTTAAAAACACGTTCGTATTCATTACAATCCTAAACCTGAATGCCTTATTTTCTGCTAAAACAATTTAGAAAATGGAAGCCATATACCTTTATAAATTCCCAGCTCCCATTAATGAGAATGTTTTCAAACTGTTAAAAATTCTCAAAAGAAAATACAATTTCTTTGCTTTCAAATTACTAAAAGAAAAACATTATTGGGAGCTTTGCGTAACTTGCATTAGAGCTTAAGTTTGAGCATTGTGCCTGATAATGCAGTTTTGCATTGCAGTGTTGTTGTTTATTGTACCGTCCAAGTTTGGAACGTTAATACTGTTTTACAATGTTTCTATATCTGTATATATATATTTTGAAATTACAAAAATGAACAGTTTTTGTACACCCAGATTCATTTGTGCTGATAGTGACTTTCTGGAAAGTTTTCTTAAGTTATCGTTTTGATATTGCTTTTGTGAAAGTGCAAATTGTTTCCTGGATGAGAAAATATGCTGAAATATGTATTGTATGTATCATAAAGTAAGAATATCACCCACGAATCCGGCTCTAGAAGACATAACATAATGAAATGTGGTACATTTAAATATCATTCACTGAATACTAAGGCAGTGTTTCACATTAGATCATTTTTTTCCAGAATATTGATATGAAAATGGTTTTTATTTATTTCAGTGTGAATTAAAATTTTAAAATGGCTTTCCTTCTTATGATTAACATAATGTTCTAAATTTACTACAGGTAATTACCTTCCAGTAATATATTTTGTGTTGGTAAAATGTTTTTTTGATGTATATTTGTTATTTATGTGTAAATATAGACATAAGAACTTATTACCGATAAAACATCTAAGGAACCAGTTTCCAACAGTGTAAACGCCAAACGTTCATTTGAAGATTCGTGTCCCGCGGGTTTCATAAATACAAAAGGAACTCGCGGCTCTCCATGGTTTAGGGATATCGAGCTCTGTAGGGAGGTGTGTAGTCCTAACGCATTATTGTTGGGGCTCGCGTGGGGACGGGCGCCTCGTGCAACCGCCTCCGCTCGAGCCCTTCGTGTCAGTTAGCGATATAATTACGCTAATAATTTCAGTGCTTGTATTTCTTTTTTCAGACAATTTCCATCAATATTTGCGACTATTATATGTTCACTCCATAATTTCTATCCGTTATTGGTAACGGTATTTCCCGCATGTGCCTGTATGTATGGCAACGAGCAGATAAATGAGGAAGTGAACTTGTACGCATTTATTGAACCAAACCTATGGTGCATTAGGCGGCTCAGAGAAAACGATCGTGGTAAAGTAAAAATGAAAACTATTGAGGATGAAAATTCTGCCCCTTTAAACAGCATTCAATAATCAAAATTTATAAAGTTATTAACGACTTGCTTTAAACGTAGGGTAACATTACAATTTCTATTCTGAAATATCTTTGCTGCATTTCTTTTGTGATAAAGTGTGGTTGAAAGTGGATGTATTTTTGAATCAAACTTATAATTGACAGCAGAAATGTCTTGAAGGAAATGTTAAATATTAAAATTTTCTCTAACTTTAACTCATTTGTGCTGACAGTTGCTTTCTAATATACCTTTGCTAACTTGCTACTACCAATCTACAAAGTCTTTGCTCATGCACAAGGTATGTTATGAATTTTCTATGCCATTGAGGCATAAGAGGATAGTCATAAGAGATAATTCAAAAGAGTGTTTCCAATCTAATGATGACAGATATGAATTAGAGTGTCATACCTACCCTAATGAACTTAGTTCTGACACTAACCCTTGTGTTTACAATAAATTGATCTCAAAATTATCCAATGATACAAATGAAGTGAACAGATTGGAGTTGTTGAGTCACTTCCTGATAATAGCTCTAACTTCTTCAATAAATCTGTTCCAATGTAGAGTCAAAATTCAAAATGTGATGTCGCCATTGATAAAAGTCCAGAGTGAATTAGTAAAACTGAAGAAACATGTTTGAGCACAATTGGTGATGTCCCTTTAGATTTGCTTGAGTCTAAGCCTAGATTCAGACCTCAATTTCTTAGTGATTGCTGTAATGATGCCCTTACAGATACCTCAAGTAAAATATTATTTCAGGTCTGTAAGACTCATCGTGATGAAATATGAAGTATTTTACTCCTATTGATTGAATACTTATTCAATATCTTGCTTATTGGATAATCCTTTCATTCTCATAATGATGACATTGGAATTGTTTTGATGTTTCAGTGTAAATATTAACATTCAAAATGAATTTCCCTTCGATGAAAAACATGCAATCCTATGCATTCATACAAGAAAATATTTTCCAGTGATATTTTTATGTTTGTAAAATATATATATAAAAGCAAATTTTGTGTATGAATAGTAATAGACATAAAACTTATTATAGGAATGACATCAAAGTTACCAGCTTCCAACAGCTGTCAATAGTAGCGAGGATAAAGTTATTAGAAGTTACTGAAAAGGAGTGAAGTTGGTCAGTGATTGCACTCATAAAATTTATCATTAATTTGAGGGTAATACTAATATTAACCCTCCTCAGAGGGATACAACTATTATATCTATGGGAATTAGGCAATCTCAATTTTCAATTAGGCAATTCCCAAAATGGGGGGCGCATTTGATTCCGATTTACTATACACAATAACATCTTCTATAATCTCTATTTTCAATCTCAAGATGACGGAGCATCAGCGATGTGTGGGCATCAGTTTGTGGGACTCAAGCGCATCATGACGGCTGCTGCAGGGCATCATGACGGCTGTTGCAGTGTATCATAACGGCTGTTGCAGCGCATCATGACGGCTGTTGCAGCGCATCATGACGGCTGTTGCAGCGCATCATGTCGGCTGGTGCAACGCATCATGTCAGCTGGTGCAGCGCATCATGTCGGCTGGTGCAACGCATCATGTCGGCTGGTGCAGCGCATCATGACGGCTGCTGCAGGGCATCATGACGGCTGATGTGGCCGAACAAAATACAGAATGTCCTACTCTCGACTAGGACAAGTTCGTCAACGGACGAAAATCTCGTTCAAGAAGCTTTTCACCTGTCAGTTTATATTAAGTTTGTGTAAGCTCACACACTTAATTTTGTTCATTTAATTATGTCTTATGTAGCCTTTTAGATTCAGGGTACAGAAATTAATTCAATGTAGATAAATTCTTTTAACAACGACAGGCATATCGGTTGTGACGTTTGAGAACATACCTAATAACATTACAGTACGGCTAATCGGTCACCTAATGCTGTCATGAATGAAAAATACGCTACTTGTTCGTTCAAGTGTTGGTTATTCTTCAATATATTTGGTCATAGTATAAATATAAATTATTTTCAGTGCATGGACGTCAGTCTTCAGGGTTGCGTTTTAATATCAGTTTATTTTATCCATGCGACATCATTTGATTCAGATTCGATCGTCAGACTCAAGATAATGTACTCAGACTTGACTTTAAATAAATTATCCTAACTTTACCGCCCAGCTTGATTTTAGGGTACCGACATCAAGTGTTATATTCACAGTTAGGTTAGTCGACTTAACGTTCTCTGGATACAGCCGTAGCCACATGGGCCAAATGTTGCGCTCACAACAAGTAAAGCTCTCCTGGCTTACTCTGAACTCGATGGTTGAAGGAACTGTCAGTCGGTAAATGGGTGATTTATTTCATTAAGTTTTCACTTGCCCAGTTTATATTACTAATGTACACCAATTATTCATACGGTGCTTTTTTTTAAGTCGGCTAAGGTGACGATAGGACGCAAAAGGCGTCAGCCTTCCGAGGTCTTGCGTCTTCGCCTTTGGGTGGGCTCTAACAAACGACGGGAAAATAAATGAATTTGTTCAACATCTGTTTTTTAATTGCACTGTAAACAGTGGCGATTCGGTATGACTATTTATTGCGTTACTTGTCATCGTAATTGTCTCGTTTTCTATGATGAAGACGATTTGGGCACCCTTTATTAAAGCATTCATCTGCATTGCACCTATTTTTTTGTTACCTGGTACTATAGGCCAGACCCTGTAGTACTAATCAGCTCAATTATCGTAAAATATAAGAAACCATACGAATTATATTGACAGAGTGTTCAACCAATTTGTTGAAATTTTAATGAGTTATTTTGGAAATTTTTGCGCATTCTTTAAATTTACGGTAATTGGACAGATTCGTTTCACAAGGTGTGGCCTATTGTTAGCGAGATCAATTCGCAATTTCTGGAAAAAATTGTTGCACTGCTTTTGAATCTTCCTGAATAGAGTGTTTAAAGAGGCTATTTTACCGTAGAAATAGCGAGACAATACCGAGCATAAACGCAGCAATAGATAAATTTATTAATAAACTCCTGAATAGAAAATCATCCCATCTTTAGTCTCGTACTGAGCTACATTTTCAGGCAAAGAATGCGTAATGAGCAAAGTTTTCGCTTTAGAGAAAACTTTGAAAAAATACACATCTTTCAGGTTGAGTAAGTTTTACTGCTTCTTCTATCAAGTTTTACTGACAAAATGATTTGTTCCTTTTTCAAATGATGATGGAGTGGGACTCCAAACGTTTTTCTTTTAATTATGATTAAGTTATTTTGAATTTTACGGCTTTTGTGTCCTTCAAAGAAAATGTTGAGATACCAATAGCGATCGACTAGGTCACAGAAAATCATTAAAATCGCTCATGATTCATTTTCACGCAGATGATATTTTCATAACTTTTTTCTTTCATGGAACAAAAAAGGTACTTTTCAGCTCGGTAAATTATTTTTCTATTACTAGAGTAGATCTTGAGTCCGAGTGCTTGATGTAAAAACGTAAGAATGTAATGAGCAAGAAAAAATAAGCTAAGACTGTCTGAAATGACATCAGGATGCCCATAAGTCATTGAAATGTTGCACGTCCGCAGGGCTATGGGCCCTATGAACATAATGCTATTTACTTGTGACTCACCTCTCGCTACTGCATCGCTGGTGAGCGCTACTAGAATTTTAGACCTGGGTGAGAAACTACTGAAACTGACTCACTTCAGACAAATGCACTTGACAACTCCGCTCTCTTCACTTTTCATACTCCTTGAAACAGTGTCTGCCATACAGTAGATGTTCTTTCTAGAGCCCACGTACACTGATAAAGAGCTACTAAATGTCTTTCAGTTTCAAGCTCAGAACAGAGAAACAACTCGGAATTCTACAGCCAAGCATTTCGTGCTCAGAAATGTCGTATTCCCTCGATTCAGGCGAGCCAAAACTTAGTTGGCCATTGCTTACATCGACGTAGCCATTACGTCTCATTTTCCCGATGTCTAGCTGCTACTTCTCGATAAAATTCGTGGCTTTGTAGAGAACAAAATGCCTAATGCATTTAGTGATTTCTGGGCTCTAGATCATGAATTTTCTTGTCGTTAGCGTTTTGTAATGAACATTGAGCATTTGACATCGTGAAACTGAGGCTGGAATAACAAAGAAAAGTGCGCATAATGTCTCTTGAAATTGGAAAAGATCTTTGAAGGCCTTTTCTGAAACCTCGTGTAGCCACTTAGTTAAAATTGGCTAAAATGTTTCGATGCTTTCACTTGGTAGTAAGTAGTCTGAACTGCATTAGTATCAGAAGAACTTACTAAGAGATTTAATACTTTAATATGAGAGACTACGACACCAACGTTGTGTTCTAAGATCACACTCTCAGGTTGATATGGACTTCTTTCGAAAACTAAAACCTTGAACTGGTTCAATCAAGAAGCAGTCTGGCAGGCATGAGCAATGTCTTACGCCATAGTGACAGCTTACTTTTCAGTGTTTTATAATTTGACCAAAAAGTAGGGTTGGGAACAAAGTACTTCAGTGAGAGGGAAGGATGACTAGGGAAAACGAGAGAATTCTCAAAGCCAAAATAAATTTTGTTTCTTCGAAAATTTAATAAAAATCTACATTAAAATCAAAATGTTTCGTGCTAGTTATCAATCATCATTAATGACAATGTTTTCAGTAAAACGTGGTGGAAGCAAAAGTGAATACTAAAAGTATTTACAGCTCTATTTACTAAGCTTCAATGATATTAACTGCATTACTCATTACAAATGCACGAACCGTCCTATTTTAATCTAGACTCTTATGGAGAGCGTCCCCCATACGGACTTTTTTCTTTATTATTGAACCTAGAACAATAAAATTTGATACACTAATAGGAAATTGAATTTGGAATCGTTTTTGCTTAGAGCAAAAGTTCAATTTTCTTGAAAAGAAAATGGGAAATCGAAGAAAACGAAGTTTGAAGGGGGGGTTTCAAAAATCTTCTCCTCCTACAGTTTTTGAGCTACTGTGATGATTTTGGTATCAATGAATGCGGGAAGACACTGGCTTTTATGGATGCTAAAATTCATTCCAAAATTATTTATTGCTCATGAGTTATGACGTCATAAATTTTGACATTTCCGAAAAAGGGCATTTTTTTCCTATTTTTACATTTTTTCATATTGAAAATGTAAATTTGAGGAAACAAATTTTAGCATTCCTAAAAGCCCGCGTCTTCCCGCATTTAATGATACCAAAACCATCACTGTAGCTCAAAAAGTGTAGGAGGAGAAGCATTTTGAAACCCCAAAAACCATTGTTTACATTATAAGCAAAACAAAGAAACATAAACAATACAAATAAAATTTTTTTTAAAATTTTTGGTTCAAGTTAGACCCCTAAAATCATTGTAGAGTAATCCAGAGACATAGGAGATGAAATAGCAACGTCAAGTCGTGAAAAAAGTGGCAAGGGGGAGGTGTAACATGATAAAATACCACTTCCCCCTCCCCTCCCCCCCATGCTTTAAATCCCCGTAGCGGGCGAACGAGCGAACGTACGAGTCTCATTTTTTCACTGGATGTACCTGACCTCTTACACTTCTTATAACAGCAAAAATCCAAGTTTCTCAAGAAATCCCAGAAGCAAGGATTCATAAGGGGGACGCTCTCCTTATGGCGAGTAAAAAATGACATATTAATAACAAATTTGAAGAAATAGAATAATATACAGTTTTCCTATTTTCTCCATAAATTGGAGATCCATTTTTCTTAATTTATGTTTTTGAAAATGATGACAAGAAAATCACGTGGAATTAGGGCAAAGATTACAGCCCTAATCCGTTACATCCGTTACAGGTGGAATATTTGTATGCTAACAATTTCTTCGTAACTTCATGATTCGAAAAACGGCCTGCAGATATCGCTCCGGCTGTTATATCGACACTGATATGAATTTGATTTGCGTTTTGTTTTTTACTTCTAATGTATAAACTTTTTTTGAGATAGCGCTCGTGTATGACCATGGCATGTGAATACAACGTGAAATTATGTTTCGTGCCTGTTCCTGAGCGGATTAGCCCACCAAGACTAGAAAATTCTAGACATGACCTCCACAACAAATACATCGAGCTAGTAAATGAGTATTTCAGATTAGAGTAATTAATATGTTAAATATAAATGCTGAAGTCTCTGACGGAGAGTGATGGCTTTCTTAAAGTTTACTAGCGATCATGTATTTTGAAAAGTATACTATATGTGCGCTTACAACGGTTGGTTGAGTTAGGATGTTAGCCGACGAGTTGAAAAACCGATTTTAATGCTCGAATACATTTTCATAATTTTTAAGGAGTGTGAAAAATGTAATAGCACGATGGTGCTTTACCTCGTACGATAAAATCTATTCCAAAAAAAGTAAAATAGCTAAATTCTCGATGATGTATAGAGGTGTGCAAATGAGAAAGTTACCTACTGGTACATATGTTTCCCAATATGCACTCAAAGTGTCTATATATGGTCTGTTGAGACTGCGGTTTGATGAAGGTAGAAGATATGAGGAAGAAGAGTGATTGAAGCTAGGCATGAAAACAATATATAACACATCTCTGATATGTAATCGCAAAAAAAAAGAGGAAAGACAAGCTATTTAATCTCTCATTGTGCTATGATGTAGGGCAAAGTCACTGCATATTTAAAATGGGATAATGAAATTTGAATGACTGAAATACCTAATTCACCAAAACAGCAGTCTGTATGCGTAAAAGGCTTGTACAATATAATCAGGATCTTGCTGCATAAAACTAAACAGTTTCTAAGGAAATTCCCGAATGTCTGCGAGAAGAAAATAGAAAATAAACGTGAGATGAACTAGTGAATGGTGCCGCAAAAACTATTGAAATTCAAGTAAACCATGTGTTATATATTTCAATGTTCAAATGAAATGCCATACACTAAGTGGTCAAAAACAGCCGCGCACTATCATTTTTTCCGACTCGATATATTTTTTGCGCTATTCTATTTAACAGTTAATTTATATCAGTGAAACTGTTCTTGGAACATTCTGGAAGAGCTTATCGAGTATTGAAGACAGATTTTGAGTACGAATGAAATTTAAAATTTTCATTTGCTTCGGAGAAATGAAGACCCGTGGAAAATACCTCTCAGCATTCGATAAACGACGCATGATTGGGTTTCGCCAAAGTAAAAAATTAAATGTGGAAATCTGGACAGTAACTGGTGTGAATATCAAAAAGATACGATAAACAATAGCACGCTGGGGACAGGAGGGCAAACCCGGTTCATGTTGTGAAAATTGGAGAAAGTCTAATATTTTGGATAACAGTGACTGATGTTCTTTGAAAAAATAGGTAAGTAAAAATCGGTGTTTGGAAAAATGCAAATGGTTACCGCCGAGTTTTGGGTATGCCTAAAAATAATTTCGGGAAAGACTCAATGTAAAAAGTTGAAATTGAATTGAGGCAAATGAAATCCACTATGAAGCCATTAGTGTCAGAAGCAAATCGATGAAAAGCGTTTAAAAACATGTTGTATGGTCCTATATGTTCAGATTCGCCGTCTTGCAGAACTATGGGCGTATTAGGGCAGAACATGATGTTATGGATCTATCTTGCATCGTCACAACTGTTCAAGCGTATAGAAACAGAGTAATGCTTTGGGTTTATTTTTTTCTTTCATGGACATTGATCAATACTTTTTGATCTAACGAAATGACCTCTCAGCTCAATTTGCTTGTATTTCTTGATTATGTTTATTCATCCAAAGAGTTTTATTTTCCTGATGGCAACGATATCTTTCAGGACGACATCGCTCGCCACCACAGGGCTACAAATGTTCAAGATTAGATTATCATGAATACAAGAAGACTTAAGCACATTATGACCGCCTTAATCTCTTTATTTGAATACTATTCCAAACTAATGAAATGATTTTGAGACAAACCTGCTTAACTTACCGCTTTCTTCTCCAACATTGACTGCTTTGAAAGACAAGTCACTTTAATCTCATAGAAAATAGAGTTGCAGAAGAATCACAATTTTGTAGAATCATAGCCAGGTAGATTCTAACTGCGATTTGAGCTGAGCAAACTAACATAAATATTTTTGAGCCACTCAACATTTTATTGCCATTTTGTGTACTTCAGCCTCAACAGCACCGTAAACGCAAGCAGAAATCTGGCATGATGGTGATTACTCAACATATTCCAGAATTATGGTGCTGCTTCTTACTGTAGTGATCGTGATATTTTCACTCAAATAACAGTAAATTTTCCCTCTTGAAACTATCAAAAGAAAGACATTTATCTGTTCCACCGATGTCGCGCAAAGACATGAAAAAATATTGAAAAAATGTCTCTGAAGTTTCTCAATTTTTTTCTTAAATAAAAGGACTGAAATTTCTTCTTCTGAAATACAAGCACTGGAGTTACATGGCATTTTGCATTCATTGTAAGTTGGTTGTTGAACTACTAAAGGGCTGCAAAATTAACTCGTCATCGATTTGGTAATATACCACGAACTTGGTTCCAGCAGCGAACTCAAGGAACATTGGACTTCATATCGCTCAATTTAAAAAAGTTATGAATTCCATCTCAAGAAAGCTTGTACTAAAAGTGAACGGTAATGGTTAGCCGAAGAACTACATTATTCTTGAGAGTAAGAAACTGCTGCCTGAGCGCACAAAGAGTGGGGCGCTGTGCTAATGGACTAATGATCGAGCGCTCCCACTCCCCTCCGCTGAACTCAACTGTAAATCACTTCTCTCCATTAAACTTCAGTTCCTTGAATTTTTCTGCATTCGATAATTTCCTATTCCATATGCAGTCTATCTACCGTGCAGTGTACGAAAGTATTCGGGGCATAAAAAATTAATAAAAGCCAATGTTTAAAATGAAAAACTAAAAACTTCTGGAAGAGGACTGAAAAGGTCTGTCAATAAAAAATAAGCAAATGACCTACTCTGGTTATTCTCACATATTTCCCCATTAAGGTCTGTTCTAAAATTTACTAATTCAATACAAAAGCTGCTGATACACCAGTCTTTAACAAGCATTATATGTAAGCCGAAAGTTTTGGCACGAATATAGTTGAGCTTGAGTCCCAGAAAATAAAAATGCGGGCAAACCACAGTTGTTCAACCAACGATGTAACGACGTTCGCTGTAAAATTATAAAAATACTCACTCCCTTCACCGGACAAAGAATTGAAACATTTGTGAGCAAAATAATGGTTCACATAAAAACAAAAGGACGTTGCCATCAGGCACAAAGTGACAAGCTGGATGCGAGTAGAAGTAATTATATTGATAATTTCTGCACTCGCGTTGACACCCTTTGAGATTTTCGGTGAACATGCGTAACTCTGATTTGTTGCCGGATCGCTTTTAAGCTGAATACCTAATTCATGGACGTACACCAAATTAATATCCACAATGCAGAACACATTGCACTCAATGCCAAAAATAGAACGTTTAACGAGATTTTGATACATTTCCTGTAAACCCATTTAGTGTCCCGCACTCAACGTAGCTATTGTTCGACTCGAGAATGTTCACCTTATCACAAATGTTTGCCATTCAAATAACATTTGAAAGTTATCTAGTTAAACCTATGATCTATCGTTAGTCACTGATCAATCAATTAGGACGTTTGTTATGAGATCGAACTTACTTAAATACAGGTCACTCAGCTGACTCCCTAAATTCTTCGTTGTTGAAATATCTTCAGGGAGATTGCTGTAAAATCACACATAGGTCAACTACCTTTTTGGTTGCACGTTGAGAACAAATCTTTTTTTGCTAAGGTATTCTATAATTCAAGTATTCTAAAAACGATTAACACATTTTGCTTCCTCAACAGCTCATGAAGACCACGAGTTTTTTTCCGCTCACAAGAAATTTCTTAAATAAAAATTATCCAGCTATCCCCCAGTATTTCTTTTTACTTCTACAACGTCATACGTTTGACATTGTTCGCGCATGTTTTGCTTTCGCGTTAGTATTTGTTGACCGATAATTATCGAACGGTCCATACTGAGTGTCACGAAGAGAATAGCCACCTCCACAAGGATCGTACTCTTTTTAAATATCGACAACAAATTTCAAATTTTCGCATTGTGTGCGTTAACAATAATTTGTTTAATTTGTTAGACAACAAGATGTCAAGCAAAATCTTGCCCAAAGTAAATTCACAAGACGAAAACTTAGTCCCCTATAGAGTTTCGAACTCTGAATCTTTCCTTGGTTCACCAATAGGTGTTCAAAGGTGTGACCAAAGTTTAAAACGTTGACCGGGATGGATTCAATTTAATTTCATTGTTTAATTAAAATTTAAGGTCAGTTGCAGTACGCAATTATAAAATTCGCTAACATTAACTAAATGAGCCTTCGCTTAGTTATGATTGAGTATTTATGAAAACTGACTATGAGACTACTGGTCGGTTAGCAGCAAAATGAAAATCCCCTCCATGACCACCGGTAGCTTACGTGGCGGTCAAAGAGCTAAATTAAATTAGAGTACTGAACAGGCGTCTACATTTATCACAGATAGCCAATTGAAAGCTTGTATTTTAGTTTTTCTTCCACAATGGGGCCAAACCAAGATTCTCGTAGTGAAATAAAGCTATTGAATTTGGTCTAGCAAAAATAAACCCAGGAAATTGAGTTGAAACAATTTTTTAAAGTGAATGGATGAAAATTTTTTCAAACAATTATAAAGAAATACACAGTAAAATTATTTCGCCAAGGACAAAATTTACAAATTTACTTCATAATGTTTTTCAAACGTTATTTCGTGAACGATATATTGGTGTTCAAAGCCCCGACCGAAGCTTAGCTTCCATGCAAGCTCTGAACAGGCATCAGTCATCATAATGCTCTGGCAAGAGAAGGAGGACTTGTTTTCTAATTTCTGCATAACCGTTTGACGAAAGCAAGATGTCTTGGATTGGCAAAAAGAGACATTGCATTAGGTCGAGCCAAGGCACACTAACAGAAGGAAGTGGGGGAATTCGCTAGGTTTCAGACCAACCGACAGTGAAAATAATCCGGTACTTATGGCAAGTCATGGCAAAATTGTAATCGGAAGAAAATTCTACCGGAGAGGAACCGCGATCGTAATTCTCGAATAATCGATCGGAATCAATTTATTTCACAGATAGAACTACTGCAAAGCAACATTAAAGGCGCTCCTGCTGTTGCTTAAGGAGACCATGTCCGATTTTTAGTCAAAAACTCATTATTTATTTTTATTGCTTTAAAGACTTTCGAAGATTTACCTGAATAACTGTCGAAATTTTGAGAACGTCTTGGAACTCCAGCGTCCTCCAGAAGGGGGGTAAGTAGTGTTAGTTAGAGATAAATGGAAGGACGGGCGAGACAGCCGTATTTGTATGCCTATCTTGGTGTAATAATTTGTAGATTTCAATTGTAAATCATTATTTATTTCAATTGAAAGTATATAACGTTACTTGGAAAGTTCGCTCACGACCCACCACCGCCCCGCCCCCCTCCCTCCTCCGAAAGGGAGGGGGGGGGTAGAAGTTTAGGGGTAGGAGTTGCAAAGGTGTTGATTGGCTTGTAAAGCAAGCAATTGGTGTTTTTCATGTGTATATTTTCATGAGAAATACGTTATTTATCTTGGTAAAAGTATATTACAGTAGTCCATGAAATATTTTCATCCTATTGGGCGCTCCTGTGATACGTAAGTTTTCAACACTGACACGCATATTTCTCCGCCAATTTTATAGCTATATTGATGCGGTTTGTTGCATTTGAAGTTATAATGTTTGCTCTAAAATGGCTAGTGGTTTTATTTCCGAAATTTTTTTTGTTAAATTTCTCACGTACACTTATAACTTCAATCGGCGCTCGTGAAAAATGTAAGTTTTCAAGACATTCATTCCCATTTCTTCGAACTTTACAAAGCTAGAGCAATGTGGTTTTCTGCATTTGAAAGTGAAATTTGTGCTCTAAAATTCTCAGGACGTTGATTTTCAAAAATTTTACGCGAAAATTTTTCCGCAGACTTTTTAAGCTAAAATTACAACTTTTACCCTACATTTCCCAGAAATTTTATATAAATTTGGAATGAATTCAAATTCAAAAAACGGCTCCTTAGAATTTCGGAGCACACATTCTACTTTCAAATACAACAAGCCGCATTGCTCTAGCTCTGTAAATTTCGGAGAAATGGGAACGAATGGTATATATATATTTTTTTTATCATGAAAAACTCTTTTTCTATTCCCTAATACAAAAAACTGTTCCCTAATACAAAAACTGTTTAATAAAAGTTCTTAGGAATCCAGAGATCTAGTCGTCTGCAGATTTTTATAGACGTAAGTCAAATAGAAAAAAATCTACGGTTGAAAATCAATTTCTGGGATGACCAGTGGACATGGTCCCCTTAATGAACTCAATATTGGGAGCTTCATGCAATGGATGTGGAGAAGAGTCAGGACTGTAAAAAACGTTTTAAAAACCAGCCAACCTATGTTTTGGGGTTTTTCAATGGGTTTTATTGAGTGTAAAATTTGTATACTTTTTATCGGATTACGGTTCCCTACGTTCTACTCATGAATAATTTTTTAATGCACACAACAATGATTTGTGTGTGCTGTGTGAACACAGCTTATGCTACTCCAGTCAAAAGCAGTAGCTACCAACCTATCAGGAGTATGATTTGGTAACTTATAAATTGTTGATTTTCAGACTCTCTCGCAGCCTTGCAATCAGTGTCGTCAGTGTAACATGAAACTGCAGGCTTGGCATCTGCATTAATTAGTTAGGCCTATTAATTTTCTGTCTACAAAATTAATTACCAGGGTCTGCACCTGCCCTAACTCGTCAGGCCTACTGGCTTCCTGTCACCAAGAGATGGTGACGCTTAGAATGAAAGGCAGTTCGTTGTATTCCACAGTTCAAAGTGTTGGACCTGCGTGCGAGTGTGAGTGTTCGGTGATCAGTTTCTTCTTAGGGCCTTCGTAAGTCCTATTACTAAATAATTAAAATTAAGTCACTTATTTGAGCTGTATTTTATGTTTTTAGATTATTAGAGTTCGATGGCAGTAGACCTACATCTAAATAGCCATCATTTGATGTGTTCCGTTGCCTACAGATCTTACACTGTTCGGGATTAATTAAACAGAAAGTTTTTAGGTAGTGGCTAGAAAAAAGGAGCGCACTGGAGTCATATGACTAGAATAGAAAGAGACACAACTGAAATTAGTAGCGATTTTTTCGGTGACAAAAAAGCAACAAGATTGAGTGGATGTGAAATCATTCGTACAAATGTAAGGAGAAAAAAAACACGACTAAACAGCAGAGCAGGAAGAAGGCACCGCAGAGTCGTCACCGCAGAAGGCACCATTAAACACAGTTAGCCCTGCTGACTCATGCTGTGACTCTGCAATGACCGACATTAGTGACATCAGGTAGCCGTCAGGTTTATTTTCTTCTGCATTAGCACCAACTACAGTGAAGTCAACTTCACCACCACCAGTAAAACGGAATAGGACTTTTGAGTTCCTTGGCCCTTCTCAAGGAGAGAAAAAAACAATAGATGTTCGACTTGGAAAATTTTTCTTTTGTTGAAATAATTATTTTGTTGTAACAGAAAATAAAGTTTTCCACATATTCCGTTCCGTGATCTGGATACATGCTTCAGACCGTATCACCAGTCGGGCATTGTCGTGGCAATGTTTCGTATAGGTTTGGAGCAGGGAAAGCTCAAACGTTCCATAAAATATTCAAACATTTGAGGCCATATGTTTATCTCTATGATGATGCAAAAAAGGCGTACCTACCACTGCCAGGAGAGACTTCCACATTATTATACATACAACCCATAAAAAAGAATTAAGGTTCACATTATATTCAATATGGTAATTTTAAAAATGGAGCAAATCACTGAAAACATTATAACCTGAATTGTGCCTTTCTTACGGGTTTGTGCTTTCGAAAGTATTTTGAAATGTTAAAAACCCACTAAACGAGTGTTTTTTTCTTTTTTTAGTTGGGTGTTTTTTTTGTGTTTTATTTAATGCTGACGCTGAGGAGGGTGGCTCACAAGCGACAGATGTCAACTAGTGCACACAAGACCACACTTTTAGGGAACGGTCTAGGTGGAAGTCGGAAGAATTGTCGATTTTCAGTTTTTAAGGGGAGAATACTGTCGAGAATCTGTTAAGAATAATCAATTTTCGAATTAGAAATGAGAATTTAGGGAAAATCTTAACCAGGTGAGATAAATTCGAGTTTTTGATCATGTGTAACAAATTTACGTGTAACAAATTTTGTACTTTAAAAAGAAAAAATACATCAGTGGGCTTTGCTTTATGTGTTGTTAAAACATTGTAGGGTGCGCATTCAGCAGTACAGAGAGTGATCGAGCCCACACGTTCGTTGAAAGAATGTTTTGGTAAGGCCAATCTGAAGAGCATCGGGCAGTTTTGTATTATTTTACCACGAAGGAATTTCTGAGGGAACTTGGTTACAAGATCTCTTACAGGGCAGAGAAACCTTTCCACAAAAGTGTTTGTAGACAGGGCGATCTTAAAATAACATGAGGAGAAGAGGCCAGCGAAACTTGAGAGGGTTCGGCTGAACCACATGGAGAGAAATTTATTCGAAGCACTTGTAAGCGTTAGGGCTGAGGACGCTGGACAGAAGAGGGTGACAGATTTATGACACACCATGGTAGGCTTAGGAGGTCCGTTAGAAAGCGAGCGATATATTATCGAAAAAGCAAACAACCTCAGAAGAAGGCGGAGATTACGACGCGCTTGGCAAAACATTTCAACAGCAAATAAGAAAAGGACAGCCTCAGGGAAAACCAATGGGAACGTTAGAGGGAAGCCTAGGAGGACGCTCAAGAAGCCCGTGAGAACATGATTGGTCTCACAAAAGAAAAGGGGGAGTACAGCTTTTGAACAGAGGGACAGAGCTGATTAGATGCGAGCAGTCTAACGCGGTTCATCATCATAGAAAGAAGTACGTGTAACTGTCATACTGGAAAAGCATTCTGAAAAATATAAGTGAAAATATTGAATATATTGAACGTATAGAGGAAGTTGAATAAGTTGTTTTGAGCCCGTAAATTAAAATGAAATTAAAAAAATGTCACGTCTATTTTCCAGAAATGAAAACATCGTAACCAAACTGTGCAGTATATGAAGTAATAATTTGAACGACAGTTGGGCGGGTAAGGAGTATTTCGGATCATAAGATATACAGTTCCTTTTGAAAAGAAGTTTTGAAATAAAAGTCATGAAAAATAATGTCACATTAACGTAAAAATTTAAAATAATTTTTGAGCACAATTTTTCGGCAATTAAAAGAAGTAACGAGCTGGTAAATTATTTGCAGGCAGGGCGGTCGTCGCAGATGTCTAACGTGATTGGAGGTTACGCGCTAGAAGTCAGAAGTGGAGATTTGGAAGGAGGTCGTCATAAATTTTTTGAACTGAGAATCACTTGTGGAGACTGAACTGGATTCGTGCCTTTGAGAAGGAACGTGCGAACGAACGTTATGACCACATCTGTACTGCTGAACGCCACCATAATTGAGGGGAATTCTGTCATATTCATGTGTGGGAAAGTGAGGGAAGGGCTGGCCGGCCAGATTTACTGGGATATCAATTGTGTGTAATTCAGTAGGGTAGGCTTTGAGGCAGGTTGTAAAATTGAACTGGGTTCTAATGACATGTTCATGGATTGTCAGCCAAATTTCTGTGTAATTATGTGCAGTAGGTCATTTGACGTATGCTATTTGCTTTCATTACTAATTAGCATTGTTCCTAACACCAATCATTGTGTGTGCGCTCATTGATGTTTGTATCACGTATAGCTGGGAATTATAAATGTTAAGCATAGTTCACCCTGTGTATCATGCCCCACAATATTAGAAGCAATCCATCGTAATGCAACGGAGGGCGCCCAGAAAATGCGCTGCGTAAGTGGGTCAGCGATCCCCGGTGAGTACCTTTATTTTTAGTATATGCACTGTAATTGCCGATTATAATTCATTTAATTTGTGTTGTGTATATAGCCTGGAGGTGTGCCATTCCTCTATTCCGAGAACCTGATCTTCTTGTTAATGAATTGTTAACAAGGAGGTGAAGGGTAACATTTCTCGTGACAATACTCCCGTTATTAAACGTCCTATACTATTTAACCGATCTTCGTGAAACTTTGCATAGGTATGTAAAATTGAACAAGGATTAAGACTGGACTTGTGTTTTTCCCATTTTCCCCATAGAAAACGAGTTATTCAAAGAAAACGGAAAAATGGGGGGTCTGGGGAAAATCCATGGACTCAATCAGATTTTGAGATACAGAGATAATATTGGTATCAAACATAGCAGAATTGCATTCTCTAAAAAACAATGGAGAGTTCTTTCAGAATTTTCGAAATACTCTTTGAAAAAAATGAAAAATACAAAAATTGAACCCATTTTCACACTTTTCCCCACAAAAAAATGTAGCTAATTTTCTATTTCGAAAATGAATGCAAGTCGACATAGTCTTGCAGAGGATTAAATTCTGGTTCTTTTGATACCAAAATGATTACTGTAGCTCAAAAACTCAAAACTACCTTAGGTGTAGAAATCGTAAATTGCAATCGTTCAGACGCACGTGCTGAAGAGCGCTCACTGCTGAACGGGGCATGCTCTTCGGCATGACAAACCTATCCCCAGCAATTCAGGCAGGCGACTGACCATATTCCTAACTATAAACTCAAGCACAGACTCATGGACAGATTACCAAACATCTCCAGATAAAAATATTTCATAGAGGAAATAGCTTAAATGGTGTATGGCAACCACCGTGCCCCGCACCCCACCACTCTCGCTCCTCCCCGCTTTTGACCCACTTCCCGCCCCCCTCTGAGTGTAAAACTTCACCAATGTGTCCCCTAAATATATACGTACATTTTAATGAATAAAAACGAATTCCGAACAGTTTCAATTTTTAGGGGAGTATTCTCCCTTTAAATGCACCTATTGGAGGATTTTCTTGTGCTTCCATTGGTATCACCCGTTCGCGTCTACTCCGATTGTTACGCCCCCTAGAGTGGGGAGAGCGAGCGGGGTTGCGTGACCTTGACGCAGGGCGACCCCTCCCACCCCTCAATATTGGGGGTCAATTGAGCGTGTTTCTTTGCGGCAATGGCAATAGAGTTCGTTCATGGGCTACTCAAAGTGTTCGAATATGGGCTACTCATATTCGAACAAAAGATTCTAACGCTGAGTAATTATTTTTAGCGGTTTAAGAATTCAGCTGTTCTGTGTACACACGCTTTCATTCATACCTCGACGACAGCCGCAGTATCATAGCTACGGCTATGGGAAGCACACCCAATCGAAAGGGTTTAAAAAGAACTGCAAAAGCTCAAGAGTTCATTGTAGGAAACACTTAGTTCAAAAATTAGGAAAAAAACAAAAAAAAAGAGCATAACAAATTTTCTGGAAACTTTCTAATTGGTTCCTCCGAATGAATCTTCTTCCACAATTTTTTGAGTACAAGAATGGGAAACATATCATTCGATAGGGTTTAGCAAGCTCTATCCATACGGAATACAATATTTTGAAATACTGATTTTTTTTGAAAACCATACGACACGAAAACATGCAAAACCAAAAAAAGGCAATTTTTTCAAAATTCCTAAAATTCCTAAAGTTCCAAAAATTGAAGTTATCGAAATTCACTATTGCTTATGGGTAGATAGATATATAAGCTACCCAAAAACGAATTGCCAGTTCTGGACCTTCAAAATTGTAGAAGTAGATAGAATTTTTTTTTGTATTTAAAAAAATCTGCTGCAGATACAAAAACATATCAATAATAAAATCATTATTGCAGCATTTCACTCCTACTGTGAAAATTTTATGGAAATCCATCCGTATTTTACAGATTTTTTTGTTTGGGTAGACTGACTCCTTAGCTGGATCGGAGCACATGCACATTAGATTGTAAGAGGTAGAGGAAAGTAATTTCTTCAGGAAATCATGATTCTATGTCTATAGCAATGATGCCAGTTTCCATGCTGCTACAAGCCCCTTTGTAACGGCAAATACATCGGTTTGGTCATGAATCCTAATATGACTGAACAACGTAAGCAAATGAAGCAGAAGCTATAAGACATAGGAAAGTAACTTTGTACGAGTGTAATGAATAAAGATAAGTTCTAAGTTTTGGAGAGCAGTTTTATGAAATGTAGCTCAATCAACATAACGATGGTTTTTCATGTAATGAAGCTCAGCCGTTATAAACAAATTTGAGGATTTGTGCAGTGATTTTTTGCTGTTGATCGAGGGCAAAAAAGTTTGATTTACAACCATAATTAATGATACGACGAAAAAACAGTGTTGTCAAGCTCGTGTTGCCTCTGCCATTCGAACTCTTAAGCGGCGTTAATGCATTCTTGACAGGAGCTGCAATTTCCATCATCGTCATTAGCAAAGAATGGTTGAAATTTATGTTAGAACTTGTAATTATTTGTTGGTAATATGTACACATTTTTAACAACTAGCAACCAATTTTCATGAAGATTCCTGCAAGCCAAAAATCTTCTTCGGAAGAATTGAAGTATTGGTTGAGTTTTGTGCTTGGTTAAGTGGATTTTTTCAATTATTGAGTTTTTACTTTCACATCTAACTGTGCTGGCACAGTGCTGTGCATCCATTGAAAGATCTAAATTGCACTGATTAAAATATTTGCTTCATCTTAAATTAAAAAATCGGCTTATCAATATGGCGTCGGTACAACTAATTATTACCATATCTGAAGTTCTTCCACCTGAATTATTTAATAAGACAGTCTACGCGCGAGAATACCATCGCGGTTCACATCTTGGCCCTGGAACATATGAATTACTGAAGTTAAAGCTTTTTAAGCAATTTCTACTTCTATATTGATTCCATACAACACAGTCATTAAAAAGTCTAGGTAACAGTCAAAAATTTAACGTAATTTAAGATTAATGTATAATGCTCACATTTGGACACTATTTCCTGTAATTTTGTTTTGGACACAATCCTAATCTTTCATGTTTGGTTTGCAATTAGCACACCTCTTATGGTATATCTATCCATTAAGGACCTTCATATTAAGAAATTTGTAAGAATTAATGTGTTGAGGATATTTCATATGTCATTTTGAAAAAAATGTTTTTTTCTTTTTTTCCTTCTGTTCTTTTCATGCGTTGATCGTCACTAATCACAGCTGCTATTTCCTCATTTGAAATGCGACTGTTCAGTAAGAAACAGTCGAAACATTCAGTGCATTTCAACCAATTTGATTTTAGGTATTTTGTAAGATATGGGTCCTAAATTGATAGACAAACAATAAGAAGTAGACAATAACCGTGGGAGAAGTTAGTTATGTAATTAAAAAAATGAAAAGATATTCTCATTAATGAGGTAAATAATACTGAAGAGTACCTTTGGGGACAGATTTTCCTGACATTTACGCATGAGCCAAGGCTTTTATGGCACTTGTACATCCTGTTAAAAGTGGAAGTGGAAATATATGTAAATGATTAGGCAGCTAAAACTAAGAAACCGATATTTCCAGAATTTAAAACGGTACTTGTGGGTTATCTGTCACCATTTTTAATTTGTGGTTTCCTTTTGATGTTAAGGTTAGGTCAAGTTAGGTTATTATTAATGTTTTTCATGTTTATGTCACCAGAATAGGATTGTTGTCGTTTAGTGACAAATATATATGTAACATTTCAGAAACAAAAGCTGTATTTTTTTACCCTTTAGTAAGCCCGAAAAAGCGGTGACAGATAAAGCATGTGTACCTTTGAAACTAGTTGTTTATGCATGCATGTCAACAAATTCTGCCAAGTAAGCAGTTGGAGAAAGTTTTTTCAACACCTTCCGTTAATTTTACAAAATTTATCACCAAAATCATGCTAGCAGAAGAAATTCTCAGGAGTCAGAAACGAGATAGATCTGATCCGCAAGGCAAACGAAATCTTTTTACTATTCAAAAAATGAGAACAAAAACAAACATTTTCGAAGGTATATACGAAAGGTCAACATATTAGCTTTCTAAAATGCCTCAAAAAAAAGTTACTTTTGTCAGGACACTAGGGGCTTTAGTAAGTGGGGATCAAGGTAAAAAAACGGAAGAGTTCAATTATATAATTATTACGAACGAAACAAATAGCTGTCGATAATTCAAAAGAATAAATAAATAGTAATTATTCGGAGGTACAGAGATAACTTTTGAACGTAGAAGAAACAGAGCATAAAGGATATTACTGAGATTTCTAGATTGATCGTTTGCTTCAGATTCCTAGACAATAATAAAAGTAACAGTGTGGTACTAGGTAGGCCAGACCTAATAATCCAACTGAATGGTACGGTAGACAAAACAAAACTGTATTAAGTTTCATTCCGCTCAAAGAAAATTTCAATTTACGGATAAACGGGTCGCACCGAGATGTGATTTACAGACGTCCTAGAGAAATTTCCCTGACAATTTTCACCTATTTGGTCGAAATGAAACAGAAGGTATTCTATGCCAGTACTTGAATCCAGTGGGTCTCGAAAATGTGGTTCTTATCTTCCAATAAATTCAGGAAAAAGCAAAAGACTTTGAAGCTCTTTTAAAAAAGACTAATGCATCGTTTTAAAGGATTTTCTGGTTGTTAGAGAAGACAAGGTTGTCCGCATTATTTACAAGAAACATTGAGTAGCCAACTCGGTTAAACGAATTAAATGGAAACGCTGAAATAGATTTCAATGCTTGCTCATAATACAATGGGTGACACGATTGCTGTATAAATCGTGAGCCGCAGATCACACATACTTTCATTTACTTATAAATTGGGATACAGAAATATACGACGCTCACTAAAGTAGCGACAAATCTATTTTCAAAGGTATGTGCTCGTGTACCAATTTTGTCTAATTAAATACCTATATAGTTTTTAAAATAATTTAACTGCTCGCAAATCGTCTAGTGAATGTAATCGCCAAGGTTTTCAGTTTTTTGCCGTAAAATTAAACACTCCGTCTTGCTACAATTTTTTGACGAAAGAATTGCAACAATATTGACAGTATTGCTGTATAAAATTTACGACAGTAAAGAATAAATATCTGAAGAAACAAAGTAACCTAACTCATAATTTCCCGGTGGAATCCTGAGACAAATCCATCAAGGAGAAATCCATCTCTAATGTTATAAAATTAAAAATATTTCAAGGTTTCTATTCTCTCATTCTTGTCGGTAATAACACACAAGCATTGATGCATGAAGTGAAAATGAAAACGTGGTGCTAGATCGGTCGTATTCAAATGTAACAAATAGCTGCAAAATTATGCATATGAATCCGAAGTGAACTTAATTCTGATTTCATGATCAACTGCATATATTATACAGGCTTGGTGTGTTGCCATAAAAGTTGATCTAGGAAGAAATGCGGCGTAGAAACACGGAATCAACAATTCTACCGAACAAAACGACACCATATTAGTAAGTACTCAATTAACTGGTCGTAACATTCAATATAGAACATTCAGTTTCACAGTACTTGAAATGTTAACCTTCAAAAAGCAATGAGTAGATTTTAAGCAAACAATGAGTAGATTTAGTTAGACAGAAATCAGATGTTAGACAGAAATCAGATGTTAGACAGAAATCAGATGTCATGGTATGGAATTCACTCAGACAGAGACACGAAATGGCGTGACACGTTCGCCTCGAATTATTTCCCAGTTTGGAAACTTTTTGTACGCATGGATGGTTGATTCCCCAACAAAGTTCTAGAAATTGAAGGACCTTTTTGTCCCAGGTGATAGAGTTTCAACTAAAAAAGACGTCGTTTCTGTGATTCAGATTTTGTTCGGGATATTGAGTGAAAGAATTTTACAACGCCTTCGTTACTCTGAGAGAGATAGAGAAACGAAACCAAGCGTCAACCTTTCTGAATGTGAAATTTTCCCTGCATAGGGGTTTAGCCTAGTTTTTGGAAAAGGGTTGCATGATCGCGTTTTTTTAATTTTCTTCTGCACACAACTTTTGTTGCGTATTTTAAACATTTTTTACATTTTTTCAAGATATTACGTGTGTCTCCTCAGACTTGACTGAAGTAGCTAGAATGAGACGACACTGAGAACTACTTGACCGACGATCTATTTTTTTCAGTCAAGTGTGCTTAATTCAATAAGAAAACATCGAAGTTCCGCTAGTTTGTCGCGAATCATCCGTTGTTCTTCGCTCCGACGACGAAAGAAGAGCCTCGGTATGAACCGAGGTCCCGATCAAGTACCGAAAAACAAACAGAGCCAGGGCGGCACAGAGTGGAGGAGACTGAGAGGCAGCTCTTTGAATCGGCCTTTAGCACCAGAGTATTGCTGGGAAGCCTCTTCAGTTAATTTTCCACTGGCTGCGCTCTCAATTTCCTATTTATTATTTGTAGTGGCCACTATTTCAATTTCGTTCATTTAGTTTTTCGCTGCATGGCGTTTTGTTACTTCTTTACCTTACCTCGGTTTTTAACTTCTCTCTTAATGAAGTAAAATTATGGAGATTAAATAAACAAACTTTTAAATGTAAAAATAATCTTCTGAATGAAGAATTGAAGGAAAATATTAACTTCCAATGTGACCAAGGTCTCTGGAAGAGTGACATTATAGTCACGCCAACTTAACCTTATAATTCAAAAGTTGGACTGTGTCCTTTTCACTTAGAAGAGTAAACTCTCATCTTGCATAATTTTACTAAAATGTTTGATTATTGAAGGTTGCTCTAAATTAAGAGAAAGTTAAATAAACTAATTCTTTCGGGCAATGCCTAACGCAACGATTAGCTTAACGCTTACAACTCTACCTGTCCTATACCGAGGATAGGTTCCTTCCATTGTAATTCCTCCTAATTTCCTAAAATAGCTTCCCGAGCTAACTTCATCTTGTCAGTGCCAATGGTATTAAAGTTGAAGGTGAGCATTAGGCGAGGTTTAAAGTGTTTAATTGTGTAATAAGTGAAATTTAAATGAAGTGTCATGCGAGCAACTGCTAAACTTAGTTCCTAACGATACTGTGGTTTTCCAGTATCTCAACCAGCGGGGATAACGTTCGAACCCTGGGTTTTGTAACTCAAGTATTCTTCAACTTGAAGTTCTCGCGCACTGCGTGCTTTCTACGTCTCGGTATTCTTGTATTGATGGGCGCCAAGCAGTTGTGCTTTCAGTAAGTGGACAGTTACGGGAGAGTGGTGTAGCCATTGAATAAAGTATAATTTTGAGTTAACAACTGACATATTGTAATATTGTGAAGTACCATTTGTATCGGTTTAATGTAATTAGTTATTCGTTTGCCCCTGCAGAAGGAGAAATTCTGGAGAAGCGGGAATCTCTTTAAACCCCTAAAAGTTTTGTAAAACGAAAATCGCTAAAAAAATCTTCTGGTTGCGAATATTGTATTTCTTAACCCTTAAAGTCGATTAGGACATTAAGTAAGTTTTGATGCGTCGCAGGAAATTAGCGACAAGTTTTAGTTTAAATTGTTTACATGTGAGGTTTGAAAGTCATGTTTTTGTAGCACCGAACACAATAGTTTTTCACTTTGTCAACGGGCTCGATTATATAATTTCCAAACTTCAGCGTAAGTTTTGTCCTTTTTTGATCGCATTCTTATAATAAAAACTAATGCGTTGCGTTTTACTTGAACTAGGTCTGAGGTCATTTTCATCATACCACGGTTTCCAGCTGTATAGAAGCTTTCAGTACTGACTCCTGTTTTTTTTAATCGACTTTCGAACTAATAATTATCATGACAATATAAACTAAATCATTATACATTGAAATTTTTGTTTCTTTGGCATGGTGGGTGACCAAAAAATGAAATTTAAGAGAGAAAATAAAAATATGAGCGAACTTACGATTGATACTTGAGGAACCTGGGTTGCGGAGTCGGAGGAATAAATTTGCGGCTCCGACTCCGAATCCTCCTTTTCAGAATTTAGCGACTCCGACTCCGATTCCACCACTTCAGAATTTGGCGACTCCGACTCCACCTTTCCAGAATTTTGCGACTCCAACACTGACTCTATCTATACAGAATTTTATGACTCCAATTTCACCTATTCACAATTTATAAGATAAATATTTAATTTCTTAATGGTCGCAGGGGTTTCAACCTCAGCAAATGTTTATTATATTCTTTATTTACGAACGACTTTTAAATTAGCAACAGAATGTTAAAATCAAGTTTTACTATTATATTTACTTTCTAATGTATATGATCGTCAAAAACGATGTGATTCTATAGTTACCTTTAAAATAGTTGATAAATTAATAGATCCATCCTAATGCCCTATTGAAAATCAAGGACGGTGCACCGGTGGAATATGAGTGGAAACATGGACGATTTGAGGTTGGTTTACCGTCTATTTGAGGGTCAAATGTCCAGTCTTCGCGACCCATACTGCGCCCTCAATACGTCCCTACTGCGACCAACTTTGGCCTGTGAACAGCTTCAAATCAACCTCAAATCACCTCTTAAACCAACTTAGGCCGGTGAATGGTTTCAAATCAACCTCAACCCAACTCTACATCCAATGAATCGCTCGCTTCGCAACCTTAATCAACTCCAAATCACGGGTGGCCACCTCTACGCAATCGCTTAAAAAACGCTCCCAGCTGCCAGTGTATGACGTCACGAGCATATACATATACATATGGTTGTGACGTCATACACTGACAGCTGGGAGCGTTTCTTATCCATCGTACAGAGATCACCTGTGATTCTGATTTTGCTAGGGTGAAGAAGCAACAATATTAACATACGATGCTAACCGCACACCAATATCGGATATCATATACCCTTATTTACGATATATGAATCAATTTCGCCACCTTAACCAATACATTCACGTGGATATTTGGTAGCTACGATCAGATATTTGGTATACAAATCAATCTATTAATAAGCCACTTAGGTAAGCTCAAAAGTTTAGCCCTGTCGAATGACCTCTAGCCTCAAGCCTGATATAAAAAAATATTCAATCGCCCCTATGATAGGTCAGGTGCTTTACTCAAAAACCAACCTCTACGTCTGTCAAAAATCGAGTACTAGAATGAAAATAATTGGAAGGATATGAAACAAAATTCGTAAAATATATATTTTTTATAAACTACAAGCGAATAATATCGATGTATGTATGTATAGCTGAGAGCTTTCTCCCTCCACAAGGGAAGGGTAGCTACAAGTGCTGAGAACCAAAAAGTTGCAAAAAACATAGATAAGAAAAACATTTTTTTTCAACGTTCATACATCTCCATCTAATCACAATTGCACATCCTTTGCATTCCAGGCATCTGAATTCAGCAGCCAGGCCCGACAGCTACCGCTGGTTTACCCCGGCCGCATCATGAGTGGCGCGGGGGCCCCCGAACTTTTCGACGAGACATATTGCAATCAACTCTTTCTGCCAATTCTTTTACCACCCCAGTTGTCCTCTACACCTCCTGATTTCTCCGTCTGTCCATCAGAGTCACCCCTGCCATACTTCTCAAACATTTCATTTCCAACACATTCAACTGTCTTCTTTCATCCTCTTTTAACCCCTCGTTTCCGCACCATACATCACTGTTGATGATATAATATTATATCGAAATAAGAAAATACTACACAATACTTGAGCATGATTGCCGTAGATGTATTATATACCAATAAACAACCTATTCTGCAGCGTAG
The DNA here is from genome assembly GCA_030386875.1 of Morinoia aosen. NCBI lineage: Eukaryota > Metazoa > Arthropoda > Malacostraca > Amphipoda > Talitridae > Morinoia > Morinoia aosen. The sequence goes on along the minus strand of CM059565.1, from coordinate 36,981,867 downwards.
AGTTGCCAAACATTTATGACATTTAGATGAGACTAATCTCAATTCAAAATATGCATAATTTATCGAGAGCAGCTTCAAAACGAACGAAGTATTTATTTTTCCGTTCACTTCATCATCCAAATTGGGAGATATACTTGGCATGGACGTTTTTGTCTTAGGCTAAATATCTAAGAAAGATGAATTAGTAACTCTGATTAGAGAATGACAGAAAAATGTCCGATACTTCGTTTGTTCACTGCATCCTAAACTTTACGATTAACAAACTTTGCCACTAGGCGTTTTATTATGTTATTTCTTGTTCTAGTGAGTACTTGAATTATAATTTTGTTACGAGATTCCAAGTTCAAATACCAACTATAATTCACAAGTAGAAATATTTACTATGCTTTTTCGATACATAGTTAAAGAAATATGACGTTTTCAAGTCGTTTCTGTGCCACGGTAGGCAAGATTTCTGGCCGTGTTTTATTCGGAAAAGCAGCAGTTTTTTTGTCGCCATGTCCCCTTTTTATGGCAAGAAAAAACGGCTACAAAACCATTGAATTCCCTTTGCAGCCTTGTACCGGGCTCCCGCGGCAGCAAATCGACCTTGCCCGAACTTGATTACACTGGCTATTCATATACACCCCCCCACACACACACACCCCACCCCCCCGCTCACACACACACACATAATACACCCATAACCCCCTTTCCCCCCCCCCCCCCCTCCCACACACACACACACACAAATATGTACCTGAACACATTGTTGATCACCTTCAAGAACGTCCTTCAATTCAGAGGTTGCTGAAGACGGACGAGGGACATTCAGGTTTGGTTTCCACATTTTGTTGCTTTTACATTGCCTTCACTACCAGCCCCACCACAACGATGAATCGTCATAAATATCAAATTATTGACCGAGGTGGTGAATCTAATAGTTGGGCCATCTCTCTTTCCTCGTCAACAAGAAGAATCGCCATCTTCACCAAAAGTCACGGGTCCGAACTCAAATACAAGCGAAATTTTAGAAGAAAACGACTCTTTGTGCGTTCCAGCGTCATTTTCTTATGAAGCTTCTGTTGGAGTAGCCAATGCAGCATCCAACCGTCTTTCTTTTTGACCGTTGCACATAAATGTAAATGGCTGTCTTTTTTTATTTGAAATTCGGATCGAAACGTTAAAAAATATTTATAAAATCCTGTCATAAAATTATTGATGAAGCGATGTATTGGTATCGGTCATTTTTACTGGTGTTGGTAAAATCCGGCCGATACTTTCCAATAACGCGTATTTTATCATAAAAATGAAGATCATAAATCATGAAAGTAAAAGTATGATCAAATAAAGAGCCTATTCATACCTAGAAATTAGTTAGCTAACTGTTGAATTACAGTGTTTAATAAGGCCCGCTGACTGAATTTACTTCTTCGACTTCCCGATGAGGCACGTACGGTCAGTAAGTGAAAGCTATGTAACATGAATAGTTGAAAACAGAAGCGACATATAATTATTATACTTAAACAACAAAACAGGCGAACCAAAATCAAACCAATTATGTAAATAAAGTTGAAGGTGTATTTTAAAATTTTTGAAATTTAATGCAGAAAAAGCTGAAAATTCGATTTTTATTTATCTTGTAAATCGTCAAATACTACAAAGCGAATTATTTTATTTTAATTTAGCATATGAATCCCCGTACAGTAGGAATATTGCATTTTTCTTTAATTTACGATGTTTGAAAAATTCACGAACAATCTTATAGTTAGTTGCGCGTGTTTGGATCTTTTTGGTTTCGGGCCTATCGAATATTAATGTTTTCTTTTCGCCGAAGTATATATTTTGGTGTGGAAAACACAAACATGCTAACTATTTTGTGGATAAATTATTGTTTTGGTCCACTTTTGAAAATAAACCTTTTTCCCTCCAAATTAATCTAAGTCAAATTCAAATTAATCCAAGTCAAGTTCAAATTAATCCAAGTCAAGTTACCGATACTTTTACAATTTTATTAAAATAAAATCATTATAAGCCCAACATGAGTAATGTAATAAAATTATTAACTAATGTATCTAATAATTTAACAATATTAACAATAAAGTTTTCGATTAGGAATAATAGAACTGCTCTAGCTTTGTTAACTATATTGTTGCAATAAAATAACAAAATGAAATCCTTGCAATAGATGTTTCAAACCGTATTGCAAAGTAATGTAGACTAGTTGTAATAGCAAATGTTTTCAAAAGTAGACCGAAACAATAATTTTTCCGCAATATGGTTATCATTTTCATGTTTTTCACACCAAAATACATACTTTGACGAAAAGAAAACATTAAAATTCGATAAGATCCGAAACCGGAGAGATGCGCCAACACGCAACCAACTATAAGATTGTTCGTGATTTTTTTCAAACATCTTAAAATAGAAGAAAAATGCAAGATTTGTGATGAACGGCGATTTGCATGCTAAATTGAAATAAAATAATTAGCTTTGTAATATTTTACGACCTACAAGCTCAATTAAAATAGAATTTTCAGTTATTTTTATTTTAAATTTATAAATAAATTTATGTTATAATGCACTTTCAACTATATATGATAGGTTTAATTTTTGTTAGCTAAAAAAGTTTTAGTTGTAAAAGTATAATAATTTTATGTCCCCACTGTGTTTAACTATTTATGCCACAAAGTTTTGACTCACAGACCGTCCGTGACATCGGGAATTCAACGTAGTAAATTCACTTAGCGGGCCTGATTACACGATGTAATTCAACATTTAGCTAATTTACTTGGTATGAATAGGCTCTTTAGTTGATTATACTTTTCTTTTAACGAATTATGAAATCATTTTCACGATAAAGTACGTATTATTGGAAAGTATCGTTGAAATATCGGCCAGATTTTGCCGCTACCGATATATATGTACATCACTAGCCTACGATCACGCAACGTTTGCTAGTAGGAAGCTCCTCAATTCAAAATATAATACAACTCTAACTTATCAATAATGCTAATGTTCATCAGGTGATAAAGGAGTTTTATTCGGTTAGTATTTACTTTAATGCGTTCACGGAAATCACGACCTCTGTTTTAAAGAATCACTAAAAGCGCTCATATAAGAACGCTTTACACAAATGACATTTTGCTCGCTGATACGTAATTTTCAAGGTATAACATGAATTACGTCCAGGTTAAAGTAGCATTATATATTCGGCTGCATCGTACTTGCATTCTTTAAATACGCCCAGTATTTCGGCGGTAACCATCAGTGTCAGTATGGCTAAGTTGAGTTATTTTAGGTTAGTTTATTCAGCTAATCTAACGTTACCTAACCTAATTTAATCTAGCATCACGTCATGCTGTATTACATCATATTTACGTGTCCGTTTCTCCGCTTTTATATACAAAGTTCCTATAACTTCACAGGTTAATAGCTTAAAAATTATGCATCAGCGAGCAAAATATCATTCATTTAAAACGTTCTTGAATGTGTTCCTTTGGAGATTCTTTGAAAGAGAATTCTTAATTTCCGCGAACGAATTTAAGTAAATATTGATGTTTTCTTCTTTAAACATCGTTATTCCGTAATTTTATAGCGCCGCTCGTCAGATATTTATGAAGTTTAATCTTCTTACTAATAAATTGAAAACTAGTGATGTACAGATAATAGAAAAAGGCCGATACCGAAACTATCGGTACATCTGAATTGAAAATATTGCATATTGTTTCTTGTAAAAGGTTTCTCAAGTGGAATTATACTGCAACTTAGAAGTTTGAAGCTAAATTGTGTTAACACTTACTGTAAAATAAGACTGGAATTAATAGAGAATAAACATATCATTACTATTCATTCACACTAAAAAATTATTCAGACGACAAGGCACCAGGGCTGCCATCCATTGGGACAATTTCCCAAGATCTTGGGAAATCACTATCATCCTAGGGATATTGGGAAATCTGAGTAAATATTATCGAATTCTTGGGAATTTGACGCAATGATCTCATTGTTCATTAATTACATGCTTACTGAAAAACAGCAAGATTCAAATACATTTTCATCACCAATGAGAATATTTTGTAATTAATCTGAGATGAAAATTAATCTCTTGAAGTACTTGTTCAAAGCTCGTTAAACATTCGTTTGTAACAAGCGTGTGCCAGGTACAGCAACCACCTAGAGCGATTTTGATGAGTGCGCCCGCCCTGTATCTGTGCCACAGTGGACACTGTCGAGTTTAATCTTCTATAGCCTTAAACATGGACCTTCAGAAGAAGAAAACAAAATGGTATGACTAGTCATTCAATAAGGAATAGATGAATAACCCAGTCATCAAAGTCTGGGCTTTAATAAGATAAATACTACGAAACTTCGAGCTGTTGCAAACTTTGTAACTGTACCATGAAAAATATAAACATATCAGCTATGAACAAGCTTCTGGAAGGCATAAAGCTAAATTTGAAACTTCAAAATCTTCTTACTCAATTTATTACAAAATCAACCAACAGAAACAGAAGAAATAGCAAGGAGTGAATTACTCATCGCAGGATTTTTTCTGTACAGCCGCTGCTTCACACGTCTCAAACGGAACTCAATGGCTGCAGCAGCAACTACACCACCAGGAATACATGTTCATGCAGATCACTTCACGGACTTATTGAGAAAGAGTGCGTCCCGATAGCCAAATCGCTCAGAAACTAGTAAAGAAAAACTCTAAAGTTTCATATGTTATACAAGATGGCGTTGCTTCATATAGAAAATTGGCGCTAGATGAAATTTGTAGAGGATCTTCTCAGATAAATTTCATAAAAACGAAAACAACGAAGGCATTAAAATCAGAAACAAGAGATCGATTGTTAGCAAAACAGTACATGAGAAGAAGTTCTTCAAACTGTCTAAACTAGGAGCCGGGGAAATCATTAATAAAGAAGGTTGAGAAGGTTGAAGACGTAACTATTCATCAGCTGTATAAAACCAGTCCAAAACAGAAAGGAAAGGATATAATAAGTCTTCATGTTGTAGACGAGGAAGAAAATTATTATTAAAAAGGTAAGCGGCTTTAAATATTATGTTATTTTTAACATTTTTGACATCTGGGGAAATCTTGGGAAAATTACTTGGTCACCCTTGGGAAAATCTTACAATCTGAATGGCAGCCCTGCAAGGCACTTGTCGTCTCAATCGTCACCTTCATCAGGCGCTTGACAACATGCCGTACCGGCATAACATCTTCAATGGAATAAGAAACTCACTCGAGAGCGAACACCTTATACCTTTTCAGAGCAAAATTTTTTCAAAAATAAGATACACTCTAACGTACTACACACTTGCACTGAAATACATTTTGACATTGCTTGAAACTTATTAAATGAGTCAGAAACCAGCACCACATCTGAGACGCACAACACCATTCAAATAACTGCCGCCGCCGTGAAACTTCGAAAGAGCTTGACATCTTGCCGACGCGCGCGAGCAGTGTTGCCATCTCTAACTCGAGTGCAGGTAAAATTTTTGGCTTAGATGAATAACAGGATAGTATTATTCAATGAAAACTGCAATAAATGATTAAATTGGCATTTAAATACCTTATTACATTATAACTATCCGCAAGTTAAAGTTTTAGGTAAATTTAACAATTTTTTAGCTGACAGCTTTGACTAGCAAGTATTCCTCGGCAGCTACCAACTGTAATTTTCATGGCAAATGAATTTTGCTGTCTGAGAGTGCTCAAGAATGTTGGCATGTACGATTTTCCATGAGAATGTTTTTTATCTTTCATTTGAGAGTAATTTGAACTCGATAGGTGAATCATTTCAAAAGTTACGAGTGGTAGACTGAAATCTAAAGTTGCACTCAAGAAATTCTAAAGAAATTTCTGTAGTTTCCAGAAGACCGTTTCCATACCGTCTCCGCTGCAGCCTGCAGGCCTGATTGATAGTATTATGTGCTATGAAAAGTTAAACTTTTCAAGCTATTAGTGTCTTAAAAATTTATAATTATCGGCTTATTCAATGTATTCATCGTATTTTGATTTTTATCGTAGGTATCTTTCACTATTTCGAGACGGTATCTAAATAATAAACCAATGAACAGTTATTCTCATATTAAACTATTGCATTTCTTTTAATGTTGTAATCATTGTCACAATTTACCTCTGTTTGTAGGCTATTACGTGTAGTTTTTAATCCACGTATTCTTTAAGATTTTTGTCTATTATGGATCTGTCCAAATTGTGCGAGCATTGAATTAATTTTCGATTTATCTGCAAGCCTTTTTTAAAATGAGCCAAGAGCTTGAAACGTTCAAATGAATTCGTTTTTAAAATGGATCTTCTCTACCGCCTGCTTTACGGACTGTTTTTTCTTGTATGAGATTTGCACATATAATTGTTCTGCCAATTATACATATTTTATTAGGCTTGATTGGAATAAAACATCCCCTCAGGGGGATACAACTATTGTATATGTGGGAATTAGCGCTCCCAGGGGAAAAATGTGAGGGCCCGAGCTGAGAGTTAGGTAGGGCTTCTTTTTGTTGAAATAAAATGTTTTTTGTTGGGTTAAGGACCACCTTTTTTCGATTCACTACTGCACGGTTTTTCAGCACCTCGAACTTTTTTCCTCAACTCTTATCTTATTCCATGAACTTCTTTCTCATCTTACTCTCATATTCTGCTTTGATTCCTCATTCTCTTATCTCCATACTGAATGGTGCCTTCCTCCTTCCTCTCTTCGGTACGCTCTATTTTTGTAGCGGTTAGGGATGCGTTAACAAACTTATAATCTAATCTGGAATAAAACATCCTTTTCATAGAGGCCTGAATATTTCAATTTTTATCTCAGTGTGAAAGGTTTTATAATTAGTAAAGCAAAAATGTAAAATTTCAGAATTGCTTTTTATATTTATTTCATTATTATTTTGTTCATTTCAAAATTAAGGGGGTATTTAACATAGTTTAATTTTAGTTGCTTAAGGGCATGAGAAACAGGTGTCAGAAAAACACGGTATCAGCGATTCTGAGCCAGATGGCCGTCCTTGGCCAAGTCAACCTCGAATCGCTACTAGATGCCGCGAATTAAAGACGGTGTATGGACGGGAGGCCACGGATGGCAGTGCCAATCATAACATGCTCGTAAATTGGGCGGTGCACCGTTGTTTTATCGGTCGGATGGCCGAATGACCGATAAATCGCGGATAATAAGCCCTGTCAACCATATTTCACCGGTGCACCGTCCTCGATTTTCAATAGGGTAGTATCCGCGATTAAAATATTCTTGTACTTGTGCACTGGTGAAACTCGTACCCCAGATACGGTCATTAAGCATCCTTAAGAGCGTCACAGACGCACACACCAACCAAGCAAGTAACTATTGTGTGTTATAATTTAAATTATTATTAGCCAAGAAGTTTTTAAAAAATTCACCATACCTTTTTACTGCGATAAGCTGCAATTTCTTAACAACAGTTTCAATTTTCACGCAATACTTTTTACTTATAAACAATAGTGAGCAGATGCCAGGTTTTCATATTAATTGAATGGTATTTATGATACCAACCAATGAAGCAGGTTTCCATTGTAATAACATAAGAGAAATTACGCACAAATGCAAATATTTATTTATAAATAGATAGAGACACATGACGTTTTATTACACAGTATTGATTATTCTTATACAATACAATGACAAGTGTCTCCTGAAATATATGAATAAATAGATTAGGGATTTCCTGCGCATGATTTCTCCTACGTTATTACAATGGAAATTTCATTGAACAAATAAAATTGGTTGATCCGTATGGTTGGTTGGTCTGTCTTCCTTTCACGCTCTTAAAGGATGCTTAATGATCGTACCTGTGATACGAGTTTCACCAGTGCACATATACATGAATATTTTAATTGCGGGGACTATTAGGATGGATATACTTCTTTGTGATCAACATCTGAAAGATTTGTATGAAAACAAAATCGTATCCCATCATTTATGACGGTTCATTTACACTAATATAAACAGGGTGTTGGAAAATTCAGTGCAAGTATTTTAACCAGAAGTAAAATCATCATAGCAGTACACTGTGGTATAATATTTTTGACAAAATTCAGTTTTTTTAAAAAAGTTATAGCGTTCTTAATTTTCATTCTGGTAAACACTATTTGCTGAAAAAAGTTTATTTTTAAAACGATTTTGCTGAAAATTGGATACAAAGTAAATCTTTCAATGCTCTATGCGCCCACGTTGTCAAAATTTGGCAAACAATTAAAATAAGTAGGAAAATGACAGTCAAATTTGAAATAGACCACACAAATTATATATTAGTCACAATTGTAAAAAACGATATGCCCCCGGTAAATGGCGACTGCGGATAGGAGTAGGTGAAAAGCTGGACAGAAGACAGAGCTTTACTGGCTGCTAGTGCTGGTGAGGTCAGACAGAGGGAGACGTGTAAAATACCCCACTAAGAACGCGGAGTACTTATTTATAACCGGGGTAAGTGGGACAAAACGCACCACAAAAGCGCTGACAACGAGAAGCCTACGAAGAAAGCCTATTTCAAGACCAATCAGGTGATATAATGCTTGACAAAAAATAATCAGATTAAGTGCATTTGACAAGAGGAAAATTGATATAAGTTCACCAGTATTGACGAGCACCCACATGTTGCCCTCTCACTGCACCAGATAGGCACGGCTAGACGAACGTAATGTTGCGGTAAGTGAGTTTTACTACATTTGAGGAGAATGCTTGGATAAAACACAAGTTGCACTATTTAGGGTTATTAAGCTTGAGGAAATTTCCATACATTATTAAGTAGATTAGAATTGAATGATTAGAAAACCACAGCTTAAATCTTGTTTAGGTACGTATTCTCTTATTTCGTCACTTTATTGAGTATTCACGGTTTTAAAACCCTAATAAGGCTCATTTCATTTGCAACCGTGTCATTATTATTAAAAGAAATTAATGTTTGTAAGTAAATGATGATATAACAAAAAGTGTCTAGAAAGAAATTGTGTGAGTAATTTCACGCGACAAAATGTAAACATTTAAAGTTTACAGACTGCAATAAATTTTTAGCTTCGAAGAAAGTTTTTTCCGCTAGACGATTGGTTGCTTATCATTTCGTTTCTGGACTTCATTGCGTTAAGATTAACACTGCCAACTGCTTAGTCATGCAACGATTCACAAATGAAACAATGGCTGACATTCATTTGACTTTCGGAGAAGCACAAGGAAACTCGGGGCAAGCAGCAATACAGTACAGAAATAAGTTCCCGAACAGAAATGTGCCAAATCTCAGGACCTTCACTGCTATTCACAGGAGATTTCGAGAAACTGGTTCTTTTAAGGTTATGCGACCTGACGCAGAGAGAAAGATTAAATCTTGAACGGGAGCAAGTGGTTTCTACGGGTAGAGTATATTCAGGATCATCCTAATGCAAGTTGTCGTTGTGTTGCTGATGCACTGGGGATCGGAGATCATGCTGAAGTGTGGAACGTTTTGAGCGCGAGCGACCTTCAACCCTACAGATATGAAAGAGTGCAAGGATTGCTACCAGCAGAAAACCAACCTCGGGCTGTGGTTTCAAGATGGTGTCTTAATAAGCTACGGTACAATTGGAATTTTTCTTCATTCATTCTTTTTACAGATGAAGCAAATTTTCAATTTTTCGATTATGTTTTTAACCATCAAAACCGGCATCACTGGGCAGAATAAAATCCACATAACATTATTGAACACAAATATCAACATCGGTACAGTTTCAACGTATGGGCAGGTATTGTGGGGAATCACTTGATTGGTCTATACATTTTCTTTGCAACACTCACAGGGGAGACTTACAATGTTTTCCTGCAAAGGACTCTTCCCGGATTACTTGAAGATATTCCTTTTGATATTCGCCGCAGAATGTAGTTTCAATAAGATGGTGCCCCGCCCCATTTTTCAAGAGCACCAAGAGACACACTGAACATTAAGTTCCCAGACAGATGGATAGGACGTGGAGAACCAGTTAACTGTCCTAGGTCTCCTGACTTGAACCCATTAGACTTTTTTCTGCGGGGACATGAAGAGCCTCGTACATGAAAAGCCAGTGAAATCAGAGGAAGATTTGATTGACAGGATTGCGGTGGCTGCTGGAGACAGCAGAAAAGAGAGGAGTGTTCGAACGAGTACGGCAGTCTTTGGAGAATCGGTGCAGGTTGTGCATAGAAGAAACTGGGAAACATTTTAAACATCTGTTGTAACTTGAATCTTAATCCTGAATGATGATACATCATGTATTTAAGTAACATAAAGTGCTGTGAGCTTCAGTAGCTAAATAATTGTATAGTTTGAATAAAACTTTAATTTTTTCTTCCAAATCTACGTTCATGGGAACCTGTTTTTCATTTACGTTAAGTTAAAATAATGAGATTCAAGATGTTTACAGTACCATAGTCAGTACCATACAACAGGTTAAAGCTGTCAAATTCAAATCTTTATCTCAGCATTCTCCTCAAACGTAGTAAGACCCACTTACTGCAGCATTCACGTTAATTTGTCTAGCCGTGTTTATATCTGGTTCAGCGACAGGGCAACATATGGGTGCGCGTCAATACTGGTGAACTTATATGAGTTTTCCTCCCGGCAAATGCACTTAATCTGATTATTTTTTCATGCATTACATCATGTAAGAGGTTTTGAAATAGGCTTTCATCGAAGGTTTCTCGTTTTTTACAATTGACTATTAATTTGTGTAGCCTATTTTGAATTTAGACATAATTTCGCTAGTTATTTTACACTTTCTACCAATTTTGATAATATGTGCTTATGGAGCATTGAAAGATTTACTTTGTGACCAATTTTCATCCCAATCGGTTGGAAAATGTTATTTTTAAAGCGAAAATTGTTTTTTCAAAACAAAAAATTTAAAATGCTGTAACTTCTTTAAAAACTGAATTTGGCCAAAAATTACACCACAGTGTACGGCTATGATGACTTAACTTGTGGTTAAAATATTTGCATTGAATTTTCCCACACTCTGTATATATTATTGACAGGTGTCTTTTGAGTAGGCAAAGTAGTCAGTGCCTATCGTGAGAAGCAAAGAAAAGTATCAACAGTTTTTTCCGATTACTGACTATGCACCAATTGAACGAAATTATAATAGTTAATTCAATTTCTATGCTGAAAATCCCAAAAATTTTGATATACATGTAGATAAGGTATGTAAATTTGCATACTGATTATTCTTCCCCGTATCTACACTATGCAGGGTAACAATCCAAAAACGGTGTCATATTATTGCTCAATACTATGTTACATCTAGGCTATAATACGCAAAAGTTGTCCTGCTCTCGTCGCAGGGGCCTGACGTTTTCGGAACGTTTTCTTTACGAATATAAGCCACTTTAGCTTCTTTTTGTGTAATATGATACTCTCTTTTATTTTCGTCTGACTATACACTATGTATTTGACACTTTCTTATTTTATTATACGCCCGCATTCTCTTCATTTTCTATTTTTGGTGCAATATGGAACGTTTCCAGTTCGAAAATTTGTACCATCACATAACTGCAACAATCATTGCAGCAGAGATAGTGCATTGCTTTCAGTTACAATATGTGTGTAACTAAGTGAAGTTTTTTCTACTGTTGTGATTATTTTCATTGCAGCTCGTTTACATTGTATTTCATTTTTTTCACGTGTCCCCATACCGATATTGTTTACCTTACAACATTTCCAAATCTTCCTTAAGAAGAAGTAATTAATTATATAATGCTGACAAACAGATACTATTTCAGTTTTTAAAATTGTAAAAACAAAATTATAAAAATCTCCATTTCAGCGTATGCTTACTTAGAAACCGGGGATTGATCAGAAGATTGAAAATGATATTGATGTAGTGAAATACAATATAAGACATAAAGAATTAAACAACATTCATATAATATCTTTAGAAATGAGCAGAAATTTTCACTATTATTACATGTTAACTTGTACTAAAGACAGGGAAGTAAACAAAACAAAGAGATCAATTTGATGTACATAGGTACTACACATTGCTGAAAAATCAATTAATATTCCAGTTGTTAACATCAGAATGAGCTAATTGAATTTTCATTATCAATAGTGATAACACAACCTGAAAACCAGAAGTCTTTATGTATCAGACCATAGCTTCAGGTTTTGGCAAATACTAGTCATTATCAATGTATCATAACCTAAAGACCAGAAATATTTTTATCACAACATAACTCTAGGTTTCTGTAAAGATTAATCATTCTCAATCAATACATCAAAGCATAACCAAATAAATAGAAAATATCGTTATAAGGAATCACTGGTATAAAATATCCCTATTGAAAATCGAGGGCGGTGCACCGGTGGAATATGAGTGGAAACATGGACGATTTGAGGTTGGTTTACCGTCTATTTGAGGGTCAAATGTCCAGTCTCCGCGACCATACCGCGCCCTCAATACGCCCATACTGCGACCAACTTTGGTCGGTGAACAGCTTCAAATCAACCTCAACCCAACTCTACATCCAATGAATCGCTCGCTTCGCAACCTTAATCAACTCCAAATCACGGGTGGCCACCTCTACGCAATCGCTTAAAAAACGCTCCCAGCTGCCAGTGTATGACGTCACGAGCATATATACATATGGTTGTGACGTCATACACTGGCAGCTGGGAGCGTTTCTTATCCATCGTACAGAGATCACCTGTGATTCTGATTTTGCTAGGGTGAAGAAGCAACAATATTAACATACCATGCTAACCGCACACCAATATTAAATATCGTATACCCTTATTTTGGATATATGAATCAATTGCGCAACCTTATCCAATGGGTAGATTTCTGAATGTCAGTCCCTCCCATTTGCAAGAATTTAATTTTTACATTGAAAAGTGCTGTAAAGAGCAATATGTTCATGCAAATATAATTTATTGAACGTAAGCAAATAAAGTTTTGTCACTTGCAAATGAGTATTACGGAAGGGTATCATGGGTGCCATGGCCCACTCATTGTGGCTGACTTCCTTAATGAATAACTTATGGTTCCAAATTTAATATGGTACCATACATGCCATTCACTAACAGGCACTGCTAGCTTGGATGTATATCTTTCCTTCACAATTCTGTGAAATACATATTAATTATTTTTCATTTTTGTAGTATTTGCGCAGTATTTTAATGAATAAACCGTTTTTCAGCTGTTCTGGACAATAAAAATGAAAATAGAAGTACTGTTAAAAATATAGAGAATAATAGTTGAAAAAACATTAACATCACTTATCATCAACAATTAAGAATACATATGTATAATACATAAAGCTATTATATCAAAAAATGTGTAAGAATTGAAAAAACTTGTATCAATTAGCTAATGAAATAAGAAAATAAAAGAAATAATATTGATGTTTTCTCAAAATAATGTAATAGTCAGAACTCACATATGTGCGCTGAGATCACACTGCATCACTCAAAAAGCTATCACTATTTCAGTTATTTACACACATTTCAAAATTGAAAACTTTCAATGAAATACACTTTAAATGAGAAGCCTTCCAAGCAAATACTACTTTTTTTGTCACCCTTGTAAAACTTTTGTCATGTTGAAAAAAAAATCGTTTCACAAATATTTTCCATGTCTTGCTGGATAAACGATATTTATTACTTCATTTAAATCAATAATTGGAAAAAATAAATTCTTCAATGCTTCCCACACTTGCAATTGTACCAATCGTGTCAGGTCACCATTGTCATCAAAACGTTTAGAACAAGGTTTGTCACGTCTATTATTCATGCCCTTCACTGCTAAGTAACTCGAATATGACGAATGCTTAATATAGATTTCTATGGAACATTAATTCACGAACAACTGAATTACAATGAGTTGTACCACAAATTATGACTACTCTGTGTGTTAGGAGTATGGAGGCTGTTTATCTACGCGTAGTTCGGTTAAATTTGAAACGCAGGGAACGTTTTCGTTTCAAAAATATAGTTGTTCAAAACCTAATGAAACAAAAAAATGGTAACACGTTTGCTTCAGTTACTTAAATGTATTCAAATTCACATTAACTGCCCTCTTGCTGTTGATAGCTAAGCAATGAATGTCCTAAACATGAAGAGCACAGCAACTAATTCACTTCAGACAGTCACAAAATTCAAACTACCGCGATGAACGCCTGACTCATGCTGCACCGTGGCTGCGGCCGAGCTTAACGTATCGCACACAAGACGTCCGACTCAAGGGCTGCATCCTGCATCAGCAATAGATCGTTTGTCGTTAAAATTACCCCTCAAAAATAGTTTTATATGTGTTTTTGACAAATTAAATAGGTTTTTCACACAACTGAATTATTTTCGCTGAATAAAACTATAATTTGTGATTTCTTTCAGTTGATTGATGTCAATACCGGATTGTGAAATCAGACTAAACAACCACATACGCTACGTTCATCTGAGCAGCAGATACTGTATATGCGTGCTTGAAAAATTGCTCAAAGAATGATGCATGCCAAATGGGTTATATGGTAGGAATAGGCCTACTCAATACCATCATTACGAAATTAAGTCATTTCTATCATCTATATAAATAACTTTATAAATAACTTTATATCTTTATATCCTTTTAATTCAATGTACATATAGACATTTATTGCTATAGTAACATATGACAAACGATGTTAGCATTTTTTTTTGTAAAAACTAGCCCTTCGAAACTCATTGAACGACTGAAAAAACTAGAACTGTGAACCTGCGAATACAGTAATTCTGAATATACATATTATTGTAACGTATTCATATTTCTTGATATCTGTCATATATATCTGCACTCATTAATGACTGAAATAACTATTCATTACCTTAATTGGTACATTTTATGCAAATTACTCCGTTTTCTTGGCGTACGATATCAACCCAATGTTTGGGCAATGATAATTTATATTTTTACAAATTTTATTAAATTACGATATTTTAATTCATATGAGATAGTTTCCACTTATGTGAATATCGTACATAGATACATACACTGTTAGTTCATTATTAGAAATAAAACTATTTACTACATTGTCCCAATTACAAGTTGATATAATAAATAAATATATCTTTTTTTGATATTGTCTTACTATTAGCCTATTATTGTAATCCAAGATTCCAATATCAGGCCAATAAATAAATATCAACCCAATATTGACCTAATAATTTCTTGCTACCTGGGTATGTTTATCATTTTAAATGAAACGACAAACAGTTGAAGTGTTTAGAATAAATATTTTTCCATGTATTGTTGAACCCCATCATGTATAATCACAGCATGAAATACAGTATTCACCTCCGTTACATAAATAATAATTTTATGATATTGTTGAAATGTATTTGGCTACGCCTGTGCATTTATATCCCAACAAGTTAAATATAATTGAAACGTTCCACAATACACCTCGGCAATTTGATGCACTTTCACTCGACCATAGAGTTGATCATATTTTAAAACGGGAAGTAAACTATTGGCATGAGTCATATTTACCGTATTTGGTTTGGGTGCACATTTAGAACCAGTTGCTGCAGCTACTGACGATCTGCGATAAGGATTAATTTATGCAATTGAGAATTAACCACAAATGCAGAGCAGTAATTATTGAATGGGAGAGGGCATGAGAAACAAGTGTCAGAAAAACACGGTATCAGCAATTCTGAGCCAGATGGCCGTCCTTGGCCAAGTCAACCTCGAATCGCTACTAGATGCCGCGATTTAAAGACGGTGTATGGACGGGAGGCCACGGATGGCAGTGACAATCATAACATGCTCGTAAATTGGGCGGTGTACCGTTGTTTTATCGGTCGAATGGCCGAATGACCAATAAATCGCGGATAATAAGCCCTGTCAACCATATTCCACCGGTGCACCGTCCTCGATTTTCAATAGGGATAGACACATTAAGAGCGTACAGAGTTACCCCTTTTAATGTGAGTACCATGTTTTGTATCAGCTGAGCTGTTCTGCAAGTAACTTGCAAGTTGCAACACATTAACTACTAGTTTCAACTTTCTTCGTATTAATTGAAGGGAAATAAACGAAACAGCAGTAAACAGAATGAATTTACGATGCTTTCAATTACTAATTGCTTCATTTTAACTGCAAATTATGCATTATTGTTCCAGTACGAAAATTGTATTTCGCGCTCCTTGGTGTCTCATATATTTGTGTGCGAACCCACAATGACTAGGTATCAATGACAGTATTGAGTAATAGGTATAAATACGCTGTAGCGAACTTCGAACAAAATAATCAACAAAAACGTTGCTTAATTTTTATCTTATCAGGATAGTATTTTAACTCTGTTTTGTTTACTCTTGGTTTTAAGCAATCATAAATAATTTTTAGCAAAGATTAAAATCGAAGACAACAAAAAATAATCAATCCAACCTCGCCTACACCACATCCGAATTACCGACTCCGATTCCGACTCCGACTCCACTACATTCGGAAAAGCGACTCCGACTCCGACTCCCGCTCCACCACACTTCACCGAAACGACTTCGACTCCGACTCCACCACATTTCAGAGAAGCGACTCCGATACCGACTCCACCCTAAAACATGCGACTCCGGCGACTCCGACTCCCGACTCCGACTCTGCAACCCTCTGAGGAACCCAAAGTTATTTAGTATGAATGGTAGCATTTTGATACCTAGGCAAGCTACATGTTCAGCAGGTTGTTCTTAAACCCTTGTGCTTTATTCTGACGTTAATATTTTTTATAAGTCTTTTATGCCCACTATAGTCGAACGCTTTGAAGAGATAAAGCAGCTGTATGAGAGTACATTTTGTTATTCTATGTTATTGCACGCATGTTTTTTTGAGGTGTTAAAAGCATTTTAAGTACTTGTTCTTCTCTTGTCCGCGTATTTATTGCTTATAAAAATTGACTAATTCATCCATGTGAGTCGAACGTTGCTTTGTTGAAAATTTTTAAAATACTTCGGACACAACAGGTGGGAGACATTTTGGTTTGTAATTTGACGCTGTGTAAACTACACCTGGCTTGTGCATTATTTTGATAATGAATAGCTTCCGCTGATTTGCAAATATGTTTTAATATAGATAAACTCATTATCAAACAAATCAGAGATGTTGAGTCAGGGAAGGTGTTTTTATGTATTAAAGTCTTATAATATCATGTCTTACTGCTTTTGAATGTTATTGTGGGTATATAATTATTCACAGTACTTTAATACTGACTGTTTTTCCCATCTGAAATTCTGAGTCTTTACAAAGCGTTTTCAGGCAGTTATAAACTAAGAGATTATTCGTTTTCAAACAGTAAATTAGCCCCTTTTCTGCAGGTCGCCATGTCGCTTATTTTAAGCCCTGTTAAACGGATATTTCTGGTCACCACAACAGCTAATAATGATTCATAACTACGGCGAATTTGGGGTTCTCTAATACTTGAACGAGGCTATTCATGACTTTTTTTACCTTTTCCATTGCTTGAACGAGTCTCGTAATAGCCTTTTGGGCTTCATTACTGCTTGATCAAGGCTAATACCGGTTTTCTCTTGCTTCCGTATGACTTATAGTGGACCTTGCAACGACCTCAAAAAGACCAGGCTACTTACTACCTTAAAAGACTATCCCAGATAAACTCAGCCCTACACCTTATGGCAGCAAAAGAACAACAGCATCCTGCAGTAGCTAGATTTGTAGCAAACTGCACATTAGTAACAAAAAGCTCCTGGATGTAACCACAGCACTGCTACAGTCGAAGGTCGAAGTTGAAAAACTTATAACCATACTCATGCAATAAATTTTCCACAGTCACATACAAGTTGCGGCTGTGATACGTAAACGCGTTCATTTTCTAACCCACTCACCAATACACTATGAAGAATAAAATTAGACCAACTTGTAAACTACTATAGCATTCAAAAAAATTTCCAGCATTGCAATGATGTAGGAAAAATAGGAATGTTCCGTCTTCCATGAATGATTTTTGATGATGCACCAATGCTGCGAATTTTTCTATTCGTACCATTTTCGTGGGTATTTTTTTTTCACTCGAAAATTCCCGTGGTTTGGTAATCAGATGTTAAGCCGTTTGATTCTAGCTCCACCCACAGATCAGTTTGAACTACAACACAAACTCGATTCCAGAGATGAAACTAAAATTTTGAGGCGGATTTCCCTTCATTAAAAAAATAAAAAATAAACTTCTTCCTTGGTTTCAAAGCGAAAATACTGGCGAAATACTGGCCGTGCACGATACAGAAGACATCTGGTACACAAAAAAAATCTAAAAACACATAAATATTTATGCACGTCTTACAACGCTAACAATCATGCTCTCATAAAATTAGTGCTTCATAATATATTTGTAGTGTGTTCTCCCTCAGGCTGCTTTATACTCCAGGCAGACTGTGAATATCTTTGCCCGAAGCGAGTGCCTGAGGTACAAACGAACCCGGCAGGGTAAGGAATACACAACTGGAATAAAGGCCGTATTATTGTGAAGATCGCCGACAGTATGGCACATGAGGTAAATAATTACAGGCAGGCAGTATAGTACCCAAGGACGACTTGGAGGACCGACGGTTGTCGGTAAGTCACGTCGTACGTGCCGTCGAGGTGGCGATGGAGGCCGTGAGGCTACTGCGTGCTGAACAGCCGAGACTAGTGAATGTCAGGGTCGTTGCGCGGAGAGTCGCAGGGAGGAGTCTTGTGAGAGCCGCTGCCGTGAGGAGGCTCGTTGGAAGACTTGTGTGAACCGTTGCAGTGAGGAGGCTCGTTGGAAGACTTGTGTGAACCGCTGCAGTGAGGAGGCTCGCAGGAAGAAGACTTGTGTGAAAATCAGGGTTCATGCGAGTGCACTGTGTGAGCTTTGCGAACCTCTCTCTGATGATTCGAGAATAATAAAGGAGTAAATGATTAAGTAGGAGAGAACACAGATGAAATGGAAATATAGAGAAGAAGAAGAGGTGTACGAGAAAAAAGATTAGAACCGGCTCTACTGGCAAGAATGGGCATTGTTCTGAGCGAGTGGTCTGTTTATGTAACTAAAGGATAGTTAATTAGCTGCCAAGCCATTATTATAAGCTGTTCGATGTTGTGAGGTCCAGAAACTGTTGTTACGGAGGTTGATTCTATACTTATTTTGTATCATGTCCTTCACGCTTTCCGCCGCACCCCCCACGACTAGGGTGCGTAGCGGTCAGCGTCAGGGTGAGTACCCGGTGTTCTGAGTTGTCGTTTCCCTAAATGATCCCCCTGTCCGCCGTGATCATACGATCCGTTGCGGTCAGGGTGATAATGTGTAATTGGTCCGAGTTTCAGTATATAGGCTGAGGTTCTGGGCCTCTAGCTCTATTTCTGCTGGGTGGAAGAGATTTATTTACTTTGCTTCCAATGGCGAGTTTGTCTTTTGTTACTTCATCGTTAATGAGATCTAGATTTCTCCATACTCTTTTGGCAAGTTTATGAAGGTGTACGTTCAATGAATCAATATTGGCCAGATCGAGTTGTGTGGGTGTGAACCTGATCAAAAAGGGTGATTCGAAGGACAAAACGAATTGCTCTGTTTTGGATAGTTTGCAGTGATTTCATACTTGATTTAGGTAACGTATGTAATGGAACTGGAGGATATGTAACGATGGACCGGACGTATGCTAAGTAAAGTTTCCTTTTGTGTTTGAGACTTAAATTTCGGAATCTGTAAAGAGTAGAAAGAACGTCTTTTGCTTTGGATGCTCTGTCCCGGACGTGACTGCTGTAACCAGTTTTCGTGAAGCTAAGCCCTAGCACTTTACCGGAGGAATCATAGTTGTAGTCTTTGCCTCCTCTAGTAATTGTTTCGTTTTTAGTCTTTAAAACAGGGATGATTTGAAATTTGTCTGAATTTGTTGTATCCTCCACTTGTGCTCATAGTCGTTTATTTGATTTATTTCTTGAGCAGTTTTCCTTGCGGGATACTTTTCTGATCCGTTTTGAGAGATTACCTGGGTTATATCGTCTGCATATAGTATGTTGAAATTGAAATAGCTAATTGGTTGCGGAATATCGTGTGTATAAAAGGTGAACAGTGAGGGGGACAAAGCTCCACCCTACGAAACACCGCTGTCGACTGAGAACACTGGACCGAGGTAATCGTTAATCCTAATTTGTGTTGTCCTTCCTGTTAGGTAGCTGTTAAGTGTTCTGGTTAGGAAGTCTGGAAGCTGACAGCTGAGCAGTTTTTCACGCAGTCCATCGTGCCAAACCCGATCGAATGCCCTTCTAATATCCCTGAGTACTACGTTTGTTCTGAAATTATTCGAGGCTTTGGCAGCAAGTATCTCACAGAAGAGTCTGAGTGCAGTGTTTGTCCCTCTGCCCCTCCTAAAACCAAACTGAAATGGATGGTGTAGCTTATGTTGTGTAAGAAATTGTGTGAATCTAGGATTAATTACCTTTTCAAAAAGCTTCCCTGGAACGCTTAAGAGTGAGATCGGTCTGTAATTGATATGTGACATCGGAGATTTATTTGGTTTTGGTATAAATATCATTATGGAGTGTTTCCATTGGCGCTGGAAGAATCCCAGTGATAGTGCTGAGTTCATTAAGGTGGCAAGGTTCTGTAGCATGTTTTCTGGTAAGTTCTGGAGGTGATATTTTGTTATACCATCTAGCCCGCAAGTTTTTTGCTTTGTTGACTTGATGTAGTGTTGTAGGATATTTGTGGTTATTATTGGTGTCTGGCAGGCAAGTCGGTTCAGATCACAAAGTTCGTAGTGGTTCAGCTTCTTTTGGGAATCCTTGATGTGACGTGATACTTTCCGGAAGTGGACCTTGTCAAATTCTTCATCCCCTTCATGATGTTCACTGAAGATTTGTTTCCAATACCTTCTGAAAAGAACCTCTTTTTCTCCGTCATCGTAAACTTCCTCGCCTCTCTCGTTCTTCAAATATCGCTGCTCTTTCTTCGACTGCACGCCCCGCAATCTCTTCACTGTGCTCCAAAAGTTGCCATCATTGCTTTCCGTGTCGAGCTTCTCAACCAGCAAGTTTCAGGCCTCAGTTCTCTGGGACATATATTCCTCGGAAGTGAGAATTCTTTGTTGAGTGATGGCATGCCTTCTGTCTGGAGTGGGACCGAAGCGAAGGATTTCTTTATATATTTCATCATGTATTATGTTTGCCCTCTTTATGTTTTCTGTAGTATTACCTGTTATCAATGTCCGGTGGCTCGTCGTTGGGATATTGCGTGAACTGGCCTTCTGAATTTGATTAGTCCAGTTATTTAGCTTTTCTTCCAGTTGCTGCGTATTGACATATTCTGTGTTGACAAGAAGATGCTGTAGAAGATCTTGTTTGAATCCGTTCCAGTTTGCCTTGCGGTAGGTCAGACGGGGCTTGATTTGTATCTGAATTGGATGGGTAGTTACTGTAAATAAAATAGGGTAATGATCACTAGGGGTATTTGGACCTACTTCTGCATGTGTGTTATGGTAAGCGTAGCGGTTCGTGAGAATCATATCTGGTGAAGTTTTTGATTGATGAGTGATGAAGGTTGGAAAATGTGGGCCCTCCCATATGGCATGCTTCCTGTCTATCAGCATGGTGACTTGTTCTCCTGTTGTATTGTTGTGGCCAGATCCAAATCTGACATGTCGAGCGTTGATGTCCCCAAGGAAATAAACCGGAGTCTTCTTATTGAATAGTTTGAAATAGTCAGGATAATGCAAATAGCCGATTCTTGGTGGTATGTAGGCCGTCGCAACCGTAACTTCCCCTAGCCTCGTTTGGACATGTATGCTGAGAAGGTCGCTGAGATAGTCTTCACATATTCTGTAGATTATGTTCCGTTTTATAGCGATTGCTGCACCAGAATGTCCTTCGTTTGCCTTATTAGTTTTGTAAACATTGTAGTTGTAGATCTTTATATCTTCTCCTGACTTCACCCCATGGCTGTTCAGCAATATTATGTCTGGATCTTCGTTGCGGTAGATATTCATAAGTGACGTTTTGTTTGCTTTCCAGCTTCGGACGTTATGTTGAAGAATCTTGAGACTGTCGTTGTTCATTCTCCCTCTGTACGGACTTTTTTGGGGTCTACTCTTTCTGGCGTTTTCTTGTGTCCTGTTCGTATTTTCCGGAATTCTTGTTCCCCGACCCAAACAATCCTGTTTTTTTCCATTAATTTGCAGTTGTCGATTAGCAGCTCAATAATTTCCAGAGGTTGAGTACATTCATCTTCAAGTTTGTATTTCAGTTTACCTTCGCCAACCAATTTCTTAAATTCTGCAGCTTCTACATCTCTTCGGGAACCATCAAGCATGAAGACATCAACACCGTACCGGGATGCTGGTCTAATTGGGACGTGATCCACTGAAGATCTTTGTGGCGCCGGTTCCGAGTACGATCTTGCTGAGGCATGTTGCTGGTGAAGTTGCTGTTGTTGCTTGGCAATTTGGGCATGTGGTAGTAACTGCTGAATCCGCTCAGTTGAAATTTTTGATACTGCTCCCTGTTTCTGTGGCTGTTCCGTATCCATCTCTTCTCCCTGCTCCGCCTCCGTAGAACTGGCTTCCGAGTCCGACTGAGTCTGAAGTTTTTTCATAACCTTCATCACTCTCGTCAGCAGGTCTCCTTCAAACAGCTGGCTCGACTTGGGGTTGGGCATTGAAACCGTTACCGACCTCCCTCAGGCCAGTCAGAGGAAGTTTCAGAGTTTTCTGTATGGTTTGGAAAACTTTGGCTTTGTCCGGAGGTTCCCTTGGGTTCACAAAGCGAAGCATCAGTTTGCCAAATTGAGGCCTCCTGATGAACAAAGTTGTCTGTATGTGTAGACTAGAGTCGTGGTTTAGTCTGTACGAGGCCTGTCGAAAAAGTATCCGACCTTTGGCCAGAAAAAATACTTCAACAACCTGACGGGGTTGGGACCCTAATCCCCTTCAAAGTAGGCTCCTTGTGCTTCCACACACTTAGCCCACCGATCCTTCCACTGCCGGAAACACCTCTGGAAGTCTTCTTTTGGAATGGTGTTCAGCTCTGTCGTCGCGTTCCGCATTATCTCTTCTCTACTCTCAAAACGGGATCCTTTCAGTGGTGTCTTCAATTTTGGAAACAACCAGAAGTCGCAAGGAGCCAGGTCTGGAGAGTAGGGAGGTTGGCGAACGGTCGTAATTCCATGTTTGGCCAAGAAATTGCGGATCAAATGGGATGAATGTGCGGGCGCGTTGTCGTGATGCAAGTGCCAGTTGTTCGCAGTCCACATGTCTGGTCTTTTGCGCCGAACTGCATCACGAAGTCGCCGGAGAACATCCTGATAGTACTCCTTTGTCACTGTTTGTCCTTCCGGTGCGTATTCGTGATGCACAATTCCACGGACATCAAAGAAAACAGTCAGCATCGAAGGAGTCAAACAGGCAATGCGACGATGGAGCTGAACACCATTCTAAAAAAAAACTACCAGAGGTGTTTCCAGCAGTGGAAGGATCGGTGGGCTAAGTGTGTGCAAGCACAAGGGGCATACTTTGAAGGGGATTAGGGTCCAAACTCCGACAGGTATTCGAAATATATTTTCTGGCCAAAGGTCGGATACTTTTTAGACAGGCCTCGTATATGAAATCTGATACGCCTATCCGGTGGTGGATTGCTTATGAAAGTGTGACTAGCTGAAAATTGTAATGAAGTGAACCTATCTCTGAGTGGTCGTCTGAAACAGAGTAAGCGTCAAAACTAGTATACGAGGTCCCGTGCCCCCACTCCCCCCCCCCCACCGGACTCGGTTACCCTAGTCGGCTAGAGGGATCGCCGGATCACAGGATTCCTACTCACTCAGAAAAAACACCCAATCCTACAAGAAGACCGATTAGTAAAGAAAATCAAAGAAACAAGAGAAAAGTAATCGCGCTCACAAGTTAAACAGCTCGCCAAGATGAATACTCACTAAGAGAGTCGTAACCCAGACAGTAGATATCCATCTCTGTCGCTAAGAACTCTCTGCGCTAAGCGCGCAGCTTTTTATATAGGGCTGGCGGCGGCCTCACTGAAGCGAGCTAGCCCTCTGGTAAGAGGACTCGCGGAGGCGGGTTGTCGCCGTCTGTGCGGTGCTAAACGTACATGGGTGTATTCAGATGTTGCCTGGCTGCTGGGAGCGCGCGGCTTGTAGAGGCTCGGTCCGGCACCCCAGCGCCGAACTTGAGCGCTGGTTGGTCGGCCAGTAAGAGCGCTTCGAGACTGTGGGGTGGCGCTTTTGAGCTTGCGTGGTGGTGAGCGCGTACAGCTAGGTGAAACCACCACATATTACACAGTATTTTCACCCACTTAAAACTTAAAACCTCCACACGCTTATCTATTATAAATATATATTTATATAAATATATATATAAATATATATATAAATGTACAGGGAGTTCGTGGGATTCGAACTCGGGACTTATAAGTTACCGCACCAACACGCTATCGACTGCGCTATCAATCACGCTATCAATCACCCTAAAAATCACCACTGTGGACGGGGAGCCCGTCCACGGGCTCCCCGTCCACTGTGCCATTCACTGCTTTAGTTGTGCTTCGATCACCTTTTAGGGTGGTTGATAGCGCAGTCGATAGCGTGTTGGCGCGGTAACTTATAAGTCCCGAGTTCGAATCCCACGAACTCCCTGTACATATATTTGATTTGGAAAACTAAGCTGGGACGGGGAGCCCGCTTTCACCAGATTCATTAACTGTTTCTGGGGGTGACAAGACTTTGAACTCTCGACACATAAGGGAATTGTAAGCTGGGACGGGGAGCCCGCTTTCACTGTGCCATTCACTGCTTTCGTTGTGCTTTGATTACCTTTTAGGGTGATTGATAACGCAGTCGATAGCGTGTTGGCGCGGTAACTTACAAGTCCCGAGTTCGAATCCCACGAACTCCCTGTACATTTATTCCATTTGAAAAAACTAAGCTGGGACGGGGAGCCCGCTTTCACCAAATTCATTAACTGTTTCTGGGGGTGACAAGACTTTGAACTCTCGAAATATATATATATATATATGCTTACTTTCAACAGCTAATGCTTACCTAATGCTTACTTTAACAGCTCTGAAAGCAGGACTATTCTGGAAAGGAATTTTTACCTGTCCTTTAGAGCGGCCCAACCCTTTTAGAGAGTTCTTCGCTGCTAATTCTTTAGATAGCAGAAGCTTCAGCATGTGAGTTATTATCTTGGAGATTGTACAATGCTGGGTTTCTTATATATATATTTATTTATATATATATATATATATATATATCCAGCATTGCGATGATGTAGGAAAAATAGGAATGTTCCGTCTTCCATTACTGGGGGAATCTAAATAAGAAGTGCGCTACGAAAGGTGAAAAATGTTTGTGGCTTGGTGAATGACCCCTTAACCAGAGAAGTCACTGCCAGAAGTCGTAGCTGCACCAGTTGATTCATTGATGACACGGCTTCCTGAGGCAAAAAATAATAATTAGGCATTGAATACATATACCTCCCCATTTGACCTCCATTTGCAAGAGGTAGTTTTACTTATTGTACATGTACATGAGTTTGATGCTTGAGATTATGGTACCCAACCAGGAGGCCTTGCCAAGTCTCGCCACAGAACAACTATAAATTTACATGGTTGAAGGGATAATATTGTATGAAGTTTAGGGATTATATTATTAGATTAGCTTGAGGCTCGCACGAGCAATACTCGTTGCAACAAGAAAGCGAAGTACAAGGCATCATCTTGTATGTAGACGTGGGCATGGGGAATCTATGCACTGGAGTGCTCCCGCGCACAGAAAACCCTGCTCATAGAAACAGCAAGTGCTGAAAGAAGAATGGAAAGAAGAGAAAGTTCAAAAAGATAGTAAGAGGTGCTGAATAAAAGGATCGCAGTGAACCGAAAGACAGATGGTCCTTAACTGAAAAATAAACCTAATCTTTTGAACAAATGAGTTGTAAGGAATTAAGATCTTACACATGAGGTGACTCCTACACCTGCCCGTCCTAAATGGAAACACATGATGGGTCCATGTGATGCATAAAATCTAGAAAGGAAATAAGCTTTAGAAATGAGAAAAACATCGAGAGAGTTGTACCATAGTTGCTGAAAATGACACGAATGAGCCCAAAGGAAAAATGAAGCGTTTGAGGAAACAACCCTAACCATAAAGGCTGTCAACCAAATGATACGATAACAATTGGTTGGGAACCCTAGGATCTCTTCACCAGAAAACGAAACTAGATCTGCTTGCTTCCAAGAACAGGAAGCTGTTGTTGGACTGAATGTGTGCATAAATTTACTATTTAATAGCTATTTAAAATTATATGCTCCTACCATTTTCTGTCTCCACCACTCTATACTGTTCTTTAACATGCCGTCGACCATGCCAGTCGCCGGTATTTTTAAGGGCATGGGTGATGCATCTGTAGACTTGCTTCCTCGGTGTATTGCGGTACATTTCTGATGACACTACAGCATCTGAATATAGTCGAACATAATTTCGTAAATATAAAGGACAACAAGTATTAAAATGAAACCAGTCAATTGAAGACTATGAAACTGTGAAGAGTTCAATTCAAAACCTTTATTTTTTTGGGAATCTAAATAAAATGAGTTATAAGTTCCTCAAACGACTGATTTTATGAGTTGTAATTTTTCAAATGTATTTGTCTGCAAATTATTTCAACTTTAATTGATAATGCTTACTTTCAACAGTTCAGAAAGCAGGACTATTCTGGAAAGGAATTTTTTCCTGTCCTTTAGAGCGGCCCAACCCTGTTAGAGAGTTCTTCGCTGCTAATTCTTTAGATAGCAGAAGCTTCAGCATGTGAGTTATCATCCTGGAGATTGTACATTGCTGGGTTTCTTTGAGCAGCTGAATCTGGCATGGGATTGAATGAGAAAACTAAGATTAAATGCAATCCCCTTTGCAGACATCAGTGATCTAAAATATACCCCACTGAAAGTCCGATTATGTAGCCAATACTTGGATGAAAAAGAAAAGACAAGTAAACTTTCAATAGCTATGATGAACTTGGCATCATTACCTCCCATTTCTGGTAATTAAGAGATGTAATCTAATTCTTCAGGAGTGTTTGCTGGTGGTGGACGGTATATCTAATAGCGGCAGGGGTTTGCTCTTGAACTATGCCTTGATTTACGTTTTCTTTCATACTACTCTTTAATTCATGTAGTTCTTTCATGATCACATGTAGTTCTCTTATGACGCTCTCCAATTAGCCTTCAATGTTCATGGTCACAGGAAAAAGAAAAAAACTATTTATTTCCAATAGAGTTAAACATGAAATGTTTAACATTGGTTTTCAAAGCATCTTAACATTAACATCTTAGTTGATAATTACATATCGGTATCGTAATACCCTTATAAAATGTCGAAAAAAAAAGTGATTGACAGAGAAGCACGACGAAAATGAGTTCCTTTCGTTACGTAATCTGATTTCGACAGTGCATTTAAATAAAAGTAACAAAGAAAACATAATCCTCACAACGCTTAGTTGAAATACACTTTCGTTAGTGCGCATATTAATTGAAATAAAAGCGAAAAACGCATTCAAATACCTAAACATAGAGATCCTTAATTGCTATTCATACATGGTTATCGTAATACCCATTTTAAGTGTTGAAGCAAATGATTTAGAATCTTAATTGCTATTTATACATGGTTATCGTAATACCCATGATAATTGTCGAAACATGATTCGGAGAAAAGCACGAAAAAAATGCGTCCCTCTTCGTTCCGGTTACTCTCGTTAGTGCGTAGTCGTATTGAAATATAAGCATAAGAACATAGGAACTAGTAATATAAGCGTGATGAATTGATGTTAGAAGTAAAATGGGCAGATTTGATTCATTTTGAGTCTAGAACTATGAGGTCGACAGTCGGGATTTGGGACAATTTTTCACATCATCTAGTATGCCAAGTGGTGAATTCAGAAAGACTATAATGTTCATTATAACAAAACAATTTTTTTATGATATTTTCATCGGAGTCAAAGACATGAAAAGGACATGAAAAGGTACAATGCTAGCCGTAACATTTTCAACATAGGTGGAACTGAACAAAAAGTTAACAACCCGAAATAGTGTTATAATGTATTCACGAGAGAAGGAAAGAGCAATATAGGGCCAGAAAAAGAAGAATAAAATATGATGTTCCTTAAAGTTATGCATTCGTCGAATCCGTGGCCTTTTTAAGATGTTTTAATATAATAAAATAAGTTGCTAAATACCCTCACATTAACATTCTAACTTTCTTTGAGGTAGTTAATTTGGTTTTGAAAATGCAAATATATTTAAGTCATTAAGAAAACAAATTCCTGGGACACATAGTTGAAAACATTCTTGTTAGGGTGCGCGTATATTGGATCATGAGTCCATAACATTTGCAGCATAGCTGGAACAATACGAAAAGTTAGCCACCGAAAATGATTTCGTCTTAATGCTGTAGAAAAAAATCTCTCATTGAGAAACTTTTCCGTAATAGTTTTCTGATTAGGCTTTCTGTGTATTCAAAATATAATAAAGAGGATACAGAAAAAAGGTAAGTTAAATGATTTCATTAGAGAATTACGAATAAATAGATTTAATAGCACGAATAGATACTCTTGTTAAAATTGTTCGAAAAGCTTGAGGGCAGGCGGCGCGAATGTAGAACCTCAGATGGCGGGCCGGTCTGACAGCTGCTGCCTGAAAAACGCAGAAACAGGGCTGAGCAAAGCAGACGGTACAACCACTTACACGCTTAAGAGACTTAAATCCCCAAATGAATTAAATCCCCAAATCAATTAAATCCCCAAATCAATTAAATCCCCAAATCAATCAAATATACTTCTTACACAGATAATTTCATTTATATCACACATACACGTTACACATACATTTGATTAAAATAGTATAAACAAGTTTTTAGGTAAATCCTATGTTTGACACAAAGATTTGGAATACAATTATGGCACCATCGGCACACCTACAGATTATACTGAAGTATTTGATCAGGGGGCACGCACCCTGGCCTTTATACATAAACAATGCTATTGCTTAGTTCGGGAACACCCACATCGTAAGCCGGATTTGTAAGTTTCCCCTAACCCAGGTTCACCGAAGCTAGCCAAGTTTAGGCCACGTCAGACATCGAAACCAAGTTTTCACGAGTTCGACTTACGTCTTAACTAGCGGGTCTACGACGCACAGGGAGCAGGTGCAGTGGAGGCCTCCAGGATCAGGGCTGCCCAACGCAGGCCGCGCAGAGGTTGAGCTCTACTCAGCTGACATGGCATACGATTCCTCTGCGACACTTAAATGAAGAAAATTCCCGGGGATGAACAAATTGTGCCGTGCAGGAATGGAGTTGAAAGGCGGAGTGTTTATCGTTCTGCGCCGCTTGTCCAAGACGCTGCTGGTAGAGGCTCAAAATGCAAAAAGGTTATGTGACGACTTCCTGGAGCGTAGGGCATCGAAATTTTAAGGGTTTTATGGGTTTAAACTTTCATCACGGCTTACGAAAAATGGGTTGCAATTTACATTTTTTAAAAAGGCTTTTGTAGACAAATGCACTCACGAGCGAAGAAAAGCAAAAGTTGTGAATGAATTTCGTCGCACGTTTGGATGTTTTAATATGAGCGAAAAATGCTTTCAAATACCTCAAAATTTAGACCATGACTTGATATCTACACATGGGAACCGTAATACCTATACCGGTTAATTTTTAAAACGAACGGTTGGAGAAAAGCACGTGAAAAATGCATTCCCTTCGTTGCGTTGGTCTGATTTTAACAATGCATTTTATTACAAGTGGTCAAGAAAACATTGTACATGTGATGCATTGGTAAAAACACTCTAGTTAGCGCACTTCTATATTGAATTTTGAGCTTACGAACATAGGAACTAGTGAAATGAGGGATTATGGTTGAAAGTAAAACGGGTAAATTCAAATTAATTTGCGTCTTAGACTATGGGGGTGACATTAGAGGAAATTTAGAATTGTTTCGTATCAACTAGTAAGCTAAATAACTGGCTCGGATAAAATGAAATATTTTACAATAACACAAAAATTAACTCCCTATTTTTATCGCGAGTTCACAGTCTAGTAAACTCCCAGAAACAGATACTGAATCTGGTACGAGAAGCTGCTGCTTCCACAAGTTGAAACGAAATAAATGTACACAAGGAGTTCCGAGACTCGAACTCAGGACTTATAAATTACCGAGCCGGCACGCTATCGACTGCGCTACCAATCACCCTAAAAGGTGACCGAAGCCCAACGACAGCAATGCTTGGCCCAGTGCAGGTACGTGCTGTCCCGACATATATTTTACTCCCTATTTTTATCGAGAGTTCACAGTCTAGTAAACTCCCAGAAACAGATACTGAATCTGGTACGAGAAGCTGCTGCTTCCACAAGTTGAAACGAAATAAATGTACACAAGGAGTTCCGAGACTCGAACTCAGGACTTATAAATTACCGAGCCGGCACGCTATCGACTGCGCTACCAATCACCCTAAAAGGTGACCGAAGCCCAACGACAGCAATGCTTGGCCCAGTGCAGGTACGTGCTGTCCCGACATATATTTTACTCCCTATTTTTATCGAGAGTTCACAGTCTAGTAAACTCCCAGAAACAGATACTGAATCTGGTACGAGAAGCTGCTGCTTCCACAAGTTGAAACGAAATAAATGTACACAAGGAGTTCCGAGACTCGAACTCAGGACTTATAAATTACCGAGCCGAGTCGATAAAAATAGGGAGTAAAATATATGTCGGGACAGCACGTACCTGCACTGGGCCAAGCATTGCTGTCGTTGGGCTTCGGTCACCTTTTAGGGTGATTGGTAGCGCAGTCGATAGCGTGCCGGCTCGGTAATTTATAAGTCCTGAGTTCGAGTCTCGGAACTCCTTGTGTACATTTATTTCGTTTCAACTTGTGGAAGCAGCAGCTTCTCGTACCAGATTCAGTATCTGTTTCTGGGAGTTTACTAGACTGTGAACTCTCGATAAAAATAGGGAGTAAAATATATGTCGGGACAGCACGTACCTGCACTGGGCCAAGCATTGCTGTCGTTGGGCTTCGGTCACCTTTTAGGGTGATTGGTAGCGCAGTCGATAGCGTGCCGGCTCGGTAATTTATAAGTCCTGAGTTCGAGTCTCGGAACTCCTTGTGTACATTTATTTCGTTTCAACTTGTGGAAGCAGCAGCTTCTCGTACCAGATTCAGTATCTGTTTCTGGGAGTTTACTAGACTGTGAACTCTCGATAAAAATAGGGAGTAAAATATATGTCGGGACAGCACGTACCTGCACTGGGCCAAGCATTGCTGTCGTTGGGCTTCGGTCACCTTTTAGGGTGATTGGTAGCGCAGTCGATAGCGTGCCGGCTCGGTAATTTATAAGTCCTGAGTTCGAGTCTCGGAACTCCTTGTGTACACAAAAATTAAATTTCATATGCTACTAGCATCGGCACAAAAAAGTTCACCGGATTCGAATAGATGAGAAGGGTCGTTGTACAATGCCATCTATAACATTTGCAACGTTGCTGGGACAACACGAGAAAGTCAAAACAACCTAAAATAGTGTGGCCACAGTATACTCAAAGAATGTAAGGGACGACACATTGTCACACAAAATTAACCAGAGCTTTTAAGGAGGGGAATATGTTCTACATATATCTACACACGCACACATACATACATATATATATATATATATCCATACACATATATACACGTATACATATACACGAGCGTCACATATGCGTACATACATGTACTTAATATTCGCAGACAAGCAATCATATTGCATATGCACATTACTATGTCTTGATTGCTGTATAATATAACGAAAGAAAAGATAATTAGCAATAAAATTTCTGACTTCTTTTCCAGTACATACTGCAGTTCACACATATTGTGTAGACGCAAGATAGAGAGCTATATTAATTTTGATAACTCCTAGTGGTTGAGGGATTTTGATGCTCTGGGGGAGTTTGTTGCACAGTAAGGCACCTGATACTGACAAGAGCTTTCTGCCCAAAGTTAGATGACTGGTATTTGAGTATAACATCACGTCTCCTATTCGGCTTTAGGTTGGTGACGGTACGAGGATGGAATTTCACTATTTTAGCATTGCTATGAGGAAGATATAAAGAGGAGAATACGTACGGGGCTTTGTGCACCAGAAACCTTTACGGAATAGGAGCCCAGCCAAGCTCATTCAAGGGAGGTGTTCCGTGATCATTCTTTTTGAATTTACCGTTGAATGTTACCTTAGCTGCAAAATTCAAACATATTAGTAGATCTTTTTGAAGATATTTTGGTATATCCCCCCACAACAATAGTCAAAACGTGATAAGGCGAAAGATTGAACGGCCAATAATCTAGATTCTTCGTCAGGTATACTTTTTATACGATTAAAAACATTGAAGGCCCGTGAATTGTGTTGCAGGTTTTATCAACGTGGGATTTGAAGGACATGTTTCTATCGAACCAAATACCTAAATTTTTTACTTTTTCTCATGGGTGAATTTTATCATTCCCAACTGTAAGAGTTAGATATAGATTTCGAATATTGTTTATTGTATCGTTTAACCCCGAAATAATGAATTGTGTTTTACTCGCGTTTAGCTTGAGACCATTTTGGTCATACCATGACTTGAGGCTGATCAATAGGGCTTCAGCCCCGTTTTTCGTCTGTGGTATTTCTGATGAAGAGCTTTTCATTGCAATTTGGACATCATCTGCATACATAGAGATTCGAGTGTTAAAAGGCATTGGAGGGAAATCGTTAATGAAAATTGAAAACAATAGCTGAGCCTGAATGGAACCTTGCGGGACACCTAAGTTATTTTGAAGGAATGGGGACAACTTGTTATCTAAGAGGACTGCATGAGACCGATTTGATAGGTAGCTTTTGAACCAATGCGTATCAACTCCCTAAGTTCAGTATTTTTCGTAGGAGTTGATCATGTTCGACGCTGTCAAATGCTTTATTACCATTATAGACGTGCGAAGTTTTTAACGTCAGTTGACTACTGGTGTACACATGAAGCCACGTCCTTTGGAGTAACTGCGTGCGCAACTACAGCGGATGCTTTTACACGTAGATACCGCTCACAGTCAACGCAGTATCTCACAAGCTTTCGTAGACTCATCATGTCGTCACCTGATGATAGCGAAGAGCTAGCTTTGTGTGTGATTGTAGTATGAAATAAAAGCGCAAAAGAAGATCAATGTGGTGCAGAGAGTGGCTACAACATAGACAAATCTCGGTAGATACGGATCTATTTTCCAAGAGCTCAGTACTGATGAGAGATTATTCTCGAAGTATATTTGGCTCTCAGTAACCATGTTTCAACAGCTTCTCCACAAAGTGACTGAGAGAATTCAGACAGAAGATACAGTAATGAGAAACTCCATCCCACCAGGGGCTAGATTGGAAGCTACGTTATTGTACCTTATATCAGGACTTAATTATTCAAGACTTCAGCACTTCGTGCGAATCCATGTTCGCACCTTGAGCTCCATTGTTCCTGAAACCTGCGAAGCAATATACGAGGCTTTGAAGAATGAATACTTGAAGGTGAGTCAAGAAAATGGTTAAAAATTTCATTAAATTATGTATTTATATGTCAATTTCACTAATTGTGACGTGGATTTTTACAAAATATGGCTAAGTGTCATAAAAGTATTGAACGACTGTCTATAAAGAATTGAAATACTTATTATTGTCCGTTTTAATTATTATATGATTATTTTCCTGTCCGTTGTAAAGAACCAGAGTGCATTCTAAATGTTTCTGGATTTTGTGGCGGTTGCATTTTTCAGAAATGGATACCTTTTTGCGAAAAAGAGGATAAATTAAATGTAACTGGAATTGAAAATCATCCATTTCATTCATCAGTGATACAATTATTAATTGCCAAAATTGTGACAAATTAAAAGTCTTCTGAGGAATAAGCACAAAATAAAAATTATTTTATTAGAATACGAAAGTAAGCATCAAAATAATAAAGAATTTCAAAAGTAAACGAAAAAGTGTTGGCATAATAGAACAACAAATATACTGTCTTAATATTGAGTAATTACTTAGGTACTAGAGTAGAATATCTTTGAGGTATATTGGGAATGATAGAGTAGAACAGTTATTCCACCTAATTTCAGTGAAAACTAAGGGTATAGCCTATGATAACTTCTTATAAGTTCTCATATATACATAAAACAAACAGAAAAAACCTACATCATAAAACTATATAAAAGAAATCCGTGTATATAGTTTACATGTAAGCAACTCATAATGACATTACATTTCCTGCTTAGCTAGATAAGATCCTCCATACTCTTACATAGACAAAAAGGAATGATTTTCTAATTATTAGCATACCATTCATCTATGCTTACGCTAGCCACATTCACTATTTTCGTGTTTTTATTTAATTCTCCTACATAAGCCTTCATTATAATCTCATCCATCAATATTTTGGCTAGTATGCATGCCAATGGATTTGTTTTATTTAATTCTCCTAAGTCTGCTGCAAATGACGTGCCATAAGCTTTAAACCTATCGTCCTGTTGATCTTTATTTCGAGACGGTTGTGCGAGTCTCTTTAATGGGGATCATCTCAAGATTTTGACTATTTTCATCCGATTCGTTTGAAATTTGGCCAGTATATGTATATGTTGAAAGTAAACTTTTTTATTCGTGTAACTTTTTGATATGGGCCTTTTTACGAAAAATTAGTTTTTTGGTACATTTTTATGGATATTTCATACGAGGACTCGTCATTGAGTTTTGATGCTAGAACGAAACTAAACACAGTTTCAGGATCCTTGAAGCATTTTTAACAAACGTATTGTAGAAAATTGGAACACTAATTTTTTTGTAATAAGCGATATTTCATCATTACATCAATAATACATTATTTTTGGGTTTGAGCTTTATAATTTTTTTCCCAAAATTTGGAAGTTTGCTACAATACGTTTGTTGGAAATGTTCCAAGGATTCTAAAACTGTCTTTTTTTTCCTAGCACAAAAACTCACTGACGAGTCCTCATTTGAATGTTGAAAGTTAAGAGGTTTTGGGTCTAAAGCCATAAACAAAATTTTTTGTTGAAGAGTAATATAATGGACAATTTATGTAATTGAATGCTGTTTTCCTTTTTATTTCGATAATCTCTTAGCATAACTTCATACTCACACTGTGAATTGTAATTTACAAAAAACATAAAAATAGGAATTTTTTATTTATAGAAGTAGGAAATTTTACATTTATAATCAGATTCTTATGAAATTTCACTATAATACGTAACTTTGGAAAAAACACAATTTCTTCTATTCACTTTTTCGATTTAGGCCTTAGTTTTTTAACAAAATTGGACATATTGGTTTTTCAGTTCATTTTTATTGATATTTCTAATGAATAGAACTCATTGAGTTTTTATGCTAGAACAAAACCAAAGACAGTTTTAGAATCGTTGAAGCGTTGTAAACAAAGTTACGGCTTCAAATTTTTCATTTGCCGTTTTCTTTTGTTTTATTATGGGGTCGAAAATTCAGGATTTTTAGTCTTCTTATCCCCTCCTGGGTGGGGATCTAGTGTCCGTAGCGCCATAAAATTGTAGGACCGAATAGTCCACCACCTAAGGGTCCTCTTCCAACAACAAACAAAAATGCTCACCGGGCCGACAGGGGCCTGGCAGGGGCCTGAGATGATCCCCTTAATGCAGCCATGTACAGTGGGTCGCTATCTTCGGTCTTCTTCTTGCATCGTGGTTGATTTTGGCAAGAAAGATGCTCTGAACTAGATATACCAGGTTGTAGAACAGGAGTAGGTGGTCGATTAGGTATCGCAGGGCTAGACGCTTCGCTCCTGGTAGGTGAACTAGGCTTACTCGTAGAAACGGAAACTGGAGAGGGTTCAGGAGGTTGACTCAAGGTTGGGCTTGGAGAAGAAACGATAGCGCTTTCAGTATCTTGTGACTCATGTCCTTCATTTGCAGTGTTCACAAGTTCGCTCTGACTGGAACAGGGCTGCAAGAAATCAATGAATAATTACAAAATTGCAGTTTAATGACTAAGTTATCAAAAACATCATTTATTTAAATGGACTAAACTACTTCTATTTTCATTTCAGGTACCTGACTGCGATCGAGAGTGGAAAAAATGTTGCTGAGCGATTCTGCAATAAATAGAATTTTCCCAACTGTCTTGGTGCGATCGATGGCAGGCACATCGAAATTCAACCACCTTCAAATAGCGGATCGTTTTATTTCAACTATAAAGGATCACACAGTATTGTGCTCATGGCTGTTGCAGACGCAAATTATGAATTTCTGTACGTCGATATAGGCGCTAATGGGAGGGTTTCCGATGGAGGGGTTTGGAAAAACTACTCACTTAGCACTCTCTTGAAAAACAATGAAGCAAAATTACCCAAGCCCTGCAGGCCTCATAATTCATAGACAGAACTCCCCTACGTGTTTGTTGGGGATGACGCCTTTCCATTGAAGCCCTTTCTAATGAAACCGTTTCCACATAGATCTCAATCTGAGGAGCAGCGCATCTATTCGTATACAAGCTGTCAAGAGCCAGACGAGTAATAGAAAATGCTTTTGGCATCATGGCAAATCGATTCCGCATCCTGCAAACTCCAATATTAACTGAACCAAATAAAGCTGTGAAAATAGTTATGACATGCACTGTGCTTTATAATTATTGGCGAAGAGAAATGCCAACGACTACATTGGACTTAACGGTGTTGACAATGAGCATGAAGATAAAGGTACTGTGTCTGAGGGAAGTTGGAGAACTGAGAGAACAATGATACCTCTAGAGACGACTAGAGATAAACACTTTTCACAAAACAGACAAAAATTAGAAAGAAGTTTGTACGATATTTTAACAATGAAGCTCAAGTACCTTGGCAGAGGAGGATGGCTGGGCTGAATTAAATTTTAATTTATGTATTTCTATATAATTAACCTCCTAATTTACTAAATTTAATATTGTTTGCATTTGTATACATGTATTCATGTATTGTACATATCGCAGTTGAACATTTTTTCAATAAAGAATGTATGCAACCTCCCTTTACTTACAAATTTAAAGAAAAGAATCTGATAATTTACCTAAAATAGTTTCACTTCGAGTGTTCAAAGTCTAGTCACCCCTAGAAACAGTAACTATTGTAACGCAATTCACGAATCTACTAACCAGCTCGTATTTCAAGACAAAATATACTCTGCAAAATAGTATCATAAGACAGAAATAACATAGATGAACTTTTTATCCAACAAATAAAAACTCGCTTATATCAAATTCCTGATGTTCAAATTATGATTATATCCCTGATTACTTGCTTCACGAATAGTTTGTAATATTGTTAATTCATTATATTCCTTTTTGCTCCTCTGGCCAGGAAAATTAGGTTCGAAGCAAATCTTGTCAAATTAATTTCAAAAAGTAAAGTTTCGTCTGTAGAACTGAATTGCACTGTGCAAAATGACAGCTTGGTCATGACAACGGAAATAAATACTAGTTCACCTGTACTGAGAGTCGTTTAATAATTTTGAGTAATCATCTTCAAATTTCGCAAACCTAATCTAACCCGAGCGCAGTGGCTCGTCAAAAAAATATTCAATTTTGATCAATGAAGACCGTGAACCACTCGAGTGTTTGTTGGTAATATATAAGTATTTTTCTCCCTTTTTTCCAAAACCGAAATCGTGATAATCGTATCAGACATTGACGTCAATACAAAATTAATTGAACTTAACAAATGAGCTTAACTCAATCGTATCTGTACATCATTTTTGAATCCGCTGGAGCGTCAACGAAGTAAAATATGCGATTAACGTGTTTTTAATAAATATGCCAGCACCAATCAACACCCAATAACAAGATGTAATATTTGTTATAAAAGATGGAACCATCGTTCAACTAAAAAAAGTATTTCCCTGAAATTTTTTTTTCAACATTAAGTATCGACTTCTAAAAGACGAATATGCTCAAGGAAATCCATATACCCTGCCCATACAAATATCAAATCAAGAAAATATCTCGCGAACCAAGGTGATAGTCGAAAAGGAAAGTAATCGCCGCTGATAAAAGGACAGTAGGTAAACTGTAAAAGATGATCCTTAACTCAACAAAAGAATTCTCCATTTCATAGACAATAATCCTGCAAACTATAACTTGAGCCATCCCGTTTTTTCACTGGAATCGCTACATCCTGTAAATAATAAGTTTTATCCCTTTAGTGGGCATTATTCTTGAGCATGAGGAGGTAGATTAAGTGAGCCGTGATAATCCAAGTTCAATCCCACAGTAGCATATCCTGGTATCTTATCCTCCCGTACTACGTCGGAACGCCCTTCAGATCTGTGTATGCTGCTGTAATCCTGAGGGCGTGTATGTGATATAAATGTAAAATATCATGTCATTACGCTTCATATATTTTATCTTGCATTAGCCTAGTATTACTTCTGTTCTTTCTGTTTGGTGAAGGTTACGTGAGGGGACGGTTGCCATGGTTCTCTCTCCCTCTCTCTATTACAGTTACGAACTTTATAGGTCCTACTTAAGGAAACTGTCTCGCCCATAACCTCTAATAAACCTTATATGCAAAAATTTGGTTATTGGTTACATTCTTCTGACCCTGGGAGATTGACTGGATGAAGGGGCCTTAAACAAGATTAGATCTTGTTATAATCCCTAAGAGATAAACATCTACGGGAAATTCCTCAAAAACCAAAGTCAAATCATTCTGTCTTTTTTTTTTGTCCTTTCTTTCATCACGGATGTTTCCATTTATCCCTTTCATCTACTCGACACAATTTTTGCCACGCTAGAATACTGAATTTTCCTTCCAGTGTCGACCACAACCTCCGATACAATAAGAGCCAGAGTATATGCTCTACTTATTTTTCAGACTTTTTTGATTTGCGATATGTGCTCCACAGCCTCGTGAGTATGAACACGAGGAATGTGTGATGTGTTTACCAGGATTTCCAACGTATTTCTTTATTGAAAGTTGAACTTTTGAAAAACTAAGGGTCATTTATAATGAAAACAAATAATTTTAAGATGAAGAAATCAAACCAAAATTTCTAATATTTTTCTGCACATTACGTATTAAACGTTCAAATGATTAAGATCGAAAAAATTTAGGAGGCAACGCAGACAGTGACTGTACCATTGGTAGGCAAGCCCACGCTATCAGTGATGAATTGAACAAAAATACAAGCTGTTGCATATAATCAGTTCACTTATAGCGATTTACACTAATTGCATCACAAATTAACGGCCTCATTCTGAACGGGTTACGTGCAGTGGTGTACATTACTTTCATGCAGTCTTTAACTAAGGGGAACGTTCGAACTACATGAAATGAACTATCTGATAAACAGTCGTTCGTGACAACGGTTTCACAGCGGTTGCCTAATTTGGTTAAAATAGACGGTATTAATGTCTTCGATAAGAACACCGTTCCGCAGCAAATTGAGCAAAATTCGTTCTCTTCACCTCAAATCGAAAGAACTACGTTTGCTCTATGTTCGTTGAAAACTACGTGAAGTCCTGACTAATAGTTTCGACGCAGCCGCACGCCCAAGTTAGGTGTCTGCCGGCGCACCTCACCGATGCGCGTCTGGCTAAAGCGTCTATAAAACATTCGTTCATTTCTCAAACAATTCGCTTGTTTCTTCTCTATTCCTATATGGGTTTTTAGTCTATAACCGAATCATTCTGAAAACCAAGCGAAAAATAGCGAAAATAGCCGATCGATCAAATTGATGCCCGATCCGACTCTTGCCTTCAATCGTTCTCATTCGTCTGTTGTACCAAAATGCTGCGTGTTGCATTTTTTTTCGAGCAACGAGGTGATGGTCACCAGCTTCCGTGCAGTTTGCCATAATGCCATTTTGGTTTCATATTGATGAATATTACGATAATTAATAGGGAATTATTCATGAGAATACTAAGAAATTTTTCTACGAAAAGTGATGCATGCTTGGGCGACCGCGTGAGGTAGACAATCTTGCTTACAATTTGGTATTATGTTGCTATTCTCATCTATTAGCGATAAATGAGCTAACATTATAACATATAAGACATACTATAAGCGATAATTGAAAATTTGTGTCAAGACCCTTCAATTTGAGGTACACCTTTCCTAACAACTCCGTCGAATGCAACCGTCCTCTTCCTGCGTAGTTTCCGAAATTTTCTTTGTCATTACGCAGCTGTAAATACAGGTATAACGTTTTCATTACACCTTTTCCTGTACGTAAACGATTATTGGGCTGAACCCATTGCCTGGATTGTTTACGTTGTCGTCGTTTGTACCACAAGTACATCACCAGGGAATCCATGTTCATAGATGACTGAGAAGTCACTAGAATTTATATACATGATAACATGAAATTTCCCGCCGTGCAGCGCATCAGCAGTTGAGCGCTGCAAAGCAAGTCTCGAGTTGTTGCCAGATGCAAGATGTTTATTAGGTTTTCGTGCGATAAGAGTTGCTTCAGTTGGCGGTAATGATG
Organism: Morinoia aosen; assembly: GCA_030386875.1. Taxonomy (NCBI): domain Eukaryota; kingdom Metazoa; phylum Arthropoda; class Malacostraca; order Amphipoda; family Talitridae; genus Morinoia; species Morinoia aosen. The sequence goes on along the minus strand of CM059565.1, from coordinate 36,941,354 downwards.
CAAAGCGTCGAATGCCACGTAATGAGCCATGTTCTCGTGAGAAGTCTCATCTATCACATGTGCAGCTGTGCCAGATCTTCATATACGGGTTGGTTTTTTACTTGATGTAAGCTTGTAATTGGATGTGTTTTTTTAGTTAAAATTCCTCAATGGACAATTTCAAGGAAATCTTACTTTTTAAATTAAAATGAGCGCCAATGATGAACGTATTTAATGGGCAACACTTCGATACGGTAAAGTTTCATCTCGAGAGCTGAAACGGTTGAAACAATTAACATTAAATGAGACAAATTTACATGTCTTCTGAAATTGAAAAAAAAAGACTACAATTCGGTAACCTTAATTTAACTAATAGATTCAAGTTGGAGCAATAAATAATTTTGATTAAGTTTGACCGCTGCTCAAACGCGGTGTGTACGAACAATGGAATATGAACAAGAGGACCTCGATATTTGCTGCGTAATTTGTATGTGTATAGTTGCTGCTAGCAGTCTTGAAAGAACATTACTGTTCTCCAGCAACTTATTCGTCGCAGCCAGCATTCGGGTGTCTTAAAACTGCTCGTCCCTACACTTCCCCTTCTCAGTCTACAATTAGAAATCATTGTAATAGGTTTAAAGACACATTCAAATTTCCAAATTTCAATACAATTTGCCAAGCTCAAAATGAGTACGATCTCAATATTATGAAATCATTGTTCATATGAACAATGATATGAACATGATCTTTGAACATGACCTTACCCCAAATGTAACTTATTTTTTCTTGTGTACGTAATACACACCAAGAATACAGTATTTTTGAGCCGTAATTAGAAGTACTTTTAGCTATTCGTGTCATACCCTGGATACCGAAATTCAGCATTACTGACAGCAACTGCGAGCTTGTGTATGTATATTGTAATGTGCAATGCTCTGCAGAACTAGGTATCCACCATACGGATTTGAGACTATATATAAGGCTCTGTATCTCTCTGATTTTATTGAAAATGACTCATTTATAGTTACTTTTTATACCGCACTCGTACAACAAAAATGAAAGTATTAATTTATCAGTGAACTGAAACCAAGACCGCAAGTGCTAATTTCTTCCTATCTCTTATTAAGAGCATGGCACTAAACATGTAAATCTAACCTAATAATACGTGTTGTGTGTTTATTTATATACTTATCTATAAATTTATTTGGTGTCCGCTTCTTAAGAAACATAGGATATCTGAGTGTGCGGTATTATGAATACCGAAAATCTCAGTGTAACATTGAAAGATGTCCCTTACATGCATTGATATGTTTGATATTTTATCAGGATACGTTCGGTTAGGATAGGAGAGGTTAGGATATGATAGGTCAGCGTAGGTTAAGTAATGATGACGGAATTTTATTACGGGTTTGCTTAGCTCAACGATAAGATTGTCCGTAGAATTTTTACGGTTCCTGCTACTACCTAATTATACCCTTGGTTTTTGGAGTCCTCTTCTTCCTCTCTATCGCGCTCATATGGATAGTTATGATGACCGTCTATGTGATACGAGTTTCACCAGTACACAAGGACAAGAATATTTTTATTACGGGTACTGTTAGGATGGATATATTTGTTTGTCATCCTCATCTGGAAATTTTTTTCAAGAAAGGTATTGAATCCCGTCATTTTTGACGGGTCGTGGATGTTAGTAAACATATAAACACACAACGGTCATTTTTAGTAGTAGATTGAAAGAATTGAGTAGCTTAGTCTTTTGAGTGAAGTAAAACAGAAGTGTCATCCAAGTACCTACGATAAAACAGGTTTAAATTCACAGGACTGTTTTCTAAATAGGTATTTTCTCAGGTAAAAACAATTAGCAATCAGAAGCGAGAGGCTGGAGCCATCGCGAGTCTGTCAATTTGTTTATAAATTTTACTATTGAACACGAAAAATTAATTAGTCAGGGCAGTTTATAGTGAGCGTTTAAACTGCTTCTTGTTGTAATTGAAAATTTAATTATCGTTAGAGAAAATGGTGTCAAACACAACTTGAATAGATTCAGTTAGAGGTACATTGTTATAAAAGACTCCATGTCAAAGTTGCACATAGAATACTGGTTAAATAGTTGCGAGATCTCCAATGAAATGGAGATTATTATTACTATTTTTATTATTTACGTTAGTTTAAACCTCAGTCGTCACTTCATCGGCGTTGTTAAGAGAGTAACAGTGAAGGGACCATCGAGTATGGACACGTACACGGGGAATCTATGCACAACGAATGTTCCCACACAAGCCACCCCTATGCTGTAACACGACTGTGTTGCTACACAGGACACGATGCGCATGAAACAGCAAGTCAGGAAGGAAGTTCAAACAACATGAAAGCTTAGGAAGGAAGTTGCAGGTGTCTTAGAAAAGGATAGCAGTGAACCGAAAAAAGATGGATCGTGCTTCGAAACGGAATTCGACAGTGATCAATGATAAAAATAGAGCCATTAGAAGAAAAAATATCATGTTCATGCAGGACTTCTTCACGGAAATAAGTAGCAAAAATCGTCTACGACCTAAATGGAAGTGGTTTTCTTTCTTACTCATTAACATGTATTCACAACTGAGATATTCGAAAAATAATTGAGCTTCAATCGCAAAGACAAAACGAAGCCAATACACCTTGCACCACATTTGTGCAAGGCACAAATGTGGTGCGCTGTCCATTGTTTCCCTGTGAAAAATGCATTTGAAAATGAATGTGAATTGTGCAGCTTGTATGGTAGTTCCGTTGGGGTTGAGTTGATCCGGATGTGAATGAAAAACGAAAATTAGATATACATTTCGATGATGTAAATAGTTACATGAAACTTGTAACTAACTAAAACAAACGGTTTAACTTCAGTGAGATATTTTACTGCAAAAAATGAAATTTTATTCTTTCCAATCAAGTTTCAACGTATTTCCTTGGAGATTCAGCACACTGATATTTTTTGAAATGAATAGATATAAAATCGTGCGCATTAGAAATTACTGTTTACGCATTACGCATTAGAAATTACGCTTTACTGTTAGCAGTTGTATAGGATTAGAGTTGTGTGTTAGACTCTAGAGAGTCTGAAAATGTAAATTATAGCTTGAGAACCCGGAAACAATAAAGACAGCAACACTTATTAGAAAATGAAGTAGTCATTTAAAACAAAAATGAAAATCTGAAATTGCTCAAATCCATCCTTTAAAAGAAATAATGCCTGAATGAGCACTGTTATTAACTCGGATTCTACGGTAGTTTTCATAAGACCACCATACTGCAAGGTAGAATATCAGGGAACTTAATTATGACCGTGCGCACGGCACAGGGTCCAACCTCGCAGGATTTCTACACCGCCCAACCCTCTCCCTCCACCTCCAAGCAGCTACAACACCACCTCCGAGCAGCTACAGAAATGTTAGGTTAAATTAATTTAGGTTCGGTTAAGTTAAGTTAGGTTAGGTTGGGTTAGGTTAGGCCAAGTTCAGTTAGTTTAAAGGTCAACTTAAAAAAGTTTAAAAATGCCTGTTTTTGCGTGCCGAGATGGAGGGTCGAATAGCCAAACACCAGCGGTCGTTGTCAAAACTTATTATAATGATTTAATACAGGTTAACTTTGGTATTCCGCTGAAGTATTCACTTACTAAGTACTTGTAGTAGTTATAATGCAGTGATTAATAATAAATGTATAACGAACAGATAGGTTAATAAACCTCAGTAGTACTACATGGTTCAATCATTGGCGCGAATGGCAACTTTATGTAGCTGCTTGGAGGTGGAGGGAGAGGGTTGGGCGGTGTAGAAATTCGCGAGATTGTACCCTGTGCTGACCGGACACAATGGCGCTTCGAAACTGTAGTAGCAGTCGAACGAATTTTGATGAACTATTTATATCGTACCCCAAAATCTTAATCGGCACCCTAATTTGGATCAATAATGATAGCAAATAGGTTATTAATATGTTCTAATACGGAACAATTCACGAAAACGCTAATTTCACGTAGCTTTCCAATGTGGAGTAGAAGAATGAACTATGATAAGACAGAGCATCACCAAACTCCTCAGACGACGTTTTGGAGGTAAATGGATCGCCGTGACTGTCGAAAGGAACTTCAAAGGAACTTACTCTCGTTCAAAGCATTACACATCGCATTAAAATATAATTTCACACCATAGTTCTTCCAGTATTTGGACGTAAATTACATCGTTAGAAAGAGAAAACTTTCAGCTTTACGAAAAAGTAATTTTTATGGAAAAAATATTTACAGTTTAAGTAATTCGTTTTTGTCCCCCACACACCGTAGCAGACAGAATAAATTCCAGTCTTTTCAAAGGAAGAAATTAGCCTTGCGATCACGTTCCGGGAAGAAAAACCCCTTGCTGGATGTAAATGAACTAAGGAGTGCGGAGAAGTTCCTTTGCCGGCATTCCGATGTTTCTATCCTGCCGCAACAATTTGGCAGTGTGTGTGTGCAGTGTGATGTACTGATGTTAAATTAAGGATATAATGATATATTGCAATGTTATGAGACATTTAAAATTTTAATCCTATGAACGTGGTGCGAAATAGTTGAAATGTAAATTTAGTTTTTCCCTTATATTGTTCGTAAAATAACGTACCATTTTTTTTGCATTGAAGTGCTTAGATTAATATTAAGATTATAAGTTAGTTCAAGCCTCCCTAACCGCATCAAAAATAGAGCATATCGAAGAGAGGAATGAGGAAGGCACCATTTAGAATGGAGATAAGGAAATGAGGAATCTATGCAGAAAGGGCATAGAAACAGTAAGATGGGAAAGAAATTCATGAAATAAGATAAAAGTTGAAGAAGAAAGTCAGAGGTGCTGAAAAACAGGACAGTAGTGACCCGAAAAAAGTTGGTCCTTAACATAACAAAAAAACATTTTATTTCAACAAAAAGAAGGCCTACCTAACTCTCAGCTCGGGCGCTCACATTTTTCCCTGGGAGCGCTAATTCCCATAGATACAATAGTTGTATCCCCCTGAGGGGGAAGTGCTTAGATTGAGAAAATTCATCTATAAATAAGAATTCGTTATATCAAGTTAATGATAATCAAGATTTTGCCAGTCAAACACATGACTTTGTTTAAACATTATTCATCGGAAAGAGAAATGTAAGTTAGATTCATGACTTATTCATCTAAAATTATTCAATGACTTATTCATTTAGACTCTCTAAAAGCTAATAAAGATTCATTCAATTTATGTGCTTACATTTGTGAATAAAATACTCTAATTTTCTAGTGACAAGAGCACAAAAAGAACAATTATGTCATCTATGATATGTATCCCACGGGCAACTGCACCCACTTAAGATGAAGTCCAATAAAACGTAATGGTTATTTTGTGATGAATACGACTACCTATTCGAAAATTTTGGCTAGACGTTTATTCATTAACTTTACAAGAATAAGTTAACATGATGTTTTACATTTAAAAAATCTTAATTCGCTACAACATATAAATTATTTGATTTGACCAATACACTTTAATCAAAGCCACTTGATACACTTCAACGAAAAAATATGTAGCTAGGCTATATCATTTTTCCAAATTGTCTATATGCATATTTGATACGTAAGAGTAAAAGATGTCGAATGACGACCTCATACTCATAAACGCAAAATTTTTAAATCTACATTTTGTTTTCAATATTAATCCCTGACATTGCAAGTTCTAAAGTTCATATTTCAACGTAAATGCGCACAAATAAAAGTGTCAACAATGCATCGTCACTGGGATTATAGTTTTTTAATTTGTATTTATAAAAATTATGAAACATCGATTACCGCCTCAAAGCGACAGCTTTTTTATTGTTTTTCTTTTGATAATTTGTTTCGACTATTGAAATGAGTACTACGAAACCAAACATGCTAATCTACTAAGTATCTTTATCTCATATTTTGAAAACAAATGATCGTTTTCTACAACTTTTAGGAAACAAACTGCTCGAAATTATTTTCTCTGTCCTACATTATATTCGTAAGTTACGAAAATAGAGCAGTGGCTTGCAACTAAGAGCCTGTAAATAACATTTTCTTTGCCCATTTTTGTTTTTTATGATCGTAAAACTCTTTTCTAAAATGACGCTTTCCAATTTCATTTAGTATACAAATGAATAAATGAAAACTTATGTTCAAAGCGTGATACTTTTTAGCACGCGTTACACGGTCGTCCAACCAATTCATGTTCGAAGACTTTTGTGACATTACAGAAATAATTGAAGATTTGTGTGCAGAGTCCATCAAAACTAACGGCAATGGATGATCGAATAGTTTGACAGAGCACGTAGAAATGTTAATTGGTGAAAATAATATCAAATAGCATCAATTTCTCAACAATCATGCTTCGGCAATGAGCATGTAATAACTATTTGCAATAGAGGATGCACCAACTTTTGAATTTACCCTTCTAGATCTTTTGTGTGACCACAAATAAATTAATATTTCTATTACAATGATACCTTCATTTCCGAAATACTTCAAACAGTGAGGTTATACAATTTTTTCTACAGTCATTAGTACTATTACCGGTACCTGAGGAAAATAATATTTTTAGCTATTCGGCCTTAACGAAAATGAATGTCTCTATTCTATTCATGAAATTGAAGTATCCAAAATGTTGTGAACACTATAGCTAAATAGTAAAAATAACATGCATGCATAAAATTGAGTTAGAAGCGACACTATGACAGCAATATTGTATTTCTTTGCGCACTTTTCTTCTGAAATGCGCGCTTTTTTTACAGGTTATCGTATTAAGAAATAATCAAAAATTTAAAACAGAAGTGTTGTACCCTTACATCAATCCCTGCAAGTGGTTCAACTTTATTGCTTCATTTGGTAATTTGCTAAACACTCATAATTATTAACGTTTTGCATTGATACCTTCCTTGGATGATTATTCTTTGAGTGATGATTCAAAGCGGATAATGGTATGCGTCAGTCCGACCTCGGAAGTTATGAGGTTCGAAGGCCCATACAAAGGCTCTGACGCTGTCGGCCCTCAACTTCAGGTTCAAACGATTGAGCGTGCAAGAGTTTTTCAATATTTGCGTTGCGACTCACTAGGTTTGTCGCTGCTTATATTTTTAATATTTTATATTCATATTTGTGAGGTACAGTTAAATGATGCAACAATTTGAGAGAAGTGCTAGTATTAAACTCAGGGCGAGGACATTCATATGCCCTCTATATGATGGACAAGTTTTACTTCGAAGATAACGAAATTGGGTTTATCCAAAGAAAATCATTAGAAGACAAGAACGGTGAATATTATAGAGAAAAATAGGCACATAAAGTTGTTTTTTATTGAAAATAAACTGTTTTTCTTTCTTTTTTCTAAAAACTCAAGCACTAAACCAAATTTCAATTTTTGAAATGTTTAAAATGCTTGATTATTTACTGATCATTAGTCTAAAAATTCATCAAATGACAGTGAAAACATTATTCAAATAACAATGAAAAATTTAAAACGTGTAAATGACTTAAAATATTATTGATCATATGAACCTTCCATTATAAAATGAGAAAAAATAAACTATTTTTAGGGTCAAAATTTTGGAACTTTTTTCGGTAAATCTGAAGGAGATGACAGTTGTCGATTTTCCACTTTTTGGTGCCTGAACCTAATTAATTGAATCAAAATAAACAAGTTTTCTTCTATTCTTTTTTCGTCTCAAATGAGTATTTTACGATTTATAGCGTTAAGTTTAGTTTCGTCATTGATGACGAATGCGCTCGAATAAACAGCTACTTATCGATTTTCGAATTTTTGTTGCTTGAAACATGGTAATAACATCAAAATAAACAACTTTTATTCTATAGACTTTTTTCGTCAAATGAGTATTTAACGAGGTATAGCGGTAGGTTTGGTTTCGTCTTTCAAGACAGAGCGCTGGAAGCGAGATGCCATTGCAGTATTGCCAAACAACTCGATCAAAGAATTTCTTTCCGCTTCAAAGACTGGAGTTGCGGTAAGTCATTTACCGCTATAACTAATAAAATACTCATTTGAGACAAAAAGTGCATGGAAGAAAGCTTGTTTATTTCGATCTAATTAACTATGCTAAGGCATCGGAATTTACAAAATCGACAACTGTCATCTCCTTCAGATTTACCCTTTTTTCTAACTTGTATCCTTCAATCCCCACATTACACCCTGCGCCATAGCAACCGCTTCACAAATCATGAGAAATCCACCAAGTTAAAAACTTGAACATCTGCTGTTCAAGAACTAATAAAGTTACCGAATGACATTGAATTAGAAAAAAAAATGTGCACATTTAATTGACGGGAAATTTATTTGAGATTTTTTTTTCTTAAAATCAAACATGTCATTATTTAGACAACAAATTGTATGTGTGGGAAAACTTGGCTATTTTAATGTTAGATTTCAATAGTTCGGACTCTTTTCACAATCCATGACGGTAAATCTGAAGGAAATGACAGTTGTCGATTTTGTAAATTGCGATGCCTTAGCATAGTTAATTAGATCGAAATAAACAAGTTTTCTTCTATGCACTTTGTGTCTCAAATGAGTATTTTATTAGTTATAGCGGTAAATGACTTACCGCAACTCCAGTCTTTGAAGCGGAAAGAAATTCTTTGATTGAGTTGTATGGCAATACTGCAATGGCGTCTCGCTTCCAGCGCTCTGTCTTGAAAGACGAAACCAAACCTACCGCTATACCTCGTTAAATACTCATTTGACGAAAAAAGTGTATAGAAGAAAAGTTGTTTATTTCGATGTTATTACCATGTTCCAAGCAACAAAAATTCGAAAATCGATGAGTAGCTGTTTATTCGAGCGCATTCGTCATCAATGACGAAACTAAACTTACCGCTATAAATCGTAAAATACTCATTTGAGACGAAAAGTGCATAGAAGAAAACTTGTTTATTTTGATTCAATTAATTAGGTTTAGGCACCAAAAAGTGGAAAATCGACAACTGTCAAGTCCTTCAGATTTACCTCCATGACCAATAATTCTGAAAATACTTCCTGTTCCTGGCTGTACCCAAACCTATGGTGGATAGATAGTCTCCCCTTTAAACCAGTCAGAAATGTCGGAATTACCTTTTGAACGTAATAAAATATAAGATTAGTGTGAAATCCAATGTAAACAACCATCCTATCCTGCTAATACATGAACAAAAATCTTACTGACTGTACCGGTATTCAGTGCCACAAAAAAAATGCAAAAGCTAGCCTAGATAAAATTCGCTTAATGGCTTAAACACCAAGTAATTAGTAACTGAATTACCTTACAGTTTCTTCAATACAATTATTTCGGGAGAACACATCAACATACACAGATAATACTACTTTAATGTTTTTTAAACGGATGACATCAATATATCTAGTTGACATCAATATATCTAATCTAGCATGATAGACCGCTAGGTGGTTTTAATACACATCGATAAATAATCAGGGAATGCCAAGTTAGAACTTACCTTCATTGCCAGGAATTTGTACTTCATTCAAGCTTTAGCTTCGGCAAGATGAACCAAAAGCTGTTCTCTAGACTACATGGCTTTCTGCTCAAGACACAATATACCCGTAGTTACTAGCTTCATAACAATAATGTGGGCATTCACTTCCACCTACACATGCTTGCGCCTGAGCACTTGATGACACCACTTCGACTGTCCAAGTCAAATGAAACCGCCGAAGCCGATCGCTCTGCACTGCGGCGCTAGTGAGACTACGTATCAAGCAATATTGAGGAGCTCTGTGATTGGTGGAAGCCGAAAAGAACTTGGAAAGAAATCAAAACAATTAACTTGCATGAATGTAGCTCTATAAAGCGTTCCATGCGTCATAAATTTCGTAGAGGACTGTTTTGCTCATATCATCAATGATGGTGATGGCAGTACTCAATGATAGTGTCATGCAATAGTCCTCGTGAACATGTTTAACGTGTTTTGCGAAGTTAATGCAACCTTAATTCGAGCGTTTTGTGAACACACCCACCTTTCTCATGTGCGGCGCTTAGAGATTCGGTCTGCTGTCGCATCAGGGTTCCTAATACAGAGTTTTCATCAAATAATATGGAATGAAGTAAAATAATACGTACTTAATTAAGATAGTTTTGAGTGTCATTCAAAATTTAACAGATAATTCAGTGGATAATAACTAATTAATTGCAGTGGTAACAATTCATGCTTAACCGCGGTAAAAGTAGGATAGCGTACAATGAGAAGTTAGGTTCGAAGCTGAAGAAAATCTTTCAATCGCACAGGGTTCTCATCTTCCATTGCAAGATAATCGGGCAGCGCGGCTAGCGAGCTGATATGTTTTACATTTAGATCCATGGCATTTCGTTTCGATTACAGCAGTATTATTGGCTAGACTTTGGGCATTATTATCATTCAATGGAACACAAAAATCTTGAGCAATTTCCCATATTTGCTTGCTGATGAAAATAGTGATAGCAAAGTAGAGAGATATTTTTTACAGATGCGCTAATGAATTGTGTAGTCAATTCAATTCCTTATTTGCGTTGTGCGTTATTTTACATTGAGCTCAAAGAAGCTGAGGCGAATGGTAGCTAGTGAATATTCGTAAAACTATTCTCTCCTAACATTCATGCTAACATTTGCAACACTGTGAGGAACAGGCCTAAGGGGAGATATGGGAAAAAAATTACGTTTTCATGAATCAATCCATACTCCGAAAAATCGAATTAGAACAAAGTTGTTTGAGGTAGGCTTGCAAATAGTGAATTATTTGTGAAAAACAGTACATTGAAGTACAGTTACTTCAAATTCAATACAGAAAATTGACGGGGGGAGAACTTTCCTTTGAACCAATTCCTTGCAAAACTTTCGCACTCAGATCACCTTTGGAATTAGTATAAAGACGTCCTTATCCGATAGTTTCCCCTTTCCTGATATAATACAAAGTTTATTGACCAACAGTAGATTTTTTAACCAAATGAAAAATACAAAAAAAACTTAAGAAATCATTTTAGTATTACTCGTTAAGGAATGAGTACAAGCAGTTCATTTTTCGACAAATCAGTCAGCAATTCAGCCCGCCATAGCTGTCTCAAATGATCCGATGATATTTAAAATGAAATCGAACATTTAACATAAACTTGGCTCAAAACCAATGCCATTTTCCACTCAGTTTTTGGGTAAAATTTTTATTATACAATAATGGTATCCACTATGCTGAGGGTCCTTGTGGTTTAGGTTACACGCTATAAAATGATTTTCATTTATCAAAATGACGCCCCATGCTCAATACATACAAGTTATATGACGGAAAACGTGGAAATAATCCGCGCTAACACAAGCCATGCGCGTGTAAGCTAAACCCAAATACACGTTGAAAATTTTTCGCGTTCCAGTGAAAATGAATGAAGTTGAAACACCTCCGTTCTTCATTTGCACCAATGCGTAGCACCTACGCAAAATTACTTGATTGAAAAAATCTATTCATGAAATTTTTGGAAATAAGCATGATTAGGTATTTGTGTAAAATTAGATTTGTATTATTTCGTTCAATTCAACAAAGCACTTTGCAGTGAACGTTTTCCTACTACAGAAGCGACACGTGTGATATAAGCTAATTAACTTATGTTGGCGATGATGAACCATTAATAAAAGTCTGCAGGAAATAAGATTATCAATTTCGATCCCTTGGTTATAATCTGCATTTTCTTGAAATCTCGTACGAACATGCTACCTCCAGCTATTTGCATATTGAGCGAAGACAGGGTGCGTTCCCTATGAAATTATTGGATGCATGTATCGCACGTGATGTGATATAGAAGCGTTGTTTTTCCGCTTGTAATTGGTCTGCTGTACATAATTTTGTATTTACTTCACTGTAGTTTGAAAGACAGAAAACAACTGTAACATATTTTCAAGTGTTTCGGGCTTGAAACTGCTTTTGCGTTTGAAATGAGGATACGTACGCTTTTCGTAAACACAAGCCGCAGGAGGAAATAATATATGTAACATAACAATATTTACTTACAGTTAGTTTCATCCCAGGTTACCGATAGGACGAACACGTGGATATTGTTTCTTATTGTACGATATTGAGTCGTGTGTTTTATAGCTTTCATATACGTCAACTTATTCACGAAAATAACTAGATGACACGCCAAGAAAATTAATGCTGAGGAATGAATAGACTGTACTTGTGAACAGGAAATTGGATTATGCAATATGCAGTCATGTTTGTGATAGTTATTTATCAGTAAATTCGATAATAAGTTATGTACGGAAGTCATTCACATTCAACAAAACAATGTTTTGTATCAAATTTTGGTATGCGAACGCAGCTCGTTCAAAATAATTATTTGCATTATTTTATCAATATTGCCAATATTCTTCCATATGTACAATTGTTTTTCAACAAAAATTAAAATGATTACACTTATTTCGGGTAAAAAGTCTACTCTGTCAATTCCACAATAAAAATGGCAAGAATTAAGTAACGAATTTTTAAAGTGTATTTTAATGTTACGGAGAAGAGCTTTCTGCTGCAAATTTTTGCTCCGGCGAATGATCTAATGATCGAAAACTGCGCAGTCGCTCATGGTTCTTAGCAGGGTCAATGCCCTGCAAATCTAAGCGAACGAAAACTTGATGAATTTTATTTATAGTTTTATAATGTATAGCCTGTCAAATTTGTGTGTAATATGTTCTATCAAAAGTTTACAAGCACGTGGAAGTTTCTTCCCTATTCTGATGACTGTGTGATAAAGTCACTGTGAGTGAAAACATGAGTCATGCCCAGGGAAAGATTGACAGGGAAGCAGTAATTTGTCAAAAAGTTCTGGTAGCTGCACAGGTCGATCGCGACAATCTCAGCTGATCACATGTGATTGATATCGCTCCGTGTAGTTCACGAGGCTTATGATTACAACGGCAGGGGCTGCCACAGAATTAGAACATTACGTGAAGACAGAAATGATGGTCAGATCGCTACACTAATCTTGCTCTGAGTCAACTTTAAAAGTGCTTCACTGCATTTATTTTTGTTTGGCAAATGATCCAAAGGTATTAACAGAATTTGTATCTTACAATAGGTGAAAATACAAACAAAATTTGAAACTTTGAAACTAAACACGTCGTAAATAGAAGCTTAGCTTTTGTTTTTTTTTATATCTTATAGTATTTTTTACAGCTCAATTTTGATTGCAGTCTCTAACAACCAATAAATGTAGGTAAAGTAAGACTCAAAATGCTTTGGCCACAAAAATTTTCCCTTTATCCGACTCTGATTTTTATTTGAATAAATTGAAGTCTATGCAGGTAAAATAGAAAACCTTAATGCAATTCAAAATCATTTTTCACTCACAGGACATTTTTGGTTACTAGTAATTAATACCTTACATGCAGTGAATGAAAGAGCTGCTGGTACCTGTCAGCAACCATGTAATAGCACAATGTTTTCACGTGCATTACTTGTAATCAGGGAAATTGTGTAACGCAGTCATACATACTGCTTGTGTGTGCAAGCTGAGGTGTGACCGTTGGTGTTAGACCTTGCACCAATATTTTCAGCATCGAGAATAATTTTAAAAGGCTTCAATATTGAATTACAACAAAAAAAAATGTATGATATATTCTTTATTATATATTCAGGTACTTGCTTCACAATCTCAATAACGCCAGGAACTCTGGCGTTGTTGAGGAACTCTGCTTCGATTTTTAAGTGAACCGCTCGCATTAAATCAAATAAAATACTAGTCAGGAATGATTTTTAAATTACACCTTCCAATAGATGCTTCGAGTGAAAATTAACTCCATTAATATCTATGAAAATTACACAAAGATTTGAACTCACTTCCATGGTCAATACACGTCTGCAGCTCACAGGGCTTCGAACGGAAAAAGAAACAGCTAGGCCAATAAGTATTCTACCTGACATCGGATTTTCATAAATTTGCAGTCGCCGTTGAAATTTCAATATCTAGTAGAAAATGTCACTATGAAGTCTTAAGCAATAATTTATTTCAGTTGAAATGCGCTTTTCACAAGTTTTAAGCTCGACTAATTTCTGGTATATGAAATAATTTTCCAAGCGGGGATCAAGTCGCATCTGTTCATCTAGTCTTACGGATTCTGTTTTCAATGGTGCACGTCCTCTCATTAGTTTTCAAACCACCTAACAATATTTTTGAAATGACAACGCTTGTCGGTCCCACCTGAGTTACACTGCTTAGTCTCGAACTTCGGAGTTGTCCTTGCGAGGAAAACGGAAAGAAACAGTACTTGCAACCTCGAGGACGTAAGGACAAATTTATCAATCGACCAAAATCAAGGCCTAATTGTTCTGTGATAGCTGTTAATAACCAATCCTTGAATTTTCATGACATCTCACATGCTTTCAACATGATTTAAAACGATGTCAAGACAGTTTTCAAACATTTTGGAGACTGAGATGGGGCAAATCACAGTATTTTTAATAATGTATTAATTTAGTAATGATTCATAAGTTGAGTTCATTCAGGAACAAACCATTTTCAAGACTGCTTACCGACTGTCTAATAGTGTTTCAAGTGACTATCAAGCGTATCACAACATACTTATTATTATAGGAGTTCGTTCATAGCTTAGTTCTAAACACAGAGTTGTTTATGCTAAGCGAGAGGAAGGAACCATTCATTTTCGACACATACTTGGAGAATCTATACACATGGTGTGCTCCCACACTGGGCAGGCATCCTTGTGTAGTAACACGAGCGTTTCCCAACGCAGGTCACCCAAGGCATTGGAACAAGTCAGGAAGAAAGTTCTAACGCTAGAAAAGTTGAAGAAGAAAACATTTAGCTCTGGAGAAAAAGATAACAGTGAGCATAAAAAAGATGGTATTGATAAATAAAAAAAACATACTTCAACAAAAGAAGTATCTTTAATTAACTTGGGCACTCGTGCTTCACCAATGGGAGCGCCACTTACCACGAATGCAATACATGGTTCTCCCATAGTGGAAGTATCACATTAAATATACTCGCTGAGTGTGAAACCTATCATTTTTTTTCTCACCATATGCAATAATTATTACACTAATTTAGTTTGATTCCATGTTTGACAACAAATTAAACATAATCTTTTTCTTGGTAACCAATCACAGCTGAGTTTCGAGTGCTGCAGGACGCCGAACGACCTTGGACCACTTAAGGCCCGGCTACACTATGCGTTTCTTCGTGCAACTCACGCGCGACTCGCCCTAATTTGACGCATGCATGTCGGATGCACGAGTGCTGCATGAACTTCGACGGTGTGCGGTTTTTGACGCGTCTTCTTGTGCAGCAAGCATCTGTGGCGCGTAGTTAGGAGTGAACTACACATCATTTCAGGGTCATCGCCCGACAGCTCTCCCATTTTGCAGTTGTACTTTATCATGGAGTGTTCTATTGTACTTCTGTCTATTGCTTGCGCTTTCTACAACGAGTGATTGGGCACGCGAGCTGGTGCTCCAGCTCAGAGACCAATTTAAAGTAAAGGAATGCCTCTGAAACGTCAAAAATTCAACATATAAGATATAAAGTTATAAGAATTTGCTTACAAAACTAGGTTAACATCTCTAGACACTGAGAAGGCATTAACAGTTGATATAACCACTATTATAAAAGTAGCCGCGTCCATCCGTCTGTGTGACTCCCTCTTCTAATCGATAGCTTTGATAGCAACGAGGATAAAGCTTAAGAAATACAAGAAATTATTCAACTGCATTATTTTTCAGTGGCGATTAAATTCCTTTTCATTTGGATTATGGTATCCAGAATACGCAATCAGCATATTTTTACAAATAGAAATTTTCTTTGAAGCTTTCTCTGTTGAAATTCATCATTTTGCTTTGATATTTCTAATTGATATTGCGAAAAAATGTTTTAAATTCGTTTGACCAGTAACCTTGCTACCACTTAGTATAAAGCCCAAGATTTTGAAACTTGAGTTATCGTTTTCGAAATTGTGATTTCCTTGAAAAGCTCGGAAGAGATAATAGACATTACAGAATAAAATTCCACCAAAAGAGGCCACCACGGATAGAAATGTTTTCAGGCTCAATTGACATTGTTTTTAGTTTTTTCAGGCTCAATTGACATTTCGAGCTTAGTTTTATGCTTGCTAAACAGAGGACATGTAACTTTTCGTTGTGGTGTAACTCTGTCATTTTGAACTAGTAAAAATAAGATTCACACATTGAAGACACAGTATTTTTAGGCTGAACAAAATGTTCAGCATTTAAAAAAATCGAAGCAGGTATAGAGGAGGTACAGCGACTGACCCAATCTTGCTATGATATGTTGTCATTTCTTAATGATGGGTAGAGAGACGGCGGTCAACATCAAATTTGCATAGTCAAATAGTCGCTCAGGTAAGTCATGTGTATTATTTATTTGTATATAGAAAATATACAAGTTAAATAATTCTTCCCATTGCATTTGTACCTGAGTGAATAAAACCAAAATCAAAAATGAATACCGTGTATATATTTTTGAAATATATAGCATTTATTTCGAGTAAATCAACCCTGTTTCTTGATAATTAGAATGAAACATAGTTGGGTAGTTATGTCTTTGATTGACTGTAAATTACTTATGCATGAAGGAAATAGATAGGTAGCGTGAGTCACTTGTCGCATAGTGTAGCCGGGCCTTTAGAACGATAACTCTGTGCGTGCTACGCGCCCACCAATATTCAATGTCGATTTGTGGGTTATTATCTGAGTTCGGCTGAGCCGACAGTGACTTTGTGCAGCGTTTCCACGTTTTTACCGAAGCTAATACGTGTGCAATGAGCATGAAAGATTTAATTAGTGCTGAGATGTCAGTGATGTTTGAATTGCGCATAGAATTAAAAATAAAAGTGGGCATGAGTACCATTTAACCGAGCTAAGCATGAATTAGATGTGGAATTTGTTCGTTTAGACAAAGTACGCCTCATGAATCTTTAAGTTTATGCACGTATTCATTTGTTTCATTTTTTCCCATACATACAAATATATAAATATATAACATTGTGACAGAGCTCCCATGGGAGGTAAAATTAATAACTAAACGCACACAAGTATATGCACTCGTTCAACCAAATTTATCGTTTTAGGGGTATCTTGCGATTTAAGCGAGCCTAAGAAACCACAGGTTTCTAATGACAATAAAAGACACAAGTGCAAACGTGTACATAAGCATGGAATCGAATGTGACTGTATCTATTGGAACTTATTCTACTCCGGTGGCTGTGCGTTACGACTCTGACGGCATGAAACTTGAAAAGCTTCTCGAGAGTGAAGAAAGTTATTCTTTCCTGTTGCCACTATATATTCAATTTTATTCTAAATAGAGATTATTGGGGTGGCAGTGGAGAGATGTGGAGTTCATCTAGCGTCCAAAATGTATTAATTTGTATACAAATGTTTTACTTCTTTTAAAATTACTTAAAATTATGCTTATAAAGACTCTAATAGAATATGACACATAAATATATCTTAAGAATATTTTACTTTTGACGACTAACAAACAAAAGTGGAGAGCAATTCTAAACCGTTAATGAATGAATGCGTTACAAGTTTAAAATAGCACTTTTCCAGTCCACAGGAGAACTAAAACATTCAATTGTAACGGACAGTGTATAGGAATTATTTAATTGCAAAAGGCAAGCTACAAAATTTGACAATAATGGTGTAAACTCATACGAACACAATTAAATAATTCTTAATCAGCCACCACCAAGTTTTGTAATCTTTCGAGTTATACTCAATCTTTCATAAGTTCTCTTATAAAAAGCATAATAATGAAAATGACATCAAGTAAAAAAATCTATCGAAGCATACTTAATAATACCGATCCTCAAACTATTCTCAAAAAGGCGCCATGACAAATTACACATTCACTGGATTAAAAACGAAAATCATCATTACTAGCGATAAGAAAATTGAAGTACACTGTTGGAAAATTTATCGGATTTGAATTTATGTCGTTCTTTTTTTAAATTAAATGGGAAATATCGTGTTCAGTTTTTAACGTCGTATTTAGATTAACAGTTAAGTTGTGTTCAGGCTCCTGCAGTTTTTCCGCAAGGGTAAGAAGGGCTTCGACCGGCTTTACCTGGCAGTTGTTTTTGATTTACTTATGAGACTTACTAAGGATACGAGTTCCGGTTAAGCGCTTCGCAGCTGCGCGTCGCCTTTGACGCTGAGTTTGGTGCTGAAGTTGCATCCCGCTGGCATGGGGCGAGTCGAGGCGTCCCCTGCGTAAATTCCCTGTTCACTCCTCATCTCCTCTTCGTCAGTTCCTTTGGTGTTTTATCTCTATTCTAAATTAGTGTGTGCATGTGTTTGTGTGTGTGTGTGTGTGTGTGTCAGCGTGTGCGTGAATAATATCAAGCGTTCCTACCCAGAGTTGCACCCAGTTCCCACCTGACCTTGTGGGTCAGGGGTATATAGTTAATTATCAAATACGTTCAGGTAATCAGAAATAAAATGAAATAAATTAAAGATATTATTAAATTATGGTGGGATTTTTCTACTGTAACTAACGGTGTTATTTGTTTTTCGCAGTATCCTCTAATCATCTTCCCGCAGTTTGTCTACCGTGGTTTCAATTTTGTCGTACTACTCCAGCGGCTGTGCTTGGCGGCGGTGTAGGTAATTTTCCTTAGCTTTGACCTCGCCTCATATATGATTATATTCATTCAGATGAGTTCATGTGATATTGAATGATTGCTTTAAATTCTACCGTTATTTTCCAGCTGACGTTAACAGAAATTGGACGTTTGTCAGCCTCAGTATTGGTCTGGCTGGAGACGCTGAGATCCAATGTTCCTGTAAAATTACTGTCGGACGCTGTCCACTAGCGACCTGCCAAGCGTACCTGCTTCCCTCGATCGGATCAACTGCGAACGCAGAGCTTTTACCATTTTAACAAGAATTTAAAAAAATTTAAACTAATATAATTTCAGACCACTAAAATTAAATAAAAGATCGCCGTTACGATACTTTAATGCACACATTCTGTCAGGTACATATGAACTCTTTTGAAATTATCAAAGAGTTTTTTAACTTCTAATCTGGCCGTGCTTTAATAGACTTCTTCTGGAATGTTTGGTATACGTAGACTAATAATTCACTCGTATATCCACGGTTTGACAATAACATAGAGAAACAATTTGAATAAATGCTTGTGTATTCCTTCTCCTTGAATGATTGTGTGAGAATTCAGAAAATTTCCCGTAATACAATACTCAAACAAATTATTCATTTGAGACTCTGAAAACACATGAATTGTATGATTTTGTCGGTCATCCCTAAGTAATTTCATGAACAAAACTTTGACTAACGATGGCGAAAAAATCTCAAAAAATTAGTATGCGCTCAAATTGACATTTTGTACCATTACCTAGAAAAATGTAGAAACAATTTCGTACTACTTTTTAAGAGAACAATCTCAACAAAATTTAACTAAACCTTGTTACTCGATTCTTGGTAAAATCAGCGATAAAAAATCCTATAACGCACTCAAAATAAATTACAAATCTTTTTCTAATCTAAGTATTTATGATGAAAAGGCAAATCGTTCGTCTTGGGAGGATTGAAAATATCAAGATAATTTACCCATGAATTTCACTTATTTCTTTTTCATGAATGATATGCGTCGTGCACTTTTCTATCATTTTTTCATTGGTCTTGGTGGAAATTCATTAGAATTTTTCTTTTCAATCGTTCTCATTACACATTTTCATGTTTGTTGGTAGGTAATTATTTAGGAATTACATTTATCACCAACCTATTATTTGATTAGGCCAATATGTCAGGGCTACCAGGTTAAGCTAATGATTAAAACAGTGTTTGTTAGGCTGCTGTAGAATTCAATGAACTTTTTCGGGACCACAAGTAAAGATTACCAATTATTCTGATGTTCACTTACGATGAATAAATTGTTTTAATATATACCAGTTCCGCATCAGTACCTATCAAAAATTAGTTTCTAACGCATCAACCTCTCGTACTAAAAGATATACAGCATAAAATGTAAAAGATGTACGGTTCCATTTAAATTCGCTCTGAGCCGAGATACAGGCGAAAGCTTTCAAATCTCCCGAGGAATTTTTGGAAGATTCAGCAAAGTTGAGCTATCATACCTCATGATTCAGATATACTTGTCATTAATAGTTGCGTTTAATTCTGAACTAACCAGTGACAATTTTTTCACCTTACAAATATCACACTTATTGTAGCCTAAAATTCATGCTAGGACTAGATGAATTTTTTTCAATGATCGTAAGATGCGGTGAATGGTTGGGAGCCTCTGGGTTACTAAAAAGAAATGATAAGATGATAACAGTGGAGTAACATACCAGTACTTCCTCGTACAAGAGGCGTGTTCCATACAGGATTCCCATTGTGGTGGTAAAACCACGCTTGTTTTAAGTAGAAGAATGCATATATCAGCATTTTCCACTGCAATTCAATATCTCGGTATTTAACGGGATAGAAGTATTTTCATTACTGTAAAATTTCCTAACCAAGAGAATGAATAAATTTGGGACCAGTAGTCAACCATAGTTTCAAAATTTTCTTTCAAGTCTACAACTGAATCATAAGCGAAGTGGAATAAAAGCTGGAGTAAATATTGTTAAATATCGTAGGAGGTGCATTTCGACTGATATATTTTTGATTAAGAAAATGATGTCAAGTATTAACACAGAAACCAATAGAAACGAAGAGTCTTAAGAATATTTATTCGAATCTTTCGTTCATAAGATAGTTCTCTACAACTTTGAAACGGAATGAACCGTTCATTCAAAATTCAGCTAAACGAATAGACACTTGCCGAAAATATAAAAATTACGTGAAAGCGGTTCAAAAAACAGAAAAAATTTTCTAGTACTATTATGAAAGGGAAAACGGAGGAAGGAGTGGGGAAGTGGATTATAGGCCAACATTTTTTCACGCCAATAGCTTTGAATTACGTTGAGTGATGATTATAGTTAACGAGTATACAGAGATTCACGAGTGTGCACATCAAAGTTTGAAGAAGAGCTGCCAAAAGTCTTGAAATTATCAGTGCCAATAACTTTCATGGGTTATTCTTCAATTCATGATCGTAAGTTGCGTGAAAAATTTGAAAAAATAGCTTTCCGAAAAACTCAGGCCTCGTTAATATTACTTGTTATCAGGGAAGCCACATTTTGAAATCTGCATTTTTTTAATCAGTACTGTAGCCAAAAAGCACACGCCTCAAAGATATTTACAAACGGTTCGAGAAAAAAAGTTTCTGAGAAGTGATACCGATCTAGAAAATTAGCTGCAGCGACGGTTATAAACGGTGCGATATCTATTTTGCTGTTTTAATTACAGCTTTGAAAGTCCAGCGAGGTAAATGCTCCGTTAACTCAATCTAGTACTATCTCACCAAACCCGTATTGGCTCACTTATAATATAATATTGGCTTCCAATTCAGTTTACAAAATATTCTAATTAAGTGCTCGTTCATTTGTTTCATTCATACTTTTTCCACCATAATTAACAGCCAACAATCAAAATAATATCCAGTCACCAAAATAAAAAATTGAAAATTTATTATAGTTACCCACAAAAAAAATTCGTGAATAATTTTCTATCATGTTCATGAAAACTAGAGAACTGTAAACCAATCTGTGGACCAATCACAGCAGCTGTCTCACGCTCCTTTGGCAGACCACTGGATAGTCCACTTCACCGGTGCCGTTCGTAGGAAGAAAACGTGACGACCGCATGTAGTCGCCTTCAACGGACGCTTGAGCCACACGAGAATACCAGAAAAAGAAATCTAGAGCTCAGTAGACTACTATTGCGGTTAAGACCCCTGATTTTTGAAAACGTGTGGAGTAGTCCATTAAACCTTTCCACCCTTCAGTTAATGAATCTGGTACGGGAAACTACTGCTTCCACAAGGTTTTTCAATCTGAGGAGCAGTAAGTTTCACTTCCCTAAACACTTTGCCCAAATCAGGACTATTGGACGATGTATGTTGCATGTTAACATACCTGAGATAAAGATGATGTAGTATCACAAATAATATCACCTTTCAAAAAATTAAGAAGATCGTAACACCATAATTTTGATTTATACACGTCCTAAGTTCCAGAACCTGATTTCTTTGTTTTCTTCATAGCTATATTTTCCGTTCTGTATTGTCTTCGGAATTTTTTAATTCTAGATTTTATTGCATCTACCGTGTAATTTGAGAGACTGTCTGAAATTTTCCGATGAGCGTCATCTCTGGAGCTTCTATTTTTATATTCTTGCAGTTTAGTATTCCATAAACATGGAAAATCTTTGTACATCTTAATTAATGTCACATCATTAACTCTTGAGAACGCCTTTGTGTGCACGTCACGAATGTCTTCTCAGCACTAACCACATTATTACCACGGTACCACCGGCAATCTTGCAGCTGCAGTCAATAGAATTAAGACATGCTTAATCGCGGATGTTGACTACAGCGCGGCTGGGAGTAGTCAAAAAGTGGGCGGGGCGTTGAGCAAATGGGCAGCGTTTAGAGCACTTGTAGTCAGCTGACGTTAAAAACTCCGCACGTCTATAAAGGCTTTAATAATAAAGAGATCGAGTAGCGACAAAGTGTTATATTTTCTGATCGATATCGCTGTATATTTTTTCAGTGATAGTGAGCACGGCGTCTTGAGTGCTAGTGTTCTTCCTATAGGCCTATTGATTTCGATGAAGTAAATTTGACTCGTCCAAGTGAGATGACAGTTAAATCGTTACTACTTTTTCCCATATTTCGGACAGGACAGGTAAAAGGCCCTTGGGCCTGTAATCTGACGCTGTATTTATGTCACCAGTTTTGTGTAACGGTCTAATAGTTATGGAGTGTTTCCATTGGTTTGGAAACTTTTTAGTTGCTATTGATGGGTTGGTAATCAAACGAATCAATGGTGCTGTGACTGGAAAACTGCCTTTGATGTAATGAAGGCTGATTCCATCATGTCCGACTGCTTTTGCATTTTTCAATGAGTACAAAATAGTTCATAACTCTGGTAAGTCGACAGGACGTGGCCTCCACATGGCACCAACATTTGAAAGTGCAGTAGGGCACGAACTTTCAACTGAGAGTTGCCTTGGACTGGTTTCACTTACTTCATTGAAAATTTGAGCACCTACTTTTGAAAAGAATGTGTTGAACTCAGTAGCTTTTTCCAAAGGTTTTCAAAATTACTTTTGCTGTCTGAATTTTATATTGAGCCACTTCACTAATGATTTCCCGTGTGCTTTTTGGGTTATCTTTTGCCTTGAATAGTTCTCGGTGTAAGTGAGTTTGTTTTGCTTGCGTGATTTTCTTCCGAAGAAGCTTTCCAAGTTCTTTATATCTCTTGTATAAAGTACTGTTCGACCTATTTTCTTTATACACGCGCAAGTAAATTTTCTTTACTCTGCTCAGTTCTTTAATTTCGTTAGTAATCCACACAGTGCGTTTTGGCTTCGTTTTTTTCGGTGATATAAGGTGCGCATTCATTAAGAGCTGCTGTAAAGTTCTCGGTAAAGATTGAAACTTGAATGTCCACTTCGTCAAATTGCATCATCCTCTGAAATTCGGTGAACCTGTATAGGAGTTTTCATAAAACAGTTCCGGTGAATATTGACTTTTCAAGCGGTAAGACATCGAACGATTGTTTTGTCTTTCCTTTGCAATATTAATTCTACATTAATCAGAGTGGTGATCGGTGACAGAGAGTGATATAACTGTACTAAGTATTGTTTTAGGTTTGTTTGTGATTGCCAGATCGAGGAGAGCTTTAGAGACTAATGAAACGCGAGTCGGTTCTTTAACCATTTGTGAAAGGTTTAGTTTGTACAACAGTCTGCTAACCTGATTTTTTCATCAGTTACGTCAATATTAAAATTGCCGAAAACAAAGAATAACTTTTTTGTACCTAGAATTTCTTATAAAAAATTTTCAATGAATTCTACTGTTGTAGGTAGAGAAGCCGATGAGTGCCGGTAAAGGCTGCCGGTAATGATGAATTGATGTTTATTTATTTACACTTTTAACCAATTCATTTCTACGCCCTCGCACACTTTATTTTTGAAAATTAAAGACGACAAATATATTAATTTAATACAAGATCCACTACCTCTGCTACTTCTAACGCCGTCATAGCGGTAAAGTACGTAATCGGGAATATTGACAAACGAGCTCTGGGTTCGCGAATCAAACCATGTCTCGGAAACACATAAGATGTCAATGTCTTTCGTGACCCACATTACTCTAATGTCATCCAGCTTAGTATTGAGGCTACGAGCATTGATATGTTTTATTTTGATATTTTCTATTTAATGGCGATTATTTGCGGCATCAAAGTGATTTTTTGGCAAGGACTGTTACGTGGATTCGTTGATCTTATAATTGTTGCCCAGAGTGTCAAGTCTAGCATCAGACACGTTTGAGAGACTGCCATTCAACCGGACAACTGTATTTTGTCATGAAGATGATGTGATATCAGCTTTATTTTTGTCTTGTGCAACAAGGAGACTGTAGTAGTCATTTTTTCGATGAAGCATTAACGGAGGGTTATTAGTTTATATTTCTGGTGAGGTGTCTACTATTGTTCTCCAAACACAATTTCTTTGTTCATCGAAGATAAGAGTTCTTTTACCAGTGACATTTGATATGATATGTAGTATTAGGTCTCAGGTATCATGATCAAAATGTTTTCCGTCAATGTATTTACTTATGAACCTAGGTAGGTCACCGCTTTTCTTGTAAAGGAAATTGTCATATTTGTTTTCATTTCCTGTGCTCTCTATTTTGATTGCCGCTATTAAGGAATTGTAACTCCATTTTGAAGACGATTGCGTGGTAAGCTGATGAGTTACTGCATGAAGGAGGCAGTGCCCATCGGCTATGGTAGGAAGCAGCTTTATTTTCCATGATCGTTTTAATTCATCCATGGTGGTACTGACGACTGAGTACATGGAGCTTGAGTCATATTTAGGCTCACTTTCAGCATTATAAGTCAAGAATATTTTGGATTTCTTGTTTTCCTGGCTTTGAATTGGCAAGCTGTGGCCAATTTTGGTTTAGAGAGCGACTGAGAAATGAGGCGTGCTCTTGTCTCCACTTTCTTGATGGTGGTTGTGTATGCGGTTGGGCTGTGAATTTTCTATCAAATTTTGACTGAGATTCTGCTGCAATTTTTCTCTTCGTATTGATTTTATTGCTTCCGCGTTCGTGGTTGGGAGTTGATTATTTGTACTCGCTGGTGAGAAGGGTATGTCGCTCTCTGTGTTAGCGTCAGATAATAACAAAACCTATTTTTTGTGGGTACTTTGCGGTAGCCAGAGGTCGAGGGAGGAGAATGATTATCATCAGTAGGCAAGCAATGATTCAGGTTGCTAGAGATTTCACTTGAAAAGCTAGCGATTGAGTAGAATTCTTCAATTAATTTTGGTGTTTTACATTGATGTTGGAACATTCAGTTCTGCCATTCAACCCATTGGAGTTTATAATACATAAGCTAGATTTTAAAGTAAGTTTTTGACTTGATCTAAGAGCAATCTGTTGAAGAAAATGGTGTGTTTCTTCTCTTGTACCGGGCCAAGTACGAACATCGTTGCCAGTTATGAGATCAGCTGCACCATTTGTTCGGAGCGGAATCAATTTAATACGGTTTTTTGCACAAATTCAACGCCTGATACAATTGCTTACAGCTATACTCACTTATAACATAAATACGACCAAAGCATGCTTAGACAAGATAGGTTCTTCAATTTTAGCAATCTTAGGTTGCAGGAGGCCTAAATCTCTGAAGCAAATGTTGTAGTTAGTAAATTGAGGCATTTGGCCAATTGCGTCAAGAAGGTCATCAATAAGACCGGAAGTTACAGTTTGAATTTACAAGTGGTGTCAATGTCGTTCCTTTCAACCGTCGTAAGAATTTTATCTCCGACAAGAAATGTCTCCAAAGGTTTTTGCAATTTGAGTCAAAAAATTGGCTTATTTGCCTAAAATGTACATTCATATTTTGCACTTATCTGTGATCAAAATTTGAAACTTATGATCAAATATTCTTCAATTGCAGCTGTAGTGAAGATAATGGACATGAATAAATTTTCTTTTTACTTTGACGTAAAATCGAAAGAACTTACATGCGAGTTCAATTTGAAAAGTTGCTCTGTAATGAGCCTAAAATTTGAAGCGGTGGAAGATATCGAAACTGGTCTTGGAGGCGTCCGCTGTTTTGATATTTTCGTTAAGTGTGCTTCAGTGAGAGACAGGTTGTTGTTTAGCTGATGGATAAAACGAGACACTGAAATTTGAAGCTGGTGCAAGTTGCTTGATGCAATGTTCAGGTAATCATGATCGCTACAATTATACATATTAGAACCGCTGATTATAATTGTGTGACCTAATCTCATTCATCGTATCATTCTCGGCAGCTAGTGATAAATTTACATTTTAACCCATCGTAACACGTGAAATGGAGCCTGAGAGGGTGCATTCCTGCTCATAGATATACGTTGTCAAATCAAACAGCTTTCAAGCTGCTCGCATTTAAATTGTGACATTGCTATGTATCTATAGGCCAAAGCATTTTTCCACAACAAAGGAAGAGTAGCTACCTGACAAGCATCAAGTTCCTCACGCTCAACCACCTGCGTCTTTTGGGCTATGTTTCAGTGGCAATGCCCAACAGCATTACGCTGGTTTACCCCTACCCCTTCGTTCTTAGGTTGCAATCATCCTCATCCTCTTTCAGCCACTCTCAGACCCTACGTTTCAGTGCCGTACAACACAGTAGGCACAACCACATTCTCATACAAACTCTGTTTCAATCCCATAGTCAGCGCTCTGTACCTCATTACTACTTTCAACCCGCCCAACGCTTGTTACCCCATCCTTAGATTTTCCTTCATTTTGTCTCCACCTTACCATTTGCCCCCAAACTCGACCCCAGGTGCCAGACATAACTTTATGACAGTGCAATAGCTAGAAAATTTACACAAAACTTACATGGACATCAGTTACCTTGATTTGAATCAAAGCTATATCAAAAAAATATGTCCTATCGCGCCATTTTCCACAGATATTTTTCACTTGGTTGATATTTCAATACATATCCTTCTGGGAAAATTCCTTGCCCTTGAGCAGAAGCAAAGGAGAATTAATGATGTGCTCACTCACACTAGAATCTGAACTGTCAGAATCCGATACTCCTCCTGTGAATGAAACAATTCGGCATTGAGACAAATAGTAAATAAGAAATAGTTTCATGTTCACTAATATGAAATTATAATTGTGTGACCTAATCTTTCAAAAGACATTTGCTTTCATTATATATAAACTTACAATATTGTTCTTATTAAATGAATTGTTTACGCCTCCCTCCCCTTAGGTTTACTGGGGATTCAGAGTACTTTAAAGAGGCAGGCATCTGTCTAAAATAGGCCTAGCAATGTTTCTCATGAATTGTAGTTGATATAAATGTAACTACTTCAATGAAATTACACTTTGAAATGAGCTTGAGATAATTATTAATTACTGTCTATGATTGTTACCCAGAAATGAAATTCCAAATAAATTCTTCCTTGATGATGATTCAGGTTCTTCTCTGCTCTGCTGAGGCCGAGCATAAGTCAGAGGGGCATCACATCCAACAATCTTCTTTTTTTTGTTGACGGTTCCATAGACTCATTTTCAGATGCAGTAGTTGGGACGTTCATATTCATAATGTTCTTGGCAGCACAAGCATAGTTATCTTGAGAAAATAAGAAAGTAGAATGAAATTATTTGGTAGAAAACATTACTAGATAAAAACATTCAGCAATATGTTTTCGAAATAAGCATTGTATGTGCAAAAGAGCCTCATAAGACATATGACTAGCACATATTCCATTTATTCAAGACTTACTTGATGAAGCATCTATCTCTTTCACTTTATATTTTGGCCAGGAGTCTTCAAGATCCGCTTAATTCCGGGCAGCTGTTTCTGGATCTCGGTTTATTGGCCAAAAGCCTTGAACACCTCTTTTCCTTTTTGTTAGCCGTTTATTAGGAACAACAGCCCATGAACCCGTGGTATCAAAATACAAACCTAAAATTTTTTTTTGCCTAAAATGTACTTTTATATTTTGCACTTATTTGTGATCAAAATATGAAACTTATGATCAAATATTCTTCAATTGCAGCTGTAGTGAAGATAATGGACATGAATAAATTTTCTTTTTACATTTGACAATTTTTGACGAAGAATATTTATTGCAATGTAACAAGACTCATTAGGAGTCGGGAAAGTAACAAGACTCATTAGGAGTCGGGAAAATAGCTATTGTTGCATAAATTGTCTTTCCACGTTGCTGTTTTCTTCAAGGTTTTGGCTGTCACTTCGTAAATACCTACTTTTATTGAATTCACAGGCACTTCAAACAAAACACTTGATTCAGTGAACATTTTTAATTCAATTTGATCACAATCCCACGACCAAAGGAAACCTATTTCACCATTTCACCAAACATTGTCTAGGGGTCCAAATTTTAAATAATCCTCAGTTAAATGTGTTGTACGATGAACATTATAAGATACAAATTATTTACCACATAGCTTGACTGATGACTCAACAAAATTGAGAAGCAATGATTTCACTAAGTTAATATTTTTTTCTTGTTTAGGAGTTAACAAGAGCCTCATGGCCACACTCAGATTCAGGAAGTTGATGTACTTTTCATGAGGTAAAATATCTTCCAGAACTATTATGCCAATGTGTAATAAGAAAATCCTCCATTCAGTAGCTTTGAAAAGGGCAGATAGTCTGCGGCCAGATAGTCTGCGGTTAAACTCAGACGGCAAATGGCTAGAAGTAATTTGAAGTCTGGTCTGTAACCTTTGTTTGGCTTCAGAACTCAAGTGTGATTTTACACTCATTTTTTTGCTGGAGAACCATAGGTTAAATACGCGCTTCATGACACCAATGCACATCATATGCATGTAGTCAGGGGCAAATTGGGTAACCACTCCAATGCCAAGAGATTCCAAAATTGATGGGCTTCTTTCTTGATGGTGATTTTTATCTTCTTTGCTTTGAAATCTATATTAGTACGAAGTGGAGCTGGGCAACTGAGAAGGGAAACATGACTCCCGAAATATTTTCCTTTATGTTGACAGCGTTCTCAAGCATTGTAAGCATTTTGATTGACAACTTTCTTCAAATATGCTCTCACAGGTGCATCACACACTATGGCTTTTACAGTTACAGATAAAAATCTATCTTGAATTTGTGATCCTTCATTTAATAATGATGAAAGCTCATTGGCAAACTCTTTGGTAAATTGGTTAACATCTGCACTCAGAGAAATCTTGACACACCTGGATGTGTCATCAAGACACACTTAAGTGTGTCAACATGACACTCGTTCAAGTTGACCGAGAACGTAGACCAGCTTCCACCGATAGAACGTTGCCAAGGTTACCGTTGCTGAGTGTTTCCACTCTAACCCATGCCAATTAATTTTTTTTATTGGCCACATTGAGTTTAAATGCGGTAATTATTTAATTTACGCTAATTTTGTGAAAGTTTCACTTCTTCCTGAAATTGTGAAAACGGAAGAATTTTAACCCCCTCAGGAGAATACAGCTGTTGTGTCTATGAGAATTAGGACTCTCGGGGGGATTTGTGAGGTCCCGAGTAGAAGGTTAGATAAGCCTTCTTTCAGTTGAAATAAGATAGAGCGTTTGTTTGGTTACGGGTCAATTTTTTTCGGTTACTACTAAACGGTTTTTCAGTACCCACAACTTTCCTCTTCACTTGTTATATGGTTTTATAAATTTCTTTCTCAACTTCCCATTTACATATGATTCGTGCATAGATTTGGCATCCCTTTAAGTCCATACTAATTAATGCATTCCTCTTTTCTTTCTTTGGATCGCCTGTATTGCGGTTAAGGAGGCTTCAAGACCTAATCTACTCTACTCTAATCTAATTTTGTCGGATTATCCCCGTTCTGGTCTCTGGTCCGGTCTCTGGTCCGGTCTCTGGTCCGGTCTCTGGTCTGGTCTCTGGTCTGGTCTCTGGTCTGGTCTCTGGTCCGGTCTTTGGTCCGGTCTTTGGTCCGGTCTTTGGTCCGGTCTTTGGTCCAGTTTCTGGGCCGGTCTTTGGTCCGGTTTCTGGTCCGGTCATTGGTCCGGTCTCTGGTCCGGTCATTGGTCCGGTCTCTGGTCCGGTCTCTGGTCAGGTCTCTGGTCCGGTCTCTGGTCAGGTCTCTGGTGAGGTCTCTGGTCAGGTCTCTAGTCAGGTCTCTAGTCAGGTCTCTGCTCATGCCTCTGGTTAGATCTCTGGTAATGTCTCTGGTTAAGGGTTCTGCTCGGGCTTCTGGTCATATCTCTGGTTAGGTCTTTAGTTCGGTCTCTGGTCAGGTATTTGGTCTGGATTGGTCACGTCTAATTTGTTCTGAGTTCAGAATATTAAAGAATCGTGAATTTTTCGGTTTATTCAACGTTATCTTTTGTTCGTCCTGAATTATCAAACCTTAATTTTTGTAAAACATACCACAAAAAATGAACACTATTTCCAGAAGATAGCCTAAATTTTTTATTTAGCATAGAATCTAGTTGACGGAAGCTGCTAAAAAATAGCTATCAATCATAAACAGATATGTTATAACAATTAATCATTCATACGGAAAATTCGATCAATCGCCATTTCGATTAAATTAAAGTTGACGTACAATACTACAATTCTTTCAATCGGTTGGTCATCAAACTTATCGTTAAGCACAGAAGAAAAAGCTCATAAGATGCTGGTAGGTGCTCAAGGAAAAGGTATTCCATCACTATTGAGATTAAATTGATTGCATGATTTAGTCCTCTGATTCCTCGTGGAATACAAAATGGCTTATGATGATTCTCTTCTTTTAGTCGTGTAAACCTGTAAGAAATGTATTCATCTTAAAATAAAAGGAAGAACCAATGTAATGTAGAACATTTAATGAGGCAAACGTTTCGGAATACAAGTTATTCCATCACAGTGCTGGAAGAAATAAAAAGTAATTTCAGTCATGCATGAGACGGATAAGGTTTGAATAAAAATACCAAGCAAAAACGCAAAAAATAAAAGTAACTCATTTTTCTAACGACTAGAATACCAAACTTAAGCGTTTAGGCAATATACGCAGTACATACAGGCATACATAACTATACACACCCAACATTCTCGTACACCTACAAATGGAAATATATGTATAGACACACACACACACATATACACGCACGCACTACATGCACACACACACCAAGCACACCTCAGCATACCGCAAGTTAGGAAGTAGGGGCAACAAATAATTTTGTCGCGCTGAAATCGTTATTAAGTGCAGGTTTATTTGAAAATATATAAAGGGATTCTAGAATACGGAGGCCTAGTTCATTTTATGCTTCGCATAGAATAGAAAAATTAGACATTTTGAAAGGATGGATGATTAGAATTATTGCAATGGCAATGAACGGACTGAGAAGGGCAAGCAAATGGGCGGCCAGTAATATGAGAAAAACCTGAATGTTGGCTGTGTCGGATAAATAGTTGGAGGGTAGTGCTTCCAACGTACGATTGCTGGCAGCAATCACAAACATGCAGATATACACAGCAACTTTCCTGGCAGTCATCCTGTCGCTCTTTCCTATTAAAAAAGACGATATCTCAAAAGTATTCTTTTAATAAACATGAACGTCAACCGCTGTATAGTAGGTTTGCACAAGGACTTGAAACTCTCTTTGAAAATCACTGTTCATGTAACCTAGGAATGGAAGGCCAATAAATATTTTCGGTTCCGGTACGGTCAAGGTTACAGGAGGGGGGAAAATTTATTATCTAGAAATTTTCTGAGTATTTGATTAACAAGATATTTTGGATAATTATTACGCATAAACATTTTTTGCAGATATTCTAATTCATTGTGAATTATTTGATACGTGCTCGAGATGCAATAGGCCCTATGTAATAAAGTTTTCACACACGATTTAATATAACCTCAGTAGACACAGCTAAAATGATTTGTACAAAAACCGGTAAATGTAGGCTTTCTATAAACTGAAGAAATAAGCTTAGTGTCAGACTTCCTTATCAGGACATTTAAAAAAGGTATTTCACCATTCTGCTCACATTCCATTGTAAATTTAATGTTAGGGTGAACGGCATTAACACACTCAATAAATGTATTAGCTTGATCTCGGGACCTAAACAATAGAAAGGTATCATCCAAGTAACGTTTATAGAAAACAGGTTTATATTCAGTCGAGCAGGAGTCCAGAAAATTTGTTTCTATATGGGCCAAAAACATATTAGCAATGACATGAGACAAGCTAGAGCCCATGGCTAGTCCATCTAGTTGTTGATATATTACCTTATTGAATGCAATATAAGAATCTTTAAGAGAAATTTCCAAAAAACGCTTGAATTGCTGTCGGTCATAATTCATAAAATGGCTAGTGTTTAAAAAAATATTATCCAGCAAAATATTGATAGATTCCATCAAAGGCACATTTGTGTACAAAGATTCAACATCAAAGTTGCACATGAAAAGATCATTTGTATGGTCGATACAGGATAGTTCACGAAAGAAATGACTAGAGTTTTCCACTGTATAAGGACTAGTACTAAATTGAGTTAGAACGGGGACCAAATTTGCACAAAGCCTGGAGGTCGGCGTACTGCACGCAGAGAGAATAGGTCTCATGGGTACGTCAGGTTTATGTACCTTAGGAAATCCATACAATCCATACAAATTATGGAAACTTAAAATTCCAAGGGTCAACATCAATGACTTGATCAATTTGATAAGAAACAAACATGGCGTAACACACGAACGAACGAGCGGAATAAACTTGCGCATTGATAGAGGGAAAATAATTCTTCTTGCGGCAAGGCTAAAATTATTATGAGAAATTGAAATGCAGCATCCAAATTTTAATGCATGAATTGTATAAATTGTACAAGCATGTACATAAAGCGCCTGCGGTATTACTCCAGCAATAACAATTACTGCCTACTTTGCATCATATTATTAAATTATTCTTTCGTCAAATATGTTATTTCATTGTGAAGAATATTTTAATAATTTTTATGTTCAACGAAGTAGTTTTATTGTCACATGAAATAGCAAAAATATAGAACTAGCTTTCCGGTTGCACACATTTCACCAGCGGTCAATGTTGACATCAACTTCACAACAAGCGCGTTAGTGTGCGTGCACACTAACAAGCGGAGCGGAGCGGAGTGGGTGTTCGCATGTAAGCAGAACTGAGCGACCTACACAAGAATCAGTTGCAATGGAGGATTTCGTGAGTAAGTTCCTATTGCTCGACGGCATGAAACGGAAACACTGAGTCCATCCTATCAATACGAGGAGAGATCGCTGTCGAGAATACCAGTCAGTATCTCTTCGAAGCATAATAGGAGAGTTGAGTCGCAATTCTTCGAGTATTTACGGATGAAACCGGCAACTTTTGATGTACTACTATCTGTTGTAGAAGTAAAAGTTTCCAACGAGATAAGATAAATTTGCCATTCAGTAATAATTCACTAATTTTCATCGAGGATGCACATAGAGCAAAGCAGTTAAAGCAAAATTAAAGTTTTTACTAAAAGTTGTATCACTTTGTAGGACTACAGTTTTTCGTAGGCCATTCGTGGGTTACTTTAAGTTTGATGCAAGTTAAATAATCATCTTCAGAAGTTCAGGGTTGTGCCAGAGATAGTTAAGTGAAAAAGATTGACAAACACTGGCATTACCTGACTGGTAGGCAATTGCCAAAAGATGTCGACTAGTGGCTGTATACTTTAACATTAGGGAGAATAATTCTTCTCGCAAATAACTGAGCTCGCGTATCACAGATACTTGCGAAACATCCTTCTGTCGCGATCTTCAAAATTTCAAAAACGAAAAACTTGAAAGGAAAAGTTAATAAGAAATACTTGAAATGAAAAACTAAGAAGACAGTTTTTGAGAAGAAAAACTAAAGAGAAATTTCATTAGCTTGATTTCGTTCGGCTCTATTTTGACACTTGAAAAACAGCTCGACAATCTCCAGGGCTTGATTTCGTTCGGCTCAATTTCGACGCTTGAAAATCAGCTCGACAATCTCCACAGCTTGATTTCATTCGGCTCAATTTCGACGCTTGAAAACAAGCTCGACAATCTCCAAAGCCTGATTTCGTTCGCTCAAATTTGAAGCTTGTTTGACAACTGAAAAATTTATCAACGTGAAAAACTCCGAAGCTTGAAAAACAGCTCGAAATCATCAAAACTCTAACCAGATTGGACTCGGAAGGATCCCAAAAATATTCGCAAAACTTGAAAACTGTGGGCGAACCCCAATTCAATAAAATAACGTCACCAGAATCTGACTTTTTTCTTATCCATGAAAATATCAGGAAGATTCCTCCGGAATAAAAAGCCTCTTATATTACGGCCCTCAAAATCCCTACGATAGGAACAGTTATCAAAGGTGCATCCTAAGAAGGACCAACCTCAATAATTATCAATCGGGCCGAACAGGACTCACCCACCTAAATAATCTATCCACTGGTTCCCAAGAAGGACCAGCGTAAATAATTATCAATCGGGCCGAATAGGACTCGCCCACTAAAATAACCTAACAATTTGGCGCCCAAGAGGGATTCGCCTAACTATTTAATACTGACCGGAAAATACTCAAAATACTGACTTGTTTTACGTTAGAATTGGCAAAAATCACTCAAGCTCATAATGTTTTACAGCTTTTTTCGCATTAGACTCACATTGAGGTCACTTCCTCACCATACGGCCTGCTTTTCCTCCAATTTTACGAAAAAATGAGAACTTTATTAAAAAATCGTACTTAATTCTTCCTTTTACAAGATCATAAAACAAAATACACAACATAAATAGAAATATAAAACTACTTAACAAGGAAAATAAAAGTAGATTCCTAAAATTGAAGCAATAATAAAATATAAAATCAAAGAGAGCAAAAGAAAAAATAAATAAATGTTTAGTGATCCCCAATGAGTAATATTAAAATAAAATTTTACATGTTACACTATCAGTAATAGTTGGTATACGATTACTTGTACAAATTATTAGTTATATATTATTTTTTTTTTTCAATTAAACGACAATTTAGCCCCTGTACGATGTGACGATCCAAAGGTGGAGACGCGGAGAAACGCTCGCAGCGAGCTTCAAAAAATCCCAACGAATTTTCCGAGCGCGCCGCTCCGCTCCGCTTGCAGTGTGAACAGCCGAGCGTTTCTGCATTCAAATATGTACAATCATTATTACCGCTCTGCTCCGCTCGCTCCGCTCGTAGTGTGAACGCACCCTTTGTCAAACTAAGTTTTGCGCATTCTGACTTTTTGAGATAAGCTTTAAAAATCAAAAAGTATGCTTAGCAATTATGCTATGGTGATAGAAAATCAAAGAATGAGAAAATTATTTTATGAATAAAGTGAAAGACAGAAAAGGTAAAGGATTATTGCTTTTTTAAAAAATTAACATTGTGACGTAGGTAGCACCTCAAAAAGTCATTTCTCCAGAAAGAGTTGAAAAAACGTTCAGTGAATCGGACATAACGACTGATAATTCAAACAGCTCGTGGTCAATTTGTAACAATGAAGATGATTTAGATGTTAAGTGAGTGACATGTGTAATGGAGAGCGTGTGCACTTTGATTGGGTAGGCAGTTGAAAAAAATTAGAAAGGCATTTCTCAAATGAGAGTGCATCTCTCATTAGTTAAACGGTAAACATTGATGGCATACCTCTCAACAATATCATAAATACACAGCTGATGCAGTCCTTGTGTCTGCTATTGAATATTGAGCCATAATAATTTTTGTATGCAATTATTGCTCTAATGAAGTCTCTATGAATGAAATACCTATACCTGCCTTATTGCTAAAAAATTCTAGAAAGATCTGGAAAACTTATATGGTCATTAGGAATGAAAGACATGAAAATTTTAGCAGCAGTTAAGTTTACTAACGAGAAAACAAGTGCTGTTGTACCATGTTCATGGCAAAACCCACATGAACAATCACAAGAAAGAGCAACAACCAAAGACCTCCAAGTGGCAGCAGTACCAGTGCACCATGCTCACAACTGCAAGTAAGGGTTATATTTAGTTCATGTCATTGGTGCCTTGTGCTTTAAGTTCCTTACAGCTAGTGTTGTATAAAATACTGGTTTGCCAATTGCAAGATGAGTGTCAAAGTGCAATATAATGCCAATTGTTTTGCTAAGTGTTTCGATTTTTTTGCAATACATTCCTTTCAGATCTCACTCTAAAATCATATATATTTTTAAAATGCATCAGAAATTGTGTGTTTTTGATTTTTGTATTTTTATTTGAATTGTGCCTACCTAGTGTTGAAGTTCTTTGACACAGTGTGGGCTTCTCGTAAAAATATACAAGTGGCCAATAGCAAATATTTATTTATATTCAAAATAAAACAAATAGGTAATTATATTGGTTGTGTAATAGTTTTCTACAATGAACATGTATTGTATATATAGCACACGAGAAAATGTTATTCATAGATTTCAATAACTTTTCACAATTTTACAATATAATTTTCCTCATTCTCCAGCAACGCATTGACTCTTAAAATAACCTGTATGGTATCACTGGGACCTCAATTACAGAGCGAGAATTCGGTGAGGGCGGGGCAACTCCTTCTCAGCTTCCTTAGTGTATCGCTTTCACCAGGACAGCAGAACAAGTCATCTCTCAGCGAAAGTAAGTTTTATTTTCACTTTGAATGATACGTTAATTTAAGCTTTGCAATCCTGATCAATGGTGAACCCCAAGAATCACAATGAAAAATTATCCCATAATTTTTAGGTAGCAATAGAACTATTCATCTTACTTATTATGGTTCTGCCGGTATGTATATGCCAAAGTTTATTTCTTCCATTCAGAATGAGTAGCTGTGAAATGCACACATCAAGTGTTCTCAGGTTTAAACAATTTTAAAACACTTTGAACAATTCATTCACAACAGGTGATACAGAGGTAGAATGTTTCTTAAGTCTAGTACAATGGTCAAATCTGAGTATAGCTACCTGTAGGCTCGAACAAATTCAGCGACTTCTGGGGCATCCTACAATCACGTTATTCTAAGGTGTACAATAATATTAAACCTAATTCACTTCACCTAGTTTAGCATTAGACTGATCAATGAGATAATTAAACTCGATATTTGATGCTGCATTTTACAATATAGGTCAAATCGGCTGTATTTAACAGTATATTCGATAAACGATTTAACCCATGGCAAATTACATTATTAGGACCAGACATGTAGGAGGCAAGATTTGACTTGGTGATCTTACACGACTTGTATTCTGATAGGAAGTGAGACTCAAGATTTCTTTTGAATACCGTGTAAGAATTACTTTCACGGACCTCTGCAGGTATTGAGTTCCAAGTTTTAGTTCCAGCGAAGAGGATACTGCGTTGCGACAGGGCCTTCAAATAATAAAGAAGCATGAATTTACTTCAATTTCGGGTTAAATGGTCGTGATGATCAGTTTGCGCAGTTAAAAATTTTTTAAGGCTATTGTCGCCATCATTTGTTAATGTTTTGTAAATTAAATTACAAATAAAGATTTTGTAGAAATCCGAAAGTTTAAGTATTTGTAAATTTTTAAATGAATCATTTGTGTGAGCATGATATTCTAGGTTCTTCACCGCTCTGTTTGCTCCTTTTTGCAGAGTAAAAATTTTATTGGTTTTATTTTTATCAGTTCGGTGTCATGCTTCTATTCCGTATTGCAAGTATGGAGAAATGAGCGTTCGGTAGAGCATTTGTGAAGCTGTTTCAGGCAGGAAATTTTTAACTTTATTTAGGATTCCGATGGATTTTGATAATTTAGAACTAATATGAGCGATGTGCCCTTTGAAGGTCAGATGTTTATCTATTATGATGCCCAGAAACTTACATAAGTTGGTTTCTTCTATTTCTTCTATTTAATGCGTGGGAGAGATATATATTTACTTGTTTGAGAATGTAATATATTTTGTTTTATCGATATTAAGGCTTATTTTATTTGCTTCAAGCCACTATGAACCCTTATGGAGTTCATTATCTATACTCTCCGCAATCATAGCAGGATTTTGGCTCGGAAGGACTGCAGAAAGCGTGCTGTCATCGGCAAAAAGTATGAATTTCAAGAATGATGTAGATTTAATAATATCATTGATAAAAATCAGAAATAGGACAGGCCCAAGAACAGATTCTTGTGGAACTCCATTGCTGATTGTCTATGGGTCCGATTTTGCGTCGTCAATGACAACATATTGCTTCCGATTTGTAAGGAATGATCTGAACCAATCATGGGCAACCCCTCGAATGCCCTAACGGTGTAGTTTCGAGAGTAAAATTTTATGGTCCACACAATCGATTGCTTTTCTAAAGTCAAGAAATACAGAGAAGACAGAGTTTCCTTAATCTATATTAGAATAAAGGAATTGTAAATGATTTAATATAACCTGTGTTGTTGATTTTTTAAAGCGAAAGCCGTATTGTTTATCGTAAAGAAATGATTTTTGTTCAAAATAAGAATACACTTTTTATTCGAAATTTTCTCGAATACCTTGCTAATAATTGGTAGGGCGGAGATAGGGTGGATAATTGTTTACACTGGATTTTCCACCATTTTTAGAGATAAGGGTTACTCTAGCAATTTTGAGGGAGTTCGGGAAAGTGCCTAAGAAGAGAAACTGGTTAATAAGATTGGATATCGGCGGGGCCACAATGTCAGCAATAATTTCAAGTACTTTTGTCGGAAACGTTTGTAACCCACTCGATTTTTTTCAGATTGTTTATGCACGCATTTACAACGGAAGTGTTGGTAGGCGTAAAGAAAAAGCAGTTGTTTTCTCGAATATGATCCATGTATTTCAGGTGATCAGTAGGTTCACTTGGAATACCATTAGCTATAGTTTTCCCTACGTTTACCAAGAAAATGTTAAAGAGATTAGGTGTTTCTTTCTTCTCATGGTACTTTACATTATCTTGAACAACTTATTTAGTTTTCTTTTTATCTGCGTTATTCGGTTTACAGCAAGAGTTAAGGAGTCGTCAAGTCTTTTTACCGTCAGCTTTAAATTGAGTAAACTTGAGCGTAAAGCAGCTCTTTTTTTATGTCCTTATCTGATTTGTTAGTCTTTGAATCGGTAATATGTTTCTCTAGATATTCGCTCTTCGCAAAGAAAAGCTAGGTACGCTTGGCGTTTCTTTATATCTATCACGATGTCTCCAGTAATCCAGGGCTTTTGTTTATTTTTTGGGGTGACTGTACGAGTTACAATTGGGCAACACTGATTATTTGCGGCCACCATAGTTTCAGTCAACTTTATTACTGCTTCATCAGACATCAATGCTCGCATTATTTTGTTGAGACATGTGCAATGTTGACATTGATTCTTCTAGAACGGTGCGCATTGCTTCTAAATTTGATTCGTTTACTTCACGATACGTGCAAGTTTCAGCCCGTGGCTTGGTGCAAGCAATATAGACATTTTTATTAATAATGAAAACTGGGAAATGATCTCATAAGTCAGAAGTAATGATTCCAGCAAGAAAATCAGTTAGGTCTGTCATAAAGATATTGTCAAGCAGCGTAGCTGATTCTGAGGTTATTCGTGTTGGCTTTGTGATGATGGAAAGGAAAGATTAAGACTGAAAGGCTATTAGGAAGTTGGAGATTGGTTCATAGCTCCCATGTTTCAGTAGATCATAATTGAAGTCACCGCATATTATTATGTCATTGTATAAGGACCTGTTGAACTGAGAGATAAAACGATTCAGTTCATTCAGGAAGGATATAGGACAGGCTGTTGGAGGCCTATACACCGTTCCAAGCACAATTCGTTCACCACCTCTAGACAGTTCTACGAAGAATGATTCTATATGATCTCGATTCATTGTTGCACTTGCTATGATTCTCGACTCTATGTGGTTGGATACATATATGTACTGATGCCTCCGCCTCGCTGGTTTTTTCGTAACGAATGGTTACTATGATAATTTTCAAATCGAATCATGTCTTTGGTCGAGTCATCTAGCCAGATTTCGTTGAAGCTAATCACGTTTAGGTTATACTTAAGTTCAGTAATAGTACATTGTATCTCTTCCAATTTTGGATAAAGTGACCTACAGTTCCAACACAGGAGTGAGAAATCATGGCGAGTTATTCGTGTAGTTTCGTTGAATTTTGATATATTAGTATACCTACAGTCTTGCGAGTCGTTTAGGTTTGGAAATATCCTGTTCAAATGATTGAGATCTGGGTCGATTTCATCGAATACATTAGCGTGATCAGTTATTCAAGTTTAGTAAACAGTAGGAAGCAAGTAATATAGGACTTAAAAACGAAATACAGTTAATCTCAAAAAGATATTCCTGTCTAAAAACTACCTTAGGAAGTAAGAGAGAAAAAAGTAAAAAATCTATCGCAATTTCGTAAGTACACACAAACTCAGTCCATGAGCGGATAATATTGTAGTTCAATATCACAACATTGGTGCGTACAAATTGCGAGGGCGTTTTCACAAAGTTCACATACATCAGATAATAAGTTTTTAAAATTTTGACGACAATGACATAATCAGCTAATATAGTCTACACGTAATAACCTAAGTGGTGGAAAGAAAGAAAAATTTTCATACAAATAAGGTAGGAAAGCAAACAAGGTAGAAATTTAAATTCCACAGTAACATTGGTAGGTAAAAATTACTGATGGCGTGGTTGCAAAAGTTCACATACAGCTGTCATAAATGTTTACACACATCTGTTATATATATATCAAGATTGAGGTTACACTGATATCTAATTGAAGTGAAACTGACATGATATCTAATTGAGGGGAAACTGACATTATATCTACTTGAGGTGAAACTGGCATGATATCTAATTGAGGTGATCACCCAAGCCTAGTCACTCATGACCTGTTCCGATGACATGTTCAGTTGTAGCATCAGGTATTGCTAGAAGTCTTCTGGCGTGTTGATTTGGCTGCGTCTTGAATCTGGGTTTCCGGGGTTAGATATGAAGATGTTTCCGTCCTGTGTTCTCGGGATTCCAATTTTCTCCGGAAATTTCCTTTTGGCTACTCTCAGAATGTACATGGTGTTAGCTCGTGAAGGTCTGAGATATTCATTGATGAAGAACTTTGGCTTCTTTTTTCGACAGACAGTGAGAATTTCGCGGTTCTTGTTATAATGTTTTAGTTCGAATGCAGTGTTTCTTCGATCTTCATTCCCAGTTACTGGTTTTCTCTCCATTTTGGTAGCTGACGTGATGTCAGTGTACCAGAGGTCGATGTTGAAATTGTCCTTCAGGAGCTTGCAGACTGTTTCTTTGCAGCTTTCGTTCGTGGGTGATTGCGGTAGTTCCCTCCCAGAAATGACGAGAGTGCATTTTTTGTCTTCTAAGTCTCGGCGCTGATCATTTTTTCCGAGCAGTCGAGACGGGAGGATAATTTAAAACACTGGCTTATGGATTATATCTGTTGGATAACGATATGCATCACTAGTTTTCTTGTGCCTTATTCCGAACAGTCTAGAAAACCCATTATAATGAAAA
This sequence comes from Morinoia aosen, assembly GCA_030386875.1. Classification (NCBI taxonomy): domain Eukaryota; kingdom Metazoa; phylum Arthropoda; class Malacostraca; order Amphipoda; family Talitridae; genus Morinoia; species Morinoia aosen. Next base: position 36,899,761 of record CM059565.1, on the reverse strand, counting down.
TTTAATTTTACTGATTGATTTTTTATTTTTAGAAATAAGATAGAATAACTGTAGATGAGAATCCCGCGTTTATGATGGATATTTATTATTTAGAATTGTATTTTTAGGTTGATATGAGAGCTTGTTAATTAAGTGGGTGGATAAGATGAAAGGAGGAATGTGAAAAGTTTGGAGTTAGACTGTAATGAAAGCTTTGCAGATGTAAAAGTCAAAATGGCTAAAATTAAGAGCCTGAAAACTGAGTTTGATTGGTTAAAGGGTAGAAGTGAAGATAAAAACGAGCAAAATGGTGGAAGGTAGGAGAAAGATGCAAAACATTAGAAGCAATGTATGTTGATGCAAATGACTGGTGGAAGAAATGAAGCTCGTGCCAGGAATAGAGTGGAATAGAGTTAATTACATATGCACCATAATTTACTGTGAGGTAAAAAAATGTGTTATTGAAATTCAAGTAGGTGAAGACGAATTTTAATGGAGTGAGATCATCATATGGAAGTGGACAACTTCTACTGTGAAATGAAGAGTTTGGTACCGATGAGTAATGTGAAAGAATGATATTCAGCAATCTGGCATTGGTATGAAAATTTAAGGAATATGAACAATGAAATATTAAAAAAATGTGTTGAATGTTACATTAAAAAGCATTCAAACCATAAAATGTAGAAATAATTCAACTAGAATAATGTGCATTGCGTTCCTCAATTGCATGTAATTTTCTCTAAAGTTTTTTATATGAATTGATCACGCACAGAGCAAGCTTTGGTTTCAACTGAACTATTACTTTCAGATTAATATTCTTAAGCATTACGTTGGGATCAACAGTGGAGACACCATAAGCCGCATCCTCAAAAGAGTAATGTTGCGAGAGCTTGCTGTCCAATTTAGCCACAGTTTGGGAAAACCGGTGTCGAGAAAAACATGAATTCCGAGTTCATCCATTCTGGGTCCAAATCATTGGTAAGTAGATTTAGGGGAGACGTCCACCCAAAATCAAAGAAATTGCTGTAACGTTTGTTGTATGAGATCTAGAACTTTGAAAATTGGCATACGTATTCAATTTTGGCAGTAAATAGGTGTCGTTTCTATAACTTTTTCCTACTTTCGTCATAATTTTAGAGTCAATTGGGGGAAAGGATAGGGGAAAGTGCATACTTTTCAAGAGACATCTTCTCAAAAAAGGACTTACCGTAGAACAATGATTTAGGTGTCATTGGATGCGCAGTAAGTTGCTGCATGACGAGTCGAAGAATTATTTTGACATTCATGAGAATTTTTGAGTTACATAAGAAAAATTTATATAAAAAATTACAGATTGGAAGAAATTAGTTAATTTTTGCCAAATGACTGTAACGTTTTTTCTATAGAATCTAGATCTAGGAAAATTTACCGACCTATGTATTTGTAGAAATAAATAGGGGTCGTGAACATAACATTTCTCCATTTTTGCCATAATTACGGAAATAATGGGGGGAGGAGAAATGGAGGGTGCATGGTTGTTTAACAAAACCTATTTTCTTCGAGAAGTTTTATTGTAGAGCAATGATTCAGGTATCATTAGATGCGCAAAGAGCTGCTCTATCTACTGATTTAATTAGGATTTTTTTTTAATTCATGGTAATTTTTGGTAAAATTAAAAACCTACGGATGAAATGGTGACTTTTTACAACAAAGAATGTTAAATTTCATAATAACTAAACTATTGACTCGTGACTTGGCTTTTTTACAATATATTACGCGTCTTAATAACGGCAAGAAAACGACTTCAAATGACCCGAATGAGCCCGAAAACAGCGATCGACTAGACCTATAAAATGCCAATTTGATAAAAGGCCTTTTTCATGCTGTAATTGGCCAAGTATAGGTAGGAGTTGGTTTGAAGTCGTGATTTTTGGCACTTCTGGGCACTTTTTGACCTTTTACGACTAATTTCCTACCTGAAAAGGACGATAATTTTCAATTGGGTTGGCTTCAATTTGGCCTCTATTTGATTTTGAGACTAGAGGCTAAAGCATTACTAGGACTTTGTCCTGAAGATATATTTGATAAGCTCAGAAGCTTCAGTGAAAAAACTTTCGCATACTTTTGAGGAAGAGTTATTGAAATTATTCATTAAAATTCGGTCTTAGCATTCATATTGAGTATCTTCTCTAACGATTTCTCATGTTCATTGTGGATTTCGTATTGACGTTAACAGTTTTTTGTGGAAGTGGTCTTGTTTTGCTTCACTTACGTTCCTCTGAAGGATCTGCTCGTGACAAATGCAAATAGATTTTTGAAAACACTGTTTGATTTTGATGCTAGCACTCGCCCTCGGATTTTTATTACCTATGCTCAACTCTTTATCTCAACTTTTACCCATTCATAATCCCATGTTTCACTTTCCCCGTGGTATAGAAAGCGCATTGAAAAATGGCTGATGCAAAGTCGTTAGTCAAAGCGAAATTTGTAATTTATTTACATCGCTGCTTTCCATGCTTAAAAATTTGCTCGACCTATCGATGAACCTTTCTTCGAATATTTCAAGTGAGTAGCAGTATTTCAGAAAATAAAAAATAACGCAAAATTTCTGCTCCTCATTAGCAATATTGATCGCACATTCTATTGAATGTGATTTAAAATTGGTGGTTGAATCCCTGGGGTGAGTTTTTATGATGGAATTTTGTTATAGGAAGACCTAAAAGAGTTTTAAAAATTATAGTAATATGTGTTGGCTCATGAAGTATTTGCAACAAATTAACTTTACACCGTATTTTGATTGTATAGTTACAGTATTTAAACAGTATTTTGCGAACAGTATTGTTGATTGTTCATATTTGTCAGATCTATGAAGAAATTCTGAAAACATGAAAAGTTATATTGGCTGCAGAAATAAATTTAAGCGAATTATTAATTAACTCTTTCGTTGGATGCAGTACTGCCAATAGGTATTTGCAATGACTACAATGAAAAATTTTATTTCCAATCAAGATGATACAAAAACCATCATTGGTCTTTAAAATGTCTCAACATAAAGATCATTAGTTGATTAACACAAATGGGTGTCGTAAAACCCATATCAATTCTCGAAACAAATGATTGAGAGAAAATCAGAAGAAATGCTTTTTCGCTGTTGCGTTTATCTGAGTTGAAAATGCATGTTAATACATTTTATAAAAAAACAACGATGAGTTACATGGTACTAGTGACGCATTGATGAAAATGCTGTGGCTAGCAGGCACTTACATTGGAACACGAGCTTAGGAACTTGCAATATTAAGTATTATAATGTTGAAAGTAAAATAAATGGATTTGATTAACTCATCGTCTAAGATTAAGCAGTCGACATACAGAACTAAGAACTATATTTTCGCCATTATGCATCAACTAGTATTCTTAATGACTATCTCGGAGAAAATATTTTCCCACACAAGAAATTTATATTTCCTACATAAATAATGCTGGCACAAAAGAGTTCTCCGAAGTTAGGAACATAAAAAGTACTGTTGCATAATGCTAACCAAAACAATTTACAACACATTTGGAGCAATCCATAAATTTGACTCCCTAAATAATACTGTGATAATATATTCACTACTGCCAGAAACAAGAAATTGGTACACGAAGCTAACAATAATATTATACTGAATGAGTAAAAAAACAGTAAATTATCTTATATAAGTGTTTATCTCTAAAATGAATCATGCCTAAAGTGTGATCATTTTGAAGTGTCTTAATATAAAGTTCCTTATTTCATGCTCATCACGTGTTAAATTAAGAAAAAATTCACTCAACATTTTAACGATTGACAGTGTTCCAATGAAAAATGCTGGGTGATTTTTTGTTTAATTTAACACGTGATGTACTTGGAATGTTTCGTAAAGTTTAAAAATTGGAAAATATAAAGTTCCGCAGTTGATAAACATATATGGGTGTCAAAGAAGTTACTTTTCTTAAAGCGAACGATCATTAAGAATTTAAAAACGAAGAATGCATCACATACACATATTGAAATCAAATTTAATTAAGATTTTACCTTAACTATATATTCAAAACTAAGACAATTCTATAAAATGTTTCGGAGACCAGCTCCATATTCAGTTAACAGTCTGCATGTAAAAAATAAAGAAAATCAGTCTTCTATACAAAATACAAGGGCACAATAAAACCTACAAGTGAATTTGCAATGGGTATGAACTATTGGCGCTATAAAGATCCGGTTTTTCTTTTGAAATAAAAAGAGATTTTAATATACGTAGATTTTAATCATTCGATGCTGAGCGTAAAATGGAAAATTTCCTCTGCTATTTGGTCACAACACTGCTCGCTGTGAAGGCGGATAGATGAATGAGGCGGTTGGGTCAAAGGTCTTCCGCTACGGTAGCTGACTCCACGGTGTTGGGCAATCCTAATATAGAATGGCAAAGTCGTCATGCCGACATAGCCAGATGTACACTGTAATCAAATAAACTTATACACAATGGATGCCTGCATCCGTTTAGGAATCATGTACTTGTAGCGAAAGAACGGCCCAACTTCAAGTGAATTAACAGACACAATACAGTTTTACAGCAGGATAATGACGTTTAAAAAGAATTTCCAAATCTCGCGACATTTTATCAGTATAGTCTCCACAGTACGGGAAAACACAATAAAGATGTTGCAAAGGTTCTATCACGGCATTTGAGACGGAGTATTTTTTAGCGAAAAATTTTTTAACATGAACTATGACAATAGACGTATGGTACCCATTTTTTCGTAAAAATTTTTGTAAAAAATAAAACTCCATACGAAGATCGACGTAATTAGAACAAATATTGAATGCACGATTTAACAAGGCTTTTATAGTATTAATTTTGACTCTATAGTCGCAGAAACTAAGCTCAAACCATAAATGTAGGTTTGCGATAGACAGATGAACTGAACGTATGGCCGCTTTCAGTAATTTTAGAATCCAAAAAAGGTAAACAATTTTTTGACTCAATTTCAGTAGTGAATTTTATTGACGGGTGTTTAGAGTTTCAGTAATCTCTGCACAAAGGTGCATGGCTAGGAGCTATAAACAATAAAAACGTATCGTTTATATATCTGCGGTAGAATTCAGGCTCAAAATTCTGTGGGACAATCTGCCAACCATTTTTCTTCCCAATTGCACATTAAAATATTGGCAAACGTAGGCGCCAGAGGAAGGCCCATACCGAAACCCTCAACTTGCTTACACATCTTCCCTGCAAAATTAACACAGAATTTAACACGGAAAGTTCAAGGAGGGTTTTAAAATGAGTTTTTCCTAGATCTAAAACCGTGTTTGTTGACGTAACAAAATAGGCATTTATAATTATATTTATAGTTTTTGCTAATGGAATATTAGTAAACAAATTCTCCACATCAAATGAAGCCATTGTCATTCTATTTGCATTCCGAAAAGATGTAATCTCCCTAATGAACTGAGAAAAATTTTCCAATGTGTAATCATTCCTGGTTAAAGGACTTAACAAGGATACCAGGAATCGGGCTAAATTGAAACTAGGCGTGTTACAAGCCGCAAAAATAGGCCGGAACTGAAACTTGGAAGAAAAGTCTGGCTTGGGCACTTTCGGTAAACCGTATAATACTCCTGGACATGAACCAGACTTATACAACTTAGAATATATTTCATTTGACAAAACGTTCAAATTTTTTAGCTTCTGCAAAAAGTTATTAATTTTATCTTCAATTTGGAGAAAAGTTTTCTCCCATGACCCTGAAATTAATTTAAATTTAGATACATCAGATATTAAAGCTTCCATTTTAGTATTATACATGGACTTATCAAGAAATACAATACCTCTGCCTTTATCAGGTTTACATACTACGCTTTTGTCATTGCGGCCCAATTCTTTCAGCGCAGATGTATCGTTCTTCTGAAACACGGTTGAGAAAATTTTCTGTGGTTTGAAACTATAGAAGTAGCGATGAGCTAGAGAACGTAAATCTTGGACGAATCTCGTACGGTCAGCACACTGTAAAGATTTACTCGAGTATGCAAGTTTTGCGTAAGATAAGAAGTGTTTGTAAAAGTCCAATTTAAAATGGGTAAACAGAAGTCGAGACCAAAAGCTAATGGTAATTTTGTACGCTACGATAATGATATTGCACTGTAGTTGAATATCACTTTGTTTGGATCACAGAGCTTTCTGCACGGCTTAAGATAAACGGTAGTTGACTAATACATCATATTTTTTCAGAACTGATTTTTGCACTGTAGAAAATTGTCTGAAAAAGAAGGCGATTTCCCATGTCATTTTACATATAAAAATTACCATATATCTCCAAAACTTTTCCCAGTGTTGCGCAGATTTATTATTGTGTGCCTATACCCAATCAGAAATGGCTTCATCGATCTTTAAATATTATTACAGTTTATCACAAACCTTCTTCGCAGATCATCGAAGATGTTCGCAGAAGTATCTGCATTTAGTGCAGATTTAATGCAGAATTAGTGCAGTGAATGTCCGATTTTGAAGTGCAGATCGGCATCGATATCCTGCAAAGATCTTCACTGACCAAGAGCGAATAATTTCAATAATGTGCAATAAACTACACTAATTAACGAAAATCTTTTAAAGTTACTTTTTGCCGTTATTTACCAAATGAGAGAAGAAAACACATGGATATAATACTGCACATTATACCCAACAATAAGTAGTTTATTCCTTAAGGAAAGCGTCCTCCTAAAAATTGAGAAATTTGTAGAAATAAAGATTTTAGCTGCCATAGGAAGTGAAAGAGGTCAGGTACATTCTGTGAAAAAAATGAGGTTCGTACGCTCACCCTTTCGCCTGCTACAGGGGTTTGAAGTATGGGGGGAAGGGAGGGGGAAGGTAGTATTTCATCGTGTTACAGCCCACCTCTGGTGTTTCTTCACGGCGCGACCTTGCTATGTCATCTTCTGTCTCTTTATTACTGTATAATGATTTCAAGGGTCCTAGCTGGCCCTACATATAATAATAAAGAACAATTCAGATTGTTAATGTTTCTTTGTTTTGCCTATTTGCCTTTTTTGGGAAGTTCGGATAGTGAGTTTTCAAAATGATTCCCTCCGACAGTTTTTGAGATGCAGTTATGATATGGGTATCACTTAATGCTGAAAGACATTGGTATTACAGGATGCTATTTGGCGATTAGAAATTCTTTTTCGATCAAAAGTTGTGACGTCACATGTACAAAATTTTACGAAAAAGTATGGTCTAGATTTTTTTTTATTTCATGGTACAAATTTGGCGAATGCCCTATAGCATCCTGTAATGCCCAAGTCTTTCCGCATCCAATGATACCCATATCATTACTGCTGCTCAAAAACTGTCCTAGGCGATGCATTTTTAAATCCCACTATCCGAACCTCCCAAAAAAGGCTAAGCAAAGAAACACAATACCAATTATTGTTCTTTATTATTATTTATGGGGTCAGCTAGGACCGTTGAAATCATTATACAGTAATAACGTGATATAGAAGATGACATTGCAACGTCACGCCGTGAAAAAACAACAGAGGCGGGGTTTAACACGATGAAACGGCACCTCCCCCCCTCCCCCATTCTTCAAACCCCCGTAGCGGGCGAACAAGCGAACGTACGAAGCTCGTTTTTCACAGGTCATACCTGACCTCTTACACTTCCTATAGCAGCTAAAATCAACATTTCTACAAATTTCTAAATTTATGAAGGGATGCTTGCCTTAAAACCAAAGCAGAGCTCATCGGCGAGAAAAGCAAAAACATTAGCATCCGTGACTAGAAATAAAACTAAACCACTAATATAATCATTCGATACGGCAATATCCATTCGTAACAACAATCTTTAGCAAATAAAAAAGATAGAAATATCACTGTCAGGCTATTGCCAAAGAGCCGACTAGTGCCTTGTAATTTAACCGGAGGGAAAATAATCCTCCTCGCATAACTAAGCTCGCGTATCACAGATACTTGAGTAACCTACTTCCATCTCGAATTCTAAAATTTCACAACTTGAATTTCAATTCGGCTCAACTTTCGAAGCCTGTTTTATCAGTGCGAGAAGCTCCTTAGCTTGATTTCATCTTGAATCAAATTCGGCGCTTAGAAAACGGCTCGACATCTTCAAAACTTGGAAACAGCTTGATTTTTGTATCGGCTTGAAAACTTCGAAGCTTTTAGCTCATAGCTTGAATTTTATTTCGGTTCTTAACTTTCGAAGCCTGTCTTATTAGCGTGAAAAGCTCCTTAGCTTGATTTTGTCTCGACTCAAATTCGAAAGCTTAAATAACAGCTCAAACCTTCAAACCTTGTAACCAGATCGGACTCCGAAAATTACCGAATAATATTCGCGACTTGAAAACTGTGGGCAACCCTCAAATCAATAAAATTAAGTCAACAGAACCTGACTTTTCTTCTATCCCTGGAAAATCAGGAAGATTCTCCGGAATAAAAGCCTCTGGAATTACGGTCCTCAGAACCCTATAATAGGGAAAATATTAAAGGTGGCTCCCAAGAATTAGCAGGCTAGATAATTCTCAACTCGGGCCGAAACAGGACTCGCTCCCCTAAATAATCAACAACTTGGCGCCCAACGTGGATTCGCCGCCCTAATTATCTAACAATCACACTTGTTATTTCTGATTTTAAACCTGTGTCAAGAGAGCAGCATGTCGCACAAACTCTCCATCCCATACATTACTTATACTAATAGATCATTGTGATACACTATGCTGAGATTGGCCTTAGCAGAAAATATTTTACTTTCTTGCCGTGAGACTGACTGGACTAGAGTCAAACGTGGCGACTCTAGAGCCACAGCAATGTGTATAAATAAAGGGATGTAAAAATTTATTGACTGATTGATTATAAGAAACTTTTAACCTCCCATTACTACGACAAAGATGTTCAAAGAGAGGAAAGATGAGTCCACCATTTAGTATGGAGTTAAGGGAACGCGGAATCAATGCACAAGGGGCATAAAAACAGTAAGCTAAGAAAAAAGTTGATGAAATAAGCAAAAAGTTGACGAAAGTAGTAGGTGCTGAAAAACGGGACAGCAGTGAACCCAAAAAAGATATCCGTAACAAAACAAAAAACCTATTCTACTTCAACAAAAAGAAAGCCGACCAAACATTTAGCTCGGTACCTTAAATAGTTCCCCTGGAAGCGCTAATTCCCATAGATACAATAGTTGTCCCGTTGAGGGAAGTGATGTAAAAAAGTCGAGTAATTTATAAATTATTAATTTTTATTGGAAAGGGCCCGGGAGCTGCCAGTTGTGCACTTCTGCTCTAATTGTGAAAAATAAATATCAATCGTACAACTTTATAGCATATTTCCTTACGTGTATGTTCGTTTGACAGAAACGAGTATCTATATACTTAATTCAGTAACTCAAAATTTGTCCGAGTCAGTTTAGAAAATTGGCTGAGTCTATATGGTCAAGTGAGGTATTAAATTGAAGCCACTGGTGTCTATATTTGCAGAAAACTATTTATTTATTTTTTTATTCATTTGTTTTTTTCATTTTTTATTTTTTTTATTTTTTTATTTTTTATTTTTTTATTTTTATTTTTTTATGTTTTTTTATTTTTTATTTTTATCTTTATTTTTAGGCAAGTCGGACAACCCGATACTCGGGTTGAACCGGTAATACTAGTTGTAAATATTATGGTTAGACGCCTCTAAGAAATTTTGCCATCCATTTCATTTACGTGAGACACTTCATTTTTTTGTAACAATTCATACAGACTATTATCCACTTGTTCCTCAATAATTTCACGAGATTTGTGGATTAGAATCGGTGTATGTTTACTTCCATAGGAATGGCTTGCATCCATTGCAAAACCTAATATATAAAATAAAGGTGGTGAGAGGCTACTGCTGTCAGGTGTATAAGTACCCTTACCTCATAACGTTCCACATTTACATCATTGCATATATTCGGTTATTACGAACACTTCTTTTTGATAAAAAGTTTTTGGCTTAAGCGTGGTTAAAATAGACAATATTATTTTGCCCAGTCAGTAAAAGCATTTTTAAATTTTCCGCTAATGCATACAGTTGCAAACAATACAATGGGAAAAAGAATAAATTTACACCTTTGAAACGTGAACAATCAAGCAGCCAGTGTTCAGCAAAAACGAGTTCGCACAGCCTCCCTCGTTAACGATAGATGCATTACTAATTTCTTCACACAAACGAGCATACATGAACAGCCTGAGATCAAGTTCTTCAGGGTTCCATTTCTCGTCCTCGCTTCCGATGTCTGATGCCGAGACTTTCAACAGAGATGCATCTTCACCAATGCATGAAGTAACCTCCAGTGAAGATGATCCTCGTTTCCCGTGCCAGCTTCGGGCTCTTCTTGCCTTCAATCGCAATTCTGTTGCGCCATCTAAAAATTAAAGTGCTGCTATAGGATAATACCGTAAAATAAGGTATAACTGTGTACCACTCAACATTTTTATTATTCTTCTAATATAACTTAGTTCAAGCTTCCCTAACCACAAGAGGCGTTCCAAAGAGAAGAATAATAAAGGAACCATCTAGTATTGATTCGTACATGTGGAATCCATACGCAACGTGTGTTCCCACTTGGGCCATCCTCGTGAGGTAACACCAGTGTGTTGCCAGTTCACTGAACACAATGCGCATAGAAACAGCAGGTCAGAAAGGAAGATTTAACAAGATTTAAGTTTAAAAAGGAAGTGATAGGTTCTGAGGAAAGGATTGTAGTTACCCAATAAAGATGGTCTTAACAAAACAAAAATCACGCTATTTCATCAAAAAGAAGGCCTACTTAACTGTCATATCGGGGCCGTATATTATTTACTGGGAGTTCAATTCAGTATGAAGATATACTTTTCTGATCACAGACCGTTTTAAAAGCAATGTTGTGGTAGATTTTACAAGGAGGAGTAGTTTTGGAGCATATTATAAATTTTTTGATCATTTCATTGCATGACATCAGTGGGTGATATGAAAGAGAAATACAAAGAGATACAACATTTACGTCAAGCAGAAACGAGAGGGTTTTCAGCCAGCTAGGTTTAAAGTAGAATCTTGGTCAACTGACAAGAAAACCTGTGTAGGATTCAAAAAATCAACAGTGAAATGAAAAAACTTGGAAACAAGATTGGCCAGTATGAAAAAATGAATTGTCAAACTCTGTGCGTATACATGCTAAGCACATGCGATTAATAACTTTTGTAACAGATCAGTATCGGTATATTGCATCAGAATAGCTAAGAAGTAGTGGTTGAATAAAATATTATTATAAGTTAAATTTAGTAGGCTGAATTGATTAATTCATTTAATATTGAATGAATGCAGGGAATAAAGTCTACCCACCAATGATTTGGACGCAGAATGGATGCACACTGAATTCTTGTTTTTCTCGCCAACTGTTTTCCCAAGTCAAGTGTAGCTAAACGGGACAGCAAGCTCTCGTGACATCACTCTTTTGAGGATGCGGTGTATGATGCCTCCGCTGTTGAGCCCAACGTAAGGCTTAATCATGTCAATCTGAAGGTAATAGTTCAGTTGAAACCAAAGTTTACTGTATGCATGATCAATTTGTACAAAAAATTTCAGAGAAAATTGTATGTAATTGAGGAAAGCAATGCACATTATTCTATTTGAATCATTTCTACATTTTACGGTTTGCATGCTTTTACTGCAACATTAAACACCTTTTTTGGATATTACATTGTTCATATTCCTCAAACTTTCATACCTGTGCCAGATTGCTGAATATTAATTCTTTCATATTACTGTAACGCCCAAGGATAGGGAAACGTAGACGGAGAGCTGAGTAGTTTACTGGAACGTCGTGGGGAGTACTGACAAAATGCGCCGGTCAAAGGCCCGCACCAATATTTATATAAGGACAATTGCTGATTCAGCATGCGCATTGTGGACACCCGCATTGAGGACAACGTACTGAGCACACATACGAACATATGCCCACACACATTTCCCCCCAACCAACGGATGAGCGCAACCGTCAAAAAAAACTTCCCAATCACGATATCAAAATTAAGAAAATCAAATTTAGATCGAAATTAAACACCAAACCAGGTACCAAATTCTTCATTGCCTAGAACCAGTTGACAACTTCCATATGATGATCTGACACAACTTTCAAATTAATCTTCACCTTTGTACTTGAATTTCTGTAAAATACTTTCTTACCTCACTGTAAACTATGGTTCATAAGTAGTTAACTCTATTTCACTCTATTCCTAGCATGAGCTTCATTTCTCCAATCAGTCATATGCATCCACGTACATTGTTTCTAATGATCTACAACTTTCTCCAATCTTTCACCTATTTGTTTATTTTGATCTTTACTTCTACCTTTTGACCAATCAAACTCAGTTTTCAGGCTTTCAATCTTAGCCATTTTCACTTTTACATGTGCATTGCTTTCACTACATTCAAACTCCAAATTTGTCACTTTCCTCCTTTTATCTTATCCACCCACTTAATTAACATGCTCTCACACCAGCCTAAAAATACAACTTTACATGAAAAATATCAATCATAAACCCAGCATTCTCATATACTGTTATTCTATTTTTTGCTAAGAAACAAAATAATTCAGAAAAATTACATTTTCATTACAATGGGTTTTCTAGAGTGTTCGCAATAAGGCGCAAGCAAACTAGTGATATATATCGTTATCCAACAGATATAAACAATAAGCCGGTGTTTTAAATTAACCTGAGAACACTTAGTGTGCTCATTTCACTGCAACTAATTCTGAATGGAAGAAATAAACTTTGGCATATGCATACATGCAAAAACGTAATTAGTAAGATAAATAGTTTTATTGCTTCCTAAAAATTAAGGGATAATCTTTCATTTTACCTCTTGTGATTCACCATTGATTAGGATGGCAAAGCTTAAATAAACATATCATTCAAAGTAGAAATAAAACTTACTTTGGCTGAGAGATGACTTGTTCTGCTGTCCGGGTGAAAGCTATGCACTGAAGAAGCTGAGAAGAAGTTGCCCTGCCCTCATCAAATTCTCACTCTGTAGTTGAGGCTCTCATGATGCCATACAGGTTATTTTTGCAGTGTTCATACGTTGCTGGGGAATGAAGAAAATTATATTGCAGAATCCTAAAATATTATTGAAATACATCAATAACATTTTCTCATACGCTACATATTCATTACCTGTTCATTATAGAAAACCATTTCACAACCAATATAATGACCTTTTTGTTTTATTTTTAGTTAAAATATATATTTTCTATATGCCACAGGTTTATTTCTACAAGGTACCCACACTGTGTCGAAGAACTTCAACATTAGGTTGGGAAAATTAAAATAAACATACAAAGATCAAAAACACACAATTTCTGAAGTATTTTAGAAATGTTTGTGATTTCAGAGTGATATCTGAAAGGAATGTATTGCATTGTATTTGTTGTATTTTGGCATTCATCTTGTTATTGGCAAACCAGTATTTTATGCAACACGAGTTGAAAGGAACCTAAAATACGAGGCACCAATGCCATAGACTAAATATATTCCTTACATGCAGTTGTGAGTATGGTGCACAGGTACTGCTGCCACTTGGAGGTCTTTGATTGTTTCTCTTTTTGTGATTGTTCATGTGGGTTTTGCCTAGAACATGGCACAATAGGACTTGATCCCTCATTAGTAAACTCAAGTGCTGCAAATTTTTTCACGTCTTTCATACCTACTGACCAGATAATTTTACCATATTTCTAGAATTTTCTAACTATAAATCATGTTTAGGTATTTCATTCATAGACATTTTATTAGAAAAATAATTGCCTAAATAAATTATTATGGCTCGATATTTGATAGCACATTCAAGGATTGCATCAGCTGTGTATTTATTTAATTGTAGAGAGGTATGCCATCAATGTTCAGCGTTAAACTAATGAGAGATGAACTCTCATAATAGAAATTTCTTTCTAATTTATTTTTAACTGCTTACCCAATCAAAGTGCACATACTCTCCATTACACATGTCACTCACTTCACTACTAAATCATCTTCACTGTTACAAATTGGCAGTGAGCTGTTGGAATTATCAGTCGTTATGTCCGATTCAGTGCACGTTTTATCAACTCTTTCTGGATAAATGACTTTCTGAAGAGCTTCATTCGTCGCAGTGTGAATTTTCTAAACGAGCAACAATACTTCGCCTTTTCTGTCTTTGAATTTATTCATAGAATAATTTTCTCTTTCTTTGATTTTCCATCACCATAGCTCAATTACTAAGCGTATTTTTTTAATTTTAAAGCATATCTCACAAACTCAGAATGCCCAAAGCTTAGTTTGACTAACGCGCTTGTTGTTAAGTTGTGACTGATATCAACATTGACCGCTGCACACTCCCGCGGTTAAATGCGAGTGACCAGAAAACTAGTTCTATGTATATGCTATTTCATGTGGCGATATCACTACTTCGTTGAAAGTTAAAATTATTAAAACATTCTTCACTATGAAATAAAATAATTGATGAATGAATTTAATATTATGATGCAAAGTTTCCAGTAATTATTATTGCTGGAGTAATACCACACGCGCTTTATGAACATGCTTTAACAATTTATGCAATACTTGGATTTAAAATTTGAAAGTTGCATTTCAATTTCTCATAATAATTTTAGCCCTGCCGCAAGTAGAGTTATTTTCCCTATATCAATGTGCAAGTTTATTCCGCTCGTTCGTTCGTGTGTTACGCCATGTTTGTTTCTCATCAAATTGCAAATTGATCAAGTCATTTATGTTGACCCTTGGAATTTTTAGTTTCCATAATTAGGAGCAAAATGACGAAGGAATTTTAAGGAAGTTGGCATTTTATTTCTACAACAAAATAATTGCTGAATAGATTGACAGTGTGAAGGAGTTTCGAATGTGAAAATAAGCAAACAAAATTCCCGTTATGGCTAGCACACTTAACGATAAATAACCTTAAATTCCCAGCGTTGTTCGTTTACAAAAATCGGAATATAGACTTGTATTCCATTGGTGGTAAACTATTGCTGAAAACGTAATGGCTCTGAAAATTCATTTAAAATAAACCAACTTCGCTTCTTAGTTGACTTATTTCAGTTAAATTGAAAGTTACACGTTTGATTTGAAATTAAATTACGTTCATGTAATGTACACTGGTTTAGAAAAACATAACTCTAATTTTAATTATTGAAGAGCATTGCCGATTTTTCTGTTAAAATTACTTCAGATATTTCTGTTCAGGATTTCCTGCATTGATCTGCAGTGATCGATGACAATTTTTTTTTCTCAGGCCTTGCTCCGCAATGATCCTTGAAAAGATGCACTGTATCCGGATAATCGATGCTGATCCGCACAAGCATTTCTGACTGGGATGTGAATGAATTTATCGCTTAATACTTCGTGCGTCAAAGCTTGTGTTTAATATTATTTCTATCTTTCACGTCCTATATATATGTTTTCAACATTGAGTGCAAGATAGTGCACAAATTATTCAAAGAGAGACTGTTATATACGCAGTGAAGCGACATTAGATAAAGACAAACGAAGCAGTATACGCCATATCAAGAATTGGTGCAATGCGTACTTTGATTTAGACATAGAAGACCAAGACAAGTTACGGGTTCCACTAGTGTCTTACCTTACAGCTGTAAAAACATTGAACATTGAACGCAGGAGAATAATTGTTGACGGGAAGTTTGTTGTGTCAATGATTTTTTGTTACCAGAAAGATCATTCTAAAAACTGTTATTTTTGTCTCCACGACTCTACGAGCAGTACTACAGAAAAGAAAAAAAACATATTGCTTGCTCAATTTCACTTTCAGTTGTGCGTCCAGTAAAGCGCTCAGAAGATTTACCTGTGTCCAAACTTTCCGATCATAAAATGCGGAATTCCAGCAGAGCAGATAAACATTCTAGTTGTGAAAATGTTGAGATCACTGATCCCAAATGCGAGAGTAAACTAATACCACTTTATCCTGAGGCTCTAAATGACGTGTGCTGGGATCTCTATTTAATCAGAGACAAAAGAAAGCTTCTGAGATCAACGTTAAGAACGCTATCTTCTTGAGAAAGAGGTGAAGATAACACTGTAAAGGAGAGGTACAGAGAAGCTGCTCGCGTTGTTCACTATTAAGCTCATTTTACACCAGCGGTATGAAGCGACGGTGTGGAGCGACGGTGAACTTTCTACAGCTCCTCCCACGAGAGAATTGAGCGTCAGCGCACACCGACTTGCTTTTAAATTGTTGCTAAATACGACGCTCCTTCCCTCGAGACAGTAATCGTCAGTATTGCTCTTGCAAAACTGTCAGAATTATTTGCAGAACAATTTGCAGGAAATTTATAGAACAATTTGCAGAAGAAAACGCTAATAAAAAAATTGAATACCGCCCAATTACCTTCAAAAAACACTGAAAATGGAAAGGAAAATTAAATACTAATTACTAATATGTAGGCGTACTTTTTTATCTTCTAATGACAGCTGCCGAATGTATCTTTTATCTATGTATCTTCTAATATCAGCTGCCGAGTGTTTTCCGTCTATTTGAAGTGTTTTCCTGAGAGCAGTGTACATTGGGTAATTTTAATTCACTGTAATTAATTTTACGTCGACATACACAGTTTATGTGTCGATACCGCCGTGCGGTCGACGTGAGGGTTCGAGGAAAAGGGCTGTCTTCTGTGCAGCTACCTTTTTCCGGGGCACTAACTTTTCCGCGCAGCTGCACTGCCTGAGGTTCGTGTGGGTACCGCCTACTCCGTAATTCGTCGGCTAGGGCAACAGAAGTAATTTCTGTATGTACCAAATTACGGCAGTCCTGTTAAGGGGAGATTTGTGTGGAGACCGCCTACACTGTAATTAGTCCACTAGGGCAACACAAGTAATATCTGTATGTGCCGAACTACGGCAGTACCGTTAGGAATACGAGTAACTGTCTGCGCCGCAATCAGTCCGCTAGCGCTCCTCAGAATAATCCTGATTTGCCGACCTATGACAGCGCCTTCCTTTGCGACAAACTATGCAGAATAGTTTGTCCTCTCAAGGTGGTTCCTTAAGCCCCTTTTTAGGCATAGTGTCGTATTGGACTAAAGCCTATATCAAAAAAGAGAAAGGAAACTCTTCTGACCTTACGGTCTGAATTCTTTGATGCAGATTCCCTTTGCAGTGCCTCTTAAATACACAGGTACATATTAGCAAAGACAATGATTTATTTGCTTTTTGCCAAAATCACGCGCATAGACATGAGTTACTGCATAACACGGTACAACACACAAAATTAAATTTAAAATGTTCGTGCCATTCAGCTAGGTAAACAATCTAATGTTCGAGTATTGAAATACAATACGAATGACACTTAAGGGCTAACTAAAGTAAATACACAGGCGCACCATCGGCGCAGAGGAACAGACTTAGGCCGGGTACAAGGAACTGAACACTCGAAGAAAATACTTAAGATTATGGGTACCTATATCAGAATAGACTCGACACCACTTGCGCTGCCTGACACGCCTGGGGGAGGGTGCCTCCGCTACGATAGCCGAGACAGGAAATCCGCAAGGTGGTTGTCGACTCCTGAAAGGTGTTCTGCTCGAAACCTAAAAAGGCTGATATACAAAGCCCTGCGTTTCAATCGGGGGTTCAACTTGTCTGCCTGTTGCAAATAAAAGAGCGGTCGATGATCGGTCTGTAACACAAATTCTCGTCTATACAGATAGACCTCAAATTTCTGTAGAGCCCAGTAGATGCTTAGCGCTTCCTTTTCAAGGGTGGAATAGTTTATTTCTGCTCCTCTTAGTCGATGTGAATCATATGCTACCGGCGCGTAATGACGGAAGTCTCGTTTGCTTGGCTGGAGAAGAGCCGCTCCAAATCCAGTTTGGGAGGCGTCTGTCCTTAGAATGAAAGGACATCTGAGGTCTGGTAACTGTAAGACCGGTCTCTTGACTGACGCTGTCTTCAAACTTTCGAACAGGTCTTCTTTTGTATCGGTCCAAGGTATTTGTTCTGGGGAGTTCTTCTTTAGGAAATCATGGAGTTTAGAAGTCAGTTAAGAGTAATTAGGTAAGTACTGTTGGTAGTACCCAACTTTACCGAGAAAGCATCAGAGCTCCAGTTTTGTTTATTGGAGGGGAGCTGATTTTAAGGCTTCGACTCGGTTCTCCAGAGGCTGGATCTGATTACTGTTGTGTTGATGACCCAAATACTGGAGGCAGTCAAATCCGAATTCGCATTTGGACGGCTTTGCTCTAAGGCCCCGGCGAGAAAGAGCTTCGTACAGTTTAGCTAATGCTGCGCAGTGGTCTTCCCAGGTAGTCAAGGCGAGTAAGATGTCGTCCATGTAGACCTCGGTATCTTGCAGTCCTGCAGTGACTTCACGTATAAGGCGGAAAAAAGTGGCTGGAGCATTTGCTAAGCCGAAAGGTATGACGTTGAATTCATAGAGGCCATGTACCTGCGCAGTCGCGCAGTCAGGCGTACATAAGTGCGTACGTAAGGCGGGTTCAACGCTCTGGTAAGGCGTCGCAGTGCGCTAGCTTAGTCAGCAAAACATTAGAGCTATATAAAGACGTGCGCGGCTTGTGGAGTCGCATTCGGTTCTGTGCACCTCTCTACCAAGTATATTCGGAACACCTCCTGGACTTTATCTACCCTTTGGTCTACATACTGGTGGCCAATTGTGTGTCGGACCCACGACGTGAAGAAATTGTACTTGTGAATTGAAGGAGATCCAGTGACTTCGCAAAAATCAAGACGGCGGAGGTTGCGTGAGATATTTCAAGATAATTATAGTGAAGTTCGTGAGGTGACGGGATTATTTGTGCCTTCTCCGCACGGGAATCTGCGCATAACTCCGTGACAAGTGGATCAGTCTGAAAATACCGACGCAATAATATGGACAACGAGGGAGTCAGCGGAAGAGAAGTCCAAGAAGCATACGATAACGTGTTTCGTATTATTGTGCGACGTGTTTCGGAAGAAAGGCTGCGAAATACATACGATCTGGAGTTCCACGTCCCACTTGGTGAAGCCTACAAAGTGCGTCTGTCTTTGGAAAGAGACGGAGACTTCTGCAACCTGCAACTTTGCGTAAACTTCCACCGAGATCAGCAGTAGGAGTGCCGTGGACGCCTACGGGTTTCACTTCATCCGTGCAATTGTGATTGGACATTCTTCGAACGACGAAAGTGTTCAACATCTGCAACGACACAGTGCGTGGTGTCTGTGATACCAGGTTGCATACTGAACAGTGTTAGTATAAGTATTTTAATAAACTGTGAGCGGTGCTAATAACGTGCAGTGAGGGACTTCGAACGCTCTCAAGCAGTACGCGCTCAGTGAAGTGCAAGCGCTATTGCTCTACCGCCTCCAAGCGTTGAGCGCGTGACCTTGGCATCAGCTGGCTCGTTTCGTCGCCTAGACGGCAGTGGCAGAGCGGTCTACAGAGTGTGACCTTGGCATCAGCTGGCGCGTCTCGACACCTAGACGACTGTGGCGGTGCGCACGACAGTGCGTGACCTTGGAAACAGCTGCGACATCAGCTGGGCTGCTGTGAAACCAGTTGAGTACAGCACATTTTCTGGTTTTGTTTTTTATGTAGCCAGGTCGGATGTTCTGCCGCAGTGCTCTGTGTCATTTTCAATTGTTTAAAGATCAGTACAGTTGTATTCTTGTAGAGAGTTCATAACAGTTCTTTTATTTATTGATCGAATTTGCTAGTGTTAAATTCTGTATCAGTGGGAAGGTATTAGTACTTAATTTCTTACAATTTTTTGATGTGGATTTCTAACGTGTCATTGTTTCTCTTTTGTGAGGGGTGATTTTAGCGGTGTAACACTTTTCTTGTTGTGACATACGATGGCAGATAGTGATTCCGAACCCGAGTTTATTCGTTCTGTTGCAACCACGACTTGCAGTGGGTGTGTGTCAGTGCCGAATTATAGTACTACGATACCTAATGCTACAACAATGTCAGGCCCGGTGCCTACCACAGTTGTGTCTAACGTAATGACAACTCAAACTGTAACGTTCAGTACACCGAGTGTAGCTACAATGCCTAGTAGTAGTGGTCATTTTACTAGTAGTGGAGTAACTACGCCGTTGCAAAGAGGCAGTACCATACTGTCAAGCGCCGAGCTTCCTCTCTTCCGAGGCCGTAAACGTGGTCAAGACCCGGCCTTTTGTGAGACAAAAACGTTTAGAACTCACGTCGCAAACCTAAAAGCTTATATGAGTTCACTTCCTGACATCACGTCAGACGAGGCCAGGAAGGAATTGCTCGTAAGAAGCACACATAAGAGTGTTGGTGACTTCAACGGTGTAGTTACTAAACTAGTACACCCTGATATTAACTATTCTTTTGACCAGGTTGTGGAAATTCTGGATGATATTTATGTCTCTAAGGACGAGCGGTCAGTACATGCGCTAGCGTGTGATTTAAATCAGCTCCGACTTTTGCGTAATGAAGGATTAGCTGCTCAGTTAGTGACTCCATGGCTAAGATCCGAAAATTGAGTGACCATATCTTAAATAGTCCAGACGTGGCGTTACAAAAAAATCTCTTTGTCGTTGCAAGTCCCAATGCTAATGAATTAAAAAAGTTTGCAGGAGATTTGGTTGTGTTCAGTCTAGCTACAGCGATTTTAGCCCCATTATTAGAGGAAAATTTTTCCAAAAAAATATTTTCGCGACCATTTTTAACATCTGAAGAGCTCTTGGCTCGTATTGTCTCCGCTGTGCGAAATAACCCTGAGGGTAGACAAATAATTGCGCACAAGCCTAGTGATCAGTACTCGTACCCGACTAGGGACACTTACTTAGTGGACGTGCCTGACGAGACTGTGAGTGACGAGCACGAATCGTTTGCCGACGTTTACTATAACTCACAACAGAACAACCGAAGTTTTCAGAGACGGAGACCATTTTTACGACCAGGCTGGAGACCTGCAAGGTTTTCTCGAGGAAGACAGCATGCCTATTTTGGCGATAGACCTCTCGGTTCTATGGAATGCAACGAAGCGTCCGTGGAAGAGATTAGTAGTGAACGGACAAAACAACAACCTTTCTGCTCACTCTGTAATACCCCTGGTCACGTTCAAAAGATGTGTATGAAACAACGAGGTCAGAATAAACCAAGTTTCTGTGGTAATGCTTGCTATAGGTGTGGCAAGGTTGGGCACTTTGCTCGTGAATGTAATTCACGCGGTAGAGGCCGCGGTCGAGGTGAAGCGTATTACGCTGCAGCTCCTGAGAGTGATGATTTTTTAGAGTGAATTCAGACGACTTGGAGAGTGTTGATGTAGAGCGGGAGTGTTTACCAGTGCCCGAGGGTAATTCCACAGCCCCCGTTACCAATGATGTGGTGGTTTTGAAGCCAGATACTATGACTAAGTCGACCGAAGTGGTGGATCCGTTATTTCCGCGTAAAAATAAGTTCGAATTACTAGGTGAACAAGAACTTGATGTAGGTGCAAATTCTGAATTACCCGTAGAAGTTTGTTGGTCAGCGACGATAATGAAAGAAGGTCGTTTGAGAAAAGAAAGCGAAGGTTTATTTTCTTTAAGGAGATCTAAAAAACCTACGATTATTCTGCGTAATGATACACGATTGATGAGCGCTCTGATTGACAGTGGAAGCGATAGGTGTCTAGTGAGTTACCGGAATTTAAAAGGCCTTAACGAGCGAATTAAGCCTAGTGCTTTGAGTATCAGGGGTGTAAATTCGAAAAGCCAGGTAACAGGCGAACTTGATCTTTGTATTACCCTGCCTAATAATAAAGAAATAAATACTAGCGCTTTGATTTTGAAAGACGGCGAATTTAATTATGATGTAATCCTCGGTAGAGATATTCTAAAAGATGCCGTGATTGATTTTAAAGAAGGATTCATTGTTCTTGACGGAGTTAAAGTGCCGTTTCATGATGTGCAAGAATTGCACGGTCAAAGTAAGAGAGAAGTATTTTTCAATACCGTAAATAATGCAGAGTGTCTGATGGCAGACGTAATTGCCCCAAGGAGGTGTAAAAAGAACTTCCTGTTGAAGCAGAGGGAACCTAGAGAAATAAGACTAGTGAATGGCGATAGAGAGAGCCAAGAAAATGGCGACAGGCAACTAAATGGCCTAGAAATAAATGCTGCGGAGCAGTGGGGTACCCCAGTGAAAAAAGTGGAAAAAACTAAAAGACGAGCGATAGTTGTTCACTGTGGTTCAGTAGAAATGCCGAGTAATTGTTTACGAGTAATTAATGGGTATGTCAAGAAGGGTAAACCCGGAAAGTATATAATGAATAAGAAAATACTTAGCAATGGCATTTATGTGGCCGAATCAGCAGTGAATATAGGGTCGAATGGCTTTGTCCCTGTCATGCTTTTAAACGTCTCGGATGACGTAGTATACCTGAGTGAAAATAGCATGCTGAGTAATATTGAAGCAGTAGACGAAATGGAAATAGACCAAGAAATATATATGTCTACGGTGCACGAAGCTGTGCATGAAGCAAATGTATGTGATGTCAACGGTACGGCGGATCTACCCAAAGTCGACAGTTGTTATGGTGGAAGCTTTAATACCATCACTGGTAAAGACGTTGGGTTGAGGTCTGACCAAGCAGGGCATTGTTGCAACAATACTCGTGTTGACGAAGTAGGAACTAATGCACAGAAAGACGATGTACCAGAGGGAGGTATGAGCGAACGACGCCCTCTGACGAGTGACGACGTAGTTTGTGACGACGATGACGTTAAACCCTTACTGATAAAATTATTGAATGATTTTAGAGACGTAATTACTTTAGAGGGCGAAACTATTGCCGTTACGAACGTTATGCGACATAAAACTGAATTGAAACCAAATGCTCCAGTACTTAACATTCCACCCTATAGAATTCCACATAAATATCGAGAAGATTTGGTGCAAGCGAATAAACAGATGCTAGATCAAGGTATTATCGAACCGTCCAGTTCTGACTATAACTTTCCTTTGATCATTGTGAAGAAGAAGTCGGGCGAGATTCGTCCGGTCATCGACTTCAGTGCGTTAAATAAAATTGTTATCAAAGAGAGCTATCCGACCCCAAGGATTGACGAGATTCTTTACACTCTTGGTGGAAATAGTGTTTTTTCCAGTTTAGACCTACGATCTGCATTCCACCAGGTCGAATTGGAAGAAAGTAGCCGTAAATTTACCGCTTTCAGTATTGGTTATGAGAAATTCCATTTTAAGAGGCTGCCTTTTGGTCTGTCCTCGAGTCCTTCCGTTTTTCAACGCATAATTTCTTCTGTTCTTGCAAATATCATCGGCAAACTTTGTTTCGTGTTTCTCGATGATATATTAGTTTTTTCAAAATCCATGAACCAGCATCTGAAAGATTTAAATGGTGTTTTTGAGAAACTACGTAGTGGAAATCTTTCCCTTAAACTTGAGAAATGCCAATTCCTGAAGAGTTCGATAGAGTACCTAGGTCACATAGTGTCGGCAGACGGCATTCGTTGCAAGGAATCGGAGAAGCTACAAAAGTTTCCCGTTCCACGAAACGTGAAAGAATTGCAGAGTTTTTTAGGTGTAGCGAACTATTTCCGGAGCCATATCCCCATGTTTGGCTCGATTTCATATCCACTTTATCAGTTATTACGAAAAACGTTGAGTTTATCTGGAAGCCCGAGTGTCAGAAAGCTTTTGAAAAAATTTAATCTGTTTTGACATCAGATACCGTTTTACGGCATCCTGATTTTAATAAGCCTTTCCATGTATTTCCAGATGCTTCTAATTTTGGTATAGGAGCAGTGCTTTTACAGCCAGAAACGATTCAACTAAATCAATGAAACCGATAGCATATTTCAGTAAAAGTTTAAATGCGACGCAAAAGCGATATAGCACGACTAAAAAAAATTCTTCGCTATAGTAAGTGCACTAAAAGCTTTCAAATATCTTATTCTTGGATATCCAATCTACCTGTATA
Organism: Morinoia aosen; assembly: GCA_030386875.1. NCBI lineage: Eukaryota > Metazoa > Arthropoda > Malacostraca > Amphipoda > Talitridae > Morinoia > Morinoia aosen. Next base: position 36,875,825 of record CM059565.1, on the reverse strand, counting down.
CGGATCATAAGCCGTTGCAGCCCTTGTTTTTCAAAAAGCTTCCCGACGATTCAGCTATGGCACGTTGGTGTTTAACAGTTCAATCTTTCGAACCGATAGTAAAATATTTACCCGGTAAACAAAACACCGTCGCCGATTGTCTTAGCCGATTACCTGAGCAATTGACTGTTTCTGATCTTGAGGACTGTTCGGAGTTTCAGGAGGTCGACGCGTTCCCTGTGACCACTCGACATGGTGCACTGAACCAAGATGTAGACATAACAGACCAGACGCACTCTTACCGAATGGCGCCAGCAGCGGCTGCCTCACCGAAGCTGACTGACTACTGTGGTGTTCTCCCCCAGGCTGCTACACGCTTCGGGCAGACTTTGAGCTATCTTTTTCGTGATAGGATAGCCCGAAGCGAGTGCCTGAGGTACAACCGTATTCGGCAGGATATGGACAACACGGGGGTAACACGGTAATTATATTGGGGACTGTTAGGTACACGGAACACGGACCGTTACACAGGGCCCTCGGTGACTACTATGAGCACTGTTCGTTACTCGTAAATTACGTAATGATTGGGACACAGCACTAATACGTGATGGTTGAAATACAATACTATTCGAGACGTACGTAATGATTGAAACACAATCCTATGTGAGAATAGTACAAATATGTGGTGATTGAAGTACAATCCTATTCGAGAATGACATAAATTGAAACACAATCCTATGCGAGAATAGCACAAATACGTGATGATTGAAGCACAATCCTATTCGGGAATGACGTAATGATTCAAACACAATCCTATGCGAGAATAGCACGAATACGTGATGATTGAAGCACAATCCTATTCGGGAATGACGTAATGATTGAAACACAATCCTATGCGAGAATAGCACAAATACGTGATGATTGAAGCACAATCCTATTCGGGAATGACGTAATGATTGAAACACAATCCTATGCGAGAATAGCACAAATACGTGATGATTGAAGCACAATCCTATTCGGGAATGACGTAATGATTGAAACACAATCCTATGCGAGAATAGTACAAATACGTGATGATTGAAGCACAATCCTATTCGGGAATGACGTAATGATTGAAACAAGCACCAATAGCTGGTAACGTCCGCGAGGACGCTACTTACGAACGCAGCGGCGAGGCGTGATGATTGGTGCTACGTCGTGCGACTGTTACGAACAGGTCGGCTGGTGCTAGCGGGGCGCCGAGACGAGGCTAGTCAGCTGGCTCGGGCCCAGCCGCCACGCGGTTCACCGTGGTAGCTGGTAAGTAGCTGCGGCGAGGCTAGCCGGCCGGAGCGGGCGAGAGATGTCGTAGAGCGGCTTGGCCGACGACGCCGGCGTGGGGCGTTGCAACGTGACTTTTTTAAGGCTTTGAAACACCTTGAAGCGTCAAGACGCTACTAGGTTTAAGACCTTGCAACACCTTGGGGCGTCGATAGGCAGGGCCGGTCTCCGGAGCTTGGTGCAGGTACGCGAGAGACAAAGTCGATCTCGGAAGCTAGATGCAGGAACACGAGGCTGGTGCTGGAGATGTGACTTGAACGAGGACGAGGGCTTGAGTGAGTGCGAGCCTTGTTGGGGTCGCCTTATGTAGGCCTCGAGTGCAAGCCTTGAGTCCGGGCGTGAGTCCTGATTGGTCGCGAGTTTGTGGGCCTGTGGTGCTGGAGGCAGGAAGCCGTTGTAGCTTACGGGCACCTTTTCTCATAGTCGCGAGGCGGCTTCTCTCAGGTCCCGTGTTTGGTTGACTAGGCGCTTCGGGTCCGGAGGTGCTCTGGAACGGATGCGGTTGTAGTCTGGAGGCAGCTTTTCTCAGGTCTTGTGGAGGTCCGCGGCTTGCCGCTGGGATCACCACAGGTGTCCCCCTCCTGTTTTCTTTTTTTTTTAAACACTTAGTACCTCACTGGTGGTCTGCTTTCTCTGCCGTATTTAGTGAATACTGCCTGTTTTGCTGTTTCAGGGATTGCTGTGCCTGTTCCAGGAAACGGAACTCCCTCGTATACTTCGTAGTTTGTTGCTCTCGGTGCCTTAGCCTGTTTTTGAGGTTTATCCTCGATGGTGGGTAGGTACGCTGCTTTGACCCTTTCCGTCGCGATGTTAGCTTTTTTGCCTTGTATATCTACGGTGATGTAGTTTGGTGTCCTTTGGAGCACGGGAAAGGGACCTGCGTAGGGTTTCTGTAAGGGTCTTCTGTGCCCCCCGTGTTTCACGAAGACGTTGGTCGCCTTGTATAGAGCGCTCGGAACCTTGGCTTTTTGGGGTCCCTGTTGTCGTGGCAGTATTGGCTGCAGGTTTGTCACTCGTTTTTTTAGGCATTGTAGAAATTCTCTGGCGGGCCGGTCTCCTTTTTCTTTCTCGGGTAGCTCTCCTGCGAGGCGCAATGTTTGTCCGTATACCATTTCGGCGGGGGAGATGTTTGCGTCCGTGTGTGGCGTGGCTCGGATGTTAAGCAGTATGAGAGGTAGTGCGTCTGCCCAGGCTGCGTCAGTGGCCGTAGCTTTTAACGCCTCCTTCAATCTTCTGTGCATCCTCTCCACCAGTCCGTTGCTCTGCGGGTGGTACGCTGTCGTTCGCTGTCTCTCAGCGCCCAGCGCCGTCAGCAAGTTTTTCCATAAGTTAGACTCGAACTGGACGCCTTGGTCCGTGATGATTGTTGTTGGAGCGCCGAATGATGCTACCCAGTCTTTTAGGAATGCCCGTGCTGTTGTTTCTGCCGTACAATCGGCCATTGGGGTAGCGGTGCACCATCTGGTGAAGCGGTCAATGCACGTCAGCAGGTACCGTTTGTTTTGTGACACGGGTAGTGGTCCGACGATATCGATGTGTATCGTCTGGAACCGTTCCTTGGGTACCGGCATCTTCCCGGGCGGGCATTTGGTGTGCCTAATTATTTTGCTTGTCTGGCATGGAATGCACTCGCGTGTCCACTTGCCGACGTCTTTGTTGAGTCCGGGCCAGATTACTCGCTGCCTCAATAGGTCCCTTGTTGCTTGTATGCCGGGATGACTCGCCCCGTGGAAATGCTGAAATACGTTCTTTCTGCAGCATTCCGGGATGTATGGCCTCCGCAGGCCTGTTGACACGTCGCACCAGAGGGGTGGTTTACCGGTCTGTCTGATTATGGGGCGTAGTTTGAGCGCGTTCTTTGATGCTGGGTGCAGCAGTTCTTCTAATTCTGCGTCTCTGTTTTGTTCGGTCATTATTTTGTCGTAGTTGATCGCGGGTCCTTTAGGTATTATTGTTGACACCAGACGTGATAGCGCGTCTGCGACCGTGTTGTTGTCGCCGCTGATGTGCTTGATTTCGCAGTCGAACTGTGAGAGGTAGGAGAGCTGTCTTGCTACCCGGGGGCTGTTGCCTTCCGTGGCGTTTTGCAGGGCAAAACAGAGCGGTTTATGGTCTGTCATGATTTCGAAGCTTCGGCCTTCCAAAAAATGCTCGAAGTGTTTCACTGCGAGGAATATCGCCATTAGTTCGCGGTCGTAGGTGCTGTATTTACGTTGGGTGTCGTCTAGTTTTTTGGAGAAAAATGCTACGGGGCGCTGTTCTTGCCCGACTTTTTGTTGTAGTACGGCGCCGACTGCGGTTCCTGATGCGTCTGTGATCAAGGTGCTTTTGCCTTCTGGAGCGGGGTGCGCTAGCAAGGTGAGTTGCGAGATCTCGCGTTTTAGGCTAGTGAACGCTGCGTCTAGTTCTGTTGTCCAGTTGATAATTTTCTTTGAGTTTTTGGAGTATCCTTTTTTCAATCCGGTCAGAGCTTGCATCCTTTCTGTTGCGGCTGGGAGGAATCGGTGGTAATAGTTGACTATTCCTAGGAATTGTCGTAGCTTTTTTACTGTTGCTGGTTTGGGAAAACTGCATATTTCCTCTATTTTCTGAGGGAGTGGTGAGATTCCGCCGGCTGACACTCTGTGTCCGAGAAAGTCTAGCTCGGGCACTCCGAAAACGCACTTGGCGGGGTGCACGCGCAGTCCTTCTCCTTGTAGCCGTTGGAAGAGTTGTCGGAGGTGTTTTTGGTGCTCCTCTGCGTTTGCGGACGCTATCAGTATGTCGTCGATGTATGCCGTTACGAAGTCCATGTCTCTTGTTACCGCGTCGATGTATCGTTGGAACGTTTGGGCTGCGTTCCGCAGCCCGAATGACATCACGGTGTATTCGTACAGCCCAAATAGTGTGGTGATGGCCGTTTTCTGGATGTCCTCGTTTTTGACGGGTATTTGGTGATAGGCTTTGACGAGGTCGATTTTGGAGAAGATTGTTTTGTTATGCAGTTTGTAATGGAAGTCTTGACAGTGTGGTATTGGGTAACGGTCAGGTTTGGTGCTTGCGTTCAGTCGTCTGTAGTCTCCGCAGATTCTCCATGCCCCGGGTTCGGCTGCCTTTGGTACCATGTGCATGGGTGATGCCCAGGCGCTCTTCGACGGCCTGATGATGCCATGTTCCAGCATTTCCTTGAATTCTTGTCGCGCCGCTTCCAATTTTTCCGGAGACAGTCTCCTTGGTCGTGCATATAGGGGGGGTCCGGTTGTTTCGATGTGGTGTTCTACGTCGATTTTCTTTTGTGTGTGCCGGATGTGTTGGGAGGTCGGTAGTATTCCGGGGTATTCCTCGTACAATGTGTTGAATTCTGGGGCGGTTTGGTGTTCGATCCTGTGCACTCGTTGGCTTCTTGAAACGACACGTTTGCAGGGTACTTTGGTTCCGGAAGTTTGGGCGTATAGGCTTGCGTTTGCGGTGTCGACGCTTAGCTGGTGTGCGGCGAGGAAATCCATGCCAATGATCGGTTGTCCCACGTCCGCTTCTATGAAGTTCCAACTTACGGGCCATAGGGGGTTGAGCAGGATGATGCGCTCAGTCGTCCCGTAAGAAGCTATGGGGGTGTTGTTGGCGGCGAGTAAGTCGTAGGACGGGGGTTTGAGCGTGTGTTTCTTTTTAGCTGGTACTAGGCTGACGGCTGAACCGGTGTCGATGAGGTATCGTACGTTGCCGGTGTCTGTGACGTACATTAGCTCGCCTTTTCTTGTCTGTGCGGAGACTGGGGCGTTTACCATTCTCCGCGGTCGTCGTTTCCCGCGAAACTGCAAGGTTGGGTACAGTTTCTTGCTCGGTTACCGAAAGTTTGGTGGTAATAGCAGATTGCTTGGTCCTGCTTGATTCTTGTATTGCTTCTGTTTCCGTACCTAGGTCCTGGGGTTTGGTTTCGCCAATCTTCTGCTTGCTTCTTGTTTTCCTGTTGGCGTAAAGCGTTTGCCAGCATTTTCTTGAGTTCTGCTATTTCCTGTAGGGCTTTGTCAAATTCCGCTCTTGAGACGGTAAGAGATGGTGGTTGTTTGATGGCAGTTACGGCGATGGGTTCACTCATGGCAGTTTGACAAGCGGTTTGCCTTGCTATGATCTGATCTGCGATTACTCTGTATTCTTCGTCCGTTTTTCCCCTGCCTAGTGCCTCGATCAGCGGTTGTGCTGTGATTGGTAGCTTTGCGAGGTGCATGGAACGGATGACGGACGGTGGTAGGGGTGCTTGCCTGCAGCTGTTCAGTCGTTTCATTTCGAGGAGCAATTCTGATGGCGTATTGTCTCCCATGGTAGTTTTGACGATGGTGTCGTAGTTTGCTTCCTCGTCGTGTCGCACGAAACGGTGCGTTAATGCGGCTTTTAATGCGTCGTATTTGTCGTTTGCCGGTGGGTTCAGGAGTATTTCTTGGATCTCGGATACGATGTGTGTTGGGAGTCCTCCTAGTAACGCTCCGAACTTTGCGCCGTCGTCCAGGTTTGGTACTTGTGCGAGGAACACGTCGCAATGCAGTAACCATCCTTTCACATCTCCGCTGAATGCGGGCAACCGGATATCTTTCCCAGCCATGCCTCCTATTGCCGGCCGAATACCTCTGTGGTCAACCAGTGTGGTGTTCTCCTTCAGGCTGCTACACGCTTCGGGCAGACTTTGAGCTATCTTTTTCGTGATAGGATAGCCCGAAGCGAGTGCCTGAGGTACAACCGTATTCGGCAGGATATGGACAACACGGGGGTAACACGGTAATTATATTGGGGACTGTTAGGTACACGGAACACGGACCGTTACACAGGGCCCTCGGTGACTACTATGAGCACTGTTCGTTACTCGTAAATTACGTAATGATTGGGACACAGCACTAATACGTGATGGTTGAAATACAATACTATTCGAGACGTACGTAATGATTGAAACACAATCCTATGTGAGAATAGTACAAATATGTGGTGATTGAAGTACAATCCTATTCGAGAATGACATAAATTGAAACACAATCCTATGCGAGAATAGCACAAATACGTGATGATTGAAGCACAATCCTATTCGGGAATGACGTAATGATTGAAACACAATCCTATGCGAGGATAGTACAAATACGTGATGATTGAAGCACAATCCTATTCGGGAATGACGTAATGATTGAAACAAGCACCAATAGCTGGGAACGTCCGCGAGGACGCTACTTACGAACGCAGCGGCGAGGCGTGATGATTGGTGCTACGTCGTGCGACTGTTACGAACAGGTCGGCTGGTGCTAGCGGGGCGCCGAGACGAGGCTAGTCAGCTGGCTCGGGCCCAGCCGCCACGCGGTTCACCGTGGTAGCTGGTAAGTAGCTGCGGCGAGGCTAGCTGGCCGGAGCGGGCGAGAGATGTCGTAGAGCGGCTTGGCCGACGACGCCGGCGCGGGGCGTTGCAACGTGACTTTTTTAAGGCTTTGAAACACCTTGAAGCGTCAAGACGCTACTAGGTTTAAGACCTTGCAACACCTTGGGGCGTCGATAGGCAGGGCCGGTCTCCGGAGCTTGGTGCAGGTACGCGAGAGACAAAGTCGATCTCGGAAGCTAGATGCAGGAACACGAGGCTGGTGCTGGAGATGTGACTTGAACGAGGACGAGGGCTTGAGTGAGTGCGAGCCTTGTTGGGGTCGCCTTATGTAGGCCTCGGGTGCAAGCCTTGAGTCCGGGCGTGAGTCCTGATTGGTCGCGAGTTTGTGGGCCTGTGGTGCTGGAGGCAGGAAGCCGTTGTAGCTTACAGGCACCTTTTCTCATAGTCGCGAGGCGGCTTCTCTCAGGTCCCGTGTTTGGTTGACTAGGCGCTTCGGGTCCGGAGGTGCTCTGGAACGGATGCGGTTGTAGTCTGGAGGCAGCTTTTCTCAGGTCTTGTGGAGGTCCGCGGCTTGCCGCTGGGATCACCACACTACATTCCTTGACTGCAAGATGTATCTTGGGACCTTGACGAATTTCGGACTGAGCAACAGCAAGACCCATTCTTTTCTGAAGTTAAGGACGCATTACTAAATGGAAGTACATCTACGATTCCTGATTTGCAAAAATATTTGATTTTAAACGACATATTTTACAGACGGAGACAGATAGATCCTAGGACAAGTACTGTTTTGACTTCGGTCATGCCGACATCATTAATGAACAAGGCTGTGCTCAGCATACATTCCTTGTATCATACTGATGCCTTACATACATTGTTTAAATTTAAATTACGATATTTTCATTTATTGGAGAAAACTATAATTCGTAAATTCGTGAAAGTGTGTGATGTCTGTAAAATTCTTAAAGCTAGTAGTACTGTACCTATTAAAATTTTAGATGCACCAATTGCTAAAGAACCTTTCGAGGTAGTTTCGATGGATTTCCTCGGCCCTTTGCCAACTACGGGGCAGCAGAATAGATACATTCTGGTAGTTATAGATTTGTTTTCGCGCTATTGCAAACTTTATGCCACCTCAGACAGGTTGGCAGACACCGTTGTTTCTTGCCTAAACGAGTGTTTTTCGACATTCGGATATCCTAAAACACTTCTTAGTGACCAAGCTTTAGAATTTAAATCTGCGGCAGTTAAAAAGTTTTCTCAAATTCACGCAATTGCGAAAAAAGAGGTTCTACCGTGGAGCCCCCATAGTAACGCTATTGTAGAGAGGAACAATAGAAAAATCACAAACTTACTCAAATTGTACATTAATTCGTTAGTTCACACGGAATGGGATCAGTGTCTCAACATCACTGAGAATGCTATAAACAACGTGCTTAATACAACGTTGGGGGATACACCAGCTTACATTATTTTCAGTCGTGACACATGTCCAAATTTTAGTGCTGAAACATTCGAAACCAATTACAGTTACGATACCGATGTTGATCTAGTAAAATTTCGAGCTCAGGAAGAAACGTTAGAGCTGTGATAATTAATAACACCAGTGACAGAACAATGTACCACAACGTTTGCCGAAAAAATATAAATTTTGTCCTCGGTGATCGTGTTTTGTTACGCAATCATTTGAGAAAGCATAAGTTGGAGCTGGCCTGGATCGGGCCAGGAATCATTACAAAAATTAAACGCAATTACGTAGAATTGAAAATTGGAAATAAGATTTACAGGAGTAACATGAACCACGTACTACCTTTACGTAAAACGGTTTAAATAAGTGTACGACTTACGACTGACTGTGTTCCAATGTTTAGCATTTTATTTTCGTGTGTTGATGTATTTATGTTCTCAGATTCTTGTTTCGATGATTACTTTTGTGTATCAGCTTTTTACTCGGGATTCTCCTTATATTATTGTGTGTATTTTTCTGTTAATTTTTAGGTGTTTGATGTGTCGTAGGATCAAAGTCCACCATTGATGGTGTAACTCGTTTTTTGTTTTCTTTTCCATCCAAGGTTTGCATCTGCTAACAGATATGCGAGATTCAATATCCACCATGTGTTTATGTGGCGCGGTACCTGAACGCTGTGCGAGCAGAGTGCTGACGCCAGAGTTGTTTTTGCAGTCGCTCAGTAGCGGGCGTGTCTGTTCGAGACATGAGCAGCGTGGACATGCTGTTTGTTTCTTTCCATTGCGACTGTCCTTTTCAAATCTTTGCTGTTATTACTATTGTTTTCCTGTTATTTCATTTGCAGCCATGCTAATCGGACTGTGTCTGTTTCAATTTCAGGACGAACACGCTAACGTCCCTGACGCCCACGATGGGGAATCGTATGACGACTATCAGCGTCGAGGCGCTTACGAACGCCTTGGCACAACACCAAGGAAGGGTGTCGGACGACTGGGTGCGCGCAAACGCCATGATTGACGTCATCCCAGATAGAGTTTCACACCTAGGTCTTATCTTCCTTTTCCCTTTTTCCTTGGCGTTAGGTGTTTCTCTCTTCTATTTTCGCCGGGAATTAAATCTACTGTCGGAACGCGTCAGGACTGAAGATTTCATCCACCGCCGACAACAGCTGCGTTCGAGCACTGCCGACCAGCAGCTGCGCACAATGCCAGCGCATAACGACCCATAACAAAAAACGTGCCCGAGTGTGTTAGGTGCGATGGTACTTCACGGTTTTGGATGTCGCCTAAAGGGCGTTAATCATTAAAAAGCGATGTAAGCGGATGGTTTTCTATTTACTCAGGAATTATTATTAAGTTTGTATTTCAACTTTTATGTTTTTAGAATTTAATTTTAACCATGTTCGCGAAGATGCTCGAGTCAATGCAATGTTCCGGTGTATAATTATGAATTATTTCGTTTTTGTTTTTTGATAACTCAATTTATGCGAATATTTTGGTTCACTTAATTTTGGAGGCATTCCGTTATTATTTTTCATGCGTGTTTATTATTATCCCTAACGAGTGTATTGTTTTTATTTTAAGTTTATGGCGAGTGTCGATGCGAATGTACGAGGTATATGCGCGCCGTATTTCATTTTATGTTGAGTGAAATATTTTTTTTAGTTGTTGTTTCAACTATGCGATTTTTTTTCATTTTTGTTGCGATATAATTTCAACTGCTTTCACCGATATTGTTCGAGTTTATTGTATTGTTCATGGTTGATGTTAGTGTTCGCGGGTTTTTGTTAGCGAATACCTTCTGTGTTTCACTGGAAAGTAAGTTAAATCCTGGTTGCTAGAACCGTAGAGTTTTTTTCTTCTTCTTTCTTCGACTTCATTTTTATCGATGTTAATTTTAATGATATTAGAGACAATGTGTTTCTTTGCGAATTTATGTCGATTTACCTAGAGGCGTTTATTTTCCCTGTTAATGGCTGGTGTTTTGCTGCGAAAAAATTATTATTATTTTCGGATTCCCTCCCTCATATGCTTTTCGCTTGCTATGTCGATTTTTGGTTTAAAATTATTCCCCTTGATTCCGTTGTTTTATGGTTGGTGATCAATTCAGTGTAGGGGGAAGGTGTGTACCTGCGCAGTCGCGCAGTCAGGCGTACTTAAGTGCGTACGTAAGGCGGGTTCAACGCTCTGGTAAGGCGTCGCAGTGCGCTAGCTTAGTCAGCAAAACATTAGAGCTATATAAAGACGTGCGCGGCTTGTGGAGTCGCATTCGGTTCTGTGCACCTCTCTACCAAGTATATTCGGAACACCTCTTGGACTTTATCTACCCTTTGGTCTACACAGCCATACATAGTTTTGAAGGCGGTGTATTGGCGGGACTCAGGGTGTAAATGTACCTGCCAATATCACCTGGTCAGGTCCATTTCGCTAAAGATTGTTTTGCCAGCTAAATTGGTGGAAATAGCAGTGGTGTCTGCTACTGGCTCAGCATCGAATACTGTTTGGCTGTTGAGGTGCCTGCAGTCCAGTCAAAATCGGCGGGTACCGTCCTTCTTCCGGACGGCAAGGAGCGGTGAATAGTAAGGCCGCCCGCCCACTGATGCGATGCAACTGGTGGGACGCCTTGCGAAATCGCACGGTTCATTTGTAGCACCGTAAGAATAGTATTGTGTAACCTAACTCACAGCCGGTTGAAGCGAATCGCATCGCATGGAATTGCATCAGTGGGCGGGCAGCCTAAGGTGATGTGGACGGTTCCCATCCTCAGCCACTTCTCTAAACTTGACTGCAGTTCAGGCTCCAGCGCTAGGGGAAGTGGATACGAATTTTGAAGTCGAAAACTGGAAGATCCTTCAATTGTATTTCATGAACAGCCGTGCTGATTCTTCCGGGAGTATCTCTGAAGAGATGGCGATTTTCTCCATGTAGTTCCTGGAGTTCTGAGCGTTGTGTTGTAGTCACCGTAGAGGAGATGAGGCAGTCGTTAATGGTTTCTCCGATGGGTGACGGTACCTCTGGTTCTTTCCGGTCGAGCTCTTCTTTTTCGCAGGTAGGTTCTAGGGCGAGGCCAACCGCTGCAAAAGCTTCCTCTACTTTCTCGTCGTCTTCCTCGAGATCGCTCTCGCTTGGTGAGGCGGGACTTTGCTGCTCCCGGTCGTGGCACTGGCGAAGGAGGTTGATTTGATAAACTTTGTTGTTTCCATCCACGTCCAATGGATTTTATCTCTTTGCTTTAGAGTTTGCATTTTGATACACCTGTTAAAGAACTTAGTGGTTTTCTCTTGGCTCCTGTTTAGATTCTCGCGAGCGACTTTGCATGTTTCTTTCAATCGGTGATTCATTTCCATTAGATACTGGGCAGTGCTCGTGTCGTCTTGCAAGCTTTCATCTGTCCAGCATTCTTTGAGCACGGTTAATGGTCCACAGACGCGATGGCCGTAGATGAGTTCGAAGGGAGAATACCCGGTTGAGGCCTGAGGAGCGTCTCTATAATCAAAAAGGAGGGAAGGCACATACAGGTCCCAGTCTCGTTGGTGTTCTACGGCTAATTTCCGCAACATGACTCTAAGTGTACCATTGAAGCGTTCGACTATGCCGTTCGATTGGGCAAGGTATAATGGCGTCAATCGGTGCTGGATTCCTACGCGTTTCAGAAAAGCTTCGAAGTTTGCGGCTGTGAACTGAGTGCCGTCGTCGCTAGTTAGCGTATAAGGGAAACCAACTCTGTTGCAGATTTCGAGTAGCTCCTTGGTGACCGTTTCTGTATCTATATGTCTGAGAGGGACTGCGTCTGCGTACCGAGTTGCTTGGACTACCACGGTGAGAATGTATCGGTGGCCACGTGTCGAAGCTAGTTGCAATGGGCCAACCAAATCAACACCGAGCGCGGAGAATGAAAGTGGTGATCGGTGGGGTTGAGATTGGTGCCTTTCTTGGTCGAGATGGAGCGCGCGTCTGGCAGGTATAACAAGAGTGGCAGTATTGGACCACATCTTCTGCCAGGGACGGCCTGTAGAAATCTCGTTCTAGTCGAGCCTGAGTCTTCTTTTGGGAATAATGGCCAACAAGTGGATTGTCATGAGCCATTTCCAATATTTATGGGCGCACGCTTGCAGGTGCTACAAGTGGAAGGGTTTCCTGACCGTCTCGTAACGTTTTCCGATGCAGAATGCCGTCATGGAGTTCATAGGTTATGACTCTGCCATCCTTGTGCATTTCTTCTTTGCCATCGTAAATTTTCTTGAACAAAATCTGCAATGTTTTACACTCCCGATGTAATTTCTTGAAGTCTTCTTTGTTGTGTTGCAGCATATCGACAGTGTTTGGTGCGGCAGGGAGATTGTCGATCGTTTTTGATGCTGCCCATGTGAAAACGTGAGAAACTTCTGCAGCAACTGGTTGGTCTTCGTTGTCAGTCATCTGTTCTTCGAAGGAGGTGGTACCGGGTACTCGGCCGAGGATGACATCGTGGGAGAGCTCTTCCATGGCTACGGTTGTCACCTCTCCGTGGTAGTAGGGGCAAACTAGAGAGACCCGGGCAAGAGGCGCCTCGAAAGAATGATTGTTGGCCAGTCGAACGGTAATTTCCTTCTTCAAAATAGCGTCAGCTGGGACGAGAGATTTCTTGACGAAGACCGCCGCTGCTCCTCCATCTAGTAGTACTTGCACGGTTTGTTGGTTCACGGTGCCAGAGTGTGTTTTCAGCTGTCCTAAATTGATCAGCTTGTTCGAGGCGATGTGATTGCATGCGACTGGGGAATATCGTTGTATTAATCTGCCTCTTCATGTGTTGTTAGATTGTTTACTCGAGCTGTAGTACTGGAGATAGGTGGACTTGCATGGGCTGCTCCATTACTGTGGCTATCACCTTGCCTCCCCTGTAATTGGCGGCACTCATCACTGGAATGTGATCGGTTGGGGCCATGGAGAGTGCAGTAAAATCCAGTGTATGGTCCACGTTGTTCCTCGCGCTGCGGAGTGTTGACCGATCTTGAGCTGGTGGAACCACTACTTGGGTTAGAAGTTCTTGGTGGCGTTCCATGAGAGTTGTTGCTGGAGTTGGGTGGTCTTGCTGGAGTGCTAGAGACTCGGACAGGGAATGTCGAGCGTCTCTCTGGTGTTAATGATTCTTTGATTGCTGGAGGGCCCGCATACATCGTTTATGTCAGTGTGCGACCCTAACAAAGCTGATAGAGCGATGTATTTGGTCATGCTTGTAAGAAGCTATCACCCTGCTCTCCAAGGCTTGCGATTGTGTCACCACGTTTGTCACGCAATTGAGTAGCAAGAAAGGGAGGCAAGCTTGAATAAGCTCGCTCAACAAGAAGAAAGTCACGAAGAGTCTCGTAGTTGGCTTCGATGTTGCATCCTTTTAACCAAGCGTCGAAGGCTTGTTCTAGTCGCCGTAGGTAACGTGACATATTGTCGCCTTCTTCTGGCTTCAATTCGTAGTAGTTAGCGCGTAGTTTTGCCGGAGTGATTTTATGAGCATATATTAGAAGCATTTTGATTTCAGGAAGCTTGAAGCGATCTGCTGCGGGCAGGATATCGATGAGTCGACGTTCCATCGGTGTGAATAAATTATGGAGCATGACAACAGCATTGACTTCAGTAAATCCCATTGTGTTGTGTGACTGCAGAAGCGTTGCAAAAATTCGTCCATCCTTTCTTTCGAGGTATCGAATGGAACCGGTGGAGGTATCTTCACTCTAGCATTTTGAGGAGCGATTTAAGCATCGAGTTGTCTGAGTCTGAGCTCGTGGTCTCGTTGTGCTACTTCTCGTCTAGCTTCTCGTTCCGCTGCTCCTTCTGCGGCTTCTCGTCCTGTTTCTCGTTCTTCTCGTTCCGCTTCTTTAAATTGCCTCAGGCGGCTGGTAAGTTCTTCCCTGTACTCCGCATCGGTAGGAGTGAGGCCGAAGGTTTCGATGTATTCTCGAGCTTGAGCGACAAGGTTCATCTAGTTTTAATGATGCGGTGTCCGCGTGGTTGAGTAGAACCAGAAAATCACAGGCAACGTTGGGAGTCGCACAAAGCTTCTGAGTCCCTGTTCGGGCACCAAAATATGTCGATACCACCTCGCAGTCTACGTGAGGGTTGGAGGAAAAGAGGCTGTTTTCTGTGTATCTGCCTTTTTCCGGGGCGCTAGCTTTTCCGTGCAGCTGCTCCTCCTGAGGTTCAAGTGGGTACCGCACACGCCGTAATTAGTCCGCTAGGGCAACAGAAGTAATTTCTGTAAGTGCTGAACTACGGCGGTACCGTTAGGGAGACAAGCAACTGTCCGCACCGTAATCAGTCCGCTAGGGCTCCTCAGGATAATAGTGATTTGCTGAACTACGACAGCGCCTTCCTTTGCGACCAACTATGTGGAATAGTTTGTCCTCTCAAGGTGGTTCCTCAAGCCCCTTTTTAGGCGAAATGTCGTAATAGACTGAAGCCTGTCTCAAAAAGAAGAAAGGAAACTCTTTTGACCTTAGGATGTGAATTGTTCATTGCAGATTCTCTTTGCAGTGCCTCTTAAATACATAGATACATTTTAGCAATGATAAAAATGATTTATTCACTTTTTGTCAAAATAACGCGCATAAACATTAGTTAGTACATAACACGGTACAACAGGCAAAATTACATTTAAAATGTTTTGCGCCATTCAGCTAGGTATTCAATCTAATGTTCGAGTATTGAAATACAATACAAATGGCACTCAAGGGCTAACTAAATTAAATACACAGGCGCACCATCGGCGCAGAGGAACAGACTTAGGTCGGGTACATGGAACTGAACACTTGAAGAAAATTCTTAGGATTATGGGTAACTATAACCGAAAAGACTTGACACCACTTGCGCTGCCTGACAGTATATTTCTTCGGTTTTTTGGATAGCGAGAGCTGTTTTCTTTCTTGGCCTCCCAGTGTTTGAATTTTTATTTTAACCATTTCAATATCATAATTTAGGAAGCAAGATGTTATACTTTTATAACCATCTTTTCTGGACACTATTCTTATACTCTACGAGCTTAACGTTCCATAGAGATGGAAATTCCTCATATTTTTCGATTGAGGTTTTAATTTCTTCCTTGCTTCGAGATAAGTAATCCATGACTATACATGCTCTTTATAGTCTCTAGTGCAACTGAACGCTGTTGACTGGCAGTGCACACCGCCAATTTTAGCATGCTGAATGTTGCCGCTTCTTACCGTGAGCCTGGCAATAAGGCTCATTTTTCATTGGTGTGGGCGGAGCTTATTTGACTGGCGGGATGGAGCGACGGTATGGAGCGCGAAGACACCGTCAATGTAAAAGGTCCTTTAGGTATGACCTATACTTTTCTAATGACATGACTGAACTTTCTGAGTAACTAGTAATACCATATGATAACATCAACTGGTGACTTTTCATAGATGCATACAAGGACATCACCCGAGCGGTTCAGCAACGCAACCGTGAAACTCTGCCATCTGTTCCCATCAGGGTTGCGGAGTTGGAGTCGGAGTCGGGAGTCGGAGTCGCCGGAGTCGCATGTTTTAGGGTGGATTCGGAGTCGGAATCGCTTCTCTGAAGTGGGGTGGAGTCGAAGTCGAAGTCACCCCTCTGAAGTGTGGTGGAGTCGGAGTCGGAGTCGCTTTTCCGAATGTGGTATTTTCGGAGTCGGAGTCGTTCATTTGGATGTGGTGACGTCGAGGTTGGAGTCGCTATTTTTTGGTGTCTTCGATTCTAATTTTTGCTAAAAATTGTTTATGATTGTTTGAAACAAAAAGCAAACAAAAAGAGTTAAAATACTCTACTGAAAGGGTAAAAAATAAACAATGTTTTTGTTGGTTATTTTCTTCGAAGTCTGAAACAGAGTATTTATACCTATTACCTAATACTGCCATTGATGTCTAGTAATTGTGGGTTCGCACACCTATATATGTCATACCCATGAGTGCGAAATAAAATTTTCGAGCTGGAGCAATAAAGCATATTTTGCAGTTAAAAAGCAGGAATTAGTAATTGAAATGATAGTAAATTCATTCTATTTATTTCTCTTTCGTTCATTTCTTCTTCAATTAATACATAGGAAGTAGAAACTAAGCGTAAACGTGTTGCAAGTCACTTGCAAAACAGCTCAGCTGATGCAATACATTGTACTCACATAAGAGTGGTAACTCTGTACGCTCTTAATGTGTCTGTATTATATACCAGTGGTTCCTTACAACGATCGTTTCTATTCTTTTGGTTACCCAATTGATAATCAAGGACGTATCGCCGGTGTATTAAGGACGTGAGGGTCGATTATGCACGATTTATAGGCTAGTCGGCCTGCTCTGCTTTAACACTGCCTCTACGCGCCCCAAACCAAGCGCGGTCAAGCTCGGACGTGAAATTCATAGTTGGCCTTGGGTGGTTCGAAGGCGCAAAATTTTCAGTTGATTAACGGCCGTAACATTTGAAAGCGGCATGACTCGATCTGTCAGTTAATGACAGCGTGTCATCGTGAGCGTACTGGCGATTACTGCCTCTGCAAAGGTCGCGTTTGGTGTTTCGACTGTGTTCTTCACAATCATTGCGTTAGGCAAATTGTGACGTAGTATAGCATCAGATTCCCAAAACATGTTTATTGATATTATATTGATTGTTTTCTGGGATGTTGTGGCGATCAGCCGTTATGCTCATCCTCAGATTTTTCTCGTCACTTCTCGAGCTCAAGCGGAGTTCAATTTTTTAAACATAGTTATGTGAAGTGTTGTTCGTCCAACTGTTTTGAAACTAGAACAGTGGTATTCATATCAAAGTACTCTGGATAGTTTACTGAGCAGGTTTACAGAACAGTTCACATTCACTTGATTCATTTGCAAGTTTTTCACAGCGTGGCTATAACGACTGTTTTTTTCAAATGTGTATTGATGTCACAATTAGTTACTTATTTTCACGATATTAATAAGTGCAAATGCTGACATTGAACAATAAATTAAACCAATGTGCTTTTCACAGTGCTTTGTATCAGTGCCAACAAGAATAGAGGAAAACGCTGGTGATAAACCAAAACTGAGTTTATAATGAAAAATCGATTGCTCTAAATATGTATCATGGCCAAAAAATAGCACAACGTTGTATGACTTTTGCACTTTTGGGACTTGGCACTCCTACAGGGTCCGAGAGATGTGAATTTGGGTCATTTTATATTGTAATTATCGTTTTGCCTTGTCATGATAGACATTTTTTATTCATTTCCTTACTGTCCATGCTATGTCGTCTTCAACTATTCTCTTGTTTAATTCGTTTTTCAAGATTTGTAATTCTGTGCATTGAGTCCTGCGCAACAGTGCACCCTATCATTTGTGGTTAAGGTTTATTTCTAATATATACTTTTTTGGTAGTTAATTGCGCTAGCTAACTGTGCTCTAATTTTTTCTCTAAAACCGCATTGGTAACGCAAGGAAATTCTTTTGTGCTATTCTTTGCCTTTGCTTTCCATTTGGTGCTCTAATGAAATAATTTTCAGTCTTTGAACTTGTTATTTGAAATGCTGTTCAGCATTCAGCCAATAAACAAGCACATTCAGTCAACTTTAAGTACCTATGTATGTAATTTATGAATGATGCATTTCTTTTGCAAAATTTTTTTTTGCTGGTTCATTGGTCACCCAGCTGATGCAGGGTATTGAAAATTTACGTTGTAACTCTAATTTCATCCGTTATGTTCTCTAATGATATTCAAAATGTTCCCCTCCCTCAGGGGGATACAACTATTGTATCTATGGGAAGTAGCGCTCCCTGGGGGACAATGTGAGGGCCCGAGCTAAAGGTTAGGTAGGCCTTTTTGTTAAAATAACATAGGTTTTTGCTTTGTTACGGACCATATTTTTTCGGTCCACTGCTGTCCTGTTTTTTCAGCACCTACTACTTTCTTCTTCAACTTTGATCTTGTTTCATGAACTTCTTTCCCATCTTACTGTTTCTATGACCCTTCAGCATAGATTCCTCATTTTCTTATCTCCATACTAAATGGTGCCTTCCTCCGTCCTCTTTTTGATACGTTCTATTTTCGTAGCGGATGAGGAGGCCTAAACTAACTTATAATTTAATCTAATCTTCAAAATGTACCCTCCAGGCAAATCATTTCCATAATGAACAAAAATGTGAGAGATCTATCGAGAATACTATGCATATATAATGTACATGAGCGTTGAAATGGCTCTCTTTACACTTGAGTTGATATAACTTTATATTAGGAAAAAATAAAATATGATACATTTTATTGGTTTATTTCTTGATGTATAGATTATCGAGAATATATATATATATATATATATTCAGTATCTTTTGGTAGTAACCCTTCCTTGATACAGGTTTCATTAAAAATAATGCCATATAGATTATTAATAATAGTTTTGTTCAAATTTTCTAGTTTTCGGAAGAGTTTACTTTGGTCGAAATTTATTGAATTTAAAAGCTCCCCTAACGTTTTGTGATTAAAATTTTGCCACGCGTTTCGTCCTGTGTCCACATCATCAGGCTTAAAATAGTTTGAGTTGCGCAGCTAATAGAATGGAGAAGTGGGCAGAGTGGCTGCGGTTACCCGAATGTAGAAATGTGCATTTGATGCAAGTTAGAAGGTGTACAGTTGGTCTGCGAAGTGAGGAGGGCTAGGCGACCTAGGTTCCGTAGTGGAAGGTACTTTCTCCGTTCTCAATTTTATTAGCTGCACATCTCAAGCTATTTTTAGCCTGATGATGTCCGTGGACACAGGACGAAACGCGTCACAAAACGTTAGGGGAGCTTTTAAATTCAAAAAATTTCGATCAAAGTAAACTCTTCCGAAAACTAGAAAAATTGAACAAAACCATTATTAATAATCAATGTGGCATTATTTTAATGAAACATATAGATATATATATAAACGGTGTTATGTAATTCGATGCACAGATTTTAACCAAATGCAGAAAAACGCGAAATAAAACGATTTTAATGAGTGACAAAACCTCGAAACTGCTTTGTTTTCGAGAAATGACCTGAAATAATTTCAGATTCCCGTAAGAATGGGCTTGACATGCAGCCAACGAGTAAAAACGAAACTTCTTTGGCACACGCTTCAGGCTATTCTTACAGGAATCTATAATTATTTCAGATCATCATTTCTCGAAAACAAAGAAGTTGTGAGGTTTTGTCACTCCTGAAAATCGTTTTATTTTGCGTTTTTCTGCATATGGTTAAAATCCGCATGGCATCACGCAACACCCTGTATATACCGGGTGTCCCACAAAAATGTCCCCGCCTTTCTAATTGATTGTATATCCGCTTTAAATTAACATATTTGAAAGGTCTTTTTTCACAATGCAATGAATTTTGTTCCTTTTTCGGATAATTTAAGTTTTTGAAAATCGTTTACTAACCACTTTACAGTGATCGATTTGCTAAAACCGGTAGAACAACTAATTGCTCATAGGAAAAGTTCTCAAAACAACACTGGTGTTCTTCATTTCTCAATACATTACTTACTTCCTTATTTCATCATTTGAAGACACCTAAAATGTAGCTCACTCACGATCAAAGAATTTTCCTCGTATTAGAATATGAAGCAACGGTAAACTGTGAACAAGTAAGAGGAGCATTTAATTTTCTTTCTAATTTTCTAACTGTACGATACACAGTTTTCTTATCGGACGTGTATCTTCCCGGAAATTTTTCATTAATTGCTCTTCGAACTTTTTCACAGTTTTTCGTTGCCTCATATTCCAATACGATGAAAATTATTTGTTCGTTAGTGAACTGCATTTTAGGTGTCTTCAAACAATGAAATAAGGGAGTAAAAAACTTCTCAGAGCGTTTAAATACTTGGTGGTATGTAGGATACATCATTGTGAAATTATTATAAACAGTAAGTATTGAGAAATGAAGAACACAAGTGTTGTTGTTTTTAAAACATTTCCTTAGAACAATTATGTTTTCTACCTCTTTCAGTAAATCGAACACTGTAAAGTGGTTCTTAAACGATTTTCAAAATATTAGACTATTCGAAACGGAAACAAAATTTAATTCATTGTGAAAAAATACATTTTAAAAATGTTAATTTAAAGCGGAGATATAATCATTTAAAAACTCCGAGACATTTTTGTGGGACACGCGATATAATGTAGACACTCCTCAGAGGGATACAACTATTGTATCTATGGGAGCTAGCGCTCCCAGGGAGGAAAATGTGAGGGCCCGAGCTATGAGTTAGGTAGGCCTTCTTTTTTGCTGAAATAAAATTTTTTGTTATGTTAAAGGATCACATATTTTCGGTTCACTGCTGTCCTGTTTTTTAGCGCCTACTACTTTCTTCTTCAACTTTGATCTGGTTTCATGAACTTTTTTCTCAACTTACTGTTTTTATACCCTTTCTGCACAGATTCCGCGTTCCCTTAAAACGTTGACTCCGTTTGTGCGATTGATACGGTTGGTTCGGTTAAGTTGTGAGTAGCAGAATTTAGAAACTCTCTGTACTGCTCAAGTCCATTCTTGTCCTTTATAAAAGGTGTGAGAAATAAAAGTGTACTATAATTTTTACCAGGTAGGTTCAAATCAATTCTAAAAAAGGTAGTGAAATTATGGAAATGCTATTCATTTATGCCGGTATTTAATGTACCTAATGGTACACATATGATATGTCCCAAAATGTAGTGCACGTGTTGATATTTGTTTGTTACATGCATCATTTTAAATGGATTGTGATTTCATTTTCAATTCCTATATATATTATTTTGGCGTTTCATTGGTGAGAAGGCTGTGATTAATGGAAGTAAGATATTCATGAAAATTTTAATGTAGAGAATGTTTCAGTTTTGTAATAAAAGTTCAAGAAAGAGCGGGATTCTATGTGCTTTCTAATGTATTGTCTTATGTACCTGAGCTCCCAGTTGCACGTGCCTCGATCTCATTGGATGTACAATATTGTTCTGAGCTAGCTTAATGAGTCAAAACATTCACAATGCATTAAGTGTGAATGTATTGTAAGATCCAAAGCTTCCAGTGCAATATTGTACACCCCATGAGGCGAGGCACGTGCAACCGGGAGCGATTTTTTAACCTATAATCCATGGACGGCCAGCCGCGATTCGAATCTGGTCCTGAGGCGGTAAACGGCCGTTAGGTAGGGCGGAACAACGGCGATTCGCGTGCAATTTGTGTCCGAAAAAGTGGACATTTGACCCTTAAACCGCGCGTAATACAACTAAAAAACGCATAGGAACCGGCGCGTTCCCACCGGCGATACGTCCTTGATTTTCAATTGGGTATGCTTCGATATATTGATTGATAATTACCAATCTTTACTGAATACTAAAGTTACGCTGTGATCAAAATTTTTCGAGCCTCTAGGTTATGATACATTGATAATGATAAGTCTTTGCCGAAATCTGAAGCTATGGCCTGATACATAAAGACTTTTAGTTTTCAAGTCATGTTATCAGTATTGATAAAGAAAATCTACTTCGCTTATTCTGATGTTAATAACTGGAAAATTAGTTGATTATTTCAGCAATGTGTAGTGCCTATATACTTCAAATTGATCTCTTTGTTTGGTTTACTTCCTTGTCTTTAGGTCAAGTAAACATGTATTAATATTGAAAATTTCTGCTCATTTGTAAAGTTATTACTTGAATGTTATTTGGTTTTTTATGATTTTATATTGTATTTCACTATATCATCATCATGTTCAATTTTTATCTTCTGATCACTCCCCAGTTTCTAAGTAAGCATACGCTGAAGTGGAAATTTTTATAATTATGTTTTTACAACTTCAAAAACTGAAATAGTATCTGTTTGTCGGCATTATATAATTAATTACTTCTTCTTGAGGAAGATTTGGAAATGTTGTAAGGTAAACACAACCGGTATTGGGACAAATGAAGAAAATAAAGTACAATGCTGCAGTTGAAATAGTCAAATAACACTAGAGAAAACTTCACTTAGTCACACACATATTGAAACTGAAAGCAATGCACTATCTCTGCTGCAATGATTGTTGTAGTTATTCGATAGAACAAATTTTCTCTGGAAACATTCCATATTGCATCAAAAATAGAAAATAAAAAGAACGTGGGCGTATATTAAAATACGAAAGTGCCAAATGCATAGTAAATAGTCAGACGAGAATAAAAACTAAAAGGGGCTTTTATCCTTAAAGAAAACGTCCCGAAAACATCAGGCCCCTGCGACGAAAGCAGAACAACTTTTGCGCATTATAGCCGAGATATAACAGAGTATTGAGCCATAATATGACACCTTTTCAGCTCTATAACAATTCATAGTGTAGATACAAAGAAGAAAAGGCAGTGTGCAAATTTACCTACCTTATCTACATGTATATCATAATTTCTGAGATTTTGAGCATAGTAAATGAATCAACTATTATAAATTCGTTGAATTGATGCATACTCAGTAATAGAAAAAACTGTTGATACTTTTCTATGCTTCTCAAGGTAGGCACTGCCTACTTTGCCTACTCAGAAGACACCTGTCAATAATATTTACAGGGTGTTTGAAAATTCAGTGCAAATATTTCAACCACAAGTTAAGTCATCATAGCCGTACACTGTGGTGTGATTTTTTTGGCAAAATTAGGTTTTTCAAAGTGTTTTTAATTTTTATTCCGGAAAACAATTCTCTCTGTAAATAAATCATTTTCCAACCGATTTTGATGAAAATTGCTCACAAAGTAAATCTTTTAGTGCTCTATGCTCAAATGTTGGTAAAATTTGTAGGAAGTGTGAATAACTAGGAAAATAAAATCTAAATTCAAAATATGCTACAAAAAATTCTTGTCACAATTGTAAAAACGAAAAGCCTACGATGAAAGTTTATTTCAAGACCTTTTAGTTGATGCAATGCATGACAAAAAATAATCAGATTAACTGCATTTGCAAGTAGTAAAGCTGATGAAAGTTTACCAGTATTAACGCGCACCCACTTGTTGCACAGCCACTGCACCCACTTGTTGCACTGCCACTGCACCAGATGGGCATGGCTAAACGAACGTCAGTGCTGCGGTAAGTAGGTTTTACTACATTTGAGGAGAATGCTGGGAAAAAGATTCGAATTTAAGAGCTTTTAACCTGTTGTATGCTATTGACTTTGGTACTGTGAGCATCTTGAATCTCATTATTTTAGCTTAACGTATATGAAAAACAGGTTCCCATCAACGTAGATATGAAAGAAAAAAACTGAAGTTCAATTTTACACTACAAATTTATCTAGCTGCTGAAGCTCACAGCACGTTATGTTACTTTAGTACATGATGTATCATCATTCAGGATTAAGATTCAAGTTACAACAGATGTTCAAAATATTTCCCAGTTTCTTTTATGCACAACCTGTACCGATTCTTAGAAGACTACCGTACTTGTTCGAACACTCCTCTCTTTTCTAATATGTCTCCAGCAGCCACCGCAATCCTGACAATCAAACCTCCCTCTGATTCCATGGGCGTCTCATGCACGAGGCTCTTCATGTCCCCACCGAAAAAAGGTTAATAGGTTCAGATTAGGAGACCTAGAAGGACAATTAACTAGTCCTCCACGTGCTATCCAACTGTCTGGGAACTTAATGATAAGTGTGTCTCTTGGTGCTCTTGAAAAATGAGGCGGGGAACTATCTTATTGAAACAACATTCTGCGGCGAATTTCAAAAGGAACATTTTCAAGTAATACGGGAATAGTCCTTTGCAGGAAAACACTGTATCAGTTGTGAGTGTAGCAGGGAAAATGTATGGACCAATCAAGCGATTCCCTACGATGCCTGTCCAAACGTTGACACTATACCGATGTTAATGTTTGTGTTCAATAATGTTGTGGGGATTTTCATCTGCCCAGAGGTACCGGTTTTGATGGTTAAAAACACCCTCTCTTGAATAATTTGCTTCATCTGTAAAAACAATGGACGAAGAAAAATTCCAATTGTAGCGTCGCTTATTACGACACTATCTTGAAAAGACAACCCGAGGTGGGTAATCTGCTGGTGGCAATCCTTGAACTCTTTCATATATGTAGTGATGAAGATCACTCGCACGAAAAACGATTCGCATTTCAGCATGATCTCTGATCCTCAGTGCATCAGCAACACAACAACTTGCATTAGGATGATCCTGAATGTACTCTAGAACCTCTTGCTCCCGTTCAAGATTTAATCTTTCTCTCCTTGCATCAGGTCGCGTAACCTCAAAAGAACCAGTTTCTCGAAGCCTTCTGTGCATAGTAGTGAAGGTCCTGAGATTCGGCACATTTTTGTTCGGGAACTTATTTCTGTATAGAATTGCTGCTTGCTTCGAGTTTCCTTGTGCTTCTCCGAAAGTCAAATGAATATCAGCCATTTCTTCATTTGTAAATCGTTGCATGACTGGGTTGTTGGCAGTGCTACTCTTAAAGCAATGAAGTCCAGAAACGAAATGATAAGCAACCAATCGTCCAGCAGAAAAAACTTTCTTCGAAGCTAAAAATTTGTTGCGGTCAGGAAACTTTAAAAGTTTTAAATTTTGTCGTGTGAAATTACTCTCACAATTTCTTTCTAGAAACTTTTTGTCATATCTTCACTTACTTAAAAACATTATTTTTTTCAAGTTGGTGACACGGTTGCAAATGCAACGAGCCTTATTAGGGTTTTAAAGCCGTGATTAACCAATGAAAAGACGAAATAAGAGAATAGGTACCTAGACAAAATTTAAGCTGTGGTTTTCTAATCATTTAATTTCAATCTACATACATAATGCATGTAAATTTCACCATGCTTAATAACTCTAAATAGTACAACTTGTGTTTTACCCAAACATTCCCATCAAACGTAGTAAAACCCAATTACTGCAGCGATCACGTTCGTCTAGCCATGCCTATCTGGTGCAGTGACAGGGCAACATGTGGGTGCACGTCAATACCGGTGAACTAATAACAGTTTTCCTCCTGACATATGCACTTAATCTGATTATTTTTGTCATGCATTACATCACCCGAAAGGTCTTAAAATAGGCTTTCATCGTAGGCATCTAGTTGCCAGCGCGTTTTGGTGCGTTTCGACCCCTTACCCCAACCATAAATCAGTACGTCTCGTTCTTAGTGGCGCATTTTACACGTCTCCCTCCCTCTGACCGCACCAACATTAACCGCCGGTAAAGCTCCGTCTTCCGCCCAGCATTTCACTAGCCTCAATCCGCAGTCGACATTCACCGGCGGCATATTGTTTTTTACAATTGAGACCAATGATTTGTGTAGCCTATTTTGAATTTAACCGTTATTTTTCTAAATATTTCAAACGTTTTTTTAAATCCTGACAGCATGTGCGCATAGAGTATTGGAAAATTTACTTTGTGACCAATTTTCATCAAAATCGGTTGAAAAATGAACTTTTACAGCGAAAATTGTTGATCTGATCAGAATGAAAATAATAAATGCTGTAACTTTTTTAAAAACTATATTTTGCTTAAAAAATACACCACAGTGAACTGCTATGATGACTTTACTTGTGGTTAAAATATTTGCACTGAATTTTCCAACACCCTGTTTATATTAGTATACATAACCCGCCATAAGTGACGGGATACGATATTGTCTTTATACAAATCTTCCAGATGTGGATCATGAAGAAATAAATCCATCCTAATAGTACCTGCGAGTAAAATATTCTTGTACTTGCGTACTGGGGTGGAACCTATATCACAGATACGATCATTATGCATCCTTTGAGAGTGTGATAGGGTGACAGACCAACCAACCAAGACGGACTAACCAATTTTATTTGTTCAACGGAATTTCTATTGTAATAGCAAAGGAAAAATCATGCACAGGATATACCTAAATCTACTAACTTATTGATTTAAGGAGACATTTGGTATTTTATTGTATAAGAACAATCACCTCTGTCTAATAAAACGCCAGGTGTCTTTATCTATTTATAAATATGTGTATGTTTTTGTGCGTAATTTCTCCTATGTTATTACAAAGGGAATCTGCTTCCTTGGATGGTATCACAAATACCATTCAAATAATATGAAAACACTGGCATCTGCTCACTTTTATTTATAAGTAAAAAATATTGCATGAAAATTAAATTTATTGTTAAGAAATTGCTGCTGATCACGGTAAAAAGGTATGGTAATGTTTCAAAAACTTTTTGGCTAATAATAATTTAAATTGTAATACACAGTTGTTGCTTGCTTGGTTGGTGTGTGCGTCTGTGACGTTCTTAAGGATGCCTAATACCCGTATCTGGGGTACGAGTTTCACCTATGCACAAGTACAAGAATATTTTAATCGCGGGTACTTTTCGGATGGATCTATTTGTTTATCATCAATATCTTGAGACTTTTTAAAGGAAACTAAACTCAATTGTTAAATTAAAGGACGTCTTGGTAGTGAAGTGTCCATTTTTTCAAAATTTTGGCCCGAAAAATTGTCGAAGCAATGTACAGTGTTTAGGAACCAAACAAAATTAATCGTCACCTGGATATCCCCCCGCAGTTTCTTCCTTTGCTCATCAGTCGCCCTTGATCAATGATTTTCGGCTTGCATCTAAAAATTTAATAAAAATGTTGTGTATACTAGATACACCCGGATACCATAAGAGATTTTGTTTAAAAATACATCGTTCCCCTGATGACGGCTAGAGCTAATCTAGCCGAAAGCTTGGGTCAAAAAATTGAAATTGTCTTTGCTGATCCCAAAATTTTGAAAAAATTGAAATTAAAGGAAACTATTGAATCCCGTCTTTTTGGACGGATCATGTACACTAGTAAATCTATACAATAATTAGAGCCGCGTCCGTCCGTCGGTCGGTCTGTCCGAAACCAGCCTGCAGTGTGTGATGAACATATCTGTGATACAAGCTCTAGCCCTGTATGTTTTGACGGGCCGTGTTCACGCGACCTTATCAACACTCGAGAGATTGTATTTCTTAATTTCTTACAGCCTTTCTCTCATTTCACCCTTTTTTTTCAAATAAAGGGGGTGGACTAGTATATATAATAGTAAAACTTTATTTTTAACATTCTGTTGCCAATTTAAAAGTCGTTCGTAAATAAAGAACGTGATAAACACATGTACACATGGCAACAACTGCATCCATTAAGAAATGAAATATTCATTTTATAAATTGTGAATAGGTGGAGTTGGAGTCTCAAAACGGTGAATAGGTGAGTCGGCGTTGGAGTTACAAAATTCTGGAAACGTGGAGTCGGAGTCAGAGTCACCAAATTCTTGAAAGGTGGAGTCGGAGTCAGAGTCGCCAAATTCTGGAAAGGTGGAGTCGGGGTCGCTAAATTCTGAAAAGGTGGAGTCGGAGTCGGAGTTGTAAATTTATTCCTCCGACTTCGCAACCCTGGTTCCCATAGTTTATGGCGTAACCATGTAAGAATCATTTGTATATCTGAAAGCAATTCTAACAAGCAAACAGTATGATGGCCATACCTGGCACATTCGTACAGATTTCAATGTTGTGGCCATGCTTACATGCCTTCAGCTTGGGCTGTAGTAAACTTTACTGCTTCTTTTTCATATGGAAATCCAGAGTAAGAACTGCACATTATGTACGCAAGGATAAGAAGATCCAAGAGAAAATTGAAGGAGGAAAACATAACATCATGCATGCACAAACCACTTGTGAAAAGTCACAGAATTTATTTACCATCTCCTCATATTGAAATTGATTTTTTTAAGTAATTTGGGGAATGCCTGGACAAGGATTATTCCGTAATTGCATATCTTACAGAGAAATTCCCTCCCCTAATTCAAGCTAAACTTCAAGATGGTATCATTCTAAGCCCCAAAATTCATAAAATAGTACAGATGAAACTTACATCACAACTCCCACGAGAAAAGAGAAGTTTACCTTCGAGTCACCCAAGAAAGAAACCGCTTTCAGCATACTATGTGCAAGTTGTGAATGATCTGCTGAGTCATTATCAAGATATAAAATGTAATATGTCTCTTAGAGTTCAGGTGATCCAGCCTCATTTTAACTTTTTTGGAGAGAATCTAGGTGGTATGAGTGATGAGCATGGCGAGAGATTTTATCAGGGTATTTCTGTGATGGAACAACCATTCAGAGGAAAATGGAACATAGGCATGTAGGTAGACTATTGCTGATGTATAAAATGAGAAGATTACACTTATCACATGAGGCTTAGAAGGACAGATGTTTCAATGACAGGTGAGTGGTTTTTATCCATAACCAATTGATAACAATAGCATATTGTTCAGGACCTGGTGCCCAATTTGGGGAAATAAACGTCAAATTCAGAATCAAGACTGTTTTTTACCTCACAACATGTCTAACGTAACATGTACTTTTTTGAGCCTGAAGTTTGTTGCTCAGTGTAATCTATATTTTTCGTCGTGCATACTATCGTGCATAAATTTTTTACGAAGTTTTGCCATCGTGCGATTTTAAGGACACATTTTGATCGAACCGAATGCCTAAATTTTTCACCTAATCTAATAGCTCAATTCTGTCATTCTCACTGTAAGAGTTAAGTTGGGAATTTTTTTAAATTGTTTCTTTCGATTTAAAAATAATGCATTCTGTTTAGTCCTCATATAGCTTCAAACCATTTGAGATTTTATTAAAAGAATTTATTAAAAGATGGTCCGTAGCAAAACAAAAACATATTTTATTTTAACAAAAAGGAAGCCTACCTAACATTTAGCTCGAATTCTTCCACAGTTATCGAGTTTTTAACGCCAAAGCAACGGGTGGTGAAGGAGCAAGAGGTGTTCCCATGTACAGGATACCCCGCGCTTCGAAGCAGCATCGCATGCAGGAATGAAGAGGAACAAAAGATACAGAAGAGATGGCAATAAAGGCATGATAAGTGAATGAAGTAAAATGGATACCAAAGGAAGAAGTTTCGTACGCCTATCCATAGTCAAGGCAACTGAACCTTCATTATTTGGTAACTCCATTAATTGTATGTAGAGCAAAAATAAAATCTAGAAATAAATACACAAGGCATATACATAAAAAAACTCATAGCGTCATTTGAATGATTTACGTTGGATTTCCAGATAATTGTAAGCTAAGAAATTATTTTTGCTCACATATTAACATATAAAGAATACGACAATTTCCAGTTACGCATCAAGCTTTCAGCTTCTATTTGCTTCAGTCTGCAGTAAATCTGAGGCAGATCTTATTGTAATTTACCGGCGTGCCAAATTTCGACCGGCTGCGTGGACGGTAATTTGAACGCATTATTTCTCCCTAAAAACAGGGTAAAAACCGGGTTAATTGCCGCAGCTCTAGTTTCACATATAATGTATGTAAAATCACGAATTCAATCTCAAATTAAAGCTAATACTTTTTTCTAACTATTACAATCATTCAAAATTTTCTTTTCTGTCTGGGAAGGAGGGGAGCGGAGCTCCCTTAACCCCCTCATATGGTCCATTCTTCTAAAAATATGTCAATTTGCTGCAGTTCTATTTTCATATATAATGTATGTAAAATCACATATTTAGTCTCAAATTGAAGTAAATACTTTTTTCTAACTGTTACAACCACTCAAAATTTTATTTTCTGTCTGAAAAGGGCTTGGAGGGGGGAACTGACATTCTGTGCGTTTCTTAATATACCGGACAGCGATGATGACGACGACACATTTTTTTCTTTTTTAGGTGCATTATAAACACTATGGGTTGAGTGGCTCGTGTGGTCTCAATAACTGTTCCCATTTTCTAGGCTTTGTGATGTTTAGGCCTTTCATTACAGCCCCACTAGAATTGAAAACTGACAAAAATCAGTCTGCTGTAATAGTGAGACTATAACTTGGGCTATAATTAAGATGCCTTTATTCGAAGAAGTTAGGCCGTTGATAATTTATGACATTAATATACTGTTCCTGTGCACACATATAGGGAGACTGAAATAAAATGTATTCATAGTATAACTGTCGCTGAAATATTATTTTTCATTAAAGGTATGTTCAATTCATCAAAGTATGGCAGGAAATTAACCTAGCTTGGATGAGGGAAAGTTTTTCCTGAAATGTTATTGGAAGACCAAAAATATTGGAAGAAAATTGAAAGATAATTTGCAATATTCCAATGACCCGTTTCGTGATGTTCGCAAACCCCATAATGCAGGTTATCAGCGTTGTCTGGACAAATATGGTCATCAATTTGAACAGTCCAGAACATGATTCTTCAATTGATTTCGTCTTCTGCATTCGAAGCCATTTCTTTTCACCTTCTGTTCATAAATAATGTTTTTCTCGTCATTCGAAGGGTATTACATCTTTTTAAACGCTATAGAAATGTACGTAAAAACGTGCATGCGTTTTCCATTTTCCTAGAAATTTGTGCTTTTCAAATATTATACATGCAAATATTTACCGGAGATTGAGTAGTATATTCTGAAAAATTTGTTCTCCGCGGAGTCCAAGTACCTTTCCTCCTTGAGAAGTAAAGTACTCTTTGCTATTTGACGATGGGAAATCCAGGAGAACATTTTGCTCGAGGCAGAAGATGATGTGTCTTCTCATATTTTCTTTGTCATAGGTAATAAGGCAGGGATCCAGACGCTTTATTACGGACGTAACGAACGCTGAAGAGAATGGTCTACAACTGGACATGTCCATTTGATGTTGTACACTGAGACAATCACTAGTTTGGTTATTGCCTGTATGCCTGTATAGATGTTCTTCAGATGTTTTTTTTACGTCGGCACTCGGTGAGTCGTTTAAAGAACAAATGTGCTGGATATGCCCTTCACCTTCTTCAGCCCGGTCGCGGGACAATGCGTTGGTGACGACTATCCAATGGGTCCCGCTGTCACTTGCACTATTGTAACCAAACTTAGCAAGCTTGATCGCATACTCGGAATACGTAGTATTTAGGACTTGTATATATAAAGTTCTCACTTGCGTCTTTCAGGGGCGATGGACGAAATACCGTCAGCGGCGAGTTGAATCGGTACTGAGGACGGCTATCTCGAACGAGTGTTGAGAAGCCCTCAATCACGTCACTGCAGAACCAACTTGATGATTGGATGATATTTTTTTATACTCATTATTTAGATTACAGCGTGTGACTCGGTGAATATCTTTCTTCTTATTTTCACATTTCCTCAGGGAAAAATTTTTCTTCGTAGATTTTTTGATGATGGTCATCAGTGAATTTAACTTTCTTAGTGAACTCCTTTTTCATGGCGACGTGGAAATGCTTCAAGGGCGAAATTTCGCCAGCTTCAAGATATCTGTAACGGACCTCCATTGCGTTTTGTGCGTGTCGTCTTTCTCAGATCGACGATCCTGTCGAGCTTTGGCTTTCTCTTGAGTTTTAGAAGTGTAAGATTGCTTCAAGTTTTGCTTCTTCTTCGACCAACGCTCAACATATTCACTTTCATTTGAACATCCCCATTTCTCAACTATTTTATAATCTTCTTAGGATTCTTTGGTTCTTGCTTTCGTTTGTTTAAACATGGTGAGAATGAACGAAGCTGGAGAAGTTCGCTCTCCTCGGAGAATATCCAACTTCACGACCTTGAGCCACCCCTCCACCAATCCATTTGTTTCTGTTCCCCCTTGCAATCCACACCAAAGCGGTGTGAAAGGCATCCAGGTCGTCAGTATGTCATACATGGGGAATAGAAGTGTTTTTTTTTGTTCCTTCACTGCAAGTTGATTTCTTACGTCTTCATCCACAACCACGAATTTTCGATCCAATTCACTTTTGTCACGATATCTTTTGGTTTCTTCAACCACCAACGCATCGGTCGATTTATTACCTATGACAGAGAAAAAATGAGAAAACACATTATCGTCTGCCTCGAGCAAAATATTCTCCTGAATTTCCCATTGCCAAATAGCAAAGAGAACCTTACATTTTTAGAAGGAAAGCTACTTGGACTACCAGGAGAACAAATTTTTCAGAAAATAATACTCAATTTCCGGTAAACTTTTGCACGTATAATATTTGAAAAGTACAAATTTCTAGATAATTGGAAAACACATGCACGTTTTTACGTGCATTTCTATAGCGTTTCAAAAAATTTAATAACTTTCGAATGACGAGAAAAACATTATTCATGGACAGAAGGCGAAAGGAAATGGCTTCGAATGCAGAAGACAAAAACAATTATTGAAGAATTATGTTCTGGACTGTTCAAATTGATGACAATAATTGTCCAGACAACGCTGATAACCTGCATTATGGGGTTTGCGAACGTCACGAAACGGGTCATTTGGAATTTTGCAATATTGCCTTTTAATTTTCATTTCATTTTTTTCGGTCTTCCAATAACATTTCAAGAAAAAATTCCCCTCATCCAAAATAGGTTAACTTATTCTATATCTGTGCAGTACGAAGTCATGCCGAAAAATGAATTTTCCCATATCTTTTACCGATTTCAAAATTTTAGACTCTGCTTCCTCAGGATTTTAGTCCTTGTATATTTTCAAGTGAAACCCTGTTTTGAATAATATGGACAGTTCTTTGCAGATAGTAAATAGATAGAAACCTATTCATCATACGCCTAATTTTATTTCATATTCATTTTTCGTCTTTTTTTGTGCTTCTCTGTTTTTTATATCGCCTGTTGCACAATTTTTATTTTTTACTCTCATAATATATTTTTAGTACCTAAAATTCATTGTACTTTGATCTTTCATTTCAGACGCAATGATTATTTTGAAGTGATGATGGAGGAGGACTCCGAAACGTTTTCTTAGTGAAGATGATTTATATTCTTGGAATTTTCTTCGCATTTTAATTTTCAGATTGAAACTTGTACGTCAACATCATCACATTTCATCATGTTCTGAAATTCAATGAACCTGTTTGGTAGTTTTAATGAAATAATACGGCTGCGTAGAGACTTTTCAACCGCTAAATATATAACTATAATTTATATTTTCTTATGCATATTAATTTGGTACTTTATGTCGGAAACAGTGTGATATTATTGTACTGAGTATTGCAGTAGGATTATTTGGGATTGCCACTTAGAGAAGATTTCTGGAGACTCTGGTGATTTCATTTGATTGTTTGACCATTTAGGAATGGTAAAGTTTGTCCAATAATTGCCTAATTGATGGTTTCTGTTTTGTAATTCAACTTTAAAATCACAGAAAGCAAAGAATGAATTTTTTATCGCCAAAATTTTGTGAAAGTTTTTTTAATGAATTCTATTTTTGGACGTAGAAGGACCGATGGGTGTCTGTAAAGGAGGCCGATGATGATGGATTTATGTTTATTTATATTTTCAGCCAAATCATTTTTGTGCCTTCTCTAATTGGAGGGCAAATATGCAGAGTGGCCTAACCCACAAAACACAGAATTTTAGGACATTCAAGTTAGAGACGTGGTGTTTATCGCAGGGTCGCCAAACTGGCTTTTCCTAACCAAATTACTAACTAGGAACTGAACTGGGAACTCGGCCAGTCTGCCTGAAAGTCATCTACGCCGCTATGTGGTGAAATTATCACTTAATTCAGTCTGCCAGGTTTAACCTCTCATTTCTGGGCTAGGCCACTCTGCATATTTGCCCTCCAATTTCATTCCCTAAAAGTAAACATGTTGAGTATATTTATTTCATAAAAATATATCATCCGCTACCTTTGCTATTTTAAATGTCATCATAGCGGTAAAATGCGTGGTCGAGGATATTGAAAAATTAATTTTGAGTCCGTGAATCAAAACCTGTTTTGGAAACGTCAACTTCTTCAGGGACCAACATTACTCTGATGACACACAATTTATCATTTTTGCTACGAGCATTGATATATTGTATTTACATATGCCGTTTATCAGAGGCAGCGTAGTTGCTTTTTCGTGGGAACCGTTTTGTGAATCGATCTTGTCAGTGTTGCCCAAGGAGTTAGGTCTAGCGTCAATTATATTTGAAAGTCTTGTATTTAGCTGGGCTATAGTATTTTGTCATGAAAATGATGTGACACCAGTTTGATTTCTGTCTTGTGGAACAAGGGCACTGTCTAAGTGTTTTTTCGATGGAGCATTAGTGGAGGGTTGAATATTGATAAACTTGGTGTGGGCTCGACTATTTTCTTTCAAACGCCGTGTTCTTTTCATCAATGATGAGAACTTCTGTCCTGTCTCATTCGGCATGATTCGTGGAATGAGGTCTCCGGCAATACGGTCAAAATGCTCATCGTCAATATTTCTAGTTATAAGCCTAGGATGGTCACCTCTGTTTTTGCAAAAAAATTCTATGCTCTCTGTGTTGATTGCGGTGGTTAAAGTATTAATAATTCTATTTTGAAATTGGTTTTGTGTTAAGCTGGATTGCCACTGCAGGAAAGAGATAATTCCCGTCGACATCGATAAGAAACGGCTATATTTTCAATGATCGTTTTAATTCCTCCATGGTAATGCTGACAAGTGTACAAATGGTACTTGACACTTTTTGTTCGTCTTTTAAAATTATTAGAAGGTCTGGAAGGGGACAAGAACTTTACCGAATTTTTAGGTTCTTGGCTTGAAACGGGCTGGTTGTAGGAATTCTAGATAGTGGGACCGCCAGAAAAATGGGGGATACTCTTGTCATATATATTTTCTTGATGATAATTATGCATGGGGCTGGATGGTGGATTTTCCATTGAATTTAGACCGAAATTCCAAGGCAATTTTCTTTTCAACCGATTTTACTGTTCTCATGCACGGGGTTGGAGATCGATGATTTATAAGAGATTGCTATGTTATGCCACTTGCCATTTGTAGCATTAGAGAAATTTGAAGCATTTAACGAAAAATCTTTCCAGGAAAAGGCTAGAAATAAACGGGCACGGAATGAAACAACGTAATGTTGGTTGCATTTGCACCAAGTTAAATCTTAATGACCATGAACACCAACAAAAGTTATTCAAGGACTGAAGGTCCGAACTGGTGGTAACGGGAGAGATGACAAGGCCGTCTGTCCGCGCTCGAAAGACTGCGGATCCACTGGGGTCCGAGAGTCGTGCCGTCCTCGAGCTGCCCGTCTTTTTCGTTAAGGGAAAACAGCTGTGAAAGAATAGTCAATTATTAATAAGAGGCTAAAACCGAGGAATGCGCATGAAGGTCTCGATGAAGTATACCACTTCCGTGGCAAGTAGAGAATAGCTAAGCTACGGAAGATTCGATCAATTGAAAGAAATTAAATTGTCTAGCAATTACGAAAATTATATGGTCTATCAATTACGAAAATTAAATGTTCTATCAATTACGAAAATTAAATGGTCTATCAATTACGAAAATTAAATGGTCTATCAATTACGAAAATCAAATGGTCTATCAATTACGAAAATTAAATGGTCTATCAATTGCGAAAATTAAATGGTCTATCAATTACGAAAATTAAATGGTCTATCAATTACGAAAATTAAATGGTCTATCAATTACGAAAATTAAATGGTCTATCAATTACGAAAATTAAATGGTCTATCAATTACGAAAATTAAATGGTCTATCAATTACGAAAATTAAATGGTCTATCAATTACGGAAATTAAAATGGCCTATCAATTACGGAAATTAAAATGGCCTATCAATTACGGAAATTAAAATGGCCTATCAATTACGGAAATTAAAAAGGCCTATCAATTACGGAAATTAAAATGGCTTGTCAATTACGGAAATTAAAATGGCCTATCAATTACGGAAATTAAAATGGCCTATCAATTACGGAAATTAAAATGGCCTATCAATTACGGAAATTGAAATGGCCTATCAATTACGGAAATTAAAATGGCTTATCAATTACGGAAATCAAAATGGCCTATCAATTACGGAAATTAAAATGGCCTATCAATTACGTAAATTGAAATGGCCTATCAATTACGGAAATTAAAATGGCCTATCAATTATGGAAATTAAAATGGCCTATCAATTACGGAAATTAAAATGGCCTATCAATTACGGAAATTAACATGGCCTATCAATTACGGAAATTAAGATGGCCTATCAATTACGGAAATTAAGATGGCCTATCAATTACGGAAATTAAAATGGCCTATCAATTACGGAAATTAAAATGGCCTATCAATTACGGAAATTAAAATGGCCTATCAATTACGGAAATTAAAATGGCCTATCAATTACGGAAATTAAAATGGCCTATCAATTACGGAAATTAAAATGGCCTATCAATTACGGAAATTAAAATGGCCTATCAATTACGGAAATTGAAATGGCCTATCAATTACGGAAATGAAAATGGTCTATCAATTACGGAAATTAAAATGGTCTATCAATTACGGAAATTAAAATGGTCTATCAATTACGGAAATTAAAATGGCCTATCAATTACGGAAATTAAAATGGTCTATCAATTACGGAAATTAAAATGGTCTATCAATTACGGAAATTGAAATGGTCTATCAATTACGGAAATTAAAATGGTCTATCAATTACGGAAATTAAAATGGTCTATCAATTACGGAAATTAAAATGGTCTATCAATTGCGGAAATTAAAATGGTCTATCAATTACGGAAATCAAAATGGTCTATCAATTACGGAAATTAAAATGGACTATCAATTACGGAAATTAAAATGGTCTATCAATTACGGAAATTAAAATGGTCTATCAATTACGGAGATTAAATTAAATATCAATACCGAAAAAAAATAGTTTCAAAAAGTTATCTAAAGTTGCCGTTTTCCCCTTTAGATTACAGGCCGTGTTGCATTGACCACAGGCTACCTTAAGCAATCACTGGCATTCAGCACGACTTCATTCCAAACACCTCTGACTTACTGCTTCTGTGGTGAAGCCGGTCCTGGCTGCCGACGGCGGCCGTCGTAATGCTGCAGATCGGTGGATCCCCGGGAGTAGGAGGCTCGGGAGGGATTAGTCCCTCATGACTAGACGCGGGTGTCTCGTAGAAGTCGGCTATAAGCAGCCAGTTTACGCGGTTGCGTCGAAGCGTAGATAAATAGAGCCAGTAACCAGCCCTGTCTCACCGCGCTGGAGTCTGGAGAGCGACCACGTTCGAGTTCGCTGCGTTCCCCATTTTAGCCTCTTATTTGTGGTCTGATGTGAAGAAGGCTGAAGAAGCTTCATAAACTTTTAATGCAAGTCAGGGCAATGAAATGAAGGTGAAGCGAAATGCCAGTGATTGTTCCTATTGAATTTAGATGACATTAGCTTCCTAATTAACCTACGGTTGAGGATTTTCCTAGCAGCATTAGATTCCGATAAAACCCTGTTTTTGTACGTATTGAGTAATAATCATAGGTTGAGGGAAGAGAGTGTTGACTATCATTAGGCGAGCAATGCTCACGTTACTAGAAACTTTTTTTTCAAAGTTGTTGATCTAGAAGTTTTATTAAATTTATTTTGCGGTTTTGCATTATCGCTACAGTATTCAATTTTATCGTTCATGCGCGGGAATTTCTTGAATAGGAGTTGAATGGTAAAGTGAGTCATAGAGTAGATCTAAAAGAAATTTTTGAAGATGGCGTGTTTCTTCTCCGTTTACGACGACTCTGGGCATCATTACAAGCATCAATATCAGTTACAGCATTGTTTCTAAGCAGAATTAGTTTCACCATTTTTTTGCACATGTATAAGAATTTTAATTTAAAAATTGTTTTTAAAAGTTGCTATTTTTCATCAAGCGAAATCTCGCTTAAGTGGCGGCTTGTGGCAGCACCTAGTTCGACAGGTGCCGTGTGTGAGACCTGTCAAGGGGGATAGAATAATTGTACCGCACTGTGAGGAGGTGGCTGGCCTCTTGTGCGTAGCACCTGTCAGGGAGTATGTGGCGCCTTCTCTTTACTATTTTAATTTGTGATTGCAATTGCGTTTTCTGTTCATTTTTTTTAGTTCAATTTCTTCACGTGTAAGTTGATTAAGAAATACACCTAGCATTTTCGTACTAAAACAAAGCAATTCGTTAAAATCTATATTTCTGTCTAATTATAAAATGCAACGTTTCGACGTATCAAACATCATCCTCAGGCTGTAAAAAAAACAATGATTTTCAGTCACATTGGAAAAAATGCATAAACTAACACTTGAGTAATATAGACTAGATAAGTAGATCACAAAAGACGAAAGCGACTAGACAAAATAACAACCTTTTTTATCACAGAAATAGTAGTATGACTAGATACATTGTACAAAACCGATGTTCATCACACGAGAGACAAGAGCAAAATGGTCGAGCAGCCTCGTCGCACCTAGCAAGCTGAAGTTCTACGAAACAGTTTGAGAGCGAAAAAATCATTCGTGTTTTCATTAAGGGGAGGTTTAAGCTCATGAATGTGTAATGCTTCAATTATATGAATATGATCTTTTTTAATAACATTATAAAGAATTTTGGTGTTAGGGAACAGATCTTCATTGGATGGTTTGCAACTATGGTCAACACGAAAATGATTGAAAATGGAACCTTGATATTTATGAGCGGTTAATCTTTGCTTCAGGGTCATTCTGGTCATGCCAATGTAACGTTTATCAAGCGACTTACATTCTCTTCGGTTACATTTAAATTGATAAATCACACCGGCCTTGTCCAGATCGTTGACCCCAGATGCAGACAGATTATTTTTTACTAATTGGTCACTGATTTTACGGTTCTTATAATACACGCAAACTTTAATAGAAGTTTCTGGATTTATTGGTTTAACAAAAGTTTTAACAATGTTTTTAAAGACCCGTTCGTCAATTTTGTAATTATCATGCATTTGATTTTCGTAATAAATATTGATACGGTTTGCATTCGCTGAATTATTGTCACTGCTCATGATTCGGTTCAAAAATTTATCAATAGTTTTATCAATCAATGTATTAGGAAAGTTGTTATTAACAAGTAAACGTTTGATTCGAAGCATTTCGGAATGAAAGTTTTCCCAATTACTGCAAACTTTACGAGCTCTATTTATCAAAGTATGTATGACGCCTTCTTTATAGATTTGAGGAGCTTCACAATCGTAATTAATAGTTTCCCCAGCATTGGATAATGTTATTCTTCTTAATTCTTTATAATGTTATTAAAAAAGATCATATTCATATAATTGAAGCATTACACATTCATGAGCTTAAACCTCCCCTTAATGAAAACACGAATGATTTTTTCGCTCTCAAACTGTTTCGTAGAACTTCAGCTTGCTAGGTGCGACGAGGCTGCTCGACCATTTTGCTCTTGTCTCTCGTGTGATGAACATCGGTTTTGTATAATGTATCTAGTCATACTACTATTTCTGTGATAAAAAAGGTTGCTATTTTGTCTAGTCGCTTTCGTCTTTTGTGATCTACTTATCTAGTCTATATTACTTAAGTGTTAGTTTATGCATTTTTTCCAATGTGACTGAAAATCACTGTTTTTTTTTACAGCCTGAGGATGATGTTTGATACGTCGAAACGTTGCATTTTATAATTAGACAGAAATATAGATTTTAACGAATTGCTTTGTTTTAGTACGAAAATGCTAGGTGCATTTCTTAATCAACTTACACGTGAAGAAATTGAACTATTTCGTAGGGCTGAAAAGTTAGAAAAGAAATTCATTTTGTTTAGTTATTTATCTTGCATGTTCACAACCCCTTTTCGGCCCATCTAACTATTAATTTTTTTCTTCCTCGGAACTCTCAAACTATTTGGTCCTTGTGACTCTTCAAACTGTGCGTTTGGGTTTCTCTTACTATTTTCACTATCATACTACGGTGCCCTTTTGAAATCGAAAGTGATTAGGCACTATTTCAAGATGAGCCGGTGGTGATATGAGATTTGGAATAGATGCGAAACGTGAAGTGGTTCTATTTCTGTTGTGGCCTTTTGCTCCCCCTCAGAATCCTTTGGCGAATGTGATCTGGATGGGATGCTCCTTTAAAGTGCCACTGTGTTTGATTTGCCAAGTCTAACTTTTTTTCTCCAGAGTGCGATTCATCTCCGACTTTAATTTTTTGGACTCTGGGTATTACCTAGGTTCGTACCTGAATAATAATGAAAGGTTCTAGAATGACATCTAAGAGTGTTATATGATCTGACGCGGTGGTACCTCATTTAATCACTAATTTATTCCTCCTTGCTGAATTGCAGTTCTGTGTTGGGCTGGGAGGAGCCGGAACTCCAATGGCCTTCAGTTTACTTTGTTAAACGTCAAAACGTAAAAAGATGCACCCTAATAATTCGTTGGGTCTTCTGGCACTGTGCAGACTCGAATGAAGACTATTTAATTCAGCGTATTCACCTAATTCGAAGTTTATCGTTGACAGTTTGTCGTGTCAAAAAAAAGTTGGACATAATAAAAATTTTGAGTTCTTCTGCGCGTCATTTCCTGTGTTCCAGTTAAATATCCCACACAAGCTGGACGCCCTATGTCATTGCTGACCACTGCAGACACTTACTGTATAAATACGAGAAAAGGGCATGCGTGTTCATGATCAGTTCTTTGATCTTAGTGAGGTCAAACAATGAGTGGCTTAAATTTCAAACGCAGATGACTTAATTTTTGTTCTGAGACATTCGGTCAATCATGTGGAGGAAGTCTTCGAAACATCAGATGTTATTGTTTGAATCTTACACGAAGTATCAATGTCATTTTTTAAACTACTGTGAGAGTTTAATCTCCGAAAAAAGAGTCCAGAGGTTCTTTGTGCTTTTATTTGAAACCCTGAGTTGTATAATCCTGGGTTTCTGGTGAATGATCAGAATGACCTACATCCCTACATACAATGTCATATGGAAACCACATGGTTAGTTGCTGGTTTCGTGGATTTCAGCAGGCAAAATGGATTTGCCACTGAATATACTCATCATAGCTATCTTAGTGCATTGTATGCTGAATTTGATACTTGGGGTCCACGTGGGATTTCCTATTAACTACTACATTGGCTTGAATGAATTTATCCACATGGAAGGCACGTGTGTTTGCAACGTACTTGATTTTGAACGGCTATAAAAAAACATTGTATTTATATTATTAATAAAATTGCTGTTATTCGTGTTTTGATAAAATCGCAGAGATACCTTTCAGAGCACATTTTAAATACTGTATTTATGTCGCGAAGCGAGAAGAGGGTTAACTTAATCTCGTACGCGTTGAGGGTTTCCAACCTCCACAAATAAATAATAATGTTACACCTTTGTGTTCGCGTTTTACCCACATAATGTTATATTCTCGTCGCGTGTGTGCGATCCTGTCGTTGGCCAATTTCTGAGAGACAGTTCTTTTCTTTCATTCATCGTTATTTTCTCGTTGCTTTCATTTTCTTAAGGTTGATGGTCGAGACAGAAGGTCTCAATTCTTCTATTTTGTTGATAATAAAGATCGAAGTAGATTGAGACTTTTCAATGTCTTTTACTTTTAACGTTGATGTTATTAGCAAATCAATTAAAGTCTAATTGGATAAATAAGGAGAGATTCATAATGTTATTTAATAATAAAATGGCGACG
Organism: Morinoia aosen; assembly: GCA_030386875.1. Lineage (NCBI taxonomy): Eukaryota > Metazoa > Arthropoda > Malacostraca > Amphipoda > Talitridae > Morinoia > Morinoia aosen. Next base: position 36,834,393 of record CM059565.1, on the reverse strand, counting down.
TCTTTCAACTCAATTAGTAAAAGGATGACGTATTCGTAAAATGGAATGACACACGATGTATATGTATAGCGTATTCTAAAATCTAAATGACAATAATACCACCATATCTCGGTGATCACGTTAATTCTGAACTATCAAATGACACAATTATTGGAATTCGAATTATTACTTCAAATAAGCAGGATGAACCTTATTACTTGATCAATAGACGAACATAGCCTCCTAATATATTGAGAAGTCTGACATGAACATCGTATACGTGGTGAAGCCTAGGCGCTGAATACTTAGCGGAGAAACAAAGGACGTCCAACACATCAAACGAAATAACTCTACGCCTACACATGAAGCTACTTGGACACAAGTGAGAGTATGGATGAACACATTGTGGATATACTTAGCTCAGTCTTGAGAAACGCTTAGTTAGTCTATGCACGACTTTAATCAGCCATTGGAACTTTAGGCAAAGAGCCCTCTCCTACCTGCCCGCAAGGGCAGGCGAGAGAATCACACCTCTTACTACTGTCACGGCTGTGTTTGATGCCGCTCGCGCACGCCCGCCCAGAGCACTTGCGCGTCTCGGTCACGAGTGAGAACGAACACGTTCACTTTCTTGAAGCTTTACGTTAATATATCGTAGGAAATAGGAAGTGTCGTGAGATAATTAGAATGGATTAAGCTTTACAATTAATAAACAAGTAATTTATGACGAATGAATAAGACTCTAGGCCTCTAAGGAAGGAGTTAAATGTACGAAGAGAAATATGGAGGTATCAGGAAATGATCCCCGGTACAGATGACGGTTGCGGAGCAGTGGGTACGAAGTCCGATGGTGGATGTTCGTAGAGGGGGCGAGGTTCGCTGGTTGATTTCGAATGATGCTGGCGGTTGGTGATGCTTGGCTCGAAGCATAGGTCGTAGAGTTCAGAAATGCTGTGCTTACTGACGAGAAATATTTTATCCAAAGCCGGATCTTTTAGAAGATGGTTGTTTGGCCGGACAGCCCTTCATTTTAACGTTTATTTGAGCACGGTGAGGGTCAGTTACAGTAGAACTATGACAAATCGAGCATGGAAAATAAAAGAATTGAAAGATTAAAATGAGTTTATTTTACTAAAGAAAACGTGGATAAAAGCACAAGGAAATATTTGAACGAAATAATGAAAATGCGCACCAGTGCACTAATGCAAGATGCTCATGATCTTAACGACATGGCTATACCATAGGACACAATGAGAAAACCACGCCTTCGCTGTATAGGCAGATAACTGACTCAAATCGTACTTTGCGTACGCTTCGTGCCGTTATGAATATGCCAACATGAGCATGCAATAAACGGGGTACAATGCAATATACAAAATCAAAGCCTTGCTCACCACAAGGTATTCAAAATGAGGAGAACATATAAGGGGAACCCAAGCAACACAAATTACACAATGACGAGAACAGCAAGGCAATACAAATGCAGAATACGTAGCGCTGTGCACGATGTAAACTAATCACTTCAGCTCAAGAGATCACTTTAAATTGCGCGCCAATTTATGCACCGCTCTATGAGCCACCATGTATTGAACCTACTCAATAATTACCACCTTGGAGCTCTTACTACTGCAAAACACTCGCACTTTGTGAATAAGTGCTTCACTGATCAATCTTCACCGCCTATTCACTATTTATTCACTGCCGTTTTCGCTGTGGCTGTTGCTGATGCTCAGGATCTCCAGCTCCCGCGCTATCGCTTCTGCGGCTTGCTCCATCTCCATCTTGACGGCGTCGCTGCCCCATCCGACACCGGCCTCCGCGTTGTTGGTGAGCCGTGGCTCCAAAATTTCTTATGCTGAAGTTTCTTGTGATCTTATGATTGACGTGGAGATTCTTCATGGGCTTTCTCTTCACGTTGAGTGGTTGACGTGCTCAGGCAGTGATTCTTCGAGCGGGTGCTCGTTGCAGGGTAACACTTCGACGATACAGGCGCAGTCTCCTTGAGCTTTCGGAGAGATTATCAGCATACACTTCGAGCGGGTGCTTGTTGCACAATCTTGTCGTTCTTGAAGGAATTAAACATCGGCGTCGATTTTTCGTGTGAAGTCAATCCTGAATTAATACTAGACCGGAAATGTCGGCATACTGCCGAGACTTCTCGGCACTTGCACTCCCAAGATTGTCGAGTCTCTTTTGGCATCACTGAGACTAGAATCCTCGCGATTATTGTCGTGAATTCTTTATATCCGCGTCACTTCATTCTTTCTCGAAAAGTCCAGATCCTTCGCCGTTTCAGAGCCAGTTCTTCTCTCCTGATTGGTGCTTTTCTTCGTTCTCCTGACTTTTGAGTTTCAATTGGCTATGTGCTGGTGCTCGCTTGCCGTCCGCCAACCCAATTGGTCTGTAAGGTGCACAACTTCGATGACCACGTTATTTCAAGGGTATGATTGGCTGGAGACGGAAGGCTCGTTGTGTTCCACGCCCCTTGTAGGCCGTCGCTGGTTTCCCTCTTAGGCTGTAGCTGGTTTGTGTCATGGGACCTTGTGTTTGTGTGCTTTTGTGTTATGTGTTGCCTGTATGTGTTTGTGTTTTTGGATGTCTGAGCCTTAGCAAGTTTGGCCGAAGAGCCGACCACCGGGAGACTTTGATGAATGACATCCTGTTACAAGCACTTGAGAACGCTGCCCAAACTGCCGACCCTCGATTCACAACACCAACGCATTTCAATGCCGCATAAAACACAAGTGTATTTCCCCAAAGTGAAGTATTTCCCCGAGTAAAGTATTTCCCCAAAAATGTGTTTCCGAAAGTATTTCACAACAATAAATACTGCATTTATAACAAATTCATTACCCGTTTACACGTCTGATTAGTCTCAAATTTAACTGCTATTTGCTTCTGGGTCAAAAATATATACTTTATTTTTTGTAGTATTCAGGATCAAGCTGAGATAAAATGAATTCCGTGTGCTATATAATCTAGCATTCGACTTTCCAAGACTTAGTTGTGTCTTAATCAGTTGTAATGCTCATTTTAAACATTTGTAATAACAAAATAAGGTTATCATGGCCCGCGAAATATATGCTGTTAATCTCATTGAACAAATAATTGTGATAAATGAATTCTTTATATGCGTGAAGTATCATTTCATAAGCTTTCGTTTAATAATACTAGAAGACAGAATTAACACACCAACAAATAAATTGATACACACACATGTAACTATTTCGATAACGTTTGAAATTTCGATTTCGAAAGCATGCGCATCTGGCAGCTCTGCAGGTTTGATTTCACGGATCCCCCTCCCCTGCCCCTCCTCTCAGACGATCTGGCGCCGTGGTTCAACTCCCGTGTTGCGTCACTCGTGACCGTTACTTAGTTCATCTCGAGACGTGAACAGTGTCAATTGTGCTCCTCTAGATTTCAAGGAATATCGTTCAATTCATAGTGTTAGTGAATGAAAGGGATAATTAATGTGACAAGTTTTTCACTGTCGATATTGGAGTCATTAAATCTGAGCTTAGTTCTTATGCGCTGCTGGTTAAGACGATATAGCAGGTAAATTACTTTCTGTTGAACTGTAACTAATTTCGGTCATTAACAGTTCATTAACAACGTCTGATTTTATTACAATGTTTTCTCTCATAAGCGCTCCGCTGTGATGGGAAGTGATAAGTTACTAGAAGTCATTTAAGATAAATAAATATACAGAGTTTTAATTCGTATACATGTGCAAGCCTTTCGATGACTGTTAGCCATTTCTCCACCTTTGCTGAAATAATATCATAGCTTTTACTTCATATTGTTGTACCAAACTAATCATAAATGAAATAGCATTTTTGAACGTTTTTTCTCTAAAGTTTACTGTGGTGTTTGAGCTAGAAAATACATATATGTACGTAAGTATTTTAATTTGAAATACTCAATGAGAAATCCATCAGTACAATTATTAACTTTGAAAAATTTTGTCTCTTATTTCTCATTTCGTAATTTACTTCGTTGACCTTTATTTTCAGGGTTTATCAGGCTTCACAGAATGGATGAGGTTTGTTAGTGTAATTCATTTTGTCAATGTTTTGCCTTGATAAAATAGAAATGTGTGAAGAACAAATTTACACCTTCAAATACATATCCATGTATTAACAACTAGTAAATATGAATTTGAATGTATTGGAAATGAATTGTTAGAAATGTTAACGCATTTGAAAGTTAAATTCATTCATCATAGTTCATTTACATAAAATCATGATGCTTTAAATTTGAGTATTGAAGTTTGCGCTGTCATCATGTTAAAGGAATTTAATTTGCTTCTAAGAAATGTTAATAAGAATGTACAATTCAGCTAGTACGATTCATTGATTTTGAATGATGAAGTTTGCACTGCCATTTTATTATAGGAGTTTGATTTGCTTTCATGAAAATAACAATTCATAAGCATAACCAGTGGTGGGCACGATAACTAAAAAACGTTATCGCGATAACCGATAAATCGATAACGAAAACCTTATCGTCGATAACCGATAATCGATAATTGGCGAAAAATTTATCGCCAATAATCGATAACCGATAAATCGATAAATCCAAAATGCCGATACTAGCGATAACGATATTGGTATTTTAAATAAAGAAACATATCGAAATATTTTTTTTCTTTATCGTAGAAAATAGAAAATCTTAGAAAAAATAGAAGTCATTGAAAACTTTTAGAGAAAATAATAAATGTTTATCCTGTCTACTAATAAAAACTGCGGGTTAAAGTAAAATAACTATATTTAGACGAGGTTCTGCAGCATGTTCCCCTTCATAAACATAAGAATGTTGAAGTTTTCATCAGAGAGGCAGCTCCTCTTGGCCCTGATGATGTCCTTTCCGAGGGAGAACAAACGCTCCACCGCGGCGCTGCTCGGCATCGCCGTGTTGTACCTCAAAAAGAGGTCGATGAGGACCTTCTCGCTGTTGAAGGCAGTGTCGGCCAGACTGTCAGTCCCTTTGGCCTGCAGCCACACATGCACAATATGAGCGGCCTTGGACTTAGTAGACCTGTGATGACCCCCAGTGTCATCCTCCTCATCACAAATGCTGGCGTAGTAGTCCTCCGCCTCCATGTCATCGCTGCTGCTGCTGCTGCTGGCGGTGTTCAGGTCAGCACGCCGCAAGAACTCCTCCACCTTCCTCTCCATCAGGGACTTGTCCTCTGACCTCCTGACCATTCTTTCCTCAAAAGCCCCCATCCACTTGAGGCGAAACTTGGGGTGGAAGGCAGTGGCCAGAAGACACTCCTCGTCGTTAAAGGTGGCGGCGAACCTCCTCTCCATGGCAGCTAGAAGGCTGTTAACTAGGGGCTCGCAGAACCGCAGATTGCTGCTGGTCATCAAGTTGAACAGCTTCTTCTTGACCACAATGAGGGTGGGGATCAAGCAGCCCAAGTAGCATTGCTTCTCCCCTTGGATCTGGTCCAGTGCGTTGGCGATAGGTGCCATAACCTGATAATTAAAATAGACAAATAGTGTTATTTAATTAACTCATTTTAAAATATAAGCTTAAGATAAAGAGTAAAAAGCAGTAAAGTATCGCGATAACCCCCAACTTATATTTAGCTTATTTACCTCAGAATATTCTGACATGAAGTCAATGTCATTCTGGACAAACACTGTCAGATTCCTCTGCTGGTTCATGCACCGGTGCAGCTGGTCTTTCTTTTCCTCCAGCACTTTGTTGAGGACCACCAGGCTGTCATATAGGCTGTTCCACCTTGTTTTGGTAGGAGCAGTAAGCCGCCTATTTATCGCCGTGTAAAGTCTGTCCGAAAACACTGTGCTTGTTCCTGAAAAAAAGTTTTGCATTATTTAATTATTTGTATTATTGCTGAAATATTTATGTATATTTTTTATATTAACATTTTATGACTTACCCTGCTTGTTCCACAGCGCCTGGGCTTTAGCAATGGCGCTCCTGTATGCCTTCTTGAAGGCTCCAGGCATGTGCCTCTCCTCTATGTCGGCGCTGGCGACCAGGTTCAGTGTGTGCGCCGCACACTTGTGCTGCCTGGGCAGCTTGGTGATGCCGTCCTCGCTGCCCTTCTCCAAGTCATCAAGTGCAATGAACTGGAAAAAAAATTATCTAAAATTTGCATAAATGCTTATTTTTTTAACTTTAAACCATTCCTTGAAGTACTTTTGAAGTAGCATTGGACAGAGTAATATTCAGTGTACTCCACACACCTCTAGCTCCAGGTCCTCTTGGCCCTCTGGAGGGTTAGCGATGAGCACCTCTAGGTGGGTGTCCGCAGGCTCAGCCTCAGGTTCAGGAGCGCGAGTCTCCTCTTCCTGGCGGTCATCCAGATCAGAGACAAATGTGACAAATGGTTTTTGAAAATTGGCAGCATTGTCTGTGGTAGTCCTGAAATAAATAAAAAAGATTTTAGAATGTATCATTATTTAATAATAGTTAGTTATAGAGGATAACTTCATTCTATCGACTATCGCTACTTTATTAACCTAACAATATTCAAAAATCCTGAAACAAAAAATATAATAACTCACATGGTGACCTTGTCCTCTATCCCAAACTGGCTGTGGATATTCGCCATGACTTGTGCGAGTACATCATAGGTGTGGCTCCCCATGATCCTCTCACAGGCCAGGACAGCCATCTTCCTGACCCTGGTGTTTGGGTCCAGCCAGTGCACAGTCATACCTAAGTACCCCTTCTTGTTAGCTGACCAGCAGTCAGCTGTAGTGCTCACCCACTTGACTTTCTCTAGTTTGCTGAAATGTAAGCATAATTTCAATTGATTTTATTAATCATTATTCATTGGATTTTTTTTCAATATTTGAATATTTTCTTAGTTTCTTACCTGGTGAGGCTCTCCTTCATCTCCTCATAGGTTTTGAGGATCCTCCTCCCCAGCGTCCTCCTGGAGGGTACCTCTTTCTTAGGGTTGAGGGTGTGGATCATGTCCCTGAAGCTCTGACTGTCTACAATCTGCAGCGGAAGCATGTTGTCCACCACAAGCCTGACAATAATTGTCTTGTCGACGGTGGACTGCAGTACGGAGCTGCCCTGGGCCATGATGATTTCGGTGATGGTCGTCTGCCGCTGCTTCTTGCTGGTTGACCCACCGTCGTCTGACTGACCGGACCGGGTCCTGCTGCGGCCGCCAGTCCCAACATTGGCCTTGCAAGTTTCATCAAACTGTTTTGCCTTGTCAGGATGAATCCTTTTGAAGTGGCTCTTCAGGTTGGCCTTGGTGGTCTTGTTCGCCTTCACCTCAATGATCTTGGGGAGACAGGTCAAGCACTGGAAGATGTAGCTGTCGCCAACCATCTTTTTATACTTTACCCACTTGCCAAGGAATGGCCAGGGTGACTGAGTTTCAGCCTCAGTATCAGTGAGCTCAGAGTCAATAGACTCCGCTGAGTCTCCTTGGCTTGCAGGAACAGTCTTTAGCAACGCCATCACTAGGTCAATACTTTATGCGGAAAAAATGTATATACATATATATAACCATAAGATTAAATGAGATAAATCAGAATCGGAAAAACGTAAAAAACTTGCACAAATGTACACAATATGCACAGGCACTAACGAAACACAGCTTTTAGCACTGAAAGTTGCATTACTATTAAATAAGGTGACCAGAGGCAGGCCTTTTTAATATTTGTCCCGCTTATTTTTAGTGTAACAAAATATCTCGCTTTGTCTTTTTTTTGAGGCAACAACAGAATACCAAGGAAAGTCCGATGGCATAGTACTTCCGAGGTACCAAAAGACAGTCGGAAACGAAACGCTGACTAAAATGTATTTGAATAAATCTCAATAAAACATAGTGTGTGTGTGTGTGTATATATGTATATATATATAATATATATAATATTTATATCTATTGTATATATATGAAGAATTTTAAAACGAGGAAAATTCCGAAGAACTTAATCATATTTACTAGGAAAACGTTTCGAAGTCCAGCTCCATCATCAGTTCGTAAAAGTACAAATCATTCTGTCTGTAATAAAAGAGAAAACAAAAAGTTGGATACAGTCATTAATGGAAATCACGAAAACAAAATAATATTAAAAATGACCCAGAAAAAAAAATCGAAAGGATTGCTACCTAGTTAAAATTTGCAAAGGGTAGGAGCTGTCAGTATTGTTGAGGGCCGGTTTTCGTTTGAAAATATGTAGTGACTCTAAAATTTTAATGTCGAATGCAGTTGAAGTTGAAGCTAAGATTTTGAAGTCAGCAGGGGATATCGGTGCGTTGCATTTTTCTGCGTGATTACGTACTGCGGAGTTGTGCCGTCGCGGTTGCGCACTTTCTCTGTACATATGTTCGTACATATGCTGATGCAACACCTGGGTGCGGTTTTACCGCAGTGCGGGTGCTTGGTCAGCAAATTGACAGTATAAAAGAGCGTGTGGAGACTTCTAGAGTCGCATTTGGTTTGTGTTCCTCCCCTGTACAACACCTCTACAAGTAAATCGTCGCAGTTACCAGCGTTGTCACTAACCTTCGGACTTTACACCTACTTTTGGCGTTACACTGGTGGCCATATAAGTGACGGACCCACGAATTCGTGAAGATATATTTGAGAAGTCAAGAAGATATAGTATTCGACGTGAAACCTCCAGAGGTTTGAGAAGACGGTCGAGTGACTTCAGCGAATCAACACTGCGGAGATAACTACAGAGAAATCGCGAGAACTACGGTGTGATAAGAAATATACATTCTACGAAGATTATCTGCAGAGACTTCAGAGCAACGAGATATCGACTATAAGGACAGCATCGACGAACGGCGAAGGTTCAGAGTTCTACGGAGAGGGCGACTACGGAGCTGTAACTTCAACTACGAGGTGATTCAACCGACTACAGTTTCGTTATCTTAGTGCTGTGGACGGAGCAGTGACGGTGCATCGCCTACAACGATGACAGAGATCACGACATCGTGCGACAACTCTAACTACAATTTCAGATAAGTAAAGCAGCAATTAATGGTGATAATTGTAACAGTGCCGTTGCAGCTAACTATTCATTGCACGTGAGGCAAGCAGCGTGCAGCGTGCGCGTCAGCCAGTACGTGCGGGCGTCAAGGTCAAACTAGCTGGGCTGTACTTGCAGTTGCAGAGAGCAGGCTGTGTGTTCAATGACCCCTAGACATGAGCTGTTTTCAAGGTGTTACGTGTCTTATTTTTTAAAAGTGAGTGGCGCTATTTTCTCGGAGTGTTGCTATGAGTGCTTCAAGTAATTTTGTATTGTTTTAGTTGTGTAAATTTAATCTTGAGCAACGTTAAACTCATTTGAGCAGTGATGTTATTTGTGTAATACGTAGAGACCAAACTCGTAACGTAATTATGCCTGAAATTTCAGTAGCGAGTGATTTTCGAAATAGTAGAATGCCTACCACAGTTTTTTTTCTGATGTGGATATATTGGCGACAGAGAGATAAGTATACTTAAATGCCTTCTGTGGTCTGTACAACATGTAGGTCATGTGAGTTTTTTTTTTGCTGGTTGCGTCTGGTAGGATGTTGGAGGTTGGAGATGCGTTTCCAATTTGCCCAAAGGTAATGCTGAAGACCTTTGTAAAAATCAACTTTCTAGCGTAGAGTATAAGTGCCTAGCGAGAAATATGAAGTAATGACGAGAAAATATTGATGAAATATATTGTGGCAATTAATGTGCTGAGAAGTGCTATGTGACTTCGAGAATTAAGAATAAATATAAGTAGGAAGGAGTAAAGATACTCTTCCGAGTGAGGTAAAATATCGTGGATGATATTCTGATGATACCTGATGTGCACGGATAGCACGGTTAAAGTAAGAATGAAGTATTTTTGAATACCGTAAATAATGCAGAGTGTCTGATGACAGACGTGGTTGCCCAGAGGAGGCGTAAGGAGTAATATTTGCTACGGTATAGAGAGCCTAGAAAATGGCGGAAGGCAACTAGATAGCCTAGAGATAAATGCTGTGGGGCAGCGAATAAACCCCGAGATAAATGCTGTGGGGCAGCGAATAAACCCCGAGACAGAAATGCTGTGGGGCAGCGAAGCAACCCCGAGACAGAAGCAGGAGCCTTGAGCGAGGCGCTCGAGAGCGAGAATAAAAATAATGAAGAGAAAGACTCTTCTAGTGTACGTAAATGGTACGAGACCGGCATTACTAGGCTGTGGATATATCTGGTAAATGGTTTAAGGTTACCAGGTATATTTACCAGCGAGGTCGAGTGATGCTGTTGGGGAACAGTATTGAATTATTGCGCGCAGACATATGGATAAGCTTGAGAGAAGCTGTTACCGTTAATTTCGATGGGATTCTGATTTCAGCCTCGGGAAGCAAATGTGTGCGATGTCCACGGTAAAGCGGATCTACCCAAAGTCGACGGTGTTTGTTGTGGAAGTTTCAATGCCACCGCCGATAAAGACGTTGGGCTGCGATCTGACGAATCGGGACATTGTTGTAACGATATTCGTGTTAACGAACTTGGAATTAATGCCAGTGATACCATGATGGTCAGAGTTTAGCATTGTAGATTGCGGTTGTCATTGTGCTGGCGAAACAGAAGTACCATACGAGAGAAATAATGAGAGGCGATAGACGCCCGTTAATTAACCACACGTGGTGGTCTGGCACTAAGTTAAGGGTAACGAGTAATACAGAGTGTAGAGTGTGCAGAGCTGCACGCAGCTGCACCGAGACATTGAACTCGGAGAAAAAAGAGCACTAGACGACATGCAAACGCTGACTCATCCGCCAGACAGAGAGGCGCCTTACTTCCTGTGGCTCTGTTTAGCAACAGTTGGTAGCCAAGGTACGAAGGCATGGATGAATATGACTGGTAAATAGTCATGAAGAAGATGTGTTTTGAAGAATTGACATATAATTGAATAGTGGAAACTAATTAAAAGTAAGAGCAAAATTTCATTTATCTCTTCGTTATTTTTTGAAGAGAGTGGCTGTTCTTAATTTTTTGAGGACGTTTACGATCTAGTGCCTAATACAGTCGTTTTTGCAAGCCTACCCGAATTTCATACTCGGTATAGTTTTATGTTGTGTAATTTGAAATTAATCAAACGCAAAAGAATGTAAAATTTATCGTCAAGTCTCCCAAAGTTTCTACGGGATAATTAACAACTGATTGAACGATTAAAATTTAGAGTATTTAACGTCAATATTGATTTTTGCATTGACAACTTTTTGTGTACGTACTGTAAAAGTATGTCCTTACGTGTTCAATCATTCTTTTTGTTGTATTTGCTATGCTTCATGTTAACCTCGTATATGCATTAGTATTTAACCTTTTTAATTATGGCATTAACGTAACGCGATAAGTGAAACGTAAAGTACCCGTTCACAGTGTAACAGTTCAACAAGTACAGTATAATAATACGTAATTTTCTTGTGCAAAAGCAGTACGTGATTATTGATTGTGATCTGTCGTGGCAAGAAAAATTGATGACCTTGCAGAAATTTATTTTTTCATTGTGCATCGAGGCTGAAAATGCCCGTTTTGCTCACGATAGAAACGGTTAATTAACAGTTTTTAGTTTTGAATTCCACATTTGCGAGATAAGATTACTGATGTATTTTGTTTAATGAGAAATTTGAATGTCTGTAACGAAGATTAAATGTAAATGCGAAATTTAGTCGTTTTTATTAGTTTAGCAATTATGTTACGGGAAAATTCTTGGATGGTAATGAGGAAGCTACTTTTTGTTTGTCATTAAAATTATTGATTTATTAAGGAAGTTTACCCGTCATTAACTAAATATATAGTAAGACTCGGTAATGGATCTCTGTGACACTAAAGGTGTTTCTCATTTTACTTTATTCAAGCATTGATGTACTAAATTCTGCGCTTTAGCCATGCTAATCTTCGTGTTTTCTCCAATTTCAGTTCGCACTGGTGCGAGCGGTAACACAACATCTGTAACACGGTAACATGGTACATGTACATGGCATCGCGTTGGTGTACGACAGCCTGGTGCCAGAGCGCTTGTCAACAAACATCGATGGCCTTGGCGGCAGCAGAGCTTTGCACGCAGCAAAGAGACTACTGAAATTTACCTTCGCGCGCAGTCAAGAGATTACTGAAAGAGATTACCTTCGCGCGCAGTGATTTGAAAAGAGTAACTTACCTTGAAGATTTAAAGTGGTTTTAATACTTTACAGTGTTACTTTACCATGTACATAGTGTTGAAAACGTGGTTTAATAAGTTTAGTAACTTAAAATGTGGTAATTATAAATTCAGAGTAGTTCAAGAATTTTGGACTTTGTTCACATGTTATTACTATTGGATTAAGATAAATTGTATCGGTTTAGTGATTTTCCTTTTATTTTTGCAGAGTGCGAAACCGATTTTCATATTCATATTTGATGTTCTAAACTAGTGTGTCTTGGATTTTGTTCCGTATTCTCTTATATCTTAATCCACGTGCTATACCATTATGTTACCGATAGAATTAAGTTTTACGAGTCTACGGCACTCTGTTTATTCTGATTGGTTGTTTTACTAATGGTGGAAAAGTTCCGTTCTAATTTGTGCGATGTTTGGCTATAACACTAACTTCTATTTTTAAGTCTACGGTAACGCAGACGATATTTTGAATGTTTCTTTTTGGTGAAAACTTTAATGATGCTTTATTTAATATCAACTCAACTTTTCTGTATCATTTTTCATTACCTACGAGGCAATAGTTTTGATTATTATAAAATTTTCCGAAATTGCCTTGCCGAAAAACTCGTGTTTCGCTCGGTGTTAATCTTTCACCAGTAATGTAAGCGGATGTTTTTATATTTACTCATGAATTAATATTAAGTTGGTATTTCCAAGCTTGTGTTTTACGTATTTCATTTTAACCATGTTCGCGAAGATGCTCGAGTCGATGCAACGTTCAGGTATATAATTATGATTTGTTTCATTTTGGTTTATCGATAACTCAATTTATGCGAATACGTTGTTCACTTAAAATTTTAAAGGCATTGTGTATTTAATTTCATGCGTGTTATTATTATCCTTAACGAATGTATTGATTTATTTAAATTTTATGGCGAGAATGATTTTTTATTTGTCGAGGTATCTGCGTGCCCTATTTCTTATTTGTGTTTGATTAAAAACTTTTTAGTTGTTGTTTCAACGATGCGATTTTCTTTCATTTTTACTGCGTTATCATTTCAACTGTTTAACACAAAACAATGTTAGAGTTAATTGTGTTTTTCATGGCTGGTGTTCATGTTAGCGGATTTTTGTTTTTTTAGTACGACACCTGCCGAGGTGCATTGTTTTAAGGTTTTCTGTTGCCAGAAAATTTTTTATGTTGCAATGTTCGTGTGCCAAAAATTTTTTTTGCGTTCTATACGTGTCTTGAGCAGCGCCTCTTCCGATGTTTTTTTGGTGATGGGGGTGTTTGCGTTTTTCTTTGCGATGCTTTTTGTTGAATTTAACTGGACACGTTTGTTTTTCCTGTTACTGGCAGTTGTTTTTGCCACGAAAGGATTATTTTTATTTTTTTGGTTTTTCTAACCAGGATGCCTTTAGCTTACTGTGTTGATTTTTAATTTACGATTCTTCCCTTTGATTCGTTTATTTTGTAATAAATCAGGCATGGGGGAAGGTGTGTGCCGTCGCGGTTGCGCACTTTCTCTGTACATATGTTCGTACATATGCTGATACAACGCCTGGGTGCGGTTTTACCGCAGTGCGGGTGCTTGGTCAGCAAATTGACTGTATAAAAGAGCGTGTGGAGACTTCTAGAGTCGCATTTGGTTTGTGTTCCTCCCCTGTACAACACCTCTACAAGTAAATCGTCGCAGTTACCAGCGTTGTCACTAACCTTCGGACTTTACACCTACTTTTGGCGTTACAGAGTGTTAGGGGTGTGCTAATTGGTTCCCTGTGCGGAAGCTTCGACCCCGATGTTCAGCCACTCTGATATAAAAATTGCGTGACGTCATGCCGACGTACGATGATGTGCACTGCACACAACTATAAGAATAAATCAGAGAGGCTCGCATCTCCATCGGAAGCGTATCCTTGTACCGAAAAAAAAGCAACCTTAAAATTATGAAAAAGAGATACGCGTAACTGAAGGTTTAAAAAGTATTTTTCACACAATAATTTCAACTCAGATGACAATTTTTCAGAAGGCGCCCCAAAATACGGGAGAGAGCAATCTAGAAGTTCTTTATTGTACTGTTCAACGGTCTGCTTTGTGTATCGTTTCGATAGAAATTTTTTAATTTGCGAATTGATGACACCCAAGGGAAAACCGTTAGTTTTAAAATATTTGCGCAGAAATTCAAATTCACTATGAACATTTTTGAAGGTTGTACATATTTTGTAACCTCCATTGATTAGAGTTTGAACACAATTAATTTTGAAGCTTGTTGAACAAAAACTGAAAAAACTTGAGCCTAATCCTGTGAAAGTTGGCTTACGGTGCACTGAGGTCTGAAAGTGATCTTTGACTCTCGTCACGAGACAGTCAAGAAAGGCAAGAGAGTTATTCTTTTCAACTTCTACAGTAAACTTAATTGATTGATGCTTATAATTAATATAGTTCAAGAACTGCGCAACATGAGATGAATGGTTGAATAGAACAAAAGTATCGTCTACATATCGATTATAGAACACCGGTTTAAAATCAGAGGGACATTCGTTAAACCACTTTGTTTCGTGGAAACACATTAAAATGTTGGCAAGGGACGGAGCCAACGGAAGCCCCATTGCTAGCCCGTCTATTTGTTAATAAAGTTTGCCTGCAAATATAAAGAAAGAGTGCGCTACAATTAATTCCAGTAGAGCACTAAACATTTTGCGAGTTAAACCCATAACTTTAGAGCTGCCTTCCGAAAATAAACGGTTTAAACCAATGTTAATAGTTTCCTGAAGAGGAAACTATTAACATTTGAAGAGGAAAGAGTTTTCCTAGTATATATGATTAGGTTCTTTGGAATTTTCCTCGTTTTTAAATTCCTCTTTAAGTAGCGATTAAAGCAAACAACTGACCCGTTCAGATATATTCAGTTGTATATATATTATACATATATTATATGCCCTACACACAACTGTATAATATCCGTCACATTAGCAACTATTAAACCACCAATTATAGTTCTAACTCTCAAAAACACAACACTATAGACAAAACTAATAAAGATCAGCACGCGACGCCACGTTCACACAATACATACATTCAGCGCGATCCAGCCAACAACACACAAGTACGCACACGTTTCGCCACACGGCCCCGCCGCCTGTCGACCACCAGGGTTGACACTCACAAAAGTATTAAAAGCCAAGATTACCCTGTAAAAAAGGCAAGATTGGCAAAAAAATCCAAGATTGTCTAGATCGTAAATAACACTTAGAATTATACGCCAACATCAATTATACCACAAAAATAGGGCCCTAGTGGAGCTAGTCTAGCTCCACTAAAGGCCCTATTACACGGGGCAACAATTGCTCCAAAAAGCAGCGACGGATGCTTCTGAGAGCAACGGACTGCAGTTGCTGAGCGAGTTTTGGCTTTCGCGCTTTGTCAAAAACCTCGTGCACCTCAGAGCGTCTGAGAGCGATCGGCGACGGAGCAGTGCTCGACTGAGCGTCGTAGTGTGAGGATGTCTGTAACACCGTCTCCGTCTGGTTCACTATGGTCTCGATCCGCCATACAACTGATAATAGAAGCCTTTCATCAATGTCATATGCTATGGAACACCGCCTCCCACTGAGCCAACATAAGCTCGATCCACCATTCAATAGAAAGGCGAATTATTTAACACTTCGACTGCGGCAATTAGGTATTAAGTTCACCACCAAACTCAAATTTTAAGCCAATTATAGTAAACTATTTTGAAAATACCAAACATAAACTGGATCGTGCCTGTATTTAGTTTTAATTAAATATTTATGAAAATTGAGTTTGCGACCTGGTCGGTCAGCAGCATTATGAAAATTTCCTCCGTGTACCACCGGTGGCGCACGTCGCAGTCAAAGTGTTAATAAATGGCGCAGTGTCCTATAATATGGAATGCTAATAAGTCTTATATAATCAATTATGTATCATTTTAGGCACATAATTAGTCGTAATTTCTGTACAAAATAAAGCGGAATACTACCATTTACCATACATTCGTGACATTTCATTTTCAAATGCTGTAACTTTTCCATATATTGGAATGTTTATCAGGTAGTATTTTATGATAAATAAAGTGGTCAGAAAGTTGAAAAAAAATAATCCATAGGTTTATAAGTTTAAACAGTTAGCTGAATATGATGTAACTATCGAAGCCATCAAAAAAATAGAATAACATTACTAACTGCCACAAAAGTGTCAGGAAAAAGAAGATTGACTCTATGAAGTCAGGTAACTGAATGTGCATTCATTTTTAATTTTCTATCATAAGTAGCGGGTAGAAAAATAGGCAATAATTTATCCAGCTTCTAATGATCAAACCATTTAATATGTTTTTTAGGCTTGAACCTAACTATATCAATATACCAAATGAATGTGCTTAACACTTTGACTGCGACGTGCGCCACCGGTGGTACACGGAGGTAATTTTCACAATGCTGCTCACCGACGCAAAGTCAATTTCCATAAATATTTAATCAAAGCTAAATGAAGGCACGATCCAGTTCATGTTTGGTATTTTCAAAATAGTTTACTACAATTGACTTAAAGTTTGAGTTCGGTGTTGAACTTTATATTTAGTTGCCGCAGTCAAAGTGTTAATTAATTAAATTACTGTTCCTTTTGTTTATTCCTGTGCGGTATAAAAACACAAATTATTATATTTATATGCGAATATGAGCTGCAAAAAAGATGTTAAAAATGTATTACAGTGTGATGTTTTTAATAGTCCATTTAATATTGATTCTCACAAATTAAATATTATTTTCCTGGAGGTCAAAAATACATCAAAAGAATTATATTGAATCAATAGTCGTATGACCCTTCAACCTCATCCGTTTTTTGAGAATGAAGTCAATAAATAATGCAAGGACATTTAAAAGCGTAAAACAGGATCTAAGTTTTGTATACGTTCTTGATGCTTTTCATTTAATGATGAAATATGAAGTCACATGCCGCAGTCACTGCGAGCTACAACCTCCCTCTGAAGTTGGCAACGCCACACTGGTTGCCTCATGTGATAGCGCACCCACAAGTTGCGTCATTTCAGTTGCCGTAGTCGAGGCAAAATGTTGCCCCGTGTAATAGGGCCTTAAGGCCACTGGTTAGTGGTAACCTCCCTATCACTGTCACTAAGTTCCTCTATATCACTAATATTATCAATTAATTAATATAATGCAAGTTTGAACTGAAACAAGACGGACTTAAATGCACATCCAACGATCACGGTAGCTAAACACGAACTGAATACGTGTCGTCACGATCTCACCCACAGGGTTGCCAAGTTCACATGAGGCCACACTTTTGATCAAAAAGGCCACAAAAGAGGCCAACATTATTACACCATAACACGTACATCCTACACGTGTAGTTCCTGTCCCGAACTCGTCCCGCCCCGTCATGTCGAATCCCAGCGGGAAAAACCGAAATTATCGATTAACGATAGTTTGGAACCAAAAGTATCGGCAATACCGATAAATCGATAACTCGGGAAAAAAATTATCGGATAACCGATAACCCGAAATCGTTATCGCGATAATTTATCGCGATAACGCCCAGCTATGTTCATAACTGAACAATTCATCTAGTATCATGATTTTTTGAGTTTGAATAGTAATGTTCGCTGCCATAGTATTAGTGGACTTTAATTTTTTCTGAAAATCGTTGCAAATTAAACAAAAAATTACTTCTTGACGGCCAGGTTTTCCATTCCATGTTAATCTGGTGGATATCTGCTACGTACGGAAAAAATTGATGACCGTTCTTTTACCAGGAATACCTGTACCGGGTGTCCCATAAAAATGTCTCTGACTTTTTAATTGATTATATCACCGCTTTAAATTAGCATATTTGAACTACCTTTTTTTCACAATGTAGGGGATTTTGTTCCTTTTTGAATAATTTGAGTTTTTGAAAATCTTTTAATAACCACTTTACAGTGATCGATTTACTGAAAGAGGTAGAAAAACTAATTGTTCGAAGGAAATGTTTTAAAAACAACACTGGTGTTCTTCTTCATTTCTCAATACCTACTGTTAAAAATAATTTCACAATGATGTATCCTACATACCACCAAGTATTTAAACCCTCTGAAAGGTTATTCACTTCCTTATTTCATCATTTGAAGACACCTAAAATGCAGCTCACTAACTATCAAATAATTTCAGCGTATTGAAATATGAAGCAACGAAAAACTGTGAAAAAGTTGGGAGAGCATTTTATGAAAAATTCCCAGAAAGGAACTCTCCTGATAAAAGACTGTGTATCGCACTGTAAGAAAATGAGAAAAAATTAAATGCTCCTCTAACTTTTTCACAGTTTTTCGTTGCTTCATATTCCAACACGCTGAAAATTCTTCGATAGTTATAGTGAGCTGCATTTTAGGTGACTTCAAATGATGAAATAAGGAAGTGAATAACTTCTCAGAGGGTTTAAATACTTGGTGGTATGTAGGATACATCATTGTGAAATTATTTTTAACAGCAGGTATTGAGAAATGAAGAACACCGGTGTTGTTTTTGTAACTTTTCCTTTGAACAATTAGTTTTTATACCTCTTTCAGTAAATCGATCACTGTAAAATGGTTATTAAACGATTGTTAAAAACTTGAAATTTAAATCATTTGAAAGGAAACAAAATTTATTAGATTGTGAAAAAATATATTTCAAATATGTTTATTTAAAGCGGAGATATAATCAATTAAAATATCGGGGACATTTTTGTCGGGAGACCCGGTATAGCTTGGTATAAGTTATACCATGGAGGGTTCATAGTTTTCGGTCTTCTTTGAAAGCCTTAATTTTAGAAAAATCCAATTTTTGAATTTCTCATATTACAAGTCAATAAGTATAAAGAAAATTGGAAATGTTTGAATGATGGAATTATTCATTGCATCTTAGCCTGGCTGCTATCCTACATTCTACACTCGGGAAAAAATATCTCAATTCGCAAGTTGCTCCGGGATCGTCGGTTGAAGTTTCATTCACCATGCATGTACGCCTTTATGAATTAACAGCCTTGTGACATAAATATGAGTATAATATTTATATATATATATGTCACTAAAACACGCGACAACGAGTGGTGGAGGCTGCTATGAAACCCTATGAATACCGAGATGCCATTCGTTTCGCCGCTAATTACTGTACCGGCTGATAAATTACTCCAAAGAAAATCGCGAAACATTTGCGATCAGTTTACATAACATAACCAGGTGTGGTATCAAGGTTCGGTGCGTGATGAGAATGGCATTTTGGGGGGACGTGTTCTCAACAGATCATCTGTTACAAGACGTGGCATTACAACGGTACCGGAGCGACCAACCAACTTTGATCACCACATGGATACAATGTATAATACACGTCGGCAGAATTCATGGTAAGTCTGCTTGATTTATAGATGGAACCCATGCGTTATTACCACATGGATCCTAGCTGGCAGAATCGAGTGATGGCCACGAGGCATATGGTTTCCATGTAGGACCCACATCCTCTACATGTGTCCTAACCAGGTGGGAACCACATGGGGCCACTTTCCAAAAGTCCATGCGGTTTCCACAAAGCATGGGCACGTAGAACCCATATGGCAAACATGGACAATCCATTTCGTAACCATTTGGCTTCCATGTGACCTTGTATATAGGGATGGGATTTCAATATGAAAAATTATTCTATTATGAGTCTAATATTTGAAGCGGAAGAAGATATCAGAGAAGGGCTGGTAAGTATCCGCTGTTTTGATAATCTAATGAAGTGGGCAGCAGTGAGAGAGCGGTTATAGTTTACCTCGCGAAGATTTGAGAAGTTAATATTTCCAGAGCATGGACTTATTCATTAGAGGAAGTATTTTTGCTGGTTTTGCTTTCCACTGAGAGATTGAGATTTTCATTTGGCTTTCGTATAACAATCGTCAAATGCATTGTTGGTAGGTAGATAACAGGAATTTACACTATTTGCATCATGAGCGCTATAATTACCTATCTATTGAAATCGGGTTGCTTAATTTTAAACTAATCATGTATTTTGAAGTTTTCATTCCGCCAAATGGAATGTTCATATTTTTAACCTCCGCAAACGATGGAATTTCGCTTTATATTTTTAACTCCTTCGACGATGGATCATCTCGGACGCAGTTGGATATGTGGAGTTGAAGATCGAGTACTGCTTTCGTACACTTGTTGGGACTTGCTGCGGGAGCGTACGTTGTTAGTGTTGAAAAGTGTTTAAGAGACGTTCTTTCGCCCAATAACGGCCAAATTGTTCTGCTCAAGTTTGAAAAATTATGCTTATTTACCTTAAATAATCATTCATGAAACCCAGTACGGAGTGAACTTTTCATCAAAGCGTTTAGAATATAAGAACAATGTGAGGGATTTCTTAATGTCCCTCAGAAAGGGCGTTGGTCGGAAAAGTGTTAATCCATTATTATTGCATGTTGCGCTCAGTAGATTTTTATCAGGAGCCGACGACTCTGATTTTGCGCCAGTATTGGTGATGATTGAGGGTGAATTAGGATGGAACGTTTTTTCATATTTTTTTAATCTGATAACGCTATAGTGTGGAAAAGTTGTGAATCCCCATGAGAATAATGTGTCCAAAATATTAGCCCTCTGAGACGATATCTTCACGTGCTGCCTAGGTGCCAAAATTACAAAAAATAGTCATAAAACGTCATCATTTGATAACACTTCCAGAAATTACAATTTTTTATAATTTCCTTTTCAATAGCGATAAAAGTGTGTTGAAATATGTTAATTTATTAGGTTTCAAGTTTAAGGTCGATCTGATAATATCTTCAAACGCCGCTAGCGTCACAAAAATGGTCAATATCTTGTAAATTAAAGTTATTTTCTACTTATTTTAGTTGACAATTAAAAATTTCAGAATGTATAACTGCGCTATACTCAGTAAATGCTGTGAAAATCTGTTGATAACGATCATGTTACGTATTCAAGTCCTGTAATTTTATCTTCACATGCCGCTAACTATTTTAGAAAGAGACATAACAATATTTAAAACATAGGCAAGTTCCATCACGTTCCACTAGGTCAGGCTGGGGATGTTTAGGTTCCATTAGGTTGGGTTGGAAAGGCTTAGGTCCGGCTACGTTTGGTTGGGAGGCTCAGGTACCACAATAATTATTGTTTGTGATGCTTAGGTTCTACTAATTTAGATTGTGGTTTATTGATTGGGGCTTAAGTTCCTAATCTTCTCCGACCAAACCTAATGGAACCTAAGCTTCCCCAACCTAATCAAGTGAAACCTAAGTCTCTGTAACCTAACCTAGTCGAAAATACGCCTCTCAAAACTAACCCAGTGGAACCTACGCATCCTCAACCTAAACTTGTGAAACCTGAGCCTCCACAATCCAAGATGGTAAAACCTAAGCCTCCCCAATCCAACATGGTGAAACCTAAGCCTCCCCAACCCAACATGGTGAAACCTAAGCCTCCCCAACCTAACAAAACCGGGACCTTAGCCTTTCCAGCTTAACCTAGTGGAACCTAAACATCCCTAGCCTGACCTAGCGGGAAGTGACGGAACATGCCTTATTGTTTTAATTATTATTATGACTCTTTTTAAAATAGTTAACGGCTCGTGAAGATGAAATCACAGATCTTAAATACGTAGCATGATCGTTAACAACACTTTTTCACATCATTTTCTGAGTATTGAGGAGTTATACCTTCTGAAAGTATATATTTTCAACTAAATTAAGCGAGTGAAAAATAGCTTTTATTTACTATATTTTGAAAATTTTTGTGACGCTGGCGGCTTATGAAGATATTATTAGATCGGCCTGAAATATGAAACCAAATAAAACGACATTTTAACACACTTTTATCGCTAGAGCAGAAGAAATTATGAAAATTTCTCATTTCTGGAAATTTTATCAATAAAGACGTTTTTCGGCTATTTTTCGGAATTTTGGCACCTCGGCGGCACGCGAAGGTCGACTAATATTTTTCACACACTATTCTCGAGGAGATTCACAAATTTTCCGCATGATAGCGTTATCGGTATAAAAAATCGAAAAAACGCTCCACACTAGTGTGAATCTCTTGATATCAGACTTCATGACCGTCTGACATACTACAGCTGTTTTGTGCGTCCGAGGCCTTGAACTTGTGATTTTACGTTTGAGGCTTTTAGTTGTCCACATTTCAGCTTTATGATTGGTGCATGTATATTATGTTTTTCACAGAAATTTATTTCAGAGCTGTGCTGGGGATGTTATTCTTTCATATAAAGCAGCTTTCCGAGTAGTTGAGCAATTTGCATATGGGTACATTTTATATTTACAATACGGGGTGTATGAATAAAGAGAAGGGTAATTTATTTTGTTTACTGGGTACGAGTTACGAGGTGGTCAATTCTCAACTTGGCTAGGAAGATAGTCATTGAATTGTATAATAGGACTAGCTGCTAAAATAGATTCAAAAGCACCGTCATTTTAAGTTCGAGGGAACGCAACTGTTAATGGGGAGGCAATATGGCAGGGAGAGAGAAGGGGGGGAAAGAAAAGGCAGGGGCTGTTGGGAGAACAGCAACCGGCTTCTTTGCGAGGCTTGATCTTCGTGACATTTGATGGTCTCGGTGCATTCTTTTATTTTTTTAATTTACAAAACGATTCAGACTGAGTTAGTTTACAGCAAAGGTAGCATTCTGAAGTGAAAAAAGTGTAACAGTTCTTTAATTCATGGTGAGTTTTAGGTTGGCATAGTTTACAGCGAACGCAAGTTTTTCCGTTGAGATCCAAGGTTCAATAAGCAAATGCGAGGATGTAAGAGTTAATGCTTTCTCCCAGAGATGTATAGGGTCGAACGAATTAAAAGTTATATGACCAAAAGTGTAGGAAGAGTGAGGGTGGGCAGGAGGCGGCTCAGTGGTGGCTGGATGCCTGCGGTTACTAGTTGGTCGCTGTTGAGCCAGGCTCACGTCTCTCAGGTTAGCATGGCGTCTCTCGCTGATTTGCTGGGGAAAATAACGCTTCAACTTTTCAATTGGAAGCCTGTTATTGTAAGCCACCAAAAGACGTTGTATTTTGCTGAAGTTTACCTCACAGTGTAAAATGATTTTCTATCTTTGAATAAAGTTCTATTTTCATTATATAAAAAAATTTTTCAAGTTACAAGACCAATATCAATTCACTTCTTAGGTGTGAATGTAAATATTCATGGACCAAAAAAGGAGGGTTTTTCATTTCTTCCACGTTTTACGTCCCAAGGGGACCAAATTTTTCTATCGGGAGAACAAAGTTATTAGCTGATTGGGTAATTTGAACTAATTTCATGAAGAAGAATCGATTTTGGACGTTTGAAACGTTCAATATAATTTTTACAATAATAGATAGATAGCTCGGAAAAATTTTCCTTTTTGATATTTCGAGAGTTGCGAGCTTGCCCGTGTACATATAGTTTCTATTATGCTCCGACACTGACTATTCCAACACTCATTGTCTCCACTTTGAGGTGGGGCGATACGAAGGCATGGATTGGCAGGGGGATAAGTGAGCGTGCGGTTCACCACAGTTCGAGGGTCATGACATACAATAGCTTCAAGAGGACCTGCTCAAGTTTAGCCGAAGCACCAGCCTCTTCTGATTGTTAAAATGATTATAATTGAATCCATTTTGAAACTGTTTTCCACTTTCACCATTTAATGAGGTAGAGAGCACATTCGCGGATACTCAGTTTGAGTCTTGTGTTTCGTGAACTTTTTATTCTTTCGCGTTCTGAACAGTTTGGTTGTGTTTATTTGAAACGTCCGCTCACATCCGTGCCACCAAGGAGACAAAGAAGACTTGTGTCTGTTTAGTTAGACATTCAACCAAACCATTTCTGACTTACACGTATCTCTTACAGGAAATAGGGATGTTTAGTGCATAATGCAAATGCATGAAACACAAAAACTTTTGTTTTTGACTCTGTCATTATAAAACAATATATGATATTATTCATTCACGTTGGAATAAATACTTTTGACTAATGAATTAAACCATGTTTCAGATACACATAAAATGTATCTGTTATTAGTAATCAACATTACACTAGTGTCATTTACTATTTTATCATTTAAGCTACGAGCATTTATAAGTTTCATTTTGGTCTCATTTATATTTATAGATAGACATTTATTTAAAGCTAATGCATTTGCGAGATCTAGCACAGCATTTTGTTTCAACTTCCTGTTCGATGTTGCCCAGTTTGATGGATGTAATATCGGTTATGGGCTAAAATTCAAATTGGCAAATATTATCAAGTCTAAGACTTGAAGTAGGAACATCAGTATTCTTGTTATGTATTTTGACTATGACGCTATAGAGGTCATGTTAGTGCGTGTATTAATCGGAAAATGAGCGGTGAAAAGCCAGCGAGTATATGATGAGTTTTTTCCCATCTACACCCATCGATTACAAAATTTCTTTCTCGCACAGGGAATCCCCAAATTCTTATGAAAGTAGGGTTCTCTCAAACTTACACAGATGATTCGACTACTTTGTGGCCTTTCGAAGTGTTAAATCTAGACGCAGGCTAGAGGAACAAAAAATCTTAGGCTCAACCTCTTACGTCATTTGCGAAGCTAAGCCCTCGAGTGTGTTGGCAAGAACAAACCTCGTATGAGTATTTCGTTCATACATTTTCTTTAGTACGACGAGACACCTCTGCTTGTCATTGCATCGGAGACGATCAATCCTCGTTGGATGCAGTGCATGGCTGCACCGCTGTCTGCCGCCAATTTCGTGTCGCTGAGGCGTCTCAACCGTAGATGTCGTTTGGATATGTTTCTTTGTTTCAGCATAAACTCGTATTCGTACAACACTGCTCAGCATCCGCTCAATGCCGCTGTCAATTGCCATAGCGTATTTCGTTTTTGTACGGTTTTCTTAAACTTTATTTCCATCCGATTATTCTATCTAGTTCGACTTTCTGTCATAGTGAATCAATTTGAGTCATGGAGTGTTTTTCCTGATGTTTTCTTTTTTCCACAAGACTTATATGCGTGCCTCCTTTCTCTCCTATCCGCTTCATTCCCGGCATGGCTATGGCTTCACTTCAAGTTATTGTAAATGCTGGAATACACTGAAGAAAGTTATTATTTCCGATTGACTTACATATTTGTGTGCATTGATGCGACCATCATAATTTGGGCTGCAATTTTCGTCGCTCTTGGATTAGCTCATTTTTACCTGATTGCTTATTGGTTTTTACAGGATTCGCCATCACCATTCGTGTCACCAGAGCTTGTGAGGTGCCTTCGATAATTCTGAGTCCTAAAACAGTGGTTACCCGCGGCAATTCGATTTGGCTAACACTTGCAACACAAAACTGATGAACTTAGCTAGCGGTACTCACAAATGTCTTCGGTTAAAATCATCGGCTTTCATCTTAAAACTTTTGCATAATTGAAATTTATGTGTCGAACAGAAGTTTGGAGCTATTTTTCGTTGCGCTTTCACATACACACTAAGATCAAATAATACACCGGGCCATTTTTTACAGAAATTTGGCTTTGATTCTTCGTAAAAAAGGGATTTATTTATTGCTCACGAAACTGACATTTTCTGGGAGGAAACATTTAATGTAATGATTCACATTTATTCTGGCTATTTGATTAAATCTGGTGTTCAGCTCAATGATTTAATTTGTCGGCGTAAATTTAGTTTGTAAAAACTTCTGCGCTATGTCTTTATCTTTGCAATTTATAAAGAATTTACTTTGTACAGAAGTGAACAAAATGAGAGAACCATCTATGTTTTTCTGAGAATTTTTTGGAATGTAATAGGAGGCAAATAACAATCCCGTGGTACTTATACTTCATCCGTTGGTGCATCCCGTAGTAGGAGGCAAATAATAATCCCCTGATGCTTATAGTTGATTTATTATGTAAGAATTTCACACGTAGTTGATTTGTGCTTGCAAAGTTATTTTGTCAAACATGATACAATAAAAAATGTTGATTTGCAAAAGAAGTGTACAATACGGTTGAAAATGTTTTTTGAGTTTTCAGTCTTTGGTAACTATTGGCCTTTCGGTGAACAGCGCACAATTCACTTTCGTGGCTCAAAATGCATCAAAAAACTGAAAGATCAGAAATCGTCGGTAGATGGATCGCATTTCTCATATCCAGTTTTCCTCGCATCACTGCAACGAGCAAAATCTTAAAATTGTTTTATCTTACATGACCTTTTCTGTTAAACAGCCAACGATCTACACAAGTTGAAGTTTATCCGGTGTTCCATTACTTTTGTGACTGTTACTCCATTTCTATAAAATTTTTAATTACAAGCGTTGTAGAATTTTTTTAACGAGAATCAATAATTATTGCAGCGAAAAATGAGCGTAAGCAGAGTGTAAGAAGTAGCCCAAGAGAGGGATTTACGCTTGAATATATGAAGTCAGTGAAACTTTCATCGAGATCATGGTGCTGGGATCCACTTCAGTTCTTAGAACTAACAATAATTTACGTATAGTAGAGGGAACTTTAAACAAGGGGAAAACTATGAATAGAGGCGCGGAAAAGTCGTCTACTACCTCGAACAAGGGAATGGTATGGTGAACAACCTTGGGCATTCAGACAAGGCTTAGCTCCTGTTACACGACTTGATCTTTGTTGACTTGTTTTACACAAATTACTTTCAGCTGGTCGATAAATAGTAAATTGAGATACGTACGAGAAGTTACGTGTACGCGACGAGTCCAGTGCAACAGAATGGCAACTTACGTGCTACCTCGTTTGCTTTTTGTCCCACTTTAGCTAAATCTAGAGTTTGGCTCAATTTTTATTAAAAGCATGCCAATACGCTGTTGATCCCCTTTAGTTAATTAGGGTGTCAAAACTAAGAATTCATAAACAGCCAAGACTTTGTACTTAACCCATCTACCAAAATTCATCACTTATAAATGAAAAAAAGTTTGATTTTCCTTTGTAATCTAAACATTGTACAAAAACTCATAATTTTGTTAGTACTGTACTCACAGTTCTGACTGTTTATTCATCTTACCTTTCTCTTGACGTTTTGCTAATTGAAATTCGAAAGACAGCTAAAGAAGAAATTTGAGCCAACCTCCCCAGACCTAGCTACCCTGCAAAATTTTGCGGCTGTCCACACACATCCCCCTCAGACTCTCCTCACTCGCTCAGACTCTCCACACTTCCCTCGTGAACAACAGCAGCTGCTTTGCATAAATTTCTGCAGGTGTCATCCCTCATGATGTGAATGTTTTTTTTCACGTACCATTCAGCATCCAACTTACCTTCATTTTAACAAAAACACTTTAAATTTTACACGTTGGCTTAGAATTTTTTATAAAAAATAATAATACCAATAACTAAAGAGACCCGTTGTATGCTTGTATGTGAGGCGCCAATATGCGTATTTACATCTACCCTGTTCCTAATTCACTTTTAGATATGTTGTAATCATACTGGCTATGGGCTTTGCAAGAACATTTTACATTTTTTCCCAGCGATTGCGTCCAAAGTATACGTAAGCATTTTAAGAAAGATTCATTTAGATATCAAATTTTTAGAAACTTTTTAAATTGAGAACATAAGGAGAAATTAAATTACAGTTAAGTATGTGGATTTAACTAGTTAGAATATTTTCTCATATCATCCATACTAGTTCGACAGCAGAGAAGGAATAAACCTAAATAATCTGAATTTTTCCTCATTTCCTATGAATTTTTCTTGTTGGACAACGGGCGTTTACGACGAAAGTGTTTGAGACATAAAAATACGTAAACCAATTTTATCAAATTTTTAATTCAAGTTATTTTGACATCGCTGTACAATTCACTGAATTTTTTCCACGGTATGTTTGATTTACTTCTTGTATTATTGGCTTTCACATGTAGACTATTAGGCTTCAGCCCAATTAAGCAGATGGAAAACTATCACAAAATTGAACTGTCGTGCTTAAAAAAATTACCCCCAACTGATTATTGAGATACGTCGAATATTCACTTTGAGACGACTCGTTTATTGATATGAAAAATTTTTGTGCTCTCGTCATAGTGACTAACAGTGGACAAAGCATTCTCAACAAAGGTACGCTAATTGAGAAGTAACTGCGCGATTTTTGGCCGGATGGGAACACCAGTTGCAGTAGAAATGTTACAGGCTGGAACTTGACTAAAAAACCTAGTCGAGAACTTCATGAAAATTAAATTTAAGAACAATTAAGTTGAAGTTACAGAAGTTGGAAGAATTTCAGCAGCCTAGGAAACATTTTACGATGGCTGATTAGCAGAACTTGAACATCGGGTGATGCGGTTAGAGTGGGTTGTGAGGCGATACCAAGAATAATAGAGACGGGCCAGCGTAGGTCGTCAGAAATGTTAGGAATGCTAATTACTGTGGTTTAATAATAATAATGATAGTCTTGCCAGTTTAGAAGCACTCTGGATACCAAGTGATGTGGTTTTCCTTCACCGTCAGTTCACCTGTGACGAGGTGAGATGTTGCCTTTGTATACGAAGAGAATGAGTTCACACCTAGAAGAAAAGAACACGTAATAATTACGACGGAGTATTTGCATCCATGGATTTATTATTTTTTATTAAATGTTGCTCCTGAGACTGAAATTATTTTGCTTTCATGACCGTCAGTTCGATGCGTAAGTCTTCATAGGTTTCATTAAAATTTTGTAAGGAATCAATAGAAGTAGTCCTGAATAAAATTTTAGAAATAATGTTTTGGAAGTATATTTTTAGGAATAATGTTTTTAGAAATAATGTTTTTAGAAATACCATTTTTGGAAATAATATTTTTAGAAATAATACATAGGTTTACAAACACTTAAACTTACGGATCTTGACACACTCTCCATATTTAATTTCATGTATGAAAAATTCACGAGTGATGCGACAAAAACCTTAAACAATTATTAACTGCACGAACTGGTCGTCACGACCATTTAACCCGCATCAGAAGTAAATTCATGTTTCCTTATCATTATTCAAAGGCTCGGTCGCAACACAGTATCCTCTTTGTTGGAAATAAAACTTAGAACTCAAACCCTGCGGAGATCCGTGAAAGTAATTCTTACAAAGTATTCGAAATAAATCTTGAATCTCATTAAATTTCCTATCAGAATACTAATCGTGTCAGATAACCAAGTCAAATCTTGTCTCCTACATGACTGGTCCTGATAAGGTAATTTGCCATGGTTAACATCGTTGATTATCAGTCTGCTCTTAAATCGTTTATAGAATGTACTGTTAACGTCTAGTTCATATAAACTATTCTGTAAAATGAGGCATCGAATATCGAGTTAACTATTTCATTGATCGGTCTAATGCGTAACTAGATTAAGTGAATTAGGTTAAACATTATTGCACACCCTAGAATAACGTTGATGGTAGGATGCTCTATAAGTCGCTGAACTTATCGGCCCACAGGTAGCTGTTTTCAAATTTGACCCTTAACGTTTTAACCTCACCAACTGGAGTGATCTTCAATGAGTGTAATTTTTAGTTAATTACACACAGAATTATATCGTATAAATCATCTTTCATTCAGTTGCAAAAGGTCTCAAAGAAGAAAAAAGCATGACTTTTAACGCTAATAACTGAATAACTATTTGTTTTTAGCAGGTGTTTCTATGACTATCCCAACCGCAAAAAAGAAACATAATTTTCTTACATTGTATATGCGAATTACACTCGAACCAGTACATTGTTAAATGCATTAATGTTTGTTGGAGTGTCAACACAAACTATGGCCTTGCCTTCCCGAAAGATTTCAAAATATATTCTGAGACAAATATCTTGGAATTGTAAATTGACTTTCAAAAAATAGAAAATTTGCGTATAAACGATTTTGCGATTAATATTTCAACACACGCCGTTCTATATGTTCCCTAAATTTATTTGTTCCCTGGAGTGCCGCGCAATTAATGAATGCTAGGATCTACGGAGTCACCCCAAGGGCAGTAGTTCGCTCAAGTCGTGATGCACATCCCAATCACCCACGAGATAGATTGATGTTTGAAATGAACCAGATGAAAGAAGTTCCAGCTTTAATTGAAACTAGCCATGCAAGCAGGACGGCCCATAGCGTAGCGTTGTCTACGAAAGAATGGAAGACATGTCTAGAAACTTATTTATGGCACTTATTTATGAAATAATCGGTGCTAATACGGTTAGGGGATAGTTTTTTAATGTATCAAATGAGAGTTTCATTTTTCATTATCTGTCTTTAATCAATCCAATCTAACTTATCCGCCAGGGCATTTATGATTTAGCCGCTCGGTGTAAGGACTATACTCGCGCGACTAAAATCGTAGTCGCCACGACGAATAATTTAGATTGGGTATAAAGCTAATAAGCTGTCAGTAATCATCCCTCGTATCAAGTAATGGAATGAAAGATAATACAAGAAATCTTTTATTAAGCTGTTAAAAGAACTAATTCATTAGGAACCAAATAATTTATTCTGTCCGTTGGTACAAAATTTTACTGAAGTTGGCAGCGAAAGATCACTTGCAATTTTCACTGTTAAACTCTTTTTTGATCATTGAATGTTTAAAGAGGCTGAAAATGGCATTTCACTAATTACCTATTCACATTTCATGCCCCCGTATATGCATTGATTCTTCATTGTTTCCAAGTTTATCTCAAAATTTAAATTTTATTAGTTTATTCAGTGAAATAGAGTTTTCTGTAATGAAACAGAGTAGCTCAAACTTCAGTGTAGAATTAAAAATTATGTGCTAGATTTAAAGATTGTAAATATTTTAATCTTCAATGCAGTCAGTAATTTCATAAATGGACACAAACATATATCTAAGTGAATGTAGGTCAATGTTTCGCGTTCAGTTCTGACGATGGAAAATTCGACACTGTTACTAATATCGTGATATTGGGCCCTCATCAAAGACCAAAGTAGTTAAAATTTACTTTTTTAATATTACCGCGGGTAGAATGAGGAGCTTGAATGTGGTATAGGGGCAACTAAATGGAAGACAGTAAAACCCATTTCCCGGTGTCGCAGCTGAATCCACCACATTTCTCATCGTAAAGTTGTCATTCCCGTCAACATAATTAATTAGTTCATGAATGTTATGTAGAGTTCCCTTAACGAAAACTTCACGTAATACAATTTGATTGATATCTATACTGTTTGAGCTAAAAGCAAAAAGCATAATTTCACCAAAGAAATCGTGTATTTGCTTCATATAGAATACCTCAAGCAAACATTGGAACAAATTTTAAACGATTTCTAGCTAAAAATTACGGCAGGTTTAATTGATGAGCATTTTCCTATTTATTTGGGAAAGGAAAAATAATACTTCACCGAACTGTATAACTTGGTTATCTGGTCATTCGTTTGCATCATTCAAATTTCAATGGAAGTCGTTGTAAATGATAAGCATTAGTTGAAAAACAACCTGACAAACAGAAAGGTCGATGATGATATTCTCCATTCAAACATTGAAATACAAAACCTGGTTCACTAAATGCTAACTAATCCGATATTCATTGTGCTAATTACCGCCCCAGGCAAACTCAACCACGTATAAAACGCGATTCTGTTTGGGATTTTCTAAAATGCATTATGTCTATTTAACCAAGCATTTTGCAAGTAATTCATAATTGCAATGTAGGAATGACTCATAGTTAATTCAATAATGTATGTCAAAGTAAAGTCTCTTTTGCAGTTTGAAGTCAAGTGACCCATCATTTAACTCAATTTTTGGGCTTCTCTGCAGATTAGTTATTTTTAGTGATTGCAGAATAGCACAAACTTTCTTAATTGAATCAGGATTGAGGTAAGCTCTTAAGTTGTATTTAGCTGGAGAAACTTTGCCCAAAAAATTAAAACATAAAAAATCCTTTATTTGTGTTAAGAATCTGGCTTAGTGGTACGCTGCATGAACTAATTTCAAAAGCCATTAAAAACAGAAGCAAAGCATAATGTCGATTGGTTTCACTCAATCACAGTCAATTTACGCTCGTCAAAAAATCTCTTGTGTGAAACTATCCGCACTTTTTAATCAATTCTTAGAATTATTAAACAATTCTTGGAATTATTAAACATTTTTAAAGGCAAGACCGTAGTTTTGCGGTTAGTATGCGAGAAGCTGGGACGGCAAAAAGATTTGGTACAGTTGAGGTCCTTCGCCGTGACGCGATGAGCCTAGAGTTACATGTTAGAAGAAAAGGTACCTCGTTCAATAGCCAACAATGTGGCAAAAGCAGTTAATCTGGTCGTCGTATTGTAGAACACAAAGAATATCCGTACGAGAGATTACAGGGGAAATACTGTACTTCTCTGTGTGCAGAGCTGTCAATCTTCCTTGAGTTAAACCTGGAACACCAATGAAGTTGCGAGCGAAGTTGTACAATAAATAAAATGAAAATAGGATATGAAACTAAATCCTCTCGCGGTAATCCTCCCCTTCACTGGTATTTTTTTGAAATTTTGATAATGTGACACCTGTTTTCTGATCAAAATTGCATCAATAGCTTACAACAAAACACTCTTTCGGGTGTCTTGACTGTAATAATGCTAAAATTTGGTAAATTCATAAATCCAACATTGAATTGAAACGCCAAAAAAGATTTTTAGCATTAAACTGAGACTTAATTTTCCTGTTGGAAGTAAGAGAAGTATAAATTAATTCCGATACGAGAGATCTAAAATACAAAGTTTAAATAGTAGAAAGCGGTGGGGGAAATGCTCCTTGCGTCTTACAGACAATATTTGTTAATCTCTGATGGCGACACACATAAGTAACATAGATAAGTAACGAATCGGTAAAAGGAGGGTTTTAGTCCTACACTAGGCGCTACAACTACAATTGGATTTGAAATAGCTTTTTCTAGCACCTGCTGAGATTGAGTCGTACAGGTCCTTCCTTCAGTAGCCTCTGGGCTCTCGTTAGCTCCGTGGAAAGTTCAACATTCCATGATTGTTCCATCAAGTCTGTTGTTGCAACCAGCCCATTGTTCATGATTAGCCTGTCTTGGTATGTGAAGCAAACTCAGTCATTTCTATGTTGAATCACTTTATTGCGTTTAATGTTTATTGAAAACCATAAATAAAGCATTCGATTTTCGAAGTAAAAAGAATTTCTACAATAAATTAACTCCTAGCAGAATTTCTGTATTAAAAGATCAAGTAGCGTCTACTATGGTAACATTGCCAAAGTAATTTTCAATGAAATACAACAGTATACCCACCTTGGAAGTCAGTAAGCATCGCCAAGCAGTCAGTTTCGCTGCACATTGCAAAGCCGTCATAGAATGACCCTGAAGTGTGACCGCTATCGTACCCAGGAAAGTCGACGTCAACCAAACCCTTATACATACATTCTGTGGAAAATAAACGAAGAACGTTAATAAACTTGTAAACCTAGGTTCATAATTTTTGTTGTATTCATTATATTCGTGATGCCCTTTCTTGAACAAAAGTACCGCTGACTGAAAGATATTCGATTGATATACATTCTTATTCCCAGTACAGTACTGACTTGTTTTGCCTTCATCGCGCCTGTCGAGCAGCCACTGGTGGGCGGAGCAGGCGAAGCAAGGCAGGGAGTAGTTGAGGGCCGCTGCGGGGTTGTGCGGGACGTACGCTGGCGGCCAGTACTGCACGCACACTTTGCCAGCCTGGCAAGGGATACTTGCGCACGGGTTCTGACATAAAAAAGTGAATGTGCTGTTATTCCCCTGAAGAGCCCTTAGTAATTTCTTATGTATTTGTCAAACCTTGGGAGGGAGCAAAGCGTAGCTGTAGTAGAATAAAACGAGCCGAAGGCCAATTATAAGTTTAATTTTAGTAACTCTGGTTCAAGCCAATGTCATTTCACTAGAAAAAATTAAAACGCACTATGGAAAGAGTTAATACTTGTGCTGGGCTTGTGTACCAACAAGCCTAACCCTGAAAACAGTTGTTTCTCTTGATTACACCGTTTTTCTTCTTGAGTCACTTGCAGACAAAGAACGCTAGTGAGCTCCTCCAAAAAATACCAGATTCAGGAGGCTTCAGCGCTCGGTCCTTAGGAAAGGAGGCTCCATCAGCACTCCTTGGTTAACGGGACATCAGCATCGGCATTACCCTGGGACATCAATTCAGGACATTTCTTCAAGAATTCTACTTTTTTTATTATTCTTCGAAAAGGGGTATGTCAACAATTTTGATAAGATGAACTTATTTACAAATATGTCAGCTCTTCGTGAAGCTCCAAACCGAAGATTGGAGTCGGGGCAGCTCTGCGCTTTCGTGGCCTGTTGCGGCATGGGGAAGTTCCATCGGCGACTCCACGCCTTTTTGTCTTCGCCTCGCGCGGTGGAGGCGTTGCGGCGGCTCGGCGGCACTCCTCGGGTGGCGCGCGTCTCTTGAGCTCTACTGCCCGGAGCAACGGCCTCCTAAGCACGTCCTTTATGGTGAGTTGGGAAGCAATTTCAGTGCGGTGTTCTTTTTCCATCTCAGCGCTTCGATTATTTTTGATAATTGCCAGTGCGAACGGATATTATAACTTAGTTTAGTCTGAGCCATATAACTATGAACTTTGGGCTCAAATTAGCTTGAGCTCCCTGTGTCGCCTCTCTACCAGTCTAGCTGGTTTGGCTAAATGCCATTGATGGGGCTAATTTTGTTCAGCTGCTGCAAGCTCGTAAAATGAAGTGAATCTTTTGAATCTTTCCTAAAGTTTTGTGAGCCGTTTCGGTACGACGTCTAGTTTACCTGCTAGGTGGTTAAATTCAATATTAAAATTATCTTTTCTCTTAAAGGTACGATTACTGGCTGAGACTTCTTGAAGCGAGCTGGAGGAGTGCGGAGGGTTCCCGCGGGGGCGCGTTGCTATACTCCAAGCTATACACTTAATGTTTTCTATATTTTTTTACTGTTTACGCCTATGCTCAGTAAATTATGGCCGCCACAAGTAGTTTTTGCTCCTTGTGTGACCCTACTCCAGAATTCATTTGCAAGAGCTGTTCCTTAAAGTCAGTATTTTGTAATTGGCTTACAAAAACTATTTACTAAGCCTTTTTCTCTTTTTAGAAGAGAGTGGCTGAGTGTCAGTGACATGATACTTTACAGGGGATGTGCATGATAGGGGTTCCCCAGGCTCCTAGTCACGTCTAAGCTTTAAGGCCTCATTTTCCTCTCGTTTAGTGCCCTGGTAACATTCCTTGAGGACAGTGACCACACTGCAGGCAACGACCCTGATTTGCCGCGTCAGCGTTTTCCACGCCAACTGCTGCGTACCGAGCTCGAACCCGTACAGGAAGCACTGTACGCAAGCGCTCTGTACACTCGGCCACTGCAGGGCAAGACTTACAAAAACGATTGTCGAAAATATACAGCGCATACGCAAAATTATTATAAGAAATCTTCTGTAAAAAAATGAGGCATGTGCCTGCAATGCAGCGACCTCTACTTGCGTTTCGAATGCATAAAAAAATGACTATTTCTACAACCAACATCCTGATTGCTGTAATACGTAGTAACAAAGGATCGATGTAAAAGTGCTAATGAGTATTTAACTGGTCTAGCAACTTTGAGCACTATAATTATTGGGTCATTTGATTCTTATACAATTATTGTTCCTTAATGATAAATGTTGATATTTTTTAATAACTGTGGCCGACAGCGAGATATGAATATTACTCTCCAGGGAACTGTGTTAGCGAAGTTGGCAAGACTGACGATTGCGAATTAATCATCAGTTGAGACACACGGAGTAGCAAAATTCGCATTAATACCCAAGCGAAATCAGTAAATAGCGGAGATGGTAGGTATTCAATCAGGTAGAATTTATTGAATGTCCATGACGACGAAAGAACATAACGACTTGAAGAAATAATTTAAGAAAATGAGTGATATAATGTAGGTAAATTGCCTAGCATTGCCGATTTCAAATAACTAGCTAAAAACTTTAGTGCATAACTTACTAGAAGGGGTAATACATATTCCTAGGAGTAATCAACATTTTTTTTCTTTTTTGTTGGCTTTTTTTACTTACCACGCCTGTACAGAGAAAACTGTTCGGACATAATCCTTTTGAAGAACGGTTGTTTTCGATTTAACTACTAACTCCACCCTAAATTTTTGAAGCATGCATTTATATTACAAATGCATTAGCTGGAAAACATTGTTTTCGAACTTTTTTATAATTCTAAATAATCTGCTAGTTCAGTTAACTTCGTCTTCTTAAACTCTTCGTAATAACCAAGCCTACGACTATAGCTCATGATTTGTTACAAATAATGGACCGAATGGATCTCAAATTCAGGTAACGCCAAACAACTTTCAACAGTTCAACGTCATCTGTACATTTGTACGTGAAGATTTAAAATAATTTATTGAAGTATACTTAATTTCAAAATGAATCAATATTCTGGTGTGGATACAATAAGGAGCAGGATAAAGAGCAATATTAGAAAGCGGGGTAACAGTGCTCGGATGATGATACCAATATGGACCAAGCTTGCACCTAGGTGTTGCGAAACAGCAATGACGTTACACGTCATACTGATCTCAACTTCCACGGCATTATTAGAATAATATAATAGCAGATATGGTCGATATTTACTTTAAGGACAGCGTCCGCCATAGGAATCACGGATTTTGAGGCCATTTGAGAAATAGGGATTTTTGCTGCGATAGGAAATGTAAGAGGTAAGGTACATCCTGTGAAAAAATGATACGTTCATTCGTTCGCCTGCTTCGAGGGTTTGAAGAACGGAGGGGGGGTGGTGAGGGGAGGGGGAAGTGGTATTTTATCATGTTACACCTCCGCTTTGGCACTTTATTCTCGGTGCGACGTTGCTATGTCATCTCCAATGCCTCAGTACTACTCCGTAATGATTTCAGGGGTCTAACCTGAACGAAAAATTTGTAAAAATTTGTAATTAATATTGTTAACGCTTCTTTGTTTTGACTATATTGACAACCCCGGACTTTGGAATTCCAATATGCATCTTCTCCAACAGTTTTCAATATACAGTGATGATTTTGGTATCATTGGATGCGGAAAAGCGTGTAGATTATGGGGTGTATAGGGTTACTTCGAAATTTGTCACGATCGAAAGTTGTGACGTCACAAATGAAAGTTTTCGCTCCAAAAAATGACGCCTTGGAATTTTTTTTCTGTTTTTATTATTACTTTGGAGATTTTTTTTCACATCCTACAATTTACATGATATTCCGCATCCATTGATACCAAAATCATCCCTGTAGCTTGAAAGCTGTAGGAGGAGAGTCATTTTGAAACCCCCAGAATTTTGTTTTCTTTGAATATCTCGTTTTTTTAAGGAAAATCGCATTTTTATAGAAAACAAACGATTTAAAATTGCATTTTCCTATTTTTAAATCAAATTTCATTGCTGTAGGGCTAAAAAGCATAGGAAAAGGTCCTAAATGGGGACTCACAGAATAACGAAATTTGGTTCCCACGAATCACTAAAGGAGCACATTTAAGAACGTTTTACATAAATGACATTTTTCTCGCGGATGCATAATTTTCGGGGCAAAACATGAATTACGCTCGGTAAGAATAACATTATATAGTTGGCTGCGTCGTTCCTGCATTGTTGGAACACGCCCAGTATTTTGGCGGGAAACAGTGTCGGTAGAGCTGAGTTTAAGTTATTTTAGGTTTAATTAGGTTACTTTATTCAACAAACCTAACGTTACCTAACCTAATCTAACCTATCATCACGTCAATACTGTATTACAACATATTTGCGTGTCCGTTTCTTCACTGTTAAATACGACGTTCCTACAACTTCAAAGTTTAATAACTCAAAAATTACACATCCGCGAGCAAAATTAAATTAAAATAGATTTGTTCTTATAGTGATACCGTGGAGCAGAATTTTTAATTTCCGTGAGCGCATTGAAGTAAATATTGACCGAAGAAATATGCGGCTCTGAATATTCTCCATCAAAGCTTTTGTTGGATACAGGAAAATTTTAGATATAGTTTATAAACATATTTACAGTTGTAATGTATGCTTTTGGGCGTATTTATTTTTCACCAGCTGATTTACATGCAATAAAGAGACAGAATCGCTGTCGTGATTTGGATCGTTGCAGTTATGAGAACGTGGTCGTAGGACTGCCTCTCGCAAAAGTTCTACAGCTGGTACTCCTGCACTTCATTAGCTTTGTTTCTATCAGTTTATGTGACTTTTAATGCGGAGCTCGTGAAATAGTCTCCAAGTAAATTTTTATAGTTAATGTAGTTTTGGATTAGGCCCGATGATGTTGTTACTGAAACTCAAGTGATTATTGGAATTTCAATAAGTTCGAGGTAAATCAAAATTTCGTATCGTGTGTTTATTTCATTTTTATTTATTTTTCAAGTCGATGAAATTTTTATTTGTGTGAGAATGGTTGGTGAAAAGCATTCACTGAAATAACTTTCATTTGAAAGACCAAAACGAAACAACATAGAACTATTTTTATTTTAGAATTATTTGTATTTTTCAATTACTAGAGATTTTCGATTGTCATTTGAATTATTTATGTACGACTAAGAAAGCATTGGAATCATTGATAAGCTTCCTAGTGCAAAGATTTTGCAGAAAGTTTAATGAAACGTGGATGTGAGGGATGAATACCCGTAAACCTTCTCATAACTTAGTACATTCTGCTCGTCAAGACAGGCACAACTATTGTTGTGTTTCTCTCTCTTGTTTTGAGATTGAAGGTTTTCATATTTTTATTTTGTGCACTTGTTTCTTTTTGCTAAACTTTTACTCCATTTCAAAAACTAAGTTCAATCAAGCTCTTCCCATGTCTGGGTGTGATGACACACCTTGCGCATAAATTCACCGTTTCCTTGATTTTTGACTAAATTGTACCTTCCTATTCTTCCCTGGGACTACTTTAGGTGGGTTAGGGAGGTTTAAACTGAAATCTCCAATAAATTCTGACAAAATTGGCTCTAAAAACCTACCAAACGAAACGATCAAGAAGTTACTTTCTTAAAGTTTTTTATTTTTCTTCTATAAAATCCTGTTTTGATTTTACAGTAAGATCATATCCCTAAGTCAATTAGGATGTGCTAAACGATTTTTTATCCGTAGATCAAAAGATTTTATTCAACTTGAGTGGATAAATGCATAGTTAATTACTATGTTTAATGTAATTCAAACTTACTACGATTATAGTTTGAGAAAAAATAATAATTCGTTTTAAATTTTTACTAACCTTTGGGCTTTACCGATCCGTACTTCATCTGCATGCTGCTCCACACAAACCACAGGTGGGAAACTATCTGTCAAACTTGTCCATAACTCGCTTGGCGACAATTTATTCTGACTAATTGTTTTTAGGTTTCTTTCCATTGCTATTGTTGAATGAGCTTCAAATATTTTTCGTTGTTATGCAGGAGAGAATGATGAACTGAATATATGTAATATAACAGTATTTTAGCCTCTTCCCCGGCCAACTAAACAAGAAAAACAGCTTTAGCCACCCTAACTTTACAAGACAGGTACTTTCGGGGGCTTGCCTAGTTAAATAATACAAAAAAAACTAATGATCCTATCATCGGGAAATGCTTTAGAATAATCCTTGAGTATATAAAATGTATTATACATTCCACTAGCATTCAGATTCTATTCACTAATACCGGGTGTCCCACAAAAATGTCTCGACTTTTCAATTGATTATATCTCCGAATTAAATTAACATACTTAAATTTCCATTTTTTTCACAATGTAGTAAATTTGGTTTTCTTTTCGAATAATTAAAGTTTTTGAAAATTGGTTGAATCCGAACGAACAAAAATTTGAAAGAGTAACAAATCATTACTTTAAATAACGTTTAAATAAATGAACTAATTTAGTATCCTTCGACATAGCCTCCATTTCTCTCAAGGCATGTATTACTTCTAGCCACCATTGAACGGAGAGTTTTGCGGATTATTATTATAATTTTTATTATTATTATTATTATCATTGTCAAATAAGAAAGTTTTAACCTCCTTTTACCACGACAAAAATATTCAAAGAGAGGAAGGATGAAAGCACCATTTAATATGGAGTTCCGGGTACGCAGAATCTATGCACAAGGTGCATAGAAACAGTGAGCTAAGAAAGAAGTGCATGAAACAAGAAAAGTTGAAGAAGAAATTCGTAGGTGCTGAAAAACAGGACAGCAGTGAACCGAAAAAAAGATGGTCTGTAACAAAACAATAACCTATTTTATTTTAACAAAAAGAAAGTCTATCTAACCATTAGCTTGGGCACTCACATAGTCCTACTGGGAGCGCTAATTCCCATAGATACAAGAGTTGTATCCCCCTGAGGGGTTTACGGATTATTTCACCGTTTTCTTTCAGTTCTTGAAACACTTCTTCAATTCGTTGTCTAAGAATTAATAATGATGGGGGTGATACCTACTTTGTGGTATGTAGAATACATCATAGTGAAATTTTTTTAATGGTAGGTATTGAGGAATGAAGAAGAACACCAAAGTTGTTTTTAAAACTTTACCTTTAAACAATTAGTTTATCTATCTCTATCAGTAAATAAAGTTGATCATTGTAAAGTGGTTATTCCACCGGTTTTCTGTAACTCAAATTATTTGAAAAGACAACAAAATTTACTTCTTTCTGGAAAAACACAATTCAAATATGTTAATTTCAAGCGGAGATGTAATCAATCAAAAAGTCGGGGACATTTTTGTGAGACACCCAGTATATCACGGATTGCATACCTATAAAGATTTTGAAACACTTTCGGAACAGAAAATAAAGACCGTATTAAAACGTCAACCCCAAATAAAGAATAAAATCTTGGTGGTTTGATTTAAAAAAAAGTTTTTGTAACATATACTTTGCTTAAAAATTCAACAATTATGAGGAAAGTGATGTAAAATATATATACTAAAAAAAAATTTGGAAAATAACTAGGAGGAATGAGAGATTGGCTAAATCTCAACTTCAATTAAATATTAAACCTCAACAGCTTATACAAGTTTATTTTCAATACTAGGCATTGTGTAATGATTGAAAAATTATCATAGCTCGCCCGTAAACAGTCAAATCATTTCTAAAAATCAGAAATAAAAGTTTTGTCATTATTAGTTTTGAACTATTTGAAACGTCACATGCCAAATTGGAAAAAT
This sequence comes from Morinoia aosen, assembly GCA_030386875.1. NCBI lineage: Eukaryota > Metazoa > Arthropoda > Malacostraca > Amphipoda > Talitridae > Morinoia > Morinoia aosen. The sequence continues at coordinate 36,793,186 of CM059565.1, read as the reverse complement.
TTGTCATCTAAAAACTGATAATAGTAGATTGAAATTTTTTATAGCCTTATGCAATACGATTAATGTGATAAATTTCGAAGCTCTGTCAAGGTTTTTTAAATTTCTACATTTCCTGTTTGTTAAAATTTCCTCGCTGCTATTGTGAGCAGCGGTGTGGTTCCATCACCTGAAGTAGACAAAGAGTAGAAGTAGAAATGTCTGAATATAGGGTATCGGTAACAAGGACTTTTAACCCTCAAGATCTTCTGCGGCGTGTATTTTGAAACTTGCAGCATTCTTGAGGACGTATACCTCAGACTAAGTGTAGGTACAGTTACTGTTAAAAACTTCCTTAGTTTTAATTATTTTTGCTATTTCAAACACGTTCAAAAATAGCCGTCTTTTTTGTTTTGAACTGCAATAGCTGCATGATGACCTGAATACGCCAGTAACTGACTCTCTAACACCATAACCCGGGAGGCACAGCCTTCAATGTCGCAGGATTTCCAAGTAGCTACATCACGTCGTCATTCTCGCCAATTATTCAACTATGTAGTACTACTGAGGTTTATTAACCTATCTTTTCGTTATACAGTTATTATTAATCACTGCATTATAACCACTACAAGTACTTAGTAAGTGGATACTACAGCGGAATACCGAAGTTAACCTGCATTAAATCATTATAATAAGTCATGACAACGACCGCTGGTGTTAGGTTATTCGACACTCCATCTCGGCACCTAAGGACAGGGATTCTGAGACTTTTTAACTTCACCTTACTAACTTAACTTAGCCTAACCTAACCCGACTTAACCTAACCTACTTACCTAATTCAAGTTAATTTGACCTAACCCGAATTACCCTAACCTAACATTGGTGTAGCTGCTGGAGGTGGAAGGAGAGGGGTGGGTGGAGTATAAATACTGCGACATTGGAGTCTGTGCACCCGGGACTACTCTTTCAGTCCTTTCTGACACCTTTGATTACGACACCTTATTTGAAAGAAATATTATGCCAACAAATGGCTTTTTCGAGGACGCCGAATTCGGGAATCCCCATGTATTTATAATAACCCAAAAGTAGTTGTTTCGTATCAAATTTTAAAAAACAAAATATTTAATTTTCTCGCTATATTCAAATTGCCAGTTCACTTTGCTTAACCAATTCGAGCTAACTGTTAGTGTTGCACACGAACAACGTCTGCGGAGGCCATGAATCACCAGGAACTGGATTAGGTGTAGTTTATGTCATCAAACGTAGCCTCTTGATAGTTGCCAAGAGATTGAATAGAGGGCTACGTGATCCGTAATGCACAGCGAGAAAAACCTTGAGCAAAAAATTGTGATAAATTGCTTATTTTGTTCCGAAGTTACACTTTTTGCCTCATCTAAATTCGTAACATGAAGTTCACACCACAGCAAGATATGCAAAAGTTGGAAGCTGAGAACAAATCAGCTCGACGAGCTATGCATGAATTTTAGCGTCTTAAGGGCACGGTTCGGGTCAATTTCAGGAAAATGGTAGGTTTTCAGTTTATAATCTCATCTTCTAGAGAGTTTTCTTGCGCATCCAACGATATAATTAGCTCTCAAGTACACCGATTGGTTCGTCTCCTAGACGGGGTAGAAAACGCTCTCTGGCGTGACCTTGGGGTGCGTCAATGGATGGATGACCTCCCCTTCCCCCTTATTACGAGTCAGTTTTGAGTGTTCCTCCACGGAAATAGAAAGAGAGTTCATTCATGGCCTTGCTTGAAGTGCTCTCTTACTCAAACGAAATATTCTATTACTCAGTGATAAATAATGAGGGTGTAATTGAGTGTTTGTATTGAGTCCGGCTGCTGAGTAGTCAGCTAATTAGCTTGCTGTAAACATTTAATCGCCTCCCGGAGTTTTGAAGCTACAGGAATGGCAAATATATCAATCTAAAGAGTTCAAAACGAGCTACAAAGCAATAAAGTTGAATAAAAAAAATTAGTCTGTAATGAAGAAAAAAATTTTCTAAAAAACTCGTTGTTCTTAAACCTGCACTTATTGACTTCGAATATGGATCCTTCCCCACAGTTTTGAAGGCGCAGAAAAAGGTACAGAATTACTGATATGACTCAGTTCAGAAATTAGGAAAAACAATTTTATGAAATGGCTCTCCTGAAAACTCACCCATTTGACTTTTGAAATGTTTCTTCTCCCACAAAAGGTGTCGTAATGCAAAATAATTCGAAAAAGCAAAAAAATGGTTAGTTTTTGGAGAGAAAAATTCTCAAAATTCCAAAAATATAATTATCAAAAACTTTTTGCACCTGATCTCTAGAAAAGATAATTAGCTATCTAAAAATTATTTTTTTCCAGTTCTGTAAGTTCAAAATTTTAGGAGAAGATGGATTCATGCAACACTTATATTTTTCATGTTTTTCAAACCAAATCATATTTCTGTATAGTTACGAAAAAAACACGCAAGTAAAAAAATAGGCCTAACATTTTACACCTATGGTAAATATCTCAGACAAATCCATCAAGAACTTACAGACTTTTTTTCCCCTGAACCGTCCCCTTAAAGGCTATGGAAAGTAACAATTTCACCCTGTATGTAGCGTATCGAGTAACCACGTGGGGTTTCGTGGAACACCTTAGGCTTCCTATTAAAGGGCTACGTGTGAGGGTATCCTCTAAATTTCACACAGATGTTGGCGTTTAAGGACACCGTCTAGGTAAAAAAAAAAGTCCGTTATTTATAGATGGATTTCTCTGAAATTTTCACAGTAGGTGTGAAATGATCCAAATATCATTTGTTATTTCGACAAAATTTTTGTATCTGCACTGGATTTTTTTTTATTTTCGAAAAAATATGATAAAATAAGGGTTTTTTTAAAATCCTACTAGTTCTACAATTTTGAAGTTACAGAACCAGTACTTCGTTTTTAGATTGCTTAGATGTCTATATAACCACTCGCAATAGGGAATTTCGATAACTTTTTTTTTGTGGATTTTGGGAAAAAAAGAAAAAAAAAATAAACTTTTTTTCATTTTTTTTTTTTCATCTCGTGTAATTTTCAAAATAATGAATTTATCAAAAAATGCTATTGCGAGAGGATACACCTTGCTGAGCCCTATCGAATGGTATATAAACCATTCTTGTAGCTCTAAAATTGTGGAAGTAGTAGCATTTGAGAAACCAATTATCAAGTTTCCATAAAAACGAGTTTTTTCACAAAAAAAATTGTTTTTCTTTTTATCTTTTGAACTACAGGGTTTTCTACAATGAACTCTTGAGCGTTTGTAGCTCTTTTCAAGCCCTTTCGATTGATATAATTTACATTGCTGTAGCTCTGTAACTCTGAGAAAAAATATACAACAAAAAAGAATAGGTGTAATTAATGAAAACAATTAATTTTTTTAATTTTTCATTTCTTATCGACCAAAATACGTTTTTTTGTCAAGTCAACTCCTTTGTTTTATAGCTCTTTTCAAGCCCTTTGGATTGGTGTGCTCGCCATAGCTGTAGCTATGATACTGCAGCTGTTATCGAGCTATGAATGAAAGCTGCGGTATCATGGATACGGCAGGACAACTAAATTCTGAAATTGTCAAAAATTATGAAAAAAATGGTTATTCAGCGTTAGAATGTTTTGTTTGAATAATGGAAGCACTTTGAGTAGCCCATTAACGAACTATAATGCCATTCCCGCAGAGAAACGCTCAATTGACTCCCAATAATGAGAAGGGGAGGGTTCAAGGTCACTTCACCCCCATCGCTTTCCCCCCCTCTGGTGGGCGCACTATTCGGAGTAGACGAAAAAGAAAAGTACCAATGAAAGCGCAAGAAAATTCTCTATAAGATGCATATATAAACAGAAAATCAACACATAACCTGATTTCTACCCAGACGGTGTCCTTACGCATTGCCTCCGTGGCGCAGCACATCTACGATACAACACTGCAACATATCTTGAATTCATTACCAAGGGTTTGCTTAGCTAGCCTGGCCTGGCTCCCAAGCTGACAGATGAAATGTGTCCGCGCCAGTCAGTACGTCAATCCGTGAAAACGAGCGGAAACGATGGCTGTCCTCTCTTCTTTTATGTGCATTGTTTCGTATGATCGGTAAAACCCATATTTCTTGATGATATCACTTATATGAATTATTGTAACTTTGATATCACCAACTATTTTCAATTCAATTATAGAAGGTAATACGTATTATTACTACTCCTATAACCGTTCTTAGTCGAGCTATTAATGTTTCACTTAAGGGAATCGAACGCTTTTTCCTATGAATTCTTTGAAAATAAAAATAAAAACTTCCGGAGGGAAATAAGCTCTCGGGTATTCACAACATGTTTATAGCATTCGAATAAACAGTTGTAGCCCAAAATTTTTTTAAACTTACCCATGCCCCCCCTCCACCCTCAAACAATTTACTTTTAAATTTAAATTTCTCAGCCAATATTGAACATAGAGACAAAGGGTTTTCGGACAATATTTATTTTTTGTCAGGCAAGGAAATTAATAATTTGGGGGCAAATAATCAATAAAGGAACACATTTAATAACCTTTTACAGGAATGACATTCTGCTCGCTGATGCGTTATTTTTGAATAATTGTACTTTGAAGTTGGCGCCGGCGCGCGCGCGCCGGAGCCTTTATTTAGTTAATAAGGGTAGTTAACCCCCTATTACAAACGTAAAGAGGTTGGGTCGTGAGGGTTAGCCACAGTTCTTATAGCGAAAATTATAAATAAAGCTTCTAACCCACCCATTAGGGTGACGACCGCAATCTTGTTTACATCGGATCCAAGATGGCGGCACCCATAATGGTCGCCTGCCTGACCTAAAGTAAATATTGACCGGGTTTTCTTGTTAGATTCACAATGCAAATATCTACCATAAGTAAGTGCAGTTTTTATATTTGCTCTAAAAAAAATGTATACCTATTTGAATATTAAAGACATAATAATTCTATTACTATGGACAATAACAAATTTAGAATTGAAATTTTCAAAAAAATAAAACTTGGCATTTATAGTGCTTACATTGATCTCCACGATGCAAAAAAATCTCCTTCGTAAGTCAAAAACTGTCGGAGAAATTGAGCTGCACAGCCGAAAAAACTTTTTATGAGAGAAAGCGTTCCAGTTTTCAATTATTTCTCCAACAGTTTTTTACTAATGGAGGAGATCTTTTTTGCATCGTAAAGGTCAAGGTGAGTACTATAAACCTGCGTAATTTTTTTTATAAGCTAATTAGAAAAAATTTTTAAAGTAATAACTAAAAATACAATTAAAAGGGCGATTTTTAGGAAATCTAATACGTAAAATGAAAAAAAGAACCAATATAAAAGGAAACATTCTTTTAATCGCAAAAGTTTCGGAATCTCTGATTCCATCATAAGTGCTGTAAAACAAGGAATAAAAAAACGATAATGAAAAAATTGCGAAATACCTACAAGAAATTAATATATCACTATACTTACATCAAAAAATAGCTTTGCCTAACCATTAAAAATACCAAACACAATTTCTCTTGAACATTCGGAGCCACACGTACACATACACCTAAATTCTGGCAATCAAACCAACGCACAATAACACCTACACAAAGTAAGAACTGCAACGCACACACACTCATACACACACACACACATTCAAACACATTCCTAATTACACAGTTTGGGCAATATTTAATTTCATCGCACTTTGATCATTATTTAGCTGAGGTCTATAGGTAAAAATGAACAATGATTCCAAAATTCTAAGGTCAAATTCCTCTGTAGTTCTACTAAGTGTGGAGAAATTGGAGCGTTTGAAAGGGTGGTTTGAACTATGGCAATGATCTCTGATGGCTGACTGGGAGGGGGATGAGTATGGACGACCGGTTCCTTGGGAGATACCAGAGTGTTGGCTGTGACGAATAAATTGCTGGAGTGTGGTACTTCCAGCATAGGACTGAAGGCAGCAATCACATTTGTACAAATATACACAACCACTTCTCAGGCACTCTTCCAAACTCTCTTTCCTAATAAAAAATGAACCTATTTTAAAACTATTTCTATAAAATGGTAGCACGTCAATGAAAATAAAATGAGAGTGTATCATGGACAAAAGCTCCTCTCTCATCTCCTTGTTAAGATAGCCCAAGAAAGGGAATTCGACGGAAACTTTCTGCTTCGGTGCGGTCAGAATTGTAGAAGGAGGGGAAAGTTTTTTGTCTAAAAACTTGTTAAACAGATTTTTGACTAAAGATACAGGGTATTTATTTTGTACGAGTATCTTTGTGATATATTCCACTTCGTCATGAAATATTTTATATGAACTTGAAATACGTTATGCTCTATGCAGTAATGTAGTGACACTTGTTTTAATATGACCCATGTAAATGCAACTGAAGAAATTGGTACATAATCCCGTAAATGTAGGTTTTCTATAAACAGAGGTGGTGAACGGTAAATTAGTTTTAGACGTGGTGAATAATTAGAAAGTAATATATTTTCTTATAAAAAATTAAAATTCTTCTTAAATTTTTTGAAGCGATATCTTAAACTGGATCTCAATTTTTTACATTAGTTCATTGTGAATCGAACAAAAAAACCTAATCGTCTTTATGCAAAATATTGGCTGAGAAATAAGATTTTTTGGGAAATTTCCCTTTGAGGGGGAGGGGAGGGGAGTATAGGATAATTTCAAAAAATTTAGGGCTCTGAACGTCCATTCGAATCTTCTAAACATGTTGTGAATACCTCTAAGCTCATTTCGCTCCGAACGCTCATGAAGTATTTTTTATTAATTTTTGAAGTTTTATACGAAAAAATCGTTCGATTCCCTCAAAATGCCGTAACGAAGCCTTTGTCGGTGTGTTCAAGTGTGAAATAACGTCATTAAGCGTTATAATTCTGTTTTCGAATTGGAAACGTTCCATGTTTAGTAGGAATATCAACACCATTAAAACCTATTGAGTCTTCTTCGCAAGTAACTTTTTTAGACATTGATAGGTATGCAAAGTAACGACCTTTGAGCTATGTTCGTGAGTTGTTTAATTACTGTGGTGTTGTGGTGTTTGCCGCCAAAAGAGGGCGCTGTAACGGTGTACGCTCCGCCACCGCGAGACGGATATCTTACCGCCGCTGCCGGACGGCGGCGAGCAGTCGGCTTCAGTGTGTTGCCGACAGTCGTGCAGTGAAGACGTATATTACGTACCTGATTTCGAGTTGCGCCTCTGCTCGTTATCGTGAGGCTGTGACTGATTTTTCTGGTTCTGCGGAGTAACTAGCTCTCGCAGTGGGGAAACTACGCAGTTGTCCGAGGTAAGAGTGCCCGGCAACTAGTAGCAGTGATCTTCTGGTTCCGGGAGAAGTGACGGCTACACCTCCGAACAGTCGCACCTGCTGGTACGGCCGGCCTGGGAGTAAGGACGACTGTGTGGAAGGTAAGTCCGAGTGCTGTTAGGCGCGCTACCGTCGCACTCGCGACTATACTTTCTGGCTAAAGACCACACGCTATCTAGGCCTTTAGCGTTGGTCTGTGGTAGCCATCTTTGTTGCTAAAAAGATGGCGGCGGCTAGGAAGGTTACGGCGGCTGCGGCAGCTGAAAAGGCTGCGGCGGCCGGGGCTGGCGATCCGGGATCGCCAGTGCCGCCGGCGGGGATCACGCTGGGTTTGTTCGTGGATGTTAGCATGTTGGCCAACATTCTGACTTAGGCGCGTGGTCCGATCCTGGATCGGTTTACTAGGCAGCTGCCTAAGTTGACCGGCGATGGATCGATCGATGAACTGCAGTGGCTGGAGAATCTGGAGAGGTTCTACCAGCTTGAGCAACGCCGCTCGGGTGTTTCGCTCCATGACTGTCGGTGATGCTGTTCAGTGGCAGGTAGTTAGGTCTACGCTAGCCGCGCAATTCGCGTTGCCTTTGCAGGAGGCTTATAGGCGGTACACCGAACGTCGGCTTGGAGCTGGCGAGTCGGTGGACGTATACCTGGATGACTTGGCGCGTCTAGGTGGGAGAGTGGGGTTGACCAAGGGAGATTTGATCTTTAGGGTCAAATTTTACGAAGGTCTCACCGCTGCTCTATAAACTTCGGTAATTGTGCGTGAGGACTCAGATACTGCGCCGTTCGACGCTGTGGTGTCGAAAGTGCGGGAGATAATAGCCACACAGAGGGCTGTGGCCGGGCGAGGCTGGGGGCCCAGCTTGGTGCAGACCTTGCTGTTTCGGGGAAGCAGGGCAGTGATGGCAGGGGTGCTTGCTACCGCTGTGGCGGTGCGCACCGCGTGAGGGTGTGCCCGAAGCAAGGCACAGCGGTACCTGCTGGCAGGGGAGCCGCGAAGGCTCCCGCCAGAAGGAAGTCAGCATGCTTTGGGTGCAGAGAGACCGGGCATTTTGTCCGTGACTGTCCCACGGCAGCTCCGTCTGGGATGGTAGCTGGGCCCTCTGTTGGTGGGTCGGGTTTCTCTGCGGAGGACGCCAGTCGGGGCGACGCATCCTCCTCAATGGAAACCGCGTGAGCCGGGCTTACCGGGGGTCTCCTCTCCCCGAGGGAGAAGACGGCACCCCTTCGGAGAGAAGGACCTTGAGCGGCACAAGTGTGTCGCTGAAGCGGGGCGATCTGGGATCGCTCGGAGCGACTGGTGTTACGACTAGGAGTCGTTTGCCAGTCGTTCGTGCCCTGTTGAATGGGCAGTGTTCTTGGTGTCTAGTAGACTCCGTGAGCGAGCGGATGGTGGTTTGTCCGCGGGTGGTGGTGGGCCAATGACTCCGACCGGGGCGGCCGCTGCTAACGGTGGACGGCAGAACTTCCTGTGAGGGGAAGCACTGTCGTGTGGTAGTCGGGTTGCAAGGGCATTGTTTTGGTGTCACTGCGCTCGACATGCCGGAGTTCGGGAATCTTGGCGTTGACTGTCTCCTAGGGAATGATGTTATTGATCAGATGGGGGCGTCATCGTCCGGAGAGGCCCTGACTCGAAGTATGCAGTTGACTGGGGGAGATCCTGGGCAGCTGGAAGCTATGGTGGGTCCAGCAATGGATTTGCCTGTGCCAAGCTGGGAGCCGGCCTGGTGGCAGGGGCGTGGTCGATGGATTCGAGAGGTTCGCCAGCGCCGATCGAGATTGTCGACCCTGACTTTGTTGCTAGGTTTGCTGACGGTCGGTTGGCGGTGGTCCGAGAAGCCGCCTGAGGGGTTGCAGACTCGGATCGCGGAGTTCGGATATATTCGGGCGCCTCGTGTGCGTCAGCGTTACGACACGGAGATTCCGAGTTGGATCTCGAAGGGTTGGTTGAGGTGGTGGCATGGCCCCATCTAGGGCGTCATTCCGTTGCTGACCGTCGTGCAACCAACGAAGGACAAAGTCCGTCCAGTCATGGATTATCGTGAGTTGAACGGCTTGGTCGAGTGTCATACTGGTGATGACATGGTTGCTGTGTGTGGCGACAAGATTCGGAAGTGGGCATCTGCGGGGCGAGCTTAAGGTCGTCGACCTTAATTCAGCGTACCTGCAGATCCACGTTTCCGAGGATCTGTGGCGATATCAGATCGTGAAGTTTTAGGGTGTGCCTTACACTTTGACGCGATTAGGCTTCGGCCTCTCGTGTGCGCCTCAAATCATGACCGTGATTCTTGGAAAGGTTCTGTCGTTGAACGACCGAGTTCGTCAAGGGACGGACCACTATATCGATGATGTATTGGTTTTTGAGTCCGTTCTCAGCTCGCACAAACTCCTGGAGCATCTGGCGAGGTACGGACTTGTGACGAAGGAACCTGAGAGCCTGGATGGAGGCCGGTTGTTGGGAATTTCTTTATGGAAAAATTCCAATGGACATCTTCGGATGTCGAGGGGGACTGCTCTTTCCGAGTTCGGTTCGGTGAATGCTGGCCTAAGAGAGGGCTGTTTTCCTTATGCGGTCGGCTAGTCGGCCATTACCCCATGGCGGGGTGGCTGCGTCGTTGTTGCAGATATTTTGTGAATGCTGGGGGGCAGCGGCTCTTGGGACGACTCGGTTGGCAGTTCTGTCAGCTTGTTGGCTGGGGAGCTGTTGGTGCGAGCTCGTCGGGAGGGGCGTTGGGGGCGTTTGGGGTGTTGATCCGCATGGTACGGTTACCGTGTGGGCTGATGCCAGCTCTCTTGGAGTCGGTGTGGCCCTTGAGGTCGATGGCCGCATTGTTGAGGATGCGTCTTGGCTCCGAAAAGTGTCAGACCACCTTCATATCAATGTGGCTGAGTTGGAGGCGGTTGCGACGGGTATTAATTTGGCGATTGCTTGTGGTTTTAAAACCTTCTTGGTCGCCAGTGATTCCCGGACGCACCCACGTCAAAGTTGCTCCAGCCGGTGTGCGTGTGCGAGTCTGCGTACGTGCATGGCTGGTCACCGCAGATGGTAACATGGCTGGTCAGTAGTAGTAGTAGTAGTAACATAGGTTTGCTAGCGCTTCATCACCGTCACCAAGAACCACGCCTAATTTATCAGCTGCCAAATATCGCTGCGTGACATAATTGTAGTGTAAACATTTATTATGGTATAGCTTTGCCAAAGAAAATCAATAGATCAATAGAAAAAATTGCTCTACGTTTCACTTTACACTTAAAAGTTACAGCCACCTTAAGCGACAGACTATATAATGAGTTAGACCAAATACGAGCACAGTTACTGCGATTCTACCGTATGTAATTGTGTATTTTTCGTGTGTCACAATGTATTGTTGAGAATGCAAATCTCTTTAGTTTCTATTATAAATTTGAAGGTAATTTGAAAAATTAACGGATTTTTTTCAATATTAAATAAATACAGGTATTCTAACAGATTCTTTATAATATGAATCAAATTAAAATATTCAAGCGGTGAAACGTTCTGTAAGATGCCTTTTACGCATATTTATGCGTAAATTCGATTAATTTTCTCTTAAAATTTTATTGAAAAATGTATATGCTTATATCCAGTATATTTAATTTTCGTTTCCCTCTCGTTTTGCTTAGTTCAGCTATCATTATTTTTATGCGAGAATTCATTTATCCAGTCGTTAAACTCGCTGCGGCTTTTAATCGCAATTTTAATGCTCATTACATTTTCCTGATCTTAACCCTTCGCTGCTAAAAACAAGAATTTAAAACGATCGGGAAATTGAACTCCTTCCATATTGCACATAAGCTCACACTCTGTATAGCCATTTCTAAATCACTACTGACAATTTTTGTGAACACATGCATAACCTAACTACATTGCGACATCTGGTAACTGATTAAAGTTAGACGATACAAAAACTTCTGGCAAAAAGCTCAACTCTGGACCAGTGCACATGACGCACCTTACACGCACATGGACGCTAAAACACAAGTACACTGAGAGGAGCAACTTTGACGTGGGTGCTTCCCGCACAGTCGTTACATGGATGGACAGCACTGTCGATGGCCGCAATCGTGTTCGCACGAAGGGTGCGGCGGAGATGCTCGTGAAGCGAAGTCTTGGGGTGATCCGTGAGACGATTGCTGAGCATGGTCTGGTCGTGTCTGTTCGCTTCGTTTCAACGATCGAGAACAAAGCCTAGCAGATGACCAGGGTACCTAAAGGCCATTATACACGTGCGGAGTTTTCAACGTCAGTTGACTACTCGTGATCACATGATGAAGCCACGCCCATGAGAGTAATTGCGTGCGCAACTGCAACCGATGCTTTTATACACGTAGTTACCACTTGCAGTCAACGCAGTCAATGTAGTGAAGGGAGCAGCTACAATATAGACCAACTATTGGTAGCTACAGACCTATTTTTCAAGGGCTGAGTACTGATGAAAGATTATTCTGAAAGTAAATGGGGCGTTAAGTACCTATGTTTCAGCAACTTCTCCACAAAGTGACTGAAAAAATTTGGAAATAATGAGAAACTCCATCTCACCAGGAGCTAGATTGGGAAGCTACGCTACCGCAAACATCTTTCAGAAAGCAGAGAAGATCGTCAACCATTTTTTTGGGTTAGTACGCGTAGTCATTTCCACAACCAAATTTTTTGTTTTCTTCAAGACCATATTTTCATTTCTGTAATTTGAATTTTAGATTTAACTGCTTTCACAGTATAATTTGGGAGACTCAAAAATTTTACAATGCGTATCATCTATAGTTTATATTTTTATATTCCAATTTAGTATTCAATAAACAAGGAGAGTATTTGTACATCGCGATTAATATCACATCATCTCCAGAGAACACCATCGTGTATACTCGACAATAATTGCCCGCACAGCACTTGCAGCCCTATCACCACCGGCAAGCTAGCACCTGCAGTCAATGGAATCAAGACTTGATCGCGACGTTTGACTACAGCTCGGTCGTGAGTAGTCAAAAAGTGGGTGGGGCGTTGAGCAAATGGGCGGCGTTTAGTGCACATGTAGTCAACTGACGTTAAAAACTCCGCACGTCTATAATGGCCATAAGAGGTGGCTTAGTTACCGTGACGCTGGTGAAGTCGTCGCAGAGGTGTCTGCTGTGCTTGCCACTGGAGAGAGTCTCGAGGATGCCATTTGGGCGGCTCATCTGCCGCATCATTTGGGCATCGATCAAACGTTTTACTTGGCTCGTCAGATCCGTAGTGATCTGTCGCGAGAGCAGGTGAAGCGTGAGCTGGCTGAATGCGAGGCCTGTCAGCGAATCGATCCCTAGCTGCGGGAGGAAAATCTCGTGGGGCGAGAAGGTCTTTCTGTGGAGGAGAGCTGGTGCCAGGTTGCGGTTGACGTAACCCATTACGGTGCCAAGCTCTACCTGTCCATGGTTGACTGTGGTCCCTCGCGGTTCACCATCTGGCGACGGTTGCTGAATGAGTCAGCAGCGAGCATTGTCGCTCATTTGCGTGAGGTCCAAATTGAGCGAGGGCCGTGTGACGAATTGTTGCTGGACAATTCGACGGAATTTCGATCAACGACTATTTAGCAGTTTGCTGATGAGTGGGAGATTTCTCTGCGATTCCGTGCCGCCAACGCCCCGAGGGGCAACGGGATCGTTGAGAGAAATCACCGGACGATCAAGAGGATCGCTGCTTGGGGAGGCATCTCTCCTGAGGAGGCCACATTTTGGTACAATGTGACACCTCGGAAGGAAACAGAGGCTGGCTCGGTCCCGTCGAGCGGTATTTTCAGGTATCACTGGCGAGTGCCGTTTGATGTCAATCTCCGGGTGATTGATGGCTTCGAGAACAACAGCTTTGCTGTTAGTGATGAAATGTGGGTGAAACCCCCACTGCCCTCATGTACAAAGCAGTGGACGTCAGGTGAGGTCACCAGCGTCGTGTCTAAGCACATAGTGTGCGTAGACGGCATGCCTGGGCATGTGCGCGACGTTAGGAAACGTCAATTTGGTGGTGAGTGGGGTAGGGTTCCTGAGAACCATGGTGGTGTTGCTGCCGCCGCGGAGCCAGAAGCAATGGTCTTCGGAAGAGGGGGCAAGTGCGGTGCAACTCCCTTTGCGTTACCAGAGGGAGTCGTAGTTGACGCCTTAAACAAGGTGCTCGTTGAGCCGGCGGTAGATCGCGAGTCGACTGATGAGTCCCCGGAAGAGGAGGGCGACGAGCGAGACGCTGTTGGCAGTGATGCGGAGGAGCAAGGGGGGGGGAGCCTGAGCCATTGAGGCGGTCACGCCGTGAGCGACGGCGTCCCACATATTTGAATGAGTACGAGTGCTAGACACTAAGCAATGTGAGTTTCGTGAGAAACTGGGGGAGATGTCATGTTGTATTGTTTGCCGCCTCAAGAGGGCGATGTAACTGTGTACGCTCCGCCACCGCGAGACGGAGATCTTGCCGCCGCTGCCGGACGGCTGCGAGACGGCTTCAGTGTGTTGCCGACAGTCGTGCAGTGAAGACGTAGATTAAGTGCCTGATTTCGAGTTGCGCCTCTGCTCATAATCGTGAGACTGTGACTGAGCTGTCTAGTTCTGCAGAGAAATTAGAGTTATTGCAGTGGGAAAGCTGCGCAGTTGTCCGAGGTGAGAGTGCCCGGCAACTGGTAGGAGTGATCTTCTGGCTCCGGGAGAGGTGACGGCTACACCTCCGAACAGTCGTACCTGCTGGCACGGCCGTCCTGATAGTAAGGACGACTGTGTGGAAGGTAAGTCCGAGTGCTGTTAGGTGCGCTACCGTCGCACTCGCGACTTTGTTTTCCAGCTAAAAACCACAATTCCCCATAAACATTTTGACATTTATTGGAACAGATCTTTATTAATGCATTCGAAGAGCCAAGTGACGCTAAAAAAATTTTCTTGTAGAGCCCTCCATCATAATTATATTAATTCGTTTTAACAAACCTAAATTAGGTGTCCCAATGTTGAACTAACAACTGGTAAATATGTTGAAGCTGCGCAGGAAACTTAATTTTGATGGTATTTCAGTGGTCAACTTTTTTTTTAATATGGCACTGAGAGGACGCTATACAGTGCACATAATGAATTTGTACTTACGTATAGTTTCAAAACAGCAAGCAAATTTACTTGAAAGGGTTCAAATTGTTCGATGTTATTTAGTATCAAATGTATTCCTAAGTTCTTTGTTATTATTCGTCAATTTAAGCAAACAATTTAACCAGATGATTTTGATAGGCGGTGATAAGCAGATTTTTTCTAATTGATGTATTCCAATGAAGTTGTTAACCATCGCTTTGTAAATCGGTTTTTCAAATGCTTTATTACTAACGTCAAAACGCTTTGGCAATTACTCCCGGTGTAGCCGGTACCAAATCAAGACACACGAGTTTGGTGATGAGGAATCATGGTAAAGTTTTCTCCCGACGAGGAGAAACCGACGATTTTTGAAGTAAAAAGTGAGCACTTTTATTCACCAGGCCAAGGCAACCATGAGTAGAAGTAGTATAGTTGAAACTGCTTAGCTATTCCCGAATTGTTCACCCAGCTTTCAAAAGCTGGCTGTATTTTAAGAATTATCCAACTTGTCTTTGTAATTTTTATTTCAATGCATTGACGTTTCTCCCGTAGTCAATCTACCACACGAGACGCAGAGATCTCCCTTGCTCACACAATGCTAGAAGAGCTAGAAGAGAAACTTGAAAAGAGAACCTGTATGAGAGTGAACAAAAATTTGTGACCTCTTGGTATTTAGATTGAACACCAGTTAATATTACAAAGCAATGCTTCAAAAGAAAGCAGAGCGACCGCGGTTAACTGAGGTTTTCAGCAAACCGTTTATAGAGAGGTTTGAACATCGCTCTCTGGAAGAGCAATTTTTGTCCAAACAACGCCAAAACAAGGTCTTCAAAGCGTAGAATACCGTTTAATAATGCTTTCTGAGATGACGTAGAAGCTTTAAAATAAATGGAGAATTTGCAATCGTTGTTAAAATGAAAATAATTCCATGACTATCTAATTAAATTAGGAAATTGTTCCTCGTAATTTTAAACCGTGATATTAGGAAGAGTCTGCATTTAATTTAGAATTATATATTGCAATTTTTTCGCTATAAACAGTGAATGAAGCTTAGGGATTATTTTCTCAATTTTTAAACTTCAAAACATAAGTTTTTTGAAACTTTTAAAGGCTACCTAACTCGATATCGTGGCCACTAGTATTTTCATATTTAATAGACTATATATATACATATATATAATATATAAAAGCTAGTCAATCATCGTTTGGTTTTAAACCGTTGACGATTCTCCTTTCATCTCTTCAGTGAAGTACAACCCACTGCTTCAATAGATGCTTCACTATACACAAATAAATGTTCTAGGACAAATAGAACCTGACAATAATGCATAAAATATTAATTTATTAATATAATGAATCTATCTCCAAGCAAATAAATGCTAATGTTAAAAATAAAGTAATTTGAAATAAAATTCATCAATTACATGCCTCATTAAGGAATTCAAATATTGCAAATACGATTTTTGATTTTTAAAAGGCATTGAAAAATAAGGGGTCTGTAAAAGTTGAACATTTCTAGATTTTGTCCAAGAATGATGATGAAAAATTTTACAAGTCTTTATTTTTTCTATGATAAAAAATATGGCATTGTTCTCTTCTCACCCGAACGTAACTTTGGTTCATGTAACTTGAAATGGCGCGGGCTAAAGGTGGGCCCTAGCAAGCTCGACTGCAGTTTTATTTTCTGACTCATCAACGATAAATTTTTCAATGGGAGAGTTTTTCATATATTAATTTCACGCAAAAATAATCATCGCATGTCTCCTAAGATTTTCCATAGCCTGCTTAGTTCCCTTCTATGGAAAATTAACACGGTTACTGCGTAGGGTGAAACTGAAGTTTAACGTTCAACTCAGATTTTAAGTCAGTTGTTGTAAGGAATGTTGAAAATCGCAAACATTTACTAGATAATGCCTTCATTTAGTTTTGGTTAAGTATTTAAATAAATTGAGTTGTTACTACTGGTCGGACAGCATCATAATGAAAATCCCTTCAGGGGCCACCGGTGGTTCACGTCGCAGTCAAAGTGTTGATGATTTACCGGAGCTAACTTAATTTCTCCCTCCAGATTCTTCCCAAATCTCACGTAATCTGGGCCCACTTGCGTGACGTCATGAAATCTAGAAGCAGGCCTGGTGATATATTAGGCAATGGATGCTCTCAGCCGTGTTCCTGACAACTTAGTATTCAATAAAAATGCAACAGTTGACACCTTAGGGCACGCCTACTGAGAGTTCTGTTAAAATTATTGTTGTTACGTCTAAGTAAGTTGTCCTTTTCCCACCCAGTCTCAAATCGATCGGTGACGATTGTCTGTGAGACTGGAAAGTGTGTTAATTAAATAATTTGAGAAGACTTTGGGCGAGACGGTAAAAAAGCCTCACAATCCAAGGACCGGCAATTTGCCCAAAAATGTTGACATGTAGGAGTCGCTATCGAAAGAAGTCTTCATCACTCTCTGCTTCCAGGCAAAACACAACCCGCGAGATTTAGAACAAAGCAGGGAAGCAGATTTGGTGTTAAAATCTCTATTCTATTAAGTTTTCTGAAAAAGTACTGCATTTAATTGAAAACGAGAGCTTTGTAGACAGTTCTGAAGTTTTGAAGTCTATTTCTGTTTTTCTGTTAACGTTTACAAGAAGAACTTTAGGTACTAAAGTTCCGTGAATCGTAGACAGCTCTATAAATAACCTTCCCTTGTCACAAAAATTACTCGAAGCCGCTCTGTATGCATTGATCACAGGGTTCTACTTCTTCGATGATGATATAGGCAATGCTAAAATTTTACAAAGAAACCATGACGGTACAAAGAAAAGTAAATGTGTTGAAACTCTCACTTTGCATTCTCACTCAGTACAAAGTTAATGAGGAGACGTTTTTCACTGTGATGAAGTGACCTCTCACATGTCAAGCCTGAATGCAACTCTTATCGTGATCTCTCAATGCAATAACTGGGCCTGGCAACGTGAGGTTTTTTTTTGTTGGTTTATCCGAGGAGTGAAGTGCGCAAGGATAACCAAGCACTAGTAGCTGAAGCACTGAAAAATAGATAGGACAGGAGGTGGTTCAAATCCCAGTAATAGTTTTGCGGAATATGTTGAAGAACTTCAAAACTTGCATTTAAAAATTTCTACGCCTTAAAAGACGTCATCTTACTCAAACTTATTTCGACAACCTAGGTACGTTTTTTTCAATTTATTCCAATATATGTGATAAATGAACCATGTAAAAAACTACTGGGATGTTTTTGAAACCTTTAAAAAATCATTCTTTCTCACATCCCACCGTGTTCGTTACCATCATTTTTTGAAATGCCAATTTTGGTACAGAAAAATTAGGTATACTAACTAAAAAGATACATTTGGCTATTTTCTACAGAGTATATTTCACTAATGAATGCTCACAAAATCAAATTTCAAACTAATATAGTGATTACGATCTCGCAGGTTTGGAAAATAACCCGTAGCTGCAAAATTTTATTCTGATGTTTAAAATTTCGTAAACATGCCTGTTATTGCTTAAATATTTCTCAATGCACTTTCAATTTTTCGCAGGATATGTCAAAATTTAATATTAAAAAAACACGTTCCTTGCGTTTCCACGGCTGTTACAGTTGGTTTGGTTAGGTTGTAAGTAGCAGAACAGGGAAATCGATTTTCCAGCTTGAATAAATTTTAATTCTTCCTAATGGATATGAAAAATACAACTGCACGATAACATTTCACTTCGTATGATAATTATTTTAAAAAATGTCGTGAAACAGATAAAATTTCGAGCATTTATACCGGCACGTAAATGGGCAAATTACCTCTTGGTACCCATGCGGCCCAATACGCGGGGAATGAGTTAACGCCGAAAAAGACAGGTGACGTGGGACTACGAGTAGCGTTGTTCGTTAACTGAGGCATAAATGAGGAACATCTTTTCATTGTACGTATTCGTGACATATAATATACCACTTCATTCGAGATCTTGGTTCAAATTTGTAATGCCTACTGAAAAAATAACATACCAGAACGTTGTCGGGCGGCTGTTCCGCCTTCCTGAAGCACTTCCAGCCCACAGCAGCTTCCAGGTCTTGGAATCCATCCATGACTTCACATGCCTTCGAGTGTTCTGTTGGAGCGATCAATCCATTTTTTACTTCTTCATCTTATTTTACTTGATCGTAACTAGCAGTAGCACTTTTTAAAAGGAAGCTTAGAGTAACATATGAAGAGTTCTGACAAGTTGTATCATTAAAATAACGAAATAGAGAATAAGTTCCTAGATTCTTATCATTCCCATTTGGTTTTCCAATTAGGGAGAAAGAAAAGTTAAAGTGCCCGCTCAGTCTCGTTCTACACATATCAACCAAATGCATGAGAATGCAGCAGGCAGAGTAACATTATGCAGACCTAGTCTACTTCTTAAAACATTGGTTGGTTAGACTTCATCGCCAAGGTGTGCGTTTGAGAAGGTCTAACCATGGGAAGAGATTTAACTAGAACGTGGGTTCTTAATTGGTTTTTAATTGGTTTTTAATTGGTTTTTATTCCAAGAGAAACATATTTGCTTCCTCACTTTCGACTTAATGAGGTCACGCTTGACAACAACGATAGACCTAACTAATTATTCATGAGGAGTTCTTGAGGAGACTTTGTGTTTCGTGACTACGAAGTTTCATTGTTCTTTCTGGACTGCTTTCAGATTTCTAACTCATTCTTTGAACTTCGAATTTGCCTTCAAACTTGCCTTGAGAGAGCCTTTATGCTCACACAAGTGTTACAGAAACAATTTTATCAACGTAACGGGGAGATAAAACCTCAGTGCTCTTGAAGAGCAAGTGGCTGTGTCTAAATTATTACGTGAATTGAACATTGTCCGACGCATGATTTGTGTTCCACTCTGTACGATGGCCCATTGTTAGGAATTTGACTGAGAATTCAAGTTTCCAACAAGTGAGTTTGTAGTTTCGAGTGTCTCCATCTACTCTCCGGTTTTGAAGATCTTGCAGGGGTTTCTTAGAAAGCATTCTTCCTATGTGAGGATGGTAGGTTCCAGCATAGAATCCCACCTCTCCAACGTCTTCGCCTTCAGTCTCACCTAATGGTCATGATGTTTTTGAAATATTTTTGCTAGCGACGGTCTTCTAAAATTTTTCCTACGTATTGTGTTGTCATTAGAATTCACTCATTTAATTCAAATTCAATTATCCTATCTTAGGAGCATCTTGTATCAAAATCATTACATGTTACTCTTACTTCATAAATTAAAATAAATACCTGAATTAAGGACAGATTGCTTCCTCAAAGAAAGCTTTTCTATTTGAAGTGCTCCCTCAAACGAAGTTTTTCCTATTTGAAGTGCTTCCGAGTATCCAGGCCTATAAACATGGGATTGTTGCAAGTGCTTTCCTACGTCTATTTTTCTTAAAAGTTTCATTGATGTAAAATTTCGTAGTTTCAAAGCGAAATAATTCATGATGCTAATTCTCTTGATACGTAGTTATTTTGGAATTGATGATATTTCTTCTGATTATGTCTGAAATACTGAAACTTTTTTAGGAACAGTGAGGACTTATGTTATTACCCTAATTTTAACTCGCCCTGTATCCCCGCTTCTACCGGAGTACTTATGCTTTTCAACCTTTTGTTCGAGAACCGTCAGGAAGTAGCCATGGCGGAGAGGGGGGTGAATGCAGTAACATACCAGGTCGTATCAAAAGTCTGTCCGTTCTCATGTTGTAACAAGTTTAAACTCGTATTACAGAAAAATGTGTAAATTTGTGAGCTATTCCGCGATGCAAGCAGTACATTGTGGTCTTCCGTACACTATGCAGTGAAATACATGTGAACATTTAGCCATTTTTGGCCTTCAGCCCTTCAATTAATATTGAACCATCAACTGAACCAATAAGACTCATAATGCCGTTTCGGTTTCACAAAGGTTGTAACGCATCAACAGCTGACAAAAATATTAACCCTAGAATGGCGACCCTCGTGGGTGAATTCCATTATCCCCAAATTCACAAGGAGAAAATCACCCCAGGTTAACTAACGTTCAAGGGTTAGAAAACTGTATGGTCCATAAACAGTTACTGAACGTAGATGCAGAAAATAATTCCTAAAGTTTCGAAGTGGTGATTACTGCCTAAAAGAAAACCTTCGAAAAGGTCGACCTTTTGAGTTTGACGCAGCCGTATTGGAGGAAAATCTTGCAGCTAATCCTGCGTATGTACAAGGCCATTGAGCTCTGAATTTATTGTGAGCGCAATGACAATTCAATGTCACTAAATGAATTAGAAAACAAACCCAAAGTGGAAAGTGGGTTCCTTATGGCCTCTCCGCTACTAATCGTCGGTAGCGCGTGAATGTATGCGCATTTATGCATTCCCGCCAATTGCAATCCCCTTTATTAGATAGGGTTATTACCGGAAGCGCAAAAGGAATTATGTACAGCTATGTTAAACGTCAACATCAAAAGCTAAGTCAAGATACAAGACCACAATCACAACCAAATACAGGGCTCCATTCGAGAAAACCTTTGCTCTGTATTTGGTGGGATATACATGAAAGAGGAATCTTTCATTACAAACTTCTCCACAACATCAAGCAATCGCGGCGGAACTGTTCTTTCAGTGGCTCTAAAGACTAAACACTGCTGTAGAAACAAAGCGCTTAGCTTTAATGAATTGAAAAGACGTCAGTCTTCAGCAAAACAATGTGCGGCCACAAACAACGCGATCGACTCAGGACCAAATTCAGACTCTGAAATAGGAAACATTATTATATCCACCCTATTCGCCAGATATTGCTCCTTCAGAATTTCATCTCTTTGGGAATACGGACACTCATTTCTGGAAAAAACACGGGCAATACAGACGCAAAATTGAATTAGTTGTCTTCATTGATTTAAAAAAATGTAAATTGATATAAGAAAGACAGGAAAAAATGATTAAGAGGTGAAAAGAAGTCGCGAATAATGACGGTTAATTTGTTCTTGAATAAATAAATGGTGTTTGATATCATTTTAATTTACTACATACATGTAGTAATATCATACATGTTAAAAACCGACTAGACTTAAGGTATGACTAAATTGTTATTGCTGATGAAATAATTTCTTTCATATTTACATACCTTTCCTAACATTACCCGTGGTGTGTATATTTATTTGGTGTCCGCTTCTTCCTTTTCTATGTGACGTTCATAAAGATACTTAATGATCCTATCTATGACACGAGCTTCATCAACTTCGCAATTTTCGGTAAATTAATCTATCAGACTCGAAGTCGGAATGTAAATCACGTGTATTGTTAGGTTAGGTTGTGTAAGCTTAGGGTAGTTTTTGTTATGTCACGTTGTGCTATGTTTGGTTATGTTATGTTAGATTAGTTTAGACAGTGTTAATTAAGTTCGATAGAGTGCCAGCAGTTGAGATTTACGAAACAACAGCTTCCATTGTGTTGGATATATTTGTTAGTTGGAATGGATGACACGTGTTCAGTTACGTTGAATTAGATTTAATAAAAATTAAAGTTAAGAAATAAAAATAACACTAGAAAATTATAAAAAATTAATAAAAAGCAAATTGTGAAACAAAAATTTAAAAAATCAACAATTAAGAAATAACAAAATAAAAAATCTAATTTAAACTAAAAATGTATTACAAAATCAATCAATTTTTTATTTAATAACAAACGTGTTTTTAATACAGATTGGTCAAATATATTGAGGCAAATAAAAATTTGAATGAAATAATCTTACATAAAATGAATTAAATAGGCACAAAACGAGACCACGTTACCATACAAAAATAAATAGGAATTATTCAATAGAAATTATCTCATTAGAGACTGGTGGTAGCTTACTAAGTAGTACAATGAAAATGAATGAACGTTCGCATGATTAATGGAAGAAAATACAACATGATTGAAATGATGAGGACATGGAAAGGTCTCATCCGCCCTTGAAAATCAATAATAATTATTTTGATCACAACAAAATGATATCAAGCGCTGAAAAAACATATATTAAGTGACGCACAGCTGTGAGATTAGTATCTTCAACCTTTAGTATATAACAATATATATTAATTTTGAACGAAACATGTTACGCGAAAGACTATTCCCTATATATACCAATTTTAGGTTGTACGACCCAACAGTCCGAGAACAAAATATTACTTTAAAATACCGCATGTAGCCCCTTCAATTTGAGCTGAACCAACTGAAGGCTAGAATCGCGGCCATCCGGCAGGAAATTAACCAATCAATTGACTCAATTAAGACTACAGAGGCAATATCGACCTTCAAACAGATATACAGGGTGGGGCTGAAGGTATGAACCGGTTATAAAGGAATGTGAAAGGAGAACCATTCAACTTGCAGTATTTATTTATATATTGTTTAATGCAGTACAAAATCTAGTTTTTTATCTTAAGTTTTAAAGATGATATCCCGTAGGTGCTGGCCGTCAGCCGCGATGCACTCCTGAAGACGAGTTCTGAAGTTTTGAACCGCTCTTCTGCACATTTCGATTGGTATTGCCGCAAGTTCCTCTCTGATTCTGTCTTTAAGTTCTTCCACGGTATGTGGACGATGTTTAAAAACCTCTTCCTTTATGTACCCCCACCGGAAAAAGTCACAAATGCTCAAATCTGGTGAGCGCGCAGGCCACTCCACGTCACCCCTCACCCACGGCGATTTTCGAAAAACGTAACAACAGCAAACCCGCGATGCTCTCCCGTCCATACCATGGCTGCTACTGAAAACTAGACTCTCACGCAGCAACAACGAAACCCCTCCCGTTTCTCCACCTCCCCCACAGGCCGAGCGGCAGCCCATCGAAACTCGTTCATACCTTTAGCCCCCCCCCCCCCCGTTATTAAAGGCAAACTAGAAAATCTTTGCGAGCAGTTCACAACAGTTCACAACAGCACGGATCACTAATAAGCTTAATAACCTATTTACAAACGCAGTCATTCTCCCGCAAAAAAAAACTCAGTCGTACATTAATCTATTTGACACCAAGCTCTCCTCCGAACAAATGGAAGTATTATCCTTAAGCTGTAAGTTCAGTTACAAGCCAAATTTTACCCTGTTTAAAACGCAAGTTGAACTGGAAATTTTATGCGTAGGGTGATGTGTTCACGACCCGGACAGTAAAGTGTATAATATTCATAAAAAAAATATTGAGCTACAGGAGAGATTTTGTGCTTAAAAGAAAGCTTGACTAATTCCCCATCTTATGCAATGAGTTTCATATCTGTAGATATCATAGTATTGGTTTTTCAGCCGTTTTTAAAATCCAGAATTCTCTGTCCGGGCCGAGACCGCGTGTTCACGACCCAGACGGGGGTGTGGTCTCAACCCGAACGGATGTTTTGGTCCACCAAAAACACACTTAAACCAATGTTTTATATTTTTTCTTACTAAGAACATCCAGAACATGACACTGCAAGGTGGAATAAAACAATTGGTGGCAAAATATCAATGGATCGGACATCACGTGCACACTGTCCGAGTCGAGACCACGCACATCATTTTTTTAAAAATTCGTAAAAAATATATACAATTGGCCTAGGTTAAATATTCCAATTTGGAGAAGTAAACACTAATGGGGGGCACATATTAATGCTAAAAATAATTCACTTCCATCAATAAAACACTTCGAAAAATCACTCGATATTTAGCCGTGGCAAACACCCATTTCCAGCCTTTTCCATGGCTTTATCTCACATATGGTACATTATGGTTATAAGAACTATGCAATCATTCACTTTCTAATGGGTTTTTCCAGTACACTTAATTTGCATGAATTGTCAAAAATTGTCCAAGTCGAGGACACGGCATAATTTTGTTTAGCGGGCACCCCAAACGAGTCCATTGTTGTTTAGGCACCCCGTATTATCACTGATTTTATGCCAATATGACTATATTACATAACAAAACTCATCACAAGTTGATCACGCCTTATTCGTGGTCATGGCACAATATATCCTGATGCCGAAAATTAAGATCGCGACCTCTTAAAATCGAAATTCTTACCTTGCTTACAAGCGGAGCGTCCGCGGGGAGGATTGCAAATGGCGTCTAGTTAGGACCGCCCTCCCTCATACGTCATCCTAGGCTCGATCGTTCATTGGTTAATCAAGACTGTCCGGGTCGAGACCTTGTCCGGGTCGTGACCACACGACCCTATCCCTTCTTAACCCATTCCCTCAGAGATCAAAAAAGCTTCTGGATTTTTGTAAAATTGAAATCGTGTTGTCATTAGAATGTATTTAAAATTATTATTGAGAAAAAACAAATCTTTTCCTTTTGTTAAGTGAGGTGTAAGCTGGTATCATATGATACCACTTGGATGATGCGGGTACAAAATAGGAACTAGTCGATTTTTTATCCATTATGAAATCAAAAAACCGTTTTATTAATATTTCGTATCAAATTATTCTAAACATTTTATTCAACATGAACAACATATAGGAAAATGATATCAATGCGTATGATACGTAAGGAAGCAATGAACGCATAAACCAACGCCGCATTTGCAGCATTGTGTTCGAACTTGCAGGACGATGTACAGGAGAGACGGGTGGCTCACTCGTCTCTCATGCACATCATCGTCTTTCATCATTGAAGAATGGGGGGGAGGGGAGGGGAGGGGGAGGTGGTAGTTTATCATGTTACAACACCCTCTTGGCTCTTTATTCACGGCGCGACGTTGCTATGTCATCTTCTACGTCTATTTAGTATTATATAATGATTTCAAGGATCCTAGCTGACCCAACAAATAATAACGAAGAAAAATTGTTATTGTTTATGTTTACCTGTTTTGCCTTCTTTTGGAGGATCGGAATGTGGGGTTTCAAAATGCATCTCCTATTACAGTTTTAAGCTACAGTGATGATTTTGGTATCATTGGATGTGAAAAAGCGTGGAGAATAAAGGATACGAAAATTGAATTTCGACATTTGTTGCAAACAAAAGTTGTGACGTCACAAATGAAAATTTTCCCCCCCAAAAAAATGAAACGTCGAATTTTTTTTTATTTGTATTATGACTTGAGAGATTTTTTTTAGTATCCCGTAATGTCCACGATATTCCGCATCTAATGAAATGATATCAAAATCATCACTGTAGCTTGAAAACCGTAGGTGAGGATGCATTTTGAAACCCCCCTCAAATTCCGTTTTCTACGAATATATCGTTTTCTTTGAAGAAAATTGCATATTTTTATTGAAGACAAACGATTTTAAATTTCATTTCCTATCCGTATACCAAATTTCATTGCTCTAGGTTCAATAATAAAAAAAGGTCCATAAGAGGGACGCTGTCCTTAACTTGTTATTCAAGTTGCTTCCCAAGCAAAATTTACCTTCCCAGTGACATTTGAAACAGGAAAGAAAAGAACGACCAGCCCATTTAACATTGAAAAAAAAATTGAAGCGATAACTGGGACAAGCCTAAAAGGATCTTAAGCACAGGCCGTGAGATGATGGTGGTGGAGATGCGAAGCGCAGTGGAGTCGCAGAGCATTGCTGAATTGACTTGCGTGGAGAGCGTACCTTGCCAGGCGGCAGAAAACGAACGAATCAACCCTTCAGTGGGTTTGATATACATCAGTGGCTTTGACATCGCCGATACCGAGGACTTCCAGTCTGGCACCTCAAGAACATTACACTGTGGAGGAAGTCATCAAAGCGACCTTCATTAAAACTAGACCCCCAAAATTCAAGCTTTTTCTAACATTCAGACGGCAAAGCATCTACATAGCAGGAGAAAGACAGGACACCAAGGTCTACACATTCAATAGTGCGCCGACGATGTTTTTCAATTGTTAGGAATGTGGAGGCGCTCGAGGCTGCAGCACCTCAATTGTAAGCAGGAAGTGTGCTGAGGTGGATCACTTTGCTCCGAACTGCAGCTCTGATCAACTGAATTACTCGTCATCTTGGAAGAAAATCTTGACTTAGCAGTTCAGAAGCCCTCATTTCTGAGTACGAGTATGATTCAACCTTTTCGAGTCAGCTTTCACGAACTTGATTTAGATAGGTAAAAATACATGCTTCTGCTCCATTACCCATATGGAAACACATTAAGCAAAAAATAATTTATTTTATATATATTAAAAAAATTATAGCATTTTAGAGCATTGGCACACTGGTGTCCCAACTGACATGTTAGTTTATGTGTAATCGGATGATTATGTCCCGGTAGACAGTCACGAACAATAGGGTTCAAACAATCTTTAATGTTTTATTTCTTTATAGTATTATACGAATAATTTAACTCCAGGAAAAAATTAAAAAATCTGTCAAAAACTTGAAAAAATTGCATCATCACCAGAAGCGGGTAAACTGGTTGCTATTGCTTTTTGACATTGTTCAATAGACAATAGAAAAGTGGTGCAAATAATTGCTAAGTCTATAACTGTCTGTTTTGACATAATAGATGACGTTTCTAGGACATATATAGCCCTCTAGACTTTTAAATATCTGGAGAAATTTAAAATGATAGGATTTAAATATACCGAAAAAACAAAGTTCTTGATGGAAATAATTTCAGAAAATACAGCCGCACAGCATGCACTCAAATGTCGTGACACTGATCATTGCTGAGCCGTTTCATTTCTCGTTCATTCCCAATTGAAAATGAAGGACGTATCGCCGGTATATTAAGGACGTGAGGGTCGATTATGCACGATTTATAGGCTAGCCGGCCTGCTCTGCTTTAACACTGCCTCTACGCGCCCCAAACCAAGCGCGGTCGAGCTCGGACGTAAAATTCATAGTTGGCCTTGGATGATTCGAAGGCGCAAAATTTTCAGTTGATTAACGGCCGTAACATTTGAAAGCGGCATGACTCGATCTGTCAGTTAATGACAGCGTGTCATCGTGAGCGTACTGGCGATTACTGCCTCTGCAAAGGTCGCGTTTGGTGTTTCGACTGTGTTCTTCACAATCATTGCGTTAGGCAAATTGTGACGTAGTACAGCATCAGATTCCCAAAACATGTTTATTGATATTATATTGATTGTTTTCTGGGATGTTGTGGCGATCAACCGTTATGCTCATCCTCAGATTTTTCTCGTCACTCTCGAGCTCAAGCTGCGTTCAATTTTTTAAACATAGTTATGTGAAGTGTTGTTCGTCCAACTGTTTTGAAACTAGAACAGTGGTATTCATATCAGATTACTCTGGGTAGATTACTGAGCAAGTTTACAGAACAGTTCACATTCACTTGATTCATTTGCAAGTTTTTCACAGAGTGGCAAAGACTGTTTTTCAAATGTGTATTGATGTCACAATAAGTTACTCATTTTCACGATATTAATAAGTGCAAATGCTGACATTGAACAATAAATTAAACCAATATGCTTTTCACAGTGCTTTGTATCAGTGTAACAAGAATAGAGGAAAACGCTGGTGATAAACCAAAACTGTGAGTTAAAATGAAAAATCGATTGCTGTAAATATGTATCATGGCCAAAAAATAGCACAACGTTGTATGACTCTTGCACTTTTGGAACTTAGCACTCCTACAGGGTCTGAGAGATGTGCATTTGGGTCATTTATATTGTAATTATTGTTTTGCCTTCTCATGATGAACATTTTTCATTCATTTTCTTACTGTCCATGTCAGCTCGTCTTTCTGTCATCAACTATTCTCTTGTTTAATTTGTTTTTCAAGATTTGTAATTCTGTGCATTGAGTCCTGCGCAACAGTGCACCCGAAAGTGCATAAAGCTCATCTATCACTTGAGGGTATTGTTTATTGCAAATACTTTTTTGGTAGATAATTGCGCTTGCTAATTGTGCTCTAGTTTTTTCTCTAAAACCGCATTAGTAATGCAAGGAAATTCTTTTGTGCTATTCTCTGCCATCATTTTCCATTTGGTTCTCTAATGAAATATTTTAAATATTATTTTTCAGTGTTTGAATTTGTTATCAAAGATGCTGTTCAGCATCCAGCCAAACTACAAGCACATTCAGTCGATTTTAATTAAGTGCCTACCTATGCATTGTATGAATAATGCATTTCATTTGCAAAAAAAGTTTCGGTGCTGGTTCATTGGTGACCCAGCTGAGGAAGGGGTATTGAAAACTTACATTGTAACTTTAATTTCATTCGTTATTTTCTTTAATGATATTCAAAATGTTATGGAGAATTCTGACATTCCCCATTGCCCTGAGAGATACTTAGCAGTTAAAACTTTAGTACCTTTGCAGCTTGGCTCGTGCCAGGTGAGGTGGGAGCTGCTTTACGGAGAGTCAAAAAAGCTTCATTTTTTTCCTATTGATACTTTGGGGTGATCCCTTTTGTTTGCAGTGGTACCCGTTTGGTATCTCTTGCTTTTTTGTTCCTTTATTTGAGTTGCGACTTCCTAGCTATGGTGGTGACCTTTAGTCGCGATCTCTGCGGTTATCAATCCCGAGAGTAAAGGCGTTCCGCAGTCGTGGGTGCCGGCGCTCGGTGTTCAGCCGTGGCACGTCCTCAAGCGCGTGTCCCGGTGGATCGCTTCTTCACCTATTCTCTCTATTTCCTAAAGCCATCTTTGCTTCTATTTCTTATGAATTAATCACCTTTGTCCTATTGCTCTGATAGATAACCTTGCCTTTGTTAATTGTATGACTGTGAGTGTGAGTGATCTTGTTAAGCTACCTTAAATTTCTTGAATTATTAAATCCTTAAACCTTAATATCTTCGCTATCTTAATACTATGATATCTTTAATTCTATAACCTAAATCTATTTCGAGCTTGCTTGGAATGGGCCCTTAACCTTTTTCCTTAACTTAATTATCCTACCTGGAGCCTAACTGAAAGACGGCTTACCAGCTGTCTAATTCTCCGAGTAGTACTATTGACTCTTAAACTTAATTCTATTTCCTAACTTTGCTCTTAGTTTGAGCCTTTTTCTTCACGTTTACCATCTTTCTAACTCTACGAGTGGCTTCCACACTGAGGCATAATTAAACTCAGGTTAGCATATGAAATAGTCCTGCTATAATGTTCCAGTTTGCTGCAAAATCTTATGAATAACTTCTTACTCCATTGACTTCTTCATTGCATTAATTCATTTGTTTCATTTTTCTAGTATCTGCGTCTTCGGGCTCCAAAAGCCCAGCTTGAGGCTGCTCTACCGGGAACGTTGCGGGACAGCTGGTTTTAATTCTGCGCTGCGATCTCAGAGGAGGCTGTCATTTCAGTTGTGCGGTGCTGGCTACCCTGGCTGTTGATCGGCCTACTGAGCTGCGTTAAACTACTGGGGATTATCGGGGCCGTGCGGCTTGAATTTTGCCTGCTGGGCGAACGGCCAGTCCTCTGGAGGGCCACGCCGCAAGCTGATTAGGATCGCCGCTGAAGAATTGCAAGGTTTCGCGCCTTCGATTCTCCACACAAAGATATACTGAGTTTAATTTTTCTTTTTGCAGCTTCGTTGGCGTGAGAGCTGAATTAAGGCAAATTGTCATACTAATCATTTATTACTTTTACATTTATAGGGTGTATTTTGAGCCTTCGTTGACTTCAGCTGGATTTATATCGTGCATTTTGTCAGTAACTTCCCAGTTCCAGGAAAATGGAGGCTTCTCTAGCTCAGAAGCGCGGTGTGGTTAAGCGTTAAATAACCATAGCGCTGAAGCGGGCTCGAGAGGTTGCTGATGTCGGGTTGCCAGCCGAGAAGGAAGCGCTGCGAGATCTGGTGAAGCGCGACCTCCACAAGGTAAGCTCGATTGATGAAGAAATTATAGAAAAGTTGCTCGAGAAAAAAGGGTCTGAAGAAGAGTTGAATGCCGAGATAGATCGGCAGATGAGTTACGCTGTTGAGGTAGAGTTAGCCTTGGGTTATTTGTCGGAGAGTGGTGAACGTCCTAAATCTGAGAGGGTTAATACAGATTTTCTTGCTATGAAGGATGTTAAATTGCCTCCGTTGAAAATAGACATCTTTAAAGGCGATACTGATGATTCACTTAAGTACCACAGTTTCTTGACGCAATTTGAGAACGCCATTGGTGGTCGTAAAGGTTTGTCGAACTCTGCCAAACTGACTTATTTAAAGAGCTTAGTTTCCGGGTATGCCAGTAAGTTAATTGAACACTTGACTATTAATGATGTAAATTACGAAGTGGCGTTGGGGTTACTCGAGGCTGAGTTTTTGGATAAGAAATCTATTGTTGGCAAGTTAAGCGTAAAGCTGTTCGGGTTGAAATGTGGCGTAGATAAGCTCTTTTCGGAAACTAGGTTGTACATAAGTGAGGTGAGAGGCATAATTTCTGACCTCGGTAATTACGGCTGTGATGTTCTTAACTGTGATGCGGGTGGTGTCCTCGTTGGTCATTTGGTATTCTCTAAACTACCCATGTTGTTCAAGCAGGAACTAGCCCGGAAGTTAGGCAATAATTGGCCGTCTCTTACAGATATTTTTGAGAATTACCATGACGTAATGAAGACCCTAAATTTAAGGACATTTCCAGAAGAAAGTAAAGCTGGGGTCAAGTTTCCTCCTTATGCAGTGAAGCATGTAACTACTGCTAAGCCTGAAGAAGCGCCGCTATTTGCAAACATTGCAGTGGCTTCAGCGGAACATAGAGCCTGTAAGTTCTGTGCTAGTCATTCTCACAGCATGGTAAATTGTACGGTGTACCCTAACTACGAGAGTAGGGTTGAGGGTTGCAGAGAACTTAAGATGTGCGAGAGGTGTACTAGTCTCAAGCACGATGCAAACTCTTGCTCAGCCAAATTGGACTACGAGTGTAGGCACTGCAAACGTAAGACTCATATTGCCGCCCTGTGTGAGAATTATAAACCTCGTAACGTATCTTCTAACTTTTGTTTTAATTCCGCAGCTGAAGTGGCGTCTGCTTACCTGTTACCCACCGTTACGTTGCCCATTAGTCGGGGGAACTGTGTTACTTCGGCTAGAATGCTGATCGACACCGGGTCTCAACGATCGTACATCGCTTCTAGTGTGGTGGATAAGCTCGGCATTTCTGTGGGGCTGAAACATACCAGGTATGCGGTGAACTCCTTCTTGCAGAAAGGCTTTAGAGACTTCGCTGAGGTGAGCCTGTCATTGGGGTTGTTGAACGGGTCCAAGCCGCTGCAGGTACCGATATTGGTAGATTCAGCTCTTGATAAAAAATTTGAAGTGCATTCCTTGGCTAAAGCGGTGACCAATATTAAGTGTTATGGCACTTTGGCAGATAGCTCCTTTGCGGAGCCGCTGGTTTCAGAGGAGATCAAGCTTGACGGAATCATAGGTGTGGATATCATTCAGTGTCTAAACGACTTCAAGATTGTGTCCTGTATGAAGGGAGCAGCCTTTTTGTGGTCAAATAAATTGATTCCCTTTTGGAACATTGAACATTTCTTGTCCCGTGGTCAGGCCGTGCAGATGCACGAAGAGTTACGAAACCGCAAGCTAAATTGCGAGGCGGCTGTTAATTTCGTGCTTGAGCCGAAACAATGTTACCCAGATCCAATGAACGCCGCTTTGGCAAATAGCAGTGTTGAAGGGAATATTGAGAAGTTGTATGGCTTAGAAACTATTGGTGTTAATGAAGAGCAATCAACCATGTTGGATGAGAAGGTTTTAAGTGAATTCGATTCTGGCATCGAACTGAAAGACGGGCAGTACCACGTGAAGCTCCTCTGGAAGGAAAATATCAGTAGCGTCGGTAGTAATTTTTCAGTAGCGAGAGCCGTGCTTAACAGAGTGGTGGAAAGATTAACTGAACGAGGATTGTATGATGCCTATGATGGGGTTTTAAATCAGCAGCTGCAGGAGGGCATTATTGAGGAGATACCGTTATACTCCAGTGAACGCAGAATTTATCTTCCTCATCGTGAAGTAGTGAAAGAAGAGCCTACTTGTACCACGAAAGTTAGACCCGTGTTAAATTGTAGTGTAAGGACCGGAAAAGCTCCGTCATTAAATGAAGCCGCTTATGCGGGTGTCGACCTAACTAACAATTTGTTTCATTTATTGATTGCTCTTAGGCAGGACGACCACTTGGTGCTGGCTGACATTCAAAAGGCTTTCTTGCAGGTGAAGCTAACTCGTGACGACGACAGAAATAAATTCTGTATCTTGTGGATGCGCGAGGGAGAATTGCGTGTTTTCAGGTACACTACGTTGGTGTTTGGATTTGTTGCTAGCTTGTTTGTGTTGTCTTGCGTCATTCAAAAACACGTTGAAAACTATCCGCAGGATCTGTGTAGTGAAATTTTGCTGAAGCGCATGTACGTTGATAATTTATATATCACAGGTTCTGATGCAGAGAAGTTGGAAAGCCTGTACAGGAATGCATATTCCCGTATGTCTGATGCTGGTTTCAACTTGCGGTCGTGGACATCTAACAACGAAAAGCTAAATGAAGTTTTTTCTGCCGATGGAGTGAGTGTGAACCATGCTGAACCGTACGAAAAAGTTCTGGGCTATCGCTATGACAAAATGTCAGACGAGTTTAGCGTGGACTTCGCATGTAAACGTGACAACCAACCGGTAACGAAAAGAAGGGTGCTGGCTAAGTTAGCGCAGTGCTTTGACCCTCTTGGGTTGGTTGCACCAGTCACGATTAGAGGAAAGGGTTTGTTAAGAGAGGTGTGGAAATTGAATCTAGAGTGGGACGATGTGCTGCCGTATGAACTGTTGAGAGTTTGGGAAAAATTGCGTGAGGATTTGGACCAGCTGAGCAATCTTGGCTTCGAGAGGAAAACCTTTTATTCTAATGATGAAGTTGACCTTATTTTTTTTACAGATGCTTCTAAATCAAACTATGGATTTTGTTGTTATATTTCCTCTAAGAGATTGAAACCTTCGCTCTTGTTTTGTAAAAATAAGATAGCCCCGTTAAAAAGTAAAACTTTGCCCACCTTAGAGCTATTGGCAATATTTTTGGCGCTTAAGTGTGCCGGTAACATTATTGCTGCATTAGAAACAGTTAAAGTGAAAAATTTGATAATTGCCAGCGATGCGCAAGTTGCGCTTTCGTGGGTGTTGAATGGAGAGGTGAAAACGCGCAATGTATTCGCCAGTAACAGGGTGAAAGACATTAACATGCTTTGTGCAGAATTAACTAATAAAACTAAAATTCCCTGTTCTTTCAGATATGTACCGTCTGAGTCCAACCCGGCGGATATGATTACCCGGGGCTTAACCATGGAAGAATTTCTAACCAAACTAGAGTTTTGGCGCTATGGCCCTAAATTTTTGCGCTCAATTGACAGCTGGCCATCGGATGCGTTGACATGCGTATCATTGTCCAACCAAAAATTATTGTTATGTGCATCCCAAGTAGAGCCTGCTCCTGTCTTAGAGGCAGTATTTCCTGCTGATAAGTATTCTATTTTGAGCAAGCTTCTTGGCGTTACTGCCACTTTATTTAAAGTAAAGAACTGGCTGAAGAGTGTCAATCGCTCGCGGCTAGATTGCCTTAAC
Source organism: Morinoia aosen (assembly GCA_030386875.1). Taxonomy (NCBI): domain Eukaryota; kingdom Metazoa; phylum Arthropoda; class Malacostraca; order Amphipoda; family Talitridae; genus Morinoia; species Morinoia aosen. The sequence continues at coordinate 36,759,377 of CM059565.1, read as the reverse complement.
AATGCACGAATTTATTGGTTGAAAAATCAGCAAAAAGTAAGCTTTTTTGAAGAGTACGAATTTCTTTCCCGGCCGCAGGACGCCGTTGCAAAGAACGTGCCGGCGTTGGTGCTAAACTTGAACTTGTTTATCGATGGTGACGGTTTGATTCGATCCCGTGGTAGACTAAATAAATGTAACTATATTAGCTACGGTGTGGCTAATCCCATTCTTTTGTCCCGCAGCGCATTTCTTACTAAATTAACAATAAAAGACTGTCACCTAAAATGCTCCCATCTAGGAGTTGGGTCCACTTTGAATACCTTGCGCAATTGTGGCTATTGGCTACCTAACGCCCGGCCTATAATTCGAGCTGCATTGCAAGAGTGTGTAGTTTGTCAAAAAATTAATGCGGTGCCTTACAAATACCCTAAGGTAACTGATCTACCCGGGGATCGGGTAAATTTTGTGCGGCCTTTCACTCACGTGGGAGTGGACTTCACTGGTCACTACAATGCAAAATTAGGAGATCAAACTGTTAAAATGTACATCTTGATCTTTACTTGCATGGCAGTTCGGGCTGTGCATCTAGAATTAATTCCGGACATGTCCACTGCGTCATTTCTAGCGGCATTCGTTAGGTTTACCAACAGATTTGGTATTCCGCAGGCAGTGTACAGCGATAATGCTCCTTCATTTTTGCAGGCTGCGGTATACCTTGGGAAGTCGCTTGCTGACGACTATGTTTCTGAGTACCTGTCACGTAATAACATAAAGCATGTCCGCATTCCCTTATATTCCGCTTGGGTTGGCGCTTGCTGGGAGCGGATGTTGGGGGTCGTTAAACGATGCCTTTACAAAGTTGTGAGTAAAGCCAAAATGGAATATTTCAACTTTTTAACTATAATTTCTGATATGCAAGTGGCTGTTAATTCTAGGCCCCTGACTTACCGAGATACTTCGGATGTGGCATGCGAAGTAATTACCCCGAATTCTTTTATAAAATTAGCGCCTGCAGGAAATTTAATGTATCAAAGTTCTGCTGGAGAAGAAATGCTTCGGCCTTCCCGGACGATTCTCCTGAAAACCTTAGATGTACGTAACGAAATGATTGATAAATTTAAAGACCTATTTTTTGCAGATTACCTACTTTCCCTGAGAGAGCGAAGCGCAGATTGCATCCAGCCAGCGTGGAAGGACCGCATCAGAATCGGTGATGTCGTGCTCATATTTTCGCCGGTGAAGCCGCGAGCACTCTTGGCTTTGGGTAAAGTAATTAAATTGTATTCGGGTGCAGATGGCTGCACTCGTTCAGCTCAAGTACTTCGTGCAGATCGTACAGTAGGAGATTATGCCGTCTCCTTGCTATATCCTTTAGAGTTGCATACTAGTTATGTCCGAACGCATCAATCCCACGTAAATGATCAAATTTCTAATGAAAATGAATCTACAAGTTCATCAGGTCCAGTCCGGCCTTACCGGGCGGCCGCTGCTGCTTGTAGGCAGCGATTGAAAGCCTAAATACACATTAATGTGCATTTTTTCTTAGTCCCCGGAGGTATGGAGAATTCTGACATTCCCCATTGCCCTGAGAGATACTTAGCAGTTAAAACTTTAGTACCTTCGCAGCTTGGCTCGTGCCAGGTGAGGTGGGAGCTGCTTTACGGAGAGTCAAAAAAGCTTCATTTCTTTCCTATTGATACTTTGGGGTGATCCCTTTTGTTTGCAGTGGTACCGTTTGGTATCTCTTGCTTTTTTGTTCCTTTATTTAAGTTGCAACTTCCTAGCTATGGTGGTGACCTTTAGTCGCGATCTCTGCGGTTATCAATCCCGAGAGTAAAGGCGTTCCGCAGTCGTGGGTGCCGGCGCTCGGTGTTCAGCCGTGGCACGTCCTCAAGCGCGTGTCCCGGTGGATCGCTTCTTCACCTATTCTCTCTATTTCCTAAAGCCATCTTTGCTTCTATTTCTTATGAATTAATCACCTTTGTCCTATTGCCCTGATAGATAACCTTGCCTTTGTTAATTGTATGACTGTGAGTGTGAGTGATCTTGTTAAGCTACCTTAAATTTCTTGAATTATTAAATCCTTAAACCTTAATATCTTCGCTATCTTAATACTATGATATCTTTAATTCTATAACCTAAATCTATTTCGAGCTTGCTTGGAATGGGCCCTTAACCTTTTTCCTTAACTTAATTATCCTACCTGGAGCCTAACTGAAAGACGGCTTACCAGCTGTCTAATTCTCCGGGTAGTACTATTGACTCTTAAACTTAATTCTATTTCCTAACTTTGCTCTTAGTTTGAGCCTTTTTCTTCACGTTTACCATCTTTCTAACTCTACGAGTGGCTTCCACACTGAGGCATAATTAAACTCAGGTTAGCATATGAAATAGTCCTGCTATAATGTTCCAGTTTGCTGCAAAATCATTATGAATAACTTCTTACTCCATTGACTTCTTCATTGCATTAATTCATTTGTTTCATTTTTCTAGTATCTGCGTCTTCGGGCTCCAAAAGCCCAGCTTGAGGCTGCTCTACCGGGAACGTTGCGGGACAGCTGGTTTTAATTCTGCGCTGCGATCTCAGAGGAGGCTGTCATTTCAGTTGTGCGGTGCTGGCTACCCTGGCTGTTGATCGGCCTACTGAGCTGCGTTAAACTACTGGGGATTATCGGGGCCGTGCGGCTTGAATTTTGGCTGCTGGGCGAACGGCCAGTCCTCTGGAGGGCCACGCCGCAAGCTGATTAGGATCGCCGCTGAAGAATTGCAAGGTTTCGCGCCTTCGTAGTGGAAACAGTGCTGCTGCGTTTTTAGCCACCATGCAAGGAGTCGCCATTTTTGTTAATTTTATAGGGATCGCCTTTCTTTGACTTATCTAGGTTAACCCTAAATCCTTCGTTCCTGAACTTTGATGTTGTTAATTAGGATTAATGTAAGCTTGTAATCTTATACGCTGAGCAGGCATTAGTCCTAAGATTTGTCCTAGTTGATTAATTCTTGTTCCTGGCTCGTGAACCTACGATCCTGATGTTCGGCCTATTGAATGGTTCGTATCATCTAAATTTACTGCTACTTGCAGCGTTCAATAAACTTTTTTGCTGTCATTCCCTGTTTACCATTGAACCTATTTGTGTGGATTCTCCACAATGTTCCTACAGGCCAATCATTTCTATGAAGTCAAAAAATTTGAGAGAGATCTCATGAATGATATATATATGTTATAAATGAGCGTTGAAAGGGAATTCTGTATACATGAGTTGATATATCTGTATATATAGAAAAAATATATTTTCTATTGGTTTATTTCTTGATGTATAGATATATAAAAAATAACATACTCGTGTATATATATATATATATATATATATAAACGCAAAATAAAAAAATTTTCTCAAGTGAGAAAAAACCCAAAACTCCTATGTTTTCGAGAAATGGGGGCCTGAAATAATTTTAGATTCCCATACGAATAGGCTTACCATGCAGCCAACGAGTAAAATCTAACTTCTTTGGCAGGCTGTTGGCATCCGCTTCGGGCTATTCCTACGGGAATCTATAATTATTTCAGATCATTATTTCTCGAAAACGGAGTTTTGAGGATTTTGTCACTAGTGAAAATCGTTTTACTTTACGTTTTTCGGTATTTGGTTATAATATATGCATCGCATTACACAACACCCTGTACATACCGAGTGTCCCACAGAAATGTTTCCAACTTTTTCATTGATTATATCTCCGCTTTAAAAAACATATTAGAAATTTCTTCTTCTCACAATGCAATGAATTTTCTTTTCTTTTCTAATAATTCAAGTCTTTTTTCAAATCGTTTAACATTACAGTGATCGATTTACTGAAACAGATGGAAAATTAATTGTTCAGAGGCAACTAATTGTTCAAAGGAAATAATTATGTTGTTCTTAATTTCTCAATAGCTACTAATAAAAATTATTTCACAATGACGTATCCTACATATCACGAAGTATTTAAATCCTCGTAGAGAATATTTACTTTCTTATTTCATTATTTCAAGACACCTAAAACACAACTCACTAACCATCAAAAAATTTTCATCGTATTAGAAAATGAAGCAACGGAAAACTGTGACAAAGCTAAAGGACCATTTAATTTTCTTTCTAATTTTCTAACTCAAACGATACACAGTTTTCTTATCGGACGAGTTCCTTTCGGGATTTTTTCATTAATTGCACTTCGAACTTTTTCAGTTTTTCGTTGCTTCATATTCCAATGCGATAAAAATTCTTTGATCGTTAGTGAGCTGCATTTTAGGTGTCTTCAAATGATGAAATGAGGGAGTAAATAACCTTTGGTGATCTGTAGGATATATCATTGTGAAATTATTTTTATAGGTAGGTATTTAGAAATGAAGAACACAAGCGTTGTTTTTTAAAGCTTTCCCCTGAACAATTAGTTTTCTACCTCTTTCTTTAAATCGATCAGTATAAAGTGGTTACTAAACGATTTAAAAAAAAGATTATTCGAAACGGAAACAAAATTCAATACATTGTGAAAAAAATACATTTTAAATATGTTAATTTAAAGCGGAGATATAATCAATTAAAAACTCCGAGACATTTTTATGGGACACGCGATATAATGTAGACACTTCTCAGAGGGATTCAACTATTGTATCTATAGGAGCTAGCGCTCCCAGGGAGGAAAATTTGAGGGCCCGAGCTATGAGTTAGGTAGACCTTCTTTTTGTTGAAATAAAATGTTTTTGTTATGTTAAGGACCACAAATTTTCGGTTCACTACTGTCCTGTTTTTTAGCACATACTACTTTCTTCTTCAGCTTTGATCTGGTTTCATGAACTTTTTTCTCAATTTACTGTTTTTATACCCTTTCTGCACAGATTCCGCGTTCCCTTTAAAACGTTAACTACGTTTGTGCGATTGGTACTGTTGGTTCGGTTAAGTTGTGAGTAGCAGAATTTAGAAACTGACTGTACTGCTCAAGTCCATTCTTGTCCTTTATAAAAAGTGTGAACAATATAAGTGTACTATAATTTGTACCAGGTAGGTTAAAATCAATTCTAAAAAAGGTAGTGAAATTATGGAAATGCTATTCATTTATGTTGGGATGCAATGTACCTAATATACTTATATGATATGTCCCAAAATGTAGTGCACGTGTTGCCTCCATACTAAATAGTGCATTCCTTTTCTTCTCCTTAGGTCGCATTTGTTGCGGATAGGGAGGCTTAAGCTAACCAATAATCTAATCTATAATGTAAACAAGCGTTGAGTGGGAATTTTGAGATACGGAAATTACATTCCCATTCTTATGTTTATGCAGTTGATATTTGTTGGTTACATGCAGCATTTTAAACGGATTGGGATTTTATTTTTAATTCCTATATTATTTTGGTGTTTTATTGGTGAGAAGGCTGTGATTAATGGAAATTAGATATTCATGTCGATAATAGTGTAGAGAATGTTTCATTTTTGTAATAAAAGTTGAAGAAAGAGCGAGATTCTATGTCCTTTCTAGTGTATTGTCTTATGTACCTGAGCTCCCAGTTGCACGTGCATCGATCTCATTGGATGTACAATATTGTACTGAGCTTAATGGGTCAATAAATTCGCAATGCAGTAAGTGTGAAGGTATTGTAGGATCCAAAGCTTCCCGTGCAATATTTTACACCCCGAGAGGCGAGGCACGTGCAACCGAGAGCGATTTTTTAACCTATAATCCATGGACGGCAAGCTGCGATTCGAATCTGTTTCTAAGGTGGTAAACGGCCGTTAGGTAGGGCGGAACAACGGCGATTCGCGAGCAGTTTTGTGTCCGAAAAAGTGGACATTTGACCCTTAAACCGCGCGTAATACAACTAAAAAACGCCTAGGAACCGACGCGTACCCACCGGCGAAACGTTCTTGATGTGTAGGCATGTATGTGTGTTTCTCAGTACGCTGCCTGTCCTCGCTGCCTGTCCTCAATTCCTGTTGTCCTCGATTCGGGTGTCCGCAATGCGCACGCTGAATCAGCAATGTTCTCTTATAAATACTGGTGCGGACCTTTAATCGCCGCATTCCGTCTCTATTAACCCGCGTTATCTGTACCAACATCGAAGTGACAGTAAACGACTCAGCTCCACCCTGGTTTATCTACCCCGGCACTTATATCTGGTGGCCAGTGAGTGTTCGAATTCGGCGGCACTTCGCGTCAGAAGAAGTTACGATTTTCTGAAGAGAGTGAAATATTTTTGCAAGAAGATCAAGAGGACCCGAAGAAGTTTCACGCTGTGTTTTGCCTGAGTGTCTCTAAAGAATAATATGGATAAAGGAACAAACAGCGGCCGAGAAGTAAGAGAAGCAGAAGAATATCCCAACATTTTTCGTTTCATCAATCGTCGAGTCTCCGAAGAACAGCTCCGGGAACCATTCAACGTGGAATTGTATCTTCCTCTCCCTGAAGGCTACAAAGTAAAGTTTTCCGTGTGCAAAGAAGAGGATTTCTTTAACATCGTGGTCTGCCTGAATTTTCATCGGAAGCAGAAATAAGAGTTCTAGCAAGCATATTCTACTGTGAAGTGCTAGTGCAATTAAATTTTGGGACTGTGTGAATATTACTCTATTTTATTATTAACAAGGAACTTAATATATAAACAGTTTCAACATAAACAGTCTAAGTCCCAAGTGCTACAAACATCGGTTTGAAGTATCAGAATATCCAGCAAGCGACAACAGCAAAGCGCGCCGAGAGCCATCCCAGCAACTCAGAGAGTTGAGTAAGCATATGTTTGACGTTTTTTGTACTATTGCAGTAGTGGATTAATTCTTTTGCAGTGATATTGTTGATCTAGAACGGACGGTTTTATATTCGGATTACGGTGATTAATTGAAGAAATTGTTAACATTGTCAATTTGATCTTGGACTTGATTGTTGATTTCCATTGTTCGATTTATAGAATTCATTTAATGAGATTCGTTGAGTTTAGCGTAAATTGTTTTGTTCATTATTGTGGCGAAGAAGTTGTTGATTATACTTCGTATATTACTGTGAGACGCTTACTGATTCGAGCGCAGTACTATCTCTGGTGTTGTTCTGAATATTTTAGGTACTGTTTAATTGATGTCCTTGTCGGATTCAGAGGAGGAAAATATTCGTGCAGTAGCAATTAGAACTAGTCGTGGCCGTATGTCGGTTCCACGTTTTAAAAATCAGAATAATACAACTTCAACGATGGCAAAGACCGCTGGTCCTTGCGTAATGACTACGCAAACAGTAACGTTCACTTCACCCAGTACGTCCACAGTGACAACTGCGAGCAACTCCGTACCAACAATGCTGGCGCGAGGTAGTACTATACTTTCTGGTGCCGAATTGCCTATTTTCAGGGGTCGTAAGAGAGGTCAAGACCCGAGCTTTTGTGAGACAAAAACATTTCGGACTCATGTTTCCAACCTTCGTGCATACATCTGCATGCTTCCAGATGCAAATTCTGATGAGGCTAAAAAAGAGTTGTTGGTACGTAGTGCTCATAAACAAGTCGGAGATTTCAATTCAGTGGTAACTAAGTTAGTAAATCAGGATTTAAATTACTCATTTGAAGAGGTAGTGAATATACTGGACGATATTTATATATCCAAAGGCGAGAAGAGTATACATGCTCTTGCTTGCGATTTGAGTCAACTAAAATTATTGAGAAATGATAGTCTAGCAGCTCAGTTGGTAACAGCTCTCGCTAAGATAAGAAAATTGAGTGAGCATATCCTTACAAGCTCGGAGGTTGCTTTTCAAAGGCATCCCTTTGTCGCAGCAAGACCAAATCCCAACGAGTTAGCAAAATTTGCGGGAGACTTGATAGTATTTAGTTTAGCGATATCAACTTTAGCTCCGCTTTTGGATGAGAACTTCGCTAAAAAAACTTTCTCGCGACCATTCTTGAGCTCAGAAGAGCTGTTAGCTCGTTTAGTAGCTGCGGTCCGTAATCATCCGGATAGCAGGCCAATAATGGCGGACACAAAGATCAGTGCGCAGTCCTCGCATGGAGAAACATACTTCGCGGACGCGGCAGAAAGCGACGCTTGTGAAGCGTCTGGCGAAGTTTTTTATGCTGCTCCTTATAGTTATCAGCGTTTTCAGGGGCGCGGTCGGAGACAATTTTTCAGACCTGGAGCGAGATATTCGCGAGGTAGAGTTTGTGCCTATGTAGGCGATAGAAATCTAGGAACTCTTGAGTGTAATGAAGCTGCCGTAGAGAATTCCGGGCAACATGTTGCGGGTCAAAAGCCCTACTGTTCTCTCTGCAATAGTCCAGGTCACGTAGAAACTACCTGTCGTAGGCAAGGTGCTCAGAGCAAACCAGGTCTCCAGGGCAGAACCTGCTACAGATGTAGACAGTACGGGCATTTTGCGCGTGAGTGTAAGGTGCGCGGAAGTAGCAGGGGTAGAAGTGAAGTGCATCACGCTGAGGCCCGGGAGAGCAGTGATTTTTTAGAATAACTGACAAAAGTGTGAGGGTTGAAGTTGAGGGGGAGTACAATAGGACAATGCCCGAGGGTCGGCCCGCAGCTCTCGTTAATCCTAATGTGGTGGTAGCGAAGCCAGATACTGTAACTAAGTCGACCGAGGTTGTTGATCCGCTTTTTGAGTGTAAGAACAAGTTTCAAATTTTAAAAGAACAAGAACTTAGTGAGGGTGCAAGATCGGAACAACCAGCAGAGGTCTGTTTAGCAGCCACAATTATGTCAACAGGACGGCTGAGACAGGAAGGCGATGGATTTTTTTCCCTACGGAAATCCAAGAAGCCTACCATAATTCTAAAAAGCAATAACAATTTTCTGAGTGCCTTAATCGATAGCGGCAGTGACAAATGCCTAATTAGTTACAATAATATAAAGAGCCTGAACGAGCAAGTTAAGCCTAGTGATTTACGTGTGTCGGGCATAAATTCCAAAAGCCAAGTCACAGGGGAAGTTGATTTATGTATCACTCTGCCTAATAATAAAAAATTAAATACTAGCGCTTTGATTTTAAAAGATGGTCAATTTAATTATGATGTGATCCTAGGAAGAGACGTGCTGCAGGATTCAGTCTTGGATTTTAAAGAAGGGTTCATTATTCTGAACGGAGTAAAAGTGCCTTTTCACGATGTGCATGGGATGCATGAGGAAAGTAAGAGAGAAGTATTCCTGAATACCATAAATAAGACAGATTGTCTTATGGCAGAAGTAGTTGCTCAGAGCATGCGAAAAAAGAAGTATTGGCAGAAGCAAAGAGAAACTAGCAGCCTAGGAAATGACGAGAAGAAAGAAAGCCCAGAGATAAAAAAATCTGTTGAGCAGAGAGAGTCTGGGGAAAAAAGAAAAAAAAGGGTAAGCCGACGAATTGTTGTGCACTGCAGAGCAGTGGAAATACCGAGTAATTCTCTACGAGTCGTAAATGGCTATGTGCGAAGGGCGAAACCCGGAAAATATCTGATGAAGAAAAAAGTGTTGAGCAATGGAATCTATGTGGCCGAATCATTGGTGAAAATAGACTCTGAAGGTTTTGTACCTGTTTTACTGTTGAATGTCTCTGAAGAAGAGGTCTATCTAAGTGAGAATACCATGCTAAGTGATATAGAGGCAGTAGACGAACTTGACGTAGAGCAAGAGATATACATGACTACTGTGCAAGAAGCTGTGAGGGGGTCAAATCTATGTGAGGTCAACGAGCTGGCAGATCCAACCAAGGTCGATAGGTGTTATGGTGGAAATTTCAATGCCATCACTGGGAATGAGCTTGCGTTGGGGGCTGATCAGACGAGGTGTTGTTATCATTGTACTCAGGTTGACGAACTAGGAATTAATGTACGGAATAAAATTGTACAGAATGCAGTTAGGGGCGAACGACGCCCGTTAACGAGTAAAGACGTTGATTGCGATGAAAATGAAGAAAAACCATTATTAATCAAATTGCTAAATGAGTACCGTAACGTCATTACGTTGGAAGGCGAATCAATTGGTATTACTAATGTTATGAGACACAAAATAGTAGTAAAAGCAGATGCGCCGGTACAAAATCTGGTACCATACAGAATTCCGCATAAATATCGAGAAGATTTGGTGAAAGCGAATAAACAGATGCTGGATCAAGGTATTATTGAACCTTCTAGTTCCGAGTATAACTTTCCTTTGATCATTGTAAAAAAGAAGTCGGGCGAGACTCGTCCAGTTATCGACTTCAGAGAATTCAATAAAATCGTTATCAAGGAGAGCTATCCAAGACCTAGGGTGGACGAGAACCTTTACACCCTTGGTGGGAATAGCATTTTTTCAAGTCTTGACTTGCGTTCGGCCTTCCACCAGGTCGAAGTGGAAGAAAGTAGCCGTAAATACACCGCTTTCGGTATTGGTTATGAGAAATTTTATTTTAGGAGGCTGCCTTTTGGGCTGTCCTCGAGTCCTTCTGTTTTTCAACGCATAATTTCTTCTGTTCTTGCAAATATCATCGGCAAACTTTGTTTCGTGTTTCTCGATGATATATTAGTTTTTTCTAAATCCATGAACCAGCATCTGAAAGATTTAAAAAGTGTTTTTGAGAAATTACGCGGAGGCAATCTATCCCTGAAGCTTGAGAAATGCAAATTCCTTAAGAATTCTATAGAATATCTAGGTCATGTTGTATCAGCAGACGGCATTCGCTGTAAGGAGTCGCAAAAGCATAAAAATTTTCCTGTTCCACAAAACGTGAAGGAATTGCAAAGTTTTAGGGTGTAGCGAACTATTTTCGAAGCCAAATCCCTATGTTTGGTTCGATTTCGAATCCGCTCTATCAGTTATTACGAAAAAATATTGAGTTTGTATGGGGGGCGAATTGTCAGGAAGCTTTTGATAATATCAAATCTGCTTTGGCATCGGATACCGTTTTACGGCATCCGGATTTTACTAAGCCATTCCATGTTTTTACAGATGCTTCTAATTTTGGAATAGGAGCAGTGCTTTTACAGCACGGAAACGTTGCAAAGAAATCTATGCATCCCATAGCGTATTTTAGTAAGAGTTTAAACTCGACGCAAAAGCGATACTGTACTACGAAGAAGGAATTCATGGCAATAGTTTGTGCTCTTAGAGCGTTTAGGTATTTAATTTTAGGTTATCCCATATATGTCTATACGGATCACAAACCGTTGTGTCCGTTATTCCAAAAAAGACTCCCTGACGATTCGACCATGGCACGTTGGTGTCTAACAGTACATTCGTTTGAGCCAATTGTAAAGTATTACCCCGGTAAGCAAAATATTGTAGCAGATTGTTTGAGTAGATTACCTGAGCAATTGACTGCATCTGACCTAAATGATTGTGCTGAGCTCGGAGAGGCAGAGGTGTGTGCTGTGACTACAAGGCGAGGTGCAACGAACTCTGGCGATGCGCTGACGCAAACAGACAGGGTGTTGCCAGGGTCGGACGTACCGAGATTGTCAGAATACATTCCTAAGTTGTCAGAAGTTTCTTGGGGACTTGAAGAGTTTCGGGCTGAGCAGGAGAAGGATCCCTTTTGTTCCGAGGTTTACTAAATTCTAATAAGTCTACGATTCCCGATTTACAAAGCTATTTAATTTTGAACGATGTGCTGTACAAACGGCGACAGATTGACTCAAGACCCAGTACCATTTTAACTGTGGTTATGCCGACGTCGCTGATGAATAGAGCAGTGCTCGGAATCCATTCTTTGTATCATAGCGATTATGTACATACCTTATTCAAATTTAAACTGCGGTATTTTAATTTACTAGAAAAAACAATGATAAGGTAATTTGTTAGTATGTGTGAAGTATGTAAGATTCTGAAGGCAAATACTACTGTGCCCATTAAGATTTTAGATGCTCCTATAGCCAAAGAGCCATTTGAAATTGTGTCAATGGACTTTTTGGGACCACTTCCTTCGACGGATAAAGGGAATAAGTACATCTTAGTGGTTATTGATTTGTTCTCTAGATATTGTAAACTTTATGCCACCTCAGATCGGTTGGCAGATACAGTTATTTCATGTCTAAACAGCTGCTTTAATACGTTTGGCTTTCCGAAAACTTTATTGTCGGATCAAGCCCTTGAGTTCAAGTCCTTGGCAGTAAAAAATTTTGCTAAAATTCATGCAATTGCAAAGAAGGAAGTTTTCCCATGGAGTCCGCATGCTAACGCGATTGTGGAAAGAAATAATAGGAAAACCAATAACCTACTTAGGCTATACGTGAATTCCCTAGTACACACTGAATGGAGCAGTGGTTAGAAACGGCGGAAAATGCCATAAATAATTCTTTAAATTCTACGTTGGGTGACACACCTAGTTTCATTCTTTTCAATAGGGACACTTGTCCGAACTTCCAGGCGGAGACTTTTGAAACTATTTACAGTTACGATACCAGCGTGGATCGGGTGAAATTTAGGGCTAAAGAAGCGGCTCGTGTTGTTGAAAATGTTAGGTCTGTGATTGTCAACAATACAGCTGAACGAACGATGTACCATAATATTCGACGTAAGGATAAAAATTTCACCGTAGGAGACAGAGTCCTATTAAGGAACCATCTGAGAAAAAACAAGTTAGAATTGAATTGGCTAGGTCCTGCGAAGGTAACTAAAGTGAACAGAAATTATGTGGAATTGGAAATTGGAAACAAGATGTATAAGAGTAACAAAAACCATGTTATTCCATTAAGTAAAATGAGCTAAAAGTTTCAAAAACAGGGTCTATAAATGTCTGCGTCGTGATGCAACTATTCATTTTTCCGTTTTAGATGTCTTTAGTTTAATTTATAATTGTAATCAATGGTTGTGCATATATCTTACCTTTTCACTTTGTTCGCTTTGCACTACAATTTAAATGGTGTTAAGGTGATTGTAAGATGCGCTCATTTCGCGAGGTTCATTGTACCCTCATCATTGATGCTCATTGATGCGGAGTCGGAATTTGCAAGCGGTGCAGCGAGACTGCTGACTCCGGTATATTTACTGTTTACTCAGCGCTGACTCAGCGATATTTGTTGCTTACGCTGTGTTTCATTAGCTGCTCGAAGCTAGGATTTTTGGTGCTGTGTTTGTTTTGGGGTCATGTTAATCGGACTGTATCGTTCTCTTCGCAGAGCAAGGACGCGTGTGGTGCCGACGCAGCAGTTCGCGTGCCCGAGTTATCGAGTACGTCAGCTGGCCTTGACGAAGGTCACCACAGTTGCCATTCACGGTCAAGAACTGCGTGTGCAGTCAGGGCTGATTCCTTTACTACCGTGATTTAAACATCCATCATGGGAAACCGCGTGACCACAGTTTCGGTGGACGCACTGACAAACGCTTTGGCGCAACATCAGGGAAGAGTTTCCGAAGATCGGATCCGGGCGAATGCCCAGATCGACCTACTTCCGGATAGGGTCTCGGATCTTGCTCTGATATTTCTAACCCTATTTACCTTGGGGTTAGGAGTGTCGGTGTACTACATGCGTAGAGAAGTGAGCGTGATGACTGAACGATTACGCTCGGAGGATTTCATCCTCCGTCGCCAACAATTACGTTCACCGCATCTTGAACAATGAAGATGGGAGTGCCGTAGGAGTGAATTCTGCGGTGTTGCCCATACCCCTCAATTTGTCATTGTGGGAGGTGTTCGAGTTTTTGTGAATGGTCCTAAACGGTCGAAACCAGTTTTGAAAAGTCTGGCGACCGAAGTGTAGGTCGGAAGTGTTTTCTATATATAATCGCTATTTATTCTGTAATCTCTATTTAATCTTTTTCTCGCTATGTAATCCCTATTTAATCATGATGTATGTGTTTTACGTTCACTATGCGATCGAGCGAGTGAGCGAGCGAGTGCGATCGAGCACATGGTGTTAACATGGTGTGGAAATGTGTGAAATTTATTAATTGAATTCGTTTTCATTACGTTTAATTAATAATTTGCGTTATTAATGTTTATTTGGTATCAGTTAAAATTTTATGCACAGAGTTTTGTTAAGTTGGTGTGCGATATTTTTTTTTTATTAGTTATATTTCTATTTTGCGTTTTATTTGTTTATAAATGCGATTATGATGTGTTTTTTGTTTGGTGCTACGAGTCGTTCTTATGTTAAATGCGAATTAGCGTAATCTGAATCGACTGTCTGAATAGGGGTTGAATTTTGTGGTAAGTTTGTAAATTATTTTCTATGGTAGAACTATTTAATGTTGGTTATTTAAATTTTCGGAGTAGTATTTTATGTTTTTTTGTAATAATTACGCGATGCAAATTTTACGAATATAGAGAAGGAACAATTGCGTAAAAAATTGGTATTGGCGTTGGTTCTATTATACCAGTAATTTTTAAGCATTATGAGAGTTCGTATGTTTTCTAATCTTTTGATGTTGCGTAGTATTTACTTGAGATGAGTTTTGTTGCAGAAGGTCATTTAACTCTTTTTGCTGCGTTCTTTTTTCTCTTATTAACTTGATGTTTGCGTTACTATTCCATATTATTCGCTATTTTTGCTTTGCAAGTATTTTAATATGCAATAATGAGCTGTTTGGTTTTGACGTGTTGTTTTGGTGGTTTATTAAGATGTGGATTTTCTTGAGTTGACTTTTTGATTGAAGTTTTTGACAATTGCGTTCATCCTATGGGTGGGGGGAGATGTGTGTAGGCATGTATGTGTGTTTCTCAGTACGCTGCCTGTCCTCGCTGCCTGTCCTCAATTCCTGTTGTCCTCGATTCGGGTGTCCGCAATGCGCACGCTGAATCAGCAATGTTCTCTCATAAATACTGGTGCGGACCTTTAATCGCCGCATTCCGTCTCTATTAACCCGCGTTATCTGTACCAACATCGAAGTGACAGTAAACGACTCAGCTCCACCCTGGTTTATCTACCCCGGCACTTATATTGATTTTCAATTGGGTTGGTACCGTTATTTTATTTCATAAGCTATTAAGCGCATTTAAAGGCAGTATATTTGTCCCTTCTCACCCACGCTTCTTCCAAGCAGTGCCGAATGAACGCAAGAACAAATAAAAAACATGAGAAGGCAGCTCGAAACATCGAGACTGGAACAAATTCTGGCATCACTGATCAAGGCCATAATTTCTTCTGTCACCTCAAAGAGCCAACAAATACAGGGTGTTTCAGAACAAAGAGGTGTAAAATTGCACACCATGTTAAAAATGGCCAAATAAACAATTTTTCTTCTATGAAATTTTCCGAAAAAAATTGTATCTTTAAGATATTAGCTGTTCATTGTTTTAAAGGATGAAAATTAATGACACAATCCCTCGCAATATCTATTTGAATTTACTTTACAAAATTTGTTCAAAATATGATCCACCTATATCAATGCACTTTTCAAATCTTAGCCTTAAAGACTGCCGGATATTAGAAAACAAGTCTGTCATTCAAGAAATCTCACCAGCAGTCACTGCAATTCTTGCCACGAGATCTTCCTCAGATTCAATGGGTGTAGCATGAACAAGACTCTTCATGTGTAATTTTTACCAAATATCACTAAAACTGAATGTTATTATTGTAAACTTCCATAGAATAGAAGTGTTAGTAATTTGAATTCAAAATGAATTTATAAGTAAATTTCATCATTAAAAACAATGAATAGCTAAAATCTTAAAACCCCAAATATTTTCGAAAAATTTCATAGATGAAGAAGCGTTTATTTTGCCATTTTCTACTTGGTGGGCATCTTGTTCTGAAACTCCCTGTATGGCTCTGCCAGTGCAGCGGCGCTGAGGAAACTTGATGTCGTTGCTAACGAGGCAATGCGCATCATCACCGGTGCTTTTAAGACCACACCAATAGCAAACCTCCACATCGTCCGCATTGAACTAACTTTAGAGTTGCGTAGAAGAGACCTGCTGCTCCAATATTTCTTCAAGCTCAAGTGCCATTTTCTCAACTAAGCGTATTGTTATGTCAATAATACTATTCTTGAATTGTTTTTTACTTGCACCTAATATACCTCGCAACCAGTTTTCCAGAGAATACGCTAAGCTATTGAATCATTATGGTATTCCAACTCAGCCAGTCTAACCGTGTGTCACTGCTATATCATTTTCATGGATGCTGTGAAGGCCAGAAGTAGAACATCACATAGTGACCATGAAAACTGAAAACGATGAAATAGCTCCATCTATCGCCAGACACATGCGCAGAGACGAGACGATATCAGAGGCATAAAATCATTTACACGGATGGGTCAAAGTCACCAACAGGAATCGGAACACCAACCGTGATGAGCGATATCTTCAGAAGCGTCTCTCTTTCAGTCATGGCGAGTGTAATGAGTCTAATGACCACCGAACTTCATACTATCAAACCCGCCTTGAATATCTTAAACGACACACAATGCTTGAATTTCATTTCTGCAGCCACTCAATGTGCTCTATACAATTAATCGATAATTACAGTTTTTAAACAGCCAAAAAATCGTCATGGGTTTCTCAGCAAATTTAGACTAATTATGGTGTTCTGAGTCCGAATATCACATTTATTTTGCTCTGTCAGGCCAACTTTTTGAGTTACAGCCACAGACCTCCTGACGAGCTATACATATGCTAATATCAGGGGTTTTGAGTTCAATCATTTCAAAACCCCTTTCAATCATAATTTGGATGCGTTGACGTCTATTTTTTAAGGAAAACGGAAAAGATCGTCACGGGTTTATCAGCTGATGATCCGCAGAAATTTGTTTTTTTACGAAAAAACGATTTTTTTAAAATTTCTGTAGCAAAAAATCCTGACCTGATTGAGCAAAACCAAGGTCATTTTCGGACTCAGAGCATCAAAATTAGTCTAATTCAGTTGGAAACTAATTCAGTCCAGTTTGTTACCCAGTGTAATTAATCGAGGTATGGATCCTAGAATGGCTACACTAACAAGGAGACTTGAGATTTATAAAAGTCAGCTCTCGAAAATGGAAGAAGAGTTGCAAGTGGAGCCGACAGGAAGAGGTTGTCATCAACAGGTTGCGACTGAGACATACAGCACTAACGCATAGTTATCTTCAAGACCCGGAGGCTTTTGGACAGAGACCCATGTGCGGTTGGTGAGGCATAGAGATCCTAACTGTGAAGCATATCGTCGAGAAATGTACCGCGTGCTGCAGACAAGAAAGCGAGCACTTCGTTCGGGAGCCGGAGGAAATGTTAATGCGAATAACTTGTGTCCATGGAAGACCCAACCATAGAGTGGTGGAGTTTGTGAAGGAAATGAAAGTGATCGGAAATTCGTAATAGTGAATGAGGTCGAGTTCAAATAGTCCACACGGTGCGGATGCTCCCCTGAAATTTAGATTCATGAGTCGGCACACCTCGGCTCTGGGAAAGTTGAAAGAAAGGTGTTCCGTCTAAATAAAACTGATACTCATCATAGACTTGAACAAATTTCCGAGCGTACCATGCTGATATCCTCTACTCTCAGCCGGTCAGGCTTACGACCTAATTGATGTTGGGTAGCTGGAACCTCTACAGCGGAACGCTAGCTACCCGTAATATAGTCAAGCTCTTGATAACCCTGCTACACCTACAATGCCAGTATAGACTTCATGTTCCGATCTTCTTGGTCTCTGAGTAATCAATTGTGTTTCTTGATAGAATTGCTATCGAGAGGTCCTTGGCGATCGAAATCGTAACAACAACGGTGATGGTGGTGATGGCTGTGTAGGAGTATAGTATGGAATAAGAAATATCTGAGGAGCCATTGTAGCTTTATATGTTGCAAAATAAATAAATGAAACCATTATTCCTCGTGAATGTTCATTAGAACCATTCGTGACTACTGTTAACAGATCTTTGCAATATTACAAGGCTCCCTGGAAAGACCTATGGGCCACACTGTTTGTGGTGAATTGGTACCGCTAGCACTTGGAATTTGTTACCTTGAATACGATACCGTACGAGATAAAGATCCAGCGGACCGAAATTGATGTAAGTGATACTCCCACTACTAATTCATCATTCTATAATTACAAAATTAAATTTGGTGGAATTACCAAAGTGACGACTGAAAAGTTTTTGACAGAAGTTATCGTTAACTATGCCTATTATTTTTATTATGAACTACATTCTTCCAGCACGTTTGGTAATTCCGTTCCTCACAGTTCAATTCTGCTGACTTGTTCCAACTCGTGAAGTATGAATTAATCAAAATTATGTCGATGACAAGAAAATTCTATCCTCAAACTGAAATTAGGCATTTTCGCGACATCGTCACAATCAGATAATTTTCCCGTTTAAAGTACTATATTCCTGACCATGTGCAAAGCTATTTGGTCTACCAGTAAGAGATAGAAGAGGTGCCAGTAGAATGCCACGTCGCTACTGTAGACAAAGCTTCACCTGCACGCGCGCGTTACTGAGCACAAGCTAAACAATTCTCGCACTTATCGTCCTCTACATTTTCATCAGCGACGACCATAAAACGGAAAATTGTCTACACAAAAATGATGTTTATCAAGTTACACTAATTACTTTTCAAATAATATAGATTGACGGAAATTCGTCCTCATATCGTTGGCAGTAGTCATATCTTTAACGCACCGTGGTAGTTGACGGCGACGCAGAGATCGTCCATCAAGCACGCCGTGAGGCAGGCAACGGATGTAGCTGCGGTAGAACTTGTCGCTGTGCCTGACGAGCTCGCGATCTTCTTGTCCCGAGCTGCGCGACCAACAATTGAAGGAAACATTATTTTTTCATATTTTAAATTCAATTGTGAATGAGAGTATTTCATGCATTCATATTTTTACATCCAATATCACACAAATAATTCATCGTTACATACGATATGCACCAACTTATTGCATGAGCATTTCCAAAGTAACTAGCTCATTCAAGATTATCTCGTAAAAAACACTGGTGCGATGAAATCCTGAGTCATACAATTGGAACTAAACTTTGCTTGAGAATTATTTGCTAAGGAAAATTATTCCAGAAAATTCTAGCGACTTAATCACCGTGAAGGCAGCCAGCGAATGGGAAGTGATGAAGAAAAGGGTGAAAGGCGGTAAAAATTGTTAATTTTGTCATAGAACAGTAATCTGGTCATTCACTTACTCATGCTTGTTTTGCATGTGGAACATTAAACCGAGTAGGCCACAACTTGTTCACAAATACTGGTCGCATCAAAAAGGATATATTCCTGTTTCATATTAAAATTTATGATAGTTGAGAGAGAGAACATCGTTTAGAGCCTTTGAGCATCAAACTCAAAATAGTTGAGCAACTCGTTTAAAGTCTTAAAAAATAAGTTCGACAGTGACATAAGCCTGCCAAAATTATTTCGAATTTCAAATGAATGTAGGTGTGATGAAAATAAATAAAACTAGTTCTGTTGTGAATGGGAAAGTTTTTTTGCTAGTTATTTTTCAACAACACGTAGAAAACAGGGGGAATACTGGCTACCAGTGACACTAAGCGCAAGTATAGAAACTACATTTTTATCTTCAATGTTCTATGCAGAAATCTGTGACTTAATGTTTGAAATGCTCTGGAGAACGAAATTCTACTTTTTGTCAGTTGCAAACACTTTGAAGCCTGTTTTTAAGTAAATTGAGGTCACTGAATTCAAATTTGGCATCAGTTATTTTCTATCAGGTCAAGTTTTCCTACAATGAGTTGCCTCCCACTTCCTACAGACAATATAGAATATAGGTAGACCACCTGTGACTACTGATAAAATTCGAAACCAGTACAAATTAATACAATTCAAAATCAATTGCAAATTTCAGAATTACTTTAAAATTACTTTGACGACTTGGTGAACACATCGTGGATTCATTAGTTACTTTTACGAAGAATGACAGATTTATTCAAACAGAAATTTGCGTTAATTGGATCGTATAGAATGTCGTTCCCCTGTGCAGTCTCGCTGAATGCTTCAGCAATAGTCGGCCTTTTTGTGAAGGTTTCAGCGACCTTGATAATGATCTTCCATGATTTTGATATCCTGGTGAAAGCGTCTACCCTGCTCATCACTCACTTCCCCTATGTTTGCCGGAAATCATTCATTTTGACTGTTCAAGAATAGTATCTTAAAGCTCATATTGCAACCTAACACCATGGAACTTTTCATTAAAGATTTAACTAGCTCTTTATATATCATCGATTTCCAGTTTCCAAGAAAGTTCTTTACGATGGAAACGAATGATCATAATGCATTGTTCTCAACATCAGTCATAGATTGAGTAAAAGTTATATCTTTAACCAGCTTCTGAATCAGAGGGCCGTAGAAAATACGTGTTTGAGTTTTTCAGACGTTACACCGGGCAGCACTGAGTCCAAGCTCGCAGGATTTCTACACCGCCCACCCCTCTCCCTCCACCTCCGAGCAGCTACTAAATTTGCCATTCGCGCCAATTATTGAACTATGTAGCACGACTGAGGTTTATTAACCTATCTGGTCGTTATGCAGTTATTATTAATCACTGCAATATAACCACTACAAGTACTTAGTAAGCAGATACTACAGCGGAATACCAAATTGAACTTCTAATAAATCATTGTAATCAGTTTTTACAACGACCGCTGGTGTTTGGCTATTCGACCCTCCATCTCGGCACGCAAAAACAGGCATTTTTTAACTTTTTTAAGTTAACCTTAAACTAACTGAACTTGGCCTGACCTAACCCAACCTAACTTAACCTAACATAACCTAACCTAAATTAATTTAACCTAACATTTCTGTACCTGCTTGGAGGTGGTGCTGTAGCTGGTTGGAGGTGGAGGGAGAGGGCTGGGCGGTGTAGAAATCCTGCGAGATTAGACCCTGTGCCACCGGGCAAAGCATCACACAAATACTTAAAACAGTCCCTGTCAATATTGAGCGACTTGAAGAACTGTTTCATAAGACCTAGCTTGATATGAGGGTGTGAGAAAATAATTTTTTCACGTTCCACTAGTGGTTTATAAATGATGTTTTTTCTCCCAACACTGTAGCGTTCTCTGACTGGTTATTACTTCTTAATCCAGCGTTTATATTTGGCTTCGCTGTCCCAGAGGCACATAGAGCGAAGAAAATTTTGTGCAGCAACTTCGCTGTCCTAACAAAAAATGGACTATTTTCAGATCAACACGAATGATCTATTTGTGTTCTTCATATTTGTGTAGCTCCAATACTGTTTTCATGTGTTCATACTTTTCTATCAGGTGTGCAGAGTGTCCTGTGGGTTTGCGCCAAAGATGTTGCCTATATGTAATATAACACATTTGCGACTCCGCTTAGAACTATTTAGGATCAAACCTTGCAGCTCCCATTGCGGTTACTCCTCCAGGAATACCACAACAGTATATCCCCAGAAGTTGAATTTAGAATCAAAGAACTGAATGAGGTTATCATCTCTATTGCGTTGAACGTTACCTTTGCATCCATTCCCAGCAAGTTTGTGTCTTTTATTGGTGAAGCCAACAATTCTGACAGCTTTATTGACAAACACAGATCTCGAACTAAATCATTGAGTTTTGCATGGCTAAATGTTCGCGGTTCTGTTGATACGTCTTCAAAATCTGAGTCACTGTTTCTGTTAGTTGCATGACTCCTCTATCAACCCAGTGTCCCATTCGATGAGACAGTTAAGAGACGCAAGTTTAGTAAAGGTGGGTTTTGGAACATCATTTGTATGGGGCACAGGGCCTGATTGCTGAATCTTGACTGGAGTATGTGATAAGCTAACGAAATTTCGCAGTAAAATCAACAACATCAATAAGGCAGTTGTGACAGTTAACAGTTTGTGACATGGTTTCGTGGCTCACGCCATGTTATCGGAATGACGAATTTTATTGATTTTATACTTTAGTTCATTGGCGTAAATTTTCTTTGCTGGAATGAAATGCCTCATGTGGTTTCCAAGGCTTTTCTTGATCTCCAAGTTTCACTTGAATGTAAGAAAGAAAGCGTACTTCATAAATTCATTAATGTTCCTTCTTTGCTTCGGAACTGTAAATGTACAACTTAGGTGGCAGACGCGTCACACATTTCCTTTTACTTGATTGAGGAGTCATTTTTCCGTAACAGCTTACTAAAATATGTAAAAAAGTATGAACACTTCTTATAGTGATAGTATGCCGACCGAGGATATTGAAAGTCCAAGAGAGCTTCGTAGTATACTTGGGTAGAGGGGTTCACACGACCAAATGCGACTCTACCAGTCGCGCACGTCAATTTATACTCTCTCGATTCTGCTGACCACGCATACGCAATGCGGCACCCCCGCACCAGGGCGTTGCACTGGTATACGTACTAACGCATGTACGGACAAAGTGCGCACACGCACCTTCCCCCATCGTCGGAGGGAGCGCCAAGCACAAAATTAATTGAAGCAAAGGGTAAGAATTTAAAACCAAAAATCAATACAAGGGAAAGGCATCCAGCTCATGAAAGCCAAAATTGATAATAACCCTTTCGTGGCCAAAACAACTGCCATTAACAGTAAAAACAAACGCTTCCAGTTAAACTCGACAAAAACGTCGCAAAGAAAAACACGAACGCCTCTTACATCAAAACAAACATGTAAAAATATAAATTCGATGAAACTCTACGGTTTCAACCACCAGGAATTAACTAACTTTCCAGCCATATACTGAATTTATATCCAAAACAGAAATCGCTAACATCAACCCCAACCATGAACATCACAATTAACTCTAACATTTTTGGTGAAAAATAGTTGAAATTATAACGCAGTAAAAATAAAAAAAATCGCATCGTTGAAACTACAACTAAAAAAGTTTTCACCCAAACATAAATATGAAACACGGCACTCAGAAAACTCGTACATTGGCATCGACACACGCCATAAAATATAAAAAAAACAATACACTCGTTAAGGATAATAATACACACGCATGAAACAAATAATTACACAATATCTCTATAATTTAAATCATCAAAATATTCGCATGGAATGTGTTATCGAAAAACAAAATGAAAGAAATCATACTTATACACCCGAACATTGCATCGACTCGAGCACCTTCGCGAACATGGTTAAAATGAAACGCTTAAAACACAAGGGTGGAAATACCAACTTAAGAATAATTCCTGAGTAAATATTAAAGCACCCGCTTACATCTCTGGGGATAGAGTAACACCCCTTAGGCGACACCAAACCGTGTAACACTATCGCATCTAACACACTCGCGGCACGCCCGACCTTATGGGTCGTTATGTGCTGGCATTGGGCGCAGCTGCTGATCGGCAGGGGTCGACCGCAGCTGCTGTCGGCGGAGAATGAAGTCCTCCGACCGCATTCGCTCCGACAACAAATTCAATTCTCGGCGAATGTAGAACATAGACACTCCCAGCGCCAAAGAAAAAGGGATCAGAAAAATAAGCGCTAGGTCCGAAACCCTGTCTGGAAGGATATCAACAAGGGCGTTCGCTCGCACCCAATCCTCCGACACCCTGCCTTGGTGTTGTTCCAAGGCGTTAGTAAGCGCCTCCACGCTGATTGTCGTCATACGATTCCCCATCGTGGATGTCAGGGACGTTAGCTTGTTCGTCCTGATATCGAAACAGAGACAGTCCGATTAGCATGGCCTCAAATGAAACAAAAGGAAATCAATAGTAATAACGGCAAAATTTTGAAAAGGACAGCCGTAAATGAAAGAAACGAAATAGCATGTCAACGCGGCTCATGTCCCGAGCAGACATGCCCGCTACTGAGCGACCGCAGAAACAACCCTGGCGCCAGCACTCTGCCCGCACAGCTTGCAGGTACCGCGCCACGTAAGCACAAGGTGGACCTTTAATCTCGCAAATCAGTTAGCAGATGCAAACCTTGATTTTAAAAGAAAAACGAGTGACACCCTCAATGGCGGACTTAGATTATACGATATTACAGACTCCTAAAAGTTAAAGGAAAAATACATACAATAATACAATAAAAATCCAAGTAAAAAGCTGATATATAAATGTAAACATCGAAACAGTAAACTGAGAACAGAAATACTTTAACACACAAAAATAAAATGCTACACATAGGAACGCAGTCAGTCGTAAGTCGTACACTCGTTCAATCCGTTTTACATAAAGGTAATACGTGATTCATGTTACTTTTGTAAGTCCTATTTCCAATTCTCAACTCCACGTAAATTCGGGTAATTTTTGTAATGATTCCTGGCCCTAACCAAGAAAGTTCCAAAATACGTGATTCATGTTACTTTTGTAAGTCCTATTTCCAATTCTCAACTCCACGTAAATTCGGGTAATTTTTGTAATGATTCCTGGCCCTAACCAAGAAAGTTCCAACTTATTCTTTTTCAAATGATTCCTTAACAAAACACGGTCATTAAAGGCAAAATTTTTATCTTTAGGCGAAGGTTTTGGTACATTGTCCTTTCACTGGTGTTATAAATAATCACTGATCTAACATTTTCGACAATACGAGCCGCTTCCTTAGCTCGAAATTTCACCAGATCGACATCGGTATCGTAACTGTAAATGGTTTCGAATATTTGAGCTTGAAAAGTTGGACAAGTGTCTCTTCCAAAAATGATGAAACTGGGTGTGTCACCCAACGTAGTATTAAGGGAATGGTTTATTGCGTTCTCCGTGATGTTGAGACACTGATCCCATTCTGTGTGAACTATGGAATTTACGTATAATTTTAGTAAATTTGTTATTTTTCTATTATTCCTCTCTACAATAGCGTTATTTGAGGACTCCACGATAGAACCTCTTTTTTCGCAATGGCGTGAATTTTAGTAAACTTTTGAACTGCCGCTGATTTGAATTCTAACGCCTGGTCACGGAGAAGTGTTTTCGGATAACCGAAAGTCGAAAAGCAGTTGTCTAGACACGAAACAACTGTGTCTGCCAACCGGTCTGATGTGGCATAAAGCTTACAATACCGAGAAAATAAATCTATAACTACTAAAATGTATCTATTTTGCTGCCCCGTAGCTGGTAAAGGACCTAGGAAATCCCTGGAAACCACCTCGAATGGTTCTTTTGCAATAGGCGCGTCTAAAATTTTAATGGGTTCAGTACTACTGGCTTTAAGAATTTCACAGACATCACACATTTTTACAAATTTACGAATGATAGTTTTCTCTAATAAATGATAATAACGTAATTTAAATTTGAACAGTGTATGTAAGGCATCTGTATGATACAAAGACTGAATACTGAGCACTGCCTTATTCATTAACGATGTCGGCATAACCGAAGTTAAAATAGTACTTGTCCTAGAATCAATCTGTCTCCGTCTGTAAAGTACGTCGTTTAAAATTAAATACTTTTGCAAATTAGGAACCGTGGATTTACTTCCATTTAGTAATGCGTCCTTTAACTTCAGAACAAAATGGATCTTGCTGTTGCTCATTCCGAAATTCGTCAAGGTCCCAAGATATATCTGTCAATTTAGGAATGTAGTGTGTCAGATGCGGTGAGGCAGCCGCTGCCGGCGCCAGTCGGTCTGGTTGCGTCTGAGTGTCTGCAGCCTCTACGCTAGGGTTCAGTGCACCACGTCTGGTGGAGACAGGGAACGCGTCGACTTCCTGAAACTCCGCACAGTCATTAAGGTCAGAAACAGTCAATTGTTCAGGCAGTCTGCTTAAACAATCGGCAACAATGTTTTGTTTACCGGGGAAATATTTTACAATGGGATCAAAAGAATGAACTGTTAAACACCAGCGTGCCATAGCTGAGTCGTCGGGAAGCTTTTTGAAGAACAAGGGCTGCAACGGTTGGTGATCCGTGTACAGATAGATTGGATATCCAAGAATAAGATATTTGAAAGCTTTTAGCGCACTCACGATAGCAAAGAATTCTTTTTTGGTGGTACTATAACGCCTTTGCGTGGAATTCAAACTCTTACTGAAATATGCTATTGGCTGCATTGATTTGGTCGAATCGTTTCCGTGCTGTAAAAGCACTGCTCCTATTCCAAAATTAGAAGCATCTCTAAATACATCGAAAGGCTTATTAAAGTCAGGTTGCCGTAAAACGGTGTCTGATGTCAAAACAGATTTAATTTTCTAAAAGCTTCTTGACATTCAGGCTTCCAGATAAATTCAACGTTCTTTCGTAGCAATTGATAAAGTGGATATAAAAGCGACCCAAAAAGAGGAATATGACTTCTAAAGTAATTGGCGACTCTCAGGAAACTTTGCAATTCTTTCACATTTTGGGGAACGGGAAAATTTTCTAGCTTCTCCGATTCCTTGCAACGAATGCCGTCCGCGGACACTATGTGACCTAGATACTCTATCGAACTCTTTGAGAATTGATATTTCTCACGCTTAAGGAAAAGATTCCCACTACGCAATTTCTCTAAAACACTATTTAAATCTTTTAAATGCTGGTTCATTGATTTGGAGAACACCAAAACCTTAACGAGAAACAAAACGCGAGTTTCCCTATATCATTTGCAAGTACGGAAGACATTACTCGCTGAAACACGCTAGGAGAAGAAGTGAGTCCAAAGGGGACTCTACGGAACTGAAATTTCTCGTAACCAATTCTGAAAGCAGTGTGTTTCCGACTACTTTCTTCTAATTCGATCTGGTGGAATACGGATCTCAGATCCAAACTGGAAAATACACTATTTCCACCAAGAGTGTAAAGAATTTCGTCTATCCTAGGAATTGGGTAAGAATCTTTTACAATGATTTTGTTTAAAGCCCGAAAGTCAATGACTGGGCGTATTTCTCCAGTCTTCTTTTTTACGCAAATTATAGGAAAGTTAAATTCAGACATGGACGGTTCGATTATTCCCTGGGCGATCATTTGCTTGTTTGCTTGTACCAACTCCTCTCGATATCAATGCGGGATTCTATAGGGAGGAATGTTAAGTACTGGAGCATTTGTTTCAATTCAATTTTGTGTCGCATTACATTCGTAACGCCAATAGTCTCGTTTTCTAACGTAATTACGTCTCTAAAATCATTCAGTAATTCTATCAGTAAGGGTTTCGCATCACCGTCGTCACAAACTACGTCGTCAATCGTCAGTGGGCGTCGTTTGCTCCTACTTCCCTCCGGTTTATCTTCTTTCTGTGCATTAATTCCTACTTCGTCAACACGAGTATTGTTGCAACAATGCCCCGCTTGATCGGACCCAAACCCAACGTCTTTACCAGTGATGGTTTTAAAGATTCCACCATAACAACTGTCGACCTTGGGTAGATCCGCCGTACCGTTGACCTCACATAAATTAGCTTCTCGCACAGCTTCTTGCACCGTAGACATATATATTTCTTGATCTATTTACAGATCGTCTACTGCCTCAATATTACTCAGCATGCTATTTTCACTCAGGTATACCACGTCATCCGAGACGTTTAAAAGCATGACAGGGACAAAACCCTCCGAACCTTTTTTCTCTACTGATTCGGCCACATAAATGCCATTTCCTAGAATTCTCTTATTCATTATATACTTCCCGGGTTCAACCCTCTTGACATATCCATTAATTACTCGTAAGGAATTACTCGGAATCTCCACTGACCCACAGTGAACAACGATCGTCCGTCTTTTAGTTTTTTTCACTTCTTTCTTTGGGTTTCTTCGCTGCTCCGCAGCATTTATCTCTAGGCTATTTAGTTGACTTTCGCCATTTTCTAGGCTCTCTCCACCAGCATTCACTAGGCTGCTTTTTCTAGGTTCCCTCTGCTTCAGCAGATATTTCTTTTTACGCCTCCTCTGGGCAATCACGTCTGCCATCAGACACTCTGCATTATTTACGGTATTGAAAAATACTTCTCTCTTACTTTGACCGTACAATCCTTGCACATCATGAAACGGCACTTTTACTCCGTCAAGAACAATGAATCCTTCTTTAAAATTAAGTACGGCATCTTTCAGAACATCCCTACCGAGGATGACATCATAATTAAATTCACCGCCTTTCAAAATCAAAGCGCTAGTATTTATTTCTTTATTATTAGGCAGGGTAATACAAAGATCAACTTCGCCTGTCACTTGGCTTTTTGAATTGATTCCCCTTATACTCAAAGCACTAGGCTTAACTCGCTCGTTAAGGCGTTTAATATTGCGGTAACTGATTGGACACCTATCGCTACCACTATCAATCAGAGCGCTCATTAATCGTGTATCATTCTTTAAGATTATCGTAGGCTTTTTTGATCTTTTTAACGAAAACAAACCATCGCTTTCTTTTCTCAAACGACCTTCTTTCATTATCGTCGCTGACAAACAAACTTCTACGGGTAATTCAGAATTTGCACCTACATTAAGTTCTTGCTCACCTAGTAATTCGAACTTATTTTCACACTGGAACAACGGATCCACTACTTCGGTCGACTTAATTATAGAATCTGGCTTCAAAACCACCACATGATTGGTAACGGGAGTTGTGGCTTGACCCCCAAGCGCTGGCAAAAACTCCCTCTCTACACCAATACTCTCCATTTCGTCTGATTTTATTCTAAAAAATTATCACTCTCAGGAACTGCAGCGTAATACGCTTCTCCCCTTCCGTGGCCTCTACTGCGTGAATGACATTCACGAGCAACGTGCCCTAACTTACCACACTTAATAGCAAGTAGTACCTCGGAAACTCGGTTTACCCTGACCTCGCTGTTTCACACACATCTTTTGTACGTGACCAGGGCTATTATAGAGCGAGCAGAAGAGTTGTTGTTGTTTTGTCCGTTCACTATTAATCTGTTGTGGATTCTCCATGAACGCCTCGTTACACTCCATTGAACCAAGAGCTCTATCGCCAATATAGGCATGGGGTCTTCCTCGCAAAAACCTCGCAGGTCTCCAACCTGGTCGTAAAAATGGTCTCCGTCCCTGAAAACGTCGATTGGTGTGTTGTGAGATATAGAAAACGTCGGAAAACGATTCCTGCTCGTCACACACGGATTCGTCAGGCATGGCCACTAGGTAAGTGTCTCTAGTCGGGTACGAGTACTGTGCACTAGGCTTGTGCGCAATGATTGGTGACAATACGAGCTAATAGCTCTTCAGATAATAAAAATGGCCGCGAAAATATTTTTTTGGAAAAATTTTCCTCCAAAAATGGAGCTAAAATTGCTGTGGCTAAACTAAAAACAACCAAATCTCCTGCGAACTTGTTTAATTCATTTGCATTCACACTAGCAACGACAAAAGGATGTCTTTGTAACGCTACGTCTGGGCTAGTTGAAATATGGTCGCTCAATTTCCGGATTTTAGCCAGCGCAGTCACTAATTGAGCAGCTAATCCTTCATTTCGCAAGAGCCGGAGCTGATTTTAAATCACAGGCTAGCGCATGTACGGATCGCTCGCCCTTTGAGATATAAATATCTCCCAGAATCTCCACAACCTGGTCGAAAGAATAGTTAACATCAGGTTGCACTAATTTAGTAACGACACCGTTGAAATCACCTACACTTTTGTGTGCGCTTCTTACGAGCAATTCTTTCCTAGCTTCGTCGGACGTAACATCGGGAAGTAAAGACATGTACGCCGTAAGGTTAGCAACGTGAGTACGAAATGTTTTTGTCTCACAAAAATCTGGATCTTCCCGGCGCCTTCTGCCTCGAAATAACGGAATTTCGGCACTGGACAGTATCGTACTGCCCCTTTGCAACGTCGTGGTCACGCCACCACTAGCAGTATGACCACTAGCAGTAGTCATTGTAGCGACACTCGGTGTACTGAACGTTACAGTCTGAGTTGTCATGACGATAGACCCAACAGTCGTAGGCACCGGTCCTGACATTATTGTCGTAATAGGAATCGGAGTACTATATCTCGGCACTGACACACGCCCACTACAAGTCGTAGTTGCAACAAAACGAATAAATTCACTCTCGGAATCAGAGTCTGAGATCGCATGTCACAACAAGGAAAAGTGTTACACCGCCAAAATTACACCTCACATAAATAAAAACAATGACACGTCAGAAATTAGTATAAAAAATTTGGTATTAGATGAAATACTAATACCTTCCTACTGACACAGACATTAACACTAGCCAAATCGATCAAAAAATAAAAGAAACAGCTATTAAATCTCTACAAGAATAAAACTGTACCGATCTCAAACATTTGAAAATGACACAGAGCACTGCTGCAGATCATCCGACCTTGAGGCAAAAAAAAAACAACCAAACCCTGAAAATGTTGTGTACTCAACTGGGGTCTAGCTGCACAGCTACCGCCGCCTTGCTGACGCCACTGCTGATGCCAAGGTCACGCGCTGTAGCGCTTGGAGTCGGACGAGCAGAAACGCTCGCACCTGACTGAGCTCGCAGTGACTATGTTCGTTCGAAGTACCACTCTTCACGTTAGCAGCACCCCTTACTGTTCAAGAATTCCTTTATACTAACACTGTTCAACAATCACTGTTCAGTATGCAACACGGTACCACATACACCTCGCACTACGTCGCCGTAGACGTTGAATCACTGGCGTCGTTTGTAGAATTTCCAACCACACTGGCACTGATGAAGCAAACTTTGCAGACTGTCACGGCACTCCTACTGCCGATCTCGGTGGAAGTTGACGCAAAATATCACATTGAAGAAGTCGCCTTCCTTGCACAAAGACAGATTGACTTTGTAGGCTTCACCAAGTTGGACATAGAACTCCAGTTCATACGGGTTCCGCAACCTTTCTTCGGAAACCCGTCGCAGGACAAAGCGAAACACGTTCGGAAACGCCTCGCGGACTTCCCTTCCACTGATGGATCCTTTGTCCATATTATATCGTCGTTATTGCAAAACTGATCCTCTTGTCTTTAAGCCAAGAGCAGACCTTCTGTCTTCACAGATCTTCCACCACAAACTCTTTCTCACTGCCATGAATCGCTAAGTCAACTTTCGACGGTCGCGATTAACTTTTTCAATGTCGGGGAATTCTGAAGGTCTCTGCAGATCCTCTTCATAGACGTTACAATAATTCTCGTCACCAGACGAACTTCACGGTAGTTCTCTTGAATTTTCTGATGTTATTTCTGCCGTCTTGATTTGCTGAAGTCACTGGATCTACTTCACTTCACAATTATATCATCTTAAATTCGTGGGTCCGTCAAATTTCTGGCCACCAGTATGCCGACCGAGGATATTGAAAGTCCAAGAGAGCTTCGTAGTATACTTGGGTAGAGGGGTTCACAGGACCAAATGCGACTCTACCAGTCGCGCACGTCAATTTATACTCTCTCGATTCTGCTGACCACGCATACGCAATGCGGCACCCCGCACCAGGGCGTTGCACTGATAAACGTACTAACGCATGTACGGACAAAGTACACACACAATAGGATTTCATTTACCAACACTGTACTATTAAATTTAATAAAAATTATTAATTAAAATAAAAACCTGGTCGCGTAGCATGAAAACTAGACTTGATCTTCACAAACGAAGACCATTTTCGAAATCAGTGACCTCAAATCCACTAGAATCAAGTGTCAGAACTCATGAAACCAAAAATGTGTTTCCCAGTGTTATATACAGTGAGGGCAAAATGATAGAACACGTTTCTTAAATCGCCAGATTTCACATTTCTAAACCAAGTACAATTACGAAAATTGGACTACATATAAAAAATAGTGTAAAAAGTTAATAATAAACCTGAAACCCACAAATATTTAGTATAAAAAACATATAGGAACATGTGTAATAAATACGTGAACAAAACGTTTACAACACATTTCAAGATATACATACATTAATACTTCGTTGAAAAGCCGTTTTTATTAATCATGGCTTCGAGTCGTTTAGAGTAGTTTACAACCAGCCTTTTACAAATTTCGAGTGTAATCTTATTCCATTCTTGAATGCAAATTTCTTTGAGTTCAGTGATCATATAGTGTGTAGAAAACGAAGAATTTTCCCTCACATAAATTTCAATTGCTCGTATGGTTCATTCCAGACGTGGGCATTGCAGTAGTCTCAATGCCACTTCAACTTAGTTTTCAAGGGGCTCATAATATGCTCGTCTGCGTTGAACCTTCTATGTTTACAGCGCAGCAGAGCTCCTTCTGCGCGTACGACTGTTCAGCAGTTCAGTGCTGGGTAAGAGGCAGTGAGCCCAGTTGGAACACCGTGTCTCTGGCCGAGCAATTTACCGCGTGGCAGCGGTTATAAGTATATGCCATGTTGTGTACTGTGACAAGGTACCGTGTTGATGCTGTCTCTAAGGCTACTGCTGAGATCCCGGCTACATCTGTTGCTATGGCTACTGTTGGGGTACGGCTACATCTGCTGCTATGGTGGAACGGTTACACCTGCCGCACCTACGTTATACGCTTTCTAAACGTAGATCTTCGTGGAGCCAGTCAGCCGGCGCAATGAGCTAAATCCATTCGGTCTGCGCTGGGAGAGGGTCTTCTCGGCATGCAGGAACCACTTCGGGACTCCTCGTGGGGCGACTCTCGACGGAGGTTGGTTGGAGAGGTAGTGGGCGCTACTAGCTTTAACCATTCGTTGGGAGGCCTTACGAGCAATTGTAATTGTCCCACAAATTATGTGAGAACCCATAAAAATATTGATACGACAACTTGTATTTCATCGAGGTGATTTTTTTGCGTTCTCGTGTCAAGTTCGATTCGTCTTCAGTTGAGATATTCTCCATATGTTTATAACAATACTTTCGTAAAATTGCGTAAATTGCCTAAACTTAAAACAATCTAGGAATGTCGTTCATTCTCATGAATGAAACTTACTTTCATCTTCATATATTGCGTAAGTCATGCTCTGGTAATCTCCGACTATAATGCGTGACTCCATCTCTAACAGGTTGCAGTTTCCTGGGAAACTTCGGGGTGCTGGGAAGGGGGTCGCCCTCCTTTCTCTACCCTATGAGAGTGGAACCCTCCGACCGGCTGGGGTGACGGCTCGGGAACCAGCCAAGTTTAACCTATCTTAATAAGCTATGTTCTCATGAGCTGTTATTGCTGGCCCATCCTGAATTATTTTCAAGATAGGGATCTGTTTTCTGAATCTTCAATTTTAATATCCTCCACAAATTTTCGATCAGATTCATGTCCATGAATAGAGTTGGCCATTCTAAAATATTAATCTTTTTTAACCTCAACCATTCCTTTCTTTCATTTGCAGTATGCTTTGGATCGTTGTCTTGTTGGAGGGTATCCACGTTTCAGTTTTACCAAACGAGCTGAAAATGGGAGTTGCTCTTCCAATATTTTACATTTCCTGCGATTCATGGTTCCTTCAATGTTGTGAAGTTTACATATTCCTGATGAGCTGAAACATCCCCACTCCATGATTGAGCCACCTCCAAACTTAACAGTGGGTATGGTGCATTTTGGTTTATACTCTTTGTTTTTTTTTGCCTCCAAACATGGTGTGTGCTATTTCTCTCAAATAGTTCGCTTTAGGTTTCATCTGACCGCAGTACTGAGTTTCAAAACGCTGCTGGCTTGTTCAAATGGTCGTTGGCATGCTTCAGCCTGGTCTTGACGTGATGTTTCTGGAGAAGATGTGTCCTACGAGGGGTGCAGGAGCGAAGACTTTCACAGCGTAGTGCCCTGCTGATCGTGTATTTGCTAGCTTCGATCTCAGGTACCTTGAGATCATCCTTCTATTTTTCACAAGTAGTTTGAGGCCTCTGCACTACTGTTCAGACCAATTTTCGAAGTACACGGTCGTTAATCTTCCGTGGACGGCCAGTTCAAGGTTTGCTAAAAGTCATAATCCCGCATTTCCACTTACGCATTATGGTTCCAGCCGAGGCTATAGGAACGCACAGTTGTGTACATATTTTCCGATTTCACAAACATTCATAATGGAGCTCCACAATACGTTCGCGATTCTAATACCTATTGTATGCCATTAACGTACAATGTGACATATGATCAGAGCCTGGTACTACTTTGATTGGCAATTGATACGCTTACAACTACTCTGAAATACCACCCTCATTAAAATATATCATAATGATTGGTAATAATCTGCCCTGCCAAATAACACCTCTAAAAATTTAAACATCTGCAATTGATATCAAAATAATATAACACATCCTACTATGGGTGTCTTCTCAACAGTATGCGACACAATCAACACGCCCCTATGCTATTAAATTGGACAACCATAATGAATGTAAACAATCATGGCCTCCTCTGCTACATAGGCAATCACGCTCCAAATGCACACATAAACAGACACTCTACTGCATTTTCCACGAACCGAACTTCAAGAGCGCTCTCCAAATTGACGATACACAGTTCATGTTAACTGCAGTTCGTGTTACCGGCAAGTATTCTAGCTGTCACTCCATCACTAGAGCGCTGGTGGACGCATTGCGCGGTTACTTTGCTACGTAGACTTGCTATTAGGTCTTCTTAATTTCCCACTATCTGCAAATTCAAATTGAATATACTTATTACAGCCAGATTTTATAGCATTTACAGTATTTTCGGCGTTATTTCGAGAATATAAAACATTATTCTTTGACAAACAAGTTTTGTAAGCAAATTCCTAGTGACATGAGTTTTCGCTGGCAACTCACCCCTTCCCCAGGAGCATCTGTACATATCATTTAGCCTCTTTTTGGCAGTGTAACTCTTGGCTTTTTTATTCAAAAGTTCTCTCTGAAAATCAGAATAAAGAAAAATTGCACTTTAATGGCCAGTAATATAACGTCCAATTTTTATTCACAATTTACCCCCTTATTTCAGATTTTCTTTAAGCACTTTTCTTCATCGCAAACGTACTTGCGCTTCACCGTGACACACGCAACGGTTTCGTAAGTCGAAATGGCTTTCGCCATGCCTAAGGCCCTCCTTGTGGATCTTTTCTTTTCGTCCCCTCAATACAAGAACCAATAATATATTGATATTTTAGAGGTGTTCGTAAACTCCCCCTTATTTTGAACGTGGCTGTTCTCTTTGGTCTTGAAACTTGAAATTGAGGGCCGAAAGCGTCGGGGCCTTTGTAACGGCCTATCGTCATAAGTTTTCTCCGCCTTTTCAGAATACGGATTTGAGACCCTTTTTCTGCAAAGCTTGACGTCCAATATTTTTTGTGTATTTCTTGGAGAAATCTATGTCCCGTGTGCGAGGTTCAGCTATCACTTTACTAAAGAAAGCGATGACCTTTACCCTCCGAGCCGCCTATGCCTACCTTCTCGAGAGCTTAATACGACCCTCTCGGCACCACACACGGCTTACCAAAACACCCCCTACAAAGCACACAAAACCACGACACAACACAACGTTCACGCTCGAACACTCACTGTTGAAAGTTCTACTATGCGACAAATTTTTTGCACGAAAGAATCTTAATAAATGCTACAAAACAACAGGGCAACCATGTTATCATTTCTTAAAACGACAACAGGGCAACTGTGTGATAATTTCTATAAACGACTAAACACAAATTCTAAAAAAAATGAATTCGCCATTAATTTATTAATCATTCATCTGTAAATTTCTGAATAATCCGTGACTATGACACATTATTGGAAATAAATGCTAACGAAAGTTCGGTTTCCAAATAGTAAAATGTATTAAAACATTCTGGAATAATTCGACAATGTTTTTAAAAATAAAATATCGAGAAAAAAGTCGGGTGTTGTAAACTTTTGTTCACGTATGTATTATACATGTTCATACATGTTTTTTCCCAATAAATATTTTTGGATATTAAATATTTTATTATCCTTTTTATACTATTGTTTATATATAGTCCAATTTATGTAGAGTGGAATGTGGAATCTGTTGATTTAATCAACGCATTGTATTATTTTGCCCCCCACAGTAAACATTTTACCAGGGTGCCACAAGCTTTCTGGCTCTGCAGCGCATATCTCTCAGCTGGCTGAGTATTTCTAAACTTGAAGATTGAAAACTTAAAACATAAAGTGCTATATCTGTTGCAACCCAGATCATCAGCTCTTTCAAAATGGAAAACACGAAAAAAATGCTCGAGAATGTATCAATTTAGCGAGATTTTGAAAATGTGGTGCCAAATATCTTTAGAAAACGCAAACGTTAAAACTTTGTTATCATCTTAAAACAATTTATTTGTTGTATAACTATATGCAACTAGATAACTATGTGATGTTGTGCAATCATATATTGACGCAGATAAGAAAAAACAAGCATTTTCGGTTCACTCATCATGATAGTTGAAAAGAAAATTTTGCATATCTTAGCGACAGACAAGACGAAGTATTTCATCAGAAGATTGATGTGATGGAAGTTCGATACCAAGGACGTTGAGACGTTATAAATATTTCCGAATTTTTGATGTGTTTGAAAAGAAAAACAAAGAAATATAAATATATTCCGAATTATCAGGCAAAGTTTTTGTCAAAGTGCATTTTCATTTTCTATATTTTATCTGAGTTGTCTCGTTAATGTTTTACTTTTTTCTTCTGCTTCACATTATTTGTAACTTGTGCTCCGAATGTTTTTAAAGTCTTGTTGATTATTCTCAAATCGACGCATGTTCGCTGGAGGACTTATTTTAATGGGCATTTTTAGATCTGAATATTGCACCAATAGGGTATGGTATCAGAAAACTAAATTTAATCCTAAAAATCAAAAGTTTTTATACTTTGATGACAAAATTATCTATAAAGTTGTTGAAATATACCAGTCTCCTGGAATGTTCGTTGTTATGCATAGTCATTTTTTCTTCATTTAGCTCTGATAAAAATTTGTGGTAATTATTGGGAATCTTGTAATCATGGTTTTTAGAGGTTTGAGAAATGTTTAGAAAGTAGAGAAGATGTCGGGTGTGAATTAAAATCAGGTCTTCTATACTCTTCGCATCTTTATGGAAAAATAGGTGGAAGTGTTCGAGGAGACCACCGATCAGCATTCGAGCATTTTCGAGCTGTTTTGCACGTCGATCTGGGAGAGAAAACTTTGTGCTCTGAAGTGGTGCTAAACTCTTTCACCTGTGCATAATAAACGAGGGAATTGCTCGACATATGTTATTCAAAACGTTGAAATAATTCTGATTTCTCACAAATAATAATCACACGGGACATGCTCTGAAGGTTAATTAAATGGCAACCCTGGCTGTGAGAAACTCCCAATTCTCTGTGAATAAGAAATATGCGTAACCAGGTTGTAATTTGGAAAAAATGTGATTGTTCTTTTAGATATAAGGGGATCATCTCTAATAATTGGATACCTGAAGGTCAGACTGCAATTCAAGTTTATTATAATGCTTTGAAGACCCGCAGTAGATGTGAGCGACGGCGGAACTCAGATTTGTGGGAGTATGTGCAGTTCATCTATTCTTCGTTACGACAATGCCTATAAACCTTACCATGAGGAGGTTTTCGGTGAACATTCTAGTAATGAAACATACTCAAGACAAGCCGGAGGACATTTGCGCCTTTTTTTTTTTTAATGAAGGTTAAACGGCATTCAGAGAAACCAGAGTCTAGTTCTTAGATGTAGTTCAAGAAAACGTGACGCATGTCGTGAACAGCATTACAAAAGATGAGTAGAAGCACTGCACACAACAAAGGAAATTTCGTGTGGAACGATGATGAGACTAGAAAGGAGCCTACATCAGAGGTGAAAGCATTGAAAACTGAATTGAGGGTTTAAGCATGAAATAATTTTTTCCGTATCTGTTTCTTCTACAAACTTTTGAGCCAAGGAAAACTGGTATTAATTGTTCATTTAACTATATTTTACTGGCTATGTGTATTAAAAATGAAAATATATACAACGCATTTTGGGCCGTTGGCGCTACGTTTGTTTTGAAAAACATCTTAGGTCAAAGCAAGTGAAAATATTCCCTCTCGCTATAGAGGAGAGTGACTGAATGATGAAATTTGCAAACGTGGATAGAAAGTTTCAAAAACGTGTATTATATCTTCAAAAATGAAAACACTGACAGGACTTCGAACAGAATCCAATGACGAACTCAGTTATGGATACTTTGAGCTCTGCGAGTAATTAGAGAACTGTATGTCATTGCTACATATGTTGAAATTTAATTTATTCATCAATTACTGAAACCATTTGAATAGGCCATGTCCGAAATTGACGAGGAGATTACAGGGTAAATTTCAGATTTCCCATCATTTTCAATTTTTTTTGTACAATTTAAAGGAAATCTTCATGAGTCAATGAAAAGAAATCAGATTTAATATACTGACGACAGAATTACGTTCAAAGTCGTATTGTAAGTTTTTCATCGCAGGAAAGAAGAACATGAGAGAGACTACAGTCCTGGGGACGTCAGATGACAGTTTTGATGTCTGCAATAGCACTGGGTTTTTGAATTTTACACGTTTACTCCCCGTGTAGTCGGAAGCTGCGCTGTGGCTATAAAAGTCAGACATTCCAAGTTTATTGCAAATCACTTCCTAATGGAAGGAAAACTCGAGCCAAGTCTCACCAATTAGAACTGCTGTCATGGCAGAGCCCGATGCTCTGCAGCAGGTGTTGAGCTGCGCAGCGACGGCGCTCAGCAGCAGCAGCCGCACCCAGCGCCGTGCCGCGTGGTGCCGCTTCATGTTCAGCTTTCCCCAAAGCTTAAGTTCTACTCACGGATTTTTCCCCCAACAAATCAGCTTCTTAACATTCTGTTAGTGTCAATGAATAGCGTAGCCTTCGGTCATGTGGAGCTGAGAAGCCTCTTATCTTAAAATTTATCTGCATGAATCAGAGAATTATGTTGAACAGAAACATTTCAAAAACCAAATAATAACAAGAACGGAAAATCAATATGCAGGACCAAAAAGCGAAACGTATGCGGATCGTACTTTATTAATGTGTAGTAACATTTTACGGTTTGAATTTATAATAGATTTAGCAATGGCAAGGCTATAGTTACTTTTATTCGGAAAAAGTCCAATTTCTCACATCTTCGTAGCCTCGTTACGCATCACTTTGTTGTTTCCTTGTCCATTTCAATATCGGACTAAAGTGTTCGCGAAATTCGTCCAAGACAATATTTGGACAAAAAGTTTCTGTTATTTTTCAGTCTTTTAGAGTCTCCATTTACAGAGTGGGAGCCTAAATAGAATACTTTTTCGTAAAGTACATATTCTCTGAACTCAGCGGACATTTGATGATTTCTTCTTAAAGGATTATTAATGCCGTAAATTTAGGAAATATGAATAAATTAATTTAAGGGCTCTTCATTTCACAGTATTATAAGGCAAAGTGAGTTCCACTACGTAAAGCCAGACGTCGAAATCAATTGATTTATTTGCGTAAAGCACCATAACGTTTGAAAAGATGGAGTCAAAGAAATTATTTATAAATTCCGAGATGTCTTAATAAGTGTTTACCCGGTCAATATAGCAAAGTATGAGCATGTTAGGTAAGAATTGATCATTCGATGTCGTACTCCTTAAAT
Organism: Morinoia aosen; assembly: GCA_030386875.1. Classification (NCBI taxonomy): domain Eukaryota; kingdom Metazoa; phylum Arthropoda; class Malacostraca; order Amphipoda; family Talitridae; genus Morinoia; species Morinoia aosen. Next base: position 36,720,179 of record CM059565.1, on the reverse strand, counting down.
GTAGTGCGCAAAATTACATTTCCTTCGTTCTAAGTTATACAAACCTCAACAAAAATGTGATTGGCCCTTGGATAGCAGCGAGTTAAGGAGACCGTCTGGGTAAAAAAAAAACGTTATTTATGGATGGATTTCTCTGAAATTTTCACAATAGGTGTGAAATGATGCAAAAATCATTTGTTATTTCGACAAAATTTTAGTATCTGCACTTTTTTTCGAAAAATATGATAGAATAGTTTTTTTTTAATCTATCTTCTTCTACAATTTTGAAGTTACAGAACCAGTACTTCGTTTTTAGATTGCTTACATGTCTACATAACCATAAGGGGAAGGGAATTTTGATAACTTTTTTTGTAGATTTTGGGAATTTAAAAAAAATGTGACCTTTTTTCATTTTTTTTGTTCATGTCGTGTAATTTTCAAAATAATAGATGTATCAAAAAATGCATCCCCTTATTGATACACACTGCTAAGCCCTATCGAATGGTATATTAACCATTCTTGTAGCTCTAAAATTGTGGAAGAAGATACATTTGAGAAACCAATTATCAAGTTTCCAGAAAAACGTGTTTTTCCCCAAAAAATTGTTTGTTCTTTTTATCTTTTGAACTACAAAGTTTTTTACAATGAACTCTTGAGCTATTGTAGCTCTTTTTAAGCCCTTTCGATTGATTGAATTTACATTGCTGTAGCTTTGTAACTCTGGGAAAAAATATGCAACAAAAGACAATACGTATAATTCTCCATAACAACCACTTTTTTATTTTTTCATTTTTTTTCGACCAAAATGCGTTTTTTTGTCGTCAACTCCTTTGTTTTATAGCTCTTTTCAAGCCCTTTGGATTGGTGTGCTCGCCATAGCTGTAGCTATGATACTGCAGCTGTCATCGAGCTATGAATGAAAGCTGCGGTATCATAGATACGGCAGAGCATCTAAATTCTGAAATTGTCAAAAATTATAAAATGATATTTACTCAGCGTTAGAATGTTTCGTTTGAATAATGGAAGCACTTTGAATAGCCCATTAACAAACTATAATGCCATTCCCGCAGAGTAACACGCTCAATTGACCCCCAATAATGAGGGGGGAGGGTTCAAGGTCACTCCACCCCCATTGCTTTCCCCCCTTCTGGTGGGCGCACTATTCGGAGTAGACGTAAACGAAAAGTACCAATGGAAACGCAAGAAAATCCTCTATAGGATGCATATAAAAACAGAAAATCAACACATATCCCGATTTCTATCACGACCGTACCCATACGGCCTCCTTAACATAATTTTATCAAACTCTATTTTTTTTAAACCATACAAGTACTTACAATGTCATACTAAGACTTAATTTATAACAGGAATGATAAATTCGGAGAATGCCTTCCTTTACTTTCATATTTCAGACAAAATACTTCACTTACATTCCCCTTAATTATAATAACTGATGAGACCTAGATCACGCTCTTGATTTATTGTTTCGGCCTAAGTTTGGAAGAAAGGTAGTAAAATATTTGCTGGGAAGAGACACAATGCCTTTATGACACACTCATGAACGTCATAAACTTGTCACAAAACTGAGGCACAATACTAATTGTGTCTTGTAGAGGTGCTGTAACACACTTTTACGTCACGACACTCCTTGAGAAACACTGACATGGCTACCTAAATCTACTGTACTTCATAAATCTGCCAAACATACTCCTATTACCCCGTGTTTTGAAAAATTTTGTATCTCACTGAAATAACCTGAAATTTTCTGATTCAGGTTGTTTCAAATCGTTGGAAAATAACTGTCTGAGATTTTGGCTTCGGGTTTGTTGTCAATAGATGTATTTTGTTTGAATGGTCTTACGTTTAACCTTATACTGCATAACATCTGAAACAGATCTATAAACTCTACAAAAATTTATTACACATTTACCGAAACAAGTTCTTTATGACAATTTTGTCAATTATTGAAGGGAGTTCATTACTATTTGGCAACGACCAATGCAGAAAAACAGAGCTTCAATGAAAAATTTAAGTCACTGCGGGTGTATAGATATGAAAATGTACGGTCACGCAGTTCATTTTGTTTGTCCCTTTATTTGTTTGACGGTAAATTGAGATTTTTTGTTTCTTTATACATGTTGTTAGGTTTAGGTTATAAATAGAATTATTCGCTTTTCGGGTTGATTTACGTTTCAAGACGTGTGAGGAAGTTAATGTTATGGTGACTCGTAGCTTTAAATACCCAGGGGGACCTTCTTATACGTGTGCGGATAATTCATCGCAAAGAGGGCTGACAACACCATCTGGACGGTTCTACCCGTGCAAAGGAATCCTATTATGCCTACGTTGTGAGGCCACTTGGCGACCAAGATAAACGCCGGACACCACATGCCAGTTGTGACTACTACAGCAATACTCTTGCAGGCTTGTTAAGAGGAGAGGTGAGGGCAACGCGGTTCGCTATCCCCTGTGGCTGGCATGAGCCTTCATATCATCTAATGGACTCTTATTCTGGCATTGTGGACCCAACAAAACAAAGAAAGGGATGTATGCTCCTCCCATTGAATATTGTGACATTTCGTCATCTATTGCATCTGTTCCCCAAAATACATTGGAACTACCTGTGATGCAGTCTCCATTCAAAGATGAATCTTGCCCAGTAGAAAAAGCAAGCTATGATAATTTTGAAGAGAAGCAAGGTGCATTATCTGTTGTGCCCTGCTGACGCCGGGGAGTGGGTGAAAGTGGCCCCTACTGCCCCAAACAAGAGGACATCAGTGACCTCATACGAGAAATGGCCTTGACGAAATCTAGCACCGAGTTGCTCATTTCCATTCTGAATCAGTGTGATTTGCTGGACGACGGTGTTCAAATTGCTTCTCAGAGGAAGAGGCATCGCAGCTTTTCGGTATTTTTCACTGTTAGAGATGGGTTGTGCTGCTGCTATGACGTTAAAGGACTCTTCGACGCTTGGGCGTTCCGTGAAACACTTCTGACTGGTGGCACTTCATAGACAGTTCATCTAAAAGCCTGAAGGCTGTTTTACTGCTCAACCCAAATCACTGGCCCTCGATTCCTCTGACTGACTCACTGTACATGATAGAGGAGTACCAGAGTTTTAAAATCCTGCTGACTGCACTAAATTGCAAACAATTCGTCTGGGAGGTTATTGGTGATTTCAAGATGTTGGCCTTCTTGATGGGACATATGGGAGGTTTCACCAAGTTCCTTGTTATCTGTGCATCTGGGATAGCCGAAGTACAGCCCTTCACTACGAGAATAGGAAGTGACCCCTCAGGACCGGCTATGAATTTTGGGCTTATAACGTGAAACAAGAACATTTGGTGCAGCCAACGAAAATACTAATGCAACGATTACACATTCAATTGAGCCTCATTAAGCAGTTGGTTAAACACCTAGATCCACAGGGCAAGGCCTTAAACCTAATCCAAAAGTTGTTCTCGATGTTGTCGAATTCAAAGAGCAGGGCAAGCGTATTTGTGGGCTCTTGTGTTTTAAGCTACTTATTGACTCCGACAGCTTTCCTGAGAAGCTGGCTGGTGTTGAGCGGGCCGTGTGAACGAACTTCGTTTCTGCAGCCAAAGGTTTCATCGGAACCTCAAACAAAAGAACTGCAGGGAAATTGTTGGGAACGTATGGACACAAATCATAGCATGGGCTGCTGGTGTCGCTGAAATTGCACGTTCTATACGCCCACCTTGATGAGTTTAAAAAAACATGGGAAACATGATGTCAGCTCATTCGAGGAGCGCTACATAAGATAGTTAGGTGAAAGTATGATGGGGGATTATATCTGGAACCTATTGCGCAAAAATGAACAGAAATATTATACAATCGCCAATCTCGCAGCCAAACTTCCTTCTGATTACATTATAACGTTAATTTTTTTTATTAATTCTGTATCAATCCTCCGGAGCAATACTCTTCATCGACGCTCAGCACCACTGAACTGCATCGCTGTCTGTATATTAACATATTGTGAGACAGGATTATACCCTACTCGTTTCCTATTCATCTTCATTTCTATAGACGAGACCTAGAGAACTTTTCTTTAATCTATCATATCTCAATTTTATTAACATGAATTAAAATTAATTGGTTTCAAAGCCGATACTGCAAAAAAATTTAACTCAATTAGAAAGTGGCAAAAAATTGTGGGGTGTTTCTGTCCACACAATCTAACGAAGACTAAATGAAAGATGGAACAAGGAAAATTAGTTTATTATTCGAGAATCCCATGCAGAACGGCTGGGGGAAAGTTAACAGGTTAACAGCCAGCTCTAATCAGAGGCCGGCAACAATTTTTAGTGATTAAAAACTATTGAAACAGGGCGTCCAATAGTTGCAAGTTTACTACGGCCGTGACCGATCTCCATTAAAGTTATTTATTTAGTTTAAAAGGTTAAAAGTTGTACTTGTGCGTAAACTCCCTTTTCATAAGGGCAAACTCCTCAAGAACGCAGGTCGTCGCCCAAATGCGATAGGGCTCCAAAAGCGGCTTATACAGGGCAGTTGACGAGTTGAAGCTTATAATCTTGACTCGCCGGCGATCACCAGTCTTGGGCCACCAAGCCGGCGGAAAGACGCGGACACGCAGGAGATACCCTCTTTGTATATGCATTTTCGCTAACCTAGTTGCGATAGAAATGGGAAAAAAGACATTTTTAAAATTTTGTAGTCAAAGGGAAGTCCAGGGTAGTAGGTCCCCTTAAGTTTGAGGTTAAGTTTAAGTTTAAGGGTTAGTTTAAGTTTGAGGTTAAGTATAAGTTTAAGGTATATAACCGGACTTTCAGTCAAGAAGATAGTCAGAGGCAAGGAAGGAGCTCAAATTTAGAGGAGTTACAGACACCCCTATATTAACTGTAGCTCTCAACCGAAAGTTAATTAGTATAAGAGAGAAGTAAGATAAAGTGGTCACCGAGGCAACCCTCAAGTAATTCTAAGTAAGATAATTAAGCGAAAGCCGGCAATACGAATGATTCAATCGCACACACAGGCACACAATAATAAGAAGGAGAATGAAGGCCAGAAGCCTAATAATCAGCGGTGACGTGTAGACGTGGGTCCCAGAACGTAGAAGGCGGTGACGTGGGGCCCAAGAACGTAGAAGGCGGTGATGTGGGGCCCAAGAACGTAGAAGGCAGTGACGTGGGGCCCAAGAATGCACGGGTGATGGCACAAGCCGGTAAAATTGATTCACGATTTAGGAAGTACGGAAACGGCTTGTAACGGAACCGTTAAAAGGCACCAAGGGCATTACACACTCGTGGGTTGAGGAGTGCGACTAACATAAATTAAGGCAGTAAAACGTGGTTAAGTGAACAGTGAAATTCACAAACATCAATTCACAAACTCCGCTCTGCGACCTCCGACCGTACTGCCGGGCTGCGTCGCTGGAACTATTAAGGTGCTACAACTGAAGCGCCTCTCAGGCTATCCAGGAGAGGTTTGTGAGGGAAATCCTCACAAAATCAATAAATCAGTTTCATGAACTCAGAACTGAATTTTGAAAGTATGATTGCTCATTTTTACTTATTTATGCCATAGGCAGTTTGAAAATATTGGTTTCAATTCATGAACAAATTAAGCGTTACCTGGTGTTACCAATTCAAAACCGACATGTGTCCTCGATTGCTTTAAAGATTTATCTAGACAGAGGCAGAAGCCGGCATGTGTGAATTATCATAGCACGTAAGATTAAAAAGAATTACTATATTCTTCATCCTATCAGTATTGTGTTAGATTCTACTTGAAGAGTCAAATTTTAGATGAATATTGTAATATAAGCGAAATTGTTGACCACCTGAATGGGATTTTCCATTATCTTCACGGAAGTTAAAATACAAAGCTGTTTGGGAAGTTACGCCTTTTAATAAACGTGTTGATTTTTCGAACACAATAGCAGAGGACGAAATTCACCTAGAATTCTTCTTTAAACTGTCTCAAGCATCTATTTCACTCGACATGGACTTACCTCAGTTCCTTCAATATTTCATTTTTAAATAAACATCAGTTACATTTTTGAATAAAAAATTCAACGCCCTTCACTTTGCCCTGTTCAAAACCAGGTTGAGCGGTAGTCCAGATAATTTAAATTCATACAAAAAAAATATTGAGTAAAGTGTATTGGTAACCAAAGCTTATGTTCCTCGGGATGAAATACTGCATGGGATTATTTTTTCTCTGATAGTGGTTATTGTTCGTACCATTTTAAAAAAATTGAAAATATTATTAGAAAGAAAATTTAATGTTGTTATGCTACACCGATGAGTATGCAGTGATAATGTTACAACATTATCTTCCTCTCATTGTTCAATCTACTTGTTATTTCCTTATTATGGACCATAATCACGAAAGTTACGTTGGGTTTAGTTGAAACTGTTGTAGCATTGATTTCTAGGTCTTCAGTTTCATGTTCTGATTCAAAAACATACTGTACCTATCATTAGGTCTTTTAGCCACTTCTAGTATAAACTGCGTCTACTCACCCTGTTTTCTACCCAAAAATTTTATTGAGCATGCTGTGCGAAACAGAATGTCAGTATTACCAGACGGGTTTGTGGTGGTTTCACCTAGCTGTGCGCGCTCACCACCACACGAGCTCAAAAGCGCCACCCCACAACCTCGAAGCGCTTTTGCTGACCGACCAACCAGCGCTCAAGTTCGGCGCTGGGGTGCCGGACCGCACAGACTCCAGTCTCGCGAATTTCTACACCGCCCTACCCTCTCCCTCCACCTCCGTGTTGCTACATCAAGTTGCCATTCGCGCCAATTTAACTATGTAGTACTAGTGAGGTTTATTAACCTATTTGTTCGTTATACATTTATTAATAATCACTGCATTATAACCACTACAAGTACTTAGTAAGTGGATACTACAGCGGAATACCAAAGTCAACCTGTATTAAATCATTATAATAAGTTATGACAACGACCGCTGGTGTTTAGCTATTCGACCCTCTATCTCGGCACGCAAAAACAGGCATTTTTAAACTTATTCAAGTTAACCCTAAACTAACTGAACTTGGCTTAACCTAACCCAACCTAACCTAACTCAACCTAACCTCTTAACCTAAGTTAACTTATTTAACCTAACCTAAATTAATTTAACTTAACATTTCTGTAGCTGCTCGGAGGTGGTGCTGTAGCTGCTTGGAGGTGGAGGGAGAGGGTTGGGCGGTATAGAAATTCGCGAGACTGGAGTCTGTGCTGCCGGACCAAGCTTTATAAGCAGCTTGCCTCGAACAGTCAGGCAACGTCGATAGAATCCTCCGTAAGTTTAGCACAAGCCTAGACGGCGATAAGCGGCCACTCCGTCTCGACCAATCAGAGACCTGGACGGCCAGAGTGAGGCTCCTCCAAGGCCTATATAAACAGCCACGGGGCAAGCGCAGTCACAGTACACTCGCAGCGTCTCTAATGTTTACAACAAAGCCTCGACGCTCCGCAAGCACCACCTCTACTGCTGTCACCGCCGCCTCGACTGCCAGCCGCCACGCCTCGTCGCTCCCTCGACTCGAGCCAGTTCCCTGCTAGCGTCTCTGATGCTCCTTGGTCGGAGACTCTCGGTCAGTAGCAGCCTCACCGGTCTGCTCTCGTCCTACAACCACGCTGCGCCTCCCCGACAACCGTCGGCCCGCCAAGACGTCCTCGGTTGCTGTATTACCCGGCTGTAATATTTCGTTGTGTGCCACCATTGTCGGCAATCTTCTCAATAATACGGCATTAATTTCAGTTGTGTTTTCCTTACCCTGTCGGGTTCGTTTGTACCCAGGCACTCGCTTCGAGCATAGATTTACAAAGTCTAAAGGTTTACATAGTCTGCCCGAAGTGTAAAGCAGCCTGAGGGAGAACACACACTACAGGTTCTTTAAGCTTAAGTAGTGGAGCACAAAGTCTGTCGGTGTCTGAACAGATGTCCAATTTGTCCACTCCATCCAATAGTTAGGGATCGATCTTACAGAGTCTTGTAGTAGAATATAACAAACGGTTGAGAAAACGTTGTATCTTCATGAGACAGTATTTATTAAGAACTCCTGAACTTTACACTCACAGTCTGTTGCAGAATGGATTTTTGTTGAAAAATGAGCATTCTAGCACAATATTCTTGATATCATGAATTAGAGTTGGAAGGGTGCTTTAACTGGCAGAAGTGTCACCAAATTTCAAAACTTTTGAAATTGCACAATTGAGGCTCAATTTTGACCACAGTGCAATAAAGCTATGTAAAAACCCTGGAATTGTTGCAAATCGTATTAAAAGTGGTTTTCCATGCACTGCAATGACACAGAAAATCAATAAGTAGATTGCATCTTGTATTGCATAAAATCCTCTGAAGTCCATTATGAAAACAATCTCAGAGCTTAAAATTTTCAAAGAATCAGTTCGTAGAGCTGTGAACAAAATTCTAATTTCTCTCTCATGAAAAACAATTAAAAAATAATTACCGCCAAGATAAATCGGGGCAAAAAAAAAGAGTACGGGAAGTCATGCTTTGTTTGCAACACCGGCTCGCTGTTCTTTGTCTCGCTTCTGTTGAGTTTGCAGGTGAAAAACCACTCACTTTTGAAAAAGCTTTCAATCTCTAAAATTACCGAATTCATTCACAAAGTGTTTCTGTAATGCTAAAATATATCAGAAACATTCGTAATATTGAAAATCCCGACACTGCCATGGTCTGGAGATGAGGGTCACCAAACGCAAAAATTTCTCTAGTTTTTTTCTGAATGAAAATAAATTCCCAAAATTATGAATAACGTACCCTGAAACCAAAGGCAAAAACCTTTCAGGGAATGACATTTCTCTTTCAGAATTGCTGTTTTTCCAAATCTTCGTTTCCGAGTTGGCTCAGAGAAAATTTTCGCGACTTCTTAACCAATCATGAGGGCCTCCTTCAAGCTTTGATCAGAATCCTACGGAGTTCAGCATCTGGTCTGTTTGGAGAGAAAAACTTTGCAGAGAACGTCATCTAACTCTAGAAGTCTTCAGAAGATCTTTGGACCAAATTTGGGATCGATTGTCGACGGAGCTGTTGCGTGCTGCTATGAAATCAACACCTGAAAGATTGAAGAGTGGCATGAGAAGGAAAGGGAGATTAACAGAATTTTATCACCAGCAATTTTATAGCTTTGAGGACTTGCTGAGCGGTGTTTATGCATTTATGTCAAGTTTCAGCTCAGTTACAACGAAAAGTATTTTTCAATACATTGTGTCATGTTGCACTTTCCCCGATTCGAGTTGAATTGTAATTTTTGGACGTATTGGACGCTTTAGACCTTATATTTTTAGATTTTATTCCATTTTTACCACAATGTAGTTTAAGATTCAGCAAAGTTCATTTGCTCAAAATGTTGTTGATTCATTTTATTTTTGAATTTTATTATTTTTCACCCGTTTCTTTACTGAAATTTTTTGGTGGTCTATACTTCTGTTGAACTTGAACATCTAGAGAAAAAATTCAAATTTGTACGTGGGTAATAATGGGTGGTTACCCGAAACAGTCCTAATTCTTATTATGCATTTTTTGGTTTATCTTCACCATTCGCTTTGCACGAAGACTAAGTAAAATTTACCCTGATGTGCTGAAAATCAAGTCTATGATATCACAGGTTAAAATGTTCTCAATTTGTAACTAACCCACCTTAAACATGACACTTAACAAATGACTCACTCATCTGCTGTTTGGTCAACCTCATATAACAAGTGAAATCATGCTAGGAATCTCAGGAATCTCAGAATTTATGACTGAAGTTGGAAAAAAATCCACGGAATAAAAGAAATCCACGGAATCCTATAATTGAACGGAAGAAAGCAGATATTCCTAATGAGTTAATAATACAAAAAATTACCAACTACGCTATATATGAAATTGTGGACAAAAATTTACAAACTAATAAATAATTCAGCAATTGCCAGAATTGCGAAAAATAAAAAAAGGAATGGAAGAGGTTTTAGAAAATAATGTGAAAATTCAATAGACTACAACAATATAAGGTAAAATTTAAATGTTTTAAGATATTCGTACAAAACCTAATGAGTTTCCTTATTTCAAGATAAGCAAGTAAAATAGTCCAAGCTAACGAAGGGTCTTCTTAACCAAATACACAAATGATTTTTATTTTAATTCCTCTATTAATAAGTCACAGCGTCAACGAATGATATTTTTGCTTAGCTATCTCCTCAAGCGAGTTTATACCAATGATTTCAACATCTCTTCAACGCTTTTCCGTGAAATCACGAAACAGAGTTCATATTAAAATGAAATCATAGAAACAGTTCGTCACAAAATAATTTTCTTTACCTTTTACAAATGGATATTTTTAATTATTGTACTACAACCCATGTACAATTTCACGATGAGGTGGCAACTTACTAATAAGTAATAAGGGAGTGCGAATGAGAGCAAATTTAACCGTACAAAATCACAGGCATCTACAATGGCTCTCATGTCCCGTCTAATTCCCTCATTTATGGCACAGTTTTAGGCTAAGTTGCAAAATATTGATCAAATATAAATGAAACCGTAGAACGAAAAAAGTTGAAACGAAAAAGAGAAAATTTAAGCATTTAAACATGATATAAAATGGTAAAAAAACGCAGGGCAGTGCCTTTGGAGTTCAGAGCGGTGTTGAAAAGCGCGGCGATATCCGATATTGTCGCAGTTTTTGCACCGTGGCTGTGAGCGTCCCCGCAGTCCCAGCAGAATTGTTTTCAGTTAACTCTAGTGATTGGCATCGATCTGCACAGTAGTACTATCTAGAAGATGTGTCATCCGACAATGTGTACTAGAGTAGCGCCGTTGCAGTATTTGCAACGCTTTAATTGTCGAACCTTAGAGTGTATTTGCTGCCGTATTGTTTAAACCATTAAAGAGACATTGCCGATCCTAAATTGATTTGAATACTGTCGTTAAGCAGACATTGTAAAAATTTGCCTTATTAGAAACTGACATCTATGCGATATTATAATCACACACCGCTAACCACAAAAGATCCATTCAGGATCTTCTCTAGAGAACGCAGATTTTAGACGGAAATAGGAACCACACAAACGAAATGCTTGGATCAATCATAGCTGGATGAATTCTTCAAAGAAATTAGCATGAAAATATTCAATTTATCATATGTAAAATCTATCTAGCCTGCAGCGAATTTTTCACTAGGGCCATTGAAATAACATTGAAGAGATGGAGAGACCCCAGGTGTGTGGAGTATTTTTAGGATGATCTATCAGTCGGTGTACTCACCTCCGATTCAAAAAATTTCAAAATTGAAAAATGGCAGTATATTCTTGTGTATAGCAGAGTTTATTTTACGATAAGGGTTCATTCTCAACAAAGTGTATACGCGAATTTTCTACTATACAATTTATTCTATGAAGAAGAAAAAAAATTCAGTAATACCTGGAAAATTGCTGACATCAAGCTGTGCAGCTGTTTTATCGTCGACAGCTTCTCAAAAGTAAAAATAAGAAAAGTATGCAGCTCAGAAAACGTAAATATCTATTCCTACAGAGTAAACCCCTACACATGGAGCGTAAAACTAAAGAAGGATCTGCAATGAGGAAAGGAGCTGGTGTTACGAAGAAAAAAAAATCATGTATAGACAACAAATTAAAAATTATTGAAAAGCTTAAAGCTGGAATGAAAGTAATGGCGATTTCACGTGAAAATGGAGTTCTTGAATCCACCGTTAGATTCACTATTCAAAATAAAGATAAAATTGAGGGGTATGCCAGACACGTACCTAATGCAGTATCGCAAAGTAGAAAAAGTTGCAAAGAAGAGATGATTGCTGTTACTGAATCTATGCTATACCAATGGGTTCGAAGCCAAAGACAGAATGGCGTTCAACTGAGTCAACACCTTATTCAGATAAAAGCTCTGTTTCTCTTTGAACATTTTAAAAAGGAGGACTTTAATTTTACGTTAGTTCCTGATTTTAAAGCAAGTCTCGGTTGGTTTTTGGGTTTTAAATGTAGGTTCAAATAAAAATCCATAAATATTCATGGAGAAGCAGGAAGTGCTGATGCCGGGTCTGTAGAATCATACAAGACTAAATTAAATAGTATCATAGAAGAAGGTGGATATTCACCAAGTCTAGTGTACAATGTCGACGAAACGGCGTTGCACTGGATGAAATTATCTTCGAAGACCTTCATTGCTGAAGATGATAAATCTGCCCGTGGCTTTAAAGTAAGTAAGGAACGACTGACGTTATTGCTTGGAGGCAATGCCTCCGGTGGTGTAAAACTGAAGCCTTTACTTCTAATAAATCTGCTACGCCCAGAGCGCTGAAAAATGTTGAAAAGGCTGCTTTGCCTGTTATTTGGAAACATAATCGAAAGGCATGGGTGACAAGAAGAGACTTCGTTGCATGGTTCAAAGACCATTTAGTACCTTCAGTTGAAGAAAATAGTAGAAAAGAAACTGTTGATAACAAAGCGCTATTGCTTTTGAATAACGCTCCAGGCAATCCATTGAACCTGAAACACATGTTTCCTAATGTAAGACTTGAATTTTTACCTTCAAATACTACTGCACTGATTCAACCCATGGATCAAGGAGCAATTATAGCATTCAAGTCGTATTACTTGAGGGAATTGACGAAAAAACTTGTTGAAGGAATTGACACAGCCTGTAAGGACACCAGCCGGAACTACTGGAAAAATTTTAACAGTAAACTTGCCGTGGATATAATACGTGAAACGTGGAATGCTGTATCATCCTCGACAATGAATGCTGTATAGAGCAAGCAATGGTCTGAATGTGTTCCAAGCAAGAGCTGTGCCGTAAATGTGCTCCATGACTTACCTTTAGAAGAGATTAAGAACTTGCAAAGAGAGCTAACTTCATGATATGACGGTAGAAGATGAGGAAAAAAAATGTAATGAATGTGAGCTGTCAAATGGTGAATTAGTTCAGATTTATAAGGAACTGACAGAAGCCGACGCTCCTGAAAACTATTTAGAAATGGAAAGCAGAAATAATGAAGAAAATCATAACAATTATTGTAGAGCTTTAGCTGAATTTAAAAACTTGCTACTAAACTTGAGAAGGCCTCAGAAGTGGAAAGGGATCCCAAGATGCTGAAATCATTCCAGCGATCTATTGATGCACTAATGAGCCATTACAGAGAAAAATGAATAGCTTATCTATATATTATACTTAATTTACATTTTCATATATGTATACATATTAATTAGGTAACTGTTCCCGAGAGACTTATAATTTCAGTTAAACCTACTCTCAACATGTTTGTAAAAATATATAACCTTATTTTGTAACATCTATGCATTATGTATTCAATAAGTTTACATATAAACTGAAAGTATTATGATTTTCGATTATCCTAAACGTCAATTCAGTTTTTTACAAGAAGAAATTCATGAAACTCTAGCAATTTGAATTGGTGTACGTAAATAACAGAGTTACGGTGTTTCCAATTTTTCTGTTATTCTAAATAAGTTTCACTTGCACTCGGTTTTCCTTAATGTGTCTTCAAAACTGTGGTGCTTTCAAAACTGCGCACCAATTTCAGAACGAGTTAGCGCAGTTTTGCAGGTATTACTGTGATTCATTCTCGAGACAGGAAGACGTAAAATACTCAACATTGATTTTTAAACAGTCTGAAAAAAATACCTTAGCTGGTGAACATACATGGGTATCATAATAGCCTTGTCAATGATTAAGCGGACAAATCAGAGGAAAATATGAAATTCATTCCAATGGGCCTGGTATTCAATGTCGAATAAGGTTCATATGTACAAGTAAGAAAAAAAAACTTTAACACTTTGATGAGGAGCGCTCTGAAAGATGGTTTCCATTTGCTGTGACATTTGAGTTTAGGCTTCTCCGATATTAGGAGTAATTTTTAAAAATATAATGAGTAAAACAAACAATTCCGTAACCAAATTTTCGTACAAACACTTGAACATGAGACTAGCTCGGAGAGCATGCCTTCCCAATTGAAAATTAAGGACTGATCGCCGGTGGATTGGCGTTGGCAATAAGGTTGTTTTTTGGTTGGAACACGCGCGGTTTAGAGGTTAAATGTCCCCGTTATCGGATACAATATCGCCCGTGAATCGCCCGAGACCCGCCTTACCTAACGGCGGTGTACCACCTCAGAACCAGATTCAAATCGCGGCTGGCCGTCCGTTGTTCATGGAATAAAAAATCGCCCCCAGTTGCACGCACCTCGCCTTGCGGTGTGTACAATATTGTACTGGAAGCTTTGGATTTTACAATACATTCACACTTAATGCATTGTGAATGTATTGACCTTATAAACTCAGTACAATATTATACATCCAATGAGTTCGATGCGCGTGCAACTGGGGGCGATTGCTAAATACATAAAAATGGGGAGTTGTAGAAAGGATCAGGCATACCGCTTAGTCTGTAATTTTTAATGCGAAAATTCAACGTTCTTTAAATGAAAATATCCGTGAATATTCAATCGCAGCCTTCATTTTACTCGAACACCAGAATAATACTGGAATTTAACATAAAATCACAATCTGTGTAGAATACTTAATGTAACGAACAAATATTCCCAACATAAAAATAGGCATGAGAATTTAAGTCTGTATCAAAGAGTTTAATTTCAACGCGCATCTACAATATTAATATATATATATTATATGGTGAATATTTGTTTCTTACGTTTTATGAAAAATAAACCATTATTTATTTTATTGGTTGATGGTTGACATATGTAAACAACGTAGATGAGCATTGATAGGGAACTCTGTGCTACAAAATTAAATTCTCCCGCCTATTTTATACATTATATATCATTCATGATATACAGGATGTACAAAAACAAACGATACTCAATTTTCAAGGGCTGTAATTCAGACACTATTAAACTTACAAAAAATTTAAAAGTAACATTTTGTTTCTGAACATTTATTCCATCTCTGTATAAAATTTCAGAAAAACTGATCCAACCGTTCTCTTTAAGCAATATTTTTAGAGACCGATAATGAAAACCTGTTTGCACACTTTTGTTCAACATCGAACTTTATAATATTAAAACCGTGTATTGAATAACTTTCAAGTTTATTAAATGGAAAATGCCACTAAAATAAAAAAATAATCAAAATGTTTCTCCTATTGTTCGTTCATTCTTGCTCTCCAACGTGATACCGATGAACTCTAGCAAAGAATTGAAAATGAGGCCAATTTGTTGCAAGGAGATGATGCTCTCGTCAGACGAGTGATGGCGGGAATGAGTAGGCAAGTGTGTATTGAGAGAAACGGACACACTGAAGGAAACGAACAATAGGAGGAACATTTCGATCGTTTTTTTGTTTTAGTAGAAGTTTCCATTCAATAAACGGTTGAAAGATATAAAAAAACATGGGTTTTATTATATAAAATTCGAGGTTTAACAAAAGTGTGCAAACAGGTTTTCAGTATCGGTCCCTAAAAATTATACTAAAAAACGGTTGGATCTATTCTTCTGAAATTTTGTGCACAGATGGAACAAATGTTAAGAATTAAAATGTGACATTCCAATTTTTTTAGGTTATATAGTTTCTGAATTACAGCCCTTGAAAATTGGGTATCGTTTATGGGACCCCCCCGTATCTATACTGTACGTCAAAAAATAAAAATAAATTATAAACCAATAAAATGTTTCATATTTTTATTTTATTTGTATAGATATATCAATAAAAATACAAAAAATTCTGGCGTCATTCGGATGTAATCATATTTGTAGGACATCCTGAAACTTACTTCAAGTGTGTCACTTTCATTCATGTCTAAAAATAATATGCATAGTTACAACTACTCTGCTATTCATTATTTGCAGATTCGAGTGCATTAAATTGAAACAATTTCATGGAAAGAATCATAAATGAAAGAAGTACTCATCACCAACAAAACTTTAGAATAAAACCGAATGAATACATACAACTATAAACACTATGCAGCCGAGCTCGTAAACTTATTTAACGATAAATTTGGTATGTGATTTGAATTTGATGTAAACCACAATTTTGCCACAATACTTTGGCATGTTGTAAAAGTCACTAAGCAATAATTCGACTGACCGAGTGTAAGCTGTATGAACACACGCAAATAAGAGGCTAAAATGTACATTTCTGACCTGTATTATTGCCCAGTAGTATAGCAGTGAGCTTAATTAATTCTATAACTGAAATAATTTCACAGACAAAAGAGATGGGACCATTGCGTATGTACCAAGCAAAACGTGGAATCTATGCACAAGGTGGAGTACTCCCCAGGATACTCTGTGCATAACAGAAGCAATTTCAGATAGAAAAAAAAAACACTAACAGGTAAGAGATGGTATGGAATTGATGAAAACAATGTAAGCACGAAAAATTGAAATCTCTATAGCTAATATATGGTTGAGATTCTCTAGAATGTTGCGACACGAGAAGCGGGTGGGTTTAGGATCCCCTTCCCAGACGCTGAGGGAATCTCAACCCCCGCAAATGTTAAAGTATTGTCCTTCATGCTTGCGTACACCTGCATACCAGACATGGAGAATAAAAGATTTTGAAGATTTACATGAATTTATTTTTGGGAAACACGTGGATAAAGTACACAAGGCATTGGAACGAAATGATTTGAAAGGGCACCACTGCGTTAAAGAAGGTACACATATTTCTACCGTTATAAGACTTTAAACACGACATGATATAAATGTGATGCTTACCGAGAATTCAAGTTACCAATACTCCATCGCTGACAACAATTTACGCATCCACAAAATAGCAGGTTCCACAAGCAACACAAAGCATAATATTTGCGAGAATAGCATATCACGATTTAACATGGATTTGTAACAAGGTTTCGAATTATATGAAGCGCCGCACCATTCACAACGTGAATTCGATCCTCGACTAAATAAACACAGGAAACCGATTGCCTATAATTTAGATGATTTTGCGCGATACTTTGAAAAGCATTTTTCTGGGTGCTGTTTCCACATCTGAAATTGAACTTCTATCACCACCTTAAAGAGCTCTCACAACCATAAAACACTCGCCCTTTTGATAATAAGTGATTCACTGATAGATATTCACTGCCGATGTGCTATCGTTCACTGTTGATCTCCTTCGTCGTTGCTGAGAATAGCTGCTGTCCTGTGCTGATGTCTCGCTATCGCGCTGCGGCGGTACCTGCTGCCGCTCCTTCTTCGTGCTGCCGGCATTACAATTCGTATTCGCAGCTGCCCTGGTGCCGGGAATTTCTTAAGAGTTTCGTTGGTGCGCCAATTCCCTGTAGTTTTGTGCGTTGATCTTCGCATTGTTGGTGAACGAACTTGACTGTTGACATCGCAATGTTAGCGATTGCGTGGCTCCACATCTTGATGCTACAGTTGCATGTGAGCTCGGCCTGATGCAAAGATATTTGAAAGCTCCCGGTTGAATCTCTGACGCGTTTACACATGACGACCACCGATGCGAGGCTGGTTTGCCTCGATCAGGCTTCTTTTGTAAGACGGTGCTTCAACGATTGCCGACGTTCAACGTTGCTTCTTGTACTACGAATTGTTAACTTTACTCCAACATTCCGATTGCAGTTTGGTAGAAGGCAAGCCGGCGATTGCCGACCTGCTATGTAGTGCACCCTCAGACGTCGTGCGCCTCCTCGCACGTACGTCCCGAAAATCCTCCTCTCTAGGCTTCATCTCCCCTCCTTATAAGCGTTTCGCTTCCTTGCTTCGAGATTGATCCAGATTATTCCATTGGACAGAGGCAGCATCTGCATCCTGATTGGCGGAATCCTTGCTTGCTCTGACGTCTGGGACTCCCATTGGTGTGTGCTCAGACACACCTTCTCGCGTCATTCCTTTTACGAGCGGTGATTCGCTCAGGTCGTGTGGGCCTCTGTTCCTACGTCACGTCCGCCTCTTGCTCTCCAAAGCCTCGGCTTGTGTGCGCTTGTGTTGTGCGTGTGTTTGTGTGTGCGTCGATGTGTGTTGTGTGTTTTTGTGCTTTTCTTGTGTGTGTGAGTCGTTCACGATGCCTACGCTCGCAGTCTGGTGAAGTGCTGGCCTCTTGAGGCCGTGAAATATGACACACCTCTACCCCAGCTCAGCTTTTCTCATGTCGAGCCAGCCTCTGCGATATTGCTCAAACAATCGCTGCTTGTTTTTCGACAGAACATTGAAGAATTGATCTTACACACACGGGTAAACTTTGGTCATCATTCTCACGCTCAAGAATACCAGTGATGACGGTTTTTTGACATTTCCTAAAGTGAAGTATTTTCCCAAAAACATTTTACGAGAGTAGTATTTCCTCACAATACCCTCTTCGCCCCAGAAAAATTTGAGCCAACTTGTAAAGTTGGTTCAAATTTTCACCCGTTAATTTCAATTATGACCGTGACGTACCCCTTACGTTAAAAAAAATTAGAAAATGTTCACCCCCCATTTTCAATTCCTTTGCTTTTCCCGACATCAAAATATCCCTACATATCACCTCATGATTTACCTTCTTGCAACACGCCGATGTTGACGCATTTATAAAAAAGTTCATTAATACCTGACACACACTAAATAATTGAAACGCACATTTCTCATACACATTATTATAGAACGCAAGGAGAAAAGAACACATTAAGGAGAGCGTCCCCCTTCTGCACCCCATGTTTTTGACATTTCTTGCGAAACTGGGATTTTTGCCGCTATAAGAAGTGTAAGGGTCAGGTACATCCTGTGAAAAAACGAGACTCGTACGTTCACTCGTTCGCCCGCTACGGGGGTTCAAAGAATGGGGGGGAGGGGAGGGGGAAGTGGTATTTTATCATGTTACACCTCCCCCATGGCACTTTCTTCACGGCGCGAAGTTGCTATGCCATCTTCTATGTCTCAGGATTACTCTATAATGATTTCAGGGGTCTAACTTGAATCAAAAATTTTAAAAAAATTTTTATTTGAATTGTTTATGTTTCTTTGTTTTGCTTATAATGTAAACAATGGTTTTTGGGGTTTCAAAATGCTTCTCCTCCTACAGTTTTTGAGCTACAGTGATGATTTTGGTATCATTGGATGCGGAAAGTCGCGGGGTTTTATGGATGCTAAAATTCGTTTCCTCAAATATACATTTTCAAAATGAAAAAGTGTAAAAATAGGAAAAAAAAAACCTTTTTTGAAAAAGTGAAAATTTATGACGTCATAACTCATGAGCAATAAATAATTTTGGAATGAATTTTAGCATCCATAAAAGCTCGTGTCTTTCCGCATCCAATGATACCAAAATCATTACTGTAGCTCAAAAACTGTAGGAGGAGAAGATTTTTGAAACACCCCCCTTTTAACTTCGTTTTCTTTGATTTCCCGTTTTCTTTTCAAGAAAATTGAACTTTTGCTCTGAGCAAAAACGGTTCCAAATTCAATTTCCTATCTGTATACCAAACTTCATTGTTCTAGGTTCAATAATAAAGAAAAAAGTCCGTATGGGGGGCGCTCTCCTTAAAGATAACGCATAAATCAGACAACATGAACGCATAAAATAAAACGCACACGACATCTCATTATTCTCGACTTGCTCTTGGCAAATTCTTCGACATAGATAAACATCTAAATTAGAGATCGAAAAATCGGCGAATTTGGTACAAGCAATCGGCGAATTTGGTACAAGCAGATACATCCTTTCAGCTTTCTCGGTTGCAATCCACCTAAAAACAAAATCTCAAAATGGAGGTGATTTTCCAACCTCAAGTTTTCTTCCTCATGATTATCATTTCATCCTTTGGTTCAAAAGTAGACGTTTTTCTTGCAACAAAAAACTTACTGTTGCTCCTCCTGTGCGCCTAGCTACGGCTTGTTGTTGTTGTTCTTGTGACGTGCTACTGCTCTTCGGCTTGCTACTGATCCTGGGGAGGGCCCCCTGCTGAGAATCGAAGTGTGCTGAAGTTTTTCCATTAAAAAATTCATCCTTGGCGTCACGTGAACTCGTGGAAAATTCCGTAGATCCTCGTTGCGTTAATTCGCGGACAAATTCCGTAGATTACTGCGTCAAATGAGCGTTGGACTCCCACGTAGGAGCTCATCAGCTCTTTCATCATAATTGTAGAAAATGAAGAACATTTATTTGCGAAGACCTTCAGGTTTTGGTTCTCAGTCTGCTCGTCGACTAGCATAACGTAAACCCCTGAGGTTCGCGTTAAATTGCTAATGATCTCCTTCCGTAAAAATACGCGTTTGATTGTCTAACATGGTTACTTTGTAATCGAGAGACAGCGCATTACATGGTCGATCAACGTAAGAATTGTTTCCTCGGTTTCCTTCAAAATCTGCCCTGAGTGAGGCGGAAGTGAGATCATCCAGGAGTTTCCTACATTCCTACATAAAATAGTTACTTTACGGTATCCTCAACAAATCTAGACAAAGCCGAAATTCGTTCGACGGTGGCACTAATCAGTAAAGTCACCTAAACATTTCGAAAATGAACATTCATGCACATGACGTACGAAATAACAGGAGATTTACCAGTTAGGCCGAAATCCTGAATACGCACCAATAAAAAATAGCACATATAAATTGGGTATTGTCAAGGCGTCGAACTTTACGTCATACTCTGCCGAGAAGGCTTTTCTAACGATTTGACATTCTGATAACACCGACACACAAAAAATGCAGAAATAGAAAAAATGTAGTGTTAACAACCCGTCAAACTTTACACCTTACTATGCCGAAAGGCTCTTCAGTAGATCTGACATTGTGATAACACTGACACAAAAATGCAAAAAATAGACATGACACAAAATTTTATCCGATTCTCAGCAGCAGAGTCAGTGCAGCACATATAAATGATTCCACGTTGCTCGACGACATCGTTCGTACACACGATATTTATATATTCATTATGTTTCCAAAGTTTTCACTAACATCGTTAAACAACGGATTAAGGGAATTGTCACCCTAATAATTATCATGCCTACAGAACAATGAACTATAATGAAATTAATGACGTATCCCAATGATGTTTGAGAACAACCAGCGTCAGCGTCAACAACATCATGGGGAAAGAGTGATCAAGAAATTCCCACACAACGGCGCTGAAACACCTTCACCAGCTTGACTCAAAAAACAATTCGTCATTTTTGATACGACACATTTATAAATCAATGTTACTGACCATACTCTCTCAGACACTTCCTGCTCTCATATCCTACCTTATGACCTCACGTAATACCACACTTAAACTCGACGCACAAGAAATTTTTTATTGCCTCGGCTCAGAAAAGCAATAAAATTACATAGTTTCGCTGCACCGCAGACTGTCACGCTGATCCGTATTGTTAAAGATAAATTCCTTGTATTCACTGCAATGCCTTTCATCTCCATTCTCACGCTGTATTAAATTCACTCAACAGAAATCAAATCTCCATCTCGAATATTGTACATTTCCGGAAATGTGAAACGCACATATTTCAGTGAAGCTAACTCGTTAACTTTGCCTAAGCAAGAACACACTCTCAGTATTACACAATAATTCAGTTTGAATTACCGACGAGAATGGACAGCATCATTTTAAGTGTCAATAAAAATATTGAATGGAGAACGCTTGCAATTTCAAAACGAAATTTATACATCAAGTAATGTAGCTGACTTCATGAAATTCTCAATTTGACATAGAAAAATAATTATTCTTCCTTTAATCATCCTTAACACCTTAGGAATAACTCCAACTGGGTTGTATATTCCAGTGTTGACAAATTATTAAAAGTTTCAATTTATCATGGTGAGTATTAACTTGAAAATTCCTATTTTTGGGCAATCAACGATTTAAAAAAATGCAAGCTCAAAATTCAATGCGCGCTCAAACTGATAATAAAAATTATTTTATTGGCAACATGTAACCGCTTAGACTACAAAAAGAAAATTGCATTTTATATCCACGTGTTTCCTTAAAATCTACAGATACTTAATGTAATACAGTTCCCCCCAAATGAAGGTAGCTGGGATGGAATAATCTTAAATTCGTACTAAGCCTTGCACAGTCGAATTCACTTGAAAAAATTCTTAATTATCATGAAAATCCTAAAAGTTTCAGTGTGATTCAGCACATTGGTTACCACATACATGAGAAAGTTTACTCAGAGTACTAGATTTTAGTGGATTATTACTGAAAAATTATTTAAATTCTCACTCTGATGTACTGGAGCTTTAGCTTGATGCTGATGTGAATGCAAAAAAAACGAATTTACTTTAATTAACACACGAGCAGAGGCGTCATTAATATCTAGGCAAATAAAATTAGACCACGAACTAACTTCGCAGAATCTTTGAAATTACAACTTACTCTCAAAACTACATTTAAATTTTCGTTTTTAAGTGCCGTCATTTGATACCTTCAACAATTTGCAACACAAAAAAAAATTTACCGCCCCATTGATAGCACGGAAATTGATTCTCAAACAATCCCATTACTGCTTCTTAGCCGATGTCAATTTAAATAATTGAAGCACTCAAATATCAACGAATGAAAATATGAGTTATGTTGCTAAAGCTGATTGGAGAAGCTTGACACACACGAGGCCAAAAAAAAATTCTGTAAATTATTTTTTTTTAAGTGAGGCGTCACCCTGTGGCACAACTCTTTTATTCAGTATATGATCAAAAAGATATTTAAAAAAATTTTTTAGATGCATCCCTGTCTCAGCAAAAAATAGCGGCAGATTTTATATATTTATGCACACCGACTAATTCTACTCTCAAGGTATTTAACGGTAAATTTCCACTGAATGATCAAATCTTTGAATTACTAGTGCCACAGTTAGAACCCTGACAAAATCCTAATGGCTTTCCATGCCCTGGAAAATCGAATATGCTTATGCAGCTCAACGCTGTGATTGCAAATTGGGTGAAATTCACAGAAGAAAAGTTTAACCAAAGGAACTGGCCATTCTGGTAAGTTTAAACAACTTATGTTCGACATGTTGTACTGACGAAATGAATTTCTCACTGCATTCATACAGATTACTGGCGATACATGATTCACATTTCTTAACTTCTGAAGTGCACTTCAGTTATCTTATTTTGAGCTAGACGAGCTGCGGTTACGTCGCTGAATCTCACATCCTCATGCGTTTATTACTCAGAGCAATAATATGCCATTACACAACGAAGGGCAGTTCCCGAAGGCAAGACCAGTCGCCACCACAAGGAACTACACAGAGCAAGCGAAATACAATGCCGGACAAATCCTTGCAAAACGACTGGACCATTATTTGAATTCTTTCTTGAGGGACCGTTATAAAATTTATGTAAAAAAAATTTTAAGCAATTGAAAATGATTAAAGAAAATTTTCCATGTTAATATACAGACAGTACGCCTGCATAGGACAATTAATATTTTTCCTGTTGCGACACGAGAAGCGGGTGGGTTTAGGACCCCCTTCCCAGACGCTGAGGGAATCTCAACCCCCGCAAATGTTAAAGTATTGTCCTTCATGCTTGCGTACACCTGCATACCAGACATGGAGAATAAAAGAATTTGAAGATTTACATGAATTTATTTTTGGGAAACACGTGGATAAAGTACACAAGGCATTGGAACGAAATGATTTGAAAGGGCACCACTGCGTTAAAGAAGGTACACACATTTCTACCGTTATAAGACTTTAAACACGACATGATATAAATGTGATGCTTACCGAGAATTCAAGTTACCAATACTCTATCGCTGACAACAATTTACGCATCCACAAAATAGCAGGTTCCACAAGCAACACAAAGCATAATATTTGCGAGAATAGCTGTCAGGCTATTGTCAAAAATGCCGACTTGTGCTTATATAATTTAACCGGAGGGAAAATAATTCTCCTCGCATAACTAAGCTCTCGTATCACAGATACTTGAGTAGCCTACTTCCATCACGATCCTCAAAATTTGAAAAGAGAAAAAGAAAAACTTGAATCGAAAAACTTCAATCGTCTTCAAAGCTTGATTAGCCCGCAGCCAGAATTCTTCGGCTCTAAAACTTCAAAGCTTGATTAGCCCGCAGCCAGAATTCTTCGGCTCTAAAACTTCAAAGCTTGATTAGCTCGCAGCCAGAAATTCTTCGGCTCTAAAAAACTTCAAAGCTTGATTTTTATATCGGCTTAAATTTCAACTGCTGGAAAATAATTCGCCTCCTGAAAACCTGTGGGCAAGCCCCAACTAATAAATTAAGTCGCCAAAACCTGACTTTCCATTTTCCCTGAAGATATCAGGAAGATCCTTCCGGGATAAGAAGACTCTGAAATTTCGGCTCCCAAGAAGGACCAATCTAGTTTTCAATCGGGCTGAAACAGGACTAGCCCACCTAAATAATCAATTCGCTGGCTCCCAAGAAGGACCAGCAAAAATTGCAACTATCTACAATTTGGCACCCAAAGAGGATATTGCCAAAACCAAATATCTAACAATTTGGCGCCCAATGTGGATACGCCACAACCTACTATTTAACAAAAGTGGCGCCCGAACTCAGCGACCCGAACTCTGGAAAGCTGCATCTAAAGAAGGACTTTGACTCCTGAAAACCAAGAAAAATAAAAAAAAGGAACCTCGCCTTCCTGAAGCAAAGAAAAATCTCAAAATGGATTGCGTCCAACGTGCCCGAGAGTACATGACTGCCCTAGGCCTCACTCCGGAGCAACCAGACTACCGTGAAATTTTCCTTCAAAGAATCCAAATTCTAGAGGAAGCTGAAGAACGAGAACGAGAAAGAGAAAGAGAAGAACGAGAATGAGAAAGAGAAGAACGAGAACGAGAAAGAGAACGAGAAAGAGAAAGAGAACGAGAGAGAGAAAGAGAACGAGAGCATGAAATCCAGCTCCAACAACTCAACCAGCAAAGGGCACCAGAAGCCAGACGGGTCAAAATACCCGATATCGCTGCTTTTAACCCTGAACAAGAGGGGATCCAAGAATTCATGCAGCGTTTCGAGAGTCACAGCAACGCACTTGAATTCACGGAATTTGAGGCCGTTCTCGCACTAGAAAATCTAGTAACGGCTAAGGAAAGAAGACTCATCCAGACATTGGCCGCTGTCGACCGCTACCAATTTAGGGAAATCAAAAATTTACTGCTGGAGTCCCACAAGATAACCCCCGCTAAACTGCGCAGTAACTACTATGAACTGAAGCCTGAGGAAGGAGACAACATGAGTCGATACATCCGGAGATTGGAACAAGCGCTTAACGCATGGCTCACCGGAAGCCAAGTAGAAGAAAACTACGACCAATTGAAAAATTTCATGCTTATGGATAGGGTCTACTCTAGTCTACCGTCTCACCTTGCTACTCAACTCAAAGACAGAAGCGGTAACACCTTAGCGACTCTAGCTGAACAAGGGGACAAATTTCTACAAGCCCGACCAAATACAACTCTCCAGAAACTCTGTGAGAACCGTCTGTCGACTAACAAAAACGAAGGTCAAGAATCTTCAATGGGAAAACCTTCCAGAAGTTCTCAAGCGAATCAATCTTCTAGCACCACAACCGGAAACTATCGACCTTCACCTCCTCAGAACCAAAATTTCAACTATCGACCTCCTCAGAACCGAAATCCTCAGTATCGACCTGCACCGCCTCAGAATCAGAATCTCCAGCATAGGCCAAGGACAACTGGACCAGCTCACGTAGAAGGCAGACCCAACTACTTTAACCGTCCGCCAACCCCCTGGAGAACATTCTTCTGTAATCACCATGGAGAAAATCCAACTCATTCTAGCGCAGAGTGCCAAGTACTTAACCCGCAATCTCAGCAAAATACCTCTTCCCGAAATGAAGGAGGTGCGGCACAACCTACTGCCCACATAAATTACATCGAAGAGGAGTCCCCAGGATATACCCTGCCACCCTTCGAATGCAATCATGCTGCGGTAATTTCGAATACAACCGAAGTACTATTAGGAGAATTAAAAAAGTGCCAAGGCCAACTCAATGATCAACCTGTGGAAATCTTACTGGATGGAGGAGCCACAGCCGTATTTGTAAATAAAGCCCTTGTGCCCGAACAAAATATATCTAAAAACGAAATCACCGTGAAGCTAGCTGACAGCCAAACTTTCGTAGCGCCGTTAGCAAACGTAAAACTTGACTGCCCATATTATCGAGGCAACATCACAGTCGTAGAAATGGATAACCCTGCAACCGACATAATCCTAGGACGTGTGCCAGGAACTACATCCTTTGAAGAAGAGCATACGCCTCCTATCATAATTGAAACCTCTCATGTCACTCCAAAAGCGAGTGCTAAGAGAGAAGAAATTGAAAAATCTAAAGAACCAAAACAGCTTCAGATCAACAAGGAATGTCCTCTGTATGGGAAGGTGCTTAAGCCAACCAAAGAAGAAACTATTACCGCCGATCGGGAAACTACTACTGCCGAATGGGAAACAATTACCAAAAACTCAATGGCTTCTCAGCCCAAAAACGCAATGGCGACCAGATCAACGATCAAGCAAGGCCCAGATCAGCGATCCACAATGGCGACCAGATCAGCGAGCGATCACAATGGCGACCAGATCAACGATCAAACATGGCGTCCTGATCAGCGAGCGATCAAGCATTGGTCAACTAGATCAACGATCAACATTGGTGACCAGATCAGCGATCAACAATGGCGACCATCGACTATATCTGCAACAAGCTGATTAACTAAACCCACGACTTAAACGATGGGCTTCATACTTCAGCCTCTTTCAATTTAAAGCGGAACATATTCCGGGAATGGAGAACCATCTCGCCGACTTCTTATCGCGCACTCCCAACCAACTAGAACTGGATTCAGCCTCTTCAGAAAAGAAGGACAAGACTGTTCCTGTACTGCATTTTAAAAAAAATGTTTCCAATTGTAAAAAGAAATAGTCTTAAGTATTCTTAAATTAGTTAGACGATTATATGTGCCATTGCATTAATTTATATTCTAAAAAGCACAGTCGACATCTGGCTTAATAGCATGTTCGCGACATTACTTGCAGTAATGTCTTCTCAGTAAGGGCGTGTCAGGCTATTGTCAAAAATGCCGACTTGTGCTTATATAATTTAACCGGAGGGAAAATAATTCTCCTCGCATAACTAAGCTCTCGTATCACAGATACTTGAGTAGCCTACTTCCATCACGATCCTCAAAATTTGAAAAGAGAAAAAGAAAAACTTGAATCGAAAAACTTCAATCGTCTTCAAAGCTTGATTAGCCCGCAGCCAGAATTCTTCGGCTCTAAAACTTCAAAGCTTGATTAGCTCGCAGCCAGAATTCTTCGGCTCTAAAACTTCAAAGCTTGATTAGCTCGCAGCCAGAAAATTCTTCGGCTCTAAAACTTCAAAGCTTGATTTTTATATCGGCTCCAATTTCGCAGCTCGAATTTCATTTCGGCTCTAACTTTCGACGGCTGCATTACCAGCGTGAAAAGCTCCATAGCCAGAATTCTTCGGCTCTAAAACTTCAAAGCTTGATTAGCCCGCAGCCAGAATTCTTCGGCTCTAAAACTTCAAAGCTTGATTAGCTCGCAGCCAGAAATTCTTCGGCTCCAAAAAACTTCAAAGCTTGATTTTTATATCGGTTTAAATTTCAACTGCTGGAAAATAATTCGCCTCCTGAAAACCTGTGGGCAAGCCCCAACTAATAAATTAAGTCGCCAAAACCTGACTTTCCATTTTCCCTGAAGATATCAGGAAGATCCTTCCGGGATAAGAAGACTCTGAAATTTCGGCTCCCAAGAAGGACCAATCTAGTTTTCAATCGGGCTGAAACAGGACTAGCCCACCTAAATAATCAATTCGCTGGCTCCCAAGAAGGACCAGCAAAAATTGCAACTATCTACAATTTGGCACCCAAAGAGGATATTGCCAAAACCAAATATCTAACAATTTGGCGCCCAATGTGGATACGCCACAACCTACTATTTAACAATAGCATATCACGATTTAACATGGATTTGTTACAAGGTTTCGAATTATATGAAGCGCCGCACCATTCACAACGTGAATTCGATCCTCGACTAAATAAACACAGGAAACCGATTGCCTATAATTTAGATGATTTTACGCGATACTTTGAAAAGCACTTTTCTGGGTGCTGTTTCCACATCTGAAATTGAACTTCTATCACCACCTTAAAGAGCTCTCACAACCATAAAACACTCGCCCTTTTGATAATAAGTAATTCACTGATAGATATTCACTGCCGATGTGCTATCGCTCACTGCTGATCTCCTTCGTCGTTGCTGAGAATAGCTGCTGTCCTGTGCTGATGTCTCGCTAACGCGCTGCGGCGGTACCTGCTGCCGCTCCTTCTTCGTGCTGCCGGCATTACAATTCATATTCGCAGCTGCCCTAGTGCCGAGAATTTCTTAAGAGTTTCGTTGGTGCGCCAATTCCCTGTAGTTTTGTGCGTTGATCTTCGCATTGTTGGTGAACGAACTTGACTGTTGACATCGCAATGTTAGCGATAGCGTGGCTCCACATCTTGATGCTACAGTTGCCTGTGAGCTCGGCCCCGATGCAAAGATATTTGAAAGCTCCCGGTTGAATCTCTGACGCGTTTACACATGACGACCACCGATGCGAGGCTGGTTTGCCTCGATCAGGCTTCTTTTGTAAGACGGTGCTTCAACGGTTGCCGACGTTCAACGTTGTTTCTTGTACTTCGAATAGTTAACTTTACTCCAACATTCCGATTGCAGTTTGGTAGAAGACAAGCCGGCGAATGCCGACCTGCTATGTAGTGCACCCTCAGACGTCGTGCGCCTCCTCTCACGTACGTCCCGAAAATCCTCATCTCTAGGCTTCATCTCCCCTCCTTATAAGCGTTTCGCTTCCTTGCTTCGAGATTGATCCAGATTATTCCATTGTACAGAGGCAGCATCTGCATCCTGATTGGCGGAATCCTTGCTTGTTCTGACGTCTGGGACTCCCATTGGTGTGTGCTCAGACACACCTTCTCGCGTCATTCCTTTTACGAGCGGTGATTCGCTCAGGTCGTGTGGGCCTCTGTTCCTACGTCACGTCCGCCTCTTGCTCTCCAAAGCCTCGGCTTGTGTGCGCTTGTGTTGTGCGTGTGTTTGTGTGTGCGTCGATGTGTGTTGTGTGTTTTTGTGCTTTTCTTGTGTGTGTGAGTCGTTCACGATGCCTACGCTCGCAGTCTGGTGAAGTGCTGGCCTCTTGAGGCCGTGAAATATGACACACCTCTACCCCAGATCAGCTTTTCTCATTTCGAGCCAGCCTCTGCGATATTGCTCAAACAATCGCTGCTTGTTTTTCGACAGAACATTGAAGAATTGATCTTACACACACGGGTAAACTTTGGTCCCCATTCTCACGCTCAAGAATACCAGTGATGACGGTTTTTTGACATTTCCTAAAGTGAAGTATTTTCCTAAAAAACATTTTACGAGAGTAGTATTTCCTCACAAGAAGTATCCCTCCTGGCGTGCCAATCCCCATAATACCCCATAGTATGAGACAAGCAAATATGAATAGCCTGCCTAACCAATATCATAATTTCGACTTCAGTCGCTTGACACAAATTGACGTCATAATGAACTGAACAGCAAGGTTTTGGGTCATAAATATCTTCAGCGTGCTACTGTCTTTCGTAGCGAAAGATTGTCTCACATTCCCCAGCAGAGGTTTCTGGTGAGGAAGTACGAGGCGTGTCCGTAAAATAAGTTCCACAGGCTGCCGCTGGCACTAGGGTCGTTTTTATGCGCGGCCAGGCACCAGAGGCAGGTTTCTTGGTTCCCCCACTCCAATCCCTTACCAAGCCAGCGTCGCTGCGACGTTTAGTCTTGGCTCAGCAGCCGTCAGCGATGGAGCTTCCTCTTGCGTCTCCCGCCAGCTGCGAGTTGCGGTCTCTTATTCGTTTCAAGACTTGTCAGACCTTTGAATAGCCTATATGTTCAGTCAAAATCTTGTCAATTGTGGTTCTGCTGTCCTCCTGAATCTTTTCGCAGAGCTCCCGAACTGCAATTCGTCGATATTCAAGCATTGCCGCTTCGACTTTGGCAACTGTTTCGTCGGAAACCGATGGTCGCCCTGCACGGGCTTTGTCGTGGACGTCTGTTCGGCCATTTTTAAAGTCCCTGACCCATCTGCGCACTATCCCGGAGCTCATCACTTTTCTCCATACACTTGACAAAGTTCTTCGTGAATTTTCTTCGCTGATTTCTTCTTAGCGGCCAGGAAACGAATAACAGACCGCAAATCGCAGCTGGCGGGAGACGCAAGAGGAAGCCCCATCGCTAACGGCTGCTGAGCCAAGACTAAACGTCTCAGCGACGCTGGCTTGGTAAGGGATTGGAATTGGAGAACCAAAAAACCTGCCTCTGTTGCCTGGCCGCGCATAGAAACGATCCTAGCGCCAGCGGCAACCCGTGGAACTTATTTCACGAACACGCCTGGTATTATAAGATTTTAGCATAGTACCTGGAACTATGAGGAACACACGTGCTGAAATTAGTCGCAACAATGTGGTAGCACGCGAGTTTGAGATGTAGATGTTCAAAGAAAGTACTGCAATCATCTGGCCGTATATCAATTTTATTTCATCTGAGACGGCTTAACTGAAAATTTGCAAACATATGCATATATGATTAGTTTTAATAAATCAAAATTGGCACCGTACACTTTTTTTACCAGTTCTTCGCAGTTACTCAAGAAAATTATTTACAGCAGTTGTTTCTAGTCGAGATCAGGTAATTTTATTTCATTTTAACTCGACGTAGAAAAAACGTTCCTACCAAATTGGGTGACAAATTTTGAATTATTTTTTGTGGTTTTGGAAAGCCCTTTACTTTTTGACACTCAAGATGAACATACGACGAAAATTGAAATGGGCGTTCCAGTTATGTAGCGTAGTAAATTTAATTTTTAGAATGGCTATCACCGCCAGCAAGCTTTAAAAACTTTATTTTATATATAAATTAGCAAGCTGTTGTATGTATTCGACAGAACATATCAACTGGCTTGCGTAACGAAGCAATGTTTCTGACATGCTTACAACATCAAGTTCTTATGTACTTACCAAACATCTTCTTTGAGAAGGGACTCCAATTCATCAGGTGTATCACCTGGCACTGGTAAGCACTGGGGAACTGAAATTGCACTGGGCGCCCTCTTCTCATCCTCGCGTACTATGTCTTCGAGGAGGTTATTTCCTTTTACGTTTTCCATAATTTGGTCCAACTTGAGATGCAAGTGTTTTTCTTTCTCTTGACCTGTTGTTGCTTCTTTTGACGTTCCACTAAAATCCAAAGAACAATAGTTGTATTATTATTTCTATATGTATATAATATAAAAATAAAAAAGCATAAAACTATTGAAATGAAAGACTTATAACTGTTAAACTTGCAGTAAATGCATATTGTTCAAAGTAAAATCATGTTGCAAAATCTATTCCTAAAATTTCACTGGGATATTTTCATTAGTGTCAGATCCTTCCACGGGTTATGCGATGTAGATCACTGCACGCAGGCATATGTAAACGTTTTATGGAGTACTAACAATAACATGCCGTCATCAAGGAAAATATTGTAAGAAATTACTTGAGTGTAAAACTTTCAAATTTCGGAGAGTTATATTACTTTATACATCCAAATTGTCCCTACTAGAAGCTAATGAACAACAGGCCTCCTCTATTGGACAAAACGCTCTTAATGTACTTATTACTAGGCAAAACGCTGTGTAACTTTGGATGGGAGCTATTTGCATCAAGCAAAATAGTACAACAATCACTTTATACGTAATGTTTACTTATGGATTCAATGTTCTCAAACTTATCACCACAGAGCTGCCCAGAGCTTTCACAATAATGAGCTAGAAATATTTTTTATGTGAAATAAGTAAAAAATAATAAAGCAAGGACAGCAACTCTCAAATTTACAATTTTTTAATAAAATTAAAGAATTAAAATACAATGGTTAATATGAGAGTTTTTGTCTTTGCTTTTTATTTACTCTGAGAATATACAAACGACTAAATTTCAATCTTCATCAGTATATCGTTTGGTTAAGCGATGTTCAATCGCAATCAAAGCTACGAACAGAGTGTGACACTGACAAACCACTGACTTTTACTACTATTATTATTTTCATCATAGTTCCCTGCTTAGGAATCCCAAAGAGCCAAAAAACTAAAAAACTAAACCATTAAACCTTCCCCTCATTAATTTACATTAATGAGGAGACCGGATGCTCGGAATTGAGGAATTGGCATACCTCCATGAAATATGAAATACACGATAAAGAAAACACATTCGAGAATACCCTCAATGAAGCACAAAGACATAGGAAATTCACTCACTAAAATCGTTAAATTGATTACAAAAACACAAAAATTTGAGTTACTACCCGGGTTGAATAGACCCACTTACAACAGCGCGTTTTCTGTGCTCATCTGCCTCGATGAGAGATACTGCTTACGTTGTCAGGTGTTTGATACTTAAGATGTCGTCGAATAATTTTTATGATTACGGCAGTACATCCTTTCACACCTTTATTAAGCTAGCGTACAGTTGACGTATCATAAAGGTATAGAACACATACAACTACCTCAATCATACTACCCTTTACAACACATTAACACGACATTCAAAATTGTAAATTATACGAGCGTAATCGCCCTCATGCCAACCCTATCCTAATAATTGGCCGGCCAACACTCCCACTACAAGTTAACTACACACAGAATACTTGACAAAATGAAACCTATCCTATATATCGTTTTCCAACAGCACAGGACACGGTCATATCTTCAGATTATAAGTACATTCGCACTGGCATGGCTTCAGTTCAGATCCCCTGGTATTATCAGTTCAGAAAATGTGCTTTTGACGACTGCATTCAGAGCTTACCGTCGCTTTTTCTATAGAGAAAACGCCGCCCTCCTACAAAAACCACATCATTTACCCATTACTTTTATTACAAAAGTCGTGCTCATTTATATATTTTATCTTTAATTCAACGACATTAATTTTTCAATTATACATATATATATATATGTTTCGAAAAGCATCTCTTGTGAACAAAAAACTAACTCTCCCCCACCCAACAACGTTTTGATCTCTTTTTCCTTCGACCCTCGAGGTCTTATTTAATTCCTTTTTTTCTGGAAATAGATAGATAAACATTGATTACTGATTAGAAAAATTTCAACTCGTTTATTTTTTTGCATATGAATATTTTGACGCACGCTATATGCACTTATTATTTTTCAGCACAACTTGATATCCACCTGTTCCGCACGCACTTTCTCTGTTGGTTCTCGCTGTACAACTACCCTTTTTTCATAAGCTATACCTAAAGTGTTCTTGCGGGCTGTCCTCTATTTTTCATACGACCAATAGTGTTCTCCGTAACTTCAGAAGTACACGCCTACAACTCTTCTATATGTCGAGTTGGCTGTTTAATTGGAGGTCCTGGAGCTTGCTTTCTCCTTATGGCTGTGAGACTGCTGTGACGAGAACGCGGCTTACCCTGGCTTCTTTCGAGTTCGAGCGTAAGATATTTCCCAGTAAATTCGACACTCAATCTTTTCCCTGTATATTTTTCCAACAAAAAACTCCCCGCAGAACCACTTCCCGTTGCTATGCTGTTCGCTTACTCTTCAAGCTCAAATGTCCCGCTATATATCACCCTCTTGTGGTTGGCGTGTACCCACAACACCGACTCTCTTGTCCAGGCCTCTCCAAATTGCTTAACCACAAAATCCTTGCTAAGCACAACACCAGCACACAACTCAAACACACGACCGTTGGCTTTCACACGGCACACCAAAATGTTGAAGCAACATGCCCGTACTGTTGGAATACGTAATTTTCTAAGTGTACTAAAATACGAACGAATCTTAAAATACCATACAAAAAAGGAAACGAAATACAAAGCAAAACACAATTTAGCAAAACTCAATTTAGTCATAAAAACACAATCTTAAAAAACACACTTTAGTGATTACTTCATAGAATTCACAAAATATTTCGTTCCATCCAAATAATAGTACTGAAAAAAAGACAACTGTCTACCAGAGAAATAGATGGTCAGTGAATATACAAAACCTATCCTATTTAATTTTCATATATTCGATATTTATATCCCCTGAGGGAGACTGAGGAATCTTTCAGAAAGTGAAATTGGAGGGCATATATGCTGGATGTCCTAATCCACAAATCAGAGGTCACAACTGGAGAGTAGATTAAGTGATAATTTTACCTCATAGCGGTGTAGATGTCTTTCAGGCAGAGTGGCCTAGTTCCTATTTCAGTTCATAGTTAGTGACTTGGCTACGAAAAGCCAGTTTGGTAACCCTGCGATGAACACCATGCTGAGTGCCCTAAAATTCTGTGTTTTTCGGGTTAAGACACCGCATATTTGCCCTCCAATTATTCTGGGATACTCGCGGCATTAGGATGATCTCTTATGTTGCCATGAGGGCATGTTACTTTATTATGACATCATCGCATTTGAATTTCCTCACTCTCTGAAGTGGTTGACGTTGAATCACCATAAAGAATTTTCTTCTCTGATCTCTGATAGTTATCTACAATAGAGGACAGCAAGTAAAAATGGAGATCCCTGACCAGAAACAAGGGAGAAGTTAGTCTCATATACAAAAAACATAAGCATGTAGGTATATATAATTCAGTTTACTATTATTTTTAGCTGCTCTATGTATACATCTAAATTCTATCACTGTTTCAAAATTATTTACACCATTGGTCTACAAAACTCTAATCTCTATTATACAGAGATACTGCAGCAAACTTTTGGTTTCATTTCGGAGTGTTCTCTTCAACCTTTGGTAACAGGTCAATTTACTTTTTTTTTGACAGGGTGTCTACAGATATTTCATTTCCAAATTTTACTAATTTTTTACTACTTTTATTACCTTCAACAGCAAAAATTACCACCTATTTTTACATAATGAATGTTGTCCAAATGTCTATGTGTTAGAAATTGCCTAAATGGAATAATTCGAGTCAATAATACACGCAATAACATAAGTTAAAAAAATTCCTGGTTTCTTAGCACTTAAAATACCATATAAAAAAATGTATACTAAATGCAGTACCCCACACATAATTCAGAAAAAATAACCCTAATTTTCAATGTGCCCCTTCCTAAACAAACAATTGTTTGGCAATGAACCTCTTTTGACATCTTTCAACTATGAAAAAACAGGTCATCAAATGGAAAAAATAAACTGACTGGAAACTACACCCTTTTAACTTTAATTTTAAAAAGCCCAAG
Source organism: Morinoia aosen (assembly GCA_030386875.1). Taxonomy (NCBI): domain Eukaryota; kingdom Metazoa; phylum Arthropoda; class Malacostraca; order Amphipoda; family Talitridae; genus Morinoia; species Morinoia aosen. The sequence continues at coordinate 36,684,956 of CM059565.1, read as the reverse complement.
TTCATCTTTAAATGAACTCAAGTTCAATTTTTAAACTCAATTTCAATTAAAAAAGCTGAAGTTTAACTTAAAAAATCTCAAACTTAATTTTTAAAATGTCTTGCATATTTTAATAAACATTAAATTTGATTTTACAAAACTTACGCATCTAAAATTGCGTACCTATGTAATTAAAATAATAATAAAATTATTTTAGTTATAATACAATTAGAGCCTATTTGAGATAACTCGTATTCATTTAAAAGTACTGGCATTCAATTTAGAGTAACTCGAATATCAGGCAATGCCAAGCTGCTGTAATTTTGTACTTAACTTGGCATTTTTTTAGTTTTACCTATGAATCATTTGCTATACTTATTTTTTTGCATTGACAAAAATTATCTTAGTAAACTTTATGTAAAAAGTAACTGTGTGACAATTAGGAAACTTCCCTGACTGACAAGTTAAACATTGCATAGCTTCTGAATTACATTTAAGCAATTTCACGCATGCGTTCACCTTTAACGCACACTCCAGGTCACCGGAGCTAAATTGTTCAGAATCTAAGGGAAGGAAAACTCTACGAAAACGAAATTAGAATATGTGTCCGTGGATGTGCCCTCTTCCTAACTAAATAGTGAAAGTGAATTTCAGTATTTCAGATACTCAGTTCTGATCATTTTAACAAGCAGATCAGAGTGACGTGATGTGTAAACTTATAAAGCTGTGTTGTTGCCCTCGCGGTGAGGTGAACCGCGAGCAAGCTCACCCCGCCCACTCAACCTCCGCTCAATCCCTCTAAATCACCTCTCCTCCTAACGTGGAACAACAAGTGCCGTTGTCTCCAGCGGCGTTGTCCCCAAAATAGAAAGTGTGCTCTGGCAAACTTTCATCTTTGGAAAATAACGGTGACCATCTTTTATGAACTATTTTCCTGTTACCATAGAGCATGAATGTTGAAAAATTTCTAATGTACACAATTTCTGATTCACCAAATTAGCTTACATTATTATCTTGTTCTTTTGATGGACAATTTTGGTTAACTAGTGACTTTAAATGGGAGAAAGGTAAAAAACTTCTTCTTCTACTTTGAAGGAACTTTTAAGTTGAAAAACTAAATAAACTTGATCTAGAAACTTCGGAAATAATGTCACGTTTAACATAATAAGCCTGTGTTCACAGACAAAACATAATTCCACAGTGTGAGGTAAACTTGAACAATACGACGTTTCTCGAATGGCTCACCATAGCAATCTTCTGATGGAAAAGTTGAAGTTCTTTTTTCTTTTCTTTTCTCTTCTGCTTCCCTAAGCAGGACAGCAAGCAATCCTGCCCCCTTCCTCCCGTTCACCCCCTTGTACCACCTACCCTCTCTATTCTAGCCTACAACCCACCCCTCCCCCGCTTTCCCAGTGGCAGTTTCTTTTCATCTACCTTTAAAAAGCGATGTCTTAACTTTAACTCGATGAATAAAATTTAATTTTTCATCCTATCTATCAACGCCACAATGTATCCATATAGGACTAGCTCAACTACTCGGAAGGTGGCCCCATCTGAAAAAACAACATCCTCCAGGGCAGCTTCGTACAAAAAGCTCAATAAAAAGCGTAATGCACCAGCCATGAAGTGGAAAGCCGGACCCAATAAATCCACTCTCGTGAATCCATCATTTCAAGGTCCTCAAACACTCAAAATGACAAAGGCTTCTCGGTCGTTCATGAAGTCTGATATCTGCAAGTGCTTTTCAGGCTGAAGAATCGCAAATGGTGACTGCAAAATTAGAGTTATCCGACACGGGCGAAAATCTCTCAAGCGCCGCTTGTAATAATTCAGCTCCCAATAATAACTATTCATCTTCTCAAATTCCGACACCTGCTACGGGCACACCAGATGCGAGCTGAAGTAATTGTACAATAGCAGCACTCGACTTTCAAACTCACATTTTAAATGATGCCCAATAAGATCCATCATCCACAAGGTCAACAATATGGAACAAGAAATATACCTCATTCAACACAAGGGAAACCTTTCAAGCGCCGCTTGCAAAAATTCAAAGTACGTCTTGACTTCTCAAGTCTCGACACCAACTACGCACATACCCGAAGCGAGTTCAAGTAATTGCACACAAGCAACACTCGACTTGCAACCCCACACTTTGGACTGTGCCCGAGAAGATTTATCATCCACAAAGACAACAATGTCGAGTAAAGAAGATACCTCATCGTTGGCGGGAGCTGCCATAGCACCGCCAGCTCCTTCGTCTCGTCCCAACGATTGCATCATGGCGACATCTCAACTGCCCTGCGTCTCTGAGAAAGCTCAAAATTGTTCACCACTGACGAAAACACCAACACCAACGTCATCGTTGGAACGCGATGAAATTTTAGATGTGAGCGACCAGTCAGAAAGGAAAAGGGATAATTTTACTTTTAATTTTAATGATAAATTGTGTGTAGACCTTTCAGTTGGCGGAGTTAGGTTTGAAAATGCATGCGCAGCAGCTGATACTGACAGTAAAATACCTCAGAGCGTAAACTGCGAGGATAACGTAATATTTTCAGTGGATAACATTACAAACAGACCTGTTACCGCTTTTGATGGGTACTTACACCCTCTCCAAATGACTAGTTCCCAAACTATTCACGAAATGAAGAACACGCTGCCTCTCACAGCTGTATTTCTCAATGAAGCTTTGAGACAAAATTCTCCCCCAAGCCCACGTCGATTTTTTCCACTGTATAAAAAATTCAAATTATTACAGAACAGCTTTTTCTTTATATTATTATATCAGCGCTCATGATTTTACGCCGGTGGTAGCTGCGAGTAACCATCCTTATGCGGAATCCTCACTAGACATTTTTTTTTGTTGGGCACAATAGTCTTACAAAAATCGACAGAGATGACATTGATAGCGCATGCAAAATGCAACCTATAACTTCTAAACGTCTCAATGATCTCTATGATGAGATTGAACGCGTACTTCCTTTTAGGAACTATATAATTAGTTTCAAAGGCTTGAGCCTCTCGTCCCATAACCTTACCAAGTTAAAAAAACTCTTAATGACAGGGAATGTTTTTTCCTCATATTTATGTGGTGAGTGCCTGCAGTGGTCAGCAATTGTACATGGCATCGAGTCTGTGCAGAAAAATTGATCTTAAACTGATTCCGCTGCGAGCAAATGCAAAAACTGTTACTGTTAATGAAGCTTACAACAATGTCCGCACTTGGCCTATTACGCGAGAAGACACGCATCACTTTCTTCAACAAATTGCTCTAAGACCACCTTTGAGACTAACTTCACATTTTATCTCTTGTGTCAGAAACTCCCATGTCCTGAATGAAGAAATTGAATACTCTAGTGATTATGCAAAACAGCAGAATGAGTTGAATGATTGTTCTAAGTTGACAGCCTTTCCACGTGAAACCTCCAGCAGCATGAACCGATGTTTGCCTTCATATAACAAACCCTCTCCTCCCGATGTTTGCCCTCATATAACAAACCCTATTCCTCCCTTTGCCACAAACAATTGCGGTGTGCCTACAAAAAATAGGTTTTCATTGCCATCCAATGCTGGTACAGATGATGAAAAGCCCCTCTCAGACACGAGTATAAATCAACATCCAGTCACATACTCGGAAGCAGTGAAATCAACAGGAAGAGAGAAATCGCTGCAAAAATGCAGTCGACAATCGATGGAAAATCCACCATCCAACTGCATGCACAACCATCACTAGAAAAATAGAAATAACACGAGCATCTCTCCGTTCTCTGTAGATCCCCTTACAGGAAATCACCACAGCCGGCCTATTCAGAGCCAGAAAAACGTAAATTCCCCGCACCTCTCAGAACTTCTTAGTGATGTGAAAAGCACGAAAAAAACGTCTCCACCCCATTTGTGAACGCATTAATTCCACAATGGATGAATTGAAACGATCATGGAAAATGAAGCTGTTTCAAACCAGAGCCGATGAACACTGCCTCCTCCATGCAGTAGCTCATCTACTTACGAAACAACAAGCATCAAAATGAAATTACAATTCCTTAATGACTGCAATCAAAACGGAGAGTAAAGCAAACAAAAGCACATACACAAAATTTGTTGACAAAAACAGCGGAGACATGCAAAACCTCATAGATAATTACATTGGCGACGAACATTTTGATCAAGCTGCTGTAGACTTTATACCTTATACAAGAGATATAAAGAACATGAAAAAATTCTTCGAAATAAAATCACTGAAGCGAAACAAACTCACTTCCACCAGGAACTGATAACAGTTAAAAATAACCCGAAACTAACTTGGGAGATCATTAGTGAGGTAGCCCCATATAAAAATTTAGACCGTATAAGTAATTTTGAAAATCCCTTGGCAACAGCCACGGATTTCAACACATTCTTTTCAAAAGAAGGGGCTCAAGTTTTCAGTGAGGTGTGTACAAATCCAGGTGAAACGTCAATTGAAAATTCATGCCCCACTGCACCCGCGAGGACTGATGTCCGGTGGAGACCACGTCCTGTCGATTTACCGGATTTAAGAAATATCTTATACTCATTTAACAACACAAAGGCAGTTGGACATGATGGTATCAGTCTTCAATATATCAAAGACAGTTTCCCAGTCACAGCACCATGGATTCGTCTGATAAAATTATAATTACCACATCAGTAACAACCAAAATGTTTCCGAACCAATGGAAACACTCCATTATTAGACCGTTACATAAAAGTGGTGACCTACATACAGCATCGAACTACAGGCCCATCAGTCTTTTACCTGTCATGTCCAAAATATAGGAGAAAGTGGTGGCAAATCAACTGTCATTTCACCTGGACGAGTCAAATCTACTCCACCGAAATCAATACGCCTATAGAAGAAACACTAGCACTCAAGACGCTCTGCTCAATATCTCTGAAAAAATAAACAGTGACATCGATCGAAAGAATGTAACACTCTTGCTGCTACTCGATCTCTCTAAAACGTGCGATAACGTCGTACATGATAGACTTCTGCGTAAAATACTGAACTTGGGAGTAGACACGCAATGGTTTGAAAGTTACTTGTCAAATCGATCTCATGCAGTCCGCATAAAAAACAAATTGTCCCCATTCATTCAAAACAATTTTGGTGTTCCATCAAGGATCCATTCTTGGTCCGCTACTGTTTCTATTTTCATTGATGATTTCCTTCCAATGCCTTCTAACACACGGATCTCAATGTATGCAGAAGATGTTCAATTTGCAATTACAAGTTCTGTATCGGAAATACCACCGACGCAATTTAAAGCCGAAACTATACTGACTAGCCTGAAATCATGGTACGACCGAAATGGTCTCAAATTAAATGCTAATAAAACACAATGCATTATTTTCGGAATCAAAGATGCTATTAAAAAACTTCAAATCTTACTCTCGCAGTTGGAAATGATAAAATTAATGCATCAGAAAAAGTTAAAAATCCAGGTATCTGGTTCGATAGAAACATGTCCTTCAAATCTCACGTTGAAAATAATTGCAACAAAATTTACGGAACTTCAATGTTTTCTCATCGTATAAAGAGTATGCTAAACGAAAAATGCAGATTATTAGCCATTCAATCCCTGGTGTTATCGCGCATTGACTACTGCAGCCTAGTATGGGGGACACCTCAATACCTTCAAAGGGATTTACAAAAGTGCATAAACTCTGCAGCCAAGATGGTATACAACGGTAATTTCAAAAGAAGTGATCACGTTACCCCTCTCCTTAATAAACTCAGCTGGATTCCTATTCAAGAAAGGCTCCTCATGCAGAGGGCCCAATACGTGTTCTCCTCGTTATATCTTCCTCAGAGCTATGCTGAGATAGTGCGTTTCCATCCATCCACTGTAACCAACCAAAAGCCGAACAGAAACAATAATTTCTTAGTCAACTATCGTTCACCTCTCATAGGGCAGAAGGATCTGTCAAGATCAAGCGCCTTAGTGTCGAACAAACTTCTGATTAGTATTAAAATCCCTTAAAGACCCAGATAATTTAAAGCCAAATAATTCGTCATCTTGCGTCTCAACAATAATTCTTAATTACAGAACATACTGAACACGTATGGATGAATCTCATTTGCCTGGAATATTCATTGTTTAATACTCTCCCTTGCTCATTGTTTTATAATTCAAGACGTTACACAACAGTTTTGAAGTATGCGCAGGTATTATGATTTTATCGCTTATTCGCTGGGATTTGCAAACATGCTTACTTGTATATGTGTGTCCGTATATGGGTGTATGTGCGCATATAGGTGTGCATATGTGCACATACACCTGTGTGCACTAGATTAGCAGCTGGTATAAAAACTATAAATACCAGCCTTTTTTCACTCCCAAATTCTCACACTACCCAACACATCATTTTATTTTATTATTGTAAAGTAATCCAAAGCTTCAATATCTTGTACATGTAAAATGTCATGTTTTCAACCCACAAAGTTCAGTATCTTTATTGCTTTCATGAACTAACATGCTTTATTTAAACTAAATAAACCAGCCACATGATGCATTTTATGTGCTTCCTCTCCGTCGTTTTTGTGCAAGCATCAAACTAGACCGTCATGATACCTATGTATGTTTATCAATTGCAGACATTCTGCACCATATTTTTTTCGAAGATAATGTGATTTTATTCTAATATGAAACCCTTATAAGACATTCATGTTTTCTTTCTCATTCACGTCCAAAAATGCTCTAGTTACGCTAGTGTAGTGCAAATTATATCATCTCTTACGCTCTAGAGTATTTTATAACGACCGCCCCTAAGCCTCACGTATTTCTGGAAATATTCTGTAGTTGGAAACCGTTGTAGAACAATCGTTTTCATGTTCCTGACTCAGGTAGACTGTTTTGTGCTACTATTTTTAGTACGGAAATTTCATTAAATTCCTGCCGTAATAAAAGATATTTCCCCCGAGCCCCTCGATTGGAATGCTAGTTTATACTGACTACTTTACGCTGATATTTTCGCACATGCTTACTTGTGTATATGTGTTTGTGTGCACGCTATGCGTGCATAAATGGGTGTATGTGTCACTACGTAATACTTCATTTCACTTCATTATTGTAAAGCATTTATAAAAAAAATTTATATAGATATTTGTTGTGCGATCACCCACATATGATATATGAGACGCTCATCAACCAATGATCTTTTCGTTACAATATTTAATTAAACATCGTTACAATATTTCATTAGACATTGTAAGCAGTAACACATACTGAAAAGTTGTCACGATCTTTCTTTGCTCAGTATCCTATATTTCAGTACATCGCACAGCATTTTTGTGGAACGCATGTGTATTGTGATTGTATCGATGCATAGATATGTATTTGTGTATGTGTGTGTGTTAGATGTATGTGTGTGCGTAGGTGTGTATGCTCATGTACATATGTATATAGTAACATGTAAATATAAACATATGTGTGTACTAAGCTAACAACTAGCATTTTAACTAGAGATGCCGGTCTTTTTTCTGTTCACTCTCAACTTGTAACATTACGTAACTCGTCATCTCTTTATTATTGTTAAGCATTCAAAAAACTATAAATTTGTTGTGGGATCATCCATTTATACTAAAATAAGATGATTATCAACTAATTACCTATGTTAAAATATTTTAATTAGAAATACAAAACTTGTTATTTACGTGGTCCTCATGCTTATATATCTATTTTTTCATGCTTCTTTGAAATGACATTTTTAAACATCTGCTGAAACGAGCAATTCTAATATTATTTCCTGGCGTCAAGAATTTCAAAGTTTTATGAAATGTGCGTGTGAACTATCAAAAGTGTTCTCACCCCACAATGAAACTGCAACATCCATGAAATTGTATTGTCTCTTATAATTATAATTACATGTGTTATCAAATGTAGATTAAGCAACATTAGGAGTACGTTGCTCTCAATCATTTCTTTTCGACTAGTGACATGGGTATTACAATACTCATGTCACTAGTCATGTCACATCATGTCACATCTAAGTGTATGAAGGAGAGCGAGTCCCATACAGACCTATTGTATTATTGAACCTTGAGCAATGAAATTCGGTAAACTGCTAGGAAATGCAATTTGGAATAGTTTATCTTCTATGAGAGAATGCGATTTTCTTGAAAATAAAATGGGAAATCAAAGAAAACGCTATTTTAGGGGGGGGGGTACGAAATGCTTCTTGTCCGACAGTTTTTGAGCTACAGTGATGATTTTGGTATCATTGGATGTGGAAAGACGAGGGCTTTTGTAGAAACTCAAATGTATTCCCCAAATTTCCATTTTGAAAAAAAAAAATTTGAGAGCATACTCTGTTTTCGAAAAAATGCAGATTTATGAAGTCATAACTTACGAACAAAAAGTAATTGTGAATTTTTTGAGTTTCTGTGAAAGCCCTTGTCTTTCCGCATCCATTGATACTAAAATCATCACTGTAGATCAAAAACTGTCGAATGAGAAGGATTTTGAAACTCCCAAGTCCGAGGTTTTCATTATAGGCAAAACAAAAACACGTGAACAATTTTAATTAAAATTTTTTTAAATTTTTTGGTTCAGGTTAGACCCCTGAAATCATTATAGAGTAATACAGAGACATAGGAGATGACGTAGCAACGTCGCGCCGTGAAGAAAGTGCCAACAAGGAGGTGTAACATGATGAAATTCCACTTCCCCCCATTCTTCAAACCCCCGTAGCGGGCGAACGAGTGAACGAATAAGTCTCATTTTTTCACAGGACGTATCTGACCTCATACACTTCATATTGCAGCAAAACTTTCTGTTACACAAACGGTCTCAAAATCCTAGATCCCAATGGGGGTCGCTGTCCTTAACTTTAGGCTATTGTAAAATCAAATGTTGGTACTTTCTTTTTTGTACGATCTTCATTGAAAATAAACTATTTTCCTTTTTATTCAATAATGCTGCTACAGCAATGGCTTATTATCTAATTTTATATAATACATAAACTATAATACCAAAATAGAGAAAAATCTCTTTTACTAATAATTCTATTTTTACACATTTATACCATGACTTGGTGAATTTATACAATATCTCACATCATAAAATCTTTTAACGCAAATATTCAGCAAAATGCCTCTGTAAATGATTTTAGGACCTCAGACATAGGTACCGGTGATATGCATAGCATATAATTCATACGTAAAACTGAAAGAATGTCAAATTAAGTACAAAATCACAACAGTTTGGTATTCTCTGATATTCAATTTTTTCTAAATTCAGAGCTATTACTTTTGAATAACTATGAATTCTCACATATAGACTTATTTCATATTATTATTACAATAATTTCATCACTTATATTATTAAATAGTTACGCAATTTTAGACACGTAAGTTTTTTACAAATGAACTTGATATTTTTCAAATAACACTTGAGATTTTTTAATTTGTATGAAATAGAAATTTCATTTATTTCCAAACCTTGCCGGCATGGGAATACTGAGCATAAGACGGCTCCATTTATGACGATGTAATAAAATAATTAAGACTTTGAGCGTGGAGACGCTGGCGCTCGTAGAGCCGGCCACGTCAATTTGTCAAGGACCCTATAAGTTATTAGAGAAATATAAGAACGATTTGCCAGCTTCAGTCGCTCGGACAAGGGACAGAGCGTGGGATCAATGGCGAAATTAGCCATGGCTAAAGAAAAAGCGGGGCCCCACCAAGGCATACCCCTGCATCCCTTCTCCCCAACAACCTACCCCTTTGGCCCCCCAAGGGGTGCCAACCGCACCCCTTTTTGAGGAGGCGCGAGCCCACGACTGCGCTGGCAGGACGAGGGGCAGACTAAGTGTCCGGTCTCTATAGAGAGCGGTCAGGCTCCGGGTGAGAGGTAATTTTCAGTCTCCGGTTACGAGATAGGGACTTAGAGGGATCATTACCAAGTTGGCGAGATTGCGTCAAGCACAGTTAAACTCAAACGTCGATCGGTGATTGATAGTAGAGGCTTTTTCATTTCAGTTCAATCTTTGAGAGTTCGACGGGCTAAAATCCCCAATTCATTGTGGTGGGCTCGAAGTTTTGAGCGTATGCACACGCTCCCGGGCTCGACGTTTCCTTGGCTCGAAGTTTGACCATATGTTACACAGTCTGTTGTTGTTGTCATCTTGGGCGATCCATTGAAGAATCATTGTGAGTTGAGTTGTCGCTGTTCGAACTGTGGGGTCGTAAAGTCCTTTTCCTCGCGTGCTCCCGCCGTCCGTACTTGCCTCCCTAAATAAATCTCGAAATCTTCGGGCGTCATAATTTCTCCTCTCCATCTCGCTTTGATGCCACCCAGAGAACCACGATGCCTATACCCTACGGCCAGTGCTACCAAACCGTTTACACACGACCAACTTAAATCATTAATTTAATCTTAGTTCCGGTTCCAACCGCTGGTGGCAGCGGACTATCCGTATTAAATTCAACTATTGACTATTAACGTATTACCACGGCAGGAAAGAGATCAATAGAAATCAAATGCACAATATATAGAGTGTTCAGAAAATACACTTTATTCAAATTAAAGTTTAAATGTTTGAAATTAAATTTGAGCTTTTTCAAATTAAACCTGAGATTTTAAAAATTTGAATAAATTTAAACAATTTATTTACAACAGGTGATACAGAGATAGAATGTTTCTTAAGGTGATCATCCCAGGCCCCTGCCAGACCCCTGTCGGTCTGGTGAGCTTTTTTGTTTTGTGGTTCGAAAAGGACCCTTAGGTGGTGGACTATTCGGTCCTAAAATTTTATGGCGCTACGGACAATAGATCCCCTCCCCCCAGAGGGGGCTAAGGGACAAAAATCTTGAATTTTCGACCCCATTTCAACCCCACATGAAAAGAAAACAAGACGAGACATGAATAATTTTAAAATTTACTTTTGTTAGAAATGTTCTAAGGATTCTAAAAATGTCTTATTTTTGTTCTAGCATAAAAACTCAATGAGGAGATACGGTTTGAAATATCCATAAAAATGAACTAAAAAATCAGTATGTCCAATTCTTCTCAAAACTAAGGCCAGAATAAAAAAAGAATGAAAGAAATTGTGTTTCTTTTCTGAAGTTACATATTATATTCAAATTTCATAAGAATCAGACTGAAAATAAAAGATTTCATAATTGAAAAAAAAAATTTATTTTGTTTGGAAAACACAATTCACAGTGTGAATATGAAGTTATGTATGGAAATTATAGAAATAAAAATTTGAACTGCATTCAATTACATAAATTGTCCATTATATTACCCTTTAACAAAAAAATTTGTTATGGCTTATACCCATAACAAATAACTTTCAACTTTCACACCGTATCTACTCATTGAGTTTTGATGCTAACAAAAAAATATAGGCTTTTTTCAAATTTGAGAAAAAAAGTTATATAGCTCTCAGCCTAAAAATAATTTATTGTGATGTCATCATAAAATATCGCTTATCACAAAAAAATTTCAAAATGTTAAAATTATACTACTTTTTTGTTAGAAATGCTTCAAGGATTCTAAAACTGTTTTTGGTTTTGTTCTAGCATCAAAACTCAGTGAGGAGATACGTCTTAAAATATACCTAAAAATGTTTCAAAAAACTAATTTTTCGTAAAAAAACTAAGGTCTAAATCGAAAAAGTGACATGAGTAAAAAAAGTTTACTCTCAAAAAATACATATTCTGGCCAATTTTCAAACGAATCGGACGAAAAAAATTGAAAAACTGGGATGATTACCTCAAGTCTAGTACAATGGTAAAATTTTAGTATAGCTACTTGTGGACCCGAATAAGTTCAGTGACTTCTAGGGCATCCTACCATCAACGTTATTCTAAGGGGTACAAATAATATTTAACCTAATTCACTTAAACTAGGGACCTAAACTAGGGATTTAAACTAAATTAACTTAAGCTTTTTTTAATTGAACTTAAGCTTTTTTAAATTAAAATTAAAAAAGTGCATTAGACATCGGGGGATTGTCAGATCTCCTTACAGGAATATTTCCTATAAACTGGTGCAAATTTATGATTCTGGGGGCAATAACTTTTAAAAATCTGTATACTCTTAATATACATGTACTTCACTCTCAATTGTCAATGAATTATCCAATTTACAATTTTTACTACCGTGACTGGTCAAGTAGACCCATGAGGCAAATTTTACTACTTTTTACTAATTTACTACCTAGTATACACCCTGTTGGTGGCAAATAGGTTGAGCCATCAAATCAACCTACATTGAATCAACATTGAAATTATAAATGAAAGTAGTATGTTATACGGATGCTCCATGACAAATGGAAGAGAATTCTCTGAAAATTTAAAAAATTAGGAAATGAAACCCATACAGCCAAATTCTTCAGAGTAAGCAGTTTAACAGTCTGACAAAAATTTATATTTGGAGACTGATATGGTCTTCCAAAATGATTATTACAACAAACCAGAAAAAAATCTGTTTAGAAATACTTTCATTACAGTAAGACTTCTAGAACTAAATCATTACACACATATCAGATCGATTAAAAAAGTTTTGGTATTTGTGGAGAAGAGGACGATTTTCCTCTTTAATCTTTTCCTCTTTTTTAATCGATTTTCCAATTTTCGCTGCCGAAACATAGTTAGATTGAAATAAACAATTTTTCTTCTCATTACTTTCCGTCGGAAATGAGTATTTAAGGACACCGTCTAGGTAGAAATCAGGATATGTGTTGATTTTCTGCTTTTATATGCATCTTATAGAGGATTTTCTTGTGCTTCCATTGGTACTTTCCGTTTACGTCTACTCCGAATAGTGCGCCCACCGGAGGGGGGGGGGGGGGAAAGCGATGGGGGTGGCGTGACCTTGACCCCTCACCCCCCTCATTATTGGGGGTCAATTGAGCGTGTTTCTCTGCGACAATGGCAATATAGTTCGTTCATGGGCTACTCAAAGTGCTTTCATTATTCAAACGAAACATTCTATTGCTGAATAAATATTTTTTGTAAAATTTTGACAATTTCAGAATTTAGCTGTTCTGCCGTATCTATGATAATGAAGCAGGAGACCGTCTTGATAGAAATCGGGATATGTGTTGATTATCTGTTTATATATGCATCTTATAGAGGATTTTCTTGCGCTTCCATTGGTTTTTTCCGTTTACGTCTACTCCGAATCGTGCGCCCACCAGAGGGGGGGAAAGCAATGGGGGTGGAGTGACCTTGAACCCTTCCCCCCTCATTATTGGAGGTCAATTGAGCGTGTTTCTCTGCGGGAATGGCATAGTTCGTTAATGGGCTACTCAAAGTGCTTCCATTATTCAAACGAAACATTTTATCGCTGAGTAAATATTTTTTTTATAATTTTTGACAATTTCAGAATTTAGCTGTTCTGCCGTATCTATGATACCGCAGCTTTCATTCATAGCTCAATGACAGCTGCAGTATCATAGCTACAGCTATGGCAATCACACCAATCCAAAGGGCTTGAAAAGAGCTATAAAACAAAGGAGTTGACTTGACAAAAAATCGTATTTTCGTCAAAAAAAATGAAAAATTAAAAAAATTGGTTGCTTTCAAGAATGACACCTATTCTCTTTTGTTGTATATTTTTCCCCAGAGTTACAGAGCTACAGCAATGTAAATTGTATCAATCGAAAGGGCTTGAAAAGAGCTACAAACGCTCAAGAGTTCATTATAGAAAACCCTGTAGTTCGAAATATAAAAAGAAATTTTTTTTTTGTGAAAAAACACGTTTTTCTAGAAATTGATAATTGGTTTCTCAAATGCTACGTCTTCCACAATTTTAGAGCTGGGAGAATGGTTTATATACCATTCGATAGGGCTCAGCAAGTTGTATCCTCGCGCAATAGCATTTTCTGATAAATTTATTATTTTGAAAATTACACGACATGAAAAAAAAATGAAAAAACTTCATTTATTTGTTTTTAATTCCCAAAATCCACAAAAAAAGGTATCGAAATTCCCTATTGCGAGTGGTTACATAGACATCTAAGCAATCTAAAAACGAAGTACTGGTTCTGTAACTTCAAAATTGTAGAAGAAGTAGGATTTTAAAAAAACCCCTATTTTATCATATTTTTCGAAAATAAAAATAAATCCAGTGCAGATAGAAAAATTTTGTCGAAATAACAAATTATATTTGCATTATTTCACACCTACTGTGAAAATTTCAGAGAAATCCATCTATAAATAACGGGACTTTTTTTTTTTACCTAGACGGTGTCCTTAACGAGTTATTGCGGTATGTTAATTTTCGTCTTTGATGACTGGCATGCGCTCGAATAAACAGCTACTAATCGATTTTCGAATTTTTGTTGCTTGAATCATAGTAATTACATCGAAATAAACTACTTTTCTTCTATGTTTTTTCGGGGCAAATGAGTATTTAACGAGATAGCGGTATGTTAATTTTCGTCTTCGATGGCTGGAATGAGCTCGATCATTCGAGCGCGTCGGAGCAGAGTCCATTGTAGTCTCCCTCAGAACAATTTCTCTCCGCTGCAAACGCTAGAGTTTCGGTGAGTAATTTACCGCTATAACTCGTAAAATACTCATTTCCGACGGAAAGTGAATAAAAAAATGCTTATTTCGATCTAATTAACTAGGTTTAGGCAGCGAAAATTGGAAAATCGATTACTGTCCTCTCCTTCACATTTATAAAAGTTTTGAAAGGTTGAGAAAATGTATATATTCTCATACAAAGAAACCCAATGAAGATTTGGAGAGAAAATCATTAGAGATAAATCTTTCAAGATCCCTGCTAAAGTATTGATTTTTTGGGTGAATTCCATAACAGTAATTTGAGGCAGTTACAGTAGCTAAGGATATACGGGGTGCGTCGGGTGCGGAGGTGAACTGACGCTCCGCGTAAACGCGGTGTCAAACATTTCAAAATGTAAGGGAACGAAACTTTCCCAAAACCCAAACTCAAACTGAGTATCTGTGAATGTGCTTTCTACCTCATTGAATCGCGAAAGTGAAAAACAGCAATCAAATACAATCAGTTGTGACCAATTTTATTGTGCAAAAACAGACTGGTGCTTTTGTAAACTTTGTCTCCACTCGCAGTCTGTGTAGCAACCCTCGGTGTAGCCTCCCTCCCTGGTCAACCGCAGCACCTCCTCCTCCCTCTTCCGCATGTAGAACAAACGTACCACGAATACCAGCGTGGAAGCAAAAAAGACCCGATGCAGTAGCAAATTTGAATTTTGTGAAGACAAACATAAAACACAGGGATAAATTTTCTGTAATTTTTATCAGCTATGGCAAAAAAATTATGTTGAGTGTCTATGACGCTCAATTTTAACCTTTAATTCTCAAAATTGTGTTCAAATTACTTTACCAGTGAGTAACTCTGTCCTTTTATTGAGAAACATTGGTGAAACAGTGACGTAAAAAAGTGATTTAGAGAAAATAAATTCTGTAAATGTTGAACGTCGCAAAATGAGTGTATAAAATGTGAAACCCTGAAACAATAGACCTCTTTGATGGAGCAGCTATGCCAAGTCTGCGCCCGCACCCCTTCCTCCCCCCCCCCCCCCCCCCCCCCCAGCCCACCATCTCCTTGGAAAAAATTGGCACGCTGTAATAGTGGCTAACTTAAATCTGTGTTCACTGCTAGAACATAATTCCACAACGTGAGGTGAATTTTCAGCAATATGACGTCTTTTGGATAGCTCACCATAGCAATCTTCACACGGAAAAATTGTATTGTTTTCTTCACAAGCACACGAACGAGAAACGCCAAGCTGGATCACCGCAAGCATCCTGCTCCCCGCACCCCCGTCTCTGTCTACTCCACCTTCTCTTTTCCTCTACCCCTCCCCCTCTGTCTTACAAGCGGCTTCTCATCGTCTGGCATTAAAAGGCGGTCTTTTTAGTTTTCAAATGTGAACAAGCAATGCAATCCCTCATTCGCAAAAAAAAAACGGTTTATTTCCAATAGAGATGGTACAAAAGTACCATCATTGGTTTTTAAAATATCTCAAAATTGATACACTTAGATGATACACACACACGAGTATTGAAAAACTCGTGTCACTAGTCAAAAGAAATGATTGAGGGCAATGAACTCCTAATCTAGCTTAATCTACATTTAAATATACATGTAATGATAGTTGTAAGAGATAACACAATTTCATGGACGATGCATTTTCATTGTGGGGTGAAAACACTTTTGACAGTTTACATGTACATGACATAAAACATCGCAATTCTTGACGCCAGGAAATAATATATGAAATCGCTTGTTTCGGTCAATGTTCACAAGTGTCATTTTAAGGAAGCATGAAAAAAAAGAAAAACATATATATAAATAAATATATATCCATATACATACATATGTACACATACGTATGCATGTGTGTATATATCCATACACACACTCACACACACACATACACACACACACGCACACATATACACATGTGTACATAAAAGCATGAGGACCAAGAAGATTATAGGTTTTGTATTTCTGATTCAACAATTTTAACATAACGGTCATTAGTTAACAAGCATTTTATTTAAATATAAATGGATGATCGTTCAACAAAAGTCTAGTTTTTACATGAATGCTTTACAATACTAAGGATATGACGAGTTAGGTAATGTTACAAGTTGAGAGTGCACAAAAAAAAGACCATTATCTCTAGTAAAATGCTAGTTGTCAGTCTAGTACACACATATGTGCACGTATACATGTAAATATTTACACATACACATGCACACATATACCCACGCACATATTTACACCTAACTCGTAAGCATACACAAATGCATTTCTATGCATCGAGGCAATACATACGCATTCTACAGAGTGTCATACGCATAGCGTGGACACGTACACATTTACACAAGTAAGCATGTGCGCAAATATCAGCGTAAACTAGTCAGTATAAACCAGAATTCCAATCGAGGGAAACGGAGAAAATATCTTTTATTATAGCATGAATTTTATAAAATTTCGTACTAAAAATAGTGGCACAAAACAGTCTACTTAAGTCAGAAACATGAAAACGATTGTGGGACGTGAATAAGAAAAAAAACATTAATGTCCTATAAAGGTTTCATATTAGAAAAAAAATCACATTATCTTTGAAATTGGCGCAAATTGTCGTCAATTGATAAACAAACATAGGTATCACATTATTATAAGCATATAACTATAAGCCGAATACGTATATTACTGCAGTATAAATGGATGATCACACAACGAATTTATTTTTTTTACATGGATGCTTTACAATTTCATATTAGAAAAAATACATTATCTTTGTAATATGGTGAAGAATGTCTGTAATTGATCAACACACACACACATAGGTACCATGACGGTCTAGTTTGATGCTTGCACAGAAACGGAGAGGAATGACATAAAATGCACCTTCGACTGGTTCATCTACTTTAGTGCACACAGTTGTACGTGCACATATACACACCCATATGCGCACATACACCTATATACGTACACACATATACAAGTAAGCATGTCCGCAAATGACAACGTATAGGCGGTCAAATCATAATACCTACGCATACTTCAAAACTGTTGTTTGATGTCTTGAATTATAAAACAATGAGCGAGGGAGATTGTTCAGCAATGGAGATACCAGGTAAATGAGATTCGTCAGTACTCATTCAGTATGTTCTGTAACTAAGGATTATTATTGAGACACAAGATGACGAGTTATTTTGGCTTTAAATTCTCTCGGTCTTTGAGGGACTTTAATACTCAGGGGAAGTTTGTTCCACAGTAAGGCGCCTGATATGGACAGAGCCTTCTGCCCTAAGTGAGATGAACGATAGTTGACTAAGACATTATTGTTTCTGTTCGGTTTTTGATTGGTTACAGTGGGTGGATGGTAACGCACTATCTCAGCATTGCTCTAAGGAAGATATAACGAGGAGAATACGTATTGGGCCTTCTGCATGAGGAGCCTTTCTTGGATAGGGATCCAGCCGAGTTTATTGAGGAGAGGGGTTACGTGATCACTTCTTTTGAAATTACCGTTGCATACCACCTTGGCTGCAAAATTCATGCATTTTTGTAAGGCATGATGGCCTTACAAATATTTCAATGATGGCTATCTTTCTTGTTGAAAGTTAATCACCCAATTTTCAACCTCCTCTGAATAAACAAAATTAACTTTTTTTGGTGAAATAGTGACCCACCAGTTAACTTTGGTGAATAGTGACATAAAAAGTGAATGAGGGATTACAAATTTTGTGATCATGAAACGTTGAGAAACTAAATGAGTAAAATGTGTCAACCTGCAAAAGTCTGAACGTCATTGTCGTCATTATTCACGGCCGACCAACACTCTCCCAGTTCCTCGCCTCCTTTCTCCAGCATTTAAGGGCAACTCTATCTTCTTATGTTTTTGGTGATGTTTTTTAGATTATGTTTTTATAGCAATATTTTTGGGTGTTTCAAATTCTAAATGAGAAGCTAGCCCTCACTCATGTGTAAACGATTACCCTTCTACCCAAGACGATCGTTACTCACTCCGTAACAGCTACACAGTGAACAAAATTTTGAATAATCTTCACCTTTATTCACTCATCCAATACAACTTCACAATGTCTCATTACGAAACTCGCTCAGCTACTCGGAAAGCAGCTTTATCTGGAGAAACAACATCCCTCACAACAGCGCCGCATGAAAACTCAAACCCCAAAAAGCGGAATATACCTAAACCGTTCACAAAACGAAAGCAAACACCACCAAAATTCTCGCGTGTAAAATCACTCGTTCAAAAGCCCAAGCCGCTCACAATGACTACAAAAACTCCGACAGAGAAACAGTATGACGCCAACGAAAGCACCGCAACTCCCAAAACATCACCAGTGCCGACCGACAGAGAATCGACAGAGAGGTGCCCGAGAGAGTCGAGCAGCAGAGTCGCCAGTCTTTGACAAAAATCTCCCAAGCGCTGCTTGTACCTCATCACTCGCTGGAGCTGCCACAGCACCACCGCCAGCTCCTCCTCCTTCGTCTCGTCCCAACGATTACGTCATAGCGATATCTCCCCTGTCCTGCGTCACTGAGAAAGCTTAAAATTGTTCACCAACAACGACGACACCAACACCAACGTCAACGTTGGAACGCGATAAAATTTTCGATGTGAGCAACCAGTCAGAAAGTAAAAGGGGTAATTTTAATTATAATTTTAATGATAAATTGTGTGTAGGCATTTCAGGCGGTGGAGTTAGGTTTGAAAATGCATGCGCGGCAGCTGACACTGGCAGTAAAGTACCTCAGAGCGTAAACTGCGAGGATAACTTAAGATTTTCAGTGGAGAACAATGCAAACAGACCTGTTACCGCTTTTGATGGGCACTTACATCCTCTCCAAATGACTAGTTCCCAAACTATTCACGAAATAAATAACATGCTGTCTCTTACAGCTGCATTTCTCAATAAAGCTTTGAGAAAAAATTGTCCCCCAAGCCCAGCGTCGATTTTTTCCACTGTATCAAATATTCAAATGATTACAGAACAGCTTTTTGCTTTAAATTATTGTATCAGCGCTCATGATTTTACGCCGGTGGTGGCTGCGAATAGCCATCCTTATGCGAAATCCCCTCTAGACACTTTTCTCGTTGGAGACAATAGTCTCACAAAAATCAACAAAGATGACATTGATAGCGCATGCAGGATTCAGACCATAACTTCGGAACGTTTAAATGATCTCTATGATGAGATTGAACGCGCACCTCCTTCCGGGAACTATATAATTAGTTTCAAAGGTTTGAGCCTCTCGTCCCATAACCTTACTAAATTAAAAAATCTGATCATGACAATGAATCATTTTCCTCATATTTATGTGGTGTGTGTCTGCAGTGGTCAGCCATTGTACATGGCATCGAGCCTGTGCAGAAAAATTGGTCTTAACTGATTCCGCTGCGAGCAAATGTAAAAACCGTTACTGTTAAGGGAAGCGTTTCCAAAAAACTGAAACTTTATTTCTATTGGACTTACGTCTATGAAAATTTGCAGACTACTAGATCTCCACATTTGTAACAACTTTTGTTTTAGAAAAATTTTTCCCCGGGGCATAGAAAATTAATTATTTGGAAAAAATTATATTCACATATATTATTCATTATTACTTCGAAATTTACAAAGCTAGAGCAATGCGGTTTGTTGCATTTGAAAGTCAAACTTATGCTCTATCTAATTTACCAGGGAATTTTTTGATATATTTCATTCAGAATTTATATGAATTTTTTTGTAAAGGTCAGGGCAAAAGTTATACTTTTAGGGTAAAAAAGTCTACGGAAAGCTTTACAGAAAAAACTTTGAAAATCCCCTGGTAAATTAGATAGAGCAACCATTTCACTTTCAAATGCAACAAACCGCATTGCTCTAGCTTTGTAAACTTCGGAGTAATAATGACAAACGTCTTGAAAACTTAGTTTCTTTAGAAGACCTATTTTTAAGAAAAAAAATGCTTCTCCTCCTACAGTTTTTGAGCTACAGTGGTGATTTTGGTATCATTGGATGCAGAAAAACAAGGGCTTTACAACGTTTTGACAAGTTTTTCAAAATTCATTCTTGTTTCAAAGTTATGACGTCATAAATTTGAATTTTCTTGAGAATATTTTGATTTTTTGTCTTTTTAATTTTTTGAATTTTTATATTGGAAATTTGAGGGAAAGCATTCAAGTATTTGGAATGTCCACGTTATTCTGCATCCAATGATACCAAAATCATTGCTGTAGCTCAAAAACTATCAGAGAAAAAGCATTTAGAAACCCCCTCCCCCAAATGTCGTTTTCTATGATTTCCCAATTTATTTTCAAGAAAATCGCATTCTGTCATAAATGATAAATGATTCTAAATTGCATTTCCTATTAGTATACCAAATTTCATTGCTCTAAATTCAATGATAAAAAAATATTCGGATGGGGAATGCTTACCTTGAGGAATATGAATGATGAAATATATATATAATAAATAAAGAATAAAATTTACAATTTGAGCATTTTTTTTCACGTTTTTATGCATGCAATGATACCAAAATCATCACTGTAGCTCAAAAACTGTAGGAGAAGCATATAGAAAACCCCCCCATAAATGTCGTTTTCTATGATTTCCCATTTTCTTTTCAAGAAAATCGAATTTTGTCATAGATGATAAATGATTCTAAATAGCATTTCCAATCAGTATACCAGATTTCATTGCTCTAGGTTCAAAAATGGAAAAAAAGGTCCGCAAGGGGGATTTTCTCCCCCTCCCGGGGGAGACGTTAGCTCTGGGATACGTTCCTGATATTTTTACAGACATTCGGGGACATATCTCCAACTCATTTAAAGCAATAAAAAAAATCGGGAGAATCAACTTTTGGACTGCAGATGCCCAAAAAGCTCTCAAAATGCTTCCCTAATTAATGAAGCTTACAACAATGCCCGCACTTGGCCTGTTACGCGAGAAGATACGCATCATGTTCTTCAACAAATTGCTTTAAGATCACCTTTGAGACTTACTGCACATTTTATCTCCTGTTTCAGAAACTCCCATGACCTGAATGAAGAAATTGAATACTCTAATGACTATGCGAAACAACAGAATGAGTTGAATGATTGTTCTCAGTTGACCGCCTTTCCACGTGAAACCTCCAGCAGCATAAACCGATGTCTGCCTTCATCTAATTAACCCTCTCCTTCCCTTTCCCCCGATGTTTGCCCTCATATAACAAACCTTCTCCTCCCTCTGCCACAAACAATTACGGAGTGCCCACAAAAAATAGGTTTTCATTGCTATCTAATGCTGATACAGAGGGTGAAAAGCCTCTCTTAGACACGAGTATAAATCAACATCCAATCACATACTCGGAAGCAGTGAAATCAACAGGGAGAGAGAAATCGCTGCAAAATTGCAGTCGACAATCGATGGAAAATCCACTACCCAACTGCATGCAGAAACATCACCAGAAAAATAGAAATGACATGAGCATTTCTGAGTTCTCTGCAAATCCCCGAACAAGAAATCACCACAGCCGGCCCATTCAGAGCCAGAAAAACGTAAATTGCCCGCACCTCTCAGAACCTCTTATTGATGTAAAAAGTACGAAAAAAACGTCCCCAGCCCCATTTGTGAACGCATGAATTCCACTATGGATGAATTGAAACGATCATGGAAAATAGAGCTGATTCCCACCAAAGCCGATGGACACTGCCTCCTCCATGCAGTAGCTCATCTACTTACAAAACAACCAGCATCAAAATGGAACTACAATTCCTTAAAGGCTGCAATCAAAACAGAGAGTAAAGCAAACAACAGCACATACGCTAAGTTTGTTGACAAGAACAGTGGAGACACGCAAAACCTCATAGATAATTACATTGACGACAAACATTTTGATCAAGCTGCTGTAGACCTTATACCACTAATCATTTCAAATGTGACAGGCCAAAAACTCCTCGTCCTGGATGAACAGGATCGTTGTGTTTTGAAAATATCAGTCGATCCCTTTTCAGAGGTATCAAATGATAACCCTCCACTACTGCTCCATCGTAAAAACGATCACTACAGTGCTCTTGTCACACAAGGCAAAAATCAGACCGGGGTTACCTCATCTTGACAGACTGCCGCTGCCCAGCCAAATAGTAGACTTTCTTATATAACAGATGCTGGGCCAAACACCCTGGGCAACGTAGACAAAATCGATTAATCCCCCGAACGATCCCATCGAGACATTAACTTTGCTACCTTTAAAAAGAGTGCTAATATAGGTAAAATCAAAATCAAGCACATAAATGCTCGAAGCCTGAATGGTAAATTGGATGAAATCAGAGTAATGTTGGTCACTGAAGAAAATGACATGTTGTGTGTTTCAGAAACATGGTTTGATTCACGAACCCAAAGTTCATTTTTTAACATTCCTGATTACGTGTTGTACCGCTACGATGGCGCTAAAACCAGCCGAGGTAGTGGATCTTGTATTTTTGTGAAAGAAATGTACTCAACATCTTCACTTCTAGCGAATAAAGTTTGCGAAGGCATTGAAATGGTTTGGTTAGAAGTGCAAATAAATTAACACAAATCAATAATCATTGGCAGCCTTTACCGGCACCCATCAATTCCCCTAAATCTAACACTAGATTTCATTGAGGAAACCTTCAAAGAAATCCTTCAGGCAAAAAAGTCATTCTTTGCTTTGGGAGATTTTAATGTTGACCTAACGGACAAAAACAATCAGCTAAGCAAACTATTGTATAAACTAAGCCTATCACAAATGGTCAAAGAACCGACTCGCATCACTAAAGTCTCTGCAACTCTCCTCGATCTAGCAATCACAAATAATCGCACCGCAATACTTAAAACTGTAATATCACCTTCTATTTCCGATCATCACTCTATAGAATGTGAAATTAATATTGCAAAGGAAAGACAAAAATACCGCTTAATGACTTATCGCTCGAAAAGGCACTACTCAACAGAACTATTTAAAGAAAAACTACTCGATAGGTCCACCGGATTCCAGAAAATGATGCAGTCTGACGATGTTGACATTCAAGAGTCCATCTTCAACGAGAACTTCAAAGCAGCTCTCGAAGAATGTGCACCGTACGTCACCAAAAAACCAAGCCAAAACGGACTGTTTGGATTACTGACAAAATTGAAGAGATGAGCAGAATAAAGAAAGCTAACTTGCGAGAGTACAAAAACAATAGATCAAACAGTACCTTATACAAGAGATATAAAAAACATGAAAAAATTCTTGGAAAGAAAATCACTGAAGCGAAACAAACTCACTTCCACCAGAAACTGATAACGGCTAAAAATAACCCGAAACGAACTTGGGAAATCATTAGTGAAGTAGACCCATATAAAAATTTAGATCGG
This sequence comes from Morinoia aosen, assembly GCA_030386875.1. Taxonomy (NCBI): domain Eukaryota; kingdom Metazoa; phylum Arthropoda; class Malacostraca; order Amphipoda; family Talitridae; genus Morinoia; species Morinoia aosen. Next base: position 36,661,129 of record CM059565.1, on the reverse strand, counting down.
ATAAGTAATTTTGAAAATCCCTTGGCAACAGCCACGGATTTCAACCCATTCTTTTCACAAGTAGGGGCTCAAGTTTTCAGTGAGGTGTGTACCAATCCAGATGAAACGACAATTGAAAATTCATGCCCCACTGCACCCTCGAGGACTGATGTCAAGTAGAGACCACACCCTGTCGATTTAACGGAGTTACGAAATATCTTATACTCACTAAAAAACACAAACGCAGTTGGACATGATGATATCAGTCTTCAATATATCAAAGACAGTTTCCCTGTTACAGCACCATGGATTCGTCTGATAATTAATACATCAATAGTAACCAACACGTTTCCAAACCAATGGAAACACTCCATTATTAGACCGTTGCATAAAAGTGGTGACCTAAATACAGCATCAAACTACAGGCCCATCAGTTTTTTGCCTGTCATGTCCAAACTATTGGAGAAAGTGGTGACAAATCAACTCTCATTTCACCTGGACGAGTCAAATCTACTCCACCAAAATCAATACGCCTATAGAAGAAATACTAGCACTCAAGACGCTCTGCTCAATATCTCTGAAAAAATATACAGTGACATCGATCAAAGGAATGTAACACTCTTGCTGCTACTAGATCTCTCTAAGGCGTTCGGTAGCGTCGAACATAATAGACTTCTACGTAAAATACTGAACTTGGGAATAGACACGCAATGGTTTGAAAGTTACTTGTCAAATCGATCTCGTGCAGTCCGCATAGAAAACAAATTGTCCCCATTCATTCAAAACAATTTTGGCGTTCCCCAAGGATCCATTCTTGGTCCGCTACTGTTTTCTATTTTCATTAATGATTTCCCTCCAATGCCTTCTAACACACGGATCTCAATGTATGCAGATGATGTTCAAATTGGAATAACAAGTTCTGTATCGGAAATACCACAGACGCAAATTAAAGCCGAAGCTTTACTGACTAGCCTGAAATCATGGCACGACCGAAATGGTCTCAAATTTAATGCTAATAAAACACAATGCATCATTTTTGGATCCAAAGATGCAATTAAAGAAACTTCAGATCTTACTCATGCAGTTGGAAATGATAAAATTAATTCATCAGAAAAAGTTAAAAATCTAGGTATCTGGTTCGATAGAAACATGTCCTTCAAATCCAATGTTGAGAATACTAGCAACAAAATTTATGGAACTTTGATGTTTTTTCATCGCATTAAGAGTATGCTAGACGAAAAGTCCAGATTATTAGCCATTCAATCGCTGGTGTTATCGCGCATTGACTACTGCAACCTAGTATGGGGAGACCTACCTCAATACCTTCAAAGGGACTTACAAAAGTGCATGAACTTTGCGGCCAAGGTGGTATGCAACAGTAATTTCAAAAGAAGTGATCACGTAACCCCTCTCCTCAATAAATTCGGCTGGATTCCTATCCAAGAAAGTAAGGCCCATGCAGAAGGCCCAATACGTATTTTCCTCGTTATATCTTCCTCAGAGCTATGCTGAGATAGTGCGCTTCCATCCACCCAATGTAACCAATCAAAAACCGAACAGAAACAATAATGTCCTTGTCAACTATCGTTTATCTCACTCAGGGCAGAAGGCTCTGTCCATATCAGGCGCCTTACTGTGGAACAAACTCCCACTGAGTATTAAAATCCCTCAAAGACCGAAAGAATTTAAAGCCAAAATAACTCGTCATCTTGTGTCTCAAAAATAATTCTTAGTTACAGAACATACTGAATAAGTTTTGACGAATCTCATTTGCCTGGTATCTCCATTGCTGAACAATCTGCCCCGATCATTGTCTTAAAATTCAAGACATCACACAACAGTTTTGAAGTATGCGTAGGTATTATGATTTGATTGCCTCTACGCTGCCATTTGCATACATGCTTACTTGTATATATGTCTATGTACACCTGTGTGCACTAGAGTAGATAAACCAGTCGAAGGTTGCATTTTATGTCATCCCTCTCCGTTTCTGTGCAAGCAATAAACTAGACCGTCATGGTACTTATATGTGTGTGTGTTTATCAATATTGCAGACATTCTGCACCATATAACAAAGATAATGTGATTTTTTTTCTAATATGAAATTGTAAAGCATCCATGTAAAAAACAATAAATTCGTTGTGTGATCATCCATTTATACTGCAGTAATATGCTTATAATTCTTATAGTCATATGCTTATAATAATGTGATACCTATGTATGTTTATCAATTGCCGACAATTTGCGCCATATTTCACAGATAATGTGATTTTTTTCTTAAATGAAACCCTTATAGGACATTAATGTTTTCTTTCTTATTCACGTCCCACAATCGTTTTCATGTTTCTGACTTAGGTAGACTGTTTTGTGCCACTAATTTCAGTACGGAAATTTTATAAAATTCATGCCATAATAGAATAAATTTTCTCCGTTTCCCCCGATTGGAATGCTGGTTTATACTGATGAGTTTACGCTGATATTTGCGCACATGCTTACTTGTGTATTTGTGTACGTGTGCACGCTATGCGTATGACACTTTATAGAATGCGTATGTATTGTAATTGCCTCGATGCATAGAAATGCATTTGTGTATGCTTACGAGTTTGGTATAAGTATGTGCGAGGGTATGCGGGTGCATGTGTATGTGTATATATTTACATGTATATGTTCACATATGTGTGTACTAGACTGAAAACTAGCATTTTACTAGCAATAATGGTCTTTTTTCTGTTCACTCTCAACTTGTAACATTACCTAACTCGTCATCTCTTTATAATTGTAAAGCATTCATGTAAAAACCATACATTTGTTGTGCGATCATCCATTTATATTTAAATAAAATGCTTATTAACTAACGACCGTTACTTTAAAATTGTTGAATTAGAAATACAAAACTTATAATCTTCTTGGTCCTCATGCTTATGTATACATATATATATATATACGTATATATATATCTGTATGTGTATGTGTGTGTGTATGTATATGTATATAAACAATTTAAACAATTTATTTACCACAGGTGATACAGAGGTAGAATGTTTCTTAAGTCTCGTACAATGGTTAAATTTGAGTATAGCTACCTGTGGGCCCGAACAAGTTCAGCGACTTCTAGGGCATCCTATCATCACGTTATTCTAAGGTGTACAATAATGTTTAACCTATTTTACTTAACCTAGTTTCGCATTAGACTGATCATTGAGATAATTTACTCGATATTTTATGCTGTATTTTACAATATAGGTCAAATCGGCTATATTTAACAGTATGTTCGATAAAACGATTCAAGAGCAGACTGAAGATCGGTTATGTTACCCAAGGCAAGTTACATTATTACATTATCATTAGTTACATGTCGGAGGCAAGATTTGACATGGTGATCTTACACGACTAGTATTCTGATAGGAAGTGAGACCCAAGATGTCTTTTGAATACTTTGTACGAATTACATTTACGGATCTCCGCAGGTATAGAGTTCCAAGTTTTGGTTCCGACGAAGAGGATACTGTGTTGCGACCGGGCCTTCGAATAATAAGGAAGCATGAATTTACATCTATTTCGGGTTAAATGGTCTTGATGACCAGTTTGCGCAGTCAATAATTGTCTTAGGCTATTGTCGCCATCATTTCTTAATGTTTTGTAAATGAAATTACAGATGGAGATTTTGTAGAGATCCGAAAGTTTAAGTATTTGTAAATTTTTGAAAGAGTCATTCGTGTGAGCATTATATTTTAGGTTCTTTACCGCTCTGACAGCTTTTTTCTGCAGAGTACAAATTTTGTTGGTTTTATTTTTATCAGTTCCGTGCCATGCTTCTATTCCGTATTGCAAGTATGGGGAAATAAGCGTTCGGTAGAGCATTTGTAAAGCTGTTTCAGGCAGAAAATTTTTAACTTTATTTAGGATTCCGATGGATTTTGATAATTTAGAACTAATATGAGTGATGTGCTCTTTGAAGGTCAGATGTTTATCTACTATGATGCCCAGAAACTTACATGAGTTGGTTTCTTCGATTTCACCTTCGCCAATTTTAATGCATGGGAGAGATACATCTTTCTTGTACGAGAATGTAATTTAATTTGTTTTATCAATATTAAGGCTTATTTTATTAGCTTTGAGCCACGATGAAACCTTATGAAGTTCATTATTTATACTCCCCACAATCATAGCGGGATTTTGGTTCGGAAGGACCACAGAAAGCGTACTGTCATCGGCAAAAAGTATGAATTTGAAGAATGATGTAGATTTTACAATATCATTGATAAAAATCCGAAACAGGAGAGGCCCAAGAACAGATCCTTGTGGAACTCCATGTCTAATTGTCTGTGGGTCTGATTTTGCGTCGTCAATGACAACGTATTGCTTCCGATTTGTTAGGTATGATCTGAACCAATCATGGGCAATCCCTCGAATGCCATAACAGTGTAGTTTCGAGAGTAGTACTCTATGGTCCACACAATCGAATGCTTTTCGAAAGTCAAGAAATACAGAGAAGACAGGCTTTCCTTCATCTATATTAGAATAGAGGAATTGTAAATGATTTATAATAGCCTGTGTTGTTGATTTTTTAGAGCGAAAGCCGTATTGTTTATCGTAAAGAAATGATTTTTGTTCAAAATAAGAGTACACTTTTTTATACACAATCTTTTCGAATACTTTGCTAATACACACATAATATACACATATATTCATGTATATGTATGTATATTTATACGTATGTATATATGCATATGGATATGTATTTATATGTTTGTTTTTCATGCTTCCTCAAAATGACACTTTTGAACATTGGCCGAAACAAGCGATTCAAATCTTATTTCCTGGCATCAATAATTGCGAAGTTTTATGTCATATACATGTAAACTGTCAAAAATGTTTTCACCCCACAATGAAAATGCATCGTCCATGAATTTGTGTTATCTCTTATAATTATCATTACATGTATTATCAAATGTAGATTAAGGAAGATTAGTAGTACATTGCCCTCAATCATTTCTTTTCGACTAGTGACATGGGTATTACAAGACTCATGTGTGTGTATCATCTAAGTGTATTAACTTTAAGATATTTAAAAACCAATGATTGTAATATTGTACAATCTCTTTTGGAAATAAAGTTTTTTCTTTCTTTCTTTCAACAGATAAGGTGTTTGTATAAGTATGGCTCAGGGCCATTGTCTGTAATTATTCTTCAGTTTATGAAACAAACTAACTATCCTTTTTACCTTTGATTTGAAAAAGCTTAAGTTCAATTTAAAGAATGCAAGGTTGAATTTGAAGAAGGCCAAATTAAATTTTGACAGTGACAAATTGATTTTAAAAAGGTTAAGTTTAATTCAAAAAAGGGAAATTTTAATTTAAAAAAGGTCAAGTTTAATTTTAAAAAGGACAAATTTAATTTGAAAAGGGTCAAGTTTAATTTAAAACAGATAAAGTTTTTTTTAAAAATCAAACGTTTAATTTTAAAAGTCTAATGTTTAATTTAAAAAATCTCACGTATAATTTTTAACTCCCAAGTTTAATTTTAAAAATCTTATGCTTTTAAAGTTACGTACCTAAGTAATAAATAGTAAAAAATCATTTCAGTAATAATATAATTAAAGCCTATATTAGAGAATTCATATTTAAAAGTACTGGCGCTGAACTAGATTTGTGTAAAATTAACTTGACCATTTATAAATTAAACTTGAGCTTTTCAAAATATAATTCGAGCTTTTTCATTGAACTTGAGCTTTTTAAAATTAAACTTGAGTTTTTTTGATTGAACTTGAGCGTTTGTAAATTTAGGTTAAAAAGGTGTAGTTACTAAAATTAGAATTCAGAATTCAATTGTTGACACCTCATGAAGCTCTTCTTTTCCAAGTTATTATGAATATAAATAATTATTCATTCCTCTCGGAAACTCATGGATTATGATGAGAATAAAAGAGAGATTTATTGGTTCAAAATTATTTACATTTCTATGAAATTGTATTAATGACGTCTTATTTTAAATTTACTACTGGGAACAAATTTAGTATATTTTAAAATTTCACAGTAGAAATTATAAAGATTCTGCAGAAGTAAAATTACCATTTTAATATTGTCATTTCCAAGTTTTAGTACCCATGAATAAATCATGCTAACATAACAAACATGCATTAATCTCGTGTGTTAAGTTAACAGTTCACTACATGAAACATGAACGATAATATTAAATCAATTCCGCCTATTGTCTGATAATCACTCGTAAAACTGCGAAAAATAGAATATTCAAGCATCCCAGAACACAATAAATGAATATGAGTCACAATTCACCTAACGCAATAATTGCGAAGATCACATTCACACCAGCTCATGCAACATTACTTACTTGTTGTTGAAATACGGCGTCCCACCAGTAGAGGCCCGGGCACCCTTGACTGCTACGGTTTCAGCAGCTCAAATGCAGGGTATCTTGCCCGTGGTTGCCAAGAAAGTTGCAATTGCTTGTGCTGGGAACTTGGGACTTATAATGGTTTCCCAGGTGACTGGCAGATTCTCTGTGTGGCATGCCTCCATTAGGCAGCTCCTTTCTGCTGCATATGCTGGAAACTCCATAAGCAGGTGGCGCAGATCCTTCGTTTGATTGCATCTACTGCATGTAATGGGAATGCAACAGTAGTCACGAGAACTTGTAATGACTTCAGTGTTGCCAACTCTACAACGCATCAAGGAGTTAGATTTTTAACAGAAATCTGCCAGAATTCGCTAGATATTTGTTGAATGTTAGTTTAAACCGTAAATTACAAAAAAATAGGATGTAAAAATAACACTTACCCCGTACGAAAGAGTAACTCACAAGTATGAACCAAATTGACTAGACTAAAAAGTCTTTCCACGTCGTCGTTTGAGTGTGGCAATGTAATTCATTGAAAAGGAAGAAGCGTGATTGAATGGATTGTTGCCTGTAGCATCTTCATTTTTAGGAACTTCCATCCCAAATTTTGCAGTGGATTCAGGTCTTCCACTCTAACAAGCTCAGATTATTACATTCTACTACAATGTTTTCTATTTCTTCAGCTGTGTAGTTATGGCACAATAGGCCGCGTGCCTTTCAGCTGATTGAGAGATTGATTATAGTTTTTGTATCCATAAACTCAACATATCTGGGCGGGGCATCTGAGCGAGCATGAATTGAGTGGCATGTGCATCGGACCAAGATGCATCGGAACAACCTTTCTCAATGATTTGCGAAAATATCTCACGACAACTCCAAGTACCTTATTATCTAATATATAAGTTCTTTCAGCAATTAGTATGCTGTACTTCGAGATTTCAGCACACAGTTCACTTACAAAATAGGGCGCAAAACATTCACAACAATAACCCTGAATTTAGTGTAATGAAGTTTGAAACCCTGCCTGTGCCGTTTTATATCGGTAAATGAACTGCAACACACTGACGAAAGATGGTCAGTAGTTGTAAAGGAATTATGTTCGGCGATATGCAAGCATAATTTACCTTCTGCTGCTCTCTGTGTAGCGTCTTTATCAAAAGCTGTGATTTTTGGTTGGCAAACGCTCCCGAGAACATGCGATGATTGTTTGTATTTTTAGCTCACATCATGCTTTTTTTATGTCACATATTTTGCTTTCATTTGACATTCATGATAGTCCCAAAATGCCTGTGCTTAGTCAGTTTGTTAAAACAGTAGCCAGCCTTTTAATTCAGGAAAAAACTTCCAACTTTCACGAAAGCATTGCGTATATTGCTTACCACACGCTACTCACCGCTACCAATCAATGACTGGCTGCCGCATGCTTGGAATGATGCAACAAAGACTTGGAACGATGCCGCGTCCTTAATATGACGCGGAACAAAACGTACCATGTGCAGAATTTACTGTTAGAAGTTATTACATCATTATTTTCATATTTTTTCTATAATTATTAATAATCATGCCCAAAATATGAAAAGGAGCTAAATTATACCTAAATCGCACTTTAAATACTCAGTTTTTCCTCCAGGAGCTAGATGAAAACTCAACACTCTAGATCTAGTGAAAAATCCGCTAAATTGGCAACACTGGATGAGCTTCGGAAGTTAATTTTTAGGGTAAATTAACTTGAGACAGAAGCGTTTGAATGTTCGAAAAAAAAATTTTGTTGGAGTACGTAATACTAGACAAAAAAATATTGCGCATATTTCACTTGTAAGAGTTTATTAGATAACCAAGGCTCTGTGGGTGTATTATGTTATGCTTTTATGCTATTCTAATCGAATTCAAACTCGCAAGTCTAGGGTTATAATATTATTAGATTGATCCTCAATAGGTCGTCGATTCATATACGTTCTATTATTCATCAACCTCGTGTTCACAGAAATTGATAAATTACTGGCATTTTTTCAACATGTTTTTTATTAAATGCATTCTCGGTATTTTCTATACACTTCGTTGATGATGAAGTCTTCGCTTAAAATTGAGTACGAACAACAATTGATCTTTAGTAATTGTTCTGAGGGTTGCGGTATGTGACATGATATAAGCGCACACAACATATAAATTCATTACTATTATTATTATTATTATGTAAGAAAGTTTTAGCCTTCTTTTACCACGACAAAGATGTTCCAAGAGAGGAAGGATGAAGGCACCATTTAGTGTGGAGTTCAGAGAACGTAGAATCTATGCACAAGGTGCGTAAAAACAGTAAGCTAAGAAAGAAGATCATAAAACAAGAAAAAGTTGAAGAAGAAAGTAGTAGGTGCTGAAAAACAGGACAGCAGTGAACCGAAAAAAAAAGGTCCGTAACCAAACAAAAACCTATTCTATTTTAATAAAAAGAAATCCTACCTAACCTCTAGCTCGGGCCCTCACATTGTCCTCCTGGGAGCGCAAATTTCCGTAGACAAAATAATTGTATCACCCTGAGGAACATATAAATTCATTTTTTTACGGAAAGTTACAAATTTGGCGATATTCCTAAAATATACCAACTCTTAAAGTTCAACTATCTAATAAAAACTTAAACTAACACCCTTTCGTGAAAATTGGGAAAGACCGAGTAATAGAACTGATTGTGAAATGAAGTACTATTTCATTTCAACTATTTCTACTGATGTGTGACATTTCGTTGACGAATGAAATAAAAACATAGCAATATCAATGGTAAGCACATAAATGAACGCAAGAAAACGCACCAATGTTTTTATTGTACAGGATAGTACAGTGCTCATTTACTATGTTGTGAACATTTTGAGAGAAGTATGAATATGAAATAAAATATTCGACGTATTGTTTGAACCATAATGCAGTGTACGCAACAAAGTCAAAACCACGTTTGATGGGTGACTTGCATCCGTTAACGAACGGCGATAATTCGCTGCAGCACTCTACCGGCAGCACACCACCCGCCGCACACCCATGTAAGGCTGTAAACCATGGATAGCCGTTCTCTAATATCATGACCATTAACCAAATGAAAATTTTGCGCCCTTAAATCATCCATGGCCGGCTATAAATTCCACGTCCGAGCTCGACCGCGCGTAGTTAAAGAGCGTGGAGAGGGAGTTTTGAGGCATAGCCGGCCAACTAGCTTAAAAATCATACTTGATCGACCGTTACGTCCTTAACCATCGGCGACACGTTCTCGATTTTCAATTGGGCTGCTCATCCCGACATGCTAGACCAATATGGAATTGCCACATCCATATAATACCGTCATAAATGATGGTCATGGAATTGAACGGGTTAGCTAACATGATTTAAAAAATAAAAAAAGTTGCACACGCACGTTTAAAAAAATGAAGAAATATTTAGAAAAAATAAATTTTAATGCTTGCGTATAATACAATGCATGAAAATAGATAAGTTAAATGGTTTTAACTCCTTAGCCATAGATGTCATTCATTTTATTTTCATTTACTTTATTGCATTCTGCGATGGGAAAACTTACAGCAAGTGAAGAGTTATCGATAAATCCCCTTTTGATGCAGTGAGCTAATTTACTTATTTTGTTTATGAAATACGTGAGATATTAGTTTATAATAGTTCAAAACATGCTGGTCGGAGAGCGTTGAATGAGTGCAATAATCATAATATTGACTATTTAGTGATTTTGTAGTAAAATAAAAAGTTTAAAGATGCTGTATCAAATTGACGACTCTATTACTCGAGCATTTGAAAAAGATTTGTCTTAAATTGATAATTCGAAAAATTGAGATTTTTATTAAATAATGAAGTCATTGGGAAAATCAAGACACAGTCGAAGCGCAGTAAACGACTTGAGTTCCTCATTCACTGGCCATCCTCAATAACACACGGGCATTGGTAGTGGCGGCAATTAACCTTCGAAGTAGGGAGCCAAATGTGAAGCAGAGCTTTGATTTAGTTATAAGTTTGTTTGGAATGCATGTAGACTCTAATATTTTGAAATTGCACAACCGAATGAAGGGAATATATTCGAAATTTACTCTATATATAGATCATTAAACTTTGTTTTTAAAATGCTTCATATTTGTCTAGAAGAGTAGCCTTTTTCATCATGAAGAATATGGAAATATTTATGAAGAATAGCTTCATCAATAAATAGCTGACTGAGATGTACTGGAAAATTTCATAAAAAGAAGAAGCGGAAGAAGATTAAATTAGCAATAACTTCTAAAATTCGAATCCGCTCGGGCCATTTGGTAATCGCGAATAAATAGAAGAAACTGTGTAATTTACATCATTTTCTACAGTGTCGCAACTCTGACGGGGAACATAAGCTTACAGTTCGAGAAGAGCCTCAATATCTTATAGTCTTCATGTTTATATACAAAGACCAACTTATTCATTTTTGCTGTCCCAGTCCTTTTTGCACACAAATCTTGACCATAAATTTTCTCGCATCTCTCCTGCTACGTGACGCGCACAGCCATCTATGTCGTCTTGTCGTCAACGAACTGTTGAAAATAACGTGCTCTCTCACATCAGCGACCGCGGTCTTCTCAGCACTGAAAGTTCTCGTAGCAAGCTCAACTATTCAACCAAATCATGTTTTTCTCGCAGTCGTCTTCCTTTTTCCACTAATACCTAATCCCGAGGCTTAAATAAGAACGTTCGGACATCGTGCGAGTGGTTTCGATCGGAACTTTGGTCACGCCGCCACTTTTACTCAAGCCTGTCGAAAGAGTATCTGGGCTGCATTAGGTACGAATGTCTTTTAATGTGATTTGGGTTATTTAAGCATTCATAAGCAACAATTCTTGGGTCACTTGTCAATCACGTACACTTTCGTTCGGATTCTGAGCAGTGTTTTTGCGAGCAATTGAATTCAGAAAATTATTTTACGCTTTCGAATGAATTCCGGAACAAATATTTTCAGATATTTTTCTCTTCGACCAATAACATTTCTTTTTCGTTTGAGTGTAGATAAAACGACTATATTGAAGGAAATTCGATTTATATTACATAAAAAGATGCATTTTCAAAGATTCTGTTAGCGATAATTTTGAAAGGACATTAATTGGACTAGTCTAAATGCGTACTTCAAAACTATCTTCGACCTTATATACGGATAATAATTTAATAATAGTATTACAAATAATATCAAAAATAATATCAAATTTGTTGCTCTCTGGAATATTAGCTTGAAATGTACATTTTGATGGAACCTCTCTCCGTGTTCATCACTCACATCTGCATCATTCAATGCCCAATTGAAAGTCAAGGACGTTACGCCGGTGGGTACGCGTCGGTTCCTAGGCGTTTTTCAGTTGTATTACGCGCGGTTCAAGGGTCAATTGTCCACTTTTTCGGACACAAAACTGCACGCGAATCGCCGTTGTTCCGCCCTACCTAACGGCCGTTTACCGCCTCAGAACCAGATTCGAATCGTGGCTGGCCGTCCATGGATTATAGGTTAAAAAATCGCTCCCGGTTGCACGTGCCTCGCCTCACGAGGTGTACAATATTGCACTGGAAGCTTTGGATCCTACAATACAGTCACACTTACTGCATTGTGAATTTATTGACCCATTAAGCTCAGTACAATATTGTACATCCAATGAGATCGATGCACGTGCAACTGGGAGCTCAGGTACATATGACAATACATTAGAAAGGACATAGAATCCCGCTCTTTCATCAACTTTTATTACAAAACTGAAACATTCTCTACACTATAATTCACATGAATATCTTACTTCCATTAATCACAGCCTTCTCACCAATAAAACACCAAAATAATATAGGAATTAAAAATAAAATCACAATCCGTTCAAAATGCTGCATGTAACAAATAAATATCAACTGCATAAACATAAGGATGGGTATGTAATTTCCGTATCTCAAAGTTCCCTTTCAACGCTTGTTTACATTATAGATTAGATTATTGGTTAGCTTAAGCCTCCCTATCCGCAACAAATGCGACCCAAAGAGAGGAAAAGGGAGGCACCATTTAGTATGGAGGCAACACGTGCACTACATTATGGTACATGTCATATGTCTACCATTAGGTACATTGCATACCGGCATAAATGAATAGCATTTCCATAATTTCACTACCTTTTTTAGAATTAATTTTACCCTACCTGGTAAAAATTATAATACACTTATATTGTTCACACTTTTTATAGAGGACATGAATGGACTTAAGCAGTATAGTCAGTTTCTAAATTCTGCTAGTCAAAACTTAATCGAACCAACAGTAGCAATCGCACGAACGTAGTCAACGTTTTAAAGGGAACGCGGAATCTGTGCAGAAAGGGTATAAAAACAGTAAGTTGAGAAAAAAGTTCATAAAACCAGATCAAAGCTGAAGAAGAAAGTAGTATGTGCTAAAAAACAGGACATCAGTGAACCGAAAATATGTGGTCTTAACATAACAAAAACATTTCATTTCATCAAATAGAAGGCCTACCTAACTCATAGCCTGGGTCCTCACATTTTCCTCCCTGGGAGCGCTAGCTCCCATAGATACAATAGTTGAATCCCTCTGAGAAGTGTCTACATTATATCGCGTGTCCCATAAAAATGTCTCGAAGTTTTTAAATGATTATACCTCCGCTTTAAATTAACATACTTAAAATGTACTTTTTTCACAATGTATTAAATTATGTTTTCGTTTCGAATAACCAATTTTTTTAGAAATCGTTTAGTAACCACTTTACACTGATCAATTTAAAGAAACAGGTAGAAAACTAATTGTTCAGGGGAAAGATTTTAAAAACAACGCTGGTGTTCTTCAGTTCTAAATACCTACCTTTGAAAATTATTTCACAATGATATATCCTACATACCACCAAATATTTAAACCCTCTGAAATGTTATTTACTCCCTTATTTCATCATTTGATGACACCTAAAATGCAGCTCACTAACGATCAAAGAATTTTCATCGCATTGGAATATGAAGCAACGAAAAACTGAAAAAGTTCGAAGTGCAGTTAGTGAAAAAATCCCGAAAGGAACTCGTCCGATAAGAAAACTGTGTATCGTTTGAGTTAGAAAATTAGAAAGAAAACTAAATGCTCCTCTAGCTTTGTCACAGTTTTTCGTTGCTTCATATTCTAATACGATGAAAATTTTTTGATGGTTAGTGTATTGCGTTTTAGGTGTCTTGAAATAATGAAATAAGAAAGTAAATTATCTCTACGATGATTTAAATACTTCGTGATATGTAGGATACATCCTTGTAAAATTATTTTTAACAGCAGGTATTGAGAAATTAAGAACACCATAATTGTTTCCTCTGAACAATTGGTTGCCTCTGAACAATTAATTTTCCATCTGTTTCAGTAAATCGATCACTGTAAAGTTAAACGATTTGAAAAAAACGTGAATTATTAGGAAAGAAAAGAAAATTTATTGCATTGTGAGAAGAAATTTCAAATATGTTAATTCAAAGCGGAGATATAATCAATGAAAAAGTTGGAAACATTTCTGTGGGACACTCGGTATGTACAGGGTGTTGTGTAATGCGATGCATATATTTTAACCAAATACCGAAAAACGTAAAATAAAACGATTTTCACGAGTGACAAAAACCTCAAAACTCCGTTTTCGAGAAATAATGATCTGAAATAATTATAGATTCCCGTACGAATAGCCCCAAGCGCGTGCCAACAGCCTGCCAAAGAAGTTAGATTTTATTCTTTTCATGGTAAGCCTATTCGTGTGGGATTTTAAAATTATTTCAGGACACCACTTCTCGAAAACAAAGGAGTTTCGGGTTTTTTCTCACTTGAGAAAATTGTTTTATTTTGCGTTTATATATATATTATTTTTCATATATCTATACATCAATAAATAAACGAATAGAAAATATGTTTTTTCTAAATATACAGATATATCAACTCATGTATACAGAATCCCCTTTCAACGCTCATTCATAACATATCTATATCATTCATGAGATCTCAAATTTTTTGACTTCATAGAAATGATTGGTCTGCAGGAACATTTTGAATATCATTAAAGAAAATAACGAATAAAATTAAAGTTACAATGTAAGTTTTCAATACCCCTTTCTCAGCTGGGTCACCAATGAACCAGCACCGAAACTTTTTTTTTGCAAAAGAAATGCATCATTCATAAAATGCATAGGTAGGCACTGAAAATCGACTGAATGTGCTTGTTTATTGGCTTGATGCTGAACGGCATTCTTTTATAACCAATTCAAACACTGAAAAATAATATTTAAAATATTTCATTAGAGAACCAAATGGAAAATAATGGCAGAGAATAGCACAAAAGAATTTCCTTGCGTTACTAATGCGGTTTTAGAGAAAAAACTAGAGCACAATTAGCTAGCGCAATTATCTACCAAAAAAGTATTTGCAATAAACCATACCCTCAAATGATAGATGAGCTTTATGCACTTTCGGGTGCACTGTTGCGCAGGACTCAATGCACAGAATTACAAATCTTGAAAAACAAATTAAACAAGAGAATAGTTGAAGACAGAAAGACGAGCTGACATGGACAGTAAGAAAATGAATTAAAAGTGTCCAACATGAAAAGGCAAAACAATAATTACGGTATAACATGACCCAAATGTACATCTCTCGGACCCTGTAGGAGTGCTAAGTCCCAAAAGTGCTAGAGTCATACACCGTTGTGCTATTTTTTGGCCATGGTACATATTTACAGCAATCGATTTTTCATTTTAAAATTACAGTTTTGGTTTATCACCATGGTTTTCCTCTATTCTTGTTGGTACTGATACAAAACACTGTGAAAAGCATATTGGTCTAATTTATAGTTCAATGTCAGCATTTGCACTTATTAATATCGTGAAAATAAGTAACTTATTGTGACATCAATACACATTTGAAAAACAGTCTTTGTAGCCACTCTGTGAAAAACTTGCAAATGAATCAGGTGAATGTGAGCTGTTCTCTAAACTTGCTCAGTAATCTATCCAGAGTACTTTGATATGAATACCACTGTTCTAGTTTCAAAACAGTTGGACGAACAACACTTCACATAACTATGTTTGAAAAATTGAACTCAGCTTGAGCTCGAGAAGTGACGAGAAAAATCTGAGGATGAGCATAACGGTTGATCGCCACAACATCCCAGAAAACAATCAATATAATATCAATAAACATGTTTTGGGCATCTGATGCAATACTACGTCACAATTTGCCTAACGCAATGATTGTGAAGAACACAGTCGAAACACCAAACGCGACCTTTGCAAAGGCAGTAACCGCCAGTACGCTCACGATGACATTCTGTCATTAATTGACAGATCGAGTCATGCCGCTTTCAAATGTTTCGGCCGTTAATCAACTGAAAATTTTGCGCCTTCGAATCATCCAGGGCCAACTATGAATTTCACGTCCGAGCTCGACCGCGCCTCCCAATTGAAAATCAAGGACGTTTCGCCGGTGGGTACGCGTCGGTTCCTAGGCGTTTTTTAGTTGCATTACGCGCGGCTTAAGGGTCAAATGTCCACTTTTTCGGACACAAAACTGCACGCGAATCGCCGTTGTTCCGCCCTACTTAACGGACGTTTACCGCCTCAGAACCAGATTCGAATCGCGGCTGGCCGTCCATGGATTAGAGGTATAAAAATCGCTCCCGGTTGCACGTGCCTCGCCTCACGGGGTGTACAATATTGCCCTGAAAGCATTGCATCTTACAATACATTCACACCTAATGCATTGTGAATGTATTGACCCATTAAGCTCAGTGCAATATTGTACATCTAATGAGATCGATGCACGTGCAACTGGGAGCCCAGGTACATAAGGCAATACATTAGGATGGACAAGGAATCCTGCTCTTTTTTTAACTTTTACCACAAAAATTAAACATTCTCTAAATAGAAATTTACATGAATATCTTACTTCCATTAAATCGCAGCCTTCCCACCAATGGCACACCAATATAATATAGGCATTAAACATAAAATCACAATACGTTAAAAATGCTGCATATTACAAACAAATATCAACTACATAAACATAAAGATGGGAATGAAATTTCCATATCACAAAATTCCCTTTAAACGCTCGTTTACATAATAGATTTGATTAATGGTTAGTTTAAGCCTCCCTATCCGGAACAAATGCGATCCAACGAGAGGAAAAGGGAGGCACCATTTAGTATGGAGGCAACACGTGGACTACGCTTAGGGACATATGTGTACCACTTAGTAAATTGCTCACTTGCATACCGGCATAAATGAATAGCATTTCCATAACTTCACCTCCTTTTTCAGAATTGATTTCAGCATACAAGTTAAAATGATCGTACACTTAATTTTTCACACTTTCTGTAAAGGACAAGAGTGGTTTTGAGTAGTACAGTCGGTTTCTAAATTCTGCTACTCACAACTTAACCGAACCAACCGTAGCAATCGCACAAACGTAGTCAACGTTTTAAAGGGAACGCGGAATCTGTGCGGAAAGGGTTTTAAGGTGATCATCTCAGGCCCCTGCCAGGCCCCTGTCGCTCTGACGGTCATTTTTCATGTTTTTGTTGGAAAAGGATCCTTAGGTGGTGGACTATTCGGTCCTAAAGTTTTATGGCGCTACGGACAATATATCCCCTCCCCCAGGGGGGGGGGGTAATGGGACAAAAATCATGAATTTCCGTCCCCATTTCAAACCCCATTTAAAAAGAAAACAAAACGGGAAATGGATAATTTGAGAATTTACTTCTGTTAGAAATGTTTCAAGGATTCTAAAACTATCTTGGTTTTGTTCTAGAATAAAAACGCAATGAGGAGAAACGGGTTGAAAAATCTATAAAAATGAACCAAAAAAAACAATTTGTCAATTTATTTCAAGAACTAAGGCCTGAATCAACAAAATAAATAGAAGATATTGTGTTTTTTTCAAAAGTTACATATTATAGTCAAATTTCATAAGAATCAGACTGAAAATAAAAAATTCCTAATTTTTAAACAATAAAATTTTTTTTGTTTGGAAATCACAATTCACAGTTTGAATTTGAGTTTATGCATGGAAATAATCGAAATAAAAATAAACACTGCATTCAATTACATAAATTATCCATTATATCACACTTCAACAAAAATTTTTTTTTGGCTTATACTCAAAACAAATAACTTTAATATTCAAACTGTATCTCCTCATTGAGTTTTGATGCTAGAACAAAACCAAAGACAGTTTTGGAATCCTAGAAATGTTTATACAAATAAAATGATGTTTTTAGCCAAATTTGAGAAAAAAAAGTTATATAGCTCTACACCCAAAAATTAATTTTTTTTTAATGTGATCATAAAATATCGCTTATCACAAAATTTTTTTTTGAAACTGTTAAAATAACGCGTCATTTTATTGTTAGCAATGCTTCAAGGATTCTAAAACTGTCTTTGGTTTTGTTCCAGCATCAAAACTCAATGAGGAGATAGAACTGGAAATAAACATAAAAATGTACCAAAAACTAATTTTTCGTAAAAAAAACTTAGGCCTAAATCGAAAAAGGGACATGAGTTAAGTAAGTTTTTTTTCAAAAAATACGTATATTGGCCAATTTTCAAACGAATCGGATGAAAAACGTTGAACAACTGGGATGATCACCTTAAAAGCAGCAAGTTGACAAAAAAGTTCATGAAACAAGATCAAAGTTGAAGAAGAAAGTAGTAGGTGCTGAAAAACAAGACAGCAGTGAACCGAAAATAGGTGGTCCTTAATATAACAAAAACATTTTATTTCAACAAAAAGATGGCCTACCTAACTCTTAGCTCAGGCCCTCACATTTTCCTCCCTAAGAGCGCGAGTTTCCATAGATACAATAGTTGTTCCCTTCTGAGGAGCGTCTATATAACATCGCGTGTCCCACAGAAATGACCGCGAGTTTTTGATTCATTGTATCTCCGCTTTGACTTAACATATTTGAAATGTCCTTTTTTCACAATCTAGTAAATTTTGTTTCCGTTTCGAATAGTCTAATTTCTTGAAAATCGTTTAATAACCACTTTACAGTGATAGATTTACTACAAGAGGTAGAAAAATTAGTTGCTCAAACGAAAGATTTTAAGAACAACACTGGTGTTCTTCATTCCTAAATATCTACCGTTGAAAATAATTTTACAATGATATATCCTACATAAAACCAAATATTTAAACCCTCTGAGAGGTTATTTACTCCCTTATTTCATTAGTTGAAGTCAACTAAAATGCAGTTCACTAACGATCAAAGAATTTTTATAGTATTGGAATATGAAGCAACGAAAAAAGTGTGAAAAAGTTCGAAGAGCAATTAATGAAAAGTTCTTCAGAAAGGCACTCGTCCAATAAGAAAACTGTGTATCGCGCAGTTAGAAAATTAAAAAGAAAATTAAACGCTCTTCTAACTTTTCAGTTTGCCGTTGCTTCATATTCTAATACGATGAAAATTCTTTGATCGTTAGTGAGCTACATTTTACGTACCTTCAAATGATGCAATAAGGAAGTAAATAATGTACAGTATTGAGAAATGAAGAACACCAGTGTTGTCTTGAAAACTTTTCCTTTCAACGATTAGTTTTTCCACCTGTTTCAGTAAATCGATCACTGTAAAGTGGTTGCTAAACGATTTTCAAAAACTTGAATTATCCGAAAGGGGAACAAAATTTGTTGCATTGGGAAAAAAAATACATTTCAAATATGTTAATTGAAAGTGGAGATATAATCAATCCAAAAGTCGGGGAAATTTTCGTGGGACACCCGAATATGCACGGTGTTGTGTGTTTACGAGGCAGAAAATTTAACCAAATAAAGAAAAACGCAAAAATATAACGATTTTCATGAGTGACAAAAACCTCAAAACTTCTTTGTTTTCGGGAAATGATGACCTGAAATAATTAAAAATTCCCGTAGGAATAGCCTGAAGCGCGCGCCAAAGAAGTTAGATTTTACTCGTTGGCTGCACGTCAAACCCATTCTTACGGGAATCTAAAATTATTTCAGGTCATCATTTCTCGAAAACAAAGAAGTTTTGAGGTTTTTGTCACCCATGAAAATCGTTTTAGTTTGCATTTTTCTGTATTTGGTTTAAATATGTTAATCGAATTACACAACACCCTTTATTTACTATATATATCATTCTTCATATATCCATACATCAAAAAATAAATCAATAAAATATGTCACATACCATTTTTTCTTAATATAGATCTATCAAATCGAGTGCACTGAGTGCCTTTTCAACCCTCATGTACAATGTACATTATATATATATAGCATTCTTGATAGATCTCTCAAATTTTTTGACAACATAGAAATGATTTGCCAGCAGGGAACATTTTAAATTTCATTAAAGAACATAAAAAATGAAATTAGAGTTACAATGTAAGTTTTCAATACCCTACCTTAGCTGGGTGATCAATGAACCAGCAAAAAAAATTTTGTAAAAGAAACGCATCATTCATAAATTACATACGTTGGCACTTAAAATTGACTGATTGTGCTTGTTTATCGGCTGGATGCTGAACAACATTTTATATAACAATTTTAAACTCTGCAAAATATTTCATTAGCGAACCAAATAGAAAATAAAGGTAGAGAATAGCACAAAAAAATTTCTTGCATTACTAATGCGGTTTTAGAGAAAAAACTAGATCTCAAATAGCTAGCGCAGTTATCTACCAAAAAAGTATTTACAATAAACCATACCCTCAAATGATAGATAGGGCACTGTTGCACGGTTGCAAATGATGCACTGTTGCGCAGGACTTAATGCACAATTAAAAATCTTGAAAAACAAATCAAACAAGAGAATAGTTAAAGACAGAAAGACAAGCTGACATGGAGAGTAAAAAATGAATAAAAAATGTCCATCATGAAAGGCATAACAATAATTACGATATAAAATGACCCACCTGCACAATGACCCATCTTCTACATGCTTCCAATGTTCATGAATATAACTTGCAAATGAATCAAGTGAATGTGAACTATTCTGTAAACTTGTTCAGTAATCTATCCAGAGTACTTTGATATGAATACCACTGCTCTAGTTTCAAAACAGTTGGACGAGCAACACTTCACACAACTGTGTTCAAAAATTTGAACTCAGCTTGAGCTCGTTGACCAACGCGAAAATCTAAAGATGAGCGTAACTGTCGATGGCCTCAGCATCCCGATGAACAATCAAAAAACATGTTTTTAGCATGATGATGCTATACTAATTCACCATTTATCTAATGCAATAATTGCGAAGAACACATTCACAAGGAAAACTCACACCAGCAATCGCGACTGCAAAATCGGTAACTTTTAGGACATCACTCGATGACTCACAGTCGCAAACTAAGTCTAACAGATCACGAAACGTGCA
Organism: Morinoia aosen; assembly: GCA_030386875.1. NCBI lineage: Eukaryota > Metazoa > Arthropoda > Malacostraca > Amphipoda > Talitridae > Morinoia > Morinoia aosen. The sequence goes on along the minus strand of CM059565.1, from coordinate 36,640,412 downwards.
GTACACTACCGGCAGCATACATTCGTAAGGCGGTAAACCACGGATGGCCGCTCTCAAATGTTACGGCCATTACCCAACTGAAAATTTTGCGCCTTCAAATCGTCCATGACCAACTATGAATTCCACGTCCGAACTCAACCGCGGGTAGTTAAGAGCCCGTTGAAGGAGTGTTAATGCAGAGTAGGCCGACCAGGCTATAAATCGTACATAATCGACCGTCACGTCCTTAACCCACCGGTGATACGTCCATGATTTTCAATTAGGTTGGTTTGGGGAGCGTAGAGGCAGTGTTAAAGCAGAGCAGGCCGACTAGCGTATAAATCGTGCAAAATCAACCCTCACGTCCTTAATACACCGGCGATACGTTCTTGATTTTCAATTAGGTGGAAAAGAGAACGGATGACAATGGAGGAAGTTCATCATCATCAACATATAGCATCAAAGATCGTGATAGCATTTGAATAGTCTCTCCAATTTGCTTCTGCTTGTACAATATTTTTGCTTCGAAGTCATCTTTATGATCAGCGGTTAGCTAAAAAATCTCAGGGTCTAATTTTTGCATTAGTTTAACAGGGAAGATTACTTTGAGGAACTGGGAACATGCTTTGTTTCGATCAAGGGCTTGGTTAAATTGGTTCATTATGCTTAGTTACGGCAAAACCACTTTCTCTTCGTTGACACGTTCACTGCGCATTGGTGAATATACATATGTACCACTGGGTAAATTGCTCATTTACGTACCTGTGTATACGTACAACATTAAACCATTTCACTCCCTTTGACGAAACAAATTTCTCTGTTCAAGGTTACACATTATTGTACAATTGTAGTTTCCACACCAAATAGAAAGGTTAAAAATTTATTTGAGCAGCAAAGCCGATTTTTTCAATGCGGCTTCTTCTAACCTCACCAAACCCACCGTAGCAACCTCGCAAACTCAGTTAATTAATTAACTGGTGATAATTAACATCCTTGTAAAGTCCAGACGTAATTTTGAGTGTTCATACTACTTTTTAAACATGGCTTTATTGTCCCACTCCCAAATACGGTACTTTAATTACTTTGTACCCACTCTGTAGCGCATTCATTTGGCTACTACTTTCCAGAAAATTTACGCAACTTAAAATACAAGTAAAGTTCTGATTTGCCTCAGTTAGAATTACTGTGGGCGACTGAAACTGAAGGCATGGTGATCCCAATATGGAACAGAACCGCTTTCATTCTGCACAAGGATCCATCTATCAATAACTAACCTCCACTCACTTGGAATATAGGTCAGCTTAAGTGTTTTGGTAAGGCTTCTGGCATTACGAAAGTCAAGTTGATTTACATAGTGATGAATTCCTTCATATATACGGGGTGATTGCTAAATATGTATACCATTTAAAATTGTTAAAACCTTTTTCACAGACAGGATAGGGAACTAATACTAGTATAATTGAAAAGAAGAAGAGTTAATTTTTTTTTTACTCTGCTGGACCTACGATTCAAAATGCCCGCCATGATTAAGATTCAAAATGCTCACTTTCGCTATGCGTTCGGAAACTTTTCTTCAAGATCTTCCTTCATTAATGTTTCTCGCAATAAATTGGGATTATCACTTTTGGAAGTTCCTCTGAATAGCTATGTTGCTAGGTTTGAATCGATTTTCCAAGAATAATTCCCTCTGAGCACCGACGATGGATCCAATTTTCGTCATTTCCTCTATGATGAACTTGGGTTGTTGAAGAGTCAGTTCTGCCATGTTTGATGATTACAGTAATCTTCTCTCCGGCACCCTTGATGTTCATGCTTATATGGAGAGTATACCTAATACGAAAGAAAACATTGAATTATGTCCTTTCGGATGTTTTGTGTTATAGTCTCCTTTTTCATATACAATGTTTTTAAAAAGTTACTGGAATTTTAAAACGTATACATTTATAGTAACCACCCTGTATATATATGCTGAACACTTCCTAATTAATGGAATTTGAACATCTTCATCTAACATGGTCCATGGTCACCAGCGTAAGGCCATGTTCACCCTGCTAGTACTAGATTACAAATCAGATCATTGCGTTCCGGTTGGATTATAAGGTTTTGGTGTCTTATCAGATTCAAGTTGTCACAAAAGGCGGATATTAATCGCTGTCATCACTACTTCTGCCCCACAAATGGCCTAGTTCATGTAGTTAGTGGTTTGAATTTCAAATTTACTTTTAACACGCTGACTGCCTTTTGGGATGTACTAGTACCACAAGGTAAATTGCTCATTCACGTTTCAGTGTAAATGAACACCATTATAATTACTTCAACACCTAATTTTAAAAGAGATTTAAGCACAGGAGGTAAAATATATTGTTATTGCATTTTCCCACTTCTTACGAAAAATACAAGTGTTTTCGAGCAATAAAATCGTTTTTAAACTCTGCAATATACAACCTTACTTAACCAGAGACCGCTGGACGCACATGTGTGTCAAGCGGCAGCGAACGTGTTAACTCTGATGCTGTAGAAATGGATCTCAAGTTATCCTTTAGCCTCCGTATTGCATTTGAACATGCATTTTTTCCCCTCCAAAGCTTATGTTTATCGCCTACCGGGCAACTCACAAGAATAGCACCTATTTTCTCTCTCCCTACCCTTGGATGCTCGGCTATTTTCGTTGGTGCGCCCTCTCAAGGAATGCAACTATTCTGTCTAAGGGAATTAGCACTCCCAGGGGGAAAATGTCTGAGGGGTTGAGCTGAGAGTTAGATAGGCCTTCTTTTTGTTCGAATAAATTTTTTTTTTCTGTTATGTTGAGGACCAATTTTTTCGGTTCAATGCTGTCTTGTGCACCTACTACTTTCTTCTTCAACTTTTATCTTGTTTCATAACTTCTTTCTCAAATTACTGTTTCTATGCCCCTGCTGCATATATTCCGCAGTCCTGCATATATTCCGCAGTCTTTCTGAACGGTACCTTCTTTCTTCTTATCTTTGAAACCCCTTTTTTGAGGTTGGGGAGGCTTATGGTAAAATATAATCTATAATCTTTCGTTGGTGCGCCTCTTGGGTCTAAAGGTTGTCCTGCCGCCGCTTGCATTGAGGCCTTGGCTGGGCTGTGCTCCTTGTTCTCAAGCGACCATTTTTGAAGTGAACCTGGTGTCATGCTTATTCTTATTGATAAATATAATCAACTATAAATCGATAGAAGCATAAATTAAATCTAAAATAAAGATACATCAGTCTGGAAATAAATTAACATTCTCAGTAAGCTCTTAGTTTTGTTATTGATCGTGAAGATTTGAAATAACTTAACGATTCGTTCACGTGAGACGCATTATAAGTTAACATCAATGATAACTTCGTGAAAAAATTTCCTTGAAGGATTATCGGTATTACTATTTTCCTTTTAACCTCGGATACGCGAAATTTTCTGACAAGACATTTCTCACAACGGTGTCTCATACTCTCATGAGTACAAATTTCTCTTCAGCACCATATTTGGGTAATTGTCTTGCGAAAAGTATTAAATGTACGGAAGAAGAGGAAGGATCGTTATTTTTCTTGAAATTTAAAGATCACCAACTCAAAATTAAAAACTATTTTACTTCAACAAATGAGCCTTTTACTTTTATGTATTTCTCATTGATTTTGAGCTGAAACCAATCTTTACCCTGATACAAAATGTCGACTCGGCAGGGACAAATGAAGTAAAATTGGTAATCAAATGTATAGATTGAACCGTCAAAAATAAGCTTACCCAGTAGGCATGATGATCCAAATTGTAGTTTAGGTGTTGCTACATTTCGGAAAAAAATCAACTGTTTTAGGCGCTGCTCGAATAAATTAGTCATAAAATAGGGTACAACTTTTTGTGATTTCATGTGTTGTGGCTATTTTCAGAAATTACATGACTTTTAATTTGCAAAATTAACTCCTGAGCTACTTATTAGTATAACTATGAGTACGAAACTTTTGTTTTGAAAATACGATGAGATCTTAACAATTAACATTTCTCGAGAAAATTGATACTTTTGTTGAGACTTACTACGATTCACGCAGAAATTATGAACCGTCGCCCAGCAGAATAGGTGATGCCAGAACTTGATCGCAAGTTACTGCTACATAAGTTCAGTAGCGGCTTGGTCTATTAACTGCGATTGCTTCCCAGTTGAAAATCCATGCCGTTTTTAGGTCGACAGGTAGCAGAACATAGTGAAACATGGCCACTGAAGGTCAGAATGTTCCTCTGTCGGCCGCTCTCGACCACCATTTCCTGTTCGACAGCTATCCGCTAGTCTAATTTGGACGTAAACAAACCGCAAAAATCGAGCCCTTGCCCAAGGGCGGTTTCAAGAAGAGAATGTCGGCTTGCGTTCGATCTATTTGATTAACAGTCGAGCAACATACCTGCCGACTCATTTCTCTCAAGTGTTTATTCATAAATGTCACCGGCACTGAGCAAATCTATTACGCTGGCATGTTTAACTAATTATATGGAATCAACAAATTCTAAGTAATTTTCCTAGTAATCAACTAAAATTAAAACTTAGTTTAATAACTACTTTATATATGAAATGAAATGAATAAAATATTAATGAAATGAAAAAAAGAAATAGCTTTGCCGAAATTTTACTTTTTTGCTCTACTAATTGTAAAACCTTTTACACTGAGGTAAATATTAAAATATTTAGGTTTCTATGAACATGATGTTTTATTCCAATTAAGCCTAATAAAACATGTACAACTGTCAATAAAAAGTACATGTATAATTTTCATATAAGAAAAAACGTTTCATAACGAAGGCGATGGAGAAGATCCATTTTAAAAACAAACCCTTGTGAGGATTTCCCTCACAAACTCTCCAGGGTTGCGCGGGAGGCGCTTCAACTTTAGTACCTTAATAGTTCCAGCGACGCAGCCCGGCAGTAAGGTCGGAGGGCGCAGGGCTGAGACAGGGATGCTTTTGAAACTCGGTTCCTTTTGAGTTTAATACATTTTGATAATTTATAACTTCATACTCTTGATCTTAAAACTTTCGAACTTAACTCTTTCGAGATAGGTTTGAACCCTAAATTTCATGGATCTGAAATTTTATTGCCGTTGCTACTGCGAAAGGCCAGTGGTTTCGTCTTCGCGGTGTGTCTTGCTAATCTACTATTGAGCGGAGTGACCTGAACTACCCCGTCATTACTTAACGTGTCTTGTGCCGTCAACGGCGCGTACTTGGGCCCAGCTCTACGGGTCACCGGCGTCTCGTCAGTTAACTTGGCATCTTTCCTCTTATTCTTTACTCTTGTGTGTTTGTGTGAGTGCTTGATTATTTTCGACTACCGGCTTTCGTTTAAATTCTTACTTACTTACTTAAAGGTTGCCTTGGTGACCAAATTAACTAACCTTAGCTTAACTTACTTAAACTTACTTATTTAACTCTCGGATGAGAGCTCTACCTGCTACAGGGGAGTCTATAACTCTCCTATTTGAGCTCCATCTTCTCCTCTTACTATCTTCTTGAAAGTCCGGTACTTATTGTCCTATGCCTTAATCTTGACAACTCTTCTTGCCATAAAGTTTCTACACTGGACGAACCATAAAGTTCAGGTGAGGTTATCCTCGAGTTTCATATCAATTTATAAATTGTCTTGTCTAAATTTGTTATAACTGACTATTTTTTGATCATTATTCCTGTTGCCAACCTTCGTATGTGTCCCCTTGTCTTCTCGCAGTATATTCAAGAGTGGCTGCGTGGAGAATGGTCCGGTGCTCCTTTCGTCGGTACCTCCTAACCCCTTGCCGCTGCCTTGATTAGGTAATTTGGCTTTCTCATCTCGAATAACAGCTCTGTTGATTTTGTAATGCCCCTTTGGCTTTCTCATCTCTAATAACAGCTCTGTTGATTTTGTAATAAGGACATTCATTCAATTGCTTTGTCTTCATATTTTATTTTATTAGCAGACGCGTCGGTGCACATGGGAGTTCCTTGACGGTAGCCGCGCTCCTGGAACGCTCCGCCGCCAGCACGCGCTTTTCTCTGCTGCGAGGGTGGGCTGCTTCCACGTCCGCACCGAAGACGTGGTGTTGCGTCAGGTCGCTGGTGGCTTTATCCTGGTCGTACCGCACCTCCGCCGTGCCGCATGACAGCCGGCTGGCAGTTGGCCTCCTGCGTCTCCGTTTTGCTGACTGCATTGCTGGCCCAAGACCGTTATTCTGCTGGTAGCCGTAGCAAGACCCGCATTACCGCTTAACAACTTCTACAGCCGCTTTGGGTGGACGTCCCGTTCGAGCCCCATCAAGACACTACTGGCTTTCGCAGTTTTTACTTCAACCTTTAAGAAAATATTACTTAAATAGCAATCTGCCAATTGCGTCAATAAATGCGATACTATTGGAATAAATAAACTTCCTAATAGTTTTTAACACTAGCTTTGTTGCCTGTCTCTTAAACCGAGCAGGCTGTTCCCTTTTAATTGTTCGCCTAACCTTGGAAAGGCGCGCGAGTCTTAAATAAACTGATTTTCCTTGTTGCTTCTTTAATTTGTTCTTTGCTAGATTGTGTGGACGCAAATGCGCCACACCCTTCAGGGTGGTACAACTGTTGTATCTATGGGAATTAGCGCTCCCAGGAGAACTATCACATTCATTGCGGTACGACCCACCGGTGGGTCGTAGTTAGGTTTTTCCTGCTGCGAAACGACCCATCGATTGGTCGTTTTGAAAAATTCTAACAACCTTTCTAAGTTACTGGTATTTAACAGGCCCAGTTAATGTTTGATATTTACAAATTTGCTTATCACGTTTGACTTTAAATTTAGGTTGAATATTGAACTTCAGTTTAACCCATCGCAACTAACGTGTTAAGCGAGGGCCCGAGCAAAAGGTTAAGTAGGCTTCCTTTTGTTAAAACAGAATAGGTTTTTGTTTTGTTACGGACCATCTTTTTTCGGTTCACTGCTGTCCTGTTTTTTAGCACCTACTACTTCTTCAACTTTTTCTTGTTTCATAATCTTTTTTCTTGGCTTACTGTTTCAATGCACCTTGTGCATAAATTCCGCGTTCCCTCAACTTCATACTAAATGGTGCCTTCATCCTTCCTCTCTTAGAACATCTTTGTCGTGGTTAAGGGAGGCTAAAACTTTCTTATATATTATTCACTTATACAATATTCACTAATATTCCCTTGCTTATATAATATTGTTTTACATAATATTCTAATAATATTTATAATAATAATAATTTAAAAAAACAAATTCATTTGAACGTTTCAAGCTCTTGGCACATTTTAAAATAGGCTTGCAGATAAATCGAAAAATAGTTCAATGCTTGCACAATTTTGAAAGATCCATAATATTAAATTTTAAAAAATAAGTGGTGAAAAAACTACACGTAATGGCCTACAAACCGAAGTAAATTGCGACAATGATAACAATATTAAAAGAAATACAATAGTTGAATACGAGGAATTAATGTTTATCGGTTTATTATGCAGATACCATCTCGAAATGGTATAAAATACATACGATAAAATCAGAATACGATTAATACATAGAATAAATCGATAATTGTAATAAGTGTAAATTTTTATGACCCATACGGCTTAAAAATTTCAACTTTTCAGAACCGGCAGGCCGCAGCTGAGACGGTACAGAAACGGTTTTGCGGAAAGTAGTGAAATTTCTTGAGATACCTTCCCGACTCGCGCGCCGTCAGATCACAAATGTTCATTAATTTCATTTACTTGTAACTTTCGAAGTAATGCACTTATCGAGTTTAAATTACTCTCAAACGAAATATTAAAACATCCTTGCGGGAAAATCGTATGTGCTAACATTCTTGAGCGCTCTCTGGCAGCAAAATTCATTTGCCACGAAAATTACAGTTGGTAGCTGCCAAGAGAAATTTTCGAGTGAAAGATGCCAATCAAAAAATTGGTAAATTAATTAACCTAGAAACTTTAATTTGTGGATAGTTATAATGTTCTAAGGTATTTAAATGTCAATTTAATAATTTTTACTAATTTACAGTGAATAATACTATCCTGCTGTTCATGAGAGCCAATTTTTTTATCTGCATTCGAGTTAGAGATGGCAACACTGTACGCACATGTTGGCAAGCGTGTCAACCTTTTCGCGGCAGTTATTTGAGTGGGTGTTGTGCGTCACAGCTGTTGTGGTGATTTCTCAATTATTTAATAAGTTTCAAGCAATGTCAGAGTGTATTTCAGTGCGAGTTTATAGTACGTTAGAGTGTATCTCATTTCTGAAAAAATTTCTGCCCTAATACGGTATAAGGTGTTCGCTCTCACGTGAGTTTCGTATTCCATTGAAGACGACCAAGGAGCTTTAATGGAATGGAGGCGGCATCAGCGCTCTAAAGTGAAGCCAATTTTCGGTAGCTGTAGGGTATACGGGCACACACACGGAGATGGGGCTCAGTGCGTGTCAGACCATGGAGCTAGGATATATGGAGGGAGCTTAGCGCACTCCGATCGGGCTCAATTTGGCTGCAAAAGTTGAAAGACTCGGGCAGTGTGAATGCCCGACACGTCACAATTCTGAGCCAACCACAGACGCTTGGCTGAAGTTGGCTCCTCCCACCTCCTCTACCACTCCCCTCCCATTTTCCGAAGCAAGATTAGTACCACACCACAAGTCATAGGGTGAGGTGTGCGTGCAAGTCGCTCCAATTTGTTATTATCAAGGGCCTGTAATCTTCATAGTTTTCAACTCTTAATGTACCTTTGCTAGAAATTTTGATATTATTAAGTGTCCTCAAGAGAGGAAACCAATTTATTATCTTTCGGAGTCTTAGAATCCCAAATTAATGATTAGAGATTAACTCAACAGCTGGTAGAGCATTCAGCGAGCGTGTCCGCACTCTAGCGTAGTCAGTTGGTAACTGGCTTCCGTGCTGACGTCACACTTGCGAGACGTCTATTGGTTACCACAGACAGAGGAGAAATCTCAAAAACTGGTTCTCTTCACAGACAGCTATGCTCCCTCCATATATCCTAGCTCCATGTGTCAGACACTCAGCGTGACAGGGCGCCGCTTATCCACGCTGCGGTGAAGGACGAGTTTTTTCAATATGAGTTTCTTTATCATTCAGCGAGGACGCAATTGAAATATATGCCTAAGAAAAAACGTATAGCACAGAGTAGCGCAAGTCTGTCATTTAACAGCGCGGTCTTCAGTCGCTGATGATGGAGGTGGTGCTACCCCTCCACTGCAACACCACCTCCACACTGGGCCCAAATGCCGGGTGGGCGGGGCTTGGGTCGGCAAAACTGGCTTCACTTGCTTGACTGGCAAAAGATAGGGATGCCGCCTCCAATCCATTAAAGCTCCTTGAAGACGACTTTGTCGTCTCAATAATTTTTTAGTGTGAATGAATAGTAATATACATATATTAATGAGAAGGAACAATTACGCCCTGTGAGGTCAAAGAGGATTTCACTACTGTACGGACAATGTTGATTTTATATTTGGTAGTGCACAAGTGTGTATATACTTCAAAATTTAAACTGTAGTTATAAGAAACCATAACTGCAAAATATAATAGTGTATGTTTATTCACTTATAATTCCATTCTCATTTTACATTTAGAGTTAAAACAGTTAAGCTTCAAACTTCTAAGTTGCGGTATAATTCCATTTGAGAAACCTTTGACCAGCAACAATATGCAGTATTTTCAATTGAGATGTACCGATAGTATAGTTATCGGGATTTTTTCTGGTATCAATATATCACTAGTTGTTAATTTTTTAGTAAGAAAATAAAACCTCAGAAATATTTGACGAGCTGCGTTATAAAATTGAGGAATAACGATGATGAACGAAGAAAAGAGTAATATTTAAATAAATTCAATTCATTCGCGCATATTATGAATTCTGTTCCAAAGAATCTCTAAACTGTAAAGGAACACATTTAAGAACGTTTTAAATGACTGACATTCTCTCGCTGATGCGTAATTTTTGAGTTATTAACCTGTGAATTTAGAGGAACTTTGCATTTTAAAGTGGAGAAACGGACACGTAAATATGATGTAATACGGCATGACGTGATGCTAGGTTAAATTAGGTTAGGTAACGTTAGATTAGCTGAATAAACTAACCTAAAATAACTTAACTGAGCCGTACTGACACTGATGGTTACCGCCAAAATACTGGGCGTGTTTCAGGAATACAGGTTATATGCAGCCGAATATATGATGTTATTTTTATTTGACTGTAATCCATGTTATAGCTCGAAAATAACGTATCAGCGAGCAAAATGACATTCGGGTAGAGCGTTCTTAAATGTGCTTTTTTAGCGATTCTTTAAAACACAGTTGGTGATTTCCGTGAACGCATTACAGTAAATACTGACTGAAGCAAAATCCTTAACCACGTGATGAACATCAGCATTATTGATGTATTGATGAGTTAGGGTTCAAATTATATTTTAAATTGAGGAGCGTCCTACAAGCAAACGTTGCGTGATCGTAGGCTAGTGATGTACAGATATATCGGTAGCGGCAAAATCTGGCCGATATTTTATCGATGCTTTTCAATAATACGAATTTTATCGTGAAAATGAAGGTCATGAATCATGTAAGTAAAAGTAAAATTAAATAAAGAACCTATTCATTCCTAGTAAATTAGTTAGCTAACTGTTGAATTACAGCGTTTAATCAGGCCCGCTAACTGAATTTACTACGTGGAATTCCCGATGTCACGGATGGTCAGTAAGTGGAAGCTTTGTAGCATGAATAGTTAAACACAGTGGGGACATAAAATTATTAGACTTTTACAACCAAAACCTATATAGTTTGACCCAATTTCCATGTCTTGAAGTCTGTAACAGGCTAACAAAAATCAAACCAATTATATATAGGTGAAGTGTATTTTGAAGTTTTTATAAATTTAACATAGATGTAACTGAAAATTCTATTTTAATTAAGCTTGTAGATCGTAAAATATTACATAGCTAATTATTTTATTTTAATTTAGCATGTAAATCGCCGTTCATTACGAATCTTGCATTTTTCTTCTATTTTAAGATGTTTGAAAAATTCACGAACAATCTTATAGTTAGCGCATCTTTCCGGTTTCGGATCCTATCGAATTTTAACGTTTTCTCTTCGTCAAAGTATGAATTTTGGGGTGACAAACATGAAAATGATAACCATATTGTGGAGAAATTATTGTATCGGTCCACTTTTGAAAACATTTCCTATTATAGCTAGTCTACATTACGTTGCAATACGGTTAGAAACACTTGTCTACTGAAAGGATTTCATGTCGTTTTTTTTGCAACTATATAGTCAACATAGCAAGAGCAGTTCTATTATTCCTAATCGAAAACTTTATTGTCAATGTTGTTATTTAATTAGATATATTAGTTAATAATTTTATTACACTACTCATGTTGGGCTTATTATGATTTTATTTGATCATAATAGTAAAAGTATCGGTCTCAGATGTAGTATCGGTCAAAGTATCGGTATTTCTAAGTATCAGAGTATCGGTATCGGCAAAAAATGGGTATCGGTGTCAGTGTGGGTAGAAAAAAAATGACATCGGTACGTCACTAATCTTAGGCAGACGTCACGTGTTCCTGCGTGTGCTTGTGAATACGCGATTGGACACTCAAGCAACTTTTTTCTATGTAAATGAAATAGGTTATGACAATAATTATTCCTATTCAGTTATTTATTGTACGAGATTAAATCTAACTTTTATTATTATACCTGATAAATAAATTTATGCAGTTAATGTGTGATGTTAAGATTGTCCCCTGAAATTTTGCATTACCGGTCTCCTGAAGGTAGTATAGAAGTAAGAGAGTATCGGCTAAGATCCATTTTTTTGGACGCCGGTACCGATACTCGAGAAAAAGGCTGATACTGACAATTCCGATACCGACACTATCGGTAGATACCTATTTTTTTAGCATGAATTTCCAAGTACCTCTTCCAATTTTATATGAATTAATAATAAACCATTCTTGTATTTAATCATTGTGTAATTATTTAACGTAGTGATGTACTAATATAATTTTTTTGGCCGATACCGATACCCATTTTTTGACTGATACTACAACCGATACCGATACTTTTACTATAATAGTAAAATAAAATCATTATAAGCCCAACATGGGTGTTATAATAAAATTATTAACTTATATATCTAGTAATATAACAATATTGATAATAAAGTTTTCGATTAGGAATAATAAAACTGCTCTTGCTATGTTAACTATATTGTTGCAAAAAAATATCATAACGAAATCCTTTCGATAGGTGTTTCTAATCGTTTTGCAACGTAATGTAGACTAGCTGGAATAGCAAATGGTTTCAAAAGTGGACCAAAAAAAAATTTCTCCACAAAATGATTCTCATTTTTGCGTTTTTCCCATCAAAATACATACTATGGCGAAAACAAAACATTAAATTACGATAGGCCCCGAAACCAAAAAGATCCAAACACACGCAACCAACTATAAGATTGTTCGTAAATTTTTCAAACATCATAAAATAGAAGAAAAATGCAATATTCCTAGTGTACGGTGATTTACAGGCTAAATTAAAATAAAATTTTTTAGCTCTGTAATATTTGACGATTTACAAGATAAATTAAAATCGAATTTTCAGCTTTTTCTATATTAATATTCAAAAACTTTAAAATACACATTCAACTCTATTTACATAATTGATTTGATTTATGGTAGCCTGTTAAGTCGTAAAAGTATAATAATTTTATGTGGCTTCTGTTTCAACTATTCATGCTACATAGCTTTCACTTACTGACCGTACGGGACTCATCGGGAAGTCAGAGTAGTAAATTCAGTTAGCGGGCCTAATTAAACACTGCAATTCAACAGTTAGCTAACTACTTCACTAGGTATGAATAGGCTCTTTATTTGATCATACTTTTACTTTCATGATTTATGACCTTCATTATTACGATAAAATACGTATTATTGGAAAGTATCGGCCGGTTTATACCAATACCAGTATAAATGACCGATACCGATACTCGGTACATCAATAATTTTATGACAGAATTTTATAAATTTCTTTAACGGTTCGATCCGAAATTTCAAATAAAAAAGAAAACCATTTACATTTTCATGCAACGGCCAAAAAAAAAGAAGATTGGCTGCATTGGCTAATCCGGGTAAAGCTTCACAAGAAAATGACTCTGAAACGCAAAATGAGTAGTTTTCTTCTAACATTTCGCATGCAGTTGAGTTCGGACCCGTAACTTCTGGTGAAAATGGCGATTTTTCAGAAGAAACAAGAGATTGAAGAGATGTTAAATGCTGGTCAGCAGAGGCACTATTTCAAGAGCATGAACGGAGCAAGGGCCCAACTGTTAGTTTCACCACATCGGTCAATTGATATTTATGGCGATTCATCGTTGTGGTGGGACTGGTAGTGAAGGCAAAACCTCAATGTGAGCAATGTAAAAACAACAAAATGTGGAAACCGAACCTGAATTTTCCCTCGTCAGTCTTCAGCAACCTCTGAGTTGAAGGACGTTCTTGAAGGTAATCAACGATGTGTTCAGACACATGTTTGTGTGTTTGTGGGGGGGGTTATTGGTGTGTGTGTGTGTGTGGGAGGGGGGGAGAGGTGTGTGTTTGTGCGGGGGGGAGGGATGTGTGTGGGGTGTGTGTGTGTGTATATGAATAGCCAATGTAATTAAGTTCGGGCAAGGTCGATTTGATACCGCGGGAGGCCGGTACAAGGTCGAGTAAGGTCGGCAGAGACCCGATACAGAGACTGGAGAAGCCGCGGAAGGTCGAATTGGGGCCGTGGAAAGGCGATATGTAGCCGATAAAGGTGGGAATTTCCGAACAGCTGCATGGCGACAAAAAAAAGGCTGCTTTTCCGAATAAAACACAGCTAGAAGTTTTGCCTACCACGGCACAGAACCGATTTGAAAACGTCTTATTTTTTAACTGGGTTGAGTGTGGTTTTCACAGCGCTTAACTGCCGGTGGCCTCATGGCTATTCAATGTAGCCAAAACTGTACAGGGGTGGCGGATGATTTTGAGAAAAAACTTTTTTATTTCAGGGCTTTATCTAATAATATACTTATACCTTATCGTTAACAGTCCTATAATGTTGCAAAATTTCTTAGTAGCGAGGTTAAAGAAATAACGATGTATTTTCTTAAAAATTTACCAATTTGATTTTCCTAAAATGAGGAAAATCTATTTGTACTGATTTAGTAGCTGATGTGGACATTGGAACTGATAAGAAATCATTTGCAAGGTGAGTGGCATGTTTTTTTTCAAATATTTTGTTTGATTATTTTTCTTTCCCCTTTTAAAAACTGTTTTCTTTACCAGATTCAACATCATGGTAATTTCATCATCATTCTCCATCAAAGTGGACTACCAAAAAAAGGAAATTGTTGTCAAGCAACTTGTATCATCGTCAACTGTCTACAGATTGATAAAACAATTCAACGAGACAAAATTCATGGTGGCCAAGACAGCCCCAGGCGGGAAAAGACTGTCGTCGGTTGGTCATGATAGGGCTGTATTGGGCTACTCGTTACGGAAAAGACTTCCAGCAGTTCAGAGCTTGCACTTGAATGAAAGAGGGATGGCGTCCATGCCTCAGCGCTAACTGTACGACTTTGACTCATCGACATTGGACGTGCTTCGAGGAGAGCGGCGAAGAAACCTCTTTTGAAGGCGAAGAACATCAAAGACCCGCTCAATTTTTAAGCACCAGCATTGGACTCCTGAACAATGGGCAAAGTCATTTTCTCCGATGAATCTCCGTTTTTTTATCTTGTCACTTTCGGGGAAAAGCCTTGCGCGGCGAAGAAAAGGCAAGTGATTTTAACAAGGAGGGTATAGTTTCATTGGTAAAGCATCCTGTCACGCTTCAAGTCTGGGGTTGCTTCTCAGGTAAGGGAACATAAACACTGACGACTTTACCCAAAAACACAACAGTGAATTCGGCCTGTTACCTGAAATTCTTAAAATATCATTTCCTTCCAACGAAAACTGGTCAGTTTCCCGACCAAGAGGTTGTTTACCAACGTGATGGCGCACTATGTCTTAATGTAGGGGTGATTAAAAAGTTATTGATGACAATAGAGTGGAAATTTTGAGTCCTTGGCCTGGAAATTCGGCTGATCTTAATCCGATCGAAAATTTATGATCAATCATCATAAGTCGAGAGAACAAGAAGAATACCCAGATTTTTAACTTTGAAAGGCTATTTCGCCAAACATACAAATCAAACTAAATTTCGGTGGCCGTGCTTTGTACCCCACTGAATGTAGAAATGGAAATAGTTTTCAAATGCAATAACTTCGATACTAATTACCTTATAAGCAAAGCTGACAGAAACAACCAAGTGTGTAGAGCTATGAATTGGAAAAATCATCCTAGAATCCTTTGACGTGAACTTTCAGCGAGCTAGTGAACACACACGATCACCTTTCCTATTCCGAACTTCAATTTTCAAGAGTTCTCAGAGGATAGTAAGGTAGAATCTGAGTGATCACTACGTCTAATGTTCTTGGGAAGACAACGCTCAGAGGATCAAAATCTTAGGTAAGTAAATAGTGTGACTGATAAAAACAGAAACTGACTAATTAATTATTTCGTTGATAGTGATTGAAAAACCGAAGATACAAATTGAATCGACGGCTCGGAGTAGTGCGAGCCATCTCAAAGATGGCTCGCTCGAGTGGAAAATATAGCAATACGTCGGCGGAAGAAGACAACATATCTTATTCCAACTCTATGGATGAAGGCTGGTGATGTGGGGGTGGATCCTAGTGATCCTGGCGACCCTGCAGAGGAGAGTGTGCGTACGGAGGCGCGGACAGACCCTGAGGAGGCGTCGGTTATAGGTCCTGCGGAGGCACGTGCGCAGAGGGAGGTGTGTAAGCACTTTCTCAATAAAAAATGTAAGCACGGTCGAGGCGGAGAGAAGTGCCGCTTCGCCCACCCGAAACTCTGCTACAAGTTTCTAAAATTTGGTGGCGAAATGAGAGGGGGCTGCAGAAAGGGAGAGAACTGTAGATTCTACCACCCGGCTGTGTGCCGAAAAGCTGAAGGCGAGAAGTGTACTCGCAAAAAATGCAAGTTCCTACATCCCTCCAGTCTGGGTGCTGAGGCTCTTCCAATCGGAGCAGGAGCCCAGAGGGCGTCCCCCTTGCCTACGAATGGCAAACGGCGACGCGAGGAGCAGCCGGCTTTGAGGCGCATCGCTTCCGCTCCTGCTGCGTTGGATGCTGACATTGACCCACCGGAACCAGCTGGCGCAGTTGGTGACCTCAGCCGCGGTGCCAGTGACAGGGAATCAATGAAAATATCGGCTTTTTTAGGGTTACGCCGCCAGGTGAGCGCCATAGAAGAGCAGCTGTCCCGGCTACTTTGCTAGAGGATAGAACGACCTCCGCAGGCGACGCGACCCGCAGCTTGCAGCTTGCAGCTGCCAGGTCCACTGGTAGCGGGGGAGGACAATGCTGCGTTCTTGTTCTTGAATATTCAAGGTCTGAGGCCCTACAGGCAAAAGCGCAGGGTAGAAATGCTGAGGGAAAGGGCCTTGGCTGTTTGTGCGGGCGTAGTGGCCCTTGTTGAGACCCACTTTAACACATTTCCTGCGAAGTGACCCACCGGTGGTCACTGAGGTGATTTTCATAGTGCTGCTGATCCACGTGCAGTCACTAACTCATTTTTTATTAATATATAATGAAAGCTAAATAAAGGCCCGATCCAGTTAATGTTTGCTATTTTCAAAGTTGATTACCACAATTGCCTTTAAATTTGAATTGAATACTCAACTTCAGTGTAACTCATCGCAGTTAACGTGCTAACGAAGAAATCCTGGACGCTGAAGTTAAAATGGAGGGCTTCAGCCTGTTTAGAGCAGATCGAACTGCAGGAATAAAGAAGAGGGGAGTTGCATGCTATGTCAGGATTGACATATCTCGACATGCTACAGTCCTCTCTGCCGGCACACACTCGGTGGTGGAGCACCTGGTCTTGTGGTTTGCCGGCCTGGGCTTGGCGGTGGTAATTGTTTACCGCCCGTCAACTTGTCAACAGGCAAACTTTGAGCAAGCAATTAGCCTCATATCCTCGGCACTCGAATCTCTGCCACTTCCACTTCCCACAATTGCTGTTATGGGAGACTTCAACTTTCCAACAATGTGCTAGGAGTCGGGTCATGCCTATGGGGGAACGAGAGAGTCAAGAGTGCAGAGCGAGTACCTGTGGAACTTTATGGAGAGTTTAGCCCTGGAGCAATACGTCCGCCTCCCAACCCGACTAGACAATGTCCTAGACCTGTTTTTCACAAACGACGACGAGTTGGTCAGACGGATTGAGGTTGAGGAGACTATTATGTTCGACCACAGATGTATCCTCATATATGGTGACCTTGGTCTGGAGCGGCAGACAGTCTGGGACCGGGGAGCGTCGGGAGGGTCGCTTGACTCGCTCCATTTTATGAGTGATCGTGTAGATTGGACTGGCCTATCGGGAGCGCTGGGTGACATTGACTGGGATGCACGTTTGGCTGGACGTACCCCCAACGAGATGTAC
Source organism: Morinoia aosen (assembly GCA_030386875.1). Classification (NCBI taxonomy): domain Eukaryota; kingdom Metazoa; phylum Arthropoda; class Malacostraca; order Amphipoda; family Talitridae; genus Morinoia; species Morinoia aosen. Next base: position 36,622,882 of record CM059565.1, on the reverse strand, counting down.
GACGAGATCCTCACTGTCTTGTCCGAAGTCTGTCTAAGATATGCCCCAGCACGGAAAATTAGCCGCTATAAGAAATAACCCTAAATACTTTTACTCGTACGCCAGGAGGAAACTTCGCACAAAGTCAGCGATGGGACCGTTTCGAGTCGTCGGACGGAATGTGTGCACCCCTGAAGAGAAATGCGCTGTGATGCGCGCACAGTACGAGGCAGTATTTAGTCGGCCCAAGTTTGGGGAAGATGATGGCGGCTGGGGCCCGAACGAGTGTCCGGAAGACCACACCGATCAACCTGGTAGACTTTGAGTTCAGCGAGCGTGACGTAGAGGAAAGCATTGGCGAGCTCTCACCCTCGTCGGCGCCGTGTCCAGACAGTGTTCCGGCTGTCCTCTTACGCAACTGTAGAGTTGCCATCAGTCGGCCTTTATTCCTGCTCTGGAGGTCATGACTGAGTGCAGGGTCCATACCACACAAACTCAAGCTGGGAATTATTACCCCCATATATAAAGGTGGCGAGAAACACCTACCCCGGAATTACAGGCCGATCACACTGACCTCTCACATTATAAAGATCTTCGAGAAAATAGTGGTGAGGAGGCTGGTGGGATATATGGAGGACGCCGAATTGTTCAACCCGAGTCAGCACGGGTTTAGAAGAGGGAGGTCCTGCCTTTCACAGTTGCTTGAGCACCAACGGTCCATCACGGAGGCCCTCGGTTGTGGTCATGCAGTGGACGCTGTATACCTAGATTTTGCTAAGGCATTTGATAAGGGGTTTTGCTTAGAAAACTGAGGGCTGCTGGCATTGGTGGCGACCTGTGGAGTTGGATCAGGTGCTTCCTTACTGGCAGAAAACAAGTTGTGGCCGTTGACGGATTCCGGTCAGCCGAGTCGCGAGTGATAAGTGGAGTGCCCCAGGGCTCGGTGCTTGGACCACTTCTATTCTTGGTCCATGTCAGTGACATAGACGCCGGATTACTCCTCTCCTGCGCCTCATCCTTTGCGGATGACACGCGAGTTTTTAAGGAAGTGGCCAGCGAGCAAGATTGCGAGGCCCTGCAGCGGGACCTCAACAAAATTTACGAATGGGCCGAGGTGAACAACATATGCTCCTTCCCCTACACCCGGATCCACCCGGATGACTCCTTCCCCTACACAACTGCTGGTGGGGTGGTAGTGGAGAGGAGGTCATTGATCAGGGATTTGGGCGTGATCGTGGAGGACTGGGGAAGCTTCACAAAGCACATAGACTCGGTCTCTAAAAAGTGTCGAGGCCAACTCGGATGGATCCTCCGGACGTTCCGTGCCCGGGAAGGGGCACTGATTTTGCCCCTGGCCGAATACTGCTGCCAGTTGTGGAGTCCAATTGCGACGGGGGAGATCCAGAAAGTGGAGGCAATCCAGAGAACGTTCACGTCGAAAATCGTCGGAATGGAGCGGTTCAACTATTGGGAGAGGCTCCAAAGGCAATCACTGTTCTCCTCGCAGCGACGAAGAGAGCGGTACTTGATAATCTACACCTGTAAGATGCTGTAGAGACTGATACCGAACTTCGTTGACCCGAGTCTGGCGTTGAGAATTAGACAGCATCCCCGATTGGGGAGGTTATGTGTCGTTCCGCCGTTCAACAACAGGGCTCTAGCCAGCGTGAGGACGCGCCATGAAAGATCCTTTTCGGTCATTGGTCCAAGACACTTCAACTGCCTCCCAATTGAACTGAGGCATTCCCGTGGGAAATTGGCTGCCTTCAAGTCAAGATTGGATAAGTTCTTGGTGTTGGTCCCGGATCGACCTCCGACTCCGCATTACTACCAGCCTGCGCCGGGCAACAGCCTCCTGCAGCAGATGGCGCAGCCGCGAGTGGAGAAAATGTAGCGGCGAGTCGTCGATGAAGTGCGGTGCATCAGCATGGCCCGGGCCTGTCAGGCCCGAACTACATCCCAGGAATCCCAGGAAGGAGTGTTGGATGCAACAGAAGCCTTAAATAATGACAGCCATCCAGTTACAGTTATATATGTTATAAGCTCAAAATTAAAGAAGAAGCCCCAAACGATCTGGACACATGCTTCAGTCTGCCGGTCTTGACCTTGACGCAACAGGGAAAAGAGGTGATCCCAAGTATCCCAGGACCAGGGGAAGAAACATTGAGAATCCTCAATGAAGACAATCAAGTTCAACCAAGCCTCATATATGGAAAAGCAAAGGAAATGTCCTAATAATTCATGTGCCACAGATGAGAAGCAAACCTGTAGTGTTGATCCAATCAACCCAGGAAAAGCGTAGGATGGATCCTCTCCCATCAAAAAAAGCAGTACTTCTAAATCACAAGATTCACGGAGAACTGAATTGTTCAGTATTTGGAGGTGCGCTATCCCAGACAGCCATTAATTATGGTCAGACTCGAGAGAGAAGCCCTGTAGTGTTCCCCATTCAACCTATCAGTGACATCAAGATAATGAAAAATTCTTCGCCAATGAACTGGGATTAATGAGAAATCTTCAGGCTTCTGAATTTGGAAAACATAAAATAATAGATGTGAGAAAGAACATTAGCCGAAAACTACTCATTGTCAAAACTGAGCCTCTGAACCAAGAGCAAATCCCAACCCTTAAATCAATCTCAAACGTAGGAGACTAAAGGGTGGACTGTAGGCTGCCACAGGCGGTGCAGAGATCGATACGAGTAATTGACCCAGTTGGACTTGACTCAGATGAATACGAAGTAAAAAATTACGTACAGCAACATTATCCAAACATTATCAATATCAAGAAACTTACAAAAGTATAGGAATCAAGACCCACACTGTGCCTTCAAGTTAATTTTGACACCCAAATTCTGCCAGACTATATTATCCCAGGATTTTAATGCTACCGAGTAAGACTGTTTGTTGACGAACCATGGCAGTGCTACATATGTCAAGGTTTTGGCTACACTGCAGAAGACTGCAGATTCAAGCCAAAATATGTAGTTAGCTTTGGTCCACACTGGTATCGAGAGTGTATGAACAAAGGAGAAAGAGGGCCAGTTCAATGGTCTAACTGCGAGGGGCCCCACACAGCCAACTGTGGAGGATGTCCTTTTATGAAGAAAACCGAAAACGTTGAAAAAATCAGAGCAGAGAGAAAATTGTTCTACAGGCATGCTGTGATGACATTAAACAATGAATCAAAATCTCTTCAAAGAACTCAACCAACACCACATTCAGATCAAAATAACCTGGATCAAGCTCTAGTTTAAAACAAAGCACAACAAAGCCAAAACTATGATCTGCCAGTGTGCAACTTTAAAAGAGGATTCAACGGAAAGATGCAAGAAATTAGACAGGAAAGAATGTAGAAGAGACACAGCACTCTGATTAAGAAATATCGAGAAGTGAAGCCCTCAAGATCAAAGTTGCAATCAAAATTGCTAAATTGTTCAAAGCAGTGACTGATATGGCCAAACCTTGCTAAGGAGGGGACATCACAAAGATCATGCACACTGTGATGGACATCAGTCTAATGGAACAATGCCCTGAATTGGAAAACTCAGAACCAAGTTTGGAACTAACCATACCTGACAGTGAGAGCTCTCCTATTCTTGTTGGCACTGATAGAAAGCTTTGTAAAAAGCATATTGGTCTTACTTTTTGTTCAATGTCAGCATTTGCACTTATTAATATCGGGAAAATAAGTAACTTATTGTGACATCAATACAAGGTCAGCATTCAGCATACAATTACACTTATTTATATGGTAAAAATAAGTAACTTATTGTGACATCAATACACATTTGAAAATAAAGTCTTTGTAGCCACTCTGTAACTAACATAATTCTCTATTAACATAGCGTGAAACATAGCTGATTGCCTATATCTTTATTTACCAAACTCTTCACTAGAACTACTTGAAATGAGTTCACAAAAATAATTTTATCTTCTTCATGCTTCCAATGTTCATGAATAAAACTTGCAAATGAATCAAGTGAATGTGAACTGTTCTGTAATCTGGTTCAGTAATCTATCCAGAGTACTTTGATATGAATACCACTGCTCTAGTTTCAAAACCGTCGGACGAACAACACTTCACATAACTAAGTTTAAAAATTGAACTTAGTTTGAGCTCGCCTACCAACGTGAAAATCTAAAGATGAGTGTAACGGCGATCACTTCAACATCCCGGTAAACAATCAATAAAACATCAATAAACATATTTTTAGCATTTGATGTAATGATAATTCACAATTTATCTAATGTAATAATTGCGAAGAACACAGTCACAAGAAAAACAACACCGATCGCGACTGCGCTAAGTCGGTTACTTCCAGTACATCGCACGATGACTCACAGTCATGAACGTGGAGGGAGTATATATGGAGGGAGCATAGTGGTCTGTGAAGAGGACCAGAATTTGAGTTTTCTTTTACGTCTGTAGTAACCAATAGCATTCTCGCTAGTGTGACGTCAGCACGGAAGTCAGTAACCTACTGACTACGATGGGGTGCGCACACGCTCGCTGAATGCTCTTCTAGCTGTTGAGTTAATCGCACAATCGTTAATCATTAATATGGGATTCTAAGATTCCAACAGAATGTTTCCTCGCCTGAGGACTCTTAATAATATCAAAATTACTAGCAAAGATACATTAAGAGTTGAAAACTCTAAAGATTACAGGCCCGTGAATATAAAAAATTACAGAGCGACTTGCACGCACACCTCACTCGTTGAGTTGTTGCGGGGTACTAATCTTGCTTTGGAAAATAGGAGACTGAGTTGTAGTGGAGGTGGGAGGAGCAAACTTCAGCCAAGCGTCTGTGGTTGGCTCACGTGTGGGGCCTTGGGTATGCCCCAGGCTCTCAACTTTTGCAACCAATTTGAATCCGATCGAAAGCGGCTGTGCTCCCTCCAGTAATTCTAGCTCCATGGTCATGAACTAACAGATCGCGCACAGTGGTTTGAATGAGCCCCTAGATCAAATTTTAAGTTACCCTAAAAATTGGCTCACGGACAATAACGTTTGAATGTTCGAAATAAATTTTTGGAAAAGTACATAATACTAGAAGACAAAATATTGCTAATATTTCCCGTGTGTATGTAAGGGTGTATTAGATTATATTTTCTTGTTATTCAATTCTATTCCAAACTGGAAAGGCTAGCGTGAAATAAGCATTGATCGTCAGTTTTTTCCTAAGGCCTGGGGTATGTGACGTGTTTAAAACGCACACAACGACCAAATTCGTTTTTTTACGGTTAAAGTTTAAAATTTGGTGACATTGTTAAAATATACTAATTCTTCAAATTCAAATACTTGAAAACAACTTAAACTAACATCCTTTCATGACAATTTTTAAATACTGAGTATTATAGCTGATCGTGGAATTAAGAACATTTACTACTTTAACTCGGGTTATTTTTGAAACTATTTCAGCTGATCGGTGACATTGATCTGATCGGTGAGTCATTGATCGGTGACATCAATGACTCACCAACGACGTTTGGTGAGTCATTGAGATTGATTACTGATTCCTACTTCTGAATTTGATAATAAAATATTGGAAAATATTTACTATTTATGGTGTGGGTTTGTACAAATAGTTCCTCATGATAATTTTAAAATTCTTCTGACGCGTTTGATAGCGTGGATTTTTGTTTCATTTTGAGCACTAATAAACACATTTCATGGTTTTTGAACATTTCTTTATTTAGCTCATCAATAATATCGACGTTTTCACTTCTAATTTTAGACTACATTACGATCCTACAAATTTGTTCAAAGGGTAATTTAACGTGCATACTGTAACGGTACCATTCCTACGTCTGGTTCCTCAAACCGAATTTTGGTTTCACGGAATGTTAGTCAATTATATACAGTTAGAAATCATATCCTACAAAGGGAGTTCTAATTACCCCTAAACAAAGATTAAGTTCCTAAGTGCATTTTAATTCTGTAAAAGTAAAAATCACTTCCCTCCTAGTGGAAATCAAGTTCCTCATTGTAAGAATTAAGTGCATGAAATTAAAAATCAAATTCATAAAATTGAAATAATTCAACTCAAGAAACCTCCCATGTAAAACTGATCATGTTCTGTGACATACATTTGAAGAATCAAAATCAACACGTGATAAGTATTTGCTCTTTCCACTTTGTGCGTAAGTCTGATACGGAGCTCAATTGTATGTATTCAGGTCATAGATGTAAGGATGTTAATGTTAAGGTATTTTAAAATTTTTTTCGTTCTCATTAAAACATTTTGAAAGGCCACGTAATTGGTCCTGCGCAATAACTTCAAGGATCATTGTTTCATTCTCTTATTCCGGTCTTAAAATGTTCCTAATAGTCTTGTGGAGCAATTTTTAATTTCTAGCACTCGTGAGTACTTTATGACAACATCATTTAGGTAGTTTTTTTTAATGCTCCAGCTATGTTGAAAATATTATAGTTAGCACTGTACAACAGTCCTTTTCATGTCTTTGAACTTCTTTGTCTGATGAACTCTTTTGTGCCAGTATTATCAGCAAAAGATAAAATATCATAGGATTCTTGTTATGGTGAATATTTTATTCTCTCCGAGCTCATCATTTGGCATACTAGTAGATGCGTAAAAATGAAAAATTATCTCAAGTCCCGAATGTCGACCTCATGGTCTTAGATGCAAAATTAACTTAATCTGCCCATTTTACTTCTAACATAATTCCCTAATATTACTAGTCTCGATATTCGAATGCATGTATTTCAATATAAGTGCGTGTTAATACGATATAACTATTTCGTTGGAAATCAAAATTAATAAAATATTCTTCACTATGAAATAAAATAATTGCTGAATGTATTAAAAAATATAATGCAAAGTTGGCAGTAATTATTAATGCTGGAGTAATACCAGAGGCGCTTTATGTACATGCTAAGTTTGTTCGGAGGATCCACGCCTCAGTAGGGATAATAAATTACAAATATGGAAATTAAATATTAAAGCAAATGAGCATTACAATACAATTGCAGAACACTTATAGTCCATGTACCAAAGAAAATACTCGTACACAGGCAAATTTAGATTACTGAGATCTATGGATGAGACGCAAGACATGAAGTTAACGTAACAAGAACAAATAACACTGAATTTGGTCGTTTGAGTGAGGAGTAACAGGTAAGGGCAAGGAGGAGGCGTGCAAGGAACAAGGATACCTAGAACAAAAGACATTGAATTTATAAACAACGGAAAGCTTACTTTCAACACTGATTACTCTATCGACATGAATCAAAGTTGCAGCACCAAAATAATGAAATTATCAAAATAAAATGTTTACCAGTGGCATGAACATCACAGGCACAAAGGAACAAACAAACTGAACGTCTCACGCCCTCGGCCACAAACTAAAAGCGAAATGGGCAAAGAGATTTACCTTTAGATGTCAAAGGTATTTTGATACTTAATTATTATCGCTAACAAATCCTAATAGTGCGCACTCATGAGAAGGTTTTAAACAATGCGTCACTAGTATTATGTTTTGTTGTTTACTTGTTTCTATATGCATTGTCAAAATCAGATTAACGTAGAGAAGGGAACGAATTTTTTCGTGTTTCTCTCTCAATCGTTTTTATTTCGACGTGTGACATGGGTATTACGATGCCCATGTGTAAGTTACAACTAATGATTAATGATTAATATTAAGATATTTTAAAAAACAATGTTGTAAACATTTCATGTTTAAACTTTATTGGAAAAAAACTGTTTTGCTTTCCTTTTTCTTATAAGATTTTCGGGTATTTTAGGCAAGTAAGGTCAGTTGAACGTAATTTCTAATAGTTGATTTCATACCAATGTCAATTGCCGAGTATAACCAGCGGAAACAACATATGTCTCCAGGTGACGCAAGTTCCTTAAAGCTTGAACTTGAATGCAGCAAAATGTTTGTTGAAGTACTTGTGTTGACCAATGGAAACAGTTATTGCATTATATTGCAATAGGTAAACGATTATTTTACTCACATTTTAAGTTTTTGATCATTTGTGACCGGCATGTTTCTTGTACTATGCTCATCGTATTTTAAAGTTTCAACGAGCGATTGTCTTTTCTTGGCAATAAAGCAATTATGTATTTTCATCGATTTTGTCTCTCGAGTACTAACAGATTTTACGCGGTAGTTCAGCCAAAAATAAAAAATTTACTTTTACATTTTTCAAGTTACACCGTTTTTCCACAGCAATTCAGAAGGAAATACGGGTTTCTACCGTTCTCAATTATCAATATTTACTGTTTTTCGAGGCAGTTCTGCATAAATTACTGTTTTTACCGTTTTTTATTTCCGGACATAACCGCTTCAAGCACGGAAACTTTTTAGAAACTCCGTTTTTTACCGTTATTTTTATCCTCAGATTTTACCGTTTTTTTACGGTTTTTGCTGGCAGCGAAGTTGCCAGACATTTTAGCGTGAAATTTCACGATTATTTTTTACAGTTCAGGGTATATTAAAGAATGAAAGATGTGACATACCTGGCCATAAATCCCCGTAATCATACCACAAACTCCTGCTATAAATATTGCTGACTTAGTGATTGGTAATTGGGGGTCACCGTTGTATCGGCGCTTCTGCAACTTAGTTGCTACGAGTAATATTAGATTAGATAAGGTGTTAGTTTACGCATCTTTAACCGCAACAAAGGTGTTCTAAAGAGAGAGAATGGAGGAAAGCACCATTTAGGATGGAGTTAAGGGAACACGAAATCTGTGTATTTGATGCATAGATTCAGAAAGTTGAGAAAGGACGTTTTGAAACCAGGCAAAAGTTGAAGAAGAAAGAGGCAAATGCTGACAAATAAGACACCAAGGAACTGAAAATGATGGTCCGTATCAGGAAAAAACATATTCTATTCCAACAAAGGGAAAGCCTATCTAACCTTTAGCTCGGGACCTCACATAATTCCCCTGGTAGCGCTAACTCCAAAGATACAACAGTTGTATCTCCCTGAGGTGGGGTCGCTTCTAGTTAATTAAGACAATATGATGTGGTATTCAGAAATTATTTAATCCTATAAACACCAACATCACCCAATCAGATTATTATAATTAGATTTAGAAAACCACAAAGAGGGCGTTCATGTTTTTACTTCTTCTAGGAAAACCTTGCTCTTATTGCATATAACAACAGATAGTTCAGTCATTATTTTTGCAGCATTTTGTTCACAAGTAAATTATTTGATCCTTGTAGAAGCAAAATTATACCTGCTGAAACAGACTGATACAATGCAAGGTGTGCGAAACTTACATTCAAAATTGAATTTCGTTTCTTATAACGACTGCTTAATTGGAACACTTTAAATGCATTATTCTTCCGGGGCCTCAAATTTGCTCTTCCTGGCGTTTATCGAAAATTTCATTTAGAACACCCTAAGCTAACCGCTGATATTCAAAATTACTGTGTCGATAGCCTCGGAATAAGCATTTTATTGTGTTAAAAATGGGTCATCACTATTCTCCTGTTTCAGAAACTAAAATTGAATCTATTCATTTGTTACCGATTTTCAGGATTCGGTTGGTAATATGTATCTTTTTCAGGTGCTTCTTCTTGTTTTGCATCTGTGAAATCTACATCACACCTCATCACAGGAAGGCTCACTGCAAGGAATGACACGATCACTTGGTACCCAGTGTGCTACGAGCACACTGGGCGCACGTCTCATTCCGCCTGCCAAAAAGTGTTCCTAGTCCAATCGATGTTTTGTTCACAAAATTGAGTATCGACATAATTTTTTAATGGGCGCAAAATTTGATTGAAATATCAATAAAGTAAAACGCATCACTTGACAGTACAATATTTATTATGCTCTTTACACAAAATTGTGTATTGGTACTCGTTTGGGCAGTATGATGCCGCCCATGGTGGAGAGACTAAAGGGCATTTGCACGCACTCTGAGGAGCTTAGTGGAATATCTTCATGCACTGGAATCACACTTTAGGCATCACATTTCAAGAACGCTTTAGAATTTAATGACATACAGAAAGCAAAAATTTCAAAGTCATCGCACCATTGGCACTCCAAACTTGGAGTTCTAAATAGCATTTTGATTCAGAAGCTAAGACAGTCGCTCAATAATTACTGCAGTTTCACCCAGCTCCAAATATTTGATCACCTATTTTTATGTATAACACGTTAGATAAGTTCTTATTCATCGTAGTGTCGAAGAAATGCAATTATTTATCAATTGTCATTCATATTTCTACATCGTGTGGCTTATAATGAACATAATATCTTGATATCAAGCGAAAGCTCGATAAGTATATGAGAGAAATGTTCTAGAATTGAACAGCTGTTTCTGACAACACTCGTCTTTGCTTGTATCGTAAGATTATATTTTCACACCACGAAGTATTGAAAAGAAAGTAGTTGTGTGAGATACTCAGTTCTGCGATTTCTGTCGCAGTCGAACATCAATTTGAAAGCCAACACTTTTCCGATCAGTTTAGCTGTTTATGTAGTTACGCAAGCCTGGGTTGACTATACTCGGGATTGGCTCTTTGTGGGTCATTGAACATTCAATTCCGTTTGTGTGAATTTATAGAGAAGCAACTTGAGCAATCAATCATTGAATTCCAGGCTAAAATATTGTTTTCAGAAAGGGGAGGAGAGAGAAAATCATCTAACAACAAAAGTTATGAAAGTCTTAAGGAAATGTCCGTGGTCGAGGTGATGACTTCTTCTTTTACAATAGATTATTTACACTTTTTCATTAGGTTGAAATTTTAATTACGTCATTTTTACCAGGACTTTTTGCCGACACAGGAAATTTATATGTTCTAACCATTGCGTCAATTATATATAACATCTTTTTCATGGAACGGAGAAAAATCGTCAATTTTTAATTCATTTGTTTAGCTTGTACGTTTCACGTTATTTTGTTTAAATGAGCGGTGGCGGTCATTCATTTATAGTAGATGTCTACACAATAGATCAAAAATGAATACGGTCACACACCGTCACCATACGCATACAATGATGACTCGCGTACATCGGGTTATTAATCTTTTTCGCTGAGGTTGAGGCCTCACACCTCGTGAGACTTACTTGGTTCTGCTGACTTAGTGACGCTGCACGGACTCGCCTTCGATTGCTGTTCTCGTTAGTTAATTTATCACGCCTTAATTTATTAATCAAACAATTTCATTCAGCACAGGAGATTGATAGAAAATACCGGAAGTAATAGAATTCCAGCTATATCACAGAATCTCATCATGCAGTGGTTATTTGTGAGCGAAGATATTACTTCAACTCAACTTATCAAGATACAGTAGCGGTTATAATATATGGAACGGAAACAACTTCGACATAAATCAGTATATTACTTAGAAATTAATGAATTAATCGTAATTAAATTTTTACCGAATAAAGATAACGTCATTATACACAAATCAAATACAAAGTTATAAAATTATACATAACAGTCTTCCAAAAAAGGCGTTTGTGCGTAATAGGACCCAGTTTCAAGTTATATGGATACTTCAACACGTTGGACACTCTCTTGCTGAAAAAGAACTCATTATTGCCAATCATCCAGAAAATAAGTATATTTAAGAAATTGCTGCTGTTGTCCGTAGGTCCGAAAGTGTCGTTCATCATGTAATATGTAGGTATAATACATATAAAATTTTAGATGTAAGACAAAAAACGTAAACAACTTACAAGATGCATCAAAGCTATATCAGAAGGCGCACACGAAGTCCTTTGCAACACCAGCGCGCACTTCTTGGTCTCGTTTCTGTTTTGTTCGCAGAAGAAAAAACACTTACTCATGAACTAGCTTTCATCTGCATAAAGACCAAATTTATGCACAAAGTGTTTCGGTAATGCTATAAAACATCAAAAAAATTTACCATGCTTGAAAACCTGATTCTTTCATGGTTTGAAGATAAGTGTCACCAAACGAAAAAACTCCTCTAGTTTTTTCTGAATGAAAATAAATTCCCAAAACTACTAGAAGCCTTCGAAAGATCTTTGTTGCAAAGTTGGAACCGACTGCCGACGGAGTGTATGCGTGCTGCAGTGGACCAGTGGAGTTAACTCCTGAGAGGTTGAAGGATGGTACGAAAAGATGAGGGAGATTAATTAAATTTTATCTCATGCGATCTTCATAACTTTGATGACTTGCTGAGCGATGTTTAAGCAATTTCATCAAATCTTTGCTCAGTCAACTACAAAAAGTGTTTTTCAGTACTTTGTGTCATCCTGCATTTACCGCGATACGAGTTGAATTGTAATACTTGCACGTATCGGACGCTTTAGACCTTACAGTTTAGACTTTTCTTTCATTTTCACTCCATTGCAGATCCTAGGAATCACCTGAGTTCATTTGCATAAAATGTTGTTGAATCAATGTATATCTGAAATAGAATTTTCACACATTCATTTCATAATATTTTTTGGTTTTTATTTTTTTTGCGAAAGTTAAATTTATAAAATATAAGTTTTAAATTTGTGCAGAAGTAATGATGGGAGGTAACACATACAAACTTTATTCTTATGACTTGTTTTTCATCTTGAAACTTCGCTTTGCAGGAAGGCTAGGTAAAATTCAAGCTAATTTACTGAAAATCAAATCAATGTTATCAAAGTTTGCTTGTATTCTCAATTTTCAAATATCCCACCTTAAACATAATATTCAACGAATGAATCAATTGTATGCTGTTCGGTCAACGACATATATATTACAGTCAAAATCACACTAGGAATCTAAGAACTAATGGTTAAATTGGCGACTGAAATTGGAAAAAACTGCTAGGTAATATAATTAGACGGGGTTGAGTAGGTGTATCCATACTGTAGTGACGATACAACAATTACCCACCACGCTGAATGTAAAATTTTGAGCAAAATTTCACAAACTAATAAATAATTCACCAATTGCCAGAACGGTGAAAAAATGAAACGTGGGATGGAAGGGATCTTGGAGGAAACCGAATATTTTACAGACCAGCATGTGAGGTAGAATTAAAGGGTTTTAAAATATTCATACAAAGCGTAATGAATTTCCTTATTTAAAGATGTGAAATTTAATATCCCGTGCCAGCGTAGGATTTTCTGTAATAAATGTAACTGCGATTTCAATTATAATTGTTGCTGTAACTCCTGTCGCTGTGTTAACGAATGATTTTTCTTCCTAGGAATCTCGCCAAGCTAGTTTACATCAATGATTCCAACATCTCGTCAACCTATTAACATTAAATCATGAAACTGAGTGCATGTTAACAAGTTCAGTACCTATTGGTATACATGTTCACCACTTGGTAAATTGCTGATTTACGTACCAGTAACAATGGCTACCATTTCACTGATTTTACTACCTTTATTTAAATTAGACTATGGCGTGCAAGCTCAAATGTCATCGTACAACCATATTTTTCCCTCTTGTTCAAAAGGATAAGAATGGGGTCAAGCAGTAACGAGAGCGTTTCAATTCTTCTTCTTCCAACCTATCCAAACCGACCGTAGCATCCGCGAAAACGTGGTGAACGTGTTAACATGAAATCACGGAAACATTTTCTTAGAAAATAACTTTGCTTACTTTCCATTATACTCATTGCAAATTGATTTTTTACTATTATTATTATGGTAACCATAATACAAAATACAACTCTTTTTAAGATAAAATAACGAATTCATCCACACGCTGAGCTAAATAATTACTGAGTTTCAGTTCATACATATCTGTATTTTAAATTTCTGTAAACGCCGTACTTTCCTCTTGATTTACAAGCTTTTCACGATGAGGCTGTAATTTACTAACAACCAATCTGGAAGCGCGATTGAAAGCAAATTCAGCCCCATAAAATAATTGCTGACATCTACAACGGCCTTCATGCCCATTCCCACTCTGTTTTATTTCTGATGCATTTCAACGTTAAATTTCAAAATGTTGCATAGATCGGAAGGAAACTTTAGAAACGAAAAAGTTAAAACGAAAATGTGAAAAATTAAACATGCATAGACAGTACAAAATAGTCTATTAAAATCAGCGCAGTGCCACTGGAGTTCAGAGCGGTAATGAACGGCGCGACGAGGCATCTCATATCTGTTATTGTCGCAATTTTTGCACAATAGCTGTGAGCGTCGCGGCATAATTGTTCAGAAGATTTTACAGTTAACGCTATCGATCGGCATCGATCTGTACAATAGTACTAACATTTAGTAAATGTATCGCCCGGCAGCGTTCACTAGAGTAGCGCCAATACAGTGTTTCGGACGCTTTAATAGTTAGCGACCAAAACTATTTGCGAAATGTACTACTGTAAACTCACCCTACAGTGCACTTGCTACCGTACTGTTTCAATCATTGAAGACCTTATGCCGGTCTTAAATGGGTTTGGAGGCTCACAGTAGACTTTGTAAATATTGGCTTTAATGGAAATTGGCGTATTTGCAAAATCACACTTAGGACCGTTAACCAGAAAAGATTTTTTTCGGATTTTCTCTAGGCATGCAGGTTTTAAAATAGAAAGTGAAATTTCACACAAGAAATATTTGGTTCAAAAATTGCTGAATGAATTCTTCGATGAAATTCACATGAAAATTTTTAATTTCATTATCTCTAAACAGCTGATTTATTTTACATCGAATTTTTCACGAAGATTATTAAAAAGTAACCTTGACGATATGGATAGGGCCCAGTTATAGGTAGAGTTTCTAAGATGATTTGTGTGCGCAATTTGTCTGTACATGTGTTCGTACGTATGCTAATGCAACGCCTGGGTGCGGTTTTGCCGCAGTGCGCTAGCTTAGTCAGCAAAACATTAGAGCTATATAAAGACGTGCGCGGCTTCTAGAGTCGCATTTGGTCTGTGTTACTCCCCTGTACAACACCTCTACAAGTAAATCGTCGCAGTTACCAGCGTTGTCACTACCCCTTCGGAAGATATAACCCTTCGGGCGTCACACTGGTGGCGAGACAAGCGACAAACCCACGAATTCGTGAAGATATATTTCAGAAGTCAAGAAGATATCGTATTCGACGAGAAACCTCCAGAGGTTTTAGAAGAAGGTCGAGTGACTTCAGCGAATCAACACTGCGGAGATAACTACAGAGAAATCGCGAGAACTACCGTGAGGCGTGAAGATCGTCTGGTGACAGAGACAGTCAGAGCAACGAGAAATCGATTATAAGGACAGCATCTACAGAGAGAGAGCTTCAAAAATCTACGAAAAGGGCGACTACGGAGCTGAAAACTACAACTACGAGGTGATTCATCCGACTACAGTTCGTTATCTTAGTGCTACGGACGCAGCAGTTCAGGTGCATCGTTTCCAACGACTGCAGAGGTCGCGACATCGTCCGACAACGGCAACTAAATCTACAATTTCAGATAAGTAACGCAGCACCCATCAAATGTGATAATTGTTACAGTGCCGTTGCAGCTCACTATTCTAGCGCGTGAGGCAGGCAGCGTACAGCGTGCCGCAGTAGTGGTACAGAGCGTGCAGGCGTCAAGGTCAAACATAGGCTGTCCTTGCAGAGAGCAAGCTGTGTATTCAATGCCCCTAGACATGAGCTGTTTTCAAGGTGTTAAGAGAGCTGTTTTTTTTTTAAGTGAGTGGCGCTATTTTCTCTAAGTGTTGCTATAAGTGTTTCAAGTAATTTTGTATTGTTTTAATTGTGTAAATTTACGCTTGAGCAACGTTAAACTCAGTTGAGCAGTGATGTTATTTGTGTAATACGTAGAGACCAAACTCGTAACGTAATTATGCCTGAAATTTCAGTAGCGAGTGATTTTCGAAATAGTAGAATGCCTACCACAGTTTTTTTTCTGATGTGGATATGTTGGCGACAGAGAGATAAGTATACTTAAATGCCTTCTGTGGCCTGTGCAACATGTAGGTCATGTGAGTTTTTTTTTTTTGCTGGTTGCGTCTGGTAGGATGTTGGAGGGGGGAGATGCGTTCCAATTTGCCCAAAGGTAATGCTGAAGGCCTTTGTAAAAATCAACTTTCTAGCGTTGAGTATAAGTCGAATTCAAGAGACCACGGATCAAGGGATCTTTATTGAGAGAACAATTCGCTATTGAGAGAACAGGAATTGAAAGATAGTTTTCGACTAGGTAGTACTGAGCAGGCTGAGGATTAAGTCTAGCGAGAAATAATAAAGATGAAATATGAAGTAATGATGAGAAAATAATGATGAAATATATTGTGGTAATTAATGTGCTGATAAGTGCTATGTGACTTCGAGAATTATATAAGTAGGAAGGAGTAAAGATACTCTTCCGAGTGAGGTAAATAATCGTGGATGATATTCTGATGATACCTGATGTGCAAGGATTGCACGGTCAAAGTAAGAAAGAAATATTTTTCAATACCGTAAATAATGCAGAGTGTCTGTTGGCAGACGTGGTTGCCCAGAAGAGGCGTAAATAGAAATATCTGCTGCGGTAGAGAGAGCCTAGAAAATGGCGGAAGGCAACTAGATAGCCTAGAAATAAATGCTGTGGGGCAGCGAAGAAACCCCGAGACAGAAGCAGGAGCCTTGAGCGAGGCGCTCGAGAGCGAGAATAAAAATGAAGAAGAGAAAGACTCTTCTAGTGTACGTAAATGGTACGAGACCTGCATTACTAGGCTGTGGATATATCTGGTAAATGGTTTAAGGTTACCAGATATATTTACCAGCGAGGTCGAGTGATGCTGTCGAGGAACAGTATTAAATTATTGCGCGCAGACATATGGATAAGCTTTGAGAGAAGCTGTTACCTTTAATTTCGATGGGGCTCTGATTTCAGTTCATAACTTCATGTGGTGGAATTAATACCATTGATACCATGATGGTCAGAGTTTAGCATTGTAGATTGCGGTTGTCATTGTACTGGCGAACAGAAGTAACATACAAGAGAAGTAATGAGAGGCGTTAGACGCCCATTAATTAACCACGCGTGGTGGTGAGGTACTAAGTTAAGAGTAACGAGTAATAGAAAGGTAGAGTGTGCAGAGCAGCGCGCAGCGCAGGCTGCGCAAGGCAATGAACTCAACCAAGGTGACTCATACGCCAGACAGAGAGGCGCCTTATTTCCGGTGGCTGTGTTTAGCAACAGTTGCCAGCCGAGGTACGAAGGCGTGGGCATGAATATGACTGGTGAATAGTCATGAATAAGATGTGTTTTGAAGAATTGACGAATAATTGAATGGTGGAAACTAATTAAAAGTCAATAAATATTTAAATTAATTCTTAGTTATCTGCTAAACGAGAGTGGCTGCCCGTAATTTTTTTTGAGCACGTTTACGATCTAGTGCGTCATAACAGTAATTTTTGCAAGCCTACTCGAATTTCATAATCGGTAAAGTTTTATGTTGTGTCATTTATTATTCAAACGTAAAAGAATGCAAAATTTATAATCAAGCCTCCGAAAGTTTCTACGGGATAATTTACAACGGATTGAACGTTTAAAATATAGAATATTTTACGTCAATATTAATTTTTACCTTGACATCAAATCGTGTTTTTACTATAAAAAGTATGTTTTTACGTGTTCAATCATGTTTTTTTTGTTGTATTTGCTTATGCTTCATGTTAACCTCGTGTATGCCTTAGTATTTAACCTTTTTGATTAAGGCATTAACGTAACGTGAAGTACCCGTTCACAGTGCAACAGTTCAACTAGTACAGTATAATAATACGTAATTTTCTTGTGCAAAAGCAGTACGTGATTATGGATTGTGATCTGTCGTGGCAAGAAACATTAATGATCTTGAAGAAATTTATTTCTTTTCCTTGTGCATCGAGGCTGAAAATGCCCCAGTTTTGCTCACGATAGAAACAGTGAATTAGCAGTTTTTTAGTGTTTAAATTCCACATTTGCGTGATAAGATTACTGATGCATATTTTTTTAATGAGAAATTTGAATGTCGGTCACGAAGATTAAATGTAAATGCGGAATTTAGTCGTTCTTTATTGGGTTAGCATTTGTGTTGCGGAAAAATTCTTGGATGGTAATGAGGAAGCTACGTTTGGTTGTCATTAAAATTATTGATTTAAAAGCTTTAAGGAAGTTTAACCGTCATTAACTAAATAGTTAGATTCTGTGATGGATCACTGTGACATTAATGGTGTTCTCATTTTACTTTATTCAAGCATTCATGTACTAAATTTTGCGTTCAAGCCATGCTAATCGTTTGTATTGGCTCCAATTTCAGTTCGAGCGTGTGCGAGCGGTAACACGACATCTTGTAACACGATTCATGCTTCTGTGCCAGCAAGGAAGCACTGCGAGTACGGGCGAGTCACGTAGAAAACACGTGACGGGTTACGCACTATGCTGTGCGGAGTCCGGCCGCGACAGGCTGGCGCCCAGCAACTGTCAACAACATCGATGGCCTTGACGGCAGCTAAGCTTCGCACGCAGTCAAGAGATTACTGAAATTCATCTTCGCGCGCAGTGATTTCAAAACAGTAACTTACTTTGAAGATTTAATGGGGTGTTACTACTTTATACTTTACCATGGACATAGTGTTGAAAACGTGGTTTAATAAATTTAGTAACTTAAAATGTGGTAAATATAAATTCAGAGTCGTTCAAAAATTATGAAATTTGTTCACATTTTATTACTATTGGGTTACTATAAATTATAATGGTTTAGTGATTTTCCTTTTATTTTGCAGGGTGCGAAACCCGATTTTCATATTCATGCTTGATGTTCTAAACTAGTGTGTCTTCGATTTTGTTACGTATTATCTTATATCTTACTCCACGTGCTATACCATTATGTTACCGATAGAATTAAGTTTTACGAGTCTACGGTACTCTGTTTATTTCGATTATTGTTTTAACTAATAGTGGAAAAGTTCTGTTCTAATTTGTGCGATGTTTGGCTATAAGATTATCTAACTTCTATTTTTAAGTCTACGGTAACGCAGACGATATTTTGAATGTTTCTTTTTGGTGAAAACTTTAATGATGCTTTATTTAATATCAACTCAACTTTTCTGTATTATTTTTCGTTACCTACGAGGCAATAGTTTTGATTCTTATAAAATTTTCCGAAATTGCCTTGTCGAAGAACTCGTGTTTTGCTCGGTGTTACTCTTTCACCAGAGATGTAAGCGGATGTTTTAATATTTACTCATGAATTAATATTAAGTTGGTATTTCCACCCTTGTGTTTTACGTATTTCATTTTAAACCATGGTCGCGAAGATGATCGAATCGATGAAATGTTCGGGTATATAAGTATGATTTGTTTCGTTTTTGTTTTTCGATAACTCAATTTATGCGAATATTTTGTTGATTTAAATTGTAAAGGCATTGCGTTATTATATTTCATGCGTGTGTACTATTATCTTGAACGAGATATTTTTTTATTTAAATTTTATGGCGAGTGTCGATGCAAATGTACGAGGCATCTGCGTGCCTTGTTTCTTTTTTTTATGTTTGAATAAAAATTTCTTTAGTTGTTGTTTCAACGATGCGATTTTCTTTTTCAATTTTTACTGCGTTATCATTTTAACTGTTTAACACAAAACAATGTTTGAGTTAATTGTGTTTTTCATGGCTGGTGTTCATGTTAGCGGTTTTTGTTTTTTAGTACGACACCTGCCGAGGTGCATTGTTTTGAGGTTTTCTGTTGCTAGAAAAATTTTTTTTTTGGATGTTGCACTGTTCGTGTGCCAAAAAATTGTTTTATTTTTTTTGCATTATATACGTGTAATTGAGCAGCGGCTCGTCCCATGTTTGTTTTGGTGATGGGGGTGTTTGCGTTTTTCTTTGCGAAGCTTTTGTCAAGTTTAATTGGACGCGTTTGTTTTTTACTGTTACTGGCAGTTGTTTTGCCACGAAAGGATTATTTTTATTTTTGGTTTTCCTAACTAGGATGCCTTTAGCTTACTGTATTGATTTTTAAGTTACAATTCTTCCCTTTGATTCATTTATTTTTGTGGTTTGTGATCAACCATGTATGGGGGGAAGGTATGTGTGCGCAATTTGTCTGTACATGTGTTCGTACGTATGCTAATGCAACGCCTGTGTGCGGTTTTGCCGCAGTGCGCTAGCTTAGTCAGCAAAACATTAGAGCTATATAAAGACGTGCGCGGCTTCTAGAGTCGCATTTGGTCTGTGTTACTCCCTTGTACAACACCTCTAAAAGTAAATCGTCGCAGTTACCAGCGTCGTCACTACCCCTTCGGAAGATATAACCCTTTGGGCGTCACAGATTTGTCAGTCGGTGTATTCAACGCAGATCCCAAAAAAATGATAGCATAATCTAGTCCATAACAGCATTTATATAATGAAATAAAGGAATCTTTTCCAATTAAATAATCTTACAGAGTGTTGGCAAATCAGAGCAAATATTTTAACCACAAGTAAAGTCATCATACCGTACACTGTAGTGTAATTTTTTTGTCAAAATTCAGATTTTTAAAAATTTACAGCGTAATTAATTTTTATTTCAAACAACAGTTTTCGCTGTAAAAAATTCTTTTTTCGACTGATTTTAATGAAAGTTAATAACAAAGTTTTTCTTTTATTTCTCTACGTGCAATATTGTCAAAAGTTGATTTAAAAATTAACTAGGAAATTGAACGTAAATTAACTAGGATTATGACGTTCAAATATAAAATAGGCTACACAAATTAAAAGTCACAATTGTAAAAAACGACAAACCTACGATGAAACCCGATTTTAAGACCTTTCCGATGTTGTAATGCATGACAAAAATAATCAGGCTAAGTGCGAGTGCATTTGCCAAGAGGAAAACTGATGTAAGTTCACAAGTATTGACGCGTACCAGCATGTTACCCTGTCACTGCACCAGATACGCAGGGCTAGACGAACGTGAGTGCTGCGGTACGTGGGTTTTACTACGTTTGAGGGGAAAGTTTGGATAAAAATAAGAATTTGACAGCTTTAACCTGTTTGATGGTACTGATTATGGTACTGTGAAAATGTTGAATCTCATTAATGAAATTTAAGTAAATGAAAAACAGGTTCCCATGAACACATTCATACGTAGATTTGAAAGAAAAAATTACAGTGTAATTTTATAACACAAAATAATTTAGCCACTAAAGCTCACAGCACGCTATGTTATTTTATTAAGGATGTATCATCACTCAGGATTAAGATTCAAGTTACAACAGATGTTCAAAATATTTCCCAGTTTCTTCTATGCACAACGTGCACCGATTCTCCAAAGACTGCGTACTCGTCGAACACTCCCCTTTTTCCTGCCATGTCTCCAGCAGGTGCCTCTCCAGACAATCAAATCTCCCTCTGATATCACGATCGTCTCATACATGAGGCTCTTCATATATCCCCGCAGAAAAAAGGCTAATGGGTTCAGATGAGGAAACCTAAAGGGCCAGTTAACTGGGCTCAGTGTGTCTCTTGCTGCTCGTGAAAAATGAGGCTCGGCATCATTTTGTTGAAACCACACTCTCCTGCAAATATCAAGAGGAACATTTAGAGGAAAACATTGTAGGTATCCCTTATGGGTGTTGCATGGAAAATGTACGGACAAATTATTTATTTATTCAAATTATTCCCTACAATACCTGCACAAACGTTGCCGCTGTACAGATGTTGATGTTTGTGTTCAATAATGTTGTGGGTATTTTATTCTGCCCACTGGTGCCGATGTTGATGGTTAAAAACATCCTCTCCTGAAGAATTTGCTTCATCTTTAAAAAGAATGGATGAATAAAAATTCCTATTGTAGCTTAGCTCATTAAGAAACCATTTTAAGAATACAACCTGAGGTTGGTAATCTGCTGGTAGCAATCTTTGAACTCTTTCATATATGAAGGGATGAAACTCGCTCGCACGGAAAATGTTCCACACTTCAGCATGATCTCTGATCCCTAATGCATCAGCAACACAACACCAACTTGCATTAGGATGATCCTGAATGCACTCTAGAACCTCTTGCTCCCATTTAAGATTTAGTCTTTCTCCCCCTGCGTTGGGTTCTCAGAGCTTCCTGTGAATAGCAGTGAAGGCCCTGAGATTTGACACATTTCTGTTCGAGAACTTATATCTGTACAGAATTGCTGCTTGCCTCGAGTTTTCTTGTGCTCTTCCGTAAGTCATATGAATGTCAGCCATTTCTTCTTTTAAGAATCGTTGCATGACTGGGGAGTTGGCAATGTTACTTAATGTAAAGGAAGTCCAAAAATGACCTGATAAGCAACCAATCGTGTGGCGAAAAAACTTTCTTCGAGGCTAATAATTTGTTATGGTCTGTAAATTTAAAATGTTTAAATTTTGTCGTGCGAAATTATTCACATAATTTCTATCTAGAAACTTTTTTCATATCTTCATTCACTTCGAAACATTAGTTTCTTTGAATATTAGCGACACGGTTGCAACTGCAATGAACCTCATTAGGGTTTTAAAGACATGATTACTCAATGAAGTGACGAAATAAGAGAACACGTACCTAAACATGATATAGCTGTGGTTTTCTAATCATTTGATTCTAATCTACGTATATAATGTATGTAAATTTCACCATGCCTGATAAATCTGAATAGTACAACTCGTGTTTCATCTGAATATTCTCCTACTGCAGCACTCACGTTAGTCTATCCATGCCTGTCTGGGGCACTGCCACGGCAACATGTGGGTGAGCGTCAATACTGGTGAAATTATATCAGTTTCCCTTATGGCAAATGCACTTGAACTGATTATTTTTTGTCTTGTGTTACATCATCTGACAGATCTGGAAACAGGCTTCCGTTTTAATTTTCCCGCTTTTTGTAATTTTGACTATTAAATTGTGTAGTCTATTTTGAATTTGAACGTAACTTTCCTAGTTATTTCACACATATCAAATTTTGACATGTGCGCATAGAGCATTAAAAGATATACTTCTTGACTAATTTTTACTGAAATCGGTCGAAAAATGAATTTTTTTTGAAAGAAAAATTTTTCTCGGAATAAAAATTAAAACGCTGTAATTTTTTTAAAAAACGTAATTGTGCCAAAAAATACTTCGCAGTGTACAGCTATGATGACTTTACTTGCGGTTAAAATATTTGAGCTGAATTTTCCAACACCCTGTATATACGTGAAATTTTCCATGACTATTTATTCTATGAAAGAAAAAAAGAAAACTAGTTTTTTTTCAATTAAGTGAGTACTCAAAGTATTCAACATTGTTTTCTAAATAGCATGAACATGAAGGTTCTTGGTAACCTTACATGAGTATCAGAACAGCTATGTCAAGGATTGAATAAGCGATTGAGAAAAAAATATGAAATTCATTTTCATGGACAGTTGGACATGGTATTCTAAGTTTAGTAAGATTCATTTGTATAAGGAAGAAAAAGAAGACAGTATCACATTGATGAAGAACGATCTGAAAGATGGTCTCCATTTGAAATGACATTTAAGCATAGTCTTTTCCGATATCAGGAGTTACTTTAGAAAATATAATGAGTGAAATTAAACAAATTGGTCTCGAAAAGTAAATAGCTGGCATGGAAAAAATTTTGAAATTATCTTTTCGGGCAAACAAATAAGTTAACGAGTAACTATATAGCTCGGAGAAAATGCTTTGCCCATCCCGACATGCTAAATGATTGCGAATCATTTGGCATTTTGTGCGAATAAATGATTGCCATGGAATGAGAACGGGTTTGTTATCATTATTTATATAGAGCTTTACACACGCACGTCTGAAACAAATAAAGAAACATTAATAAATAAATAAACTATAAACCTCGCGTATAATACAATACATGAAAATAGCTTAGATAAGCGGTTCTTTACTCCCTTGCCGTAGATTGAGCTTATATGCTTATTTTCATCTTCCGTATTTTGAGATGCAAAAACTAATGGCGATTGAAGAGCCGTCGATAAATCTCCCTTTGATGCAGCTAGCCAATTGACTAACTTTGTTCAATGAAATACGTGAGAAATTAGTGTACAATAGTTCAATAAAAGCTGGTCGGAGAGCGTTGAAAGAGTGTATTAGTCATAGTCAGGCACCAGGTGGTGTCGAGTCCTGTTTTTTACAGTTACCCATAATCTAAAGTATTTTTCTTTATGTGTTCAGTTCCCTGTAGGGTCTGTTTCCCTACCCAGATAGCGTGTCTGTGCATTTACGTTAGTTAGCCCTTAAATGTCCTTTGCATTGTATTTCAGTATTCTAGCTTCAGTCTGATTACCAAGCTATATAGCATAAATATTTTGAATGTAATTTTACGTGTTGTACCATGTTATGCAGTCGCTCATGTTTGTACACACTATTTTTGCAAAAGGAAATAAATCACTGTTCTTGCTTAAATGTATCTGTGTATGTAAGAGGCACTGCAAAGAGATTCTACATGAAGGAACTCACATCCTGGGGTCGAAAGTGTTTCCTCTCTCGTTTTGATATAAGCTTTAGTCTATTACGAGACCTCGCCTAAAATGGGGCTTAAGGAACTACCTTGGGAAGACAAACTATTCCGCATAGTTTGTCGTAAAGGAAGACACTGTCGCAGTTCGGCGTATCAGGGAATTTCCTGAGGAGCCCTAATTGACTGATTACGGCGCAGACGGCTGCTCGTACTCCTAACGGTACCGTCGAAGTTCGGCACAAATAGAATTTACTTCTGTTGCCCTAGCGGACTAATTACGGCGTAGTCAGTACCCACACAAACCTCTCTCTAACGGTACCGCCGTAGTTCGGCACAAACATAATTTACTTCTGTTGCCCTAGCGGACTAACTACGGTGCAGGTGGTACACACACAAACCTCCCTCAAACGGTACCGCCGTAGTTCGGCATATACCGAAATTACTTCTGTTGCCCTAGCGGACTAATTACGGCGTAGGCGGTACCCACACGAACCTCAGGAAGGGCAGTTGCGCGGAAAAACTAGCGCCCCAGATAAAGGTAGCTGCAAAGAAGACAGCCCCGTTTCCACGAACCCTCACGTCGACCGCACGACGGTATCGACAGTCATTATATTGATTCTTTAGTGATTTTGTAATAAATTAAAATGCTGCATTAAGCTGCATCAAATTGGCGTCTGTATTGCTAGTGCATTTGAAAAAAAACGTCTTAAATTGACAATGCAAATAATATAGATACTTTTATTTACGGATGACGAGATTGGAAAACTCAAGATACAGTCAAAGCGCAGTAAACGCCTTGAGTTCCCCACCTACTGGTCATCCCCAACAGCATAAAGGCATTGGTAGTGGCCGCAATTAACCTTCGTTGTCGGGAGCCAGGGGATGAATCATAACTTGAATTTAAAATTAGAAGTTTATTCGGAAGGCACGTTGTAGAAGCATGGTGTATTATTCCAAAATATCAAACTCTCGATCGTGTAAGGGCAGAATAGTCGAAATTCACCCTACATATTGATTTTAATACATCACCGTTTTAGTGCTTAATATTTCATCGAAAATATTTATAATCTGCAGCCTCATTGATAAATAGCTGATTCAGATGTTTGATTGAAATATGTGTGCTAATTGAGATATATATATCGTTGTTCGCTGCTCAATATCCATCTTCGCTCAAGTTCATAAATTCTGCTTGCTCCTAGCCTCTGGCTGCCAATTAATGGATTACCGTAGAACGGGGCTTTTAAAACCACATATAAGAACAGAATAATGAGCGCTTAAATAGAGGCTCATCATTCATGAAGCCTGTAATCATTTTGGAACATCGTTGCTGTTTTTTCAGCTGAACACAGTTTCCACGCGTTTCTTCCCGCTCTGAGACAAGAGAAAATACGTTTGCATGCAGAAGAGAATTCAAATCCCTCGCTGAAAGCGTCGAAAGCAACTCATATACTTATTTTTTACAAATTACCTTCGTAATCCAAACTGTTTATTGGTGAATTCCATTCCTTAAAAGAGTTCATTTCCCCACTAAGTCTTTTGAAATGTTTTTCATTAATGTTGAAATGTTTTGCCCTCGTAAAAAGCGTGATTTTCAACCACTTTCTCGGAGTACAAATAACTTATACAAAAAACGGACAAAACGTATCCCATGTGGTCGAATATACCTGCAAATTCTAATATTATTTAAAACTGCATGTTTCCTAGTCACAGTCAAGCTCTTCTTTTGGTAATAACATGAAACAAAATTCACAGTATCAATTTGAACAAAACCCTTTTCGTGGTTAGAACTTGGACCCTGCGTTTAAAGATAATTCAGGACCTTATGAAAAATTCTCAATTCAAAATGTAGTCGTTAAAAATAATCATTTTCTGCCGAATACTTTCCAAGGATTATTTAAATAAGTAACCTGAATAAACAGGACGACACCTGCGGGTTAATACTCATAACACTGATAATCTCACTCGCCTGATTGCTAGCTCGCTAGATTGCAACATCCAACTGTAACTTGTGAAAACCGATTAGTGTATATGAAGTAGCAACAAATTTTTTCATTAAAATAATTCCCACCACTAGCAATAACCGTCGTTCATCAATCACGTAACTGAAATATGCCATTGCTGGTTCTCTGGTTTCAAAGCAAAAATATTGCTCTCGTATTTTAACTTCACGAAAATCGTTAAATCGTTTTCCCTGCAATGCGTCCGGCCGTAAAACAGTAATAATAATAAATGGCAATCAAATGGCACAACGTCAAGAGACAGTGCAGGATGAGGTAAGAGCTTTCAGCATTGGTAAGCTTACACGAAGAGACCCATAAAACCTTAACACCACTTACGATATTCAATATAAACCAATTGCTCATTTCTCCCTGTTTATACTAAACCGATAACGGTTTTGCTTGCATTTACCTAATCAATCTTTACTTGCAGCATTCGCAATGATGGATATTTTCACTCTCATCGCTACAGCCTGGAACTGAACGTATTTCCCTCTTTTCAAAATCAGTCACATCAGGTTGTGCCTATAGTTTATACTGTCACTACAGGTTGTACATAGGTTCACGTTTGATTGACAGGTTCAATCGACGAAAATACAGTACTGCTACTGCAGGCTGTATCATTGTTCCTTTCGATTCCAAGTGATCCATTTCGAAGTCATTTTCATGAGCGTTTCTCTGCTTCAATACTTTCAAATATTTACCTAACTTATAATGGCGTCAATATTTTCACTCGTCCTAAGAAAACATTGTCGTCACCTTTACACTAACCTCTTACCTTATTGTGAAGATTTTGTGCTAGTTCTCAAACTATTCAAGAAATAAATAATACGCTGTCTATTACTGCTGCATTTCTCAACAAAGCTTTGAGACAAAATTGTCCCCCAAGCCCAGCGTTGATTTTTTTCACAGTATCAAATATTCAAATGATTACAGAACAGCTTTTTGCTTTCAATTATCGTATCAGCGCACATGATTTTACGCCGGTGGTAGCTGCGAGTAACTATCCTCGTGCGGAATCTCCTCTATAGACACTTTTCTTGTTGGAGACAATAGTCTAACAAAAATCGACAGAGATGACATTGAGAGCCCAAGCAGGATTCAGACCATAACTTCGGAACGTTTCAATGATCTCTATGATGAGATTGAACGCGCACCTCCTTTTAGAAACTATATAATTAGTTTCAAAGGTTTGAGCCTCTCATCCCATTACATTACTAAATTAAAAAATCTGATCATGACAAAGAGTCTTTTTTCTCATATTTATGTGGTGAGTGCCTGCAGTGGTCAGCAATTGTACATGGCATCGAGTCTGTGCAGAAATATTGGTCTTAAACTGATTCCGCTGCGAACAAATGCAAAAACTGTTACAGTTAATAAAGCTTACAACAATGTCCGCAAATGGCCTATTCGCGAGAAGACATGCAGCACTTTCTTCAACAAATTGCTCTAAGATCACCTTTGAGACTAGCTTAAAATTTTATTTTCTGTATCAGAAACTCCCATGACCTGAATGAAGAAATTGAATACTCTAATGATTACGCAAAACCGCAGAATGAGTTAAATGATTGTTCTAAGTTGACAGCCTTTCCACGTGAAACCTCCAGCAGCATGAACCCATGTTTGCCTTCATATAACAAACCCTCTCCTCCCCTCTCCCCCCATTGTTTGCCCTCACATAACAAACCCTCTCCTCCCTCTGCCACAAACAATTGCGGAATGCCTACAAAAAATAGGTTTTCATTGCTTTCCAATGCTGATACAGAGGATGAAAAGCCCTTCTCAGACACGAGTATAAACCAACATCCAATCACATACTCGGAAGCAGTGAAATCAACAGGAAGAGAGAAATCGCCGCAAAATTGCAGTCGACAATCGATGGAAAATCCACCATCCCACTGCATGTACAATCATCACCAGAAAAATAGAAATGACCCGAGCATTTCTCAGTTCTCGGCAGAACCCCATACAAGAAATCACCACAGCCAGAGCCAGAAAAACGTAATTTCCCCGCACCTCTCAGAACCTCTTAATGATGTAAAAAGCACGAAAAAAAACATCACTCCCATTTGTGAACGCATGAATTCCACAATGGATGAATTGAAACGCTCATGGAAAATAGAGCTGTTTCCCACCAAAGCCGATAGACACTGCCTCCTCCGTGCAGTAGCTCATCTACTTACGAAACAACCAGCATCAAAATGGAATTACAGTGCCTTAAAGACTGCGATCAAAACAGAGAGTGAAGCTAACAAAAGCACATACGCTAGGTTTGTTGACAAGAACAGTGGAGACATGCAAAACCTCATAGATAATTACATTGCCGACAAACATTTTGATCAAGCTGCTGTAGACCTTATACCACTTATCATCTCAATTGTGACAGGCCAAAAACTTCTCATTCTGGATGAACAGGATCATTGTGTTTTGAAAATATCAGTCGATCCCTTTTCAAAGTTATCAATTAATAACCCTCCACTACTGCTCTATCGTAAACACGATCACTATACAGTGCCCTTGTCACAAAAGGCAAAAATCAGACTGGAATTACCTCATCTTGACAGACTGCCTCTGCCCAGCTAAATAGTAAACTTTCTTACGTAGCAGATGCTGGGCCAAACACCCTGGGTAACGTAGACAAGATCGATGAATCCTCGGAACGATCCCATCTAGATAGTAACTTTGGTACTTTTAAAAGGAGTGCTAACACAAGGAAAATCAAAATAAAGCCTAGAAATGCTCAAAGCCTGAATGGTAAATTGCATGAAATCAGAGTAATGTTGGTCACTGAAGAAATTGACATTTTGTGTGATTCAGAAACTTGGTTTGATTCACGAACCCAACGTTCACTTTTTAACGTTCCTGATTACGTGTTATATCGCTACGATGGCACTAAAACCAGCCGAGGCAGTGGATCTTGTATTTTTGTGAAAGAAATGTATTCAACATCTTTACTTCTAGCGAATTAAATTTGGGAAGGCATTGAAATGGTTTGGTTGGAAGTGCAAATAAATAAACACAAATCCATAATCATTGGCAGCCTTTACCGGCCCCCATCGTCTCCTCTAAGTCTAACACTAGATTTCAGTCAGGAAATCTTCAAAGAAATCCTTCCGGCAAAAAAGTCATTCCATGCTTCCGGAGATTTTAATGTTGACTTAACGGACAAAAATAATCAGCTAAGCAAACTGTTGTATAAATTAATCCTATCACAAGTGGTCAAAGAACCGACTCGCATCACTAAAGTCTCTAAAACTCTCCTCGATCTGCCAATCACAAATTATCCCACCGCAATACTTAGTACAGTAATATCACCTTCTATTTTCGATCGCCAATCTATAGAATGTGAAATTAATATTGCAAAGGAGAGACAAAAATACCGCTCAATGACTTTTTGCTCGAAAAGGCACTATTCAGCGGAACAATTTCAAGAAAAACTACTCAATAGATCCACCGAATTCCAGAATATGATGCAATCTGACGATGTTGACATTCAAGTGTCCATCTTCAACAAGAACTTCACATCAGCTCTCGACGAATGCGCACCTTACGTTACCAAAATAGACAAGCCAAAACGAACTGATTGGATTACTGACGAAACTAAAGAGATGAGCAGAATAAAGAAAGCTAACTTGCGAGAGTACAAAAACAATAGATCAAACAGTACCTTATACTGGAGATATAAAGAACATGAAAAAAATTTTCGAAAGAAAATCACTGAAGCGAAACAAACTCACTTCCACCAAGACCTATTAACGGCTAAAAATAACTCGAAACGAACTTGGGAAATCATTAATGAGGTTGCCCCACATAAAAATTTAGATCGTATGAGTAATTTTGAAAATCCTTTGTCAGTAGCAACTGATTTCAACACATTCTTTTCAAAAGTAGGGGCTCAAGTTTTCAGTGAGGTGTGTACCAATCCAGGTAAAACGTCAATTGAAAATTCACTCCCAATGCACTCCCCAATGTTGCGCGGTCACCCACATATGACAAATAAGACGCTTATCAAACAATGATATTTTCGATGCAATATTTGATAAAACACCGTTACAATATTTTATTAGCAATTGGAAGCAGCAATACATACTGAAAAGATGTCACGAATTTCTTTTGCTCATTATCCTATATTTCAGAACATCGCACATCATTTTCACAGAACGCGTACGTATTGTGATTGCCTCGATGCATAGAAATATATTTGTGTATGTATACGTGTTAAGTGTATGTATGTGCGTAGGTATGTATGTGCATGTATATGTTTATATATTTACATGTATATATGCACATATGTGTGTACTAAGCTGACAACTAACATTTTAACTAGAGATGATGTTTTTCTTTCTATTCACTCTCAACTTGTAACATTGCCTAACTCGTCATTTCTTTATTATTGTAGAGCATTCAGGTAAAAAAACTATACATTTGTTGTGTGATCACCCATTTATATTTAATAATTTAAATAAAATACTTTTCAACTAATGGCCGTTATGTTAAAATTGTTTAATTAGAAATACAAAACTTGTAATTTTCGTGGTCCACATGCTTATATATATGTATATTTATTTTTTTCGTGCTTTCTTGAAATGACATTTTTGAACATCTTCCGAAACAAGCAATTATATCATTTCCTGGTGTCAAGAATTGCGAAGTTTTATGTCATGTATATGTAAACTGTCACAAGTGTTCTCAACCCATGCACAATGAAAATGTATCGTCCTTGAAATTCTGTTATGTCTTATAATTATCATTACATGTATCATCAAATTTCGATTAAGCAACATTAAGAGTACATTGCTTTCAATCATTTCTTTTCGACTAGTGACATGGGTACTACAATACTCGTGTGAGTGTATCATCTCAGTGTATTAACTAAAAGATATTTAAAAATACAATGACGGTACTTTTGTAACATCTCTATTGGAAATAAAATGTTTTTCTTTTTTTCTTTCTTTTTCTTCGTGTGTTCCTTGACGCCGTTCTCATTGTAGTGTAAACATGAAATAACTCGCGAATTACGTTCTTAAAACTTTATACTTCTCAGTGAATGCGTTTCTCGACTCAAGTTCAACGTTTTAGCCTATATTAATTATTTCAATTAAATGCTAGTTCAGCCATCTGCTATAATTTCAAAAAGTAAAGGTACAATTTAGGGTTAGGAAATCTCTATTTTCTAAATTTTTCAACGAAACATCTATGGCGAAACATTGGTCAAACGGTCATGAATTCCTTGCACACATTCAGCATATTTCATAACTTTTCAACATTTGTACAGATTTCTATAATAAATGTGAAGTGCTATAGTAAATGAAAATTAAAGCTACAACATTTTCAATAAAAAATGAATGTGAAGTAATGTAATATTTGAAAAAGCTAAACTGAACACATAAGCGCATTTATACTTCAGAGATCATCCAATGCATTTAGGTATAATGCTTATTTTGAAATGATTTGCCATATTTTAATTTGCCATAGATTTTACATTTTCTTAAAGAAACACATTCGCTACGGTTTCAAAGCCCGGTATCAGGGAGTCATACATAGCTAATACTGAAAACAACTTCACTCTTACGAAAGAGAAAGTTCTAGTAGAACCTTTCACTACGCACCGCAATGCTTTCTTCATAAGGAAGGTTTTGGGTACAGTAAGCCTTCTGTAAAAGAGTGCATTCATGTAGTTTCAGATGTGACTGTTAACGGAAGTAGAAGTTCGAAAGACAATTCTCAACATGCATCGAGTTGGTATTCCTAGTAAGATAACCGAGTGTACTGTTCATCTGTTACAGCGAGTATGGACTGTGTTGCAGAGACCGTAGTCAACTCTTGTGGCAGAAAACGGCCTAAAACTGGAATGTTAATAAGCAAGCGTGCAGTTAGCGAGACACTCCGACATAAGAATCTTCATTCACGTTCCTAAAGGAAGACACTTCTTTTTCAGACACGTTTCGTTCATAGCTTGATGAAGCATTCTGATGAATAATTAGGCAAGCCATCCTCATTTTGAATTAATGTAATCTGGACATATGAAACTAAAGATGCACTTTTGCAACGATCGAAAATGAACTATCAAAAAATATAACAGACTATATTTGGTAAAAGAAAAACAGTATGCTCAAAAGTGTGCCATTTTTACGGTTGTAGTTCTAGGGTGAGCAAGTTTTTTTCATATCCAGTGATGGACAAATGCGCAGAAGTTAAGGACTCATGAGAAACAAAGAACATTAGGAGATATTAGATCAACACGTTCTGGTTTCTGTCCTCTCTTTAAACGGAAACGTTGCTGGGCCTTCCAGCAAGACCGTGACCCTAGACATACAGTGAATGCAACAAGGGCATTGTTTCAAGAAAATAAAGAGGGTAGCTGCTCCACAGTGATCTAGCCCCTACTATCTCATGAATCTTATTGAAAAATTGCGGAGAGAACTGAACTTTAAAATCCCACCAGAGACCTGAAAATATTACTGAAGTGAAGGATATTGTGAGGATGAGTGCAATAAAATACAACAAAAATGTACAAATGACCAACAAACCATACTTAAAATCTATGAATTTACCAGCAAAGGCTATGTAACCTAATATTAAGCGATTATTGTGTAACATGATGTGAGTATATTCTCTAGAATGTCATATTTATAGCCATTGATTACTTTCTGTTGTACGTGTCGGAGTTTCAAACGTTTCATTTCCAAAGTGGTGCATATATTGTGTTACGAATTTGAGCTAAGTTGATAAAAATCCATCATGTACATATTTGGTTATTTTTGCCCTGACTACACACACTGAGACTCATTGACATACGGTTTATAGTTATTGGATAAGTCATACGTCTATTAAACTCAAATTTCTGAAACCTCTTGCAAGTTTATTTGCGCAATGGACATTTTAAAACTTGAAAACTTGAATAAACAGTTACACGAGTATTTTAGTCTTATCTTCTCAATTATAGAATAACGAGTTATTATAGAAATTCGATTCAACTGATGTATGTTACGATAGTTTTAAGAGTGACTTCACCCACCTGTGGTCACTGATGGGATTTTCATAATGCTGATGACGGACCAGCAGTTACTAACTCAATTGCGATTAATGTTTTATGAAAACTGAACGAAAGGCGATCTATTTAATTTTCGTTATTTTTTTAACTTGATCTTCAAAATTAACTCTAATTTTAGTTGAATATTGACCTTCAGTTTAACACGCCGTACTTAACTGAAAGAATAGAACAGTGTGAATGGCGAGTGTTCTAGAGTAACATGAATTTAGAAATTAATTGATAGCTAGTTCAGTCATCTGTTATAATTTTGAAAGTAAATATGCAATTTAGGGTTAGGAAAACTATTTTATTCAACGTGTAATGAAAATATAAAAATCCATCCAGCATTATGAAAATCCCCTTCAGCGTGAATTTGGTTGAATTGAAAACGAAAGGTTACTTATTTATTTTCAGTGATGAGATCTATTTAAAATTTTTGCTCATTAACGTAGCTAAAGAATTTTCCATCGGTTGGGAAAATGGGCTTTCTTTTCGAACTCTACTCGTAAGAATAGGAGTATGCCTGTTACAATAATATGCGTTTCCACTTTCTCAAAATTCAGCGTGGCAGATTGTGGTATGGGAAAGTACTTGTAGATTCATAGAGAGGCGTTCCTAATTCCAATCGTCCTCCTTTGCTCAATACCCTTTGGTTAAATGTACGAACTTCATTCCTGCGACTATCGCCATTTTTCCCTGAAGCTTGCAGAACCATAACAATTAAATTGCTGCTTCAAACCGAGATTTTAAAGCCTATGGCAAGCATGAGTCCTAGCTAAAATAGGTTTTTATTTATCGCTTACTTTGTGAGATTCACCAATTGCTGCTACTCTATGAGCACTGTCGGATGCACTTCACTCTTAAAATAACGTCCTGCACTCTCGCATCAGCGACTGCGGTCTTCTTGGCACTGGAATTACTCGTAGCACGCTCAACTGTTCAACTAAATCCTTTTTTCTCGCAATAGTCTTCTTTCTTCGCTCAAATTGAATACCGAGGTTTAAATAAGAACGTACGCTCACCGTGCGAGTGGCTTTGATCGAAACCTCTGTCACGCTGTCAGTTTTATTCAAGCCTGTCGTGAGAGTGCATGGGCTGCATGAGGTTTGAATGTCTTCTAATGCGACTTGGGTGATTTGGGCATTCAATAGCTACAGTTCATGGGTCATTTGTCAATCACATATACTATTGTTTGGGTTCTGAACTATGTTAATGTTTGTAATTGTATTCAGAAAATTATTTTCTGTTGTGAAATGATTTCCGGAACAAATGTAATTCCAGATCTCTATCTCTTCGAGAGATAGTTCATTCGTTTGACTAGTGAAAAAAAAACTACTCTATTATGGACAATTCGATTAATATTTTACGTTTTCAAATTTGTTTTCGGAGACTCTGGTAAAGAAAATTTTGAATGGGCATTAATAATTATTACTGCCCGAGACCCAATGCGTACATCATTTTTATTTCGGAACTTAAAAATTAAATCAGTCGTGAGTAATTTGCTGCTCTCTAGAATACTCACTTGAAATTGATGATAGAAATGTATGAGCAAACACAACCAAACACGTTGAGAAGATCACACGCAAAAATACAAGCCCCATCTCATCATGTGAATCAAAATTTATGAAAATGTCGCCTTACGACACATGAAACTCGTATACCGCCATGCATGAAGTGGTAGTTGGATGCGTTTTTTAATCGTTGGTAAATAATAAATTTAATCATCAGGTTCAGACAATTTCATATTTCTGCTGCCATTTGATGAGTATTTTTTGCCTAATTTTATGCACGAGCAAAAATTCATAACTGATAAAAATCCACCCCTGTCGAAGACAGCTGGAGTAGTTGGTAAGAGTTGGCAGTTATTTCGTTTAACGTAGAAACTTTTACAAGTTAAATGAGTGCTCGCGATAGCCGTGTGCTATAGGTTCCGCCGCCGTGCGGCCGGGACCCGGGTTCGAAACTCGGCGCTGGCAGTGGCGATTTTCTCTGTTGGGTATAGGAGAAAAATTCCAAGCACAATACCCCACTCTACCCAGGTGTCTGAAATGGGTACCGGTCTTGACCGGGGGAAAGCGTAATGGCGTCCTCGCGTTAGTTATAAGGCATTTGAAAATCCAATGTACAAGGTGATATGTATCAGGCTTGATTGGAAATAAAGCATCCGTAGATGCCTTCATTCATTATTTATGTGAAGTACTTCAATGTGAATACATGTGTATCTTTTCATGTGTATCATTCGATGAAATTCCCTTTTAAGAATCATACTAGTTTTCCGGAAGATCTCACGCAGCTCATCACGGAGATGGTAGCTCGCGGACTCATTATAGCAGTATTTAAACGATGAATTTCGAGGACAACCAATTTGCTTCTGGCTGCTATGATATCTCAGCAGCAGTTATCGACATTCGAATGAAAGTGGACAACGCGCTTTCGAACAATAAGCACTAATAATATTATCTCGGTCAAATTGTAGCCGTGAATGAGCGGTAGTTATTTCACTCACTTCCGAGCTTAAGCCGTTCTAACGAAAAGCAAGTACAAGGGTGTGTGCTTCAATCCATCTGCATGATTCTTTATTTCTTTAAAAAGCTTCGGAAAATCTTGCAGTTCGTTTAAATTCTGTGCTAAAACCAACATTCATATCCAATTAAAATGGTCCCCATGCAAAACATTTCATTGAAGCACAAAATATAATCAGTTGAAAATTATGGTAAACAATAGTTATAAGCAGTCCTGAGAGTTTGTTTTCAAAATACTGCGCGACCCAATATGTATTTGCCTTAGATTGTTTTTGAAGATCAGTGTGAACAAATGTCCAAATACTTGTCCTCAGCATCATCTTCAAAAACCAGCACTTTAGTCGTAAACAAATTATATGTGCTTATCCCAAACTTTTTTTTTCATTACATATACCATAAATGAATTAAAAGAACACTGAAGTGCAGGCTTCCCAAATTATTTATTTTTTATTTTTTAGCTTAAGTCATAGAAATACTACCTGAATAAATGTAGCTCAAATTATTGTACTTGGGCTACAGTTATAGAGATTAAAGAACGATATTTATGTTTCAATTATACTTATTAGATGTAAGCGGTACTTCAAGTAAAACTTATTATGCAGGGAAGCGTTCGCATGAAAACTCAATTTCTGACTTAAAATTCGTAAGCCGAGCATTTCGGACAAATAAAAATTTCTATACTTGTTACCAGTCGTGGGCGTTGCGATAAGCAAAGCGATAAAGCGATAATATCTGTTTGACCGAAAATTTATTGCTTGTCGATTATCGCAAGACTGAAAAAATTTATCAATTATATATTTCGCTTTCAAATTCCCCGCGATGAATCCAGCGATAATGTAGCAGGTGAGGTGAAAATACGTTAAGGCGGGAGGTTAAAGGTTCGTTGTTTCGCGACAGACTGATGCGGCCCGCGTTAAATACAAGTATTTGTAATTGTTGCAGGCAACAGTGAAGAAGGTACACTTCCCAGCAAAGTATAGGGACCAGTGGGTGACCATCTTCATCAAGAACAACACTTGGATCCCAAGCTCAACCGCAGTGGAGCGAATATTCAGCACAGCTGATGACGTCCTGAGGCCAAAGAGGGCTCGCCTCAGTGAGGACAACTTTGAGCACCTGGTGTTTCTAAAGCACCTCCTCAGGCAGATGTTCAAGGTGCCCAGGGGGATGGATGGCGAGGATAAGGAGATGTTTTAAATTGTTGTATTTGTGTTTGTGGCGTTGTGCTGTGATAGTTTTATTAATTTTTCTTCATTAAATGCTGTTATAAAGTAATAAAATATTAGTCGTTTAGTATTTTAATGGGTAATGTATGGTGTTTTAAGTGTAAAAAATAGATTTTAAAGGCACAAGTAGCGTAAATAGAGTATTTTTTCATTTATTGCAGGATTTATGGCTTTGCGCTGTAAGGTATCTTGAAAATTTATCGCTTTATTGCTACAGGACTTGGCGAAAAAAATTATATCTTTACCGTTATCTTTATAGCAAAATTTATCGCTGCCCACCACTCCTCATTACACGTATCAATCAAAGTCTTAAACTTAATGAAATGAACTCTCATTTGAACGTAACTATTTAGGAATGGATGGTCTATGCTGTTCCAATATCTACAAAATGAGGAAAATATTTTCTCTCCCTTTGAATGTTATTTTGATATTCTTCACATGAGAAATCAACGCCTCTTTAAGTCAATTAGGCCCTTGAGACATCATGAATGCTGTTTTTGTGATCACCTGAATAAAGTAGAATACAAAGAATTAATCACATGAGTGAGCAAAGCAAATAGTAGACAATGAGTGGAAGTTTCTAGAAGACGTCTTTGCAACGGGAACAACTAATTTCTATTCCTTAATTCATTTTACTGCGTAAACATTTCTTAAAGAATACTAGCGTACATGGTTCGGAAATGCTCTTACTAACACCATTACACTGTAGTGGATGAGAGTAAGTGTGTGTGTGTTTTTTTTGTGAGTAAATTGATAGATCAATGGAACACAAAAAAACGACATTTGTATTAAAGCCATCTGGCGGCATGTAATTTGTCCGACGTAATGTCGGTTATTGTAAAAGTCCTTTTGTACACGCAATAGATTATCTTGCGGCTACAGGCTTTTAAAAATTGAATAAATATTAACTGAGAAACATCTGGCTCATGCATTTCTTACAAAGAGTATATAACCGAGGTTGCTTGAATCAAATTATTTTTAGGTCTATCTATATTTGATCTTAGTTCCAGTAATTTAAATTGCAGAAGAAAGATTAAACATGTCATCTTTGCATCAAATTTTATAATTATTATTTCATTTTATGTAGTGAGGTGTAAGACTTTCGCTGACGATTCTTTCACCAAACTGGTTAAATTCATCTAAGCTTTCCCAACTTCATTAAAGGTATTTTGCATTATATAAATTTACTGCTGCTGAGTTCTACTTCATGTTTTCAATTAGAATTTGAGTAGTTGCAAAAGGATTAAATTGTATTTACATAAACTGTTAAATACGTAATCAATTAAATGTTTATGTGAATATGTTTTCAGTATTTTAACGTGCATACAGAATCTTTAATGTTTTAATTTCAATATTATAATTAGTTCTGAATGTCATTATGGATCTTGTTTAAGAATCTCACAAGGATCAGTCTCCAAATACATTTTCTATTATGTGTTAAAAAATTTTGTTGCTAATCCGCATTATTATTCGATAAAATCATTGGAACTACTTTATATTGTCCAATATTTTCTGAACAAGACTGGCCAATTTGGTTGCACTGACTATTTTCTGCACACTTTAATTCGTATGCAATTTGATAATGAAGGGACAAAATGTAAAGCATCGCTGTTTTTCGAGTTTTGATTTTTTCTAAGTGCTGAAAATATGAAGTGTAGAATTCTCTTCATGCTGATCTGTTAAAAATGTTAAAATCCTGATCTGTTAAAAAAGTTCTTAATCGCATATGCTTAGCATGCATGTGCACAGAGTTTGACAATTCATTTTTTCATGCAGCCTAAACTGGTTTTCAAGGTTCTTCATTTGATTGTTGAGGTTTTTGAATCCTACACAGGTTTTCTTGTCAGTTGAGCAAGATTGTACTTTAAACCTAGTTGGCTGGAAGCCCTCGATCTCGTTTCTACTTGACGTAAATGTTGTATCTCTTTGTGTTTCTCCTTCGTATCACTCACTGATGTCATGCAATGATATGGTCAAATAATTTTAAAATATACTCTACAACTATTCCTTGTTGAAAAATCCACCACATCATTGCTTTTTAAAACGGTCTGTCATCAAAAATGTATATCTTCATCTTGAATTGAGCTCCCAGAAGGATAATATACGAGCCCGATCTGACGGTTGGTAGGCGTTCTTTTTGATGAAATAGTGTGTTTTTTGCTTTGTTAAGACCATCTTTTTTGGATCACAACTATCCTTTTCTTTAGAACCTGTTACTTTTTTCTCGACCTTTAATCTTGTTGAAACTTTCTTTCTGACCTGCTGTTTCTATGAGCGTTGTGTTCAGTTAACTCGCAACACACTGGTGTTACCTCAAAAGGAAAGCCCATGTGGGAACACACGTTGTGCGTAGATTTCGCATGTACGAATCCATATTAGATGGTCCCTTCGTTATTTCTCTCTATGGAACGCCTCTTGTGGTTAGCGAAGCCTAAGCTAACTTATATTAGAATAATAACAATATAATGATTGGATCACAGTTTTGTCTCTTTGTATAGTATTATCCTATGGCTACACTTTAATTTTTAGATTACGCTGCAGAATTTGGAGAAGGCAAGAAGAGCCCGAGACTGGCACGGGAAACGAGGATCATCTTCGCTGTAGGTTACTTCAGGCGCTATCCTACGGGAATCTAAAATTATTTAAGGTAATCATTTCTCGAAAACGAAGGATTTTGGAGTTTTTGTTTTCATGGAAATCGTTTTATTTTACGGTCTTCTGTATATGGTCAAAATATGTGCCTCGAATTATACAACACCCTTTATTGACCATCACAATTTTTCATTTTTAGTTTGAATTTGCTGCATTTCTCCATTTATCGCTGCTACATTATTGCTCTGTGCAACGTGTCCCGATTGACGAGGTGCTGTTGAATTCAAGCCAGGTCGCCCAACAAGCTTTCTGACCTGCAGATGATCTGACGAAACTCTGACGATGATACGAAACTGCGCTGAATCAATCTATGAATAGATGAAGACCTAGCAATGTACAGTTGGCAGGGCTATTGACAAACATGCAAGCTTCCAATAATAATTCTTAACAAGATATTTATGATTTGTAATTTATGACTTATGAGCTTCGACAATTTCAAGGGCCCTTATCAACTTGAGCTTATGAGTAGCGCAGACCGTCCGTAAACAGCTCCACCAATTGCTCATGAGTTCGATCCTTTCAATGATTTACAAATTTTATACGACATTCTCTCCTCGACTGCAGTGAAATAAATTACAAGGGCTGTCGTACGTAGCTTGTTTTGAGTGGCCAAATTTCTGTATCATGCTCGTCTTAACAATTAATTAGGTTGAACCAACCGGACTTTTTATTACCCGTAGAAATAAACTCCCTTGTCTAACGCCTGAAAAAAAATTAACGACATAAGAAACTTGCCTCCTTTCTTCCCATGCCTTTGTTATTCATATAGAACCATAGCACGAGCAAAAGTAAGGTGATTTTCACAGTAATAAAATCTATTTAGAGGTCCATGCCCTGTTTTATTTCAAATTTGCACTCAGTGAATAAGTGAGATACTTTTTTGTTTTAACGAGTTCTCTTAAAGAGCACTAGAAATGATTGATCATTTTTCGACAGTTATAATTTTGTCCCCTGTCAGGTTCTCAGACAGAGAGCCATGAGTGTAAGGGGGGGGGGGGGAATACTCACTAGAGTACGAAGGTGAAGCTGCACCACTTTCGAAGGTTGTCTGGAGAAAGGGAATAGAATGAACTGTAGATTGGAAGCAAAGCATGGTGATGTAAAAATATGATCTGAAATTCGTTAAATTACGACCTCCCCGACCCTGGACCAAAGATTGAGCAAGACAAATAAACCTGGCTTCCACTAAATTTTTCGTCAATGCCTCACTCAGATAAATTATCGGAGTGAAACATTCATCATGAATGACTACAATGAGCGGGATGTGGCATGTAAACATGTGGAAAGAATGAAAAAGAATCTGATACCTTCAAAAGAAATGCAGTAATTCTGAAAACACTTCAAACCAAAAATGTAACTAACATGACCTTTGCACATGCACGTAAACAGAGACTTCTTTGAATTTTGAAGAGACTTTTTCTGTTAGCTCCATACAGTGCTGCTTCGAATATCGATATCTGTTAACCTAGTGCGCTCCCATGAATTTTTATAATTGTCTTGCACGATGAAGACTGTGGCTGTGCATTTTTATAATTGTCTTGCACGATGAGGACTGTGGATTGTGCAGAACAAAAATATAACTGAATAGAAACCTAACGCAGTAATTTAATCCATAAATAATTCAAGCCTCAGACATTCTTGTGATATTGGTGATATTGATTAGGACAGCAGATGCGGCTTCAGAAAAAATCTTCGCTCACCTTCTGCTCTTTGTCATACAACGAAGAATTTAGTATTCCCTTAATCTGAAATAAAAACAAATTAACGTAAAGCAACGAAAAGAATGAATTGAAATGTAGAAAAGTATGAGCAGAAACAGCAAAATATGCCATTCAGTGAAAAGACTTTTGACGACAGTACTACTGAAATACTGCAGAAGTTCAGGCTGAAGGTGTAGCGTTGTACAGACTTCAGCATTGCTATTGGTCCACGCTGCATAATTGGCCTTTTCCATGCTTGGAATTCGTGATTCCCAATACGTTGGGAATGTGTTAGAATTGAGTGCATGATAGATGTGAAGTTCTTTGGTTCCGAACGTAGAGTGTTCCGGTAGAGATCAGGGAATGCGTTAGAAATGAAGGAGGAATGTTCTGGTGGTAGTGGTTTAAGGCATTACTGACGACCGTCTACTACATCGGAATTATTGAAAAGAGAGTGCAATAGTGGTTAGCAGCCTGGAAAACTTTAGTAATGCATTTAAGTGTTTTAGAAAAAAGTGAGAAGTGCTTTAAAAGTAAGTATGGAGTGCTTTAGCACTGAGCGTTGAGTGCATTTGTAGTGACGGTAGAGTGCTTCAGTAGTTGGTGCTAGAAATTTTCGTAAGAGGGTAACGGTGGGGATGATGAAGTGCATTGGCAAAGAGCGTGCGCTAAACTGCTTTAGTAGTGAGCCTGAGTTGGAGTGTTCTAGTAATGAGCTCGGTGTTCTTTGGCAGTGGGGAAAGTACTTTTTTAGTAAGCATGGGGTACTCTGACAATGAGCGCGAAAGAGCTTCGGTTCTGGCCCGAGGCACTTTGGTACTGAGTATTGAAATGCTTTGGTAATAAAAGTGGAGTGAGTCGTAACAGAGCATGCAGACTATTAAAAGTGACCGAGAAGGAATAATCTGTAACGGAGTGAAGGAGTGTACTACTCTGTATCTTTATGTAAATGACAATTTTTACAATCCAAACCCCTCGGCCGAATCAGTTGTGTAGTAAATGTCAGTTTCCAAAACACGAGACTCCTATTATGGTTTCTTCTCTAGGATAAATTGGATTAGAAAGACTCATGATTTTGAACCAGAGTGATGTAGTTCATGGGAGTAAATTAAATTTTTAAAATGAAAAACTCAAAAAAAGGAAGTTATCAGAACAAAAAAAATAATTGCGTGAGTAGTTACTGGGCAAAATCTATACTCTGATTTTCATAGATACCCCATTGAAAATCGGCGCAGTACTACAGCAGTTCGGCACAGCATTTATAATGCAACGAAACAAATCTCCTGTTCGTTTTACAGTAGTTTCCTGGCCATGTTTCAGTGAGTGCTACTGCAGTAATTCTGTCAGTTAATTTCACTATAGACACAAGCCAAAGAGCGCGGCCGTGCAGTAATGCTCACTATTGATCGACTAGTGTGGACTTCTGGTAGCATGTGCTGCAGCGCCACCCGTTCAATTTTCACGGCACTGAATGCCTAGCGGCTGCAGTCGATCATTGTCGCAGCCAGAAATATTAGCGCAATTTGCTGCTTTGAATCGACCTTTAAATACCCTTCTGAGTTGAAATAAAACAGAAGGATGCTCGAAAAATTAACAACTTAGTGGCCACACGATATTAGTTTGCGCTTTGCATTTCATCATCTGGTATTTTATGGATATTTTCTGTCATTTTTTGTAATCAATAGGCAACTAAGTTCATAAAATTATTTATTTATTTGCTCGATTGTCTTTTGCAAGCGAATTGGATTCTTCACATAAACTTTCAGCCATAAATATTTTCTTTAGTGAATATGAATGAAATTATTTTATTTTCATTTTTGGATATCATGCTTGGTAGGTGCAGAGTAATAATCCACTGAATTTGTGAATACTCAGAAGGTGTCCCTTGGAATACTCAATACGACATATTTTACGAGCTGGTTCAGCAAACAAAGGACGGCAACAAGTTTTGAAACTTAAGTAACATCAGCAACGGCCCTCGCGTTAGATAGGGGCTTGCTAGGTACTTCATTAATCACATTTGATACAGGTTCACTTCAACTACAGGTTTTGAATTCAGAGCATTGAAACGTGGGATATAATTCCTGTCTTATACACAACTCACATTCAATTCACATTGACAGCATACTCCATGGTTCATAGTCTAATGTATTATCAATGGTAGCTCGGGCGAAGCCTCCCCTACCTGTTCGCATCCTGTTCTCACACTGTTACCTACTTCAAACAGGCGTTGCGGCACTGGCTGCTCACAACAGGCACAACCAGTGG
The DNA here is from genome assembly GCA_030386875.1 of Morinoia aosen. Taxonomy (NCBI): domain Eukaryota; kingdom Metazoa; phylum Arthropoda; class Malacostraca; order Amphipoda; family Talitridae; genus Morinoia; species Morinoia aosen. Next base: position 36,579,199 of record CM059565.1, on the reverse strand, counting down.
CAGCGCCGCAGGTTATGCTTAGCACAGAAAGTGACAAAGTACATTTGAGTGCAATGAGGTAATGGCGACAGGTAATCAAAATCAACAACATCGCTTGTACTATGATGTGCTCTCTTCCATTTAATTACTAGCCTGGCGACTTGTAGCAGCAAAGCTTTCCCACTGCTACATAGATGTAATTTTTTTACTCGTTTGGTGCACAATTTGAAAAATTGTGAATTGAGAGCCAGTATTGATTCTCATTCCCATCAATAAAACGTAGGCACTATAATTAGTGCGTATTCATGGAAAATATAACCGCATAAAATGATCGCAACACTTTGAAAGAAAAAGTAGGTGATACTTCTTAATACTGTCAAACACGAGAAAAAATTGATGATCTGTTTTGATGATGCTGATTTCATTTAGCAAATCAAAATGCTGCGTGAAAATATCAAGTTATCAGACCAAAATCTTATGCTCAACCACTGTTCGTTTCAGTAAAACATTGTGTATAACAACACTAATTAAGTGAGGGCAAGGCGTCATTAGTTTTTGCTTTGTATTTCATCGTCTGGTATTTTATGGATGCTTTCTGCCTTTTTATGAATGTATTCTGCCGAACCAAACCTCATTATTTGAAACGGTGACAGCATACTCCCGTAAAATGAAATTATAGATCTTTAATCCCGGATATATTACCTGTCAAGAATCTATTTTAAAATTTACGATGAAATTTGAAAGATCACCTGCGTCACAGGGCAGCAAAAATGACTTTAAAAATTAGGAAAGGCTCATGTTGGAACATCGAATGATATCGTAACGTAAACCCGTTCAAGTTTAATTTAATAGTTTGAAACTCTACGTACTGTGAACTGTAACCCTGTGATATTAATTTAACATGAACTCTACGACGGATACTTAGAGAAGCGCATCTACAAATTCCTTTGCACATGCACGTAAACAGAGACTTCTTTGAATTTTGAAGAGACTTTTTCTGTTAGCTCCATACAGTGCTGCTTCGAATATCGATATCTGTTAACCTAGTGTGCTCCCATGAATTTTTATAATTGTCTTGCACGATGAAGACTGTGGCTGAAATGAAGGAAAATTTTTGAAGAAAGGAGTAAATAAACATTTCTCAGAAAGATAGAGCATTTAATGTAATGATTCAAACATTGGAGCGGCTCCGAAGGAGTGCGCATCCACAGAGAAAACACTGAAAGGAGGAGTTCTTCAAAGGTCACAGCGTCACACTCATTCTAGCCTACAGAGTTGCAGAAGAAATTCGCCAAACGAAGTAGCTGCTCCCAGCCAGCATTTAACAACTAATGCACTTAAGCGCTACTAGAAAACAATCACTTAATGGCCACACTCGGTTTAAGAGAACTCTGCATGAGATGAATAATATTTTGCCACTCTTTGCTGCATGCTTTGAATGAAGTATCACCAATGCTCCACAGAGACGCAAGAAAAAAGGAAGGAATACTAAATTTCTTAATATTCTTTGTATTTCAAGTTTACTTAACAGAACTTGACTGCAGTGCAAATTTTTTTATCGTTGGACTCACAGAAATGATAAAAGTTTTAGAAACCGCAGAGAAAAGGAGAAAGCATAAAATTTGTCGATTCCAAAAGCAAACCATTTTATACATGCTGAGCATCTGCTCAATTCTGTGTGAGGAGAGCCGAACTGAGTGAACTTACCATGCTAAGAGGGGAACAGGGTCTTCCCGGCATTGTCCTCCAAAATGATGGAAAATAGCATGACGTTTTCAATGTAATCGCTTTTGTAAAAAAAAATCCAGCTGCTAAAAGTTTTTCTGCTTTAGCCATTGTGCCATAAATTGTGTAGATATGTTTGATAATTGGGTGCATTGATAATCGAAATGAATGCCCGAGTCTGGCGACATGAATTACTGTGGAATATATGATTAAAAGTTGCTTTCTAACTGACAGTAAGTTTCATGAGTCTCCATCACACTTTATTGGACACTTTCAAGAGAAGAAAAATAGAGGCCTCTGAGCTAAATATTAAGATTGCATGTTTCAGAACTGAAATGCAAAATTCCTGGCTGTGTATGGCACATCTTATTTTTTTCGGTGTTCACCATTGTTCCACTCGGAACACAGCGGGCACAGCTATCGACGTGGCGACACTCCGAGTTCAGGCTCCGTCGCATGCCATCATTGTACTCGTGTCACCAGCTATGCAAAAAGTTATAAAGGTGCAACTTTTATTACTTCATTCCAAGTAAGATTAGGTAAAATTTTTGAAATAATGGCGAATGAAATACGATTAATTAGTCGAATGTGAATAAGATAGATATTTCTATTTTCGATGTGGTTTCATAAGTTTCTGAAGCAGATAATCATAACACATAGAACATAGAAAGATATTTATCCATTCATTAGGTATTATGTAAATACAGCGGTAGCACTTAAAAAAACAGAAAATAATTTGTTTATGTCTATAAAAAAACTCAGTTATGTTTGTTACACAATTTTTTCTTGAAATTTACGAGGCAAATATTAGAAGTGTTCTACTTTGCTCTTACTTCTTAGAAACTTTGGTGCAAATCTAATTTTTGAAGCCAAAGTAACAAATGTACAAACAAAAATCCTTAGACCTCATACAACTCGGTTGAAAATTTTTTGAGTGGTCAACGACGTCCGAGTAGGACTAAATTAGCAATGGCCCAGAACAGACCATCGTCTGAGCAGTGATGCCTAATAATTCATCAAATTTGTTACGAAAATAAAAAATAACCTCAGTAAAATCGGTCATCGTATTCACTATTAGGAAAAATTATAATCTCTTTAGAATTTTGAGCTGAACAATAATAAATCGATTGAGCTACAGTACACATTGATCTCTAAATTCTCCAGATAATAACGCCTTTGAGAGATTACACTGTTACACTGGAAAGCGAACTTTGGTTAGGCTACGTTTGTAAGGAGCTTACTCGTGGATTTCATTGAATTACTGATGCATTCACTGGTGCATAAGTGGGACCAAGCAGGCATTCGCTGAATTGTGCGGGTCGTGAACAAAATGAAATAAATGCTTGATTTTCTACAGTAAATTCAGAGGCAAGTTAAAAAAACTTAACTGTACTTAATCCTGCCCAATCATTGAGATTTTCATTAAAATCTGTTTGCTCAGAAATATTTTTACTACGGAATTTATTATGGAAGTCACTCTCAATTGAGAGCTACATGAAGAGAAAGTAAAGTTGAATATTTACCAAGGCTCTCTAAATGCTGTAGAGCGACTGATTTGAGTCTCGCTGCTCTTGCAGAATCATATCGCAAACTTTGAAAAAATATTACTCAGCTAATCAAAACCGGTTCTTAACTGAATATGTTGGCAAAGTTTATGGGAAATATGTAATTTCAAACCGTAATAATTAAATAATTCTTAAGGCCTGGGGCCTGGGGAACCCCTATCATGTACATTCCCTGTAAAGTATCATGTAAATGATGCTAGCCACCCTCTACGTGAAAAGAGGAAAAGGCTTGGTATATGCCAATAATTAAATAATTCTTAGGCCACTCTCTTGACCCAAAATAAATGAGCAAAACCTGTTGCAGTGCCGCAGGTTGCACTTCATTGCAGTGCCGGAGGTTAAACTTCGCTGCAGTGCTGCAGGTTACACTCCGTTGCAATGCCGGAGGTTACACTCCGCTGCAGTGCCGCAGGTTACACTCCGCTGCAGTGCCGCAGGTTACACTCCGTTGAAGTGCCGCACGTTACATTCAGCACGGGAAGTAGCAGGCACTTCGATAGGTTCGACAACATAACGGCGACAAGAAACAAAAAGAATGCCATCGCTAGCACTATGATATGCTCACTAGTATTGAGTTACCAACTTGACTACATGTTGCAGGAAAGTTAACTTCGTTGAAGTCCAACAAAACATTATTTCCATAATAACATCGTGCAGCCGCTAAATGGCTGCAAACAATAGAAGTATTGGAATTAATGGACGTATATCAAAACGATTTGGCATTTATAAAGTTTTAGTTTCTAAAATTATTTTTAAAGCCTCAAAAGCTGTTTGGGTAATTTTTAGGCCAGTTCTATCTTCAAAAATTGTAAATAAAAAAATCATGCTAATTCCTAAAGTAGTGTATTTCCAAATCGCAGTTCATATCGATGGCGCGCAAATTCATTCACCTACAATTTTCAAGTAAACACTGCCTCAACCTCTTCGGGAACTCTCTGGAAACAAATTCACTAGATAGGCTTCTTATTTTTAAACATGAAAATTAAACCATCAAAATTTCTCTCAAAAATCATATACGATTTAATATAGGAATACGATTAAATTTATTGGTGCAAACGATAAACTAAATAGAACTGAATTGAGCACAAAATCACACCACTGCGATCGCAACATCTGAGCATCTGTGACATAACAATACAAGCTGTCAAATATTCACTAGAGGTGGATGTAGCAAACAATCGAATTAAAAAATTGACTTGTCACACGAACAAAATTTATCAATTGTCTTCATTAGCATCAGAGGAACATCCGTTCACATGACGAACAACGATTACGAGGCGACTGTACTTGAAAACATCGCAAGTGAAGCAACCACACATCTCAGTAAAACGAGGGTCCTGTGGTAATTATGAAGTGGCCATTTTTCTCATAGATTGAGTTTTTCATTTACTTAATAACTAAAAAATAAATAAATATGGTCTGTGAGTAGTCAAACTTGTATACTAGATTTTTTATTGAAAGAGATTTCATCAGCCCACTTTTAAGAATCATGATGTCGAGAATAAGGTCGCCATATTCAATGGATTCTAATGACAAGAGAAAACAGTGAAAAATTCAGAAAGTAGAGACCAATATTTCGTCATTCCATAGGCTAGCAGTAGGGGGCTTCTCCGCCTAACTTCATCTAGGATCCAACCAACAGTTGGTATAGTGCACGAATTAATTTTGTTGGTTGTTTGAGAATGCAACTATGCTATCCAAGCTTCCAGAAGAACGGGAAAAATTTTCACACTAAATAACTATTTTTACGCCGCTCGTATTTCGAAAAGCAGAAACGATTTAGAGTTAACTAAACTCCTCAACCTTTTTGGTAGAATAGCATCGGTTCCAGAGTTTCAAAGCAACTCATGCATTTGATAAAGTGTACCGGACTTAAACTCGTCCAATTGTTTTAAATTTGTAATCAGTTTCGAAGACGTAGCCGCCAGCAACTAATGGATTAGGCATGATGACTACAGCAGAAAATTACCCAAACTGCTGTGATCGAAAAACAATCATTTTTGGAAACCGGGATTAATATTAAAATAGACACGAGAGCATTGTATAAAGCATTTGGAATTTGCCTTCTGAAATCCAAATCCATTGTTGCAATGCAATCAGAAGTATCAAAAATCACTATTTTCATGTTCTGTGACGATCTCTCACTAGACTTAGACTTAATGTATCAACTAAAAAAAAACAATTTGAACACGACGTGCAGAAAACACCTCCTCCTCATTAGAAGCTTCACCGAAGCCTCTAACAGCTACGCTACATAGAGAGTGTACTGATGAATTAAATAATGTATGGATTGTCTACCGACACATCATATTAGAAAAGATTGTACGGAAGTTTTTTATACACAAGATTTCCATTTATGACACAGGAGTTTATACGAGGTAGATTTAAGAATTAGCCTATGAGCTATTTAACTTCAGGCTATAGATTGATCTATCGATTAAATATTATGCGAAGTGACAACTCTATTTCGTAGGAATGTGAGACATGAATAAGATAAACTACAGGAATAATCCGAGTAGATGGGTTTGAGTCAGCAGTACGAAAGATAAGGAATGTGGAGGCTTATTCCTTGTTCACAGGTGTATCGGTCTGTATTTCAAATTCTTCCAGCTGAAATGAGAGAGTTTGTCGACACTTGCTAAGGCTTCGTCTCTTGTGAACGATTGGTTGAAGAATTAATCGCGTGGGGGCTTTTCACTTCCACATGAGCCCGTTTGCCTGTAAATCTGCTCTACTTCAGTTTGTGCTATTGCTGTCTGATGGAAGAGAAAAACTGGGAGGGAATAAATGGTCAGGGATGGAAAATTTGCATGTATGCATGACCTAGTACGCCTACTACTGACTAGTTTTAATGTAATCCAAAATTAGTAACCATTTCACTGAAGCTAAAGTGCCATCCATACACTCATTACCACGTAACAATCAGAGAAACTTCAAAATTCGTCACTCAGCACATTTTCAGAAAATCTTTTATGCTAACATGAACAAGTACAGTAACTATCAGAAAAACTATTAGAAGTGCCTTAGACACCATAACAACTATGTACCCGCAGATAAATTGTCAAGTCATTTCAATAAAATCTTTGTGCCGATCCAAACATTCAAAATTACTTCACAACTAATATATATATTTATCATCTAACATACAATAACAGTGCTCTTAAAACGTTCTCTCCAAATTCAATGTCCTTACACGTTCTCCAGAAGCATTATCCTATAAAAATTGAGAACACCTATTTATAACTTTTAAGACCTAACAGATATCATGGGCAGGAAACATAGATTTCTGACATAAGTTTTACGATAGCAATGCTTGAAATACGTTTTTAAAAGCGTTGGGCAGAATCAGCCAAACTCTGGTACACGAAGATTTCCGACAAATTCGTCCCATCTCAAAGCTAACAAGCTACAAAACTAAGAAAAAGCATCCACTACGAAGGCGATACAAAATGATATTCCAAAGCAAGAAGTCAATATTTCCAACCTTAGCATAGGTTTATAAAGGAATTTTACTGAAATCACAACATTCTAGCTACTGATATAAAAGTAAGTAACTGTCAGAATATATGTTAAGCAAAGAACAAAAGAAATTACCTTGCATGACGTGTTACAGTTGTTATAAAATTTTGTTACGCCAATTTATCGTACGCGCAGAAGTTACAGTAACCAACCGATTTTTCCAATAATGAAGTACCTACTGAACATTTTTTATAACCTCCATGTCGTAGTTAACTAACTTTTATCTCTTGTCAATGTAATTATTAAAATTCAATTGGAAAATCAATTTATTCACTTCCTTCTTAGACAGATATAAAGATAACAAAAAATATTCACTTCAAAAAGCCTCGTGAACGAATTCTCAGATTTACTCTGTCTTTAGCTACCGTAGCGATATGAGAAGTATCATTGTACTTGTGAAGAAGAATGCTGCGAAGTTCAGCGGTATCGTCAAGCTGATTTACAAATGTTCAACTTTAGGTTTGCTGGGAAACCTTAGACGCCCTTAATCTTTTCATAATCTGGTCAAACAGATCATTTTCTCGGGCAGGAGGGCATTGCGATTAAAGCAGAATGTTGCCGCAAAATCTGGATATCATTTGATTTGAACCTGCAAACGGTAATTTTCTTCTTCAGCAAGAAACGTCAAAGGAGGTTTTATTGATGACATCGAGCAGCACTGTCCCGGGCCAATATATTAGCGAAAATCAAAGCTCACTGGAGCTATGCGAGCGATCTCATTCTCAGCAATGACAGCAAACTCATTCGGCAAAATTTTAGACTTCCATCTAAAAAAATTGACCATCTATACTGCCGAAGTGTATCATTTGACCAATTCATTCGTATTTTCACGGGGTTCATCGTAAATAACCCAATGAATTAAAAAAACATTAGTAATTTTGAAACAGGACTAGCAGAAACAGGAAACAGTAAATGTATCATCATCATCTTCATACTATTACCAAATATTCCTAGACTATTTTATCGAAAACGATATTTGGATCGCTTTCTTACATATTTTGTGACTTGAATGCAAATAACAGATGTTAAGCACATTCTTTTTTGCATCTTGGCATTTCATTTTGAAATGATTTAAAATTCTAATTTGTTCGATCACAACAATAGAAAAGTTTTAAACGATATTTCGGTGAATGTAACGCAAACAAACATAAAAATATTGAAAACTACCGACTCGGATTTGTTATATAAAGTGAGTGATTCAGCGACGGCTTGTGATGTAGAGACTTATCCATTATGCGTGCGCTGAGATAATCTTGAAAATTAATATTCAGAAACTGTCTCGTAATTCTTTTTATATCTGAATTTATTCTAGGTAGAAAAATAATAATGCATTATACGATTACTTGAATTAGTCATGGTCTCGAAAAAATTTCAAAATTACGTTTTGAAATTCATTGTGTTTAAGGAAGATGATTGTTCTTCTCGTACATATTTCCCATGAAACGCGTTCAAGAGTGCAAGTCGACTCTTTTCACGTTTTTATCGGATTCCAAAGTAGTGCTAACAGTAATTTCTTTTAAAAAAGAACTGTTGTTAAATTGCAATTCTTTACGCTTATCTCGAAAATTCTTCCCACTCTACAGTGTTATCAGGGTGAACCGAAAATGTTTTTATTTCCATGATTATAAAAAATTTTGAAAAACAAGAACGTGGATTTCTTCACGATTAGATCTTATTTTGAATTCAACTTATTCAGTTCTCGCTGTAATTTTCCCGAAATCTATCAATCTAATACATTAAGTTATAAATGAAAACAGCCTACCGGTGACATCGCTCCCCAGAATGGTTTATGCCACTTCAGTAAATATTTCTGTAAAAACGCTAATCGCCATAAGATAACGGTTATGGTCCACTTGGTTGACAAATTTATATTCTAAAACCATAATGTATTAAACGAAGTGGATCAGAAAAAGCTTAATACACCAAAAAACATCGAATCATTCAATCGATGCCCAGTCATAACGGCGTACGGTATCTGTGATCTAATGAGAAGGCCCTCTTTGATGAGTGACAAAATTTGTGTGACCTGATATTAGGAATAAATGAACACATGGGCTCCTGTTATGACTAACTCCCCATTAACCTGGCACAATGAGCTGGATTGAATTGGACCATGACGCGGTCGTGAAACTCATAGCTACGAAATTTAATGGAGCAAATCGTTTTTATGTTGAATAACTTGCTTTTTGTTTTATCATTGTCTAATTTTTATGCCCAACAAGCTGTGTAAAAACAGAAACAACAAAGCGCGAGGAGCTCTCCTGAGTACTTAATTTCACGAGTCGAATTAAACAGGAAACGATGTTAAAGGTAGAGGTGCTAGATGCCAATGATAGCAGCATTGATTTAATGACGAAGTTTAACTCTACCTGTTAACAGGAATTGAGACCCTCCAAATTATTGATTGATTGAAGTTCATTACAGGAAAGGTTCACTAACACCAAAACCCCTATACTCTGAGAACACTCGTCAGACTGGCCTGCGTAATGGGCTCGCCTGCCAGTCTCCCACTTAACGCTTGGCAGACCCAAGTCGTCGGACCAGCTGAGCAGACTAGCCGAGCAATGCCTCTCAGATCTCTAGGCCTGATCTTAAACTTAGACACGAAGCAGTGACATCACACTGCTGATCATAACAACGGCGCTAGTTTTAAAGGAATCGAATGAAAGTACAGAATTTGTCCTGAATGAGTCCGACCAGAGCTTTTATAATGTTGTGTGCGAATGATCAAAACTTACATGAGTGTTGTGTAAGATTTTAAACACCTCTTGCGCTATATGTAATGTTATAGGGCCAATTTAATGAGGACATTTTATCTGTATGCGTATTGCAGTCTCTTGAGAAGCAAGGCGTACTCCGGGAAGATTTCGGTGATGATGACGGCAGTTTAAGCGTTTTTCTGTTGGTTTGCCTAACTATGCTAAACCTCTGTCAAAACAGTCAATTTCTGACGACCTGGTGTTACATAGGTTCAACGAGCAAAAGAGAAAGTTGGGAAAACCCTACACAATAAATCCCATGTGTTCAAGTTTTTCAATAATGATCTCAACTTATTGATATTGCAATAAAATATGCGAGTTCATTGTTTAGATGTTCCAATCTGTTGACTCGAGCTAATGTAAAGCCCAAACAAGCTCGACTACACGTTTATTTCTAGCCGTATCAGAAATAAATTAAACAAACCAAATTTTTTATACACTCGTTTAACAAAACAGTGTCATTGCATATAACCTAGAATTTTTTATGGTCTGGTCCGCCCCTTTGTATTGAAAATGAACGATAGATTGGAGCTAACTTAATTTTACACCTTCGACTCATCATCTCCGACCACGACACCACGATTTCTGGGAGCAAACCTGGAGATCTAATAGCCATTGATCAAAGCCTAGAGGTTTTAGATAATAAACATCTAGCCTGTGAGTGTATCGCAAACTCTTTCTGAAATATGGATTTTTCATGCGGAACAATTCATGTCTTTAGAGTCTTAAAAATTTATCCTTGGAATTTTACTTTAAAGGACTCATCACCGCTCGCAGTTTCTTAGTACATTCTGCTCTTATCACGGGCAACAGAAATAGTGCACACATATGCACACGAGACAATGTTGTTCTTTCGTTGGGCAATGGAGTTAGAGCTGTCTCCCTCCATGGGCACCGTGCTGCATTCCTCGCTGGGTGCAAGAGACGGGCTGCCCTCCTAGTTGGGCATGCGAGACAGTGCTTCCTTCCTCGCTGGGTGCACGATACAGAGCTGCCCTCCTAGTTGGGTATGCGAGACAGTGCTTCCTTCCTCGCTGGGTGCACGAGACAGAGCTGCCCTCCTAGTTGGGTATACGAGACAGTGCTTCCTTCCTCGCTGGGTGCACGAGACAGAGCTGCCCTCCTAGTTGGGTATGCGAGACAGTGCTGCCATCCTCTTCGTTCAGCGAAACAAGGATGTGCGTGCACTGTGCAGCCGTTACAGACAATATTGACGAGTGTGCTTCTTGCGTAACATCTGAATATAAGAGTAATTTCGGTACAACGCGCGCCTGTATTTGGAAATTATGGGGACATGACGGCAATAGTTTCTTAGTTGAAGGGCTACAGTGTTACTAAAGTTTTCTTGGAAAGTTTTTCACTGTTTTTTTTTAGAATATATAAACACATGAAAAAATGATAATTTTAGACAAAATTCACGTATTGTCTCATTCCTCTATTGTTCAGGCTTAAGAATTATTCGCACCAAATAAAAGCTTTCGCAGCAAAATACCTGATGATGAGTTTTCCATTAAGGTAGTAATGAGGATACCATAAAAATGTGCCAATTTCATGTGAGAAAAATTCAGAGTGTTGGTGTGTCATTCACTATCATTCAGGTAGTACTTAACGACCTTGAAAAGAACCCATCGCATTCCTCAGCCCTTTCCTATTTGCATATAGAGTATTGTTCTTGGTCAATTTGCTAAGCGAAATTCCGTGTACATTTTTGCATTTCCCTCACAGTTGTCAAGCTGCACCATTGAAGTGTTCATACTTCATTTCACTACGACTGAAGTGCTATACATGCTTGATTCACCAAAACTTAATCACTAATTTTAAAATTTCAAGTAACGAGTTGCACGAACAATCTAGAACAAGTGTTCCGTGTTGCATATCCGTAATTTCACTCCCGACTAATCCCTCTCCATGGGTTGCAAACGCACTGAAACCATTGAAATCCACACGTTGATCAGACTAGGTAAAAGACAAACAAATTTTCCAGTACGTTAGATGCGGATTAGAACTTTTGCATTCCTGGCTAACCTTCGCAGCGAGCAAAAATATGGTCCAGTGTTGTCAAGAAGTCATCGAAGAAGGAGTAGGCGGCAGATTCTCGTCCTGAGGACTATCATGACTCGTACCGGGGTCAGACTTCGACAGAGAGCCTTGCTTTCGAGGCTGATCTTTGAAATCTGGACTTCGACTTGAAGGAGGAGATTCTGGATCATGTTTCGACCCAGTCTTAGCTTGCTTGTAGTGGGACTGCTGACGCTTTAGCTCGTGTTTTTGATGACATTGGTTATGTTTTTGGTCTTGTTTGTGGTCGTGCTTGGGTTGCTGAAGGTGAGCTGCGACGCCCTGCAAGGAAGTCAGCACCGCCAGCGACGGAGCGGAGGCAGGCGTCAGAGTTGCCCTGCGTGGCTCCAGCTCCAGAGACTGTTTGTAGAGGTCGTCGTCGCTGACGAGGCGTGTGGGGTCCAGCAGGTAATTGGTCACCTTGGGCGAGTGCTCGATCTTGTACGGCGTCTGCTGGAAGTGCCTGATTTCTCTAATTACATGCGCAATCTGGAAAAATAACGATGTTTTAAATTTCGCTCACATAATTTGATATAGCAATTGCGCTTTGCCGATCAATGTTGTCATTGTGTAAACCTACAGGTAAAAATTAAAATGATCATACGAATTATAAAAACCCTGCTCAATATTTTTAATCAAAATTCAATGCACTGTCCACAACATATTTTAATAATAATTTAAATAAAAAAAATTTAGAGCACAACTAATTTTACCAGATCATTTCCAAGTAAGAGTTTATTAATAACTTTTTCTTTTCTGCTTATGAACTTTGTTACTGACATCTATCCATTCATATGTCTATTAAAACTTTTACGTTTTCATTTTTATAACTTTTTCTAAAAACTCAGAATACGATGCACCATGGAACTATTATTACATGATAATCGTATGATTGAAAGAAGAGTTCGACGAAATAAAATGGAAAAATGTAGTATTTGTTTGAAAACGTTTCTTGACAATTATTTTTTAAGAATAGAAGGTTTCCGTAACACGAATTGTAAACAAACGCATAGATAAACAGTTGTGTAACCTCAAGAAAATTAACTTAAAAATTTTGACGTATTATTAGTGAAAGGTTAAGAATATAACGTGAAATATACGTTCGGTCATGACAGTAACTTCAAATGGAATAGTCATGCAGGAGCAAGAAAGGTAATTTTTCCCACATTAAGGAGAGCATGTTCACGAAATCATTATGACTGTACATTTAGTCAACGAGCAGAATTACATTTACGCAATTCAGTGCAAAAAGAAAAATATGTAAAATCCTCTATTTCCAACAGCGTTAAGCTGTGTATTCTTACAGAATGTAGAGTTACCATGATTCAATTTTAAACTACTTGTATCACACCATAATAAGTCATAAATAATGGAAACGAGCAACATAAATGAGACAGGAGTCCTAGCGATAATATTCAAGAAGTTATGTCATAGGAGCACAATGTTACTGTATCAGGGAATAAGAAGGTGATAGTAAACACCATGCTCGCGATATTGGTCTGTGACCGTCCTAGTTCAAATTTTGTTTAACAAACTGCCCCTGGTTTTTTGACCCGGTCATTGTACGACTCAAAGGCGCATCCATCAAGACGAGAATTCTTCCAATCTAGGCCATCGTATAACGCGAGATCCCATTACGTGTTCATGTCATGCACTCCGCTATTTAGGCGGAGCACAACTCACTCAATGGTGATGTAGGAGCGAATCTTTATAAGTGGAGGTCATTATAGCGTATTGCCCCACTCCGGAAGCTAGCCTGCCTGACTACCACTGAGTCCCCTTTCAATTACGTGAGAAAATCTTCGCTGAATATGGTAAAGCTAATACTTCATCATTGTACAACTGCCTACTAAGCTTTTTGCTCATCTTTTGAAGAATCCCCTGAAACATTTACTCCTTGCGACAGCGGCTCAGCTATGCCTCACACGTCCTTTGTCACGTGATGGCATCTACAACTCGGGACCCTGAAGTGAGTGTTAAAAATATACCCGACGAACTAGCAACACTTGCAGTACATATGTTCAGGTGTCCACAAAAACTCAATATCCGCTCGCACTGCAATAATCTGGCATTTCTCTTTTCTGTAAAGTGCTGCTCCTGTGCAGACTACCTCGACGAACGTCTATTCACTGTGCTGATTTCCAGTTTCAACTTAATTTCCTCATTGTTCAACAACTTTTCAAGAGAATTGTTGGGGTCACGATAGAAGCACCAGTGGCCGGATGTGATAAAATTTTCAACACGTTAAGTATTTTAAATAGTTTTGTTTCCTAGCATTTGTGCCTTATCCGATTATTAACTAAAAATCCACCAAAAATCAATAACATGTATTAGATCGGGTCCCTCACCATAACATATTGTTATTTGTTTTTTTTCTCAACATTTTTTCATTGGAACAATGTCAATCGTTTAAAATTTTATACCTCTGTAGTCTATAGAAGCAGCGTTTCGACGTACAAACATCATCTTCAGGCTGAAAATAGACAGAATTTTCTTTTCAGTCGCATTGATAAAATACAAATCTAATACTTAAGGCTATATCAGGCACAGTACGAAAGTTGAAAATCACAGCACAAAAAATTGAAGCTTTACATATCCATAAACTATCCTGCTCTCAACGGAAACACAAATGACATTTTTGCTCTGAAATTATTTACTAGAACCGCAGCTTAGGAGTTTGATGCAACCGCTCGATCGTACATTTCGCCCCTATCGTTTAGGCCACTAACATCTATGGTTGTGCAGTAATGTATACATATTCTTGTGGTACAAACTTTGTCTCTAGTCATTTATATATTTTTTGTACGGTGGTTTTCAACTTTCTTACTGTGTCTGATATAGCTCAAATATTAGGTTTGCAGTTTGTCAATGTGAATGAAAAAATTTTCTCTATGTTTTAAGCCTGAAGAGGATGTATTGACTACAGATAGACTACAGAGGTATTACATTTTTAACGATTGTGTATACACCATACCTCTGTAGTCTATCTGTATTGGTATTTGCATTTCACACAGAGAAAAATTACTATTTAAAATCAAATTATCTCTATTTTTTCGCGAAGCACTTAGCTTCGGTGAAAGTGTGTCTCACAAGTTTTTAAAGCTGCAACGTCAGTGTCAGGTGCGTGGGTTATCAATGCAGGACTCACAAAGTCGTCATGAATACATGTCAGTTTGAGAATGAGACTTCACCAATTCATTGAATTTGGCTCGAAAAACGCTTCAGAATTCTAGTTACGGAAGATTTCATACCATTCTCATCTTAGAGAAGTTGAGAAGGCCGTCCTCGGTGAAGTTAGGCGTGCCCTCTTCTATGAAACTGAGGTCGGTGAGGTACATGCCCAGGTAGGGGATGCAGGGCGGGTCGCAGCGGTGGAGAGCGTCCCGCAGGCTCCGGAAGCGCCCGTCTGAGCTCACCAGCGACTGTAACTTGTCCAGGGTCTGACGAGTCTGTTGGGATGCCTTCGCCAGTAATTCACTTGTAGAAAACACCTAATTTCATTGTTTAGAGAGTGAGGAAAGAAGGTATGGGATGCTTCGACGAACAAGCTTTGAAATGATAAGCGATTGTTCAAAGTTTTCCCGCTCCACCTTTTCTGGGCAAAAACTCTCTTTTTATTTAGCATCCAAGCGTAATCGCACGTATTCACTAGCCAGTAAAAGATGAACGCCCTTATTTGAACTAGTGTACGGCTTTCACGCTTAAAAAGTAATCAGTCGAGATTTGATTTGCAGCAAAGCGTTGCAGTTTTAATAATTCGAATAGCACGTGCTTCATCCATTACTTAACTTTTCACGATTCAATTTCAGCCTTTATAAGTGCTTAAAATCGACATGAGTAGATTCGATGAGATTCGCGTAGAGTCAAAAGAATAAGTTTTTGATAAACTAGTTTCTAGATTATAGCGGATGTAGATGAGAAAAAATTTATTTCCAATTTTTTATCAAAATTTTACTTTTTAGACGTATTAAATAAGAAAAAATTTTTAAAGAAAATGTTCTTCCACAAAGGACAAAAAAAATACAGGTGGGAGGATTACGGCTGTTTTGCATCGCCCTTAGCTCAGAAATCTTATAAACGGCAAGTTCACCCTGTTGACTTAACGCACTTTATGTTTATTAGATTACCTACATTGTTTGTCTACTTCTCAACTATCGGAAAAAATATTCGGTTGTGGTTGTATCATGTGAGCATCACTAATATTTAAAGCTCAAGAGTATTTTTCCATTAGTTAGAAGAGTGAATAAATTTTTCAGTGTTGTTTTGCTTGTAAGTTTATACTCTCTCTATGAATTCGTTTCCTTTTAAATTATTCAGGAAAATGACTATCCACCAGTTACAGAATTCTCCATAAGGCATTCATAAAAAATTACTAATTATTTTTAGTCAGCGAGGGCCATCAGAATGAAAGAAAGTTCAGATTCATGTACCTTAGTAAGTCCTACACGCTTTTTAATGATGTGTATTAATGTTTGCCAATTTGTCCAATTTTTCCCTATTGATCTCGTCAATTGAAGTGTTTAACTGAATCTTAAACAATTTCTCGGAATTAAGTATGATCCTAGATAGTTACTGTGTATATAGTTTCATCATTCACCACTTTAATATCTCTACATTTTTTAAGTTACTTGTGACTAAGATAGTGGCCGATTACTACGAGAAAAAAATTTACATGTTCTGCTTTTTCACTGTGCATTACCTTCTCAATTGAGAGTTTCAAGAACTCACCGTTTTCGAGACTTTCTCCCAGGTCTTTTTCAGCCTGAACACGGAGGAGTTTTGGAAGGCGGCGCAAACCTGCAGGACCCCGTTGAAGTTGTGCAAACAGCGGCAGATGTCCGCCACGGCCACCCACTTCTCGATGACGGTCACGCGGAAGGCCACGGACAGACCGCGGATCACCTCCGACACCACCAAGCGCGACATCTGGAGGTCACAGTGCTCACATGAGCGTCGCCCTTATTGCATATTTTGTGCTCTCACAAAATATTGTCACGCTTATTTACTCATTCATAGAGTTCTTACAGTACAGTTTGGGTATATCGGATACACTTTCTAAATTTATCTTCCTATAAGCTGCACCTATGACGGATGACAACTATGAATCAAATCACTATTCAATTATCGTTCAAATTCATCGAAGATATAAGAAAAACTTCATACGAAAACCATCTATGATGAAATTACATTGGGCAGTGGAAGTTTTATAGTTTTCAATTTTCACATATCCTCACCAAAGTAAAGACAGGACTTAGCAAAGATCTCTAAATTCTTCGAGAAATGCGCAATTTTTACTTACTATTGGCGTTGAAAAGCGTTCGTTTGATAAGAACCTTCAAATGTGTTGAAATTAGAGGAAACCAATTAATGCTGGAAGAAGTAGAGCTTGTAATGAATGATACATTTTATCCAATTTACAGTACTACGCGTTTTTGTCCGTGAGTTTTCTGCATACATTTCGTGTATGTTTTCTATCACCGTCCTATTAAAAGTACAAAAGTATGAATAACCTCACGTACATTTAGTGATAGCATAACTTATAACATCTATCTCTTGTCTAGGCATCGTACCTAGAAATTGTTTCCAAATAAAATATTTGTTCAGGTGTTAGATTCCCTTGAGGCAGGATGCTCATGATTAGCATTGCATACGCTGTCCAGCAGAGCCAGTGCAGGATTTAACCCTTTGGGTAC
Source organism: Morinoia aosen (assembly GCA_030386875.1). NCBI lineage: Eukaryota > Metazoa > Arthropoda > Malacostraca > Amphipoda > Talitridae > Morinoia > Morinoia aosen. The sequence goes on along the minus strand of CM059565.1, from coordinate 36,561,901 downwards.
TGACGGCTACTCCAGTGCCAAGATGGCTAGTGCTTCCACTTTAGGGAATCTAACCTAGTTTTAAAGTAATTCAACTAACGAGGGAATATTTCTGAGTAAATAACAAAATTAGGGAAATTACAGGCATTCAAGAAACTAGTTTTTAGACATTCCAGAAGCCTGCACGCGTAAATTACCACTGGTTACCTATAAGTTCATGCCACAGAGTCCGTGCAACTTATTCAATAACCTTTCTATTCAACTTGCGGAAGATTTTTCTGAATTTCGCTTATTTATGAAAAATTCGGGCAAAACTTATGAACAATTTCTTTGTAAATTCTAAAACTTTATTATCAACATCGAAATATTTTTGTCGCCAAGCACAGCTAGAGCTTAAAAGCTTCAAATTTTTATAAACCAAGATAAAGAAGTAGACACGTGCTTAAGCTAAAAGCACTCACACTAGGACAATTTCACTGACAATTCAGGGTAATGAGAAATTTTTCCCCCCTGATATTTTTTTCTAAACCATTGCAATTGTCGTACCGAAAGGGTTAAAATTGACTATCAAAGCTGAAGTAACTAGGCAACTACTAAGACGTAGTTACACTTGGCTGAAGTTTTATGGCATGACATTATGAACTGATAAGGATCTCCTTATGCAAAGAGAACATCTACTGTGAAACAACAACTTCCTCTCGCGAAACTATTGCACTGTTATATCCATAGCGAAGAATCTCTCTGTACGTCTTTATATTATAAGTCCTTGCAGGCGTTCAAGAGCGGCGACTCACATCATTGAAGCGCTTGGTGATGAGCAAGATGTTGGCCGCTTTCAACTGCTTGTCTGCTTTCATCCACGCCGTTTTCAGAAACTCCCTGGTGAAATTAATTGGGTTAACGAAAACGAGTAATATGGTCAGAACGATACTAGAATATATCTGAACAAAATATTTTCCAAAATTTTTGGAAGACTTTTCTCATTTCCCGTGTAATCAGTTGGCCGTGTCTATCTTAAAGATTTCCGAAATTATTAGCTGATTTTTTGTATTTCTGAAACCTCATCAGGCACTTTGAAGAAACTTAAAATTTCTGCATGTTTGCGCAAGTCAGTTTGAAGAGTGACTTTTTTAATTTGAGCGTCTGTCTCGCATGTCTAAAAAGAGCTATCTTCACCCGTGAGGAATAAAATATTCATAATCGAAATTACCATGAATTTCAACGATATTTTTTCAAAATAACTAACATGTATGATATGTATAGCAATACAAAAACTCTCATAATTCTTGCCATAATATACTGAGGAACGCTGTGATTTCGTCAGAGTATCGAAAACGACGGCAAAACCCGAAAATAATAATAATAATAATATACTGAGCACGCGTAAAGTTCAGTGAAACTTGCGTCGAGGAACACCATTCATAAGAAACACCCTTCTGGTCTTCTGCCGTTAGGTAATTTGAAAATGACCGAATTATTAGTGATTGATTAGCAACAAATTCAGAGTCAATTTTCATTTTCTTTTTCTGTTTAGCAATTAGTAAATCTTTTCAAAAACTATTTCGCGGTCAAAATTTATGTTGAAAGATTTAGACCTAAAATAAACTTTCGCATTGAGTCGAAATGCCTGTAACGAAAATTGTAAGTTTTGTACGCAACAGATTATCGATACATTAATTTTTTTTTAAATGTAGGTACTTACATTATTTTGACTAACTTTTATATTACTTTTGGATTGAACTTCAAGCTGAGAGTTCCAAATAGTTTATTCTATTTAACCGTGTCGAAAGCATCAGCACATTTGATTTATTTCAACTTCAGCGTTGCCACACATCTATATATGTAGAAAATTTTCACGTTATTCACAAGACAACTATTCGAAGTCTCAGTATGTGACGAAGATGAGAATGAGATGCTTCAGTAAAATATTCTCGCTGTAAAGCTACGTCTCCAAATTATACATTACAGGAATATATTCTAATGTCCCATTTACTTTCAAAAACCTTCAAACATATTGACTCGCCGATTGTATGGATGCATTTGGTACATTTCTAAGTTAATTCTATTGTCCTTAACGTAAGCTAGTTGAGCACTGACTCGCTGCGAATAGCTGAGAATATCTGGTGGTCGATGTAGGTCATCTGCTCGGCGAGCTCCAGGGCCGACAGGGTCTCTATGCTTTCTTTCGATGGCACCTGAGAAGCAAAAAAATAGCTGTACAATTCTCTCCAGCGATTTTTGCCGGCAAGAAATCTGTGAGCTTCGTTAGTGTAGACATTTTACCAGATGCAAATTTATTTAATTTGATTACGTAGTTTAAATTACAAGTAAAAGCTTAAACCAGCTTTCAAATGTTGATATGATCCTCTACGCTGCCTTGCTTAAATTTAAAATTGTAATTGACAGCGATAAATCAACAGATCAAGCTTCCGTGCACTGAATTGAAAATTCAACTCACCACGAACTTTGACTTTATCAGCGGAACACAAAAATTAAAAAGATCAATTTTGAAGCAAGAATATCTTTATATATAAAAAAACATGATTATTTCGGAAAAAGTTTCAAATCTTCCATACATAATTCTTGCCATCAAACCTATTTAGGTTTGGAGTATGTTTCCAAAGAGAGTTAGTGCTTGAGAATTTTACGTTTTCTGGCACAATTTCTTCGCATTAGTGTTTTAAAATGCTACGAAAGAGTAGAGTTTCATATCAGGCAAGATCTCCATGAGAATAAAGGGGATTGGAAAATCATCTACTCGGCATTGATTAAATACCTCATCCTTTATAAATTATTTCGAAAATGATATCGCTATCTTCTTGATCCGATTATTTAAATTTACCTGTAAAGATAATATTTTAAGTTATCTGTTCCATTGAGGTGTGTGTCGAGCAACTCCTTTCTAGTTGAAAGCCTTCTTTATATCACAATCTCGGCGACACTGCTTCATTATTGATAATTCCGTGAGCTTGCTTGAGATCCAGAAATAACTCGAACTGAACACTTCTGTTTAATGCTTAATTTTGTTATGACTATTTTGTTACAGATATACTGTCGGTAATTTTTGTTACAGATTTGGTTATGAGGGCTTTTAGTTGCAAAATCAAAACTAATCATTATGTTTATAACTCATTCGCCATCCATATGTTGCATCTTGGCGAATGTGGACTAAAATTTGACCACATGTCTAATGAATGTAATGAAATATAAAAATATTTCTCAACTTGAACCACAAAAAGCGTTGTCTTAAATAGAAAGAAAAATAATGTCAAGATCGGAATTTGTTGTACGTAAATAGGACCGAAAAATCACAAATGTGATTTTATGTGTATAGTAAGAAATAAATAAACGGTGCGTATATTTTTCTCTCTAAAGTACTGCACCCTGGAGGACTACAGGCGTTGCAGGTTACAACCACATTTGAAAAAAAAATTCTACCGGCGCCTCAGAATGATCACTCAGCAAAACAACGTGATCGGAAACGTACGACAAATCAGTTGGCCTCATTCAACATGTGATCGAAAAAACCACCCAGCACAAGGCGAGAGATGTTGACCAAATTATTCATTCTTTAACATTGAAAACTCTCAATAAGAGTTTGGTTTAAGAGAAATTAGAAATAACTATGACTGTTACGCATTTCTCAGAACAACTTTTCAATTCAGGCGACAGAGTCGGGTGATGAATTGATCCCACGTAGATAGTGCAAATTAAAAGACTCGCATTAACTCAACCTTTGAACAAAGAGTTGTTCAAGTGATTACAATTAGCAAGATAATGGAAGTAAGCACACCTTTTATCCGGAAGTAATTAAAAAATGGATTTATCACTGATCTCTTAGACCGGAACTCCGAGGAAGAAAATTCTTCCCAATCGTGCTAAATCAATTGCTGTGATAGTCAGGCATCATAGAACTTCAACTTGTTTGCAGTAAATTTCCAAACTTAATTCAGCATTCTTTCGAACAATAGAGATACCTAAACCTTCTAACTGATTTCGACTCTCTCAACGACGATCAGTAGAATTTCGAATAGAAAATCCTATCACGACAAGCGAAGAATGAAGATAGTTTTGCAGTTTGAAAGTTACGTGTCTCTTTCCTTGCATTTTACATTGGAAACTTCAATTTTAGAACTGTAAACAAGCTTGGCAGAAAATGCATCTACGAGTCGGTTAGGGATCAAGAGAGAGAGAGAGTAAGGAAGGCTAAGGGAAGTATACTGTTTTACTTTGTTTTAACACACTGAAATATGCAAGGTGAAATTTCAATACTTTTCAGCGACCCCTCCTGCAAATTTACCAGCTACAACAAACAGGCACTATTTACCACTCAGTTGATTAATATCTACCTTGGGCATATTTGTACATCAACTTTTGTTCCATCACTTTCACTTCTGTTTATATTCCAATTTCATTCAATGAAAATAAGAAATTATCTTTTGCATTTATAACTTGCTGAAAAATGAAACGTGAATTTATCGTCAGGGGTCTAAAGTAAGCAGCGGAATCGTTACACAATCACTCTGAGCGCACTTCTGTCGGTTCTCGCAGAACCACTTAAACCCCTCGCTAACTTAACAAAAACAGCACAACTGAGCAACATATTGGTGGTGGCCAATCAAACGCTGAACTTGATCATGTGAGCCGTCCAAAAAATTAAGTGCTTACCGTAAATGTGCAGGCCACCGCCCCGAAAATGTTTTCTGTACTGACAGTTCGAATTGAGTGAGACCATAACCACATGATTGGCTAGTGATTAAACATGTTCAATAGTGCAAATACCTAATATTTCAAGAGGCGCCATTGTAGCTATTTCGTTGTATTATGCAATCATTGGCCGCATTGGTGAGGTTAATGGGTTCCTCAATATGTGTTTTTGACCTTATTGTGAGCAAGACCATGCTGAAAAACTAAAATTAAATTTTTCTATTTCATTTATAGGCCCCGGTAACTCTTCTTCTATGTAAGTGTGGGGTTGATTTTTCGCTTTCACTTTTACTGTTGTCCCAAGTTCGCTCAACATCTGATAAGAAGCGTAGTTACACCAAAGCCATTCTCAAAGTGTGTATCACAAGCATCATACAGTGGCATTTTAGTACAGTCTCAAAGTTTCGTACTCAGCAATTTCCAGTTTCGAGAATAAGAGACCGATAAAATTGAACGATGCCATTTCAGCGTAGCCATCGAGTGGCGTTTTTTACGAAAGTAAGTTGCCTGCTTGGCTAACATTTCAATTCAACCAGTCACTTCTCAAGCCTAAATGAACAACTTAGATCAATCAAAAATTGTTTTAAAAATTGTACCAAAGTAAAGTAGAAGCTTCATCCCATTGATGAAGATCCAATCAAACTTATATCCTATATACAATGAGAAGCGTGCGAAGATGAATGGAACATCCAGTTCTAAAGCTCAAGCAAGACGCAGAATCCAGGCCGCGAGAACGTTTATTCTGCAGCAGGCGTAGAGGCTGCTGTGAGAAAAAACAGTATGGATATTCATCACAACGCTATGAATCAATGGGTAGTGCTTCATGCTTCGAAATTTCTTATTCTATTGAAACCTTGAAAGGTCTCTCTTCTGAACTATTAGCCCTAAGCACTTTTGGAGAAAATACATTCAAAACATTTACAGTGTTTCAAAAATAATTTTCTAACAAATTTTAGTACGAATCTCAGCCTTGAAGGGCATGCTCTACATAAGCACTAGGTAGCTGGTAGTTAAAACAAAATGTTGAATCGCAAAATGTCGTTGGATGTTTATTTACAAAAATTTATTACTCAGTAGAGGTGTATCGCTTATTTGAGAAAAGATCAGGAAGAGATAAAAGTGCGTGCTCAAAAATGTGTGTCGTTTATGCTACATTTTCCTATCTGACGAACGTCGTAACTTAACTTGAAGTGTTGGTTATGTTGGTTACACTCGCAAGAATTAACGCTACTTGTTCTCATATCGTTTTATCGATTAAGAGTATTTCGGTCACGTGGCTCTAAAACTAGACAAGCGATTGTTGATGAACCTTTCATTTAATGACAGTATTATACTGACGTTACTTCTAAGGTAGAATTTCTCCCAATTCGTGAAGAGTCTCAACTTTCAATTGTTTTATTCAACTAGAGCTACCGAAAGTTTGGGAGAAAATAATGCACGACTCTCCCTTCATTAAAATGAGTGCACTAACCCAACCGATTAAGTCCACAAATAAAGTCTAGGGGGTTTCTTGCTTGATTTTTTCACGTATCCATTTCAATAAAGGATGATCTCTTCCAGTTTCGTTTTTCTTAGCCTTTCCCAACGGAAACTATTTCAAAACTAGTGTACACGGTCCATAAAAATGACGGGCTTCAATATTTTCCTCGAATAAACTCTCCAAATGTGGACGACAAACAAAGATGTCCGTCTTAATAGTACTTATGCACTGGTGAAACTCGTATCAAAGTGATTAAAGAGTAAGTGGTCATTAAGCATCTTTATGGGCATGAGACAGAGATGAGCACCAAACAAATATGTTAATTCATGAACTCATCAAGAGTATAATTAGGTGAAATGATATATTCTAAGGCAAAATTCAACGCTCAATGTTCTTGTGGGAGGTGAGAGGAAAATTTGATTATATCATTGTTTTACAGAATGCAACTAAAATGTTGACTGAAAAACGTATTCATATAGTCGTGAACTAATAGTTTCAATGCTGAACATGCAACCTCACCGGAGGTGGCGAGAGCAGAGTGGCCAGGTCCACCTTGTGAGGAGCCTGTTCCTCCTTGGTGAGCAGCCGCAGAAGCTGCGAGGCCGCTTTGTTCTCCGCTGGCAACAGCGTGGGGCTGCAAACCAGGTCTTGCAAGAACTCTATCGTGTAGTTCCGAAGGCGCAGGTCGCTTTCAAAATCCTGGAAAACAAAAGCATATTCAAAATTACTCAGACTAAATAACAGCTGCGGCGCCATAATTTTTGTAGAAATGACTATGACGGATTCGTCTCAGCAATATTCAACTCCAGAAGTTTTAGGATGATAAATGAATTTTTGACGATGACAAAATAAAAAAACCATAAGTATACAAACTTTTTCATTGTAAATCCTTCTGAATTTTTAAATTTTCAACGCATCGTGTGCGCGCACGCACACATAGGTCCCTTTTCCCTGTACGCCTCAGAGGCTTTATAAGCTGTTAGCCCCTCAGGCCCCGCGCATTTGGTCCTCACATTGGTGGCCAGAGAGTTGACGGACCCACGAAGTTAAGAAGATAAAAATTGAGAAATCAAGAAGTTATAATATGCGACGAGAAACATAGAGAAGTTTGAGAAAAAGATCCAGTGACTACAGCAAATCTACACGGCGGAGAAGATAACTGATAACTGCAGAGAGATCAAGAGAAAATCAGAAAATACAGTGAAAATCGTCTGGTGAAGAAAATAATTATAACGTTTAAGAAGAGGATCCGCAGAGACAGCCAGAGCAACAAGAAACCGAGATTAAGTACATCGTCTACAGAGATCTACGGAAAGAGTGACTAAAGAGCTAAAAACTACATCTACGTGGTGTCAGCCGACTACAGCTACGTTGTCTTCGTGCTGCGGACGAAGCAGGAACGGTGCAACGACTGCGGAGATCGCGACATCGTTCGACAACGACAACTAAACCTACAATTTAAGAGAAGTAACGCAGCAACAATTAATTGTTATAATTTTTACAGTTCCGTTGCAGCCTAGATATTCCTTGCGCGTGAGGAGACAGCGTGCAGCAGCAGAGGTAAAGTTTTTGCCAGGCAGTATTTTTGCATTGACCAGTGCGCGCAGACGTCAAGGCCAAACAAAGGCTGCACTTGCAGTGAGTGGAAGCAGAGTATTCAATAACCCCTGGACATGAGTTTTTTTAAGAGTTTAAGAGAGCTGTCTTTTTACAGTGAGTGGTGCTATTTTCTTGGAGTGTTGGCAAAAGTGTTTTAAGTTATTTTGTATTGTTTAAGTCACTGTTGGATAAATTTTCGCTTGAGCAACCGTTAAATTGAGTTGAGCAGTGATGTTATATGTGAAATACCTAGACACCAAACTAGTAACGTAAATATGCTTGAATTTTCTGTAACCAGCGCGGCTGGAGAGAGGACTATAAGAACTATGACTAGTACTACGACAACGATAGGCATACCGAGTGTCTTACCTATTATAAGCAGCGTAGTTGCGAAAGAATCAGCTGTGGCAATGTTTAATTCAAGTAATAGTTTGTCAAATTCGGAATTACCATACGGGTAATTCTTTTTTTGGAAATACTGTTGTGATGTTGCAGGGGGAAGTGCGTTCCAATTTGCCCAAAGGTAATGCTGAAGACCTTTATAAAACTCAACATTCTAGCATTAGAGTATAAGTAGAGTTCAAGAGACTACGGATCAAAGGATCCATCATTGAGAGAACAATTCGCTGTATAAAGAGGACAGGAATTGATTGAAAGATGATGTGCAAGTAGTACAATGCAGTGAAATGATGAAATAATGATGAAATATACTGTGGTAATTGATATGATTTTAAGTAAAGAGGATAAATAAAAGTAGGAAGGAGTAAAGATACTCCTCCGAGTGAATTGAATAATAGTGGATGTTATTCTGATGATACCTGATGTCATTGCTCTAAGTATGAAAGAAGAAATATGTGAGAAAAATAGAGAGCAAAAAGAGCAGATACCGCGGCAGAGTTAGTGTCCGTGAGGGAATAAAAATAGAGAAGAGAAAGACTCTTCTAGTGAATGTAAATGGTAAACCCAGAGAGGTAAATGATACCGGCAAGGCTGTGGATATATCATGTAAATGGTTTAAATTTACCAGGCATATTTACCAGCGAGGTTGAGTAATACTGTTGAGGAATAGTATTAAATTAATTCGCGCAGACAAGGGAATAAGCTTTAAGAGAAGCTGTACCGTAGATTTCCGATGAGACTCTGACTTTAGTTCATAACTTCATGTGGTGGAAGTAATACCATTGATACCATAAAGGTCAGAGTTTATCATTGTAGATTGCGGTTGTCATTGTGCTGGTGAACAGAAGAAGTACCATATGAGAGTAATAATGAGAGGCGATATACGCCCATTAATTAACCACACGTGGTGGTCTGGTGATAAGTTAAGAGTTACGAGTAATCGAAAGTGACCATGAGTATGACTAGGTGACTAGTCATGAGTATGACTGGTGAATTGTCATGAATGAGATGTGTTTTGGATAATTAACGAATAATTGACTAGTGGAAACCAATTAAAAGTAAGAGCAAAATTTAATTTATTTCTTAGTTACCTGTTAAACGATAGTGGCTGCCCTTAATGTTTTTTGAGCACGTTTAAACGATCTAGCGCGTTATAACAATAATTTTGCAAGCCTACTCGAATTTCGTGATCAGTAAAGCTTTATGCTATGTAATTTGAAATTAATCAGACGGAAAAGAATGCAAAATTTTTCGTCAAGTCTCCCAAAGTTTCAACGAGATAATTTACAACTGATTTGACGATTAAAATTTAGAGTATTTAACGTCAATATTGATTTTTACCTTGACAAATTTTCGTGTATGTACCGTAAAAAGCATGTTCTTATGTATTCAATTGTGTCTTTCTGTTGTATTTGCTTATGCTTCATGTTAACCTCGCATATGCTTTAGTATTTAACTTTTTGATTAAGGCATTAACGTAACGAGAAATGTGAAATGTAAAGTAACCGTTTACAGTATGAAAGTATAACAAGAACAGAATAACAATGTTCTTAAGTTCTTACGTTTTTGTGTAAAAGCCGCACGTGATTGTTGGCATGTGATGCAAGAATTGACGACTTTGCACATATTTTTTATTGCCCTGCATTGTCGGGGAACGTTTCAAGTGCGCGCTCTCAGACACTTTAAATACAGATTGGAAAATTCTAGCGATACCCGGCTGCTGATGCCGAGATTTTAACGAGGAGACTGAGTGTTTTCGATCTCTCAAGAAGTTGAATGCCTAATCGGAGTTCAGCAGATCTTTATGAGTCAGCATTCATTCTCTGAGAAAACTTAAATGATAATGAGAGACTTGTTTTTGTTGGAACTTTAAATCATTGACTCAAAGTTTTAAGAATGTTTCCTCGTCATTAACTAAATAGTAAGATTCGGTAAAGGATCACTCTGACACTAAATATGTTTCTCATTTTACTTTATTCAAGCTTTCATGTACTAAATTTTGCGCTTTATCCATGCTAATCGTTTCGTATTTTTTCTAATTTCAGCTTCGCGTGAGTGGACAAGCACAGCGACGGGCGAGTCGCGTATTAAACACGTGACACCTTCACGCGCTGTACTGTGGTGTCCAGACGGCCTGGCGTCCCAGCACCTGTCAACAAACATAGATGGCCTTGACGGCAGCTAAGCTTTGCGCGCAGTCAAGAGATTACTGAAATTCACCTTCGCGTGCAGTGATTTCAAAAGAGTAACTTACTTTGAAGATTTAATTTGGTGTTAACTTGAAAAAGACTGTTTACCTTTTACAGTGTTACTCTACCATGGCCGTAGTGTTGCCAACGTGGTTTAAGTATATTTAGAAACTTGAAAGTAGGTAATTATGAATTCATAGCCGTTCAAGAATTATGGACTTAATCTCATTTTATTACTATTGGATTACGATAATTTGAAACGATTTAGTGATTTTCCTTTCATTTTGCGCGGTGCGAAACCCAATTTCATGTAATTGCTAACTAATTTCACATAGTTTCATATTCATACTTGATGTTCTAAACTAGCGTGTGATTCGATTTTATTACATATTTTCTTATATCTTACTCCACGTTCTATATCATTATGTTACCGATAGAATTAAGTCTTACGGATCTACGGCACTCTGTTCATTTCGATTATTATCTTTATTAATAGTGGAAAAGTTCCGTTCTAATTTGTGCAATGTTTGACTATAACATTATCTAACCTCAATATTTTCTTTTTGGTTAAAAGTTTAATAATTCTTAAATTTGATAACCATTTAGATTCATTAACATTAAATAGTGCGCACTCATTTTTCATTACCCACGAGGTAATAGTTTTGATCATTATAAAATTTTCCGAAATTGTTTTGCCGAGGAACTCGTGTTTTACTTTGCAGTTAATCTATTTAAACAGAGTTATAATCATATAATCCCTAGGTTTATTTTGTTTGTAGTAATAATGCTTGTGTTTATGCGCGATGTTACAAACGTCAAGTAATGATGTTCCAACAATTTGGTAACGTTTTCTGAAGAAGTGTTTACTGTGGCCACGATTCTGAAATTATTCATGTGATTACCTGATGTCTAAATTGTTTGTTTTTTACAAAATTGTTGCTACGAGAGATAACAATTTATTGCGAAGGAAATGTAGAATTTATTTTGGTTGTTGCGAATCGAACTTGTTTTTTTGACCATTAGTGTTTTTATTAATGAGAATATCTGGCGTTTCATTTACATTCCTTTACCATGCCTTGTTGACGTTACTGTAAGTTCAATGGCAATGCTGACTTTTGGTAAAGGGCATTTTACTATATCGCTTCAGCCGCCCTTATACTTTTTGCTTCGCGTTGTTCTACTTAACACTTTTTGCTGTGCATTATTGTTTTAACCAGTTCTATAGTGCTTTGTTTTTTTTACTGTGGCGGACGGTGCTATCTGCGTTATTGATTAGAGTTTGTTTTTGAAACTGAAACCTCACGTTTTTGCCGATGGGGGGAGGTATGTGCGCGCACGCACACATATTTCCCTTTTCCCTGTACGCCTCAGAGGCTTTATAAGCGGTTAGCCCCTCAGGCCCCGCGCATTTGGTCCGCATCCCATCCTGTAACAACATCGCTACCAGTAAACGTCGCAGTTCTCCAGCGTTTCCCTAACCTTGGTCCTCACATTGGTGGCCAGTATGGGGAAAAGGGACATATGTGTGCGTGCGCGCACACATCGACCCAGAAAGCTCGTCCAAGCTCCTCCTTTCTGTCCCTCCCTCAGGGTAATACACAGGCAAAATTATTACCATCCAATATCCCTAACGAAAAACCAAATCAGAGGAATGATGTTTTTCTTACTTACCGGTCATCTGACGTGGGACAAAAATCTTTCTCTGTTTGTGGGATTCTTTTGTGGAACAAGCTTCCCCAGAATATAAAAATCTGTAACACTGTTGAAGAATTCAAGACAAATGTGTCATGTCATTTCGCATCTCCGTCATAGGAACAATGCACTGCAACACTTCGATGTAAATTCATACATAACGATCGGCCACTTAAATCTACTCATTGCTACTATGGGGTCAGCATTTCAGACTCTGCAAAGTTGGAATACCTAAATTTTTTCTAGCAGACTTTGTCCACTTTCTACTACCCCCACTCCAAAAACCTCACACTTACCCAGTCTAACTTTTTCACCACCTGCATGCATGTTTTTCGCCGCCCAAGTAATTAAACCGCTTAGGCGGCGAAAAACATGCATGCTCCGGCGAAAAGTTTTACTGGGTAGCCTGTGTAGTGCAGTTGGTAATGAAACCATAATTAGGTTCATATGTAGCCTATGTATAGAAATTTTGTAGCTATTTGTTACTCACAAGTAACATCAATCTATCACTGTGTCTTTATTTTACCATGTACCCACGTCCGTATATAATTGTTAAAGAGTATACCGAAAGGATGAGAAACCTAAAATTTTTTTGTTGGTACATATACTCTCAAACTGCAACTTGATTATCCAGATAATTCTGTTTCAGAATTAGCAATTATATCTTTTTGATGTTCACTAAGTCATTTTAATTTTATCTTGATAATTTATGTCGACTATAATGAGCAACACAGTCGTCAGATCAATGTAGCAAGAAAAAGGTTGTTTTTATTACTGTTGTTATTTTCTCAGGTTTATTTTCTATTTTACCTATTTGTATTTTCCATCCGGATGCTGAACAAGCTCTGAAATTTATTTTTGTATGTATGTCTGCTTACAAGTTTCTAGATGTGAGTGTTGTGCTATGTTGTATATAAATTACTTTTGGCTAACATTGTCTCACTACTTTGAAATCATTTACGACATTTTTTCAGTCGGTTTTGGTAGAGCATTTTCGTGTCTTTTCTTCTTTCGTTTTTCACTTATAGTGAAAGACTTCCAAGGTATTCTCTAGTATTATTTATAAGTTTTCAGTCATCTTACAATGCATGAAATGTCCCAGGTGATATATTTTGCTTGTTTTTCTCAATGACATACTTAACCGCTAATAAGGCTGTTGTACTCCTCGTATGGTTTGTTCATCAATTAAGGACCTTTAAACATCTTTTTAAACGTCAATTTATTTTAGGGAAAATAAGCGGTTTTTTATTTTTTCTTCATTGCTTTCTCTGCGACCAGTTAGCACTGAACTCCAAATCAAAAATTATTGAAAATTTCTGTAAATAAAATAAGTATTCTGGCCCACCGTTAATCTGCGTCTACGGGCCAAAATTTGTGTAGATACTTGTTACTCATATGTGATATCCGGCTATCACAGTATCTCCACTTTATCCCATGTACCCATGCCCGTATGATGTTGAAGAGAATACCGAGAGGATGCGAAACCTGAGATGTTTTTTTATTGTTGTTCTTAGGCTGTAACTTGATTTCCCTTAAAACTGTGTTAGAAAATTAGAATCTAAATCATTTTTACGTTATTTGCAGTTTTTTCTTTTATTTAATTATCCAACTTATTTCTTGCGATGACACTGAGCAATATAGCTATCATTTTGATATAGCATGAGGAAGACTGTTTTTATTTTATAATCTTTTCTCATTTTCATTTTCTATACGTATATATTTGTATATGTTTGAATGCGTGTGTACATGGATGTATGTGTGTATATATGTAACACAGGCATTTGTATATACATACATATGTGCCTACATAATCATGTATAAACGATTTTTTGTACAAGCAAACCTCAATGCCCATTTCTTTTTTATGCTCTGCGACCAGTTAACACTGAACCATTTTTCAGAAATAATTCGAGAGTCCAGCATATGAATTTATTGCATTTGCTGTTTCAAATATAGATCTATCACTACCCCAAACGAACAGACATGAAATAAAGCGCAATTTGAGCATGTGATTCATGAGAAAATTATCTTTCAGTCTGTCCGTACGATGGAAAAATAAGCTATGGATTTCATTTTGCATGCATGTTTGTTTACATGTTTCTAGATCTACGCGTTACGCGATGTTTTTTATAAATTCCTTTTCACTAACCTTTCCTCACCACTTGATAATCATTCACGACGGTGTTTCAGTCTGGTTCAGTAAAGCCTTTTTTTTATTTTTCTCACTTCGTTTTAGCTAATAATTTAGCAATTCAGGAGGATTCTCCAGTAGTATTTAAATTATTTATAAGTTTTCAGTCCTCTCTTTCCGCATAACATATTCAAGAGAAGATAATTCGACTGTTTCTCTGAATAACATAATTAGTCCCCGACACGGCTATTGTAAACCTCGTTCGGTTGTCTATCAATTAAGGACCTTTATATTAAGAAATTTTTGAAAATCCAATGTGTTATACATCTCATGGGTCAACTTTTTATTTTTTTTTCGTTTTTCTTTCTTCTTTCTTTCTTTCTTTAAAAGCAGAAAAAGAGTCAAAATATAAAAAAAACGCACCAAATCGAAGGTACTTGTCTCTAAAACCTTCCGAGAACGAAATTCCTTTCATCCATGAAGAAGTACACGCAAGCACACCACACACGCACATAAACACACAAAATTACGTCAATAGACGAAGGCGACGTTTAATTCGACAGTACTGATATTTTTAAACGAGATCATTAAACGAGAGCATTATTTAAAATAAATAGGGACTCTAAAATTCTTAGAATTTCTTCACCATTTACTCTACCTATAGCCCCAAAATTAGTGTTTTAAAATGGTTGTTAGAACTTGTTAAAGTTATTTCTAGTAGCTGTATCGGATGGAGAGGCTAATGCTCGATTGGTTCTATGAGAAATTCATGAATGTTGACAGTGTCTGATGAACTGTTGGAACTTTGTGCAGTCGAAGTCGGATTTTGCCTTGTAAACACACTTCCTACCCAAAATAATTCCAATAGTATAACAATTTACATGAAACACTCTGATGTCTACTGAAGTCCACAGCTTTTTGGTCCGTAATCTTTGTATATCAAAATGAAAATTGTCCTATTCAGTTTTCAAATAACCAAGAAAAGGAAGTTCTACGTACAACGTTTGCTTACATACCTACGGTGGGGTTGACAGCTGGTGGATTGAGTATGTACCGAAAATTTTTTTCATGACATTACATATATGTGAGGAATTTTGGATACTTTGAGTTGGCTAAGAGTTTGTGATTATATTCAGTTTCATGGTGAAGAATTTTAAAGGAGCTAACAAATTGCAATGCATGATTTAACACATCCTATGCATGGGAACTAAAATAATTTGTACCAATACCAGTAAAAGAGGGCTTCCTGCAAACCACAGTAATCAGTTTCGAATTCGACTTTCTAACGAGAACGTCTAATAAAGCCATCATGTTGCTTTGTACTACTCCCTTGGCTAATTTAACATTTGGATATCGACCATTGATGTTATGAAAAATCTATTAACCTCAACCCCAAAACGGAATAAAAAATGTATCATTCAAATGTCTTCTGCAAAACATGAGCTTAGAAGCTGCTGGGCATTTGTTCAGAAAATCCTGTCCTATGTAAGCCACGCAAGTGTCTATCATTAGAAGGGAAAAATTTGAGCACATTGCTAGCCCATCAATTTGCTGATAAATTTTGTCATCGAACACAAAAAATGAGTGTTTGTATTGGGATTTTGAGTAACTGAATCAGTTGAAATCCATCATAATTTATCGAGGTCACACTATCTAGAAATATTTGGTCGAGTATTGGTTTACAGGGTGGTTGCTAAAAATGTATGCCTTTTAAAATCCCAATAACTTTTTAAATATATGAAATAGGAGACTAAAACATAGAACATCGGATGTTTTCTTACGCATCTGGTATCTGGATCTTACGTATCATTCAATGTTTTCTCACGTATCTGATATACCCTCCAAATAAGCATAAATATCAAGGTATAGGAGAGAAGATTATTGTTATCAGCAAACATGACACAACTGACTCTTCAACAACGCAAGTTCATCATTTTGAACAATTTTTAACAATTAAAACAATTTATTTACCACAGGTGATACAGCGGTAGAATGTTTCTCAAGTCTAGTACAATGGTCAAATTTGAGTATAGCTACCTGTGGGTCCGAACAGGTTCAGCGACTTTAGGGCATCCTACCATCACGTTATTCTAAGGTGTACAATAATGTTTAAACTAATTCACTTAACCTAGTTTCGCATTAGACTGATCAATGAGATAATTAACTGGATATTTGATGTTGTATTTTACAATATAGGTCAAATCGGCTATATTTAACAGTATATTCGATAAACGATTTAAGAGCAGACTGAAGATCGGCGATGTTACCCATGGCAAATTACATCATTAGGACCAGACATGTGGGAAACAAGATTTGACTTGGTTATCTTACACGACTAGTATTCTGATAGGAAGTGAGACTCAAGATTTCTTATGAATACCTTATAAGAATTACTTTCACGGAACTCTGCAGGTATTGAGTTCCAAGTTTTAGTTCCTGCGAAGAGGATATTGCGCTGCGACCGGGCCTTTGAATAATAAGGAAGCATGAATTCACTTCTATTTCGGGTTAAATGGTCGTGATGACCAGTTTGCGCAGTTAATAATTGTTTTAGGCTATTGTCGCCATTATTCGTTAATTAATGTTTTGTAAATCAAATTACAAATGGAGATTTTGTAGAGATCCGAGATTTAAGTATTTGTAAATTTTTGAAAGAATCATTACTGTCAGCATTATATTCTAGGTTCTTTACCGCTCTGACGGCTCTTTTTTGCAGAGTTAAAAGTACATTGGTTTTATTTTTATCAGTTCCGTGCCATGCTTCCATTCCGTATTGTAAGAATGGAGAAATGAGCGTTCGGTAGAGCATTTGTAAAGCTGTTTCAGGCAGGAAATTTCAACTTTATTTAGAATTCCGATGGATTTTGGAAATTTAGAACTAATATGAGCGATGTGTATTTTGAAGGTCAGATGTTTATCTATTATGATGCCCAGACACTTACATGAGTTGGTTTCATCGATCTCTCCTTCGCCAATTTTAATGCGTGGGAAAGATACATTTTTCTTGTATGAAAATGTAACAAATTTTGTTTTATCGAAATTAAGGCATATTTTATTAATTTTAAGCCACAATGAAACCTTATGAGGTTCATTTTTTATACTCTCCGCAATCATAGCGGGATTTTGATTTGGAAGGACCGCAGAAAGCTTACTGTCATCGGCAAAAAGTATATATTTCAAGAATGATGTAGATTTGATAAAATCATTGATAAAAATCAGAAATAGGAGAGGCCCAAGAACAGATCCTTGTGGAACTCCATGGCTAATTATCTGTAGGTCTGATTTTGTATCGTTAATGACAACTTATTGCTTCCGATTTGTTAGGTATGATCTGAACCAATCATGGGCAACCCCTCGAATGCCATAACAGTGTACTTTCGAGATTAATACGTTATGGTCCACACAATCGAATGCTTTTCGAAAGTCAAGAAATACAGAGAAGCCAGGCTTTCCTTCATCTATATTAGAATAAAGGAATTGTAAGTGATTTAATATAGCCTGTGTTGTAGATTTTTTAGAGCGAAAGCCGTATTGTTTATCATGAAGAAATGATTTTTGTTCAAAACAAGAGTCCACTTTTTTATACACAATTTTCTCGAATACCTTGCTAATAATTAGTAGCATGGAGGTAGGTCGATAATTGTTTACACAGGTTTTTTCACCATTTTTAAAAATAGGGGTTACTCTAGCAACTTTGAGGGAGTTCGGGAAAGTGCCTAGGAAGAGAAACTGGTTAATGATTTTGATTATCTGCGGGGCTAAATATCAGCAATAATTTTAAATACTTCTGTCGGAAACGTTTGTAACCCACTCGATTTATTTTTCAGGTTGTTTATGCACGCAATTACATCGGATGAGTTGATAGACGTAATGAAAAAGGAGTTGTGTTCTCGATATGATCCATGTATTCCAGGTGATCAGTAAGTTACTTGGAATACTATCAGCTATAGTTTTCCCTACGTTTACGAAGAAATCGTTAAAAAGATTTGCAATTTCTTTCTTCTCATTGTATTTTACATTATCTTGAACAACATATTCAATTTTCGTTTTATCAGCGTTATTCGGTTTACAGTAAGAGTTAAGGAAGCGCCTATAGTCTTTTTAACGTCAGCTTTAAATTGAGTAAACTTGAGCGTAAAGTAGTTCTTTTTTTGATGTCCATACCTGATTTGTCACATATTTTCTGAGTCGGTTATATGTTTCTCTAGATATTCGCCCTCCGCCTCTCGTTTCTTTATATTTGTCCCGACGTCTCCAGTAATCCAGGGCTTGTGTTTATTTTTTGGAGCAACTGTACGAGTTACAATTAAGCAACACTGATTGTATGCAGCCATTATAGTTTCAGTGAACTTTACTACTGCTTCATCAATGCTCGCTGCATTATTGTGTTGAGAGATGTGCAATGTTGGCGTTGATTCTTCTAGAACGGTGCGCATTTCTTCCAAATTTGATTCGTTTATTTTACGATATGAGTAAGTTTCAGCCCGTGGCTTGGTGCAAGCAATATAGGTATTTTCCTTAATAAGAAAAACTGGAAAATGATCTGATAACTCATAAGTAATTATTCCAGCAAGAAAATCAGTTGGGTCTGTCATAAAGATATTGTCAAGCAGCGTATCAGATTCAGAGGTTATTCGTGTAGGGTTTGTGATGATCGGAAGGAAAGATTGAGACTGAAAGGCTATTTGGAAATTAGAGATTGGTTCATAGCTTTCATGTTTCAGCAGATCATAATTGAAGTCACCGCATATTATTATGCCATTGTATAAGGACATGTTTAACTGAGAAATAATACGATTTAGCTCATTCTGGAAGGATATAGGACAGGCTGTAGGAGGCCTATACACCGTTCCAAGCACAATTCGTTTGCCATCTCTCGACAATTCTACGAAGAGTGATTCTATATGATCCCGATTCATTGTTGCACTTGTTATGATTCTCGAGTCTATATGGTTAGATATATATGTATTGATGCCTCCGCCTCGCTGGTTTTTTCGTAGCGAATGGTACCTGAGATAATTATCAAATCGAATCTTGTCTTAGGTTGAGTCATCTAGCCAGCTTTCGGTGAAGCTGATGCCGTCTAGGTTATACTTAAGCTCAGTAATAGTGCATTGCATCTCTTCCAATTTTGATAGAGTGACCTACAGTTTCAACACAGGAGCAAAAAATCATTGCGAGTTATTCGTATAGTTTCGTTGAATTTTGATATATTAGTATACCTACAGTCTTGCGAGTAGTTTAGGTTGGGATATATTCTGTTCAAATGATTGAGATCTGGGTCGATTTCACCGTGATTTCATCGTACATCAGCGTGATCAGTCATTTAAAATTAGTAAACAGTAAGAAGTAAGTAATATATAACTTAAAAACGAAATACAGAGTCAAGATTAAATGGATATTCCTGTCTAAAAACTAGCTTAGAAAGTAAGAGAGAAAAGATTAAAAAATCTATTGTAGCAAACGTTTCGGAATACGAGTTATTCCATCATCAGTGCTGGAAGAAATAAAAAGTAATTTTCAGTCATGCATAAGACGGATAAGGTCTGAATAGAAATACCAAGCAAAAAAACGCAAAAAATAAAAATAAAATCCTTTTCTGACGACTAGAATACCACACTTAAGCGTTTAGGCAATATACACAGCACATACAGCCGTACATAACGATACACACAAAAACACACTCATACACTAATGGCGGACTGAGAGGGATAAGCAAATGGGCGGCCAGTTATATAAGAAAAACCTGAATGTTGGCTGTGACGGATAAATAGTTGGAGGGTAGTGCTTCCAACGCACGATTGCTGGCAGCAATCACAAACATACACGTATATACAGCAACTTTCCAGGCACTCATCCTGTCGCTCTTTCCTGTTAAAAACAGACGATATCTTAAAAGCATTCTTATGATAAACATGAACGTCAACCGCTGTAAAGAAGGTTCGCACTAATACTAGAAACTCTGAAAATCACTGTTCAGGTAACCTAGGAATGGAAGGCCAATAAATATTTTCTGTTTCGGTACGGTCAAGAATACAGGAGGGAGGGAAATTTATCAACTAGAAATTTTCTGACTATTTGATTAACAAGATATTTTGGATAATTATTACGCGTAAACATTTTTTGCAGATATTCTAATTCATTGTGTAATATTTGGTACGTGCTCGAGATGCAATAGGCCCTATTTAATGAAGTTTTCACACACGATTTAATATAACCTTCGTAGACACAGCAGAAATAATTTGTACAGAGACCGGTAGAAGTGGGCTTCCTATAAACTGAAGAAATAAACTTAGTATCTGATTTCCTTACCATGACATCTAAAAAAGGTATTTCACCATTCTGTTCACATTCCATTGTGAGTTTAATGTTGGGGGGAAAGGCATTAACATACTCAAAAAATTTATTAGCCGGGACCATAACAATAGAAAGGTATCATCCAAGAAACGTCTATAGAAAACAGGTTTATATTCAGTCGAGCACTAATCCAGAAAGAGAAAGAACAGGAAAGAGCGACAGGATGAGTGCCTGGAAAGTTACTGTGTATATGTGTATGTTTGTGATTGCTGCCAGCAATCGTACGTTGGAAGCACTACCCTCCAACTATTTATCCGTCACAGCCTATATTTAGGTTTTTCTTATATTACTGGCCGCCCATTTGCTTGTCCCCCTCAGTCCGCCATTAGAAACCATTATAATAGTTCCAATCACCCTTTTAAAATGACAAATTTTTCTATTCTATGCAAAGCATTTAATGAACAAGACCTCCTTATTCTAGAATCTCTTTATATATTCACAAATAAACCTTCACTTAAGAACGATTTCAGCGCGACAAATTTATTTGTAGCCCCTACTTCCTAACTTACGGTATGCTGAGGTGTGCTTGGTGTGTGTGCATGTAGTGCGTGTGTGTAGGTGTGTATATATATAAATGTGTAGGTGTATGAGTGTGTTGGGTGTGTATCGTTATGTACGCCTGTATGTACTGTGTATATTGCCTAAACGCTTAAGGGTGGTATTCTAGTGATTAGAAAAGAATTTATTTTTATTTTTTGAGTTTATTTGCTTGGCATTTCTATTCAGACCTTATCTGTCTTATGCATGACTGAAAATTACTTTTCATTTCTTCCAGCCCTGATGATGGAATAACTCGTATTCCGAAATGTTTGCTACAATAAATGTTCTCTATAACGTTGGTTCTTCTTTTTATTTTGAGAGTAAGATTCTCTAAGAATCGCCCTAGTAGTACTACTAGAGTAAAAAATCTAGCGCGATTTCGTGAGTACACACAAATCAGTCTATGAGCAAATAATATTGGAGTTCAATATCACAACATTGGTGCGTACAACTTGCTGAGGGCGTTGACACAAAGTTTGCATACAACAGGTTATAAGTTTTAAAAATTTTGACGACAATGACCTACTCAGCTAATATGGTTTACACGTAATAATAACTTTAGTGGTAAAAAAAATTTCAAATCAAAAAGGTAAGAAAGCAAACAAGGTGGAAATCTAAATTCCACAGTAACATTGGTAGGTAAAAATTGCTGATGGCGTTGCTACAAAAGTTCTCATACAGCTCTCATAAATGTTTACACACATCTGTTATACATTTGTCAAGATTGAGGTTAAACTGATATCTAATTGAGGTGATCACCCAAGCCTAGTCACCCATGATCTGTTTCGATGACATGTTCAGTTGTAGCATCAGGTATTGGTCGAGTTCTTCTGTTGTGTTGATCTGGCGGCGTCTTGAATCTGGGTTTCCGGGGTTAGATACGAAGATGTTTCCGTCCTGTGTTCTCGGGATTCCAATTTTCTCCGGAAATTTCCTTCTGGCTACTCTTAGAATGTACATGGTATTAGCTCGTGAAGGTATGAGGTATTCATTTATGAACAACTTTAGTTTCTTTTCTCGGCAGGCGGTGAGAATTTTACGTTTCTCGTTATAATGCTTAAGTTCAAATGCAATGTTTCTTCGATCTACGTTCCCAGTTACTGGTATTTCCCCCATTCTGGTAGCTGACATGATGTCAGTGTCACAGAGGTCGATGTCGATATTGTCTTTCAGGAGCTGGTAGATTGTTTCTGTGCAACTTTCGTTTGTGTGTGATTGCAGTATTTCCCTCCCACCAGAAATGATGAGAGTGCATTTTCTGTCTTCTAAATCTCGGCGCTGATCATTTTTCTCCAAGCGGTCGAGACGGGAGGCTAATCTACTTATTTTCTCATTTTGTTCTTCGAAAATTTCCTCGTGTTCTGCTTATTTTCCCGCTATGGTTACAAATAGTGTTTTAATGTTGCTTATTTCGCTTTGCATATTTTCCATTGGACTACTAAATTTTGTCATTGCTGAGTTAAAGTATTTTATTAGGACAGAAACCACTTCCGTGCCATCTTTCGTTAAGCTAGACACATCAGGCTATGGCCCAAACTTCGACTGAAGCTCACTGCTGCTGTTGTTGTTGCTGCTGCTGCTGTTGTTGCTGCCTCGCTTCTTGAGCGCCATCTTGAAGATTGAGAGCACTCGGTCCCTTGTTAGAAGAGGGTTGAACACTTTCACTTCCACACTCTTATTAGAGGGAATATTATACCTTTAGTTTGAAGATTTCGATGTAAGGTATGTTCAAATCACATTTGAATCCTCATGGCGAGAGTGGTTACCCATTTAGGTTAGGAGTACATTCTTTTTAACCAATAGTGAGTGGCTCTTTGTTTCGAAGCGAGGACAGAGCACGTCCTCACTGCACTGTTACTGCACTGACTGACATTGAAGAAATGATGAAAATTGGATTCATTGTCGTGACTCAGAGGGAATTCTTCTTGGAACACCGATTTAAACCGAACAAAATAACGGTTCAGAGGAACTTTCGATGGAGTCAATCCCAGTTTATTGTGAGAAACATACATAAAGAAAAATCTGGAAGAAGACTTTCTGAACGTACAGCGGAAAATGAACATTTTGAATCGTAGGTCCAGCAAAGTGAAAAATTAACTCTCTGTCTTTATATTAACTAGTACACTCCTGTTTTTTTAAAGGGAGAAGAGGTGATGTTACGCTGTTGGCGCTGCGAGAAAGTCGAGGTATAGGTTTTTTTTTGGTGTACGCGATCCGCCATAAATGACTGGAATCGATAATTTCCGAAAAAATATACTTCAGAAGTGGATCAAAAACAAATATATCCAACCCAACAGAACCCGCGATTAAAATACTTTTGATCTTGTGCACTGGTGAAACTCCTATCAAAAATAGTCATTAAGCTTCCTTGAAAGTTTGATAAAGTGGCAGACTAACTGAACTTCAACATGGCTTTCCCATGATTTCCCATGCTATTCCATGGCTTTCCAATACTTTCCCAAGTCTAAACCGCTGATATTCTATTCAACCTAATTTAACCTACCAATACACGTGATATTCATTCCGACTCCCAATCTGCTGGGTTAAGGTACCGAAAATTGTGAAGTTAATGAAGCTTGTATCACAGATACGCTCATCTCACACTTTCGGCTGGTGGGTGTGACACACAGACAGACGCGGCTCCATTTGTAATAGTGATAAAGCTAGTTTTATTTCCCTATCCTGTCCGTGAAAAACGTTAAAGCAATTTCAAACGGTATACATTTTTAACAACCCCCCTGAGCATCGATGCCACATCAAAGTTACGCAAAAAGAATTTCTTTAATACTGATTTTTTACTTCTCAGCTACTAATTCTTAGGAGCTGGTCATCGTGACAAAATTCACCGTGACAAAAAAGCAATAATTTAGACACTAAATTCCAATAGAGGTAAGAAATATGAGTATTTAAGCCGAAATATATTTCGAAATATTCTACCTGTTGAAAAAATTTCCCTTTCAAAATATATGATAAAAATCAAATTGTAAAATTGAATGCTTCTTGCATTTCTACATCATTAAAAACATCACCTGGAAAATCACAAAACGAGGAATGAATTTGGAGCGTACGAACTCTAAAATCAAAACTGGCGTTGCAGTCTGGGGTCAGCCTGGAGTTGCACAAGATGTGAAACCATCGTAATTCGATAAATTGGTTTGACCACAAGAAAAACAAATAAAACAAAATTTTAACTACTCCTCAAAACATTCAGAAACTAATCAGTTAATGTTGTGTCAGAATTAAAACTTCATGACGAGAAATGTTATGGCCGACTTTAGGACTACCGTGAAATAAATTGTCATGTTCTTCCTTATAGTTGTCCTTAGTCTAGGGCAATAAAATTGAACGATTGCGTTGTGCATCAGATATGTTCAAAACGCATCGGAGAAGTACGAAGATTGCTTTACAAGAGCTTTTATACTGCACAGAACATTTACACAGTGTATCATACACATACAAAGTACACCTGTCAAGCGCTCGGTACATTGCTATTTCTTGGCATCCACTCCAGAAGCACATCACTAACCTGTGAATGTTTGGACACCCAGTGCCTCAGAACGTTCAATACGCGCATGGTAGCCGCAGTAGAAATGATGATGGACTCCTGGCGAGTGGGACGGTCTTTGAAGCTCGGTCTTCGGCCAGGGTCCACGCCCGGAACTATGGAGAAGCGCCCGCCTATCAGTGGAGTGTTCGGGTTGTCACGCGGGTTGCTGGAGCCTGCCGTCGCTACCGCAAATGCTGCGGCTGCTGATGCTGAGCTGCATCTGAGAACGATAACACTTGGAATGTTTTTGCTGCCTAAAACATTTCCAGAGTAAAGGTAATAGGAAGTACAATATGGAAGAATAACACAGTGTTTGAATGCTGATGCAGAGTTGACATCGATGCATCATGCTTTCCAGCTCTTTACAAAAAAGAGTCCTCAACTTAAAACAGAAATTTTACCCTACATTGCATCCTGACCTGTTGCATACTCTAAAGTGGCGCTGAAGTCTCACGTTGCGCCATTCTCTTCCATCACTAGAACATGTGTCTTACACAGCCTTGTAGAAGTTAGGTTATGCTCGATGTTCGTATATACGACATAAACGATAAAAATTAAAAGAAGATAGTTAAAAAATTGGCAAGAAAATTTATAGGAAAACGTAAGAATTCGAGACCGTCTCATGGGGGGCACTTCAAGATTTCAGTTTTTTTCATCCGATTGGTTTGAAATTTGGCCAGTATATGTATATGTTGAAAGTAAACTTTTTTACTCACGTATTTTTTTCGATTTAGACCTTATTTTATTGAAAAATGCGAAAAATTTGTTTTTTGGTACATTTAATGGATATTTTAAAAGAATAGAGGTCATTGAGTTTTATGCTAGAACAAAACCAAAGACTTTTAGAACCCTTGGAGCATTTCTAACAAATACACGGTAACAAATTATCCATTTGTAACTTTTGGTTTTTTTATATGCGATATTTGGTCGTTAACTAGCATATACACTAATTTTGGGTTTTGAGCTTGATAAAGAAAAATTTTTTGTACAATTTGGAAGTTTGCTACCGTACTTTTGTTAGAAATGTTCCAAGGATTCTAAAACTGTCTTTTGGTTTTGTTCGAGCATAAAAACTCATTGACTTCTATTCTTTTGAATGTTGAAAATAAGGGTTGTCAGTGAATAAGGAATAAATACATTTTTATCTGAACTGTAATATAATGGACAATTTATGTAATTGAATGCTGTTTTCATTTTTATTTCGATAATCTCCATGTATAAGTTCATATTCACCTTGTGAACTGTAATTTACAAGAAAAGAATATTCTTTATATAAAAATTATTAACTTTCATGATTTTCGTCTGATTCTTATGAAATTTGACTTTAATATGTAATTTCTAAAAAGAAACACAATTTCTTCTATTCTTTTCTTCGATTCAGGCCTTAGTTTATTAGAAAAAATGTACATATTGGTCACAGCACGGCACTCACCTCCTCTGGGATTGTCGGGAAGATGTGATGACGACGCCGGTCAACGCTCTGGGCACGGAGTGCTGGGGCGAGTCCGGAACCTGGGAATAAACACTATTTCCAGTCTCTGACCTAGCAACCAAAGACATGAATTAGTGGCCTTTAGAGTGTCCATAATTTCCATGACGAAGAACGAGCGCAGCAATTGCGAGCTAGAAACGCGAGCAAGAGCGTGGGGAAGCAACGTGTGCAGGAGCCTGGGGCGAGCGACCTTAAATTAGTCCATAAAGGGTCAACAGGTGTAATATGTTATCCTCATAGTAGTGATTTTTCCTTCCGTTGTAGTTGTTCAGCAATGTATCTTCTATCATTTTGTTTGCTTGTGATCGGCGTAATTGTTTTTTTCGAGGTTTAGCTGAAAATGGGTAGAGGCCCGAAACGTCTTGTTCGTGATGCATAATGTTATAGAAAAACAACATTGTTTGATATCGTCATTTCCCTAAGATTTTCCCTGAAATTGCTTCGTAAGCGAAACATGATAACGATTATCGTCGCCACTGGTGCATGGACATTTAATTATACAATAAGCCTACAGTAAGCAATTTTGAATATGATTTTAGCAAGATAGAACAACAGTTAATGAACCTAGAAAAAATAATTAACCTAGGAGAAGTGACGTTTCGCTATAAAAAGACCATTTCTACGATTAAGTCATGTGCAACCACTGACATTCCAAAGCTTGCAGGCCTCGCGACGCTCAAAGTAACTCTACTAAAGCAAGCTGCTCCCGAAGACTGAAATAAAATAGCCGCTAGTCACTTGGAATGAAGATCTCGCCGTCGATATCTGGAGAGAAGACCTCGGGGTGGAGCCGTAGGCGCTGAAGCTGCTCTCGCTCTCGCAGCTCTGGCGCTTGCCGCGGATCGTGCGGCAGCTGCTCGCGCCGAGCTGCAGGGATCCGCGGTTGTCCGACGGGCGTCTTTTGCGCGAGCCGTTGGGCGTGGCATGGCTCTCCTGCTCGTCTTCCGCGTCTGACCCAGACGTCGCTGTCTGTTGGCGAGTTTCCGGCAACAACGAAATGTTCTATTTTCTATAGAAAAACATAAAAGAACGTTATAGAAGTCCTTGTATACTGAAGGACCCAAACTAGTTTTCATGATAAATATTGACCCTTTTATCCTTTGTGAATTTTAGCCCCAACGCACCATTACTGACTGTGCTAGAATCCAATGCAATGAATTCGAATACGCTTATAATTTGAGCAAATTCGTACTCCACCTGTTTCATGCGTTTCAGGTCCTTTTGGAAGTTCTTTTCGACTTTCCAACGCCATTGTCAAGGACACTATAAAAATGATAATATTTACATTTTGATCTTAATCTTAATGTTGCGAACAGTTAATATCAGATTGTTTTTGTATTTTCTATTTTATGAAAACTTTACTTGTTGTTTTCTCATACAAGAGTTTTAGTTCAGTCAACTCAATCTCCAAACTGCTGGGCTTCCCCTAAAAAACTGATTGGAGCGCGGACAAGATGGAATCCAGAGGGTCGACCGTTTTGAATCGACATCTTCATAGTAAATATAACAATGGCCTAAAAACCATAGTGGTCACTGCTTAGCCCAGCAGGCCTGAGTGATCGCTCGGAGCCTCTACTCCACATTCTCTCCTACCTCTCTATCCTCCTTTTCAGTCTCATTTAGAGACAGAGCATGAATGTAGTCACTGAAGGTGTGGACAGTAGACTGAGAGGGCGGATGCGAGACGGTAGGCAGTTAGGTTTGGTTGATAAGTTAAAGTGCGATGAGCTCCCCAGTCCTTGTAGAAAGACTACAGATCTCAATATTCGGAATGATCAAATTCATATCTTGGGGCTTGAACTCTGGGATAAAAGTATTCTGAGTTAACTGTTGTGGGCTCGAATGCTTGTGAAGGTTCATTCTTTAACAGCACCAACCATTGATAAATTAAAGATTGACATATCCGACAGTGGGCTGATTCTAAAGAGGCCTAAAGCGAGGGTTGTTACAGTCTTGTGGTTGGACATTCTCTTGGTAGTTCGTTGAGCCCCCGCACGTGTTCCCTCCCCCCCTTTCTAATATACTCGCCTCAACGTCCACCAGTAAATTTTGAAATTATGCCTATGTAGTTCCTAATTACCTCAAGACTCGCATGATTCTTAAATAGGAACACGCAGCATTGAAAACTCCGCTAGCGCTACTAGATTGTTGATTACTTGACGAAGTGCATGTGAGATATAGTTGCGAAGGCTACCGTTCACGCCACAACATTCAGGAGTGCATTCATAACACATTGAAAAAAAATTATTCACATTCGAAACTTTGGTCTCTGGTGGCAGCAACCTACACTTTCCTTCTTAAAAATACCAATAAACGTAATGAGATCGTAAGAAGATCACTAGAAACCACCAAAATACAATTGGAAACGTAAAGCTGGATATAGACAAGTAGTGGGCTAATGAAAGAATTCCTCTTCACAGTTGGATAAAGCTGATTGCTAGCTTGCGGAGCTTCTCTATGAAACGCTCGTAAGTTTGCCTTGAATCAAATGACCATATGAGCCTAACGTACCTTAATAGAACATCACCCAACACTGATACATCTGTAAGAAATTTTTTATTTGCTAAGAACCAGCAGAAATTTTATGAAGGCTATCTTCCCCGAGGTGTTTCCGAGAAATGAACGCGCACGTGGATGATAACCCTACAGAACGCGCAGAGTGACAGACCTGCGGCTTCTCCTCCAGCGAGGACATGCGGCGGGTCAAGCCTCGCCTGGGGTTGGTGACCACCCGCGGAGGCGAGGTTGGGGTCTGGGCTCTGCGGGCTTGCAGGCGGGGAGGCGAGCTCGACGAGCTGATGGATGCCTGGTAATCACACGGCATCATTACGCGTAAAATTCGAGTTCCGCGACTTCAAGCAAACATCTGAAAATTTGAATTCTAACCTACTGGTACTCTAGTTTAACTGGTACTCAAGTTTGAATGAACGACCAAAATGGTTTGCACTTGCTTAGAAATTTTCACTGTGAGTAGAAATGCTAATAAACTGCATAATCATTAGTCAAACGTGACCTAATTTGCTTCTCAAATAATTAAGATGCCAATGCTTTCCTTGTAGTACAGCTCAAGTCAATCCCCTCGGTGATTTTTTTCGACAACTATGCAATAACATATCTATATACCTCGTAGCACACCTACACTACTACTCGATGGAAACGAAGCAAACGTTATTTTCTACTTAATTCTTTTCAAAACCCTAACTCCATCATTTTGTGGCTAAAATTTTGCACAATGTTAATAACCTATATTTTCAGGTATATCCATCGTGAAAAACATGAATATGCATTTGCCTCGGAAAGTTTTAACCTCGACACGTATTAACACGATCAATACACATTGACTACGAAGATTTACCAAAATGAAAACACGCTAAACTCTCAGAAATCCATGCAAGAAACCAAAGACTTTCAAATCACCCATTTTCGCTTGATCAGGTTGATATTTTGTTCACTAATTATTTAGAAGTTCAATTTACAGCGTTTTTCCCGA
This sequence comes from Morinoia aosen, assembly GCA_030386875.1. Taxonomy (NCBI): domain Eukaryota; kingdom Metazoa; phylum Arthropoda; class Malacostraca; order Amphipoda; family Talitridae; genus Morinoia; species Morinoia aosen. The sequence goes on along the minus strand of CM059565.1, from coordinate 36,532,299 downwards.
TCTTGTTCACTGATTAAAAGCAGGTCGTCTCCCAGAACGATTACTAGCAAAACATCCACTTTTATGACGCCGACGAACACTTTTCAATACGACGGCTTATGAATTATTGAGTGGCGTTGACTCTGTGACCCCATTATTTTAGTTACATCTTTCCTTTATCTTGTATTACCGCAAACCTGGGTTCTAGATTCTGAAATTGCCTGGTCTCATTTAGTTTTTCGCCCTCATTTAAATCTTAAAACGGTGACAACCAAAAAATATCCCCAAATTTAGTTCGTATGTAATTTTTACCTGCTTTTTCCGCTTCATTTCGCTAATTTTGTGATTTTATGCTTAAAATGATTTTTCTTTATTTTTCGTCCTAAGAAATGCTTAATTTGACTATTTCGATGTAAGGCACTTAGATGCTGTTTTAAAAACGTTAATTTTTGCGATACGAGTCCACACTTTCGCATGAAGGCTAGCTGGCCGGACTCAATCAACGTACTTGGCGAGACGAGAGCAAGCGCGATCTGCTGTCACGTTCTGGGCCGTCCGCCTCCGAGTGCACCATCGCTAAAGTTTCTCCCCCTGCAGACAGCTCCACTGCGGGGGGAGAGGGCGAGGTGCCCGCCATGGGAGGCGCGTTCATCACAGTAGAGAACGCTGCGTTCATAACAGTTGAAAACGCAGAGTTGAGCTTCTTTGGAGGAAGAGCTCGAGTAGGAGACTCGTCCACAGAATTGGCTCTTTGTGTTGGGTCTCCTAACGATGGAGGGCTCGGCACAGGGAAGGTCTTCGAGTTGTGTTGCGTGGGGCTTTGAACGCCGTCGTGCTCTGAGATCATCAAGATTCTTTTGTTAAGGCAGAAAATTATTTAGTCAGATAAGCTAACCTCAGAGCAAGGAAAAAGAATCAAAGCAAAAAACAGCATCTGCATAAGAGTTGATATGACACAATTGTTACCAAATTTAAGAGAATTAAAGTACAGGTGTTCTTCAATTTGTTCTCTTCTTCAGACTTCGTTCATTCAGACTTCGTTCATTCTTCGTTCTGTTAGAAACTGTTGAACGTGATACATACATAAATAAATTATATATAACATTTACAAAATAACATTTACGCTTTAACAGGCGAGTGAATACCTGAAATATTTTAAGGACATTCTTTAAAGCACAAAAGCAGTTAACTTATGGCTTATATTTTATAATTTTGGGCAAAAATGGACGCATGAGAAGAAGCAGCTTATTGCTCTAAAGTACAAGTGAAAGCACCTGGCACCTACGAGGGGTAGTCAAAAAGTTCTCAGACAAATGCCATAATTTCTTTATTTAACAACTCATCCCTTATTTTTTCTACATAAGCTCCATGCATTGTTGTGTCTATTCACTTTGTAATCTATGTTTCCACCTCTAAATGCCTTCCTGATAGAATTGAGGGGGCTTGTTCCACTAGGTTCTGTACAAGAGAGATGTTTTCTTCATTTGTTGCTGTGGTGGGTCTTCCTCCTCGTGGGTCGTCATCAAGTTGGACTCTTCCCTCTTTAAAGCGTTCAATCCAGTCATAAACGACTGCTCTACATGGTGCAGAGTCTCCATAAACCTTCTTTAAAGCTTCGATGATCTTAACAGGTACGGTCAATTGACTCAAGGTCAATTTGATGTTAGCTCTGATCTCAAAATTTGCCATTTGATGGGTTGAAAATTACTATATTGAGATGCAACCTCTCTCGATGCTGACCTGACGTAGGCTGATGAGACAGCTGCAAGTTATCAAGGAAGCTCTAAGGACAGGTTTCAACTTGTAAAAACTTGTGAATCTCTGTTCAGTTCAAAATTATGACATTTGTCTGAGAACTTTTTGACTAACCCTCGTATGTCTGTCATGGGTTACAGCAAAAAGCAGATAAAATTATACCAGTCCCAATCAACAAACTAAATTATTGTAATTTTAATTAATACCTTTCGAAGTGGTGTGATAAAGCCAGGTTTAACCTTCTAATGAATCAAAATTAGCAGGGACGTTGAAATTTGTATATATTATTGCCCCAAAATAAAACAATAAGAAAGACCTGTTCATTATAGGAAGAATAAGACTCTAGAAATATAGATTTAAAGTTAGCTTGCTGATAAAAAGCACTTGGAATGAGCAATCCAAATGCGCTGTCCCGATAATTGTGCATTATAAGGCCTCTGAGGTTTGAACCACCACTTCTTCAAAATTTCATGACTTGCTCATAAGATTTACTGCCTTAAGGTACTAATTTTACAAACTCCGCAAGTGATGTCGAAACGAGGCTTCCCAGAAATAAACATTTTGCTCTTTTGTGTATAGGATAGTGTTTCACAGACAATGTGCGTTCCGAGCTTCAGATCTTCTTTTGCGCAGTAGTAGCACATTTATTATGTGGATACCTGTATCTGCACAATTACTCACAAAGTGAGGACTCATGTGGAGATCGTGCGGTCATTCTCACTAGATAAAGGATTCTACAATCGATTTCGTCACGAATCACACATCAGGCTTTCAAAGTGCATTTAAATATAACAACGCGGCTGGTGTCTGCCTCGTCGCTCTTGGTAAAAAATCGTCATTGCTTTCAAAAGATCTCAGCTGTCATCGTCCATGTACGAATTTGAATAACAATCTCATGACCTTGGAGTGCTAGCACAGAGCAGTGCAAAGAGTTAAATGATGGAAATTATAGGTGTGTGAAAGGGGCAGAGAGAGGTTAATAGTCCCGTTATACTGATGGGTTTGGCGTCACTGGGCAGTAAGGCACTCAACCGACAAAGGTATCCCAGCCCATACGCACGTGCGATTCCAAGATGTTGCGCAGCTGAACACTCGCCCTACTGCGGTAGGACGCTCGCTTGGCTAAGCAAGACAATGATATGCAGGGTCTTTCATATGAATTCGTATAAATATAAAGAAATTAGCTACTGTGATCCCTGTAAAAGTTAGTCACACTAAAGTATTTCAGTTATGCTTAATTATTCATGAAGCTGGCAATTAACTTTTGATTTCGTTAGGTAAGCATTATGCATTGGAGCACTCAAAACATTCAGCTATCGATCAACTTCGTTGCGCGGGACGTAGCCGAGATTTTATTTTAAAATACCTCCAGTATCTTCGGCAAACAGTATACTGTGGTGATCCCAGCGGCAAGCCGCGGACCTCCACGAGACCTGAGAAAAGCTGCCTCCAGACTACAACCGCATCCGTTCCAGAGCACCTCCGGACCCAAAGCGCCTAGTCAACCAAACACGGGACCTGAGAGAAGCCGCCTTGCGACTATGAGAAAAGGTGCCCGTAAGCTACAACGGCTTCCTGCCTCCAGTACCACAGGCCCACAAACTCGCGACCAATCAGGACTCACGCCCGGACTCAAGGCTTGCACTCGAGGCCTACATAAGGCGACCCCAACAAGGCTCGCTCTCACTCAAACCCTCGTCCTCGTTCAAGTCACATCTCCAGCACCAGCCTAGTGTTCCTGCATCTAGCTTCCGAGATCGACTTTGTCTCTCGCGTACCTGCACCAAGCTCCGGAGACCGGCCCTGCCTATCGACGCCCCAAGGTGTTGCAAGGTCTTAAACCTAGTAGCGTCTTGACGCTTCAAGGTGTTTCAAAGCCTTAAAAAGTCACAACGCCCCGCGCCGGCGTCGTCGGCCAAGCCGCTCTACGACATCTCTCGCCCGCTCCGGCCGGCTAGCCTCGCCGTAGCTACTTACCAGCTACAACGGTGAACCGCGTGGCGGCTGGGCCCGACCCAGCTGACTAGCCTCGTCTCGGCGCCCCGCTAGCACCAGCTGACCTGTTCGTAACAGTCGCACGACGTAGCACCAATCATCACGTCTCGCCGCTGCGTTCGTAAGTAGCTTCCTCGCGGACGTTACCCGCTATTGGTGCTTGTTTCATTCATTACGTAATTCTCGAATAGTATTGTATTTCAATCATCACGTATTAGTGCTATTCTCGCATAGGATTGTGTTTCAATCATTACGTAATTTATGTCATTTTCGAATAGGATTGTATTTCAATCGTCACGTATTAGTACTATTCTCGCATAGGATTGTGTTTCAATCATTACGTAATTTATGTCACTTTCGAATAGGATTGTATTTCAATCGTCACGTATTAGTACTATTCTCGCATAGGATTGTGTTTCAATCATTACGTAATTTATGTCATTTTCGAATAGGATTGTATTTCAATCATCACGTATTAGTACTATTCTCGCATAGGATTGTGTTTCAATCATTACGTCATTCCCGAATAGGATTGTGCTTCAATCATCACGTATTTGTGCTATTCTCGCATAGGATTGTGTTTCAATCATTACGTCATTCCCGAATAGGATTGTGCTTCAATCATCACGTATTTGTGCTATTCTCGCATAGGATTGGGCTTCAATCATCACGTATTTGTGCTACTCTCGCATAGGATTGTGTTTCAATCATTACGTCATTCCCGAAGAGGGTTGTGCGTCAATCATCACGTATTTGTGCTACTCTCGCATAGGATTGTGTTTCAATTTATGTCATTCTCGAATAGGATTGTACTACCATCACCACATATTTGTACTATTCTCACATAGGATTGTGTTTCAATCATTACGTACTTCTCGAATAGTATTGTATTTCAACCATCACGTATTAGTGCTGTGTTCCAATCATTACGTAATTTACGAGTAACGAACAGGGCTCATAGTAGTCACCGAGGACCCAGTGTAATGGTCCGTGTTCCGTGTACCTAACAGTCACCAATATAATTACCGTGTTACCCCCGTGTTGTCCATATCCTGCCGAATACGGTTGTACCTCAGGCACTCGCTTCGGGCTATCCTATCAAGAAAAAGATAGCTCAAAGTCTACCCGAAGCGTGTTGCAGCCTGGGGGAGAACACCACACTGGTTGACCCCAGAGGTATTCGGCAGGCAATAGGAACCATGGCTGGGAAAGATATCCGGTTGCCCGCATTCAGCGGAGATGTGAAAGGATGGTTACTGCATTGCGACGTGTTCCTCGCACAAGTACCAAACCTGGACGACGGCGCAAAGTTCGGAGCGTTACTAGGAGGACTCCCAACACACATCGTATCCGAGATCCAAGAAATACTCCTGAACCCACCGGCAAACGACAAATACGACGCATTAAAAGCCGCATTAACGCACCGTTTCGTGCGACACGACGAGGAAGCAAACTACGACACCATCGTCAAAACTACCATGGGAGACAATACGCCATCAGAATTGCTCCTCGAAATGAAACGACTGAACAGCTGCAGGCAAGCACCCCTACCACCGTCCGTCATCCGTTCCATGCACCTCGCAAAGCTACCAATCACAGCACAACCGCTGATCGAGGCACTAGGCAGGGGAAAAACGGACGAAGAATACAGAGTAATCGCAGATCAGATCATAGCAAGGCAAACCGCTTGCCAAACTGCCATGAGTGAACCCATCGCCGTAACTGCCATCAAACAACCACCATCTCTTACCGTCTCAAGAGCGGAATTTGACAAAGCCCTACAGGAAATAGCAGAACTCAAGAAAATGCTGGCAAACGCTTTATGCCCACAGGAAAACAAGAAGCAAGCAGAAGATTGGCGAAACCAAACCCCAGGACCTAGGTACGGAAACAGAAGCAATACAAGAATCAAGCAGGACCAAGCAATCTGCTATTACCACCAAACTTTCGGTAACCGAGCAAGAAACTGTACCCAACCTTGCAGTTTCGCGGGAAACGACGCCGCGGAGAATGGTAAACGCCCCAGTCTCCGCACAGACAAAAAAAGGCGAGCTAATGTACGTCACAGACACCGGCAACGTACGATACCTCATCGACACCGGTTCAGCCGTCAGCCTAGTACCAGCTAAAAAGAAACACACGCTCAAACCCCCGTCCTACGACTTACTCGCCGCCAACAACACCCCCATAGCTTCTTACGGGACGACTGAGCGCATCATCCTGCTCAACCCCCTATGGCCCGTAAGTTGGAACTTCATAGAAGCGGACGTGGGACAACCGATCATTGGCATGGATTTCCTCGCCGCACACCAGCTAAGCGTCGACACCGCAAACGCAAGCCTATACGCCCAAACTTCCGGAACTAAAGTACCCTGCAAACGTGTCGTTTCAAGAAGCCAACGAGTGCACAGGATCGAACACCAAACCGCCCCGGAATTCAACACATTGTACGAGGAATACCCCGGAATACTACCGACCTCCCAACACATCCGGCACACACAAAAGAAAATCGACGTAGAACACCACATCGAAACAACCGGACCCCCAGTATATGCACGACCAAGGAGACTGTCTCCGGAAAAATTGGAAGCGGCGCGACAAGAATTCAAGGAAATGCTGGAACATGGCATCATCAGGCCGTCGAAGAGCGCCTGGGCATCACCCATGCACATGGGACCAAAGGCAGCCGAACCCGGGGCATAGAGAATCTGCGGAGACTACAGACGACTGAACGCAAGCACCAAACCTGACCGTTACCCAATACCACACTGTCAAGACTTCCATTACAAACTGCATAACAAAACAATCTTCTCCAAAATCGACCTCGTCAAAGCCTATCACCAAATACCCGTCAAAAACGAGGACATCCAGAAAACGGCCATCACCACACCATTTGGGCTGTACGAATACACCGTGATGTCATTCGGGCTGCGGAACGCAGCCCAAACGTTCCAACGATACATCGACGCGGTAACAAGAGACATGGACTTCGTAACGGCATACATCGACGACATACTGATAGCGTCCGCAAACGCAGAGGAGCACCAAAAACACCTCCGACAACTCTTCCAACGGCTACAAGGAGAAGGACTTCGCGTGCACCCCGCCAAGTGCATTTTCGGAGTGCCCGAGCTAGACTTTCTCGGACACAGAGTGTCCGCCGGCGGAATCTCACCACTCCCTCAGAAAATAGAGGAAATATGCAGTTTCCCCCAACCAGCAACAGTAAAAAAGCTACGACAATTCCTAGGAATAGTCAACTATTACCACCGATTCCTCCCAGCCGCAGCAGAAAAGATGCAAGCTCTGACCGGATTGACAAAAGGATACTCCAAAAACTGAAAGAAAATTATCAACTGGACAACAGAACTAGACGCAGCGTTCACTAGCCTAAAACGCGAGATCTCGCAACTCACCTTGCTAGCGCACCCCGCTCCAGAAGGCAAAAGCACCTTAATCACAGACGCATCAGGAACCGCAGTCGGCGCCGTACTACAACAAAAAGTCGGGCAAGAACAGCGCCCCGTAGCATTTTTCTCCAAAAAACTAGACGACACCCAACGTAAATACAGCACCTACGACCGCGAACTAATGGCGATATTCCTCGCAGTGAAACACTTCGAGCATTTTTTGGAAGGCCGAAGCTTCGAAATCAGGACAGACCATAAACCGCTCTGTTTTGCCCTGCAAAAAGCAACGGAAGGCAACAGCCCCCGGGTAGCAAGACAGCTCTCCTACCTCTCACAGTTCGACTGCGAAATCAAGCACATCAGCGGCGACAACAACACGGTCGCAGACGCGCTATCACGTCTGGTGTCAACAATAATACCTAAAGGACCCGCGATCAACTACGACAAAATAATGACCGAACAAAACAGAGACGCAGAATTAGAAGAACTGTTGCACCCAGCATCAAAGAACGCGCTCAAACTACGCCCCATAATCAGACAGACCGGTAAACCACCCCTCTGGTGCGACGTGTCAACAGGCCTACGGAGGCCATACATCCCGGAATGCTGCAGAAAGAACGTATTTCAGCATTTCCACGGGGCGAGTCATCCCGGCATACAAGCAACAAGGGACCTCTTGAGGCAGCGAGTAATCTGGCCCGGACTCAACAAAGACGTCGGCAAGTGGACACGCGAGTGCATTCCATGCCAGACAAGCAAAATAATAAGGCACACCAAATGCCCGCCCGGGAAGATGCCGGTACCAAAGGAACGGTTCCAGACGATACACATCGATATCGTCGGACCACTACCCGTGTCACAAAACAAACGGTACCTGCTGACGTGCATTGACCGCTTCACCAGATGGTGCACCGCTACCCCAATGGCCGATTGTACGGCAGAAACAACAGCACGGGCATTCCTAAATGACTGGGTAGCATCATTCGGCGCTCCAACAACAATCATCACGGACCAAGGCGTCCAGTTCGAGTCTAACTTATGGAAAAACTTGCTGACGGCGCTGGGCGCTGAGAGACAGCGAACGACAGCGTACCACCCGCAGAGCAACGGACTGGTGGAGAGGATGCACAGAAGATTGAAGGAGGCGTTAAAAGCTACGGTCACTGACGCAGACTGGGCAGACGCACTACCCCTCATACTGCTTAACATCCGAGCCACGCCACACACGGACGCAAACATCTCCCCCGCCGAAATGGTATACGGACAAACATTGCGCCTCGCAGGAGAGCTACCCGAGAAAGAAAAAGGAGACCGGCCCGCCAGAGAATTTCTACAATGCCTAAAAAACGAGTGACAAACCTGCAGCCAATACTGCCACGACAACAGGGACCCCAAAAAGCCAATGTCCCGAGCGCTCTATACAAGGCGACCAACGTCTTCGTGAAACACGGGGGGCACAGAAGACCCTTACAGAAACCCTACGCAGGTTCCTTTCCCGTGCTCCAAAGGACACCAAACTACATCACCGTAGATATACAAGGCAAAAAAGCTAACATCGCGACGGAAAGGGTCAAAGCAGCGTACCTACCCACCATCGAGGATAAACCTCAACAACAGGCTAAGGCACCGAGAGCAACAAACTACGAAGTATACGAGGGAGTTCCGTTCCCTGGAACAGGCACAGCAAACCCTGAAACAGCAAAACAGGCAGTATTCACTAAATACGGCAGAGAAAGCAGACCACCAGCCAGTGAGGTACTAAGTGTTAAAAAAAAAAAAAAAAAAAAAAAAAAAAAAAACAGGAGAGGGACACCTGTGGTGATCCCAGCGGCAAGCCGCGGACCTCCACAAGACCTGAGAAAAGCTGCCTCCAGACTACAACCGCATCCGTTCCAGAGCACCTCCGGACCCGAAGCGCCTAGTCAACCAAACACGGGACCTGAGAGAAGCCGCCTTGCGACTATGAGAAAAGGTGCCCGTGCGCTACAACGGCTTCCTGCCTCCAGCACCACAGGCCCACAAACTCGCGACCAATCTGGACTCACGCCCGGACTCAAGGCTTGCCCTCGAGGCCTACATAAGGCGACCCCAACAAGGCTCGCTCTCACTCAAACCCTCGTCCTCGTTCAAGTCACATCTCCAGCACCAGCCTAGTGTTCCTGCATCTAGCTTCCGAGATCGACTTTGTCTCTCGCGTACCTGCACCAAGCTCCGGAGACCGGCCCTGCCTATCGACGCCCCAAGGTGTTGCAAGGTCTTAAACCTAGTAGCGTCTTGACGCTTCAAGGTGTTTCAAAGCCTTAAAAAGTCACAACGCCCCGCGCCGGCGTCGTCGGCCAAGCCGCTCTACGACATCTCTCGCCTGCTCCGGCCGGCTAGCCTCGCCGTAGCTACCTACCAGCTACAACGGTGAACCGCGTGGCGGCTGGGCCCGACCCAGCTGACTAGCCTCGTCTCGGCGCCCCGCTAGCACCAGCTGACCTGTTCGTAACAGTCGCACGACGTAGCACCAATCATCACGTCTCGCCGCTGCGTTCGTAAGTAGCGTCCTCGCGGACGTTACCCGCTATTGGTGCTTGTTTCATTCATTACGTAATTCTCGCATAGTATTGTATTTCAATCATCACGTATTAGTGCTATTCTCGCATAGGATTGTGTTTCAATCATTACGTAATTTATGTCATTTTCGAATAGGATTGTATTTCAATCGTCACGTATTAGTACTATTCTCGCATAGGATTGTGTTTCAATCATTACGTAATTTATGTCACTTTCGAATAGGATTGTATTTCAATCGTCACGTATTAGTACTATTCTCGCATAGGATTGTGTTTCAATCATTACGTAATTTATGTCACTTTCGAATAGGATTGTATTTCAATCATCACGTATTAGTACTATTCTCGCATAGGATTGTGTTTCAAACATTACGTCATTCCCGAATAGGATTGTGCTTCAATCATCCCGTATTTGTGCTATTCTCGCATAGGATTGTGTTTCAATCATTACGTCATTCCCGAATAGGATTGTGCTTCAATCATCACGTATTTGTGCTATTCTCGCATAGGATTGTGTTTCAATCATTACGTCATTCTCGAAGAGGGTTGTGCGTCAATCATCACGTATTTGTGCTACTCTCGCATAGGATTGTGTTTCAATTTATGTCATTCTCGAATAGGATTGTACTACCATCACCACATATTTGTACTATTCTCACATAGGATTGTGTTTCAATCATTACGTACTTCTCGATTAGTATTGTATTTCAACCATCACGTATTAGTGCTGTGTTCCAATCATTACGTAATTTACGAGTAACGAACAGGGCTCATAGTAGTCACCGAGGACCCAGTGTAATGGTCCGTGTTCCGTGTACCTAACAGTCACCAATATAATTACCGTGTTACCCCCGTGTTGTCCATATCCTGCCGAATACGGTTGTACCTCAGGCACTCGCTTCGGGCTATCCTATCACGAAAAAGATAGCTCAAAGTCTACCCGAAGCGTGTTGCAGCCTGGGGGAGAACACCACAATACGATGATTGTTAGCATTTTAATGGATCTGCCCAAGAACGCAGAAAAAGAAAGAAAAAATTAATGATAAAATTTTAAAATCCCACCTTCCAGCCGGCCTCAAGAGAAGCGTTGAGACAATTCCAACCCTGTCATCATCAACATCGGCTAAGAAGAGACTCATTAACATCATGATGAGTCTCTTCATGCATGAGCGCAGCCCATCAAAGACCTTGGCCTAACATCTTGTGCACAAGGTGAAAGCAACTCCTAATAATAAAATAATAAAATGAAGAAGTTCGTTTGGAGAGGTTAAAAAAAAACAAATTGCTTAAAAACCATTGAATCAAGTTCTTCAATAAGTTCTTTCCTGATCAAAAAAAGATGTTACATTTGATAGGGCTTGTGACACACGTAAGAATCGATAGATTACCTATTCAAGTATCGACGATCAATCCACAATCACTACGAAGAAACCAACAGCATCGCGACCCTCTACGTGGTTTCGTCTGAGGTACTAAATTGAAAGGATGTAAAAATATGAACTCTGAGAGTAATATATTTGCCCACTTCTTCGTCGGCAATGAAAAGTAAATGCCGAATCCTAGTGCAACTACTTGCAAACAGAAATCATTTCATGGATTTATTTCATAGATGGAAGATGTCAAGGATAATAAACACGAAAAATCTCTGTACAACTCGATTATCATCACAACATCATTTCCTGAGAACACCATCATGTATACTCGACAATAATTGCCCGCACAGCACTTGCCGCCTAATTACCACAGGCATGCTTGCAGCTGCAGTCAATAGAATCAAGACATGCTTGATCGCGACGGTCGACTCCAGCTCCGTCGTCAGTAGTCAAAATAAAGGCGTTGAGCAAATGGGCAGCGTTTAGTGCACTTGTAGTCAATTGACGTTAAAAAGTCTGCCCGTGTATAATGGCCTTTAATAAATGCTCAATCCTAACGAATTTCCACTGCCCGTCCAGGCTGTCCTGGCATCAGCATCTCATCTGATCATTGCAAAAGGGTTCGATATCAGGATGGAAGGTTACCTCACGACTGCTGCGGAAACAAAGATCAGCGCTCCACCCCTGCTCAAATCAGGTTTGTCATTGTGTTCCTGCGTTTCCTGAATACTGATTCACGAACTCTCTTATCTAGATGAATTTTATTCATTTTGATTTCATAATAAATTTTTATACTTGGGCATCTCTCACCGTTCGGGCTTGCTAGTTTCTAGACCTGGTATCCTCACACCTGACTGAGAGTTGTACGAGGGGTTGTGTAGAGCGTTGGAATTCTATCGCTTGCGTGGTTATGCTGAAGAAGATACATCATCGCCTGCGTGAATGAGTGGGAGACACAAGCAATCACCTATATAACAGAGTCAATGTAGATTACTTGAATGGGAAAGGTCAGATTCAGAACCTCTCACCTTCGCCTAGGAGGGTGTCGGCAGAGGAAGTGGAGCTGGCTGTGCCCCGGCGCCCCCCTGGGATCTTGAGAAGCCTGTTGGCTTCGCAGCGGGGAGAGCCCTGTGAACCCAAATATGGCGGTCAATTGCGACTAGCATCGCTCAAATACAGTAGCAAGAGTATCAAACCTGTGAAATAGTTCTACAATTTACAGCAAGAACTAATGAAATTTAAAGAATTAAGATCATTACAGGGATTTTGTGTTGTAAAAGTGTTAGTGAAATTACGTTTGATTACATAACATCTCCATTAGTGTACGCTGCTCCTTCAGTGGGAGTTATATTTTTGGCAACAGTATTAAAGTTGACGTACCTCTACATTTCTTTCGACATCTATGCTATTTATAAGGCTAACATTAGTCATCAAACCTTATTATGATGACAATATCAGGGACAACTACGACTAGTCATTTATTTAGTTCTAATTTAGTACCCACGTTCAAATTACTCGAGATTTTTTGAAAATATATGAAGGCATGGTACAATAGGAATAACTCCTATAGTCCACTCGCAGAAGCCATCTTACACTGAATCCCCTACCACCACCTCCATACCCACTCCCAATGGGAATCAATTATCAGTATTATCAGTATTCAGTGCGTAAAAGCTGCACCCGTAACTTAAGAAGCTAGAACTGGAGCGAATCACTTCAAATTTTTCCTCCAAGATGTGCGACAAATGTATAATTGTCCAGATATTGAGGTTCTTCAGATCAGCACAGATATTCAACGTATATTTTCAGCTATGCAGAACAATTATGCAGTCCATAAACTTTATGTAGTGAAACACTACTACGTTGAAAGACACTTGCTACTAGGGAAACAACGTCGTCATTCAGTATGATTGAACTTGACCTTCAGAAACTTTTAGATATATATCTATCATCCTTGCTGCTTCTTCTTTCAACAGTGAAGAATGAGAAAGAAAAAACATCCCAAAAAGATTAACAATTTCTACGGCTTCTTTCGGTTATCAATAAATTTTGGCAAAGGTCTATTGTAGGAAACAAAAGTAAAGCTGGTTTCGTGTCTTCGTATTGCAACCAAAAGCAATTCCACCATTTCCGAGTATTCCACACTTTTGTTAAAACCACGACATTTAAATACCTGAATATTACACACAATAGTATTTAAGGCAAAAATGGAACAGCATGCGCCAACATAGTACGGAATCGTCAAAAAACATTATTATTGCGAGTTTGATAATATTACATCCCAAATAAGTCCTGAGAAGCCGCAATTTAGCGTAAAGACTCGCAAAATCATCGTTAGTAAAGAACCTTTTGCAGATTTCATAATGTAGGTTTTAGATACCTTTATTAAACTTGTTTATACTAGTTTACATGCAAGCAAGCGCTAGTTGTGATTCAGTAGACATTTTGTGGTTGTGTTATAAGTGTGGACTATTAATTATTCGCGGTCCTTGAATTTAAGATCATGTGGAATTTCTAAATCGCAGACACGCAAGACTTTTTTTGGTACACGAACTGAACTCATTTATGACAATAAATAAATAGACTATCGAAATGGAAGCGGAAGAATAGGAGTTGAGTTTATTACTACTATGTTACTAATATTTACCTCAGTACAATCGCCTCTGTTTCAGTATTTTCATCAGAATTTTATGCACTGGTGCTCCTCTTAAATCATTTGTTTTTTGTCTTTTTTTGTTTAATATCTTTTTAAATCAACTTATAGTAAGCTTAAGTTTTAATGCTAGAAAATTTAAAATAAGCTTTAGACAAGGACATTCATTTGCTCAAAATTCAAAATGCGACTTGAGATTCTGTAATATATTTCCTGTTAGTGACGTGGCAGCTTGAATGTTTACCAATAAGAACTTCTGCCGACATTTTTTCTCAGACTTGAAAATGAAAAATTAAAAATATGAGTAAATCCTGGGACAAATTCGTACTACTGACTGCTACTTTCTCAAAATAAGTGAAGCACATCCCAAAAATAGAACCGCGAGCCTTTACTGAAACTGTCATCATTTCTTGAAGATACTTGTAATAGATCGTGACTATTGGAGAGTTAGTTCACTCAACATGACAATGTCGACAAAAATGAATGGTTTGGCGTCCTGAATTTTTTATTTTGAACATCTAGTACTGCGTCCAGCTAAGCTATTTGGCGACCTTGAGTTTCCACAGCCATGAAAACCGGAGGTGACGAACGTCTTGTTCTCTTTCAGTGTTTAGAAACAGCAGATCGAACGCCTCTGTTGAAAGCTTGCTTTCGCGTAGAGGACACTCATGAGGTGACTATGCCAGCTTTGCTGGAGACATAGATCTTACAGGTGAACGTTGACTACCGAGTCGGATAGCGAAAAGTGCGCTTGGAATTCATTGCCATTCCTGCGTGCGGTGAGCGTAGAGGGATGGCTGAGCACGGGACGTAGTAGTGATGAGTGCGGAAGACGTGGGCTCAGCGAGAGTCTTGCTAACTAGGTGAGGTGTAGTGAGAATTTTGGCCCTTCTCCTGAGACCAGGGTAAGCTATTGCCGTCGTCAAAGCTCATGAGAGTAGAACAGGGAGATCGAGGCCTCGGTGCTGTGATGTGAGTCAAGAAACCTTATGAGCCCCTGTGTGCTCCATAAGCACAATTTTCAGCCCGAAATCGTTCGTTGAAATCCCGGCACGATTGGTCCTCCTGATAATGAGGTGACGGCTTTCGACGCGGTATTCATACGGGAAGTTCGTAGTTGTGGCGCGACGCTGTTTCTAGAAACAGTTGAATGAATCTGGCAGCGATCGCTCCACAAGTTGGTGTGAAAAGGTAAAGGTTCGATTTCTTGTAATCGTACGAGGCAGCCCGTACTCAAATTGCAGTGTTGCAGTCACTACATACAAACATGAACTCTCGAACACTTTCAATTTTCAAACGTGCATTAAATTTCGAGCTCGGATAACCCTCCGCCTGGTACAGAATTTGAAAATACATTAAGTTCAACATGAATCTACCCTTCTAAGAAGAATGATCAAGCTGTAGGTCAATCAAATCAAAAATTAAAAATGGGAACATTCTTGATGAATCCATGAATCCTAGCTGAAAAATGCATAAATAATAGAAGAATCATCTAGAGGATTCTTTAAAGTGGAATGATCGATTATTGGCAATTTTATCTTGATAAGATGGTTAAAAATTGATATTTCAATGGAGCAGCATTCGTTGAACAAAGTTTATTCTTTCAATTTCATTTATAAGAATGAATAGCACAATTTATGGCAAGAAAACCCATATCATACAATAAAATTAATCAAATGCTAAGAGGAATAGATAACTAAAGCAGTAGAGAAGAACAAAACACGAGTGCAATGAATTCATTTCACATCAAATTTAACCAATAATTCTCACTAACCGACCAATGTCCCCAAAAAAGACTAAAGCGCCGCTGAAATGAATCAATAGAAATTTTATGATACGACAGGGCCCTGGCCTAAGGGATATGTATAATTGATGATCTACTTCTTCATCTACTATAAATTGTCATCTAAAGAATAGAGTTTACCTGCATTCTTGCAATAATACTAACGATGTTAAAAAGAACGCTCAAAACATTAATTTTATAGAAAAGTGCCCACCAAAAATATGTGCGCTTCTCATGTTTATGATATTAGTTTAGAGTACTTCATGATGGTAGTTTCGATTGCTTCACAAAAATGCTTCAACATTTTAAGTTTGCTTAGCACCTCATTCTTGAAAGGACTTTAGTCTTGTTACTTTCTTGAATAATCTTATCCCGTAGCAATATATTTTTTTAATTCGTTGTCTTGAATGGATAAATGAACCATTAAATTATAATTTTGAAGAAAATATAAACCTTGTGACAGGAAATGCGATGGCCTTTGCTCAGTAAATCTGAAAAACCAGCGTGAATATTTTTGCATATAAAATACTTTCAAACTGGTTCAACTAAGCATCAATACCATTTATTTTCATTGATGTATAAATCCCTCGTTAGTACTCTATACCAATCCCATTTTTGATGAAGTTATTCGTGCTACATTGCCGCATAGCAATCAGCAACGAGATGGTTCTTACAGCCATATAACGTCATTTTCAGCGGCTAAAAGGTCCCATTCTTGAAAAATTTTCGAACCCCGAGAATGAATTTGGACGAAGAATTCTCTCTCTCTCACCTTGAACTTTCAAGAAGTACAATTAAATGCTTCGCAAAGGCAACAGCAAAGTAAGGATTTTATTTTGGAGCTAAGCAGTCGTAGATTTAAACGTATTTTATACTCATTATCGTGATGCCATTGAAACCGAGTTATTAGCCCAATATTTTTATACGATATCTTGTTTTTATGCAATAGTTAGCATATGTTGTTACCCTCTTAATTATAAATAAATTACCACTCTTATTTTAGCTGAAATAACTGCAAAATACAATGCATTCATCCGCAATCCTTCATGTTATGTATTAATTATCATTGAGTACGTGGTGAGAAAAGCATCATTTTTCTTGCGGTAAATCAAATTTTCCTTATTTTTCCGAAAAACTAATTTTCTTCTATTCATTCCACGGTACTTGATACTGAAGACTTTAATTTATGGCTACAAAGGTTTTAGTAAGTCTGAACATGCTGAATGTTAATTTGCTTACGAAAAAACGTCAAATGAAGTTTGTGTTGGTGTAGACACAGAATCATGAAGTAGACAATGTTTAATTGTACGAATACTAATGTCAATAACCTAAAATTCCAAGGGACATGAGATGTCTTTCAATAAAACTCGGGATCATTTTAACCTCTCTACATAGTTTGAGTGCAGGTCTTTTCAACAATGTCAACGATCTTCAACGCTCATGCAAAGTTGCTCTCCCTTTAAACCCTTCAACTTCTAGGTGACGTATTGCAAGTTATATTTCGGCACAGCTGAGCACTCTGTGCTAATTCTCTAACTACCCATATTTAGGAACTAGTGAAAACAAGTATTCTTTTGTCACAAATCAGCTCTGAGTTTTTTTCATTACCCAACCTATCATAGTATAGAAAAAACCAAGAGTTCAACAATGATACCACAGCACAACATGATGCTCGGTGTTCGTAACCGAATTTTTTTCAAAAGCACAAATTCAACATACTTCCACGGATTAACACATAAAAAATGTTTACTTTTCACACAAATATTTTGGTAACACTTTTCTTTCATCTTGCCCTAATGAAGTCTATTCAATTATATTTGTCGTCTCGTTAACTGGTTTTTGAAGACTGCATTTTATTCAAAGAGTCTTGATCATTCGAGCTTAAAAACCGATTGACCATCGATTGGAAAATGAATAATTCTATCACTCGTTGTACTGGAAACGAGTTTTACAATTTTGTTATACCTAATGAAGGTCTCGATGAACCATTTCACCCGAAACCAGACTTCAAGCGATAGTTTAGCTCTGCTGGCGCTGTGTGTGTACATCCAAATCACTATTGTCATTTTTGCTACAATCTGTTTCAGTATTTAATTTCAATTTCATTCACAATAACAGATGTTCTTGTCGAAACAAAAACGAGATAAGCTGCGGGCTCATCAGAAGTTCATATGATAAAGTTTCCCATATTGAAGTATTGAATTGGTCTGGTTTCTAACGAAAATTATGAGGCTTTGTTGGAATTTATACCACGCACACTTTCCTGCCTTCGGAGAGTACGAGAAATACTCTTTACACGAAGCACCAAAGCACTGATAGATAAATTGGAAATAGCCTCCTTGCGTACCACACAGGTACGCATCAGCTCATCATGTGTCTCTTTGTTCGATGTATGACTGGATAACTCAATAAATTTTAAAGTCTTTTGAAATAAATCTATAGAACTGCTCTCAAAATAATTAAACTATCAAGACTTAGTCACACCTCTAACGCATAGACCCCTGATATGCTCGTATATCTATACACAGGTTGCTTCAGAAGAAGAGGCATAAAATTGCACACCACGTAGAAAATGCCAAATAAACATTTTTTCTTCCATCATGAAATTCGAGTTTTTGAGGTATTAGTTGTTTATTGTTTTAAATGATGAAATTTAACGACCTAATTACTCACAATATTTATTTCGAATTTACTTTAGAAAAATTGTTCAGAATGTGTTCCACCTACATCAATGCACTTTTCAAATCTTAGCCTTAAACGACTGCCGGATATTAGGAAACACGTCTGGCATTTCAGAAATTTCACCAGCAGTCACTGCAATTCTGGCCACGAGAACTTCTTTAGATTCAATGGGCGTAGCATAAACACTCGTAATAGGTGAAGCTAAAATTTATTTTCCAAATATCACTAAGCTAAATTTCATTATTGTAAAATCTCACAGAATAAAAGTGTTTTTAACGTGAATTCAAAATACATATGACGCGTGTTATTAAATTTCAGCCTTTAAAAACAATAAACACCTAAAATCTGAAAAACCCGAATTTTTTTCAGAAAATTTCACAGAAGGAAAAGTGTTTTTTGGCCCTTTTCTACTTGGTGTTTAATTTTGTACCTCTTGTTCTGAAACACCCTGTGTACATATATAATGGCACAATGTGGTCAGGTGCCAAAGTTCGAGGACGTTCATCCCCCCAGTGTTGTTTCCAGACACGACTCGCGGTACACGGTTAAAACAGTGAAACTCGACCAGAAAGTGGGTGTAGGGTTCCTTACCTAACTAGGAAGGCATGGATGGGCTCTGTTTCACCTTTTAGAAGGCATAAACTAATGAGCCAGGGAGAAGTTAAGTGGCGTTTCGTTGTCCAAAAGGCCATATTGTGCAGATTTTATTTCACAGTGTTTTATTTTAGCAAGGACAGTTGAATGCTTGAGGGAAAAAATCACCAGTGAAATAATGTGTTGCCATACGACCAAGGCTGTGCACATCGCCTTCAAAATACTAAGATAGCTTCGAATATAATCCGTTGATAATAAGAACAAAACATTCCAGTATAGAATATGCTGCAGATATTTTAAGAATTTTTACTATAGTATTTCAGAAGTCCAACAATGCCCACTGTGTTCTGTAATTCTTTTTTTCTATTTCTGAAAAATTTATCGCATAATTTTTAATTGCCTGATCGAAAGTTATTACTGAAAACTGCTTCGTAGAATTTCATCTAATGTACGCGCTAATAATTCATGTTTTCCGCGTAATGGGGATTTAAATTGTGCAAGCGATCTCATAGCGAATATTTTACTTGTGCTCTACGAGTATGTGCATTCTACTCTCTAAAGGGCCAATTGTGAGGGTTAGAGCAGTCAAGTAACAGTTGTAAAACGGGGCATTTTTCCGCTGCTAATTCAGATGAAACAGCTTTGCGCAGAGGCACTTTCAACACAAATCGGAAATAACCTTAATGGTGAAAGGTCTGGAGTAAGACATTGTTTTGAATTCAATATCAATACCTTAATTTTTATAACGTAACTTTTAGGGATATTGTTAACATTATAGATTTAACTATTGTTCAAATCTATTGAAAGTGTTAAAATTTGTCCTCTTCATTCACCTTGTTGCAGAATTTGACAACCATAATCCGAGTAAAATATCAGGAGAAGGAATGTTTACTCCACCTTTTTGGACGCGTAGGGCGACGTGGGGGCGCTGGCAGCCTCTGGATGATCGACCAAGTCACTGGACTGAACGGACTCTTTACTATCCTCGTCTCCATATTTTTTCTCCGAGGAGCGGCTGGCTTTCTCTAGCTTCTCCAGCTGGTCTTCCTCAACTGCAGCCAAACCATGCAAGCTAAATGTAGTTGTAGCACTTCACTTAACTTTGAAAATTATTTTATGCTTCAGATATAATTTTCATATTAAATTCAAAGTTTGCACAAGATAAAAAAACTATGTAAACCATTTACAAGTTGTTCAGAAATTATGGAAATCTTTCGTAAAACACAGTTGTAACATAATTCTACTTGAGATAAGGCAATGCCTTTTGAATATAACGCACCTTAAAGAAACGCCTATTAATTCCCACATACCATCAACGTCCACTTAAGCAAGTCAAAGCCTTTTTGCACATATATTTCGAAAAATTATAAATCCATTAAACATTGACTTTATATGAAAACGCAGAAACAACAAAAGCCAGAAAATTGCAAACGAATTTCGTAAATTAAGACACATATGTATGACATTGCGTGTCGCATACTGTAACACGTTATTAGATGGACAATAGTACAGCAAGGGTGATATTGAAAGGAGATGAATTCAAAAAGACAATAGACCCAGAATGTAACGCTCTAAACTCTAAGATATAATCATCTTACTCAAATCATGTGAAAGTATTTCTCTTCGGATACTTCACATTTTCTTTAACAGTGCAAACGCACTGTTAAAAAATGATGCTGATGATCTTTCTACTCGTAGCTGTTTCTCAAAATTTCTGGTTATTTCCACATTGTGTCGGCGGAAGCTTCATGCGTTCCTCAACAACGTCATCAGATGACTCAATTTGCCTCTCTGGACCAGTACCAAATCATAAGGTTTCAAATCGTATTATTTTAACAACAATTCATCAGTGCTGATACAAACAGGGTTTACTAAATTCGTTTGTCTCATTTACAGTGCGTAGGTTCATTGTTATAGTCAACAAAGGCTTGGATTGCTGCTCCGGCAATATTTGTTGCAGTAAAAATTCAAGCGATAGTTTTGCTTGAATTGTGCGATGTGGACGATGTGTACGTGTGTTGCATGAAATTTGTAATAAAATTGGTAAAAATATTTAAAAAACAATTGAGCGAAAAATCTGTAGAAAATCTTTTGTTGATTAAAAATGAGTCTGTTCTGGGTCACTCGAAACTTGAAGTAGAGGGTCCTTTTCTATGATTTCTTCTTTTAATGATTTTTTCAATATTCAAACCAATGAGCGTAGAATCAGAATTACAATCCATACTTTCTCAACTATTCTTCATTGATTATATGTGTACTGAACCAGAATTAAGACATTGTTAGTTGGTCGAGCTGCATTTAGGTCATTTACGTTGAAAAAAGACGCGGCATCTTTCGCAAACTGACCAGGAAAAACATTATATTTTGTTGCTGGCGCACTGATTCGCTGAGGAAATTGTAGTGTACGTGAAAATTACAGTTGAAGATATGCACTTTCTATGAAATTCATTCATTTTTCCACCGATGCAGTTTGCTTGCGTGAACAGAAGCAAATGATGATCATTCATTCATCAAAAAAAAATAATTTTCACTCATCAATTACGCAGATTTGAAATGCGAGACTTTTCCATCTCAAACCCGTAAACGATTAAACATAATTGTTACTCTATCATACCTGCCCTCACATGCTGGTATGAATACATGAGAAATTCTATAGCCGCCGAGCAATACCGGCAGTAGCAAATGCGTGTCTCCTTTCTTTCATTCCCTGATTTTTACACATTTCTACCACAAACGCACAACCCTTTGTTTTTGAAGTTAGGACTACTTGACTCTCTTACATTTCCTGAAGGACCAGCGCCAGTGTTGTGGACTATGTTTCGATGAGTGTGGCTCGATGGACAGTTGCCGCTCCCTGATGGGTGCTTCCATTTCAAAACCTGCGGAGGGAGGGGAGGTGGCGGTGTCGGGAGAGTAGTTTGAAGGTTCAGAAGAGAATGTTTTGTCTAGGTTGTGATCAGGAAAGTTCGTAACTTTCGAGTAGCGATAACAAGTCGTTGAAAGCACTCTTCCACCATCGGTCTCAGGTGTATGCGTTTGAGTTTGCGGAGACAGTTGAGGAAGCGCTAGAATAGCACAGCAGCCTTGGGTTGCTGAGGTCGTTTTACCGTCTCTAGTTAAGGGAACTTCCGTAAGTGAATGCATGGGCTCAAAAACTTCTTCGATCATTCCATTATCGCAAGAAACCGTGGGTTGTTCGTGTATGATTTTTGAAAAAGGCTCCTCTTTAATGCATTTTCCTATTTGGATATCTTCTTCGTTAGTTGGAGTCAGGCCACCAAATTCAAGCTCTGACTCATCAGGAGATACCTGACGACGGTCATGTACGACTTCACCTCCATGGTATATCGTCTCTGCACTGTGTTCCCCAGGGTCATTTCGACCATCTGACGGCAGAGACAAGCTAGAGCTTTTACCCATTTTTGAATGAAGTGAACTTGGCTTTTCTTTCAACTTACAATCCGTACTGGTTTGAACCTGCGAAGTGTCACTTTTCGAAGCAAATATTGTCGCCAGAGGAGATTTTCTACATCTTTCTTTTTCATATAGAGAAATTTTTCGGTAATTTAAGCGAATATACGACGAAGACCTAGGCTTAAAAGTGCAAGCAGGAGCAGAATTTCTATGAAAAGGCTTAAGAACAAATTCATCAGGAAGCCGCCTATCATTGGGAGCAGACTTGGAAGAAACTAATTTTTGAGGCTGAGACCGTGATGAGAAAGAAAAATAGGTTAACCAATTGCCTTTAAAGCCATTGCCTATTCTACTGCAGAAACCCTTTGATTCTTTTTTTACTTGAAGCTGGCAGAAAGAACTCTGAAACTCAAGCTTGTTTGGCCTTGGCGCTTTTGTTCTGGTTTTGGAGTGTGGGGCAGTGCCCGAGTCTAGTCCTGAAGTTCCGGAGTGTGTTGCAGTCAGTCAGATGATGACGAAAAGGTTTGTAGGGCACAGGGGAGAGTGAGAAGAGAGAGAGAAGGAAGAACGAACATGCATCATTATTATCTAAAGTTGATAGATCATTGAAAAAGCAACATGGTGATGCAGGTGTATCAACATTTTTTGTTGCAAGTCACGAGGCAAACGATACTATTGCACAGTCAACAAACTCTACTTACAACTACAGCAACTACACCATTAATTAGGCTAATGTAAGCAGTTGTCAAAGCACACCAAGCATAGTTGCATGTTGCACAAAAAAAGCGAAGGGTTGCTAGTGTGAATCGCCTATAACACTGAAAAACTATTCATCAAGCACGAGAAATTATCTAGCCAGATTTGGACGTAACGTACGATACAGGTACAACCTCACACGAAGTCAAGTAAATCATATGTTTGAATGAATCTCCGCCAGTAAATCAGCAACAAGGTCTAACATTTTTCTTATTTTATCGAGGGAATGAATTTGAAACAGAAATAGTAATATATTCCGAGTGCGCAACAAAATTAAAGCTATCAATGCGTTGCATTAAGAAATCCCCATTAAATTTAAGCGAGTTCAAGTGTACTGTAACTTTAATTGCCTCAGGCTGGTTCTTGCTTACATTATAAAACTGACCCCTCAATTACTCATATACAACTGTGAAATGAAGATGAATAAAATTTTCGAACTGTACCGTGGAGTCAGGGAAAAACGAAGAAAAACTCAAAGCTAAAAGAATATTAACAGTTTGATTTGAATATTGAATTGCAATTCCGTAACAATTAGCATTCAAAATTAGCTTAAGAACATGACTTGTCTGGTGGGTGCAAGAGTTTGCACTTATTACTTTTACCAAGATCTTTCATTCTAAAAAAGTGTGTACAAGCTGCGCACAGGGCAAATTGTCATCACCTATATCAAAATATTACCATCGCTGTTCGAAGAAAGTGCGAGAAAAATAATCCATGATTTAAATTATCAATCATCCTCGTTATGAGGTGCTGTATTCATACCACATATTAACTGACACGAGTTCGGACACGTTGCCCCGGTTGAAAACGCACTAGGTAAAACGACAGAAAAAGACTTTTTGCAGCAACTTAACTTAACATTTACTATGCCTCACAGCATGCACGCACTCAGTAAAATATGAAATATTTTATTCCTAATACTCCACTCGAGTTACAATGAGTCTAGTCCATACAGTTACGTTTCTATGTCTTAAAAAAAATTCCACTCACAAGTCACGCACGCTCAGTAGCAATCAGTTCGACTTGGATGCATAAATTGAAAATTTGCTCATAACAGCTGCCGACGGAATTTTTCGCACACCCACCAATATTTTAGACTTTTGGATTCTCTCAGAGCTAAGTTATTGTCCTTCCGATTTCTATGTAGCAGGATAAAATTATTTATAAAACTTCAAGGGCATGGGTACACTCAAGAGTATACAGCAGTAAATTTTCATTCATTTTCTGAAACAAGTTTAAATTCTTGAAGGTTTTCGAGCTTGCTAATGTATACGAGTCTTCTAATATTCCCCGAAAAAAATTTAATGCGAATTAAAGTCCCAGAGCACAGAAGTCCAGAGCGGAAATACTATTTAGTTTTTACAATTCCATCCTACAACTCTATCGGGCAAATGTGTGAATCATAATCCTTCTGAGAGGCAAATCAAGAGCCAATCCAGAAAATTTTCAATCATGATATTAGGTTTCAAACAATTCTTATCCAAACAACGCAGTATTGTGTTTGTAATCAGTTTAGCGTTAATAAGTTTTCGGTTATGCCCATTAAACTACAGAAATTTCGCGTCATTAACCCTCTCAACTTGATTTTCGCATAGTTTTTTCTAATGTCAGTTTTTATCGTCACTGAAAATTTCTGATTGCATCTAGATTTTGGAGCATTTATATCGCGTAAATAATGGATTTGGGAATGGAAAAACTTTTTGAAATAGTTTTGTTACTGTAGTTCAACTTAGAAGAATCACTATACCTCTCTCTCAAGAAACATGACGCTCCTCTCTCCACTCGGTGACACTAACGTCATAACTACAATGAGATTTTTCGCACAACTTAAGGTTTTGTCGTTGGAACTTTCCACAGTATTATTGTGCCTAGGTATTTTCAAATGTTTCGACCACAAACTAGAATTTATTTTAGGTGAATTATCAATACGTTCACCATTTTTTAACGAATTATTTTTTTGCTTAATATAAGCTTACAAGGTTTGTATAAACTACAGTGATGTTAAAAAAGTATTCTCAAATTGATTAGAAACAATTTTTAAAAAGCAGTCATTTCTAAAAGAGAAACGCTCGAGTACAACTCGACTCATTTTCAGAATCTGTAATGAAATGCTAAGTTTGTACACATTACAAGAGAAATATGGATTCACAGCTGTATATCTGAGACGTAAGTAACAATAGAAAAAGTGCGAACCGAAAGCAGAAAGAATGTTCCAAGCCATCATTTATTCAAAGAATGAATATTGGTTACGCTTTCTAATAATTTGACATCTTGCTTTTACTTTAGCCAATGACTTCAATATTATTTTCTTAAATTGGATGATCAGTTTCAAGGAAGTGGTTTTTAATGCCGCTTTATAGACCATTGGCAGACACAAGCTCTACGATCAGAGACCCAACCCTCCATGCTCCGCTCCGAGCGGCCCGGCGGGGCGAGCGGTCTCCCCACAGTCCTCAGCATCACAGGGACTACACGCATATTTGCCGATTCTTCAGCTGCTCCGAAGCGCACGCATTATTTCAGTAAACTGGAAAACTACCAACAATGAAGCTACCGCAAAAAGAAATTTCCGAGACAAGTATGTGGAAAGTATTTTGACGAGACTTTAAGTCTATAAGAGACAATGGTTTCGAGAAGCCAAACTCTAGGGCAGGGATAAGTACATTTTTTGTTAAGAACATTGAAACAAACAGTTTTCCCTAATGAAACAGTTGTTGAAACAGAGTATTGAAACCAACAGTTCCGGATGTCGATCGAATCTTTTGATAAAAAATTTCTCAATCAGTAAAAGTTGAATCCAAAATTTGAAAGGTAAGAAGTTAAATATTCCAAGTGCTATAAAAAGTACCATACATATTACCAACTGCATAGCTCTGTGAACGAAACAAGTTATAAAAGTGCACTTAAAGTTGAAATTTATGACACCATCACTTTTCATCTTTAAACCAGTGCTTTTTTGAAGAACACATTAATCTTGAAAGAAATGACAGCGTTTTGAACGCATATTTCCTTGCAATAACACGTGATTGTCGATAGATTCTTCTTCGATATTCGTAAATATACTTCATTAGAAATTCAGAAATGAATTCGAATTTCACTTGTAATGTGCATAAATTTTGCCTTTCAATCCTGATACCAATTTTCAGTGAAGTTCTACTCGACAGCTTTAAATATTGCTCGTCAACTATTTCTTGGAGAACAACAATTTTTTGAATTTCTTGAGATGCATTTTGGTGATAATTTTTATTTAGATTACGTTTCCCTTCCTCGTCATACTTAAGAATTTTCTCTCTCGTCAACTTTCAGTAATTGCTCCTATTCCTCTTTACTTCGAAAACTTCATATTGATTTTCAAGCATTTTATTTTCTATAGACAGCGAACACCAGATACATGATTTTTTCTGTTTTCTTCTTTTTTCACATTACATTCGCAGATAATTGAAAATACTTTCAAAAAGCGTTTTCCAACTTTATTCTTGAATTTTAGTAAAAAAATTTTTAACTGATAGTGGCACCATGGGGCTATTTTCATGATTTATCGATATTTCTAGCAGGTGAACGGTCTCCGAGCACAACGAGGGCAATCAGCAAAGCGGTCGGGTTCCTTCACCTTTTCCGAATATAAGACACAGAAGACACTGCAGCAAGGGGCCCAGTAGCACACTTCGGACTTCTAGAGATAATTCCGAAATTGTCCTCGTGCGCACCTGATGTCGATCTTAAATTTATGGAGTCACGACACAACCCTAAGCACGAACAGTCTCCCAACGAAATGCTGGGTGCCTCCTCTCGATCTTAAAATATTTACCCGTAAATTCTACTCTCCTTATTATCGTTGATAACCACTTTAAAACTTGAACTTTAGAATCATTATTCATGTTCACTTTTTCTGCTCATAAACTTATGATGGCATTCAAATTGAACTGTTTTGCTGTTATTCCCATATGTTTCCTTCTTGATAATGAGCTCCAGCTCGAAAAGTTTAAAATGCGATATTTTTAAAATACATGCTAGCCATTACCTTTATTACTATTGCTGTCCATTTTTCTTCAACTCTATTTCTAGTTTTATTTGCAAATTATATTCTATTGTTGAAAAATGACTCTTGCATGCCTGTTTCACTGCTAGTAATACATGAAGAGTGTGGAATTACGAATTTTGCGAATTTCGAGAAATGAAGAAAACAGTTCAATATTGGTGAGCGTACGAATAACTTCGTCGCTATCAGCGCCTTCCTAGCTACAATAGACAATTTCTACACTACACAGGTCTGATACGATGTCATCCACTATGTCCTCTAGATGCACATTCTAAGGAATTTCGACAATTCAAATCTCATGTCGGCTTAATGCTATTTTTATAATTCTTCTAATTGTTCATTGTAACTTTTAGTTCACCTCAACGAAGCAACTCGAGGGAACAAAAACATTGCAGATATAGCAAGCGGTGCGTTACAAACGAGCAGAGGAATCTCCCGTAGAAATATGATTGAATACCGTCTCCAAAAATATATGATAGAATTAGAATGATATAAAAATAGGAAAAGGTTGTACTTAAATTCTGTTTCAATAAAAGCACAACAGAATCATAATTTTAAATGAAGTAATAGAAGCAACGTTTAGTAGAAGAAAGGTAAACTTATCCGAAAATGAGATGAGGGAAAACTGGAACTAAAATGATGTCTAGAAAGATCGGCAGGAACGGAAAAAATAGAAATGAGAGCTCTAAAGAGTGAGGAAAATCGGAACTTATGGCAAAAGTAGAAAATCTCACACCAATGAAGTGGGAAAGTACGGTAACCTAAAGGATTTGGCTGTAGAGTATGCAGTAAAATCGAAATGGCGTGGGATAATGTGAAGGAATTCAATTCGTGGGATGTGTCATAAATTAAAGTGCTATCGATGATAGATAAGTTTTGTAAGTTTGAACATTGATTAAAGATAAAGTAAGGTGAAAATCCGTGATGAGCTCACATCAACCGGGATTGAAAAGAAATGGAGGAAAATTGTTAGAGCAGGCAGTCCAATTCGCTGACGAGGCCCGGACTTTCAAGAAAAGAACTGGCACAAGGAAAAGGATGGCTTCGAAGAAATTATCTCAAACTTGAAAAGCGGTTCGTGAGTAAAATTTAAATAAATTGTGTGAAGAAAAATTTTCAATTTTGCTAGA
This sequence comes from Morinoia aosen, assembly GCA_030386875.1. Taxonomy (NCBI): domain Eukaryota; kingdom Metazoa; phylum Arthropoda; class Malacostraca; order Amphipoda; family Talitridae; genus Morinoia; species Morinoia aosen. Next base: position 36,504,178 of record CM059565.1, on the reverse strand, counting down.
AGAATCAAATTAAACCAAATCATTCTACTGTAATTAACTTGACGCGAGTGAATGCACCCTCTCAAGTCGGCATCACAGAGGAATCTACGGGCCGAGTCTTATCACTGCCCACGTTATCCAAATTGAAAAAAATCAATATTACTCAGGCTATAAAGCTCAAATTTCGTTCAGTTATCTGAGGCATGTTCTTGCAGAACAAAAGTGCAGAAATATAGCTAAATAAAAAACCGTATTAAAATATTCTTCCTCGAATCATTTTTTACTTTCGACTCATTAAATAATATTGTTCAAATGTCAAAACAGCTGCCGATTTACTAACCACATCTGAAAAAGCAAAAGCTTTAAAGCGACTCTTCAGAACGCAGTTGCTTGGGAACTGAAGTAATGAGCAGCGAAAGCGACAGACATAGATGCGTGGCAAAAAACAAACCAAGGAACTGAGAACACTGAAGTTAAGAGAAGTACCTATAAAAAATATAGTTTCTAAAAAACAATCAGTACAAGTGGGACCAATTCTTAGGAGCCTGTAAACTTCATTGAAACTAAAAATTATCACTCGGCCAAAAAATTTTTCAAAATCTACAGAAGTCACAGTCGTGAAGGAATCACAAACAATAATCTAAAATACTAAATAGGTGTATTCCGGAAATAGATCAAATGAGCTAAAACAAAAGCATCTTGAATTTCGTTACAAGGATGACACAACAATTACAGTAATAATTTTTAGTTTCCAAAACACATCTACCGTCTCCTTCCTTGATTCCCTCACCCTAGCTGCTGCGCGCTACGATTGCCTCGCGGACGCAAGTCCTTACCTGAGAAGGCGCTAAAGTTGGACACTCGTCGTGGAGACTGACTGCTCTCGAAGTCGCGAGTGGGAGACATCACGTATTCCGGTGACCTGCCGACAAAGAAACAATTAAATATAGCTTCAAGGGCCCAGAGATAATTTTAATCTCTACTCTCTACTTGCTGGAATGTTAGGTTTGCACAAGAAGCACGCGGAGCTGTAAATGGGGTTGAACTATAGGCATCTTAAGTGAACATTTATAAATTGTATCGAGGCAGATGATGCGGATTGCCCCCTAAAATAATAAATAAAGCCTAACAGTTTACAAACTGTCAACTTGACACGGTTGATTGGAGAGGATATCAAAGTGCACGTTCACTAGATTAAGGCTTCGATTGGCCAACCCGTGAACCGGAAAACCGCTCTTAATTCTTTTTTTATCCTTCTGGATCAACTTTTGCTCCCTTAATCAATTTCAGTATCGTTGAACGGACAAGAAAATGAAGTATCTCCTCACCATTGAGTATATTTTATTTCATTCGTATATATATTATATCTTTTGTCTTAACCATTACTGCATGGTGTGTCGAATATGACACATACCCTATTTTTTTGTGTATAGAAATAATTAGCAGAGAAATGAGCATTTCTATGGCTTTTATCGCAAACGAGACACACTGTCCACGAAATGAACGCGTATGATGCGTGCTAGATGCAACCGGCCCAGTGCTTCCACTTTGGGGTAAAATACCCCATTTTAGGTGTGGTCTAGGGTAGAGGTTAGGGTGAAGCAAATTTCCATGATTTTTAGGGTAATTCGACTTCTGTCGGAGCAGCGCTGCAAAATTGTAGGGTAATCACCTGTTTTCAAATTTGCTCTCAAGTACCACAATATATCTTGTGTAAGGTACATTACACCAAAGCATTTATGAAAATGTTCAATAAGAGTCATATATGGAACAAACCTGCCCAAACTCGCTATTAATTTAGTCTTTATTGCACACTACGATAAGGCACAAATTGCTGTGCACATCGCTGTAGATCTCTCAGAACTCAGATCTCTCTTCAGTATAATGTTGCCAGATTAGATTTGCTGTATAAATAATACCTTGGTTAATTAAGCGAAGAGTTCGATCAGAATTTCGAATATTCTAGAGATATTGATTTTAGCTGCTATAGGAAGGGTAAGATGTCAGGTACATCCCGTAAAAAATGAGGTCCGTACGTTCACTCATTCACCCTCTACGGGGGTTTGAAGTATGGGGGAAGGGGAGGGGAAAGTGGTATTTTATCTAGTTACACCTCCCCTTTGGCACTTTCTTCACGGCTTGACATTGCAATGTCATCTTCTTTGTCTCTTTATTACTGTATAATGATTTCAGGGCTCCTAGCTGACCCAACCAATAATAATAAAGAAAAATTGAGATTGTTTATGTATCTTTGTTTACCTTTTTTAGGAGGATCGGAATGTTGGGTTTCAAAATGCATCTCCTCCTACAGTTTTTGAGCTACAGTGATGACTTTAGTCTCATTGGATGAGAAAAAACGTGGGCTTTTCAAAAACTAACATGGCGATTCAAAATTAATTTTCGATCAAAAATTGTGACGTCATAAATTATGAATTTTCACGAAAGAAGACATGCCTCGGAATTTTTCATGTTTTTTCCCCTTCAAACTAAATTTAGAGAATGCTATATTCATTTTTAGAATCTACAAGTCTTTCCGTATCCAATTACAATAAAATCATCACTTATACTCAAAAACTGTCGTAGATGCATGGTGATAAATAAACTCAAAAATCTTGTTTTCTATGAATATCTCGTTTTCTATTGGGAAAATCACATTTTTTCATAAGGAAAGATGATTTATAACTGCATTTCCTATCAGTACACAAAATTTCAATGCCCTAAGTTCAATGTTAAAGAAAAACTTCCTAAATGCGAACTCGTTCCTTAGAAGTAATGACAATAATTAAAGTGATTTGCAACTTGATGTAATGTTTAAAATTTTATATTTTCTAGCCTTACACAATTAACTCGTATATGCATCAAGATTTACAACAATAAATCGGTCATCGTCGTTTACTGGAATTGAACAGCTCCATAATGTGTACAAAACGACACTGCCCGAGTCGAGGGTAGGTAGTTTTGTTTCAGTTGAGTGCAATTTCCTGTGTCAAGTGCTATCACGTGCAGTATTGCACCGTGACAAAATATTTGGTTACTTGCGTCTCAGCAAAATTGTTATTATTAAATGGATTCTGTGAACGAAGAAGCTGCTACACCACCCATGAAGGACAGCCAAATTTTATCGTCTGTTAAGCCCTTTTCACGGAAAGGGAAGGAAGGATAGAGAAGCGAACAACTGTTTCAAGGCTAGTTAGAAAAGTCTCAGTCTTATACTTCAACTAAGGATATGGCATACTGTACTATACGCTCAACTATCATTACGTTCGGTAAATTTGAGATTATTCTTCATGCTAACACTCAAACTCATAAAAATCTCACAGTGCAGAGAAGGAAAACACAAACTATAACTTTGTTCATTTTATCACACGATCCAATTGACAAGTCAGGTATAAAAATTGAATTGCCGAAATGTGCAAATCTTTCTGAGCATGATTTACCTATTTCGTTACTACTGAAACAAATGTTTAAAAAAAAGTAAGCCTAGGGAAATAAAGAGCTTCAAACATTATTAGACAATGTTTGGGTAAACATGTACTAAGTGATCTTGTCGTTGTCTTTAATGAAGTTTACATTCTGTAAAAATTGATGAAACAACTGCTAGCAGTAAAGCTGAACAGCTCGGAGTCATCGTCCATGTAATGGAGCGAGAGTGCAATTTAGAGCTCTTCTATTGATCTTGTTGAAAAAAGGATAGCACAGCCAATGGATAGTTAACACATAAAAAAGATTTCAGTGATAAAAATATTAAACTGAGCGGCAATGTAGGGCTCTATCCTGACACGACTAACGTTATGATGGGATCCAAACATTCTGTTGTTTCTTTGTTAAAAAAAAGGAATTTTCGACTTCATGGAAGAAATGTTGGCTTGGTGGAAATACAGATATTGGGAGTAAATAAAAAAGTTTGTGAGATAGAAATTCAGGTTCTTCTTCCATTATTCTTGGCACTAGGGCTTACTAACGTAGGACTCCGATTCTTGGAGGATCTACAAGTATTCGACTGTAGGCCCATGGCATTTTTGACATGTAGGCTTCTGTAAAAAAAATCCGCCCATGGGCCGAGATTCTTAATTGTAACGAGGCTCTTATTTGTAATTCAATGGGGGCTCACTTTGAGCCTTGAGCAACATCTGCTTCGCTGTACTCAACGTAAATACGCAGTTAAATTCGAACGAATTAGTATACCGATTGCGAAAATTTTGGGAAAGTCATAATTCTTCATTTAGTGCATCACATTCTTTGCCCCGTTCTTTGCAATTTTACCAAGAATTATGGTGCATATGAACTTATTTCACATCGAAATTCTTCTAATCATTTGCGCAAATATGGTGAAACTGTATTTGTGTTGTGTTCCATAAATGAATGTTTCGATTTTTACTATGTCGTTCATTTCCTCTTATTATGTCTTTGCTTCTCTCTGCTAGTCAGGAATAGGTCGCCTGGCCTCATACTTTACGCTCATTGAATAGAGCTTGTAATTAGGTAACCAAGCAAAGAAGATAAACTATAGTGAAAGCATTATAAAATATTGCACGTATCGTGACAAATGACTCCGTAAAGTAAGAGAATTTCATTTTCTTATATTCGCATGACCTTGTTGTTATCATTTCTACACATATAAACATGGAAACATTGAATATTTTCACGCAATGCCAGCAATGGGGTTATTTAATATTTTAGGGTAATTTATGCATTTTTAAGGTAATCTTGAACAAAGTTTTAGGGTAGGAACTTTCGCACTCGTGTAAGCCCTGAACCGGCCTCTAGCAGTAATGCTCACTTGCTCAGTTTGGACGCCAACACAGCCGAGTGTGGATGTCGCTGTAGCAGTACCATTATGTTCATAATAGAGCCATATCATGCAATTTATTGGCGAGTAGAAATTTGGGTATGTGTATAAGTTATATTACTTTGATTCTATGATGAGAAACATTGAGAATATATAAAACAATTATATTTTATGCTAAGTTTTTAGTTTGTTTCATATATGGGACAACACGATTTTGCTGTATATTCCAACTCGGGCCAAACTTGTGTCGTAAATGAAACAAACCTATGTATTCTTTCATTACCACGAATAATTTTAGCTTTATTATATTATTTCTATGTTGTTAAATATTAAAAGACATATTCAAAATACATTGAAACTATATTCTGAAAAATATATTATTATTTTTTATAATAAAGAATGCACGATAGATGCACAACATTAGCGCATTCGTCTATCCTAAAAATTTTGTCAAAAACTGTCTCGCGGTTGCATAAAATGTATCACACAGTAATTTTGTATAGATTAATAAAAAGAAATATTTATTGTTTTATTTTCAGAATATTCGCGTTTGAAGTGAATTTTCACGAGAAACGATCGGGGCCCTCATCTTGGAGGTGGGGGAAGGAACTGACGGACTAGATTTGGATGAAGATTTGAAATTGGAATTGGAATCTATGAGGAAGAAGTTGAAGATCGTTTGGGAGTTAAGCAATCACAGGAACAGATTGAAAAATCAATAACAGCAACGGAACACAACGATTCCACTCTGATCTCAAATAAACTTGCATTACCATCTTTGAAGTAAATCCAACTGCTGTGAAAATTGTAAGCAGTGATTCTAAAAGAAAGAGCTCTCCTGGAAATGTTATTTGGAAGTAAAAATCTCAAGATACCGGAACCCTATTAAAAATTATAGGAGTGGCATCGGTGATTCTTGGGAGCGCTCCCAAATATGCATGGTTGTTTCATCCATGCGTCTCCTATGAGGCAACTTCGAAGTGTCCACTTTATAGGCGCGCCTGCGCCTCTGTCCCAACCGGTGGCCACGCATGGCTCAGCATGGAGCACTACCGTCGCGCTCCCAAGGCGCGACCAGTTTCTCCTATTCACCATCGGAGAATCATGAGAGGCCCAGGATGGCCACCTCTTAATTTAATTTTAAAAAAACGGCTGCGCACAGCTGATTTCCCATTAGTCACACTTTCCAACCGTCACACTGCTCAAACCGATTCTAACCAGTTTGCCCTTGAATTACCTTAGTTCTTGCGCGATTAATCAATTCATCATAAGCAAACACGGTTGATAGCACAAAAAAAATGTACCAGAGTATGTAAATTAGATACATCCCTACTCACTTGCAGAAAATTTCAAGGGTGCGTGTTCATTATTAAGCTGACATTAATGGGACATGTTTGTGACGTATAACTTATGCTTGAAGTTTTCGCAACGCAATAACTAAGGTAATTAATGGGCAACTGGCTATATTTGGTTGAGAAGCGTCAACGGTTGAATGTGCAATAATGGGAAATCAGCTGTACGCAGCCTTGGAGGCGAAAGCCTGCAGGGAACAATATAAATGTACCTTGAAAAGAATATAGCAACAATACCCTAGGGTCGTTAGAAGAATATACTCGTAGCTATATATATAACAAAAACAATCGTCTAGCAGATTTTTCATCTTTCATTACTAAAATGAGAAAGGAAAATAAATTGACTTCACCTTGCCCGAGCTTAATTACACCGGCTATTCATATACACGCACTCCCTCACCTATCCCCACACTCAAACCCTCCCCACACCCCCCTCCCACACACCTACCCCCACACCCCCCTCCCACACACCTACCCCCACACCCACACGCAATCCCCCCTCCCCCTACACACACACACACACACACACAAATATGTATCTGAACACATCGTTGATTACCTTCAAGAACGTCCTTCAATTCAAAGGTTGCTGAAGACTGACGAGGGAAAATTCAGGTTTGGTTTCCACATTTTGTTGTTTTTACATTGCTCACATTGAGGTTTTGCCTTCACTACCAGCCCCACCACAACGATGAATCGTCTAAAATATCAATTGACCGAGGTGGTAAAACTGGCAGTGGGGTCCTTGCTCCGTTCATGCTCTTGAAATAATGCCTCTCCAGACCAGCATTCTACGTCTCTTCCATCTCTTGTTTCTTCTGACACCCTCACGTACTATACACCCTCACGTAATACACACTCGCACTGATATACACTCTAACACTACTTGAAACGTTTTAAATAATAGAGACACGATCCAGACATCTGTCACGCACAACACCAACTTCAAAACTGACGCGAAAGACGGCAACCGTCATTTCTCTCGAGAAAGATGGCAGGCATCTCACCTAGAGGCCACCTGCACAGGTGGCCTCTGGTAGCAACATGGGAGAACTTGCTCGCATCATGCTTATGAGTCGCGCCCTGGAAGTGTCAGAAGGGAAGAGGCCTCGGTTCGCTTAATACTCCTTTAATTCACCGCTGTCTCCTTTAATCAACCATGCTACTCCCTTAATTTCTAATAGGGAAGAGCACGTAAAATTCAAGGGACGTAATGAGCTAACCATAAAAATGAAAACATTAGGGACTCCTAATGATTGCCGCAAGATTTTATTCAGTGAATATTTGATTTCAATAATACTTAAAGAAACACATTCTTTCACTGGTCTGAAGGATCTCATTCATGTGCTGGATATTGATAAGCTTGATGTTCAAGAATGTATAGGGATCTGTGTCATCCTATCCTACGTACATGTTCCGTGCGCCTGGGATTATTTGAGCAGCATCATGGGCAACTTATCAAAGAAATAATGTCCCTCAACAGCTTCGAACAGTTTAGGAGCTTTTATACTTTGCTGATAACTCTAAAACTATTCCAAGAGATGATACTTGCACCGAGCAATTAATGTATTGAGGCGAAAAGAAAACGAGGACCCTTTCTTCATGTCCCTGTGAAAAAAGTTTACCCAGAAGGATTTCCTCAATAGCCTTAGCCAAAAAATGAATGCCACCGCTATAAAATGCCTGATTCCAAGTTCCAGTCATACATCAGAGTTCCAAGTGTCTTGTATATCTTTGTCAAATTAAGAAAATTATGTTTCGAAAAATTTCTGTAACATGAAAAACTTGTGTTAGACCTAAAAAGACTTATTGGCATGTCACATGGAGAATTGAATGGTTTTCTTCCAAATTTTGGCCTAATTGTGTACTCTTATAGATCTATAAGCGATAAAAATTTTTAAATCAGTCAAGTAACTGATAAATGGAGTTCGATGTATTTGTTCCATAAACGACTCATACATCATGCTTCAAGACTTGATATTCGTGTTGTGTCGTTTATGACACACAATGAAAAATATATAACAGAATGAAAAAAATAATTGCCTTATGATTGGGTATGCTAAAAAGATGTTTATTAAAGAGTTTATGAGCATGTAACAATTTTTTTCTATTTCCAAAAATAATTCATGCAGTGAAGGGTTAATATTTGTGTACGTTGTTCTAGAATTTTCCACCTGTATCTGATCTGGTCTCAATATTTGTGTTTTTGACTTGTGATTTTGTCTATGTTTATTTCATTCTTCATAGTCTGGGATTTTGGGATTCGTTCTCGCACAAGTGTTCACGTATTTAAGGTTTTTGACAAATCTCATACGTATATTGGACTATTAGTTAATTATCAACTGAATGTTCTGGAAACTTAGAACCGTGTAACTCCGGACTGGGCACTTATATTGGAGGTTCACAGACGTACCGTGTGATTGCGCTTAGCCTCTGAGAAGCTAAAACATCCAACTCAAACCTTGTAGCTACTATTACTGAGAAGCACGAAAGAGAAAATCAGGGGCTACTTACGCCGAACAAATGAAAAGCAAATTCGATGTCAAATTTCGTTTAGGGCCTGAAATGATTTAAGAGGATTAAATTTTGTTCGGGCCGGAGCATGATTTCTTGAAATCTCTGAAAGGGATTTAAAACTAACTTCGAATCCGAAGTTGATACAAATAGCAAATAAAATTGAGAAATGTCAATTAATTACATTGTCAAATGGTGAATCTAGAAAGTCGTCTGAGATATACGTGTATCGGGAGCCTGTACTTAGAAGTGAAACAGCGCGCGTGGGACACACCAGGCGACAATCACATACTCAAGAAGAAGTAAGATACCGCAATAGAGAAACAAATATCGAATCGTTCAACAAATATCGAATCATTCAACAAATATCGAATTATTCACAAATATCAAATCATTCAACAAATATCGAATCATTCAACAAATATCGAATCAAAATTACACGCAATGGAGAAAAAAAGGAGCAGTAAGACGTAATAAATAGCCTGACCACTACCAAGCAACTACTCCACAGCAGCCAAATGTCGAATATTATGCGTTTAATAATGACCTACTGTTTTTCTGTTTCGAACTTTGCCGCCTCTGTGAATGAGCTGTTTCCGTTTACGACATACTAGGGCTAACCATTCCATGCAAAATTTTCCAAGGCTTTTAAAAAACTAGATGGAGGCCATTGCCATGCACTTCTGACAAACCCCAACATAATACCGCACGTAGATGCAAGCTTAGTAACCACTCTGTATCATACAGAGGTCAACACAAGAACATGTCTTGTAAGAAAGAATACTGTTACCCGAATAAAAAAGGTGAATGTCAAAAGTACACTCCCAATGTTAAAAAAACTTGTAATAACTTTGTACCTGTGCTAGGGTAAGTGAAATCAAAGCTCGGGCTTGATGACAGAAACTTTGAACGACAACGGTTCGTGGTGAACAATAATTTATATCTTGGGGAATTGTGTCTAAGAACAAAAGTCAAAGGCAAAAATAGATCGATAAAAACAAAGAATCTACTTGTTTGGATCATGTATTCACACTTAGACTACCAGACATCAAACCTTCAAAAATATCGTCCATGAAGAGAAAAGAAAAATTGGTTAGCTTGACTGAAGACGCGAAATTGAAACATCTAACAAGGATTCTGAAATGCCGGGTCGACAAGAGCTTCAACGGAAGAATTGTTTTATAGCCTAAAGAAAAATCAACATCGGTAAGAGCTGCCGTAGTAAAAGCACAAAATGTCAGACTCACGAAGGTTCCATTCTCGCTACGTGTCACCAAACTACGGATGACTTTACAGCAAGTGAAGAAAATAAAACCAAGTCCGACATAGAAAGCTTTCTAGAAATTAAAATGATTAAGCAAATTGATTTAAATAACTTGAACGATTAGAAACAGAAGCTTATCAGAAATTTATTGACGAATTGTCGTACAACAATCAGTATATAAGACACTGATACTGCCATGTAAACGAAATAAAAATAAGATCTCAGTGAATGAATTCAAATCTATTCAAACACGAGGCTCGCAAATTCCAAACATAAATCAAGGGAATAAAGAAACTCAATGGTCTGGAGTGCGTTTGCGGATGCCCCTTGGTGTGGATGAGAAAACTAGGTGCTTGACACAAAGTCTGTCTTGATCGGACAGCTGTGAACGTGAATGTAATTAACGATGACTTTCCTATTCGTATCCTCGTTGAGACCTCGAAGCAGGTAGCTGGCAAATAGAATCACTTTATTGTAACCGCAAAATCAACGATTCACCAAATGGAGCTCGATGAAGCAAGCATGTAGTACACGGATTTCAGGACAAAAAGGAAACTGGGATTTTACTGGGCTTCCCATGGCCTCGAAGTGTTCTACCTCAGTGCGCGGAGGACCAGTTGGACGCTTCTCAAGAAACAGCTCGGTAAATTAACTACAATTTGCTTGGATGAGGTGCGTGCTAGCTCCATGGTTATCGAAACCCACTCGGAAAAATTTCGACATGTTCTAACGAATTCTAACGTGCAGGAGTAAAAATTTGGCTTGAAGAATGCAACTTCTCTCACAAACAGGTCAAATATATTTGTGAGCCAAGAGCTTGAATTCATACAATACTGATGCAGTAAAAAAGATGGTGCTCCTTTCCTTATGATCGTTAATCTAGTTACGAAGAAAATTATGCGTATTTGAATACAACTCTTTTTGAATTTCATCTACGACACAAGTTTTGATAACATTGAGTTTATTTCAGGGAAAGTGAAAATGTTTGCAACATCAGTCAATTGAATGCAGTTGATCTAGGAGTAATGTATACTTCATCATGATTAACTCCATTAGATCTGAAAAAAGCCATTTACTTGTGTTATTTTAAGACTCTTCATCAACATATGTTGACTACGACCAAAGTTCAACAATGATTTCAGCGATAATAAATACTCAGAAACAATAGCACTTCAAATACAGGGTGTCCCGAAAAAAATGAACCAAACTTGGAAATATTTTAGCTCCTAGGTTATTGTTGATAATTGAGTTCTGTAAAAACCACAGTGTTTACTAAATATTTATCTCTTCATACAAAAAATTGTATTAGGTTAGTGTGCACGGAATTGTTACAGTACCATTCGTAAGAAAGTAACTGCGAGAGCATTTGCTCCGTAGCGAACATTCTGTACCAAATCATGAGGCAAAAAAATGATACATTGGAATTAAAATATTATTCATTTTAATTCCAATGTATCTCTGACATGACTTTCACTGTTGTTCATTTCCATGTTTTGAAGAACTATTTATCTCCCTAACACCTCAAGATGGGAGGGTTTTTTGCTTTGCTATTGATATGTACTTTTGATAAATTGATATGTACTATTTGTTAAATAATATGTACTCTTGGTAGTAAAATATTTCGGTTCGGTTTAAATTTTTTGTTTTCTCGTATCCCGGAGCAAATGTACTCTCAGCTACTCTCTTAAAAATGGTACTGTAACAATAATTCTGTGCTCACTAACCAAATACAATTATTTGTGTGAAGAGAGAAATATTAGGTAAACACTGTGGTCTTTACAGAATTCAATTATTAACCATAACCTTAGCCTTAGAGCTATGATAATTTAAAGTTAGGTCCGTATTTTTGGGACACCCTGTATAGGAACCAATCCCAAATGGGGATGTACAGTCTTTTAACAATGAGGATGCACGGTTTCATCGTAATAAACAGAATCATAAATATTAAGAGACGTTACACGCGCTTGAGACAACATGAGCAGCACCTGCAGATAATGTAAATTAGCGTATCTCAATTGCCTGTAAATTTCAGATGGTGCCCATCCAATTACTGCCTGCACCCAAACTTGTACTCACAGCTTCGAATCCATTTTGATTCCACAATGCCTCTGTTTTTATCCAGTCTAATTTTCTTTCACTATCGCGGACATCATATTCTTTTAGATATCCTCTACATTTGTACTTCATTCAACTAACCTCTCCACAGATGACTCTCTCGAATCCTCGCCTTGGTCAGGCACGTCGACGTCAGGGTTGGTGTAGACCTTTTTGAGCGCCTCGAGCACAGTGACGCCGTCACAGAACACGCGGTACGTCAGCAGGAACGTGTTCAGGAAGTCAATCGAGAGGAAGCGAAGGTCTGTCAGGCGCTCCAGTAGACGCTCCGGGGTAGCGTACCGGATGTGGGGCACCTGCAAAATGAAGTAGCAGAAAAGAAGTACAGTTTTCTGATGATTGAATATTTCCTTGAGGCAGTTGATATTAATAAAATCAGGCAAAAGAAAGTTTCCTTAAACTGAAAACAGTGCTGCATGATATCGACTAATGGGACATAGATGAAAAAAATTATTTTATGCGTGGAAATAAGGTATACTCGCTGATACAAAAATTGCGTTGCCAAAATGGAAAAGAAGGCCCTCACCAAAAATAAAAGTCTGTGAAACTAAAATCAAGCTCAGCGCGGGATTGCAAAGGGTATCTGCACCGTTCGATGTCGGGGAGTAAATTCCCCATCGTCCGCTTATAACTCGGATCCGACCAACCAACAAAGCGTCGATTGGATTCTGAATCATTTTTTTTTTCGGAAATATTAGCTTACGATATACTTCCCAGAATTAGATATATTCTTTGAAGTTTTGGAAGCTCTCTATCAACTTTATCCTGGACAAACGGAGCTGAAATTCGGGTTTTGTTACTTAGTCCAGACCCAGGATATATGGCGGAACATAACCTAGATCTTATGACTATAGAAATATCTTTTTATTAGTGAAGAAAATGGATATAATTGATCATGTCTCAGTTGTTTATAGTTAAACTAATATGAATATGACGACGTTTGCTATATGCAATTTTTGTTGAAGTCTAGTGTAAACAGAGGTGACTAAACTCGGGTCATTTTCCAAAATTTGCTGCAGATCGCTCGGGCTCACTGGATGTTTTGTCCCGTGCAATTGGAATTATTCTCAGCAGATCAATTCATGAAACGTTTAATTTACCAGAGCTTCCTGCTAAACATTGCAACACCTTGGAATACAGTGTGACTTTGACAATTCCGTACTGCATTACTAATCGTTGAATTTTGCTTTGTCTCCCCCACTTCCACTAAAACGGCATGCTGATTTCAAAATGAATATATATTTATTTACGCTGTATTTATAAAAGAAATCTTCTAGATGTATCTAGGTACAACACGAAAGCAACAAACTTAAACCAATGAAACTGTACAGATGAATTTCAACAATGTGTTTACAACAATATTGAACAATGACGTTATATCGGTTTTTAGGAATCATTCGGAATACTCGATGAGGAAAATTGTATTATTGTATACATTATTCGTACTTTTTTTCTCCTACAAAGACAAAGGTTATATTTCATAAACAAAGTTTAATATACAGCTTGTTTGTTCATTCGTCGAGTGAGCTCTAGAGAAAATTCTTATTGAATTCAGAGTGAACTGCCGTAGCAGCTTAATTGCACCGGAGCCACTTATCGCTGAAAATACTGTTACAGCTAAGGTTATTTTAAGAGATGTACCAAATTTAAATATTTTGAGTAAATTCGAAATGACAACATTATTTGATAAATTCACATAGCTAATGCTCCCCGTGCTGATGCTACTGTACCTTGCAGGAATTGAGAGTACGGGAGAAACGGATGTCGATGTCGTCCTTGAAAAGCCGTGGATCATTCTTGATGCAATGAGGCATGGTGATGGAGGACGTGTCCGACATCGACGACCGGAACAGGTTGTTGAAGTGCACGTTGTCCAGACACTAGTTGAAACCATCAAAATGTGAGCTAAAATACCAACAAAACTTGGTCGGAAAATTAAATTTACGCAACTAACTTTATGAATACGTCAACCAAAACAAAACAATTTGGAGTAAAACCAGGATAAGACTAGAAATTTCCCGCAGTGCTTCTTCTTAAGAAAAGAAAGAATAGAGCATAACAAATGAAATTAAATATGTTCATTTTTATCATGTACAAAATAAAAATTCATGATATACTGAGCGTCTCATTCTACGACCGTCCTACATTTTCAATCATCTGAACTTCTTTCGCCTGACAGTGCGAATATGTCCGCTGCCGGCACCAGCACCGGTTCGCGCAGTGAAACAATCGCAGTGAAATTCAGAGTAAAAATATTTTAACGAACGCAATGTATTAAATGGTGGCATAAGCTGTCGAATGGCATATCCGATACATGCAGGATATTTGCGCTAAAGGCCGCGGTCAGGTGAACATTTTTGCACAACGCCGGCGTGGCCAACCGCGTGAAACCGGCGCTGATTGACGACGACCTGCTTCGATCATAGTGGTGATTTTATTAGAGTTATAATCTCATTCATCAGACAATGTCATCCTCGCTCATTAGACCACTTTTTCCATTTAATGATCCTAATTTTCAATTACCTATTTTCTTGGCGGAGCATTGGTATAAAGTTATATATTGTTAGATAACACAAGTTATTTTATTTCTCCTGTAAATATATGCAATGGTGCGCATTTAAAGGAAAATTCATATTACAAGTTTACGTGTGCAATATAATCGACTTTCTTGACTACTAAAGTTTCAAATACGCGTCGAGCATCACTCGCTGTAGCCTGAAACAACTCAAGGGAATGTCGTGCTATGTACGGAGAAGTGAGCACTTTAAATTTTCATCATATTTGTTAGCATATGAACTAACTTAAGACCAAAGTACCAGCTATGCTGAGAAGTTCATGGGATTGAGATCTGACGATCAAAGGGGACGATGTTTTTACTAAAAACGTCACAAATTGTCTCTGTACTACGCTTGGATGAAATTCGCGATGTGGGGGGCTGAAGGCTTACTATTAATCATTAACTAAATATTCAAAAGCTAAATCAAACATAAGCTTCAGAGTGTATTAATGTACGTGTCCATACTGGTTTTGTAATTAGGTAAGGC
Organism: Morinoia aosen; assembly: GCA_030386875.1. Classification (NCBI taxonomy): domain Eukaryota; kingdom Metazoa; phylum Arthropoda; class Malacostraca; order Amphipoda; family Talitridae; genus Morinoia; species Morinoia aosen. The sequence continues at coordinate 36,489,121 of CM059565.1, read as the reverse complement.
AGCAACGAGAGGGCACTTACATATTGAGAAAATGGCTGCACAAACCATAATATAAAGGTTTCGTGGTGTGACCAATTCTTTTCAATTCTAAAAGAATTGAAGAGCCATTTTTCACAAAGACGTGATCATTATGAGCCATTTGAAGCAGACAACTTCTCGTCAGACCAGGCAATTTCACCTAAAATACCTCATTTTATCTCGTTCAAAAAAAATTCCCTTCATTCATATTTTTAGAAATTTGAATTTTGACTAGAGCTTACATCTTTTACTGAGGGAAAAAACGTACTACGAAATCATCGTGGACAATCTTAAATGTCTTAAGAACCACAATCTTTTTTCATTTGCGTTGGTCAGGTTTCTCGTGATGCGTTCTTGCTCAGCCTTAACATAAAATGTGGTCGTTGTGATCCTGGTTTTGCAGTTCGAGGTTGATTTCCATAGTCTCCTTTACGCTTTAAACAGCAAGTCTGTGCTCCAAATGGTTTATTTTGCGCCCTCAATCAAAACTCTTTGCAATTTTAGTTTTGGAAAATCTTGCTCGGTGCATTTCAACAATAATTTCGTTTCAACGATGACGTTATTGTAATCAATCATTTGTAAATTACAAATTCAATATTACTTATTAATCATTATACCGAGTTTTGAATAATAACGACAATAATCATGCAATGGCTAATCACCAATATAGTATATTATCGAAACTGCTTTTGCACACCCACCTGTACTCCCAACCCAGCATTACTCTTTTCAAATAAGCACGTCTCCCACCTGACTGATATCACTGATCCAGGCCTGTTTTTCTTGCATGGTGGGGGCGACGAGGTGTATGACAACAGGAGCCCCAGACTTCTGCTCCCACACTATTTTGAAGTCGAGGTTGGTTTGCTCTCCGGCGATGGAGGCGGCGGTCTTGCCTGCGGACCCCGAGCTGGTGGCGCCCGAGCTCTCGCTCATGCCGCTGCTTGCGGACGAGATCGAGCACACCGACGATTCTGCAACAATGTATCTCCTGTACGCTACAAAAGTAGGAGCAATTACGTAAGTAGGCAATCATTGTTATTCAAAATGCAAATAATCAACAACCAGAAAACTAAGGAGCAAATATCAATTTGATGAGAGATAAAATTTGAGATCCCACCTCCGTCATCCTCTGCATTGATCTGCTGGTCGCACGGATCTTCGATAAGGATGGCCTCTTGTAGAGGAATCTTGCCCGTAGAGGCCATGAGGTGAAGCTTGCCTCCCGAGGTACGTGTCGCCATGATCAGGTGGTTGCTGCAATATAATTATATCGTACGCCAATCATTTTCATACTTTAAATCTTACAATATGCAATAGTTTTTCAAGCAAGCCCCTCAAATGCCAGAACGCACTAACAGTTACAGTTACTTGCGATGGGCCGGTGCCCATTTCCAAATCTAGGTAGGGAAGGTTAATTCCGTCTCTCAACGGGAAGGAACACCAGGCTCTGCAGAATTTCGAACCTTGGAATTCGCCCATGGATAAGCGAAAGCTTCTAATCACTTGATCACTGTGGCCACATAAGCAAGGTAAATTAGAGTAAAGAAATCACGAATGCAAATTTAGCACTGTCATAGAATAACCTTCCAGTCCGTAAATTTCTTTTCAACCTAAAGGTCATCAATTATTATTTCATGTAAGTTGAGAAATAAGCTATTGTAGTCGACTGGAATCAAAATTGGGTTTAAAGCTACTGACTACATAGATGTTATCATCATTAGAATGAAAGGAAAAGAATAGTGCAACAAGCACAAGCAGAATGATCCTCTCTTGAGTGTGTACCCAATTATCTCGCGTTTATCGTACCGAAGTTCCACCCCTTCGTTTCATAATCATTGAAAGAGCACTTCTAATAACTTATAGAGAACAATAGTGAAATAGCATAAAATAGTTCCATATGTGTTTATTTTTCATTACTGGGAAAGATGATACTACCTTGCATTTAAATTTTCTACGCTTCTAAGCTGTGCTCACATTACGAGGTGATAAAATATATAATAAATTAGGGGTTAAGGGGATGGTTGTTGACCAAATGGCCTCTTGAAAACTGAAAATATGCATGATTCTGAAAATTGGATGAAGATGTATCATTATACTCTTCTTCTTAAGCTTCAGTGAATGTATGACATAATAGAATGGCCCAGTCTAATGATGCCATGATACTTATACTTTATGCACTGAGATTCTTTTAATCTCATAACACTTCAAGTCTATTTAGGTCTGCATGCAAGCTGCTTCTATACTACAGGCGCATCGACTGCATCCCCTACTGAAACCCCTATCTAATTTCCGCAGCCCAAACATATCAGCAATAAATTATTGGAAGCATTTTTTTCTTGAGTTACCTGGTATGAAAGGAAAATATTTCCCTCCTGATGATCTGCTGTTTTCACATTTCATGCATAAGACATTAAAGTTAGGACGGATTGCCATAAATAATTCAGACACGAACCAGAGCCCACGTCACCAGGCGCCGTAACAACTTTTTTCTCCAGGACAGATCGACTCGCCTTGAATGCGATTTGTATCGCATAGCTTCCGTTGCTAGTACAGTGAACGGTTTGTGAATGGGCTCTCGTGAAATTTCTCGTCACCTTTTGAAAAATAAGTTACATACCAATATATCTTTAGTTCAAGAAATCCCAAGACGAGAAATACTAACCGTACAATGATCACAATACCTTTGCTCCATAACTTTCTAATATGGAATCTCCATGAAATTCAGTTCAGTTCACCCCGATTTGACACAGCGGATGGCGTATAATTGGCAGAAGTGGGATGTACATGTGGTGGCCGCGACATTTTCAGTAGCGGTAGCGGCGCTATATTTTTACCAATGTAGCGGTATCGGTACCTCCCGCTACCTATTTAAGTAGCGATACGAGGTTTTGCCGCTACAGCGCTGCCTCTGCATTTACAATCTGGTCGCTCAGATTATAGAATAAAACTGTACGAAGGATTTCGGTGTAGTGCTCTTAACTGGCTACCAGTGTATAATCGCATAGGCTGTTCAGCGTGTCATCCACAATATAAAATAATCTGGTCTCAAGATGAATGGAAACTGAGAGAGTAAATAAAATTATTCCTCTCGTCAATGTAAATTTTTAGACAGCCTCAAACAAACTATCCGCAGCAGCAGCGAGGAAGAGGACACGGCCAATTCGTTCTTTAATGAACTACACAAAACACGAAAACACCATAACGTCCATGAAGGAGGGTGATTAGTAAACAACTATCCAGAAGGGCCGGTGAGCACCGCTTTGCCTGTTCCTGAATTCTTTTCCCGCCAACCTTTCCTGGAGCTTTTTGTACACAACAACATCCTTTCTAACACTGCTGTAAACAGGATATTTTCCTTAGAAAAGAAGTCCTGAAACCAAGCCATGCAAACTTTTCAGACATTCACTTTGAACTGTTGGTATTAAAACTAATCAAAGAAGCTGTAACACTTACTTATTTAGCCTGTACTAGTTATAGCAAATAGCAAAAATATTGCATTGAGATGTTTTCAAAATGTCTATTAACACGGAATGTTCATGAGTTAGTGGCAATAGTAGAACAATGAATATTTTAAAATTTCCAATAATTTTTGTCATTGTAGCGCCTAATGTAGCGGCGCAACCTTTTACTGTAGCGGTAGCGCCGTTACCATTTACAGGGCACTTGAGTAGCGGTAGCGGTAGCTGTAGCGCTCAATACGTTTCAAAGTGGCTCCGCCCAACTCTGATAATTTGAAATCTCATAGGTTTTCATGTTTAGTTTCTAATCTTCTGTTTAACTAACCTGAAGAGGAAGCATTGTCGAATAGCGTCCTTCTCGAGCTTGAACTGCGGTAGTCGAGTTTTGGGCGTGCGGCCGCGAGTGTCGTAGATCTGGATCAGCGAACCTGGAACGTGCATGCGTGGGAGAATGTCAGTCAGTTGCACTCTTTATTTCAGCGTAAAAGCAAACAAATGCATTGCAAAACTTATAATACTTGATATTGATACAGCAAAATATTCTTGCCAACACCTAGGAATGAAGAAAAAATACAAATACTTCCTAGGAACACCCTAGCAGTGTCCTTTCTTGAAGCAAACAAACTGAGTCATGCATTCTGCGTTTCCTTTTGGCTGTTATGAATTTCGTATCATAATAAAAAAGCGCTTAAATTACAATAATATCATAATCTCTTTAAATTGAGTCATACATTCAGCGTTTCCTTTTGGTTGTTAGGAATTTCGGTTCATAATAAAAAAGCGCTTAAATTATAATAATATCATAATCTCTTTAAATTGAGTCATACATTCAGCGTTTCCTTTTGGTTGTTAGGAATTTCGGTTCATAATAAAAAAGCGCTTAAATTATAATAATATCATAATCTCTTTAAATTGAGTCATACATTCAGCGTTTCCTTTTGGTTGTTAGGAATTTCGTATCACAATGGAAAAGCATTTAAAATTTTAATAAGATTATAATCTCATTTCAAGCACCAGCTCTACCATCAGAGAAGACAAGGGCAGTTAGGAGGAAAACGCCACCTTAAAATAATGTAATAAGATCTACAAGTAACAGCCGTAACAACCAGGTTTCAGGCAGACTAGGACGACTTGCGGTTTGTTGAATTGAGGACTGACAAATGTTGACATCAGAGCTATTACTGAGAATATATTCACTAATGTGCGAATCAGCATTGCGTAGGGCTATCCAGCACACTGATGACGTCCCGGCGGTTGCGGAGAACAACTTTAGCGACCTCCGGTGTTGCCCACTGATTCATATTACTGAGCAGGCAGAATCAATATCAAAGTCACTGAAGAATCGGAAATACCAAAGAAGATTTCATTATTATTATACATGCCTGCTTGGATAATAATATTACAGTATAATTAAGCGCAATTAAACTCCATTAGATGCATGAATAAGGGCGGAAAATACTCTTTTTAAGATAAAACATTCACTTGATCTAAGATGTCCAATAATTAAAAACGATTTTCTCGGATCTTTTTTCCTATGAATATTGTTAATCCAGCAGTGTTTACCCCGTTTTTAAAATGCTGTAGACACTCGCATTCTCAGATCATAGCAGCTGCATAAGAGAGTGAGTTTTCGCGTCCTCAGCGAAGCTCGCAGCCCTGGAGTTTATTGCAAAAGAAGAATGTTTCCTCTCTGGACGATGATGCACTCCGCATTCTTTTTATGTATGTTTGTGTTACACATCAGTACGGTGACTAACATTAACATAACGTAATTTCTGAATGTTTCTTATTTTCAGAATTAAATTCATGACGTCACAGCACTGTATTCCTAGATTGGAATAAAATGTTCTTAATTGCACGTAAACGAATATAAACACAAATTTCGTTCCGAGAAACCTGCGATTCTGCACGTCACAACTAATTTTATTGATGAGATGAAATACAAATTTCGGACTGTATAAATTAAAAACTCACGGATATAAGATTATGACAGTGTATGAAAATTATTCCCAGCAAATTGCATCATTGCCGGCATTCTTCTTGCATTCAGTCAGCCGCTCGCTCAAAACTGGCGAAGCTGCTCCATTTTTTTTTTTAAATGTCACTATCATTTCCACAACAATTTTTTTCTTCCCGTTCGTACCTGTGTGTGTGTTTGCGTACAAGTGATGTTCAGATTTACCTCAAATACTGAGTAAAAAATGTTTCAGTTGGGAACGATTTTGCCGGATACAATTTTATTATTTCGAAACTAAACGAACCATGTCCTACCTGCAGCCGTGAGGCATGCAGAGCGAGAGAGGGAGGGAAGCGACACGGAGGGAGAGGGAGGGAAGCGACACGGAGAGAGAGGGAGGGAAGTGACACGGAGGGAGAGGGAGGGAAGCGACACGGAGGGAGAGGGAGGGAAGCGACACGGAGGGAGAGGGAGGAAAGCGACACGGAGGGAGAGGGAGGGAAGCGACACGGAGGGAGCGGGAGGGAAGCGACACGGAGAGAGATGGAGGGAAGCGGCACGGAGGGAGAGGGAGGGAAGCGACACGGAGAGAGAGGAAGGGAAGTGACTCGGAGGGAGAGGGAGGGAAGCGACACGGAGGGAGAGGGAGGGAAGCGACACGGAGGGAGAGAGAAGGAAGCGACACGGAGGGAGAGGGAGGGAAGCGACACGGAGAGAGAGGAAGGGAAGTGACTCGGAGGGAGAGGGAAGGAAGCGACACGGAGGGAGAGGGAGGGAAGCGACACGGAGGGAGAGGGAGGGAAGCGACACGGAGATAGAGGGAGAGAAGCGACACGGAGGGAAAGGGAGGGAAGCGACACGGAGGGAGAGGGAGGGAAGCGACACGGAGGGAGAGGGAGGGAAGCGACACGGAGAGAGAGAGGGAAGCGACACGGAGAGAGCGGGAGGGAAGCGACACGGAGGGAGACGGAGGGAGAGGGTGTTAGGAAAATCCTCAACCGTAGGTGAATTAGGAAGCTAATGTCATCTAAATTCAATAGGAACAATCACTGGCATTTGGCTTCACCTTCATTTCATTGCCCTGGCTTGCATTAAAAGTTTATGAAGCTTCTTCCAGCCTTCTTCACATCAGACCACAAAGGAGAAGCTGAAATGGGTAACGCTGCGAACTCGAACGAGGTCGCTCTCCAGACTCCAGCGCGGGGAGACAGGGCTCGTTACTGGCTCTATTCGTCTACGCTTCGACGCAACCGCGTAAACTGGCTGTTTATAGCCGACTTCTACGAGACACCCGCATCTCGTCATGAGGGACTAAGCCCTCCCGAGCCTCCTCCTCCCGGGGATCCACCGATCTGCAGCACTACGACGGCCGCCGTCGGCAGCCAGGACCGGCTTCACCACTAAAGCAGTAAGTCGAGGTGTTTGGAATGAAGTCGTGCTGAATGCCAGTGATTGCTTAAGGTAGTCTGTGGTCAATGCAACACGGCCTGTAATCTAAAAAGGGGAAATTGCGGCTTACGATACTTTTATAATCGCTCTTATCTCTCGTCCTATAGTGACAAATTTGAATTATCTTCTAATTGATAGACCTTCTGAATTATCTTCTAATTGATAGACCTTCTGAATTATCTTCTAATTGATAGACCTTCTGAATTATCTTCTAATTGATAGACCTTCTGAATTATCTTCTAATTCATAGACCTTCTGAATTATCTTCTAATTGATAGACCTTCTGAATTATCTTCTAATTGATAGACCGTCTGAATTATCTTCTAATTGATAGACCTTCTGAATTATCTTCTAGTTGATAGAATTGACCGTTGCTCAACTATACTCTATTTTACTACGGAAGTGGTATGCTTCGAGACCTGAGCCGCCTTATTCGATTCGAACCATTAATTAACAATTAACTATTCTTTCACAGCTGCTTTCCCTTAACGAAAAAGACGGGCAGCTCGTGGACGGCACGACTCTCGGACCACAGTGAATCCGCAGTCCGTCTCTCGAGCGCGGACATGCTGCCTTGTCATCTGTCTCGCTACCACCAGCACGGACCTTGTGTCTCTGAATGACTTTGTTCGTGTTAAAAGTTGTTACGATTTAATTTGGTGCAAATGCTATCAACATTATTTTGTTTCATTCCGAGCCCGTTTATTTCTAGGTAATTCCTGGAAAGATTTTTCGTTAGAGGGAGGGAAGCGACACGGAAGGAGAAAGAGGGAAGTGACACGGAGGGAGAGGTAGGGAAGTGACACAGAGTGAGAGGGAGGGAAGTGACACGGAGGGAGAGAGGGAAGTGACACGGAGGGAGAGGGAGGGAAGCGATACGGAGGGAGAGGGAGGGAAGCGACACGGAGAGAGAGGGAAGGAAGCGACACGGAGGGAGAGAGAAGGAAGCGACACGGAGGGAGAGGGAGGGAAGTGACACGGAGGGAAAGGGAGGGAAGTGACACGGAGGGAGAGGGAGGGAAGTGACACGGAGGGAGAGGGAGGGAAGTGACACGGAGGGAGAGGGAAGGAAGCGACACGGAGGGAGAGGGAGGGAAGTGACACGGAGGGAGAGGGAGGGAAGCGACACGGAGGGAGAGGGAGGGAAGTGACACGGAGGGAGAGGGAGGGAAGCGATACGGAGGGAGAGGGAGGGAAGCGACACGGAGGGAGAGAGAAGGAAGCGACACGGAGGGAGAGGGAGGGAAGTGACACGGAGGGAAAGGGAGGGAAGTGACACGGAGGGAGAGGGAGGGAAGTGACACGGAGGGAGAGGGAGGGAAGTGACACGGAGGGAGAGGGAGGGAAGTGACAAGGAGGGAGAGGGAGGGAAGTGACACGGAGGGAGAGGGAGGGAAGCGACACGGAAGGAGAGCGAGGGAAGCGACACGGAGGGAGAAGGACGGAAGCGGCACGGAGGGAGAGGGAAGGAAGCGAAACGGAGGGAGAGGGAAGGAAGCGACACGGAGGGAGAGGGAAGGAAGCGACACGGAGGGAGAGGGAGGGAAGTGACACGGAGGGAGAGGGAGGGAAGCGACACGGAGGGAGAGGGAAGGAAGCGACACGGAGGGAGAGGGAGGGAAGCGACACGGAGGGAGAGGGAGGGAAGCGACACGGAGGGAGAGGGAGGGAAGCGACACGGAGGGAGAGAGAGGGAAGCGACACGGAGGGAGAGGGAAGGAAGCGACACGGAGGGAGAGGGAGGGAAGCGACACGGAGGGAGAGGGAAGGAAGCGACACGGAGGGAGAGGGAGGGAAGCGACACGGAGGGAGAGGGAAGGAAGCGACACGGAGGGAGAGGGAAGGAAGCGACACGGAGGGAGAGGGAGGGAAGTGACACTGAGGGAGAGGGAGGGAAGCGACACGGAGGGAGAGGGAAGGAAGCGACACGGAGGGAGAGGGAGGGAAGCGATACGGAGGGAGAGGGAGGGAAGCGATACGGAGGGAGAGGGAAGGAAGCGATACGGAGGGAGAGGGAGGGAAGTGACACTGAGGGAGAGGGAGGGAAGCGACACGGAGGGAGTGGGAAGGAAGCGACACGGAGGGAGAGGGAGGGAAGCGATACGGAGGGAGAGGGAGGGAAGCGACACGGAGGGAGAGGGAAGGAAGCGACACGGAGGGAGAGGGAGGGAAGCGATACGGAGGGAGAGGGAAGGAAGCGATACGAAGGGAGAGGGAGGGAAGCGACACGGAGGGAGAGGGAGAGAGGCAGTGTACTTTTATTGGAGAAAGAAGAAGTTGGGATAGAAAGATAAAAAACCTAAAATAACTTTGATAAAATGCTTGAATGTGTGCAAGCATACTAATGTGCGTACGGATGCGCGTACGCTCTAACTTTGGTACGTACTTATGTGTGTACGCACTCATATGTTTACGCCCGTACAAGCCTCCACAAGGGCGTAAGTACGAACTTACATCCGGGCGTACGACCTTCCCTTCGTGCTGATGCTTGTATTTATGTATCTAGCTACGCATGGTGCCCACGTACGTACCTACGTACCTAGGCACGAATACGAAATTAGCTCTGATGTACGTACTTTTTGAGTAGAGCTACTTACTGCGTGCGTGCCTGCTCTCGTGCCCTGGTGATGCCGCGAGTCCGGGCACACTTACGTGCATGCGCTCGTGCATATACGTTCACATACTTACACATACGTACACATACACATACGTACACACACGTACATGTACGCACTTGTACCTGCACTCATTCCTCAAGTGCCTAACTACGAGCGTGCGAACCTATAGAACTTATTGGCCTGCGTGCGCATGTAATTACTCACGAACATCAGTACGGACTTTATTGCGTGCGCACGTAAATTCTATCGTACCACGTTGATCGTACGTACCTAATTGCTTGTGTACGTCCGCGTGTCCTCATGCGCATGTGTATGTAAGTTCTAGCTTGTTTTATTTTTCGTACGTACAACCCATTTAGGTGAGCACAATCGTACATACGTACATACGTACATACCGCTGGACGTGGCTCTTGCGCACGCACAGACTGATTGCGAACATATACAAGTACTTAATTACCTGGAACGTATCTGTTTACTCATTTTTACGGGTATGTAATTACGTGCTCACGTCTGCACGTGCTAACTCTAACTTCTCGCGTTTGCGTGCGCTTAAGCGTACATTTACTTCCGTTCGTACACAAGTGTTTACTATCGTACGTACATCCTAATGAGTGTGCGTACATACGTACTCACATGAATGCATACATGCGAGTACTCAACCTATGTTCGTACGCACACACCTACGCACTTGAGTGCGTGCCATATGCACATAAATCCATGCTGCATGCATTACGACGACTCGTGGGTATCGTACATTCTTATCCGATCCACTGAACATGAAGCTGCACTCAACCTCACGTCAAAGAAGTCACTATCTTTTGTTTTAACACCTCTCAAAAAATGCTTCTCTATTTTTGAGAAGCTTGTAACACCTAAAGATTCGATTTAACCCCAGTGCATGAAGTTACTCACAAAAATAAGCAGTGCTTTCTCCGTACACGCGAGCGCAGTGTGAGCACTGTCAGTTGAGTTGGTTGCGTAAATCACCCGTTCAAATTTCAAAAAGTGAACGCGAACAGTCGCGTCTTATTGTAACGCTGGAGCGGCCGTGAATCCTCCCTAAACTGCCCTTGTCACGGAACTACAACAGCTGACCCTTCGGTTCACGACGGTGACCGACGGCCGCCGCTGCATAGCCACGGCTGTCACCCCGTGCCCCATGCTGCAGTTGCGTGCGGCAAACGGCCCCAAGCTGCGCCGCCACGCTCAAAGAGCGGCTGTTGTAAGGTGCAGCGGAAGCCTCCGCAGCCACCAACGCTAGTGCGTTCATCCGTGCACATGCCATCGCCGCTTCTTGACTAGTGTGCGAAAATTTGACGAGGTCTTCGACAACTTCTTAGTTTTAGGTTGGTGATATTCGTTTGAGCTAAAATTATTAGACGATACGGAATGGATTGAATCTGTTAACCATTGAGTTTCTTGGACCCATCTTCACCTCGTAAATTAAAAAAAATAAGAATTAGGGAGATGTTATGCATGACCTACCAAATTGGTCACGCATGTGAAATATACTAGTCCCTGATCATTTAGAATGGCATTAAAGTGAGGAACATCTATGTTCTTAACATATTGTGGACTAGTACTCACTCCCTTACATTGTTCGATGAAATTATTGAACTAATTTATAAAACACAGTTTGCTGGAGCGCTTCTCGGAGTCAAGTTTAAGAACGATAGCAAGAATTTGAGCTCACCTGAGAATTTAAATATTTTTCTCTCTTCGTGAAACCCCTTCAAAATACACTATCTCCGTGGCTTTCATTGTGACTACAAATAACTTAGAATTCATTATTCATCCAAATAAAAAAATAAGAGAGCTCATGATATCACAAAGCATGTAACTTATGGCTGATACATCAATCGTAAAAAGTTTTTTCAATAATTTACTGTGATGCAACACATAAAACCACGGCTGAATACGCAGGAAATGATAATTTTATTTTCACTCCTTTTTTTAGAACGGCTTGGATTGAATTGCACATTTTAAATGTTGTACTTCGGTTAAATAACTCGCTTTTTATTTCCAGTGATACATTTTATGATTGATTAAATCGAATTACCTGATTAGAATTCTCTTCATAATACACAAAGGCATGGAATGGCAGGGCTGGGCTAAGTCGTATTATTTTGTTCCTGTTGCAGTTTCACAAGAACTGAACAAAACGAAAGAAATCGAAGGAACTTCAGAAATATCTTCATTCAGAAACAATTTTGGATGCCAGCCTCGTCAGCTGCTCAACGAAGAATACTGTCAGAAATTGAAAGAGACAACGAGAATCAAAGATTTTAAAATACACATCCACTAAAGAAACTATTTTCTGAAGTGAGTTAACTTATATACATGGAACGACTATAAAATTTGAAGTTTGTTACTGCTGTTATAGCCGTACATTTAAAGCATTAAATGCAGTTCAAGTTCAAGCTGAGGAGTGACAATTGATCTATTCCACAGAAATGATTGTGTTGAATTAGTTCATTGCATCATTTTTTCGGTAATTTTATAGTAAACACGTTTCTAGTGAGGCAATGAATCTTGATCCTATCACATGTGAGCCGAAGTACCCCATACTCACGCGCATTTGTGAATGGGTGGCAATCACGTATCGTATAACTCCTTTTCTAAAGTATTTAAGGTTGTATTTTCGGGCCCAAAAAACAACGACAATGATATAGGTTAACTATTTTTTTAGTGAAGGATCGTAAATAATAAGTCTGGTGTTCATGTGTGCTGTTGACGGCTTTTCCAAATGATCTGCAGCTTGACGAAGTTTTAACAATTAACGATTATTTCAATTAGAAGAAAGAAGTTATTTCAACTAGAGAAAGTTTTGCTTGCTCGATCGTAAGGTAACGCAGCTGTAAAACTTTCTATACGCTTCTTGAAGTAAACCTGACCAAGCATTAGCAGCATGAAAGTCAGTAGCAGTTTAAGCGGCTACATAAAAACCTGACCAAGCATTAGCAGCATGGAAGTCAGTAGCAGTTTAAGCGGCTACATAAAAACCTGACCAAGCATTAGCAGCATGAAAGTCAGTAGCAGTTTAAGCGGCTACATAATTCTATCACTTGGTAGAATTATTTTGTCATGTAGCTGTCGTTTTGGGCATACGAACGAAAAGTGAAATGAATTGCAAATGAGATAATATGAAATGAAGATGCAAGCTGATCCAGATGATCCAGGGATGATGGGATGATCCAGGGCATAATTATTGGCTTAAAACTACGTACTACAAAGACGAAGGATCGTATCAAACGTGTTCGTGAGTTTCAATATATTTGCAGCTTTCTTCTCTACATTTTCTGGGTAAGATGAGTTCAAATCCCAGAACGCAATAATGAGCTTGACTTATGAGGCACTGAGGAGGATAATTACAGATTGTCACGTGATAGCTTTCCTAATGCTAACGGCAGCTCATATTAGGAATATTGTAAATTGTTTTGGTCCTGTCTCATATTTCTAGCACGTCTTCCTTCCTCAAGAAAAACTTTCGTTAGGAAAGACAGAGAAGAAGGATAGTTGCATCACAATACAGAGCCTTTTCACCTTATATTGCCACAAGTGAAAACTATTTGTGGTGGCTCGATATAAATAACATCTACGATTCGGATATGATTTTTCATTTTCCAGAATGTTGTAATGTAATGTATATATCGACGCTCTGAAGAGGAAGTCGTGAATTGTTTCTTGAAGTCAAGTCCATTCGGGTGAAAGTTAGTGAGTTTACGCGATAAAGCCGCTGTAACTGGACCGAGTCTTGATATATCCATTGTAGACTAGCCATCTGATGCTTTGCGTTTATAATCTATTCATGATTATAAGCTGATATTCATGGCTGATATTCATTTAAAAATACTTGGAGAAACTTGTTTTCTTTCTAAACTTTTTCTAGACGTTGGGCGCAGAAGCTTGGGGCTGAAGTCGATTTCTAGAAATGGGAGTTAGATGTGACATCAAAGCGCCGTCATCTGAGCTGACCTCACTGGAGCTTTTGCATCTCTTCATCGCTCTTTCTTTACATTATTTGTTATTCTTTCTTTAGTTCTCTGGGTCTCAGCGATGATTTCAGCTGCAGTCGATGTATTTGTTCTTCGTAGTTTTCCCATTTTCGGTTTAAAATACTATTTTAAGTTGGCTCGCATCTTGTAGACACGATTGCTTCTTGATTCCTTCTTGTTTAAATGATGTCATAATTAATTCCGAAAGAGATAGTTTTTCATGAAGCGATTGTGATAATCTCGGTAATGGAAGAGAAAAGTTGTGGAGTTATATCTTGCCTTGCATATTGTCACTACAGCCGCACGAACTGCTGACTGCAGGGCAGACGCTCCAAGGATATTGCTAAAGTCACGTTCGTATGCCAGGAGTCAGGTAGATCTTCAGTGCCGTTTAAAAATGAGCAACAGACAGCGGGCTTCCCTTTACCGTCGACTGTGATTCCTCAACTTCCATATGTTAGCTTTCATTCGGAATTGGACAGCAAGAGTTTCTAGCTTAGTAGCAGCAGAAGCAGATAATATCTCACGATGAATCATCAGCTACATTCTCGGCGTTTTAGTGCGTTGGGACCGGTATTCTGCAGGCCCTCTTAGATACACATCAAACGTGTGTTATGTTCCTAAAAGTAACGCTGGTGTTGACCTGATGCTGGTGTGTGTAGCAACGTTGTAATGGTGGTAGTACCGCTGGTGTTGACCTGACGCTGGTGTGTGTAGCAACGTTGTAATGGTGGTAGTACCGCTGGTGTTGACCTGATGCTGGTGTGTGTAGCAGCGGCGTAATGGTGGTAGTACCGCTGGTGTTGACCTGATGCTGGTGTGTGTAGCAACGTTGTAATGGTGGTAGTACCGCTGGTGTTGACCTGATGCTGGTGTGTGTAGCAACGTTGTAATGGTGGTAGTACCGCTGGTGTTGACCTGACGCTGGTGTGTGTAGCAACGTTGTAATGGTGGTAGTACCGCTGGTGTTGACCTGATGCTGGTGTGTGTAGCAGCGGCGTAATGGTGGTAGTACCGCTGGTGTTGACCTGATGCTGGTGTGTGTAGCAACGTTGTAATGGTGGTAGTACCGCTGGTGTTGACCTGATGCTGGTGTGTGTAGCAACGTTGTAATGGTGGTAGTACCGCTGGTGTTGACCTGATGCTGGTGTGTGTAGCAGCGGCGTAATGGTGGTAGTACCGCTGGTGTTGACCTGACGCTGGTGTGTGTAGCAACGTTGTAATGGTGGTAGTACCGCTGGTGTTGACCTGATGCTGGTGTGTGTAGCAGCGGCGTAATGGTGGTAGTACCGCTGGTGTTGACCTGACGCTGGTGTGTGTAGCAGCGGCGTAATGGTGGTAGTACCGCTGGTGTTGACCTGACGCTAGTGTGTGTAGCAACGTTGTAATGGTGGTAGTACCGCTGGTTTTGACCTGACGCTAGTGTGTGTAGCAACGTTGTAATGGTGGTAGTACCGCTACTGTTGACCTGACGCTAGTGTGTGTAGTAACGTTGTAATGGTGGTAGTACCGCTGGTGTTGACCTGACGCTAGTGTGTGTAACAACGTTGTAATGGTGGTAGTACCGCTGGTGTTGACCTGACGCTAGTGTGTGTAGCAACGTTGTAATGGTGGTAGTACCGCTGGTGTTGACCTGACGCCGGTGTGTGTAGCAACGTTGTAATGGTGGTAGTACCGCTGGAGTTGACCTGATGCTGGTGTGTGTAGCAGCGACGTAATGGTGGTAGTACCGCTGGTGTTGACCTGACGCTAGTGTGTGTAGCAACGGTGTAATGGTGGTAGTACCGCTGGTGTTGACCTGATGCTGGTGTGTGTAGCAGCGACGTAATGGTGGTAGTACCGCTGGTGTTGACCTGACGCTAGTGTGTGTAGCAACGGTGTAATGGTGGTAGTACCGCTGGTGTTGATCTGACGCTAGTGTGTGTAGCAACGGTGTAATGGTGGTAGTACCGCTGGTGTTGACCTGATGCTGGTGTGTGTAGCAGCGACGTAATGTTGGTAGTACCGCTGGTGTTGACCTGACGCTAGTGTGTGTAGCAGCGGCGTAATGGTGGTAGTACCGCTGGTGTTGACCTGACGCTAGTGTGTGTAGCAACGACATAATGGTGGTAGTACCGCTGGTGTTGACCTGACGCTAGTGTGTGTAGCAGCGACGTAATGGTGGTAGTACAGCTGGTGTTGACCTGACGCTGGTGTGTGTAGCAGCGGCGTAATGGTGGTAGTACCGCTGGTGTTGACCTGACGCTAGTGTGTGTAGCAGCGACGTAATGGTGGTAGTACTGCTGGTGTTGACCTGACGCTGGTGTGTGTAGCAGCGACGTAATGGTGGTAGTACCGCTGGTGTTGACCTGACGTTGGTGTGTGTAGCAGCGGCGTAATGGTGGTAGTACCGCTGGTGTTGACCTGACGCTGGTGTGTGTAGCAGCGGCGTAATGGTGGTAGTACCGCTGGTGTTGACCTGACGCTAGTGTGTGTAGCAACGGTGTAATGGTAGTAGTACCGCTGGTGTTGACCTGACGCTGTTGTGTGTAGCAGCGGCGTAATGGTGGTAGTACCGCTGGTGTTGACCTGACGCTGGTGTGTGTAGTAATGATAAAATGATGGTAGTACCACTGGTGTTAGTATGCGTAACAGCAAAATATCTGCAAAATAAATTCGAGCCGGTCTGACGCTGGTGGGCTTATCGCAGCAGAATAATGCTCAAGTGTGTGCCCAGCTCACCCAGGCAATTAATATTTCCGTAAGTGGGATGCACCCTCGAATGCAATGGAGGCCTCGTGGGTTGCAATGCGTTTTTTTTTTTTTTTGCATTGTGTCACTGCAATTCCTGCAAGATTGCTGCATATGATGCAATTGTTGTTTTTTGCGCTAGACTGTGACTTGATTTTGAGACGGAGTTTTTAATATTTCTGTTAAAGATAGGCATTGCAAGACTTTGTCGTAAATCGCTTAATCATCGACCGCGTCGATCAGACTCGGTTGATCATGGAGTCTTGCTAATTTGTTAGGCTCCTTTTCGGAAGCTGCAAATATTAAAATTTTTCCTCCGCAGGAAAAGTGTTAGACCAATTTTCAGCGGCTTTCATTGTCTCATTATCGCAGATAAATTAATTTATGAGATAATGTGGGCGGCGAAGAGTACTGGTATCATTCTCCAAATTTGTCAGCACGTTGAGTATTTTACTCGTTCATAAGGCTATTTTTCATTTTCATTCCCTCGTGGAAAAAAAGAGATGTAGTAAGTATTTGGTTTTTGGAGGACTTTACAGAGTCACATCACCGCTAAGTATAGGTTGATCCGTAGAAAACGAAAAGTTTGGATGCATCATCGGAGATCAATCAAGTTCAATAAAGAACCGTTTGTTTGCGATGTTCACAATGAGGAGTTGAACTTTAACCAGATGTGTTCTCCACCACTTTAGTTTTTAGTTGAGTAATATAGCCTACCAGTCCCGCGGTGTTCTCAAGAGAGATTGCCGCAGTTTGAAGAGCATGTGGATCGTTGTTGACGAAAAAGTTGGCTTGGAGGTGCAGTTTTGAGACAAAGCTCTCGTCAACGGAGGAGAGCATACGAAGTGTTCATCAGTGTATTCCCTAGTAGCTACAGAAAAAGAATATTTCTTTTACTACGAGAGCAAGAAAACTGAATGTAGGGGCCGGTAATTGCTGAATAAGTAACGCCACACAGTCTATGTAATTCAACGAATAGACATTAAAGCCGTCCTGTTTAATTTTGTTCGTGTTGACGTAAATTCTTCGTGAGACATGATTGCACAAAAGGTAAATATTTTAGTTAATACAATGGGTGCTGAATGAATAATTTTTGCATCTGCATTGATCACCTGCGCTTGTACTGCCCAATTAGTCTTCGGAAAACAGCTATGAATGTGATATATTAAAACTAACGTTAGATGTACGCATTGAAGAACAAGACATGCATAGGTACATTTTAGCTAGGAACTGGTCGACTAGCTTCATTTCTACCAAGTAGCTCGACTTGGTATCGTTCCTCCTTTTGTCATTTCCACTCGGCACGTACAACTGAACACTTCACGGAAAAATAAGCTCTGTGCATTACCAGTCAGTAGCCAAGCATAAGAGAACAGAAAGAAAATTCTAAGCCTATGCTTAGAGGATATATAAACGTGGCTCTAAAATACTGATTTTTCTCGTCATTGTTGTAAATGATGCAGTGTGAGACCATGCGAACTAACTAATTTTTCATAAATGACGAATTCGTGAACAAATCTTTTTGCTACAATGGTACAATCAACTAGAAAATTCACGCTTATACCTCACATTCTAATCGGTTCACAGTATTTTGTTGTTTTGGAACCCATTGCTTTGTCATTATTGTATAGCATTTCAAATTCCCACGTTAAATACCTTTATCTTTTCCTCAACACACCCTTGAAAAAGCATCTAAGCACAACAAAAAAATCTACAGAAGCACGAGTGAAAGAATACATAAATTCTACTTACACCGAACCTGTGAGAAGAACTATTGATACAAGAATGAAAGACTGCATGCACGTCATTAGCCTGCCTAGAATTTAAATGATGCTCAGGAAATTAAGATTCCAACGTGAAATTGGTTAGTTATTAATATCTCGGACAAAAACTGAGTAGAACTGAGGTTTATGAGGAATATATGCTTTGTAAATTTGTGCGATAGCCCATTAATTTATTATAAGAAAACTCAATAAAATTGATTGTCCATTTAGTGCACCCAATGGCACGCAAAGCACGCAGCGCGTATCTCTGCTAAGAGAGATACTATGCACAAAGGAGCGTGCATGTACAGCTCACGTAATTACGTGCAATTGACCTCAACTGTGCAATACAAAGCGTGATGCCAAGTGACCGCGTAGCAGCGAGGTCGGCGTAAACTTGGCTGGGTCGAAAGCACCGCAGGGCTAAGCCTGCAAGAGCAGCAACAGTATATCGGCGGTACAACCATCTCGATACGCACAAAACACTCAAATCTGTGCACTGGCTGAACGAGAACCAAGCAGCAAACGTGGTAAACTACAAGTGATTGATAAGATCAAAAGACGGTGTAGCAGGATAGAGTAGAGAACAACACCTAAATAGCACCACTGATATTATTAATGTATCAACTCATGGAGTACTAGAGCAACTAATACTTTGAAACATGTAGTTTTACAATAACTAATTCACTATGAAAAGTAGCATTCGTATAATTGGTGCATTTTAGCATTTGGCATCAAAATAATGCATATTATTAAACACGCCTATCGACAGCTAATGCATCTAAGCACATAGGTCTATAGAAACCATCACACACTGCACGTAAAATGTATTCGTGGCACATGTGAATCTGGCAAAGTGAAGAATATGTGATTTTCATTTTGAGTATTTGGTTCAAAAATTCTATGGAACATTTAAATAGAATCTCGCAAAAAGCGTTCATTGTGAGACACAGAAGATGCACAGAAAGTAATGCAACAACTGCTACTGTACACAAGAGGATGTTGTGAATCTTCTTTTGAAATTGCAATTTATGAACTTGGCACCAACGAGAACATGAGCATGAATACGAGTGGCCATACATGTAAAAGGTCAGTAAATTAGTCTTCAAAGTCAATTTCAAGACACACTTCGCCTGAAATGAAATTTCACGCAAATGAGAGCGGACTTTTACGCGAAGCGAAATGTTCTGGAAGCGATCGGCTGCTGTCAACATAATAAAAAGGCTGACATGCGGAATAGTTAACTACATAGCACATAGCGAGGACATGGATAAC
The DNA here is from genome assembly GCA_030386875.1 of Morinoia aosen. Lineage (NCBI taxonomy): Eukaryota > Metazoa > Arthropoda > Malacostraca > Amphipoda > Talitridae > Morinoia > Morinoia aosen. The sequence continues at coordinate 36,469,855 of CM059565.1, read as the reverse complement.
GGGAGAAGCAGAACAGGTCATTACCAGTAACAGCGATTTAGCATGCAAGAAGGGGAAGACATTGAGACAAATAATTCTCTATCACATCAAGTAAAATATCAACAAAAAATGTCTACAAAATAAATGAATAAAATCAGATGATGTTGCAATTGCTTTGTCGTAGAAGGCTTAAGCCAAGTCTCTTCATAAAAGAAACTCTAATAAACAACGCTTAAAGAATAACGAGATTACAGTTGAGGATAATACTCGCCTATAAGCCTGTAAAAATTCACCGTGGGAATATTCGCACAGCCTTTAAATATTATTGAAATGCCTTTAAAAGCCATTGAAGTGCTGAGGAATTGAACCAGATTTTTTCACAAATCATTTTCGTTTACATTTATTTGTTATAATTGCCACTTCAAGTATCACAAAAATCGCTCGTAATAACGAATGTGATTGCACTGAGATACGAAACGCTGAACAAATATGCTCTGAAAATCATTTTTTTACCTTAAATGTCTTGAGACTGAGTCGCCAGTTGTGAGATTCGCCTTCTGTGAGAAGAGAACGCATCGACAGCTGTGTCGTCTGAAGAGTTAAAACCCTCACTAACGAGGCATGTTAACCTTCCATCCCAGTTAATAATCGGCGCAGTGTATCCAATGGTTTTCAGCAGTTCGGCTCAGCAAGGTACTTAAGAGTCGATTTAAAGAAGAAAATTGGGTTAATTAATAGCTCTGTTTGCGCCGAAGATCGATTACAGACGCCAAATATTTAGTGCTGTAAACATTGCCACAACAGTACATTCTACCAGACACAATAGGTCAGTAGCAAGCATTAATGCATAGCCGCCCATTCCTGCTCTTTTCCGATCAGCGGAGTTAACTAACAAAATTACCGATGTGATACGCCCAGCTACGTTGCATGAAAATTGCCGCAACAGCAGACTTGCATATCGCCTCAGTGTCACAAATGCACCGAAATGCTGTATCGCAGCGCCGATTTTTGAAAGGGACAATGTGTATAAAAAACGAAGATTCATTTACATTTGTATAACCGACTGTGGATAATTTCAACCTATTTATCCAAATCAAATTTTTTACCTTTTGACTCAACGGTGGAGGTCCAATAGTTTTTCAGTGTGATAGAATGGATTAAATAAATTTTATACATGAGGATACGCATAAGGTCTTTGGCAAAGACAACTAAAAACTGATTAATTTTCTTTCTTCCCTCGATCAAACGGTAAAATACCGAGAGTGGTTGGTGTCGCTCGGCTCAAATGACGAACTCGTGACGTCATTTGGGCGTGCCGCGATAACCTCAGAATCTGTCATGAGCGCAAGGGGCTGCGAGCGCGGCTCCGCTTCTCATATTATACCTCAATATTTAAACACGAAAGGCCAGGATTTTTAGTGGATGCAAGAAAACAGATGCAAGTTTGAGACTTTATTTTTCCAAGAATATATGCAACAAATTCATAAAAATACAGAAGGGATTGGTCAGAACATTGGATTGCATCAGGAAACATGGCGCCGTAAGGAACAACTTCCCAAAAGAAACACTTAGTAAAATGAAGTTGTGTTTGCTATGAAAGACAATTTTTTCATTTTTAACCATCTGTCAACCCAAGTCATTGCATTATGAAGAATTTGATCTTATAACATTTGAAAAGAATGTCATAGACCAAATCTTCTTACTGAAGTTTGCTACAGCCAACATGGCAGCACGACGTGGGGCACCACCGAGAGAAACTGCAAGAAGTGATCTAGCAAATATAACTGATCCTTCAACAAATTTGACCTTTCTCTAAACATGGCCAATGCTCAATTTAGTGAGCATTAAGTCTTGCAGACTTCAATACTAACAATAGCGTCCCAACGAACTGAAGTGTTGGGCTGGTCTCAATATGCAGACCTAGGACGTTATGAGCATAATAAGGTATATTTGTTGTAGTGAGTATGTAGCTACGTGTAGTCCGAACTTTGGTTTTGAATTGGTTTCTTAGCTCGAGACCTTTGTTAGCACAAATAATAGGAAAAGTAAAATAAATTTGGATAACCAACCTCAATAAGTAAAAATCTCAAACTGAAGTGAAGTGTTAAGTTCAAGAAATAGACCAGCAAACTGCATTGCGTAGTGTGCAGTAAAATTTGGTGTTTTCGATTGTTACAACACAACTGAAATTTGCACCACATGAATAACTAAAAATTTTTAATTGAGTTACCTCTCTCCAAAAAATAAACTTAGGCTCAATGCGAAGCCGTAAAAGTGTGTGTATGGTTTTTGAGTAGAAACGCTACAAACATTACACAGATAAGACACAAAGTTAAGTTTAGATGGAAGGAAGGAGAGGACACGTGAGAGTGGGCGGACACACATTAACTTCAGCTCCATGCTACAAGAAAGACACGTTTCCCTCACTAAAAATCCTGGCCCTGAGTGTTATTTCAACTTACGAGAACACCAAATCATTCCGAGGAAAGCAATACACAATTGAACACATTTTTTTCTAAAAATTTTGAGTTAAAAAAGTAGTAATAGCAATGTAGTGAACATGCTAAAAAAAGGAAAAGCATAGTAAGAGGCCTCTCGAATTATTTTGTAGCGATCCTAAGTTACACGCAGAATTCGAATCGAGCTTTAATTTGTAAGCACCAGTAGAACATTGTAGGAAAAGTTGCTAACGATTGCAGTAAATTTCCCTCATTTTACAGGATAAAAAATTAATCACACCATCAAAATTCTAAAACACATATGAAACAAATTTGTGTTTTATCAGTGATTATTCTCTTGCTCTCTCCCTCTCTCTCCCTCTCTCTCTTTTACTCCCCGTCTCTCTCCATTAAAAGAGAAGCAGCTCCGTTTCGAGCACCTACTGCCAAACTCCTGCAAACAAGAAATTAAACTCTCGAGTGAACGTCTCCACATCAAAACATTTGTGACCAACACTCAGTGCCACCATGAAATCGTTCAAGAAATATCTAATACAGTAAATAATGCGAAACACGTTTATACATGTAACAAATCTCATTGAATCTCTACTCGAAATCATTTTGAATCTGGCATTCCTATTGAACGTTTTGTGACTGAGAAATGCTGACCGATCGCTGAAACATCGAGTGACAGCTGGGAAGTTCTAATTAATGTATCACAAAATAAGCACGCACAATTCGTTACAGAAACACATGGAAATACTTCTACGGGCTGTGCGATTCTTTGGTTCGTATCACTCAATTTAAAATACGCAGAATGAGGGGCTGTCAGTTCAGCAAACTCTACGCACTCAGCGCCAGCTCCGCTGTTGGTGACGCACAATTATTACCTGGAACCGGGTTTGTCATCAATGCTTCAAATGAACAAAAATTGACTTCCTTTGCTGCATCGTAAATTCATGTAAGACCCGTGGGTCCCTTTCAATAGTAGGATTCATCAATTCGACTGGTCTCTAATTTTTTAGAAAAGTCTCCAATGCTACCAGCCTATTGCACTCATTTTTCAAAATATCGCATTTCCACCATAATGCAACTCTAACAACGAGATACACTTTTTACCTTGGCGCTAACATACTTTCTTTAACATTTCCATTAATTTCAAGGTAGACTGAGACTTGAACAAACTTTGAAGAAAGGTGATTTACCATCCTTCTACTTCTGAACAAAGAATTATTATAATGAAATAAAAGGGAAGCCAGGAAGTGCGAGGTGGCAGACAAGAGAGCAGGCATTAAGAAACACAAGCAAGACGACACACATGATCACAGACTGAATGAAGAGCGTGATAACTGGATGCTACATGTAAAACAACTCCACTGAAGGGAGAACCTTGATAAACTTATTCATAGCAACTTTGAGACAGCATCGAAATTTCTGCGCCATAATCGTGTTTTTAGGTTAGCGGTTTAAGTAGCAGTGAACATGATGGTACATGGGAGATGGGTGCAAGATGTTGCATGAGAAATATGTGCAGGATGGTACATGAAAGATATCCCTGCTAATATGTGATAGTTGCTTGTATGATAGTAGGTGAGATAGATGTTCATGATGGCACGTGAAAGTTGCGCCTGAATGTACCTGAGAAATAAGAATGAGGATTCATGAGAGAGATGTACATGATCGCCCAGCAAGATAAATCATTCTTGAAGCGCCCAACGGACGTGCCGTTTCACCGTTTCAATTTGACTCATCACTGTATGTGTTGCATTCACATTATGAGCTGATTTTCTCTCCATTAACGTTAGCTGAACGAAATTACAAGAAAATACATGCGTATTAATTCATTTGAATGAATTTGCATAAACTTATGAGCGAAAAGTTGCATATTATTAGACCAGTGATTTAATTCAGAGAATCTTGAAGTAACATTGAAAATATTACTTCAAAATGACATTTTACTGTTATCATTATCTGACTTAATTTGTAACTTGTTGCAGCTTGGTGCCTTATGGAAATAAGTAGTAAAAGAGAGGTGTGAGTCAAGTATTACAAATTAAACGAAGTACATCAAACATGATATTTCATCATCAATGCTTTGAACTGCTTCTTAAATATTTACGAGTTAAAAATAAAACTTAGTTTTACAAAAATGGTGTATTCGATACTGAACGCAAAACATTCAAGACGTATTTTTCAGGCTAATTTCTAATGTTGAACTTTCGGCCCTCAAAACGGCCGTGTATTGGCCTCACGACATGAAGCTGCAAGCGATGGAGAGGGCAATGATCACGGACGATCGATATCGATGTGCAAATGAGCGTACGTGCATATAGACTTCGCCTGGCAGCGCCTCCAACGCCTGCAACTTCACGTCGTGAGTCCAACACACCCACCGCTCAGTTATGCACAGGCCGTTCCCACTTCTCCCTCGCTCATCTCCCTCACAGTGAGCGCACCAAACATGGGTTGCTGACGAGATTCTCGCAATGAGTTTAGCCCCGATTCTCTGATTCTTTTTCTCGCACGTCGCCAATCAGAAAGTTGCCTCGCTTCGCCAAAAAGTCTTGGTGTAAGAATACAAGAACAAATTTTGCCGGATGACCGATTGGTGCCTGCTTATTCTGCAGTATACGCATTATTAAAATGAATCGTGCTAGGGCACCCACATCCGACTCTCGGATTACCAAGGGTGTACGTGGAGAGGAGCGTAATTGCATTGAGCGTTTGAGCGTTTACAGCCTTTGTTTGTGCTGAACTATGTCGCTGCATGCTGAGTTATGTTGCTGAGTGTGTATGTGCTGAGCTGTTTTGCTGTATGTATTTGTGCTGAGTTGCGTCGTTCCATGTGTTGGTGCTGTGCTGTGTTATTGCTCGTGTTGATGCTAGGCTGTGTTATTGCACGTGTTGGTGCTGTGCTGTGTTATTGCTCGTGTTGATGCTGGGCTGTGTTATTGCACGTGTTGGTGCTGTGCTGTGTTATTGCTCGTGTTGATGCTGGGCTGTGTTATTGCACGTGTTGGTGCTGTGCTGTGTTATTGCTCGTGTTGATGCTGGGCTGTGTTATTGCACGTGTTGGTGCTGTGCTGTGTTATTGCTCGTGTAGATGCTGGGCTGTGTTATTGCACGTGTTGGTGCTGTGCTGTGTTATTGCTCGTGTTGATGCTGGGCTGTGTTATTGCACGTGTTGGTGCTGTGCTGTGTTATTGCTCGTGTTGATGCTGGGCTGTGTTATTGCACGTGTTGGTGCTGTGCTGTGTTATTGCTCGTGTTGATGCTGGGCTGTGTTATTGCACGTGTTGGTGCTGTGCTGTGTTATTGCTCGTGTAGATGCTGGGCTGTGTTATTGCACGTGTTGGTGCTGTGCTGTGTTATTGCTCGTGTTGATGCTGGGCTGTGTTATTGCACGTGTTGGTGCTGTGCTGTGTTATTGCTCGTGTTGATGCTGGGCTGTGTTATTGCACGTGTTGGTGCTGTGCTGTGTTATTGCTCGTGTTGATGCTGGGCTGTGTTATTGCACGTGTTGGTGCTGTGCTGTGTTATTGCTCGTGTAGATGCTGGGCTGTGTTATTGCACGTGTTGGTGCTGTGCTGTGTTATTGCTCGTGTAGATGCTAGGCTGTGTTATTGCACGTGTTGGTGCTGTGCTGTGTTATTGCTCGTGTAGATGCTGGGCTGTGTTATTGCACGTGTTGGTGCTGTGCTGTGTTATTGCTCGTGTTGATGCTGGGCTGTGTTATTGCACGTGCTGGTGCTGTGCTGTGTTATTGCTCGTGTTGATGCTGGGCTGTGTTATTGCACGTTTTGGTGCTGGGCTGTGTTATTGCACTTGTTGGTGCTGGACTGTGTTATTGCACGTGTTGGTGCTGGGCTGTGTTATTGCACGTGTTGGTGCTGGACTGTGTTATTGCACGAGTTGGTGCTGGACTGTGTTATTGCACGTGTTGGTGCTGGACTGTGTTATTGCACGTGTTGGTGCTGGGCTGTGTTATTGCCCGTGTTGGTGCTGAGCTGTGTTGCAGCGTACACGCTCCTCAGGGGCGAAGCTGCGAAGGCTAAGGTCAGTCATGCATTCACATCTCCCAGATGAAATTTAAGGGTTACGCGGGCTATGGATAGGAGCTTAAACAGTTAGTAAGTTATAAATACTTAGTCATGCAATAGTTAATCGAAAATGGAAAAATTACTTGGAATTGAGTTGGAAGTGAATATTTCATTAATTGTTCATCAGTAGTTAAGTTGAGTGTAATTATATTCAATGTTTATGTATGTAACATAATAACTACTCATAAGAACTACTATAAAACAACTGACGAGCGACAAATTTCTGAATTACTATTTAATGACTGTTGGAAGGCTGCGACACGTTATACATGCAGTACATGGACGTAGATGCTGTAAAAAACTTTGAAACAACTTAAGCAAGTTCTGTGACTGCAAATGATTGCGTAACAAGTCATACAGATTCATTTCAGTATAAGAATTACAATTGGTGAACTAGCTGCTTAACGTTCTCAATTTACGCATGAATGCAAGCAAAGAAGCGCACTAAACCATCCGTGGGGACTTTTTTCATAAAAATAACTGCAGTGCTCGGTACAAAGTAATGAGCGCAGAGTCCTCTTGTGGCTCAGCAACACGAGATGGGTGAATAGATTGCAATTTAGTGCAGTAAGTGATGAGCTAAAAAATAACTTCAGCATACAACTCAGAATTATTTTTAGATGATAGAATTAATTTATAAGCAGATGGTTAATAAGAAGTTAATGGAAAAGATATTGGACGAAATAATTGAAACGATTGCGAAAAATTCAAATTTCTCACGAGTAATAGATTGATCGGCTATTGGCCAGGTAGAAACTTTTCATTCGACGTGTGATGACTGATTAATGAACGTCGTGCACAAAATTCGTAGCCATTCCTCCTAGAGCGCAACGAGTTCAAGAAATGTGCGAAGAAAAGGAAAGCGTCAGCGGATTTCTTTTCTAAAACACCCGACAGAGGCTCAATGTAAGTGGGATCAGGGGACTGAAGATATTGCGTCAGATGTTCCACTTCACAATTGTGCTCATCGAAACACATTTTTTGAGCACATAGAGCAGTGTGAACAATGGCGTTGTCATCTTGGAATCGAGGTCGTTCTCCACGAAAGAGAATCTGAGGCATACGTTTTGAAAGATTCGTTAGAATACTGCCACAATGCTTGCTGGAGAAGTTCATCCACAGGACTAGCTGCAACACCATGCCGCGCTAAATCCCACGCCTCACACTATCACGGAGCGCCTCCACCATCAAGGTAGAAGCCAGGTAGTCACCATCAACTGCTTCTCCCGCTTTTCGGCCAAATAGACACGAGTCTGGTTGTCTGAAATAATGTAAATGATGATTCATCATTCAAGATTACGTGTTGCATTGCCGTTGCATCCTGCTTTGGTAGCATTAGCGCCACTCTCGTCGCCTCACACAAGACCATTCTATCATGAGTGGTCGCAGAATGCCTCAGCTCTCAAAAAGCTTTGGCGGGTGTGAGATCATGGAGATAATTGTTAATTTCGTATGCTTCGCGCAGCAGTGTCCTTTTACGTTTTCAGGTGACTAATCTTTTGATTGGTCATCTATCCATTGTCGCTGTGGAAGTCTATCACTTAGACTTCTACAAAGTGTTCTGTTTCACAAAGAGCACTTTCTCCGGGCTTCGCGAACGCTCTCATAATTTTTCTCACATTTGGTCTTCGAACACCCAAAATGTTTGTTGTTCCACTCTCAGACACTAACTAGGCGAGCTCCAGTGACCATGCCTCTCTGTACGTCGGAAAGGTCGGGCGTAATATGGCGTCTGTCTGGTCAGACGACGCTCCTAGCGGCAGATGCTCCTCTGATACTCTTCCTTTGGCTCCCTCTTGGTAGCAGGCTGTTTTAACGCGGGGTAGAACTACTTCGGATGGTCGGAGTGTGATACACACTGTTATGGGTCGGGCTAATATCATGAGCCTATTCCTTTGCGTACGATAATTTTACTACAATTTGTTCTAAAATTGATGGTGAGAAAAGAATTGAGATAGTTGAGAGAAGTTTGATTGTTAAGTAAGGTAGCTCAGATAATTTAGAAACAAATATTGAGCGGAAAAAAAATAATTTACATTTATTTGTTACCAGTGAAAACAATGTGCACTAGAAAATAAGTAACTACTTAATCAATTTTGTTCAAAATGATCAATGATAAATTTTCGTATGATTATTCGTGAGAAATGCGTAATTACTAATTTAGTGAACTCATCAGCTTTATACAAAACAATTTAAAGCGCATAATAGATTTAGTTGCAATAAAGTAGAAGCAATGCACTAGCATCATTGATGAGCCACTGAGCGAGTAAATTTGTTAACGAATTCCCAGCAGCGGTGAACGTGCAGGTGAAGTGTTGTGAGGTGCGACATACTATTGTTACTTGAGCTGCGTGCAAATACTGTTTTAGAAAAATTGACGCCACAACTCGTGCAGTACACGTCTCGGCCAGCCCATAAGTTAGGGTGAGCAAAGACGTCAGCATGATGCCGATACCTTAATTCAGCTGAGTGAAAAGTGACAAAATGACGCCTAGCACTGCGCACCATCAGTAGGGCAAAGAGTAACGTGAGTTAAAAATCTACGCGAGTATTTGTATCTGGCGCTGCTTGCTACGCGAGGCAACAACGCGCCCTCGAATGCCGGCCTCATCGCACGCAAGTTTGGCTAAAAATAAAATGAAAGGCAGTTGTTTAACGCTGCTGAGAGAGATATTTAGCAGGTTTGTTGTAGATTGATGCAAAAATGTTTGAAAACAGTGACGGAAAATTGTTATTTCTCTGTATTTTTCTTCCTTCATTTCGCTTAAAACCGGTTTAGGCGAACTGGGTAAAAAATAATTCAGTGATAAATTAAAATTGCAATCTGAGGGCTAATTTCAATCCTTAAGAGACAACTAACGTTACAACGGTGCTTCTGTACGGTTTGATAAGGAATGAACTTGAAAAAACTGTCGTCAGGACCGGACGTACATGTTTGCTCCACGTCGTTCAACTTTCAATGAGTGTGAAACAAAGTCGAGCTATCTTCAACTTAAAAATCATTTATAATTAAAAGTTACTACAACAAACTTCATTTTTGTGGGACAGACTTCATTGCTTTGATTTTTCTGTTCCGCGGCTACATTGTAACGAAAAACAAGCTCATTTTTTCAGAAATGAATGGTAATTAATTTAACTAATTTGAAAATGTTCATTCCAGCCCATTTATTTTTTTTATGAAAGTCTTCTTAATGAAACACCTGAGCGTGAACTATATCTTCTGAAACTAATCGAAGCAATTGCCTAGAGCGAGAACCAGCCGACTCCGCAGATCATGAGAACGAAGGAGCGTCGCTACTGCTAAAAAAGAAACGCATGTGCTCGTAAATGTCACCGGAACGAATATTCTTGATATGAAAATGCACTCACACTCTATAATACACAATATCACAAATAAAGATTGTATAATTCCTAACTCTGAAAACTACTGAGAAATACAAGATTGGTTTCGCAATGGAGCAATAGAGTCTAATTTTGCTAACTACATATATGAAGTTACCACAGATTAGTTATACACATACAGCAATAGCGCTTTTCAGCATGAAACTAATCGTAATTAAAGCACTACTTGATATCTCAGTGTATCTTCAACATAATACAAGAATGGGTTTCACTGAACAAGTGGCTCGTGAAGGCTTGCTGAAGATATAAAAACAGGGGTGCTAGCAACACACTGAATTGCTGCCACCTGGTGCTTTCGTGTTATGATTCCAACGCAACGTAGTTATAACAATTGGCATCTTGACGTCACACAAAGATCTGGATATAAAGGAATTTATTTAAATGGTTGCCGTCACAGAGAAGGCAGCATCGACTGCACTGCACGGAGTAACCTGCCAGTAAGACCCCCTGCCTCAAATGAAACTCAATAACCGTGCGGTATTGGAATGCCGCAACTCAAATGTTACTGATCGTAGTGCAGAAATTTTATTTCTGTGAATGAAAATATGTTTTTCAGTTTTCTAATTACAGTCATTTGCTTATTCAGCTTTACAAACGAATACGTCGTGGATAAGGTCATTTTTAAAATGAAATTATTGAAAGGTCGGAAGAAAAATGAAATACTTAAATTATGATTGCATGTAAAAGTGTTTGTAATTGAATCACATACAGAGTTGTATCGTTCATTGAAATTATTCCTCAACAGTTCAGACACATTGACATACATTTTTACCTTTAACAGCAGGACCAACATTTCAGCTCTTAATGCTATTAAATTAAGCATTTATTTAAGTCAACAGTCAAATCTGGGATAACACATCAACAATGAAGTCTGGTCAACAGATTCCTTTAAAGAGATTTGACTATCCATTCTCTCTCGTAAAGGGTCATTGATCAACAAAACGGATTTCAAAAAATTACCTATTTGAGTGGCACAGCACCTACGAAGCTAATTATAACTAACGTGACAAAATCCCTACAATTACAATCAAGCTATATTAGGTGGATCCAGAAATTTATACACGATCAACCCGAAAACATATTTCTACACAAGTCCTGTGTTTTATGATGTCCCGAAACATGAGTAATTTAGTGGTCTCCGAATGTTAAACTTTTAACAGTTCATACAGTAGTTCACAAGTGGTATGGTATAATTGCTCTGGGCCGGGTTGCGAAGACAGCATCCGTTTACCACGTGGATCTATCCCTGTATTCTACACACCCAGGCCTTAGGAGGTCTATCCCTGTATTTTAGACACCCAGGCCTTAGGAGGTCTATCCCTGTATTCTACACACCCAGGCCTTAGGAGGTTTGTTGAGCCCTGTTGTCCTCGCTACTTCCAGAATCCAAAGAAGACCTCTCTTGGACAGGAGTCAAACTCGAGAGCCTCCTGGCGTCTGGCACAAACATTTTATCCTCAGGAGACGATGCCGGAGAGTTCAAGGGCGACACAGTATCTCCGATAACTGCGGGAGGTACTGAAGTAGTCACAACGATTTCTTCGCATTCGTCAAAAGATTCGTCAGATATACGAACGCTTTTTTTCCTGGACTTTTGGCCGTCTGAAGCGCGTCTAGCGTCAGGAGCACGAGGCTGCTGCGGGGGTGACAGAGGAGAGGCACCAAGAAAGGAGTGCTTGGCAATCACGAGGGAAGTTGCACCGTTGCCCAGCGAGCTCTGGCGGATGGAAGAAAATCTCCTCCGTGTGGGAGGAGGCGGTTCCCTCTGTAGATACGACACGGTTGAGTGGGACCTCTGCGACCGGTACTTACTCGCCTCCTCCGAATCTTCGCTGGTGAACAAATGAGTATTTTTCTGAGGGAAATCTACCGACCTGCGAGGAAAAGAGGGCACTGATTCCTTAGGAAAACAAGCGCTGAGAGCTTCCAAAGGTTTCTTACCCTGCCTCACGAAGACTTGATTGACGTCCAGAAGAATGTCGCAGCCTTCAACAATCATGCGCTCGATGGCCAGGTTTTTTCTAATATTCTCAGTTTCGCTCACCTGAAATGTAAAATTAATCTCAGTCTATATATCTTTTTAATACAAAAGGTTTTCACTTTTATTTACTGTCATTGCCATGCAATATGTTTTTGAGAGCCCTATAAAATGCCACGTATGATATTTTTTAATCGGTTTCAGTTGAGAATGAGTTTGAATTTCACGGGCTTACGCGAAACAACAGTAATCTGATATTCTCTAATACCATTTGAAATATTTCAAGACGTGGTGAAACATTTTTAAAAAAACAAACGTGTGGAAATGAAAATGATACACAGTGCAAAAAAATATTCTAGCACAGATAAGGTGGAAAATTTACTACAACTTTTCATCGATGATTAAAGCAGTCAACTATAAAGCTTTGAATGAGAAAGTAGTTTTGACGCATTTTGAACTATATTTTATATGTTTAATGCGCATTCGTTACACACACCTCTATTATTGCATCGAAATGCCTTACTGGTTTTCCTTTTAAATCATCACACTCAACTCACTTCTTTTGAATTGTATTCAAACGTTCGAATTAAAGAGTTTTCCTACGGATGTGGAACGTATGTGAATACAGCTAGGCTTACATGCTGTTATCAGTACGTATGTGAATACAGCTGGGCTTACATGCTGTTATCAGTAAAAGAACGCTAACAATAATCCCAAATAGTCGCAGCTGAAATGGTTAATGAAGCAGCACTAAAAAATGTTTCCCCATAATTAAGACATTTTCTGACTGTACGTTAACTTATTGTAAGCAATAGCCAAAGATTCCCATCGAAAGGTTGGAAACCTCCGCTCTGCCATGCTCTCATTCGTCTCGTTATGAAGCTTTTTCCCAGTATTCACAGTTAGTTCCACTGTTGTGAGGGCTCGCCCAAGTTTGAAATTTCGCATTTACCACTATTTTTCAAGGCCGTCTCATTTTTATATTAATTTGCACATTTTGTTCAAAAATAAGAAAAATTTTGCAACCTGTTTACGGAAATCCTGTTCATTCAGTTCGAGCTTGAGTCTTTTTGATAGCTGCCTGGATGAGAACTCGTCATCAAGCGAAATGAACAGTAAGAATGGTACCTATTGTCTTCTTCAATTTTTGAAGATTTTATTCATTTCTGACATTGTGACACAGTGTCCTAAATTCATTTTATGAGCTATGAGAGCAATCCACCTAACAAAAGGTTCAATCATTGACCCATAAGCGCAGATTTATGCAAGGTGTCTCAGTAAAAATGTCAGCCGAGCTTTAAACGGTTGTATATAAAATTGAACATACCAATAGTAGGAAATAAAAATGAAACTAAATGATGTTAACGAGATCTATGTAAATATTTCACGAATTTTGTCCTATGAATGCCTTAGCTTTTAGAATTTCACTTGAGTTCAACGCAAAAATGTTATGTCCTAAAATCATACATTAAACTCAAGGACTGCGAATATTCATTGTCACAAATTGGATGGAAACCTGAGCTTGAAAGACGCCAAGAGGACATTCCCAGAGGACTTTCGTGAAAGAGAGTCTCCCCACAACTTATTCCATTAGAGTGGTGCCAATAACACGTCTGATGCTGTAGTTTCATGAGTACTTTCTCGCGGATTACAATAGTCAGCGTTATTGTCTGAAATTTAATAGAAACCCCTATTTAAAACGTAAAGATCATTGACTGCTCGATTTTTTTTCCCGGGGTACCATATCAGAGACGTATAACACAGCAACTGTATAATGCATTTCCTATTTATGGTAAATCGCATCGTACAGCCTGTTCTGTGAAGAGCCTTATGTTGGGTATGCAATCAAATGACTCTAGCTTCACTAACGATCATATCAGTCTAATGCAATATACCGATAAAAGTGGCGGGAAAGAGTGTTGCAACGGCAAAAACACATGCTGCCGTTCTGTAATTTAGATTTATATTGTAATGTTTCAATACATCCATTGTCAATACAGGGATTTGTCATTAGCACCAATTTAAACAAATAATTTAGTAAATCATGGAGTGGTTTAAGATTCAAGAAGTACTAAATTTCATAAATACATACGCAAACTACATTTACTTTTTGAATTTACCAATCTTACTGAACAGTTAGAAAAACCAAAAGCATCATGTTACGAATCCCTTAATGTTCAGCGAAAGTGAGGTAAATGTGAACATGAGGTTGATTTTTGCATTGGAATAAAAAGAAACTTGATAAAAATGAGTTGTTTCATAACTACCTATATATATAATCAAAATTTATATCATTATCAAGTGTTTACGTGGTGGAAGTGAAAATCTACGAATTATTTTAAAGAACAGATGCATGTTGGCTCTTGAAGCAATGTTGAAGATGAAATTCATATACACCCAGCTGCATCGTGGCATCTTCAACGTTTTGCGACGCCATAAAGTACTCAAATATTTCAGAAAATAGTAATGTACTATAACTTTAACAAAAATACCGAAACTTACGAGCTATTCCTTCCCACTCTTCCTGTACCACTATAACAGAACGCTAGGCAGCTCCCTTTCATGATAATTTTGAGACCCCAAATTTTTATTTGTTTAGTTTTACTCCATTAAAAATTTGTACAGGTGGTAGGCACGCAGGCAAACGAAATCATCGTGAAATGAAAATTATTCCTCAACTCAAGCGGAGGCCAAAGGTCAGCTGAGAAATCCTAAATTGATTTCTCAGCTCGGTAGCTAACCAAAGATATTTTGGAGAATAGACTCTGGAAGCGATGGTTCATTTATAACCGATTATGGAAATTATCAGAAATTTCGCTGTTTCGAAATTCTAGGGTTGCTAGGGCTTCGTTTGAGACCCGAGAAAAAGGGTCTCAGCATTTGAATCTCATTAATCCTTTTCCTGTAACAGCCCTTAAAACCTTTGCTTGTTTCCAGCTTTACGCCCACCTGGGAAGTTAATGCTGAAATGTCACAATTCAATAATAAAATCTTCGTAACCAGTTAGATCTTTCATCTCACCCCTCTTGTGGCACTCGCCGTGAGTTAAGTAAAATAAATACCTTGCTAAGACCAAAGCGTGCGCTTTAGAAATTGATACTCAAAATATGATCGACAATCAGGAAGGGGGCAACGTATTTCGGTTTAGTTCCGTGCATCCATAATGGCATAGCTGTAAGAATGACTAATGAGATACTAACTTCTTATAGCTTATAATTTCGAATAATAAATAAATTGATCCACGGTCCCTCTCTTAAAGGCTGGACTCCTACATCTAGCGACAGAGCCCTCTTCACTGAACATACTCCAGTGGCCTGAAGCTGCGCTAAACCTAGAAGCGATTGCGAGAACAATGTTGACAGCAAAAGTTTTCTTCTCGCCCAGACTCACTTCGTCGTGCATCTGGCGCGAGAGGTCCTCGAGCTGCATCCTGGCGTGGTCGAGGCTCTTCCTCTCGACGTGGTTGTGCGGCGTGTGGGCGAGCAGCTCGTGCAGCGTGATGATGTAGCGGGGGATCTGCAAAGCGACACCTTCTTGCGTCACAAGCTCGCACGTGCTGCACTTCATCCCCACATATACATACCTCTTTAGCACGTTTTCTGCGATAGGTATAAGCTGAAGTTCGATATTCAATTCAAATTGAAAGTCAATTGTAGTAAGCAATTATGAAAATAGTAAGCATTGATTGGATCGTGCATTTAGCTTCCATTGTGAATTTCTAAAATATTGAGTTCGTAACTGCAGGTCGGTGAGCAGCATCATGAAAATCTCCTTAGCAACCACCTTCGCAGGAAACGTGCTAACTATCGAAGACTTTCATTTAAATCCGCACTGGAAAATATTTTTAAATAATCTGTGAAAAAATAGAAGCCATGTACCAGAATGATCGAGATATTCCTACATCAATGGTACCTCATCATTGTAATACGTCGAATTTGATATTTTATTATTCGATCACTTTACAGAGTCCAGTACTTCATATGCTATTTCTATTTGCTTCACCATTTTACTTCCATCGAGTGAAGTGAAGTTGCACGATAGTAAACACTCGACACTGGAGAGGAATTTGCTGTCAGTTTCGGGGACTTGAAGAAAATCCAGTTCAAAACCGGTAAG
Source organism: Morinoia aosen (assembly GCA_030386875.1). NCBI lineage: Eukaryota > Metazoa > Arthropoda > Malacostraca > Amphipoda > Talitridae > Morinoia > Morinoia aosen. The sequence goes on along the minus strand of CM059565.1, from coordinate 36,453,842 downwards.
CGACTTCTTTTCTCATTGTCCTTTTCCTCACTTTATGTGCATTTTTAAGAAGCGCACGTGCTTGCACTTGTTGACAAGGTGCGCTTATTCTTTCTACGGTTGAAGGTGTTATGTATCTTACTACATAATGCCGAATTCAGTCACCGAGCGAGCGAAAGGAATGTCGACGAAGATCAGATGCCTTTAGCGAGGGAGAAATATCATAGACTGCCTGGCCTGCTGCAGGAACAACAAGCAGAACAAGCTACCCTCGCTGCTCCTGAGAAAAAACTGCGAAGGCTCGACGAAAACGATCACACTTAACTACGAGCAAACAACACTGTGTGCGTTATACAGGTAATTGTACATGTAATTGTAATGAGTTGCTAATTGTGTTAAATTCTCTAAAAAGGACTCGAAACTCCGGTAATGAGATTTTTGTGTAAATATAGACAAATATAGACTCTATTTTACTACAAATTAATGTAATTACGGCCATGATAGGTTCTTTCCAATTTGCACAATTCAATTCTCAAATAAGATCGGTCGCGAGCAACATAGTCTCCCTCGATCCCCTACGTAAAACCGTAGTAGCGGTAGAGAACATTCATTCTGAAACGAGACTTCATCTCGAAAGGGTCTCTGATAGATGCCAATACGTGACTTAGAAATATTCTTGACTCAGTCGGCATCTTGAGCTTATTATGCCGTTGTTAAACTTCTGTCTCTGTGAAATTAAAACTGCATTCGAACCTTTAAAATTAACGGAAATACCAAACCCCGTAATATCATCTCGCTGGATTTCCTTTGAAAGTCGAGTACTTGGCGTTATATCCATGCACCTCGATTGCGCGTCTCTGTGATCTTATATCATCAAGAATATGTCATCATCAATTATTAATAAATTGTTGGCCGACATACAAGTCTCTAGCCCTCTAAACTTGCTGAAGAATTATTTATCGAAAATTTGTGAAAATTTTGGCTGAAAAAAGAGTTTCATTTAAAACAGAAAGATGAAAAATGATGACTTCACGAGCGCGAAAGATTACGCCAAAAATAAAAAGATAGAATAAATAATAAAATTAGGTAAGACGTATTTCAAGACATTACAAAGGGAACGCTCATTACGTTGGACAATGACCCTACTACGCAGATCGACAAACAACGCCACAATATAAACCCCATTCAAATATTCGTCCGACATACTTCTTCGCCCTCACAAATCTAACAAACCTAATACTACCTTATTCCCTTGACCTTGCACAACACGGCCACCTACAACCACTACGCTAGCATCGATCAGATCCAGCACTAAAGCCCCTTTCACACAGAGCGTGAAATCACGCTGCGTGTAAAAAATCATGTTGCGGGATTTCACGCCAAACCTAAGCGGACATAGATAATGTACACTTCTATTCACACGCGACAGGTTTTCACGCAGCGTGAAAGTTCACGCCTGATGCTGAGCGAGTGTCTGCTAAAAACGCAACGTGAAATTTCACGCAAAAGTTTAGCTTTCATTGGTGTTCAAGTCTACCTTGCACACTGTGCGTGTTTTCACGCCGCCTCGCAGTGCGGTTCAGAGAGTGGGTCGGAGTGGATGAGTGGATGAGGTCAGAGTGGATGTGTTGTGTTATTGTTTATTTCTTACATATCTTTTATATGGATTGGAATACTAAGTTAAAGTTTTTTATACTAAAGAAAGATTTTTATTAATATTGTTATTATCACAACCTACTTACTTCGCAAGATCGAAATACTTTACCTGAGGGTTAAAGCCAGTTTTTCAATAGCAGGTACAGCATCCCTCATCTGCGTGTTGTTGTGGGTTAATTTGCCTTAGACGTATGACAGCAATTCGTCAAAACTTTCGGCAGACATACGGAAGTAATTGAAGAATTTGGCTTCATCTTCCCTTAATTTTGCAAATAGTGTGGATAATTCTCCTTCTTACGCCTTAAACTGACTATCTTATGTACCCAGCACCGCCTTCTTCTCTTCCTTTGCTGTCTTTTATGCAGCAAGTATAAAAGGAGAGCTTTCTTTACTTTACTCTGAGCAGCCATTATTACCCAGTCCCCAAACACTCGTGAGCAAACTCGGAGAACAGCAATGCAACACTGATAGAATCAAGCGTAAAAAAATGCCTCGTGTGAACGATTGAGCGTGAAATCCTGCTGCGGGATTTTTCCACGCAACGTGATTTCACGCTCTGTGTGAAAGGGGCCAAAAACTTCATTTCGAGTGCAGTTGCGAAATCGAAAACATTACTCACACAACTGACTAAGGCTGCTCACAAAACAATGATTTTTACGCTGCGATTATTCTCGTAAATGAACTGACTTTCAGCAAAAGTTAGCTGTTTAGGTTTGATTGATTCAGCACAATATAAAGAATAATCAGCGTGTTAGCTAAGCGCACCAATTTAATGAGATAAAATGAACGGCAGAATCACTTAATAAAGTTAAACGAAGTTAAAATTAAATCACAAATAGAATTGTCTCCGACGGCCGTTGTGAAACTCGCAAAATTAATAGAATAAATAAAAATCAGGAATCATTGTGCACCGTCATAGTACCGCTTGTATTGAGGACTGAACTATATTTGCCAATCAAAAATGTGAAAATTTGGTCAAGGAACTAGAACGATCACATCCTGTATTCATATCTGAATCAAACACTACGAAATAAAAGAGCGCGCTATTCATAACAGCACTATAATAACACAACAAAACAGAAAATGTTTTAATAATAGAATGCCATGCTTATGGTTGTTGAATAACTGAGCAAAAAATGCTCAACTAGTATCAAGCATTGCCTGCATTGAAGAGAAAGCTGCAGAACAGCAGCGAGGTGCAAGGAAACAGTAGCACTCACAACGCCTCAGAGACATAAAAGACTATGTCAATGCACTCACGACACGAATACGCAAGAATTAAAAGATGCAATTTAATTACCCATTTCTATTAATCATTCACTTTTAAAAATCACTTATAATAATTGTTAAAATGACGCCTAAAATTCCAAAACATTTCATATAAATGAAATATATTTAAAATCTCTTTGACACAGAGGTAGCGTTCAGGGAGCGAAGGCCACAGGGAGCGAAGAAAGCCACATCATTTCAGTGTTGGTAAAATTAGAATGACCGAGATCAGGGGAAGAAGTTCAATCATACTGAATGTGTCTTGAAATGAAAGAAAGTTTCGACCGTAAATGTCGTCTGTATCTTCTGAAAACTTATTGATTTCTCAACAATCGGCATTGAATTATAAAAAAAATTCTGCTTATTAGACAACGGAATTCTTTCCCATAACCAAATGCTTTTAGTTCCATACTTTTTATTGTTTTTAAAATTACAAATGAATGTTTCATCATGATTCTATATCGATTGCTTAAATATCACCGTTTCTAAAATGTTGAAAATAATTTTTGCACGTTACAAAAACATTAATTTACTTTTTTCAGCTCAATTTTCATTTCAACATAACCGATAACAAAAGTTATCCCATTTTCAAATGACATTCTTTGCGCCTCTGGTGGTGGACATCTAAGTTCGAAATATACAGCGCCAACCATGCAACAATGCAAGGGAACACACACAACACAAGTAACACTGAGCTAGACGCTGTCAGTCCAGCTAAAACCTACAGTAGCTGTCACTACATAAGGAACAGTATTGATAATGGTGCTTTCTAATTTATTGCAATAAATATTCATGACTCAGATAAGAAAATTGCACAGCAGGGAAATGAAATAGGAACAATTTTGGGCATTAAGGTTCAAAGTTTACATGACAAGTTCGTCTTACATTATGCCGATAAGTAAAAAAATATACTCCACTTTCATTAAAAGTTAAAAACAACACAAAACAATTTCACTTGGTACTATATTCGCTATAGTTTCCTGATTATAAAATGTCAAGTTATGTAAATCAAAACAACAGAAAGTAAACAGAAATTGTTATGGCTTTCTATGAAAATCATTTTAGTTCGCTCATTTTCTCAACTCATTTCAATATTTTCTTGTTTAGCAAAATCAGTAAACTATGCTGCAAAAAACATTCGTAGTGTAAAACGCTCAGTGCAGTGTGCAATAAGTCTGTGTAAGAAGTGTGGGCGAAAAATACAATGCCTACAACCACTAGACCATCCGAAATATTCAATGGGATACTCTAATGTCAGTTCTAGATCAAATTACTGGAAAATTGGATGCTAATTCAATCGTCAAAAGGTCTTCAGGAAATCATTCCGAGGCAGCTGCATCAGCATCTGGTTTTACTTCCCCAACTTCAGATGAGTATTTTTAATGAGAATTACTCGGTGATTACAACAGACAAAATTTAGTCCTCGTTTTCCAGCGCCGGAAGTTTGATTTCTAATAAAATTTCAAAGGCCTGGTTGAATCTTCCTGGTAATGAGTCATTCGGACTCATTTTACAACAAAATTAATTTTTAAGTGGAGAAGCAAAGCTTGCTTTTATTTTGAATTTAATGGGAATAAAAACAATCGCCGCATGTATGCGAGATGAATCCCCCCTGCCTGTTGAAACGAGAGTTAAATTTGTAGGTGACTCTGGGATAGATTTGGTGAAAATTTTCGTAGAAGATACACCCTTGAAATATTTTTTCATGGAAAATGTAATGTTGAAGTTTATGGGCAGCTTCTTACGCACTATGTTATTCTAAACTTCCAACCTGTTTCTGTTCAACAACCTTTTTTTCCGGATGACAGTGCTCCTTGCCACAATGCTAAAACAGTGACAATCTGTGTAGAAGTGGAAGGAGTCTCTGATCACAATTGGCCAGCTTTGAGACCAGTCCTGAACCCTGCACTCTCTGAAAAATCCCATTGCACACTAAGGGCAACATAAAAAAACTATGACTCTTTTCTGACACAACAAACATGAACTTATATTACTCATAAAAAATTATCAGAAACCAAAAGGATGTGTAGATTTAAAAATCAGTGATAAAGGTGGAGTTAACATGAAAATAATATTGATCAAGTATTTACAGAAACTAAGCTTCACAAAATTAAAAAGCAAGCGAAACTTACGGCTCCCGAATCGAACCCCATATTCCCAGTTCACTGAGCTGCTTCGTGGAGCATATGTGCCTGTGCCGCACACAAACAATTTCCAAGTGCACGCTAAAGTACTTGTGCATATCGCATAAATGGCATTCGCAAAACATGAACATAGTCACTCTTCATGCAAAACAGATTAACAATAAAAAAGGAATTCGCTGAGAAAATCGTGCAATCACAAGACGACACAGAATCGTAGTAAACACAAAATAATTAGAAAACCTCCTCATAAATATCAGCAAGTTGAATGAATTTTTTAGGGCATCAGCGTTCCTTTTTCTTTACATGAGCACTCTGTAAAATCCTCATCCCAAAATTGTTCACTAACGGTCACAAAACTCTACGCAAAGTCCCTAGAACCATGTGACCGTCATCAATCAACACATACTCAAGTACGCCCATCTCTTATTCAGCCCTGGACGTTCATTTTATATGTTGGACAATACGTCAGATCGCTTGCTTTTTACATCATCTTACAGCTACGGGTGCTCTCCTGAGCTTTTAAAATAAATAACTAAGCTCTCGCATTATTTACGAACACGCTGGTGAGATTTTGACACTTTCTCAGCAAAATATGAAAAATTTGAAATATTTCTGCCTATGCCCTTCTATTCACTCAAACACAAATGGTGAAAAAACATTCAACCTATAGACCTTGACCCGTACAGACACGCTATATTAACTATGAATGAATTTCATTTATGAACGCTCTATAATTGCAAAATGCATGTTTATGTCACCCTACCAGACTCGAATATGTACGATGGAAGTATGCATGTACGTATTAGACTAGTATGTACGTATTAGACTAGTCTACTCTTCCTAGTCGTGTGATAACTTGGGAGGGATGCTCGAGCAGAAGGTGATCTTGATATTTTCAGCTCCACCCAACGCTCTCTCCTGACATACTGTAGGGGGCAGATGTCCGCTATCTCAGCACCGCAATCAAAACCAATGTATTGCACACTATGCGTACACGCAATCAACTATACTCATTCGCAATAAAATTAAACCGTGAAGCAATGACTAAGATTGACGTTATTGTGACAATAATGATCTTCTCACTGCTTTCACTGAGTGAAAAACCAACAAAAACAAGCCCACATACCGCCACGTAAGCTTCACAACCCACGCCCTCAGCGCAACTTGGTCTCGCATTTACCAAACACCTGCGTTCTTGCATCTGCACTGATTTTGTAGCCCTGCCTGTCTCTAATTCTTGTACTGAGAAACATAAAATTAAAAAGTAAAAATACTAAGTAAGATGAAAACTGTGTATATAATAAAAATTACCAATACATCCCCCAATCCTCACAATATATTGTGAGCTATACATGGCAAAGTTAAGGCGTTAAGATGTTTTGGTGTAAAATACCATTTAAAGGTATGCATCATATGTGATGGTCAAGGATAAATAATTTTATTCATTGCAAATCACTTTCAAAACTAGGTAATAACAAATATGACACAAGCTTGCTTGTTAAATCTCAAAACGGGACATCCCCTCTCTGTGAAAATCATTGAGACATCTCTAACCTCTACTATGTACTTTTCATTATTTACATGGACGAATTATAATACACTCAAACTTAGTCTTTGAGAGTTATCTAAATCTCTGAAAAAACGATAGCAAACGCCGGCTGGGCGTACGTTAAGGATATGTATACTTCACGATTCCCAATGCCTGCTAGCTGGCAGTATAGAGTATACCTAATACCTCAAATTATAAACAATGACTGGTCTATAATATAAATGAATCTGGTACATCAACTCGAGCTAACCTGGTGCATAGGGTAGGTCAAGAAGGTCTCCAAAGTCCTGTTCTGGAGCGCCGGCCGCGTCTCCAGGCGGTTGAGGAAGGAGGCGAAGTGGGAGTTCTGCTTGCACTCCGCCAGCACCTGCACACGTACGACACACGTACAAAACAGTCGCTGTAGCGGTCTCAGCAACCAAAACCATCAGGAAATTATTTTGTAGAATTGCCTGTAACTTGATTGAGGAAAAAATGTGAAATCAGTAGCGTTTAGGTTTTTCAATTCTTCAAGCTTCATGAACTTGAACCACTATTGCTCCAGGTATTGATTTACGGCAATGTTTTGCCGTTTGTAAAGTCACACTATAAATAAAATTGCAAGGAGAGTCACTTTTAAAAAAGACATTATTTCGTAGCGAGTTGAGTATGTCAGGACAACTAAAAATGAACACGAAGGATGAACGTTTCGACCGCAAGGGTCATCTCCAGCATCTGAGGAAACACTAAGTTTTTTTCATACAGTTAAAAAAAATATATATATACATGTATCTGGTTAGCATTTGTGCAATCTGGCAGGAAATTTGCAAGGGAAATGAAGATTGAAAATCATTCAAAACCGGTTTGTCTTTCATGATAAAAAGAGACTCTAAAATTCGAAGAACTGTTTGACTAGAAGCGGTTACAATCATCTGAAAATCGTCTAAACGAAGAGGCAAATCGCACTTTTCTGCATGGGCACGCATAGAGGATTGAGAGGGGAAGCAAGAGGCCTATTTGTTCGGAAGCTTCATCCGGCATGCTCTGCTACATGAACACGCAAGGCTCTTTTTGTGGACCCAACGTACTCAGACGCACACAGTGCGCAACGATACTTACAGATGACTGAAGAGAGCAAAGCCTTCGGAAGCTTATCTTTGTAATTGAAAAAAAAAATTGATTTTACGTGAGTTCACTAAAATTATCCGAAAATTGATGTGCATGAAATGTTTTGATAGAAGCGACAGTAAATCTTTTTTCAGTTTTTCTGATTATTAACTTTAAATATGGTACAACAAAATAGAGATTTTTTTCCGTACAGCTTTCATAGCGGGCTGTCATGAAATTTTGAATTTAAAAACTTCTTGATTGAGGAATGAATGAGCCAAGGGGGTTACCATTATTACGGAGGAAATTCTTCAGAAATTCAAATTCACTATGAAAGACTGAAGCCTTGAACATACACTATACGCTCTACATAGCATAGTTCTGTACCATTCAATTTGAAACGAAAATTCCAAAAACTATAGCAACTCAAACGCAACCCAGTAAATGTTTGCTTGTGATAGACAGAGCTATGAAATTTGTTATTTTGACGAGTATTAGTTGTTTTTGTGCATTTATAAGATTCAAAAATTCTTCAAGGAAGCTCACTGAGATTAAATTGGATATAAAGTTTTTGGAAACCTGCAAGGTGTACGAGACGGTGCCAAAATTTCTCCGCGTCAAACTGTATAAGAAGTCTTTAATGCTTTCGCATTTCTTTGAGTCCTGGCAACTAAAACTGCTTGTTAATGAAATCTCTACGAAGAATAAAGCTTTTGCTAAATTGTCTTCAGGTTTGAAGACCGTGGAGCAATCACTGCGTTCAAGTTTTTATTTTGTGACCCAGATGCTTATAAAGAACTACGTCAATCGGTCTGTCATCTCCTTCGAGATCACCTCGAAGTCGACTCATCAGAACAAGTTCAAACAGCTGGGCATCGACTGCAACCTTCAGCCGTGCGATCCCTGTTAAGTGGTCTTTAATTTCAGTTCTGTGAATCTGTCAGCACGGCTTACTATTAACTAGTATACGGTTTGAATTTTTCTTCGCTTGATTATAAGTTTAATTTTGTTCAATTATTTCTTGCACTTCGAAAAACTTTTTGCCAGTCTTAAATCCTCACGATAGTAATCAAAGATCAATTGAAAATCATAGCACTCAAGTTTCTTTACGGTTTCAATCCAACTAAAATATTTTCATGCATATTCAGCATAGACGATATATCACTACTAAGAAACCTAGCCTCAAATGAAGACATAATTTTTACACGTGCTGATAAAGGCCGAGGTGTTGTTCTTGTTGATCGGGATAAGTATATACATAGTATGAAGAAAATTATTTCAGATGAACCTAAATTTAGAGTGATTTCTCAACCAATACTGAAATAAATAAATAATTTTCTACGAAACTTAAAAATTCTTGTTCAATTTCCTATGATGTGTACAAAACCTTACTTGTTTCTGGAAGCGCTCCTGGTGGTTTATATGGCTTGCCTAAATTCCTCAAACGCAACTTCGAGGTAAATTTTCCGCTTAGACCTATTTTTGCAGCCTACCGTACTCCTAACTTCAATCTGGCCAAATATTTAGTTTCTATCCTGACTCCCTATACTTGTGCTGATTATACAGTGGAAAATCCTTAATCTTTTGCGAGCGATGTGGTTTCAATTGATAACGCTGATAATCTCTTTATGGCTTACTTTGACGTCGAGAATTTATTCAATAACATTCTGCTACACGAGACCATAGAGATTTGTTTAGATTACTAGTTTTCTCCGACTGATTCTGATATTGGCTTAACCAAATCTTTGTTCAAAACTTTGTGGCAACTCTCTATTCCAAATTCATTTTTTTTACTTTTGATAAAATTTTTTATCAACAATTAGACGGGTTGAGAATGGATCTCCCGTTAGGACCTACCTCTGCTGATATGTTCATGGCTTTTCACGAAAAAGGTGGTCAGAAATGTGGCCGGCTGAATATAAACCTGTATTTTACAAACGTTACATTGATGACACGTTCTTTTTATTTAGAGATAGTTTTCACTGTAGCCTTTTCTAGTGGTACTTGAATTCTCAACACCCGAGTATTATCTAAAATGACTTCAGCATTGATGCTCCTAAGCTTGAGAATGAAACGCAAGGCGAAAATCGGTACACGTAAAGTCATTTTTATTAAAAATGATCAAATAAAACTGAACGTTTCGACTAACTGTCCATCTCCAGCAAAAATCTCTGTAAAACAAAACCAAAAGAGGAAGAATTAATTCACTAATGAAGTAATTATAAAAAGTTTAAACTTTGAAAAAATCTTGGCCGGTACCTCTTACAGAACAGATCTGCGCAGTCTCGAATCTTTGCATACTTACAAAATGAAATCTACTCTGCTTGAATGGCACCCGAAGTGCTTTCCCGCTTCACGTTGCCAACACATAGTTCAGTTACTCAGTTTTTCATTTACCTTTTACTTATTTTTTATCGTTGTTCATGTTTTTTTTAAGTTTAAACTTTTATAAATACTTCATTAGTGAATTAATTTTTCCTCTTTTGGTTTTTTAACAGAGATTTTTGCTGAAGATGGACAGTTAGTCCAAAACGTTCAGTTTTATTTGATCATTTTTGATAAAAAAGACTTTACGTGTAGCGATTTTCGCCTTGCTTTTTATCCGAGTATTAGGTTTACCATGGAACTTGTAAAAGAAAACTTTCTCCCCTTTTTTAATGATATGAATACTGGTCAAAATAACAAATTTTATAGCTTTGTCTATCGCAAGCAAACATTTACTGGGTTGGGTTTTAGTTGCTATAGTTTTTTTATTTTTCGTTTCAAATTGAATGGTACAGAACTATGTTAGGTAGAACGTACAGTGTATGTTCAAATTTTCAGTCTTTCATTGTGAATTTGAATTTCTGAAGAATTTCCTCCGTCATAATGGTAACCCCCTTGGCTCATTCATTCCTCCATCAAGAAGTTTTTAAATTCAAAATTTCATGACAGCCCGCTATGACAACTGTACGGAAAAAAATCTCTATTTTGTTATACCATATTTTAAGTTAATAATCAGAAAAATTGAAAAAAATTACTGTAGCTTTTATCAAAACATTTCCTGCACATCAATTTTCGGATAATTTTAGTGAACACACGTAAAATCAATTATTTTTTCAAATACAAAGATAAGCTTCCCAAGGCTTTGCTCTCTTCAGACATGTACAAGTATCGTTGCGCACTGTGTGCGTCTGAGTACGATGGGTCCACAAAAAGAGCCTTGCGTGTTCACGTAGCAGAGCATGCCGGATGAAGCTTCCGAACAAATAGGCCTCTTGCTACCCCTCTCAATCCTCTATGCGTGCCCATGCAGAAAAGTGCGATTTGCCTCTTCGTTTAGACTATTTTTAGATAATTGCAACCGCTTCTAGTCAAACAGATCTTTGAACTTTAGAGAGTCTTTTTATCATGAAAGACAAACCGGTTTCAAATGATGCCCAATCTTCTTTCCCCTTGCATATTTCCTGCCAGTAATCATAAATGTTAACCATATATACGTGCAAATTTTATTTTATTTCATTTTAACTGTATGAAAATACCAGATGCTGAAGATGACCCTTGTGGTCGAAACGGTCATCTTTCGTGTGTATTTTTAGTTATCCTGACATATTAAACTCATTAAGAAATAATGTCTATTTTATAAGTGACTGTCCTTGCTAATATTCGTGCGCAAGAATTTTTCATTAAACAACTTTCTGACTGAAACACAACTGATTTTCACAGTGTTCGTATCAATTTGCATAGAAGCAGAATATGGGAAAAAGTTAAGAAAAATTCAATTATAAAATATAGAATATACATTTCTTTTCATATAGGATTCAATGGCTGATATGAACACTATCTACATACTGTTGTTGTCAGTTAACATCGTCGCATGACAATGCAGTACATTCATGGTTAAAAGCAAAGGATTTTCAAACTCAGTATAAAAAATGGTAACTTAGAAGTGAGAAGCAACTGAGACTTATATGAAGATATCAAAAAAGTTTAAAATTCATACTACGATCATTTCTTCAATTTTTCTAAGTAAACTAAGCAGAAAACTGTAGATCAAGGGCTCTGCAGAAGAGTTGTTCAAAATTTTCAAGGAAAATGCATCAAAAAGTGTGAAAAGAATAAAACGATTACACACATTGTTGCAATAAGATTTGTAGGAATCAGACACAATTGTTTCATTTCGCACTTTAAGCAATGAACTCCGCCGAGATCTACTGAAATCGAGCGCTTCAAGAAAAACTTTGTCGATTCTGAAACAGCATAGGCATCACCGTTTGAAATATGCTCGTGCAAATTACAATAAATTTGAAACTTTTTGGAAAAGTATTCTATGAACAGATGAGAACGAAAGTGAACTACGTGGTCGCAATGGACGCTACCATTCTCGGAAGAAAGAAAGCCTTCATACCGAAGAACACAATTTCTATTGTAAAACTTGGCTGAGGTAGAATCATGACCCTGGAACGGTTTCCTCAAAGGGATTGTCAGTATAGAATTTATAATAGACGGTGGAATGTACGCAGAAAAAAACAAAATATTTTGATCACAAATTTGCATGTTTCCATGGAAAAACTTAAGCACCAAGTAGATTGGATATTCCTGCATGATAAAGACGTTTTGAATCCTATAAAATTTACCAAAAAATTGGTTAGTGATCGCACTGTAGAACTTTATTGGTCAAGCCAGTCCCCAGGCTAGAACACTAAAGGCAAGGCTACACTATGCGATTTTTACTGCGCAATTTTTAGGCATTTTTTAACCTCTGCATGCATGAGCGGCTTCACTACACACTACGCGGAGCAGCGGGGTCAGTTGCGCGCTGCCGGAGACGATGGTTGCAGATGGACGTGCGCTCCGGTCAGTAGCTATCGCATGTGCAATAGGGGAAGAAAGGAACGACGAGTGACTCACGCTACCTGTCTATTTCCTTCATGTATAAGTAATTTACAGTCAATCAAAGACATGGCTACCCAACTATGTTTCATGCTAATTTCGGGTTAAGCTATCTAATTAACAAGAAAAAGGGTTGATTTACTCGAGATGAATGCTGTATATTTAAAAAAAATTATACACGGTATTCATTTTTTATTATTATTGTATTCACTCAAGTACAAATGCTATGGGGGAATTATTTGACTTGTATATTTTCTATCAACAAATAAATAATAAACATGACTTACCTGAGCGACTACTTGACTATGCAAATTTTATGTTTACTGCCGGCTCTCTGCCCCATCATTAAGAAATGACAACATATCATAGCAAGATTGGGTGCGTCGCTGTACATCCTCTGGGCCTGCTTCCATTTTTTTCAAATGATAACATTTTATTTGGCTTAAAAATATGGTGTCTTCAATGTGTGAATTTTACTTTTATTATATCAACTGGCAATGCCTTCTCAGGGTCTAGAGATGTTAATATAGTTTTCTGAGCTAATTCTTACAAATTCATATTTTTATACGTTGAATTTTTGACGCTTCTGAGGCATTCCTTTGCTTTAAATTGGTCTCTGAGCTGGAGCACCAGCTCGGGTGGACAATCACTCATTGTAGAGAGTGCAAGCAATAAACAGAAGTACAATAGAACACTCCGTGATAAAGTGCAACTACAAACTGGGAGAGCTGTCGAGCGATGACCCTGATATGACGTGTAGTTCACTCCTAACTACGCGCTACAGATGCTTGCTTCACAAGAAGACGCGTCAAAAACCGCACACCGTCGAAGCTCATGCAGCACTCGTGCAACCGACATGCATGCTTCAAATTTGGGCGAGCTGCGCGTGATTTGCACGAACAAACGCATGGTGTAGCCGCGCCTTAAGAGTTGTGAAGTAATAAAAAAGTTAATTTTCTCTGAAAATCTCCAACATGCTTCCAGAATCTGAGGAATGAATGTATAGAAGAATGGGATAATATTTCTGAAGAAACATGCAAATAGATTTTCAAAAGTTATAAACGTCGATTGATTGACTTAAAAGTTAATGAGGAATATGTTGAGGAGTTTTTAAATATGATTCTACATTTGTGTGGAGTTGCATGGATACTTTTTCAAACTTATGTTCACAAAATGTACATACCCACTTTACTTGTAAGTTTTCTTGTTTTTCCTTGTAAGATCTGCTTTGACACACTTCAATAAAGAAATTGTCTATTTTTTGGTGCAGTTCGTCAGAAATTTGTGTGTTAAGGAATTTTTCGGTGTACGAATATTTATTTCCTTTCACTGCACATGACGTTTTGAGCGGCACGTAAAGAAGTGCAAGATTTGCACGTACAAATAATGACCAGAAACACTCATAGATAATCAATCACGAGCCAATTTAAAACAAGACACACATTCCATGATTGAAAAAATGACGCATAATTCATACATAGATCTTTCTGGAGCAAATTGGGCCTCAATTTATCAAGTCGATGCATCAATTGAGCTCGCAAGGTGCTTGGTTCTGTCTCAACTCTACGTCTAAGCTCTTTGACTACATCGTTCAAATGCGAGTTCTATTTTACACTCCTGAAAGAGTAAACAATCAAGGTGAGTTCCGAAAAACAATATCGCGAGTTACATCCGCTGAGATGTAACTACAATCTGTAAAAACGCGCCTCAAGTCCATTATCTGCAAAGTTTTGTAGAGAGAAGGCAATGACCAAGTAAGATCGCGTTCCGACGAGTCCTCGTCGATGTTATCGATTATGACCGAAGTGCGCCACTCACCTGGAGGCTGTAGTGGTGGTTGCGCACGTACTCTTGGTAGATGCTCAGCATCGGCAGCAGCATATCGAACAAGTCGCCTGCTCACAAACGATAGCAGGCAACAGATGAAATGTGGCCTGGAATATGCATCATTTAAGCCAAAAAACTGCTAGTAGACCAATTTGAGTGATGTACCTAACGAATATAACGAAGGAACTGCAGTATGTAAAAATGAATACTTATTTATTTGCGCAAAAAATAATTAGAACATTTCAATGCAGCCACTGAGGTAAAAATGTGAGGAATTCTGGAATGTCATAAAATGAGCTTCTGTTTAGTAGAGAATAGTTCAGACACAGTATTTCTGTACTCTGTGAAATGTTACTCAATAGGGTAAAGCAAACGTAAACAAAAAGTGCCAATCAATGACTGAGGAGCTCTAGGACACGGCCTGCGCGACATTTCTGTGTAGGTCCCAATGTCTGGAGAATATGTAACTAAGCGATGGTTCACAAACGGAGCGAATTTGAACTGGACTACCGGTACTATTGACTTCTGCCTCTGGGAGACTGGATGTACAAAGCGTGACACACATTTTCAACTGCATGAAGTTTTTCAAAGGAAAAGTATTATGTAAAAGAAGCAAAATGTAATGAGTAACCGAAATGATGATGAATATTCACGTCTAAGTATCAGTAGATATTTGTTTTAAAAGGTACATGCTTTCCAAGAGCATAATCATAAATTTTATTTCTTATAAAAGACCTTGTAAATGTTTCCAAAAGACCTGTTGTATTTCAATAAAGATAAAGATCTTGTAAGCCCTCGAATGAAGATCTTTATTCAAATACAAAAATGCTATATTATGTTGTTAAAAAAGAGCAAATACAAATAGAAGAAGCCTTTCATATTCATAGGCTTAAACTGGCACTCATCGAAAAACTAATGATTTCGTTGCTGTCAAACTATTCAATAAAACTGCAGCCTAAAATTTTAAAAAACATGCGCTCGTTCGTCCATTTCACCTGTGCTCTTTTGCCATGAACATGTAACTGCTGTGCAATATTAGCTAGTCTGCTGGTGTTCGATGTTCAAGACAAAATTCCTCCTATCTAGGCGTCCTACAACGTTATTTTTTGTGTTTTTACTGGGTCTGATTTTGCTTGAACTTGATTTACATCCATATTAATGTGACTGTATAAAAATATGATCTACTTTATTTTTTCAGCCTGAAGATGATAGTTTCATTCACCGAAACGTTGCGTTTTATAGATTAACAAAGGTATAGAAAAGTTGACGTTGGTGTGATAAAAAATGTAGAGTTGTTTTCTTTTTGTTTTAACACGTACGAAAAATCCGAAAGATTGGCGCTGATACTTAGCTGCCAAATGAGTGAATAAAAAAGCTCGGTTCATAAAAATCATTTCGATAGTACCGAATATAGGAGTGTATTCGAGCTTATTTATGCCCGGCATTAGCCCAAAACCACGTATTAAACAGTTTAAACCTACGAAATTTTGTACTAAAGCAATTTCTTAACAGTATTAGGAAGTTAGAGTCCTCATCTTAACACTTGAGCTTGGAAGTTACATAAGGTAAAGGCTCTTCTCACCGTTTTTCTCTTCATATTGATCCATTATAACGCGAGGTCGTCAAAAATCGTCAGTTAACAGAAAAGTTTAACACAGTTCAATAAGCCAAGGAAAAAACGCTCAAAATTTGAGGTTTTGACTGAAATTTGACTGGACAACAGCTCCTTTCTTCTCAACGCTCTATTGCTCCAAATGCGATTCCGTTTTCAAAAAACTAGATGAACAAATAGAAATCCGTAATAAACAGGCCGAATAACTACACATTTGGACTTGACATACATTTACCTATCACGAATGCAAATTTTGACCACTCAACACACAGTATATCAAAATTCCTGAGAGAAATTTTACAGAGCGATTCGTTTACTTCCACTTGACTTTTAACTAGTGTCATTGTTATGAGGCGTAATGTTACGTAATGTTACGTCATTGGCTCAACCAATGTTTCCATTGGGAGACATTGACTCAACCAATGGAAGACATTGACTATACGAATCTTTCTTACAGGCATTATATGGAGGTATGGAGAAGTTTTATTCGGTACCTCGAGTTTGATTGAGCCATTCTCAAGCTGCCGCACTCTATTCATAGACGCTACAAGCTCGAAGGCTGAGCTACAAGCTTGTGTGGGCTGCGTCACCGCGCTGCTCCGCTCACCCCTGCGGCGCACTCATCGTGGGTCCAACGAGCATAGTAAGACGGCACGAATTTTAGGACGTAAGCCAGAGAATCAATTGAGATTAAAAGTAATTGTTTTACCATAACGATGATGATTCTGTCATTAAATACAAAATCAAAATTTAGGACACCCAATTTTATTCCGTTTTCACAATGATCATTCTTTAAAAATTCAACATATACTAAAGGGAATATCATGAAAAAGTGAAAAAGATGCAAAAAGTAATTTTCCGTTATGTAGTGCAAATGAAAATTAACAGCATGGTGCAGAAAAAAGAATTTACAAAACGCATGACGTCAACAAATTTGAAACACAATCAATGACGCGAAGGCCCGTTGATGTAATATGTATGTACCGTAAATATGTACATACACTTATATAAAATCGTGTTATAAACACTCGCATTTCACTGAATATAAAGCAGAACTCTTAGAAAAACACCGCATTACGTAAGAATTAAAGGACTCACCTCTTACCTGTCATGTCTCCTCACTTGGTTCACTTCATGGAAACGTAAGAAATCCTGTAGGAATTATTAGCGAGGAGCTCAGGCAGAAAAAGATTGGCAGAAATTCTTTATTGTTCATATAAGCGCAAGCGGTCATGGTTCAATATTACATTGGCAACTTCTGTGATTAGTGCTCTATACTTGAATGTCGGAATTTTCATCTTTTAGAACAGTTTCTTGACTTCAATTCGTAAACAAACGTTTCTATACTCTCTCCTCTTGAGAGTAAACTTGCTTTCTATCATTTTTTGTTCAATTGCACCATCATGTCTACACCAGACAAGTTTTAGGGTCCAGAAGTCTGGAGCTCAACACAGACCATAATGGTTAAACAACTCAGGGGAAAATGTAATAGTTATATATCAATGCTCCTGAGGTGTACGGGAGAATTCCTTAGACTTACGAACATAATTCGATTCATGTCGAAAGAATGAATAATCTTAATAATCAAATTTGGCCAACAGTGGTAGCACCATCTCTTGAAAATACCATAAGTTTTATTACATTAGATTTTCTGAATTTTTGTTTGATCTTCAATTTTTCCTTTCCCATGCTTTATTGTCCACCTAACTTTCAAATGAGTAACTTTGTCTACCGCAATGAGTTTACATAGTCGCACGATCAAGAATTGAGTGATATCATTTCCCGTTTCACCTTGCTCAAAATGCGATACATTGTTCCAAGCTTCGAAGCTAAGAACCTCTGTTCTGTAGTGATACTGTGTCGCTGAGACGATCAGCAGCACCAACCAACAACAGCTGTAGGATGCGCATCACTTCAATGCAGAGGTGCATGCAATCCTGTAAGCTCTCTCAATTTTTGTAGATGAAGCACACAACAGTTACGGTAAATTATTTTCATGCGTGAGTATGACGTCCTTTCGTCCCCGCAACTACGACACTGATACGTGCACGACACACGATTAGGGTGTAACTCGAAGAGAATTCTTTTGAGTACTACCTACTTGAAGCGTGGAAGGCAATTAATAAAGCGACTAATAGTGAAATATGACGCTCGGCATTAGAACAGGATGAATGACAACTAGTAGCAGCACTTAAACTACGGCCAATTAAGAACTGATTTTGACTGAGGATGCGATGGGTTGTGACATAACACAGCGGTGTCGTGAGGGTGTGCACTCACCGAGGTGCGTGTTCCCAAGCAGCTGCATCGTCGTACTGGTCGTCTTCTTCTGCTTGTTGGTAGAGTTAGAGGAGGTGGCGTCGCGGCCTCCTTCTGTAAGCCCATCAGATTCTTCTCAGAATACGAGAACCTCATCTCAGCTAATAATGTTACATTGAGGGCCAAACCAACTTTACAGCATGACAAACACTCTCACCAGCAATATAGGTGACCTCCTCGAACTGGGTCATATGATCCCGGTCCACGAACGTTTAGTGACAGTTTTGTATAAACCCTACATTCCTATTGCTTCTTTCATTTTGAGTAAATCTTACACCCGTTTAAATAGAATTTGAATCAAAGAACCTCATGTAAAACGCTTTCGGGGTTATGCATCAGCTGCAGAACAGCTCATCTATTCATAGATTAATAAGAAAAAGGAACTAGAGCACGGGGATGACCTGTGCGGTGAAAGTATACTGGAAGCACTTGTAGTGCCAACGGCATTCGCTGAAAATAATGAGGCGAGCACCAACAACGGCTCATACAAAGCAGCTACCATGCACGTACAAGCAAGCGATCATTGGGGTGTCCAAACACAGCAGTAAATAAGAGCTATTCAACATTCCTGACTAAGTTTGAGTATTAAAAAACCAATGACTGATTTTAGTTTATGACTAAAATTTGTACGAAAAATCAAGGGCAGAATATTCATATTTACCTAATTTGAAACTGACTATTTTGTTCTACGAAAAGTTGGGAATGACAAGCTGTGATTTGAAAGGGAAACTTGATGGGTATTTTTAGTTATTGACGAGGGTTTAACTCTAGAATTATAATTTCTGAAGTTGAGACTGAGGTCATGTTACTGCCTAAACATTATGAAATATTATTCTTTTTCTTTCAGGGTGGGAGTTTAAAGAAATAATTGGGATATTAATCGCTTCACCATTCTCTCGTCCTGCCTCAAGCCAAAAATAAAATCTTGTTAGTTCAGAAGAATTTCTTCTCCTACAGATATACGTAACTTAATTGAACACGCTTCCAGCCTGAAAAATTAATCAAGAAAAAACGCCTGACATACAGTATGTGCACATGCTACTGTTGCTACCGCTAAGCGCATTTTTAAGAAAGTAAATATTTGCAAGATGTATTCTAATGTTCTCCTTTAATGTACTTTTTCATGGTTTTGTTTTTCTTTTTTAGAAAAAATTATAGTTCATACGATGTACTTCGGTGACACTCTTATAAATAAATATTCTGTAGAATTCTTTTTTATATTGGTCAGCACTTGATCAGTACTAGAACTATTCAACAATGGCTTAGTCGGTGCTCCCGAGTGCCAATCACCGAGTAATGAAGACGATGTTGTCCCGGTCGTCAAGGAGCTTTGGAGCAAGGCTTATCGAATATTCGACGTAACGCGCTTTTTCTGTAGTGATTCCGTAGTTGCTGTCCAGTACCGTCTCCGTTGAAACTTCAATGTCCCTTGTCGAGGTATAAATCCGGATCACTCATTAAACTGCGATGTGCTGAAGCATTTCGAAATGTCGGATCGGTCACAAAGAAACGAACACCTGACCTTCTCCGTTCAGGAGTGACCACGAAAGATGTATAAGTAGTCAGAAGCCCGGTTTTTACTAAGCGCAGATGTTCTGCTAAACGTAAAGCATATTGCAAATATACTGTACCAGAACGTAAAAGAGACTTTGTGCTCTCATTTATTTAAAAAATATAAATTGATTTTCTCACACATAGCTCGCTAAAGCAAATCCATCATTGAAGAGCGTGCTTATTTACATTAAATGAATTGAAAAATTATACAATAGTGTATGAAGTTCATATAGATATACTAGACAAGTGTTTCCCAAACTTTCTGTGCTGCGTACTAAATCCGCGTTTTAGTGCACGATGGGGGCACGCGGCACAGCATAAAGATGAGTTTGCCATAAACTTCGTTTGGTGTCTAAAATCGGCAGCTGTACACAGTAATAATTTTCTTCGGCAAACTTTAGGTCGGACTAATGTAGAATAGGTAATGTTTTGAGTTGGAAAGAAGATAGAACATTTTTAAGGCATAATTTCATGATCGATAGTTTAACCCTGCGGTATCCATTGCGAGGCTCGCGATGACTCAATTCACGGCTCTCAAAAAATATATATATTAAATAATTGATATATAATTTTTATAAAATACGGTAAGTTGCATTAGCTGCGGCTCTCTCAATCAATACGTTTAACCGAAGTGGCTCTCTTGCAAAAATCAGTGAAATACTCTGGTTTGAACCATTCTAGATACTTAAAACAATGCCAAATTTCCAACGATGAAGCACAAGTATGTAAGCACTACAGCAAACAAGGCGCCGGTTCATTTAAATTTGGAGAATAGAGAAAAATACACTAGTTTACGGAGCACAATGACCGGCTGTCGTCATAGAAAATGCTTTAAACTGCATCACTGGTGTATATTTTTGTTTATAGCAACAACATAATGTTGTTTATGCACGAAACTCATTAACCCTTTAACGTCGGAATTTTTGTACTCGTATTACTGTTATCACAACCAACGTCACTGAACTGGCTCCTGCATCAGGCTGTCACCGATATCAGGATGAGGAAGGAATTGCCACTGGGAAGTGAACTCCAAAGAACATATCAGGGAACTAATTTGACGAGAAATACAACATATTGAGCCTATTTTCAAAAGAGGACCGTAGAGTCCTCTCGGACGTTAAAGGGTCAAAATTGCAAGGCAGATGCCTGCACCTGTTCCAGACGGTAGCTACAGAAAGAATGATGCAATATCTCTAAAGGGCTGTTGACACGATCATTGAGTGCACGCGTGAGCAGTGAAGAGAGGCTCAAACCCGGCCCATTTGCTCTCGTTTCA
Organism: Morinoia aosen; assembly: GCA_030386875.1. NCBI lineage: Eukaryota > Metazoa > Arthropoda > Malacostraca > Amphipoda > Talitridae > Morinoia > Morinoia aosen. The sequence goes on along the minus strand of CM059565.1, from coordinate 36,432,699 downwards.
GGCGCAATGACTTAAGGGCCGTTTACACCAGGAGACATTTAGGCCGTGAGGCGGTACGCGTGTATACGAAGCTCATATTTGTGTGTGTATATACGGAGTTCCCTATTCGTCACGGTAGTTGCGAGGCTCCTGAGCATAGCGCCTCGCGAATTCAATCATAGCAAATAGGGAACTTCGGATATACACGCACAAATACGAGCCTCAGTAGTGAGCCTTGTATACTCGTGTCGCGCCTCGCTGCCAAAATGTCCCCTAGTGTAAACAACCCTTTACTGAACGACAGTGCGGACCATGCTGGTCTTCATCGCACTATCCAAGGCTGAGTTGTCACTTGTCAGTGGCTTGGAGCTAGGATATGTGGAGGGAGCATAGCCGTCTGTGAAGAGAACCAGTTTTTGAGATTTCTCCTCTGTCTGTGGTAACCAATAGCCGTCTCGCAAGTGTGACGTCAGCACGGAAGCCAGTTACCTCCTGACTACGCTAGGATGCGCACACGCTCGCTGAATGCTCTTCCAGCGGTTGAATTAATCGTCAATCATTAATTTCGGATTCTAAGACTCCGAAAGATAATAAATTGTGTTTCCTCACTTGAGGACACTTAATAATATCAAAATTACTAGCAAAGATACATTTAGAGTTGAAAACTATAAAGATTACAGGCCCTTGAATATAACAAATTAGAGAGCGACTTGCACGCGCACCTCATCCTTCGATTTGTGGAGCGGTACTAATCTTGCTTTGGAAAATGGGAGGGCGAATCGTAGAGGAGGTGAGGAGGCGAGGAGGAGCCAACTTCAGCCAAGCGTCTGTGGTTGGCTCACGTGTGGGGCCTTGCCAATGTCCCAGTCTCCCAACTTTTGCAGCTAATTTCAACCCGATTGGAATCGGCTATGGAGGCTCCCTCCAGTATATCCTAGCTCCATAGTCAGTGGCATTCCAGTTGCCGAACGGGGAGGGTGTGTCGTCTCTGCTAACTCCCTATGCGTTCTCTTGGAATATTGTCCTATAGCTGCCCCAAAATGATCTCTTTTTCGAAGCCAGTGCTTCGCCCACATTTTCCTCTTTATAGCCGCGACAACTGACATAGAGAGTGCAAGCGCCATTGCCTGTCGCCGAGCCACCATCGTTACATCTTCTCTCTACCGCTTCCAGGAGCAGACTGAGGATTTTACTGGAGCAGTACTGCTGCTGCTGCGCCACTGCTAAAAGTGCAGTATGACACTCCGACGCGACCAAGTACGTGACTGCGCGCGGAGTGAAGTTACTCATCAATGATCGTGTCAACAGGCTTTAACTTAACCAGGAGTTGAGCTCGAAATATCAGTAAATCGTCGGCTACTAAGTTGTTTTCCTAGTCTTTATGGTGCATGAAACCGAAATATTTCATACCGAGGAACATCTAATTCATTATACCATTCTGAACATGAATTATTACAACCTCAATTTAACAATACAAATTTTACAGAACTGATGATGGAGCTGGTCTCCGAAACGTTTTCGATTTTTTTTTTTTTCTTTCGAACAAAAATGATTAATTTTGTTAGCATTTTCTTCGCTTCTATATTTTTAGCAATTTAACAGTAGTGATAGTTTCAACATTTTCTTTGACACGTTTGCTATACATTTTTTTGATTAAGTCCCCTTTGAAATGAGTTTTGCAAATATTTTCTATCGGCATGCTGCATAGAAAATGAACAGGGGAGGGGGTGCGCGACGTACCTCCGTTCACAGAACTCAAGAATGTAGGGGCACTCGACACCACAATTTGGGAACCACTGTACTAGACCAATAAAGTACCAAAAAATATAATCTCTGGATTATACGAAAATGTCTTTTTTGCCTCCTACAGTCTCTCTGAATCTAGTGTGTACATTTTTTCCCGTAACGCTATGTACCAATTTTTTTTGCATTTCGCTCTTTTCCTACGGGCTCAGACTTACTACAAAATTCTACTGACGGTGCGAGCTCTTCCTGCACAACGTAGTACATTGCGTGTATGGTTATCCGTACGCATGATGAGTGAAAACGTTCAAGCAAGGTGTGATGCGTACACATTACTTTCGCGACCATTGGTTAATTTTGCAATTATATTAGCTGCTTTAGCACTCCCTAGCCGTAACAAAAACAATCTCACAGGAGCGAAGAGAACGGACCATTTAGAACAGATGGTGAAAACAGCGAAAGTACGCACGAGGTGTGTTCTCTCTACACACCGAAACAGCAAGTCGAAATGAAAAAAAAATTGAGAAAAAGTAGAGGTCACGATGAAGGCTTGGCAGCGGAAATACATAAACTAAGCACGAAAAACAGAAGTCCTGGAAGTCTAGCCATAGCCGAAGTACCTAACAGTTTCGGTCATTATGGAGTTTAATGCGCTCACGGAAATTAAAAATTCTGTTCCAAAGAATCACTAAAGGAATACGTCTAAAAACGTTTTACATGAATGACATTCTGCTCGAAGATGCGTTATTATCGAGGTATAACAATAATTACGTTCATTTAGGAATATCATTATATTGTCGGTTGCTTAGTCGCCGCATTGTTGGGTAACGCCCAATTTTTTGGCGGGACTCAGCCACTCTTTTGGCGGGAGTAAATAGCGTATGTTTGTGTAAGTGAAGATAAGCTATTTTAGGTTGATTTATGTTATTTCAGGTCTTTTTTTGACGATGGGCCAGGTTAGGTAAGGTAATGTTCGGATAGTTAAATAAACTATACTATATACTATAGACTATATTTAACCAACCTAACATTACCTAATCTAACCCGGCCCATCGTCAATACCGTATTACAGCATACTTACGTATCCGTTCTTTCACTTTTATACACGACGTTCCTATAACTTCAAAGTTAAATAATTCTAAAATTACGCATCAGCGAATAGAATGTCATTCATGAAAAACGTTTTCAAATGTGTTCCTTTTGTGATTCTTTGGAACAGAATTTTTAATTTCCGTGAGTGCATTAAACTCCACGACGACCACAGAATCTCCGCTGAAAGCACCAGTCCCCATTAGATAGGACGTCGTAACAGTTGTTCATTTGCTAATAATTGCGATCCTAAAGCCCCGTCTACACTATCAAACTTTTCGTCAATCACGAACACACCAATACGCGAACAAAAACACGAACTTTTCCGAACCGTGTCCAGACGTCCAGACTACGTGTTCGTCGGTGTGAAGTCGTTCGAATTGTTCAATCTTCATTTTAATTAAATTAACAAATGAATCTAAGCCTAACATACTCGGTCATAGCTGAATAACATGGAATAACAACGGTTAATAAATATCTATGCCGCCCTACAATTAACTATATTTGCACCAAAAACATAATTAAATCGATAAAGTAGAAAAAATACATAGAAACAAAGTAATTCACTCGCAAAATCACCTTCCAAAATACATAAACAAGCGAGTGTTCGCTGTTTGACCGGAAGTTCGTGTTCGTGTTTTCGAACAAGATGGAAAACACAAACACACCGAAATCTGCGAACATTTCATTTGTGTTCGTGTTCGCGGACTGCCGAAAAACACGAACTTCGGCCAAAAAATTGATATTGTGGACGGGCCTTAAGTTCCATTCTCGAGGCATCAACGCACCCAGGCTGAGAGATGAGAGGTTACAAGACGGTATTAAATTACCGAGTCATAAGTTGCCAGCAGTGAAGCGCCTAAGGTCGCTGTCGTAATTGTTTAAAAGATAAACGCTCGTAACGCATTATTTACGAAACTCATATTTCGGTTGCCAAGTGATTAATACAGGGTAGGCCCAAAAAGTGTACACTCTTTAAATTTCAATAACTTATTTTCTATTCAGCAGAAGAAGTAAATGTTTGGCTCGGTTGATAAATGTTAGCTTCGCTTATTTCTGTTTGAGGTCGTCCAGATCATCCTCAGTACCAATTATCTGAAAAGTTCCTTCTGCTGGCCTCTTTTCGAGACTCTTATAAATATTTTTCTGAGGCGGCGCGAAGCCATAAAATTTATGGACCCTTTTAATGGTGTCAGCCTTCGAGTTAGTGTTAGTTAGTTAGTTCGAGTTAGTGCGTATAAATACTGTAATGAGAAACTTGTGTTGGTGAAGACTTAGCTGGCCCACTTTAAAGTGAGAGTGAGAATAATAAAAGCGGTGTTATAAATACTACATGACGGTGGCATTTATATTCCTACTACTGGTATGAAAAATATACAATCAAAAATAAATTTTTTCAGATTTTCGATTGATGAATTTCGATGGATGTATTTTTTACCTCCTCTTAACTCAAAATAATTTATTGCGATAAAAAAGGGTGTATCTTTACTTTTTCGTCCACCCTCTACACTGATGGGGTCACTCGATACGCGCAGCCAGTTCAGCGTGCTCCTTCACCTTCTTGTCATTGTGGCCTAAGAGTACATCGTGGACTGCCATAGATCCCAGAAACCTTGCTTAAGAACATTTTCAGAATTTTTTACAATCATTGTACCTTAGAATTTCACTCTGTAATAGATATTACAGATATGTTCCATCTTTTTTCAAACTTTTGTAGAGTTTAAGTATAACTAGTCTGCCTGCGACACACTCGAACCAAGACGCACATGGAAAACTGCTTTGGTAAAGTGTTAGTGCTCCTAAACGCCTTTCCGTAAGACTGCAAATACTTCTGGAAAAAATCAAGAACAGTCACCGCTGACTTGTCTTTCCTTTTATATTTTAATTGTATGACCGTTACGATTGTACCGGAATTCAATCAACGTAAATGAACTCTCATAATCCATTATTATGTCATTTACTTTGGTGAGAGAAAATTACTTACACTTCTATCTTTTGAGGGAATCTAATTTCAAATATTGTAGATCAACCAAAATCTTGGAATCACTATTTCTGAAAAACTTAAACAAGACGGATAACTGGAGTGCCACCTTTCCAGGCTTTTTGGCTATCGAAACAGCATCGCTTGCACTATTCGATAGTTTTCGATTTCTGTAAAGAAATGTAATAAATTTTCTGCGGACGAAAAATTAATTCATTGTAATAAACCGCAAAAACTTTTTTGGTTGGGTTTTGATAATTGTCTCGAGCCATATAATCAGAACTGGTTATGCGCAACTTTAGTAGCTTTGGCTATCATCTCGTCTCAAGACCTCTCGCCACTGGCCTGAAACTTTTCATTACCGCAACTATTACAGTCGTTTTATCGTTTGACAAAGTAATGTTAAGGAAACCGTACACCTTTTTTGGCCAATATAAAAAAATTAAATTACTTTAAATTGAAGCAATACATGTGCTGAACACCCACAATAAATTTTACAGGCGTGCACGCAATAGAACGCTCGCTAAGGGGGTGGACTGGTGGTGAGAGGCAGCTGTTTTTGTTGTAATTGCTTTAACAAACTTTTTTACCTGTTGAATAACAAATTCTTTAAACTTTTCCAATCATAAACATAAAACAACAGAATTTTTACAAACAAAGTGTTTCATTGTGAAAATGTCATTTTGTTTTTTCGCTTTCATGGAAACCTAAAATTTTCCTCACGCGAAATGCTACTCCTATAAATTTTAGTGTAGAGAGTCGACATAATGTTTTTAAAAAGAAGAAGAATAGGGCCACAGCCCTGAGGTAAGTATTTAAGATTTTCGAATTAGGTAAGAAACGGGAAGACGTAAAGTGAAAAAATTGAGATTTTTGACAAATTTTCAATTTGACTTTTACATTAAAAATATCTCCGAAACCAAAACGAGCTTCAAACATTCCTACCTCGGGGCTGTGGCCTAATTTTTTTCAAATGACACTTATTTCATGTCAATAGGTTGAAATTTGTAGTAGGAGTAGGGTTTGCCGTAAAATGTTCCGTTTTCTTTGCCGTAACTCATTTTCTATGAAGCAAATGAAAAATTTTCCATAGGGTGGCCCCCATTTTCTTCATAGGATGGTCCCTATTTTTTCATACGTTTTATCAGTCTGGCTAAGTTGATAAGCATTGGTTCATAAATAAAGAATATTGTGCAAAAGGTATAAGGTCCCCTCAAGACTCTCGACAGTAAAAAGAATGGCAAAATGTGGCAGATCCAAACGTAGGACAGATTTTTAAAGTGCGCTTTAAAAATCTTTACGAATGTCCAACACCAAATGTGAAATCATATTGCAAATTGCGCAACTCAAACCAAAGGTATGATTAAATGAAGATAGTACATGTAATGAACATGTTGATCGCTACCGGTATTTTTCTATCAGTTTTCAACAAGAACGTATATCTCGCAAACTACCAAACTTTCTGAAATCTAAAAATGAAGCTGTTATTAGTTATGTAAATACAGTGGGTAATTATAATGAAATAACCCTACAACTCCACGAGCGACTTTCTTTGGAGTCCTGCCGTTTTCGGTTAAATTTGTCACACTTTTTCGCTGTCGAGGATCTTAAAGCTTCAAACCCCTTGACTAATATCGAAATCTAAAGTGGACGAACTTAATTTCGATTACGAGCATTAAAGTTCTTCAGAATGCTTCAAAATGACGTACATTCATTGAAACTGCAAGAAAATTTATTTTCCAGCCTACAAGGTTAAACTTTTGGGAAAAGATTAGTTCAAGCTCTGTTTGACCACTGAGTATACTTTTAGGTGAGATTGAATGTTCCAAAGCTTAGATTAAATGTTCAATCTGCTGGCCTTTAGCATCTATACATACGTATCAGGATACGAGTACTTGGTACTTTGTACCAGCAGTGCTGTAGTATTTCCGTGAGCTTCAAAAAAATATACTCATATTATACACAAGAACGAAAAACTAACCTTATCAACAGGGTTCAATTTCTGTAGAAATTTACTCTAATATTTATTTTATAGAAAGCCAAATTTATTAGACAGGTTGAGTTGCTTAATACCTGACTGCGGTAGGTTAAACTGAAGTTCAATATTCAACTCAAATTTGAAGTAAAAAGCTGTTAACAATTTTATGAACACCAAACAATAACTTGGTCCATTAAATAACATTAATTTAATAAAAATTGATACAATTTTCCAAGCGATCCATTAATGGGCCGTTTTGCAGCCGGAAGAATCTACGCACGACCCATCGATGGGCCGTATCACACGCAACGTGTTGAAGTGGCAAGCCATGAAAAACGGAAAAACGGAAACGAGTCATCAAGTTTGAGCTCTGAGGAGCGAAAACAGGTTTTCAAGTGGGACTGAAAATGTTGGAATGCTTCTGAGATTTAGAGGCCGTGTAAAAGGGAATACGAGTCGAGTGGTTTGAGCATGAAGACCATTGAACACTTTGATTTTTTTGCGTTATTTTGTAATTACAAATTAGAGTCGATGTTAAATGATCGCTTCTGTACACACCCGCAACTTATTGTGAATTCGCAACTTGCCTTTCTTCTCCTTGCTTGTAAGATTTTTCATTTGAACTGCTGATGAAATATTTTACAAAAAGTTTACTTCTAGTCAATGACTATAACTTTTGTATCTTCGCAACTCGATTGAAGCTAATATCGTGGTTCTTTAACATACTATTAAATTTTGATACGATATGAAAACGAAGATGAAAAAAGTTAGCCGTAATTTTCGCTAACAGTTTCGAGTTATACCTCAAATTAGTGTAAACAGAGCATTTAATCTGCTATTAAGGGCTGCAGACTTTTTTAACTTTTCTTCATCTCATTTTTGAGCTCTTTTCTTCGTTTTTTATTCGTTTGTAGCACGTCAAATGCGCCAGTCACCAAATGGGACATCATGTGAAAGTGGAGGTTCTTTCTGAACAATATAACTATTATCATAATAGTTAGTTTAAAGACTCCCTCCCCCACAACATTGGCGATCTCAACAAAACGAAGAAAGGGACCATTAAGTATGTATGGACTGTAGAAAACGAGGTACCAACGAACAAAGTGTGCTCCCACACTGGATAGACCAACCATGGAAACAGTAAGTTAGGCTGAAAGAAGAAGAAGAGACAAAGAAGAGGTAGAGAAAATGGCATGGACACTGTGCATACGAAAGACAGAGCTTCTGAAAACCTCTCTAAAGCTGAAGTAACCTAAGAGCTTCTGGATGCACCAGTTTCTCAGTACATAGTAGCATTAAGAAGTCGCGTACCAGAGAATACCGAAAAATGACTCTGTGTCATTTGACAAAGTGCTTCAACCGATAAATTTCTCTAAATTCAAAGCTTTATCAGCTGTAAAAATTTCAGGAACCAAATGTTAGAGTGAGAGAGGAATGTAGAAAACGAATGACTATTGCCGATCGAAGTTTCAAAGCACACGCCTGTCGCGAGTAAATTCAAGGCTCACCGCAGAGGACATAGAGTGTGAAATTAATATATCGCCAATCACGAGCCCTCTTGTCCACACAGTTTCAAGACGTGACGCAAAGCGGGACTGATGGGAAGATCTGCTACAGAGCCCTTTTTCTCTGAGAGGCACCAGCTCGTTCATTAGCAGTGGGCGAAGTACAATATTCAGTGGACGAATACGTTAAGAAGTAGCATTGTATGGAGTCACGAATTGAAGTTTAACACGTTTCGTTTAGATTTAATGAAGTTTTTAACAGTTACTTTTGTCATAGGTTTGCCCTTAAAAATTCCTGCTGGGCAATGTAGTAGAGGAAATATTTTCGATCGAGGTGCTTCCAGTGCAGTTAATAAAAATTCTGCACATCGAATTCTAGGGACAACGAGTTGGCTGTAGTATGAAGGCATACAGAAAATAATGATGTACTCGTCATTGGAAAAACATTAGGCAACAGCGTTATTCTTCATCAGAATAAAGATTCCAAAACAGAGTTTATCCCAGGTGCAGCAATGGTGCTACGTTTTGTACTGGAAATTTAGTCTTCCGATTTGAATAATGACAATAAGTAGCTGATATAGGCAGACCTTAACCCTCTAATAAATGAGACAAGCTTGAAATACTGACTAAAAGCTCAAACCATTGAAGAAAAGAAGGAAACAAATATAAACGGCTAACATAACTAAGTGACGCTCCCGCATTGTAAAACGTTGCCATGCCGCAACTCAATGCACACAAGAGGATTCATTCCTAGTAGGCTAACCTCTATTTTGCACATACGAGTGTCATAAGGCATATTCTCCATATTTTTACCTTGATGGTTTTGTTGAAATTACGTGTCTTTTTCTGTCCGTTGTCATCATTTAACGTCAGTTCAAAATTTACGTAAGGACACGTTACCTTCGGTGTTTAAAAAAATTTACGCAGCTTTACTCGCTATTACAGTTTAATCATCGATTGCTAAGTTGCTGATTGAACACAACCTTTAAAAATTGTTAATATTTGATGAAGATTCTTTTGTACAAAATTCTACTTGTCGATGGAAATATTATTAAAAATGTAAATGTAAAATTTAGACATCTGTGGCCAACATTCGCAAGCTTTTTTAGCAATCCGAATTTCAATTAAGACGAGAAGCAACTGAACGCAGTACGCCACAAGTTTGAGCGAGCGCCAGTTTCCTCATTAACACGCATCTGTTTACTTCATCTTATCTGCAGAGCTGTGCAAGCGCGATTAGGCTACGTCAAGTGACGTACGCGGTTACACTTGGGCCCAGGTTCGCGCTGTGCTGGATATTGTGGTGGTCACTGCGACTGGTGAGCGTCATCACCGCTTCAGTTGGCTGCCTGTCTGGAGGGACCCGTGGACGCGAGCGAGCTTCTCGGACTGCCGTATTCATCGCCCAGACTGGGTAAGCGTGGAGCGTGCCCGGAGCACTTGAGCTATGTCAGCTATGAACCTGTGGATTTGTGGTCCTCTGAGCAAAAATCTATTCAATTATTCACTTCATTGCCGTGGTTCGGTTTTAATATTGATTCTAAACATAATGTGTAAATTTATTTCGATTTGAATTTTTAGTTCTCTAACTGTTGCCACAGTTGTACTTTAGTGTGAATTGTTCTTCTTTAGGCACGGAAGTATGCGTTGGATGGGAGAGACCTGGAGGGAAAATTTGAACTGGCCTCTAATTTGTAATAAAATTCAGCGGAGCCCTTGACTTTCCTTTATCTTCCATTTTTTCTGGTCATCCTTTGTTGTATTTGAGCTTTTTAATTCTGAGTGCATACTGAGAACAAATCACACCAACGCGAGATTTCCTTTCGGTTTGTGAAGATAGCAACATTACACACGAGGTCTGAGAAGACAATGACGGCACCCATGGGTCTCAGTTCAAATCTAAACATCAAATCATCAAATCTTAACAATATTTACCAGTGAATCGTCAACGGAAATTCACCAAAGTTCTTCATCACGAAATTGACTTTGCTTCAAATATTTATATGTTCCTACTCTGAAAGTCGTATTCCAAGGGGGCACTGTATTGTTTTACCCTCTGTAAATGAGGCCACGTCCGTACCTCTCAGACGTACAGTAGCTGACTTGTATCGCCTCGTGATCGCTTCGCAATGAATGAAAACGTTGACACTCAAATTAATGGGAAATTCAAGGATTTTTTTCCGTTTAACACCTTCTATGAACCACTTATTTGCAACTTAGATGGACGTATCTTGATTAGTGACAAGTTGGTTGTGCACGCTTTGTTACAAGCACTTTTAATCGAAGAAAATATGTTTAAGAAATTGTACGCCACATTTGAAGCGATTATGGCGTTGAGAAATTTCAGTTGATTTAATTCCTAGAGAAATATCAACGGCGTAATTTTTTGGGATGTTTTCTTTCGCCTTTGTAATATCTCTTAACTGAGATATATCTAACTTAACAACGAAGCACGAATTTAAATTGTGGCGTATATTTTTGGAAGGAAGATTTTAATACTTTAACAGAAGAAACTTTAAAATAACTCCAGCATTGATGCTTCTAAGCTTGAGAATGAAAAGCAAGGCGAAAATTGCGACACGTAAAATCATTTTTATTACAAATAATCAAAGAAAACTGAATGTTTCGGACTAACTGTCAATCTTCAGCAAAATCTCTGTAAAACAAAACCAAAAGAGGAAGAATTAATTCACTTATGAAGTATTTATAAAAGTTTAAACTTTGGAAAACTCGAACAACAACAGTAAAAAATAAAAGGGAAAGGATACTGAACAACTGAACTATGTGTTGGCAACTTGAAGCGAAAAAGCATTTTGGTTATCATTCAGAGTAGGTTTCATTTTGTACATATGCGAAAATTCGAGCATACACAGATCTGTTCATTATTAGGTACCGGCCAAGATTTTAAAGTCGTTAAGGGAGACCGGAACATTGCACTCTTCTGCGTGAGATCTAACACAGGACAGTAGAGGAGGGGGGGACCCAAGTGGATGACCAGTTCTGCAACTTCACTCGGCGTGCTCGGAAACTCTAGTCATCAGGGTACGGTAGGTAGAACCAACGCACCGCGATTCACAACGTGAACAACTGTATTGATACACCGGAGACGAGCACAGTGAGGGTGGCAGTTGGTCTTTGAAACGGAATAGCGAACCAACTGTAAAATTAATTATTCACTAGGATCATTTGAATTTTGAGTTGCCGGGAAAACTTGATAAGGGATTTAACATCCTCGCTTAGTTTCAATGAATGATGGCCAAAATACGGTAACTTCACAAAGAAAGCTTGTTGAGCACAAGACTGAACAGATAGTGAGTTTTCATAAATTTTTATCAAAATTCTTCACTTTACTCGACTTTAAAATCTTGGCCGGTACCTCTTACAGCAGAACAGATCTGTGCATTCTCGAATTTTTGCATATTTACAAAATGAAACCTACTCTGAACGACCACCAAAGTGTTTTTCGCTTCAAGTTGCCAACACATAGTTCAGTTGTTCAGTTTTTCCTTTACCTTTTATTTTTTTCCCGTCGTTGTTCGTGTTTTCAATGTTTAAACTTTTTATAAATACTTCATTAGTGAAATAATTCTTCCTCTTTTGATTTTGTTTACAAATATTTGGCTGAAAATGGACTGTTAGTATGGAACGTTCTGTTTTATTTGATCATTTTTAACAAAAATGACTTTACATGTAGCAATTTTCGCCTTGCTTTTTATTTAGATGTAACTTTTCTGTAGTCTTTTCAACCTTTAGTGTACACTTACAAATTTAGTTTTTTATATGATGTTGAACGAAATGCAATCTAATTATATGATATCTTTCGTCAAGTCTTTTTATTTTAAAACTAAAATAACTGCGCATGAGTGTCGGACATTTATGTCAAGTTTGTCATTTGTTCAACACATGGCATACCCCGAATGTAATTCCACTATACCAGTGGATGTATTGATAAACTCAACGTGTGATTTCAGACTAAGCTGTGATAGAAACATATTGTCATATTTCCAGCAATTTTGTTGATATATTCAGCGCTCCAATCCCCCTCCGCCTTGAAAGGAATTAAAAACAACTTACCGGTTATCACCTTGGAGTCGGACTAGAATTCCCTAGAAAATAATAAACTGTACAAATGAATGCAACGAGAATGCAGTATGCGGGCATGCACATAGAGCTGCCAAAAGACGAAGCTAGGAAACGAAGCAGAAAGCAAGCAGGTCTGGAGAGTGTACAAGGGAAGAGCTGCCCAGCGCACAAGTGTGGGAGTTGTCCCACTGTCTGCGCAACTAAGCACCCACTCAATAACAGAGTCGGATCAGCTTTTTTCTTCTTTTTGCAACGTTGATCAGTTTTTTGACGTTTATCTTGAGTATTATTTCTACGCTAAATTACATGAGGCAAAATTCCATCCGAGATGACAATCGCAAGGTCAATGAAGTGAACTGATAACCTGCACGTTGGCCGGAAATAATAAGCGCTGGGCTCCGAGTTCTCAAATTTGAGTGGGTAGTTACTTAACCTCGCGGCGCGATACTAATGGCAGAGAGCATAAAGATCATGCATTCACATATAGAAAGAAATTCATCGAATGAATGATGTTTTTCTGACACATTGTTGGCATCATGCTTCACACTAAATAGTTCAAAATCGACAAATTTAGTTGTTTATTTAGGCAATAATGAACGAGAAAATTTTGAGTATGAACATATGCCCAGCGATCAGACTTCAGAGACAAGAACCACTCCGAGTAAAGTAAAGGTGGCATCTCACAGCACGATAAACCACACTGAATATTGACATGGCCTTAGTTCTATGCTGCGACTCCGCCAGTGAGCGGGGAGACTTCGCGGGATGAATCTCTTACCCAAAACAAGCGTCGGCCAACTCTCCATTCTAGCAGAGAGCCCCTTCAAAAATATCTGAAACAGAAAATTTATCTCTTTATCGTATACAAATTCTCTTCAACTGTAAACAATTCATGAAACAAAATTGTGTACCGTGCACTTTTAGAAATATATTAATAGTTAATCATATATTCACCATCAACAGTCGAAAGTGAATTGAAATATGCATGCAAGCTTTACGCTTCGAGGTCAGGAAGATGTCATAGACATTTTCATCCTTTCACTGGAGATGACGTGCTCTAAAGTGGATGACGTTTTCATGGATGGAATTTCTCCTATTCTATAAGAAATATTTATCCATTCAATTTCTCCGTTCGGCACAAATTCTTACGCTTAGTGCAGAGAAAACGGTGAAGTTCCTGAGAGTTACCATGAGCTAAGTTACTGAGATTACAAGTCAGATCTTTTAAAAAATTTCACGTCAACACACTGGTTTGGTAGTTGGCAACTTCGAGGAGCACCACCGCATGTGGGAGTAGCCGGAGACAAGTCATGCGGTCACAGGATCGCAGGCTTCAGACTGCCTTGTGAGCTTCGTTAGGAGCTGCTCGATCTTGATGTTAACCAGGTGTTCCGAGCATTCACTCCGTCCAATATTCTTAACACTACTATTTAATGAAACTTTCTATAAATTACACTAACCTACGTAGGTTTTGAGCTATGCTCTTTCGAACTGCTCATTACCAAATATCCGAGTTTCATCGTATGTCATAGAAAAGCTTAAACTATCGAATGAACGCAATTCATGTTAATGAATTTAAAAGCACGAAATCACATGAACCGTAATTAGACGTAGTATACAAATTAACTGGTGTTGAGCTTGAGCCACTTTGGCTCCCGAATGAGAAATCAGTACAAATCTACTCAGGTTAGTGCGCAGGTAATGGTTGTTTATGATAAATTAAGTTACATCGTATAAAACGAACGAGTCCACTTAGCAAGGGTTATATCCTTGATATAAGAGAGATATATTTTTCTATATTATGTAAAGAAAAATATATCTCTCCCACGCATAAAAATTGGCGAAGGTGAAATCGAAGAAACCAACTCATGCAAGTTTCTGGGTATCATAATAGATAAACATCTGACCTTTAACGAGCACATCGCTCATATTAGTTCTAAATTATCAAAATCCATCGGAATCCTGAATAAAGTTAAAAATTACCTGCCTGAAACAGCTTTACGAATGCTCTATCGAACGCTAATTTCACCATACTTGCAATACGGAATAGAAACATGGCATGGAACTGATGAAAATAAAACCAATAAAATTTTTACTCTGCAAAAAAGAGCCATCAGAGCGGTAAAGAATCTAGCATATAATGCTCACACAAATGATTCATTCAAAAATTTACAAATACTTAAACTTTCGGATCTCTACAAAATCTCCATTTGCAATTTCATTTACAAAACATTATCAATTGATGGCGGCAATAGCATAAAACAATTATTAACTGCGAAAACTGGTCATCACGACCATTTAACCTGAAATAGAAGTCAATTAATGCTTCCTTATTATTCAAAGGCCCGGTCGCAACACAGTATCCTCTTCGTTGGAACTAAAACTTGGAACTCAATACCTGCGGAGATCCGTGATAGTAATTCTTACAAGGTATTCAAAAGAAATCTTGAGTCTCACTTCCTATCGAAATATTAGTCGTGTAAGATCTCCAAGTCTAAATCTTGTCTCCAACATGACTGTTTCCAATAATGTAATATGCCATGGGTAATATCGCCGATATTCAATCTACTGTTAAATCGTTTATCGAGTGTACTGTTAATACAGTCCATTTGACCTATATTGTAAAATGAAATATCTGATATCGAGAAAATTATCTCACTGATCAGTCTAATGCGAAACTAGGTTAAATGATTTAGGTTAAACAGTATTGTAAACCTTAGAATAACGTGATGGTAGGATGCCCCAAAAGTCGCTGAACTTATTCAGGCCCACAGGTAGCTATATTCAAACTTGTCCATTGTACTAGACTTAAGAAACATTCTACCTCTGTATCTCCTGTGGTAAATAAATTGTTTAAATTGTTTAAATATTCCTAATGTGCATTTATACTGAACACGTAAAACATTTTTTAGGATCCAGCAACAACTTTAATTTCACCCGAATTCCTGCTCTAGAAAACAGGACTTATTCATCAATAATTTTAACTCCAAAAACATTTGAATAAAAAATGATGCAGTGTTTATTGGGAATGTTTTGTACGATGCTAACGCGGGTGTTAGATGCCATCGCCGGGAGGTGATGAAGGAGGTGTATAACTGCGGTCTAGATAGTCTACAACAGTAATATGCGGAATTAACAATGCTAAGAAAGAAAACCCCGTCATGTTTATTTAACCTTGAAATTAATTAGCTCATGTCAATAGCGTTCACCTTCACAAAATTTAGAATACTGATCTTGAAGCGCCAATGAGCAGATTTAAGGCTGGGATATGATTATTAAATTTAGAAGTCATGCAATGTAGTACGAAATATTTCAATACGTTATTCCCTACGTCAGAAATTTCAAATGAAGTGATACGTTGTACAATTTTATTCCCTCTGGGGAACTTGTTTTAAAGCAGAGCACATGAAACTACGTAAGTTTTTTTTAATTTCACGTCAGATGAATGGCAGCCTGGTAAGACACCATTCCTACGATTAAGTTTTTTGGTCGGAATCGTTAGTGAACCAAAATTTGCAGCATCGGCATAACATCAGGAGAGGTAAAGAAAGGTGAACGCGTATCGGGTCTTGTGAATAAGGAAAATTTCTGCTAAAATTGGCCAGCATAGTTTATTGGGGAGAGGAGCTGCATGATCTCTTTTATAAAGTTGCCTCTACGCACAGCCTTGTCTGCAAAATTCGGCCATTTTTGCGATTCTTTCTAAAAAGATATTGAGGTATGCCTCCCCAAACTAAACTATATGAAGAAGTCAGAACGTGGCAATACTTACATCACTTCATAATCAATCCATGGACAGAAATAACAGTTCTCACTCACTTTGTGTTCAAATACGTTAAGAACGAGGACGGGTTTTATATGAGTGAGACTGCCCTCTCGCGAGCTATGTCAGTAGAAAAGCTATACTCCCCGAGACCCCCGTAGCCCTGTCTCGGTGTTTAGATAGATTAAATTAGGATGCTCATCGCTAACCTGATGCAAGAATAGTAGCGTCTCAGAGTTGAGAAAAATGGAGTTGACGTCCTCATGGTTGCACGGGGGCTTCTTGCTGGACGCTGCCATCTTAAAAGGTCTGAGGAAGCACGACACCAGCAGGTTGAGCTGGTCCACGTATTCTTCCTCCGCTTCCACCATTCGGAACACGAGACTGCAAAATGGAGAGTAGGTAAAACTATTTTCACAACTAACACAACTTATTTACTTTAGCCACAGTCAATCAAATATCAAGAATAAAGAATTTAATTTAATCTATTTTCATTAGGAAACTTCTACATCACGTTTAAAGTTTGAGTAAAAACCATGAGCGACAGCGATAACGGTATGTTCACAAAGTTATCATCCGCAAAACAGTTCCTGAAAAAATGCAGCCGCTATCAAACCGTTCAAGAAGGTGAAGGAATCAAAATCATTGCTGGAAAATACGGCGCATTTGCTTCGGGTACGTCTGCAACCTCTAAAATTCGAATCTAAATGAAATTACCGTGGAACGTTTGAGGGGCAGCAAAATTTAAATAAAGGTAAAATAATGATGAGAGAATATTTCCTTCCCTAAGAAAGCAATATTTCTATTACAAGAGTGGTTGGGCTACCCTTGGCTCTAATGACTGCTGGTATCCGACGCTGGAAGGTCGTGCACAGTGTTCAACGAAATTGGTAGAAATTCCTCCAGAAGACTGGGCTCGAGTTTAAGTATGGAGTGTGCGTGGAGGTGCACACCGAACACAAAAATGTTGAAATTAGGGTTATGAGGATATAACGTGGGATATTATACATCCCAATTATATTGATCTTGCTATGTTTGATCACCGAGAACTTTGTAAATGGATACACGTTTTCATCTTGGAATAGAGGACATTCTGCAGGAAACTCAGTGTCCATAGACCATTGAGTGCAAATGGTTTTCGAAGGTAGTGCTAGCCTGTGATTTGCCCGCAGGGACACCGAGTAGCCCCAATTAACGTCACGATGCTGGGTCCCACACTCTTACCCTCCTGGGCCCTCTATCCTCACGAGAGGAACCAGAGAGGTAACGTAAAATGAAATTTCAGGTATTTGCAACACAAAACCCCTTCAGTGGCCTCAATAACGTTTTCATTGTTAGTGTGCCCATATCTGGTTGACCTGGCACCACGGTTTAATTGTGTTCACTGGTAAAATTTTGCTGAGACATTTGTAACATTTTAATGAGCATTTTGACATGAATGAGCACTTTATACAAATGCAGTTAATTATCATATTTTTAGTGGGGATAAGATTTAGGAGAAGCTTATTCATTTCAGATTATGTGCAGTAAGTTAGTCATGGCATTTTTGGAAATCTTTGTTTTCATTTGCCGTGAACCACGGTCGGTCAATTTTGACTTTCGACGGTTGTTCTGCTACGCAAAGGATATCTTTTCGTGGTTGAGTAGCCTAGCATGGCTCTTTGATCAATTGGTTGCCTTGTTCAGACACTAACTCTTCAGCGAGTCTAGCTCAAATGACCTGCCCCTTCACAAGTTGGACAGGTCAGGCACATTGGAGCTTTGCTGTGAACAGGTTTTTCTCATGCAACTCACACATTAGTGAGTTGCATGATAATTCCTTCCTGTTCACCGCCACGAGGTAGCAAACTGTATAACGATGGAGCAGAGCTTTACTGAGCAGCCAGTGTTATACGAATTTTAGATTCAGTGCTTTCATTTTTTTAGTTTTAATTGCGCATCGGCATTAATTTTTGTATATAAAATCAATTGAAGCAGATGAGACAAATCGCCTGAAGCAATATAGAAATAAGTAACTTAGCATTGAAATATACTCATGAAATACTCACAACGAAGCAACTAAAAAATATAAAAACTTCTTTTCTTTAAAATTAGGAACGGTAAAACCGTCACTTAACTGGATGTGGAAATTACTTTAAGGGGACGGTCTGGGTCCACTTCCGGATTATGGTAGAATTTCGGTTTATAAATTGATCTTATAGAGTATTTTCTTGCGCATCCAACGGTATAATTCGCTCTCAAGTACGTACATTGGTTCGCCTTCTAGACGGGGTAAAAGACGTGCACTAGCGTGACCTTGGGGCGCACCAATGGATGGGTGACCTCCCTCTTCCTACCTCATTACGGGTCGGTATTGAGTGTTTCTCTACGGGAATAGCAAGAGAGTTCATTCATTGCCTTGCTTGAAATGCTTTAGTACTCAAATGAAACATTCCAACTCTCAGTGTTGATTATGATGATGTAACTGAGTGTTTGTTTTGATTCCGGCTGCTCTGCGTCATCAGCTAATTAGCTGTTATGTAAACATACAATCACCTCCCGCAGTTTTGAAGGTATGAGAATGACAAATATATCATTCGAAAGGGCTCAAAAAGAGCTACCAGGAGAAAGAGTTGAAAAAATTAAAATTTCTATGTAATCAAAGAAAAATCGTTTTTTTTAAAATGACTGGTTTTCTGAAATTTGGATTCATTGTTTTTTGAAATGAATCCTTTCCCACAGTTTTAAAGTTACAGGAATGGCTAATATAGCAATCGATAGAGATTGAAAAGATCTACAATAGCTGTAAAACTTACTGAAAACAAATGATTAGTTTAGAAATAAAATGAAATTTTTTTTTTAAAAAAATGGCTCTACTGAAAAGTTAACTTTTTGAATTTTGAAGAGACACCTACTCCACAGTTTTGAAGGTACAGGAATTGCAAATATATCAATCGATAGCGATTGAATTATCTTAGAGAGGCGGTGGTATAGTTTTTTTAATTTCAAATCAAGTTGAAAATTAGAAGCAGAAGAATCTGAAGAAACGGAAAAAGTGGTCGGTTTTTTGGGAAAAAATTTCTCATAATTCAAAAAATCAAATTATCGAAAAACCATACCACCGGATCGAAAGGCAAGACAATTAGCTACCTAGAAAACCTTTATCCAGTTTTGTAACTTTAAAATTGTGGGCAAGGTGTATTTTTCCGCAACACCCTTTTTTCAGGTTTTTTCAATAAAATCCAACTTTTTTATAAATTTACGAAAAAAACACACGAGCTCAAAAAGAAATGCCGCATCAATTGACACCTATTGTGAAAATATTGAAAAAATCCGTCGAGAAACGACGGACTTTCCCCCCCCCCCCCCAGACCGTCCCCTTAAACAGAAACCAAGAACTAAGCTACCATGTACAAAGTGTACAAAGTCTGCTATCAGGTTACTTATATGATGCTGTAATTTTTTAAATTGTAGAAGTAAACCACGATAACATTTGAACAGTTTCTGGTCGTAAATACTCCTCGGCTACAGCGGCTGCATTGTGATGTAAGGTGAAAATCGAGAACTTCATTGAAAAGGGATTGCACTCCAGAGCGATCGGTTGCAGAAGAAAGAAAAGACATTCTGCAAAAAAAAATCTGACAGGTCTAATGAAAGGAGCACCAGACCACTGACGAACCTGTTTCTCTTGCGCATGCTGTCGGCGTGGGGCGAGCGGATGTACTCCTCCACAATCTGCTTCCAGCGGCGGCGGCACAGCCAGCCTCTGAAGAAGCTCTGCACCTTTTTGATCTTGCGGATCTCCTCCGAGTCTTCCGGGAGGTCGTCCAGCCGCCCACCCGCACCCGAAGACCAGGTCTTCTTTAGCGCGCACAACTGACGCGATACGCCGCAAAATATTTACAACAGCGCAGGAAATATACAAAATAAACTAAATACGATTGGACTATAATATTTTGTTCGTGCATGGGATTTGTCAATTTAAATTAGCAGGGAAATTTCATCAATTCGAGTGTAATATCACATTTGTAAAGAAAAATTTTTTTGAATGTTAGGTTTCTTTGTGAATAAAAACTTCGGAATCTGAAGTTGAAGCCTAGGATTGGAAACATAAAATTTAACAGGGTGAACAATGGCAAAGGCTGCCAAATTTTAAGATGAAATACAGGAAGAAAAACTTGATTACAATCTGGAAAAAAATCGTATTTCGCAAAGGTTATTAGTATTCAAGGATAAGACGTAAAATTAGTATTGAAAAATATTTAAGTACTCCGCTTTCTCTTCCACGGTAACATTGAATTCAAATAGAACCACTACGTTGGTATGAGAGAAGAACTACTAATCAGCGGACTTCTTATCAGTATAGGACATAAGCTACTCACCCTTTTAGCAAACCTATGAAATGAAATACATGAAAGGTCCACCATAATTTGAAGAGATCTCAGAGAATTGCATTCAGGCGGATCATGCATAATATTTTATACGTGACCAACGTTTTCGTTTAAACATAACTGCTATTTTCTTGGTTCTCTTCAATTCTTTTATCCAAATTTCCGTAGCTTTGGGGTTGATTTCTTGCACGATTTTGCCTTACCATTTTTACAAGACGTAACGTTTGTTATTTAAAACGCGAACTTTAAATCTTCTCCATAAATGAAAATGTTCTCAAAATAGATGTAGATTAGGTCTGCCCCAGCACTTCACACGAACGCGAAATGAGTCGGTGGGTAAAAATAATCTATCGTAAAGCCATCGACTCCCTTGCGGGCTGAGGCGTGAGGCGTAGCTCCACCTTCTTTGGGAGGTCCATGTTCTCTAACTTTGATTTAGAATTTCCTTTATCATTTCAGATCATTCCCAACTCGTCATTTTCCATAATTTTACTCGTGTGATTTCCAAGAAGGGCGAGTCTGCAACATCCTGTGAGGGCATATCGCGCACCACTCTCATAACAGTTGTTCCGACATCAGGGTTAAATTCTAAAGAAATTCAAAATTTACTGGGTAGGCCTAAACATTTTCTAGTCGCTGTTATTCAAATGAACTTTTATCACCTCTCCCAGTGGTTTAAAAATATCTTTTAAATCTCTTCAAAGGGAAAACGTAATGATGAAAAATAAAAAATCGAGTATTGTATTCGAAATGAATCGTATTTAAGATTTCTTGAATTAAAATTCCTACGATGAATTTTCTCCAATGAATTACAATTAAACTTTTAATGACCAACCTAACATTAGCTGCTTCTTTGTAACACTAATTTTCGATCTGTCACACTGTGTTACCGAAGCCCCTGACCGACCAGCTGACTAACCGGTTGAAAATATGCTGCATCAGAGCATAAGAAGGAAGATCAAAAGATAGCCTACCTCAGCTCTGAGCTTGCGTATTTCAGAAGATAATTCTTCGACCTGTTGCGTGTAGAGGCTCTTAGCAGTCTTCTCACTCTCGACTATCTGCAGCAGGTGGAGGTGCTGTTGTTCAAGCTCCTCCTTCTGCAGCAAAACCTGCACCACAAAACCGTAAGTTATAATCTCATTTCAGGATATTTATAACAGTAGCTTCAATTTATTAAATTCGACATAGTCATCGCAAACGCTATAAAAATATTGATTGAAGTCCTATGCCTAGGGGGCGGGCAAATAAGGACTTGATTAATAGAATGCCTGCACGAGTTGGGTTAGGGCCGAGCGTGTGGACGAAGATTTCTTCCAAGCAACCAAATTCGGCGATCTGGCTATAGCTCGATGATATCTAATTACAAATGAAAATTGAATTGTAAATTGCGTTGTGCTATACTTCATCACAAGCCTCTGGAACCGTTACTCGATTGATATTAATATTCTTGTATGGAACGTAAAAATAATCAAACTGGGTCAAAAAAAGCAATAAATTAATTCAATTTACCAAAATAAATTTTTTACTTTGAGTCTTTGCTTACTGTGGTATGAAATTAAAGACGTACAGCTACTGTAGTAAGCATCTGGGGCAAAGTTCATTGAAGGCGTGAATCTGTGCAGTGTGGTGCTGTTTGGGAGTTATTCGTTATACAGGGTAGGACGTCTAATGATGCACAAAATTAAATCCTAATTATCTCGCAAAAAGATGAAAATAACCTCTTATATTGGGCCGAGAAGTACATCGGAATAAAGTCGCGCGCGATTTACTCAAATTTGAAGGTATGCTTCTAGTAAAAATTCTCATTTGTGCCACAAATCTTTGCAATATCACAATTTACTCTGCTATAACTAAGCAGTAAATGAGCCCTCTCGGTGTTCATGAAATTTATGCTCTTCTCTCCTACTGCAACGTCTTCAGAAGCCTGTTGCTGTAGAGTGATACAAAATGATAGTCCGTTGTTACGTCCACTCCTATCGCCCACTTTGCAGTACTAGAGTCGTTAAAATTATTCCTGGATTTTCGAGATGACTCTCATAAAATAAGACTACATTAGAACACATAAATCATTTTTGATTGCTGAGAAAGTTGTCGCAGAATGTGAACAAGCCTTTGCACTCATAAAGCTAAGCCTCAGTGTAAACTATAGTGGAGTTTGTCTTCTTCAACAAATTGAATTCCAAAGTCCGTCAATTGGCATGTGGAATCTCAGATGCATTAATACCAAGAATTAAAAAGCCTTTAAAATTCGACGATGCTCTACTCTTGGAAAACACCGAAACACAAGCTTTATAATCGAAATTTTGTTCATTATTTTCAATGAATGTCATTAGGGTTTTTAAACGAGTGAAGTAGGTTTTCGCTGACTGAGGCCTATCCATTATTTTATTCACTCTCTTCTTTTCATATGAATCTAAAACTGGTTATTCCCGATATTGAAAACTACCTTAATTTACCACCAACGCATGCGCGCGCACCAAGCGGATGATAGCGTGACTATGCATGAAATATGTAGCTTTGCATTTGATCAGGCTTTTCTTCCTCATTCCCTCACTTTGCTTCCTCATCCACACAGTCCCCACACAGTTCCCTTCTCATCTGCCCACACACCCACTAACTCATTCGTTCACTCGTCCGTTCATTTACTGAAGCTCGCAGACCACCAGGCTGCTGACCTTATTGAAGCTTGCGGGGCGAATGGCTTCGATCCACACTTTGCATTCTATCTCAGAGTCCGCTCTCAGGTCGTACTGGCGCTGGTTGTCCCGCCGGTACGTGATGGCGAAGCAATACTGGCGACAATTACCAGAGTTAAGCATCAAATACGGAATACAGCGGTGAAATACAGTAAGGGAATAAAATATATTGCAGTTGCAACAAATCATGAGACCTTCTTTCGAGTGAATTATGTACATCTGCCACCCATTAATGATAACAAGCAATGTAGTTTTAAATTTCACCATCATTCAGGTAGCCGTCAGTAAAATGTCAATGCCAAGTCACAGCTCTCTATGTCGAGTATCTCACGCAAAAATATACCACATAAGAATGAGTGGCTAATGCTGATTAAGGTGTCTAACATAGAAATTAATTTCATGAGTAGCTGAGGTGGGAAAGCACATCAGAAGAAAAGATGCCTCTTGATATTCTGTGTACGTGAAAAGGCACCACGCAATAGCTGTGTGACTCTGCTCTACTGCCGAGAATTAACTCAAAACAAACAGTTTGACCTGATAGACGATGCGCCCCCTACTTCGAAAGTACGACTTTGAAATGGCTTATAATCATTTTACTTCGAAGGTTCTTACAGTTACTTAAACTATCATTATGGATACAAATTTTTTACGCAGTTGTAATATACTCCATTCACCGAGCATCAGATGGCGTGAATTTATCCCTCATAGGCATTTCGACTCCTCTTTATGCGTTTGCCATCTTCTTTGAAGGAAGTCTGAAATAAAACTGTAATCACACAGACCGAACCCAGTTTTTCTCCATGCATCACCTGCTTTTCCTCCTCCTTGCCCCGTGTACTGCCGGGGATGCCGGAGGTTATCAGACGCTCGCAGTAGCACCCCTCAAGCAGAATTACACCTGACGGCTTCACGCTCTTCTCGTTCTCGGCGTAGAACAGCAAGTTCTAACACAAATAACAAATGTTTCGTTAGGGTTTCGTCAATTTTCTATAGTATTTGACAAGGTTATTAGACATTTTAGTTAGCTATAATATTTCTTTCAAGATACCAGATGATCCACTACGGCACTACGAGTGGACACACCTATGTACCAACAGAAGACCAAAAAACATCACTATGAAAGTTGTATGGGCAAATAAACAAGCCTTTCACCAGATTTCGAAAGCAGCTTTGCTACTGCATGAAAATTCAAAGAAATGGCTTATGCAAAGGTTTTAAAAGGAAAAATTTTTATTCAAAAGTTGAAAGAATCAATTTTTTTCCTCAGAGTTTGAAAGGAGCTAAAACTGGAGATGAGTTGGAAGAATCACTTTTGCCCAGGCTTTGAAGTGAATTACTCTTGTCCGAACTTCAAAAAAACGACTTCTGCAGTGGCTAATTGAAAGGATATATTTTTACACAGTCATTGAAAGGGACCCCTTTTCACAACCTTTGGAAGGAACTTCGCTTGTACACACTTCGGAAGGAACTACTTTCACGGGAGCATTGATTTTAACCACTCCTGTGCATCTTTCGAGAGGAACTATTTGCTTGAGCTCAGAAAGGAACTAACTGTACGATCCTAGGAGCTTGGGCTTAATTATTACAGAAAAAGATTTTGCATGAGAGAAGTATAGTTGCCGAGAACGATCAATGGTCGGAACGATAATCAATGGTTCATACAGCAGATCCTCGCTTCAAGATTTAGGCGATGGACTTTCTAACTCGCCCGTTGAAAGCGAGACCTCGAGAAGAACCGAATGCAGAGAGCAACATTTCCTAACTATCTGCCGGAGCTCTAGGGCGAAGCATCTGAGCACAAAAACTAGTGTGCTGAAAGCTTCGTTAGACTCCAAGAAAGAGGGTCTGAACAATAATGAAATTACGAGCAGGTGTTTTGTTAACAAAAGGTTCCGGCCCGCTTCTCACATTTCTTTTCCCTTATTTTAAACACGTTCGATTGTTTCAATGAGTTTGTGAATTAAAATGCTGAAGTCTCACAAACAACCTTATCCCCATAGTTATTTATCTGCAGTAAAAGGATAAAATATTTCCGACAAAAATGTTGGATATTTTGTTGGAAGCAATGACATGATTTTGGATCTTTTCGTGTGAGAAAAAAATTCCATAAAACTTTTGCCTGGAGGCATCAGGAGCTGAAACAACGTTTATAAATTAGCATTGATCCCTTAAACCTAATTCATGCTGGCTTGAATGACTTTGCGATGTCAGACCCCCATGGTAGTCTATAATTAAACTTTAAGGTTGCAACAGTAAGAAGATAGTTTGAGAACAGAGTTTGAAAAATGTGAGATCACGATAAAACTTTGAGCTATCGTATATTTTAATTGCGAGAACGATTATCTCAGTCTCGGCAAAATTTTCCCTTATGGCTAAGAGAGACATGAAACAAAACGAAGAATTTTGTAATAAAACATGCAATACGTTCATGTGCTAACTTTACCTTCGCATGTTAATAGTGAACTCGTACCGCGCTCAAACAAGGTAGCAACGTTTCATAACAAAATCTCTACTACTAAAGAAACATTATACATTTCCAGCCACTATGACGTCATCGTCAAGCATGAAGCTACTGCGAGTGCTGCTTTAAAGAGGTTTAACCCACCACAGGCAAGTTGCAGGTTATTTCTACCTTGAATGCTGAATAATATTTTCTTGTATTAGGGAAACATTCGAAGGATCTTGTACCTGATAGAGGAGGAACCAACGCTGCTGCCACCTGTTGGAATCGGACGACCTCTTGTGGAGGTAGCCCGAGTTGTTGTAGGTGTGGTCGTTGCGAGCCTTCTCCCACAGCATTATCACCTAGAAAACAAAATATTTTATGCGCTTTGACAATATCTTAACTCTGTGCATGATAACGGGAGAAATCGATTGCAAAAGTCCTAACGATCTGGACGAAAACAAATGTTTGGGATGAATATTAAATATTGAGTCTTATTTTTATCATCAAACTCTCCAATCTATGCAGGGGGCCTGCACTTTGTTGAACAAACTTTTATGCAAAGTCGTGACCGTTGAAATAAACGTTTTTTACTCAATAACGGTGAGGTCGAAAATGCAACGGTAAAGAGCTACATAAACTTGAAATTTGAAATGCATTGAAGCAAAATTTGTACTCTGATAGTGACTGAGACATGAAATTTAGAAGTTAGCCGACATCAGAGGAATGTGATTCAAACAAGGTGTTGCTCTGGCACACTTCGCGATTGCTGTTATGCTGTTTTTGGATGCTATATGTCTAAAATCACTGTATTGACCGCCGCGGCCCCATCGCATGGCCACTATGGTCTCCTGATATTGCACCCCTAGATTTCTATTTCTGAGGAAATTTGAAGAGTTTTGTGCCCGAAACACATGTTCATTCCGAAGAAGACCTCATCGGTATAACGGCAGAGAACTCCGCCAGGATTCGTAAGACTCCTTGCGTCTTCGATCGCGTCCGGCAATCATTGCATCGGCGTTTGAACGCCTGCATCGCAACAGATGGGCGTCATGTCGAACATCTTTAGTAAATACCTACCCTTGCTCAAAAATTTACTTCTTGTAATCAAAATAAGTAAGGCTGTAAGATCGCAAAGATAATTGACAATCTTTTAGATGCCAACTAATCGTTTCGGTGGCCCCTCAAATTTTCTATTGGGTTCACGGCTGGGATCTTTGCTGTCCAATGTAAACATCCTAAATGACGTCTCTAGCCCGATGCAGCCAGTGATTGTCATATTGAAAAATAAGTAAGGGAATATGGCTGTCATCATTCCGATATTACGCAAATGACAAAATTTGGCTGCCTCGATGCTCCGTGTAGCCATGCTGTTCAGTTTGGCGAACATCTCAATTGAAGGATCCACTTGAGTGTAGTTGGAACAGCCTCAGGCATGTCAGACCCTACCCGTTGTTGTACTGCTTCTTGAGCCCGGGCATTGTTGAAGGCTTCATGAGGTCTTCGATGAGCACGACGACGAGTATTGTTGCTACGGAGACAGAAGCATGATTCATCTGGCCAAATGACTCGTATCCATTCCTCCGAAATCCGATGTGCGTGTGCGTTGGTCCAAGTTTAACGACTGACTTTGAGAACAGAAGTTAATGAACATTGGCCGTTTACGAGCCACTCCGCTACATGTATTCATAGCATGGAGTTTCTTACGAAAAATCTGTTTAAAAAAATTTGGGACAGCTAAGCTCCTCACCCACGTAAAAGGAATTACTCAATTTGGTCTTTTAGGGTTGGGTAACAGAAATGAGACTATTGCTTATTCAGAAACCAACACCGAAACTCCGGGGACGAGAACTGTGTAAGATCTTGCGAACCGAACTACTTTTAAAGAACGATAGCTTGTTTGATGTACCCTCAAAATCAGTGGAGATGTTAAGTTCAGTATACATCGCTAACAATGAAATAGCAGGTCTATCTAAACAGCAAACCAAAATATGATCATATTTCGAATTATCAACGAAAGAGAAAAATTAGGAATAGGTGACAACCAATGCTAATGCTTAAGAATTTGCGACTGAATAAATTGTAAGGAATGTGAAAGAAGGTGTGCTTAAAACCAAATTTGTTTACCAAAGTTCTTACCGCAAGTGCCATGTAATTAGAAGTAGCTAATTAGGACATGCTGAGAGATTACTGTGGCATTTCTCTGTCTCACTCAGCAACTCCAAAGTTTGTCTGAATGAAGATACTAAAACAGATTGTAAAATTGACCAAAGGAGCAAGACATTACTCTTTAACAAAGAATAAGCTGTGATAAAAATCATGTAATTAAAATCAATGCATGGTCATTACCTGATTTTCGTTTATCCGTATCGACCGTTGCATTTTAGGGCTGAGCATCCGAACCCTGGACGAAAGGAGCGACGGCGACGCAGGGGCTGACGCAGAAGCAGCTGACGTGCCTGACGTCGCTGACGGCGAGCTGACTGTCAGGTTCGAGGCATCAGCGGCCGTTATAGCTGGGATGGTTGTGGACCGTTTCCGACCTGTCGAGGTGGAACTGCTGCGTCTGCGACTCTTGCGTGCTGACGAAGATGACGTGTGGTGGCCACAGCCGCCCTGGCTGCCATGGTGGTGAACGGACGAAGCGCTGGGCGAGGCAGCGGGGACAGGAGCGGCTGGCGGGGCCGTGGAGGCTGCGGGCGAATTGGAGGCTGGACTCGAGGGGGTAGAAACTGATACAGCGCCTCCTTGGTCTGTCGAGTCTGCGGCTACAGCAGTGGACGATCTGTAAGTCGCTGAAGAAAACGCTGACGAGAGCTTAGCAAAAGCATGAGATGCAGCGACGGCCGCAGCTTGAGAAGCAGCTGCAACTCGAGAAGTTGTTGGAGAAGGAGAAGAGAGAGAAGAAGAACATTCTTTCTTCCCGGACGCCAGTTTGATGAGCCACCTCCTACAACTTCATGAAGGCACGCAAACTTGAGATGTGCAGTAGATAGAAATAACTGGAGATTATAGTGAAAGACAAGTTCGCATTTGCATCAAGCTTACTGACTCGTTTTTTTAAGCATTTACATTCAGTGATTGGCGATTACGTCATCAGACGTGTTTTCTTTTTCTAGTTGCTTCTTTTTGCTTTCTTCTTCTTGCTTTTCTTTCCTGTTAGGCTTGCTGGTTCTTATAGAAATTTTATTTTTTCAATTTTTCATGTGAGAAAAGCCTCTAAATGAACTGGACAGACTTTGTAGTCAAATCGAATAATTAGTTACGTAGCCGGAGTGTCTGGAATCTCGTAATGCTATCTAACTCGGCATTTCAATTCAACAATGTTTTCCTTTAATATATTAAACTGGATTAAAGAAATTTAACAAAATTTCCGACGGATTCCTTTCACAGTTTTATGCTTATTCCTTGCTTTACAAACACAACAAAACCCGTATAATTCCGATGATGAGGAAAATCTATAGACGAACAGCAAAAGTGGAGGACGAAAATCTCTTCTTTGTTAGTATTTTCTTGATATTCCAATCGAACTTTTACGCAGAGCAACCGTTAGCAGTGTTGATTTCTACGTCATCACCTGTCGGGCACTCGCACTTCCAGAGAATTTAGGATCACAAAAGGGTAGGAGAGACAAGCTAGATACATAGTGAATCAGATTTCATGAACTGTAATGCTTCCGTATGTCTTTCATGGTTTCATTGTTATCTAGTACGACGATCACATAAACTGAACAATGAGTAGTCTAAGTTAAAGATAGTTATAATACAAATACAGTGATTGTCAAGGTCTGAAATGGATGGAAATATAATGAAATTAATGAACAGTTCAAAAAATTTATTGTGGATTAGAATTTGGAAACAGGGCTTGGGAAATTGTAGTCGTATTATGTGTTCAACAACATTCGAAGAGGCAGTGTAATTAAATGTCAGACTATGGCAACAATGATGCGATGTTGGCTTTCGCTAGCATTAGAAAATAGGGAACTGCAGGAAAATATTGGCAGGAGTAGATAATGAAAGATAAGTTCACACTAGTACCGCTCAAGCTCTACAGCAAGCTCGCGAGTGCTGCGCGCACCAAGCCTGTTGGCCTCTACAGTTCGCCCTGCGTAAAGAAATCATGGATACGCTACTATTTACATCTACCCAGCGAGATCAAATGACTTTCGAACATTATTGAATGCGTCAATAATGATTTCAGGAATACGCCAACACACTTGAAAAGGAGGGTGATAATAATTCAAAGATTACTTCAGTAAATTTCATTACTCTACGTATAATGATGACCATGACGCAAATGATACAAAAGCATAGAGGAAAGTGAGAATCTAAATACAATTTGAGGATTGACGCACTGCAGTTGAGCAATGAGTGCCATGGAGAAGCACCATGTACGCTGGCAGCCAGGAGCAGTAGTAAAGTTCGGTGGTGGGAAAGAAAAGATACTGTAGGTATCGATGAAAAGAAAACCCGCACAAACGGTCGGATGACAGTTGAAAATGTTCCCCACTGAGAGTGTTCTAAGAACGTGCTTGGCAAATAACATTATTGTCGAATTTAATTAATTGGCGGCTATAAAAGAACTAAGAAATGACGGGTCACTTCAACAATACTTCCCTCAATGTTTCGTGTTACGTTAGGAAACAGTCGAATTATCAGGTCTTTGAAAAAAAAACATACCTACGTGTAAATTTAATTTTTTGATTGCTACGACACTGAATTTTAAAACTTACTCAATATTTTAAGACATCTACGTATTCAATGCATGTTTAAAACGTAACAATAGTACTCATTGTGTGACCGTAACATCATTCTCAGGCGCCTACATATAAAGCAGTTAGTGCGTGGTCCAAGTATGGGTTGGTGTGCGTGCAGAGCAGAAGTACTGGACTGTTGCTCTGCTGTTTAATCGCGGGCTGCTTTTGCACGAACAACAACTTATCCGAGGCTGGACGTTCAGACAATTTGCGCCATCTGACACGCACAGTCGGCAGCGTAGGATCTTAGAAGTCAACTTTGAACTTTTTCTGCCAGTTAGCCGCTACCACATAATGTAGCGAATTGTTAGAAAACTTTGCCTCAAAAGAGCAGAGGTTGAGATAGAGGAACCATTACTCAGTTACTGAAGCATTTTCGAGCACTTTCAGGCGCGAGTGCAATTGGCCAGCACAGCTAGGAAAAAAATGAGTGTAATATTTGAATGTATACGAAAGGTCACGTACGAATCCATGACTTAGTTACACACACGTTCGTGACTATGTAAATACCCAATACATGTAGGAACAATTTTAGCTGACGTCTCAGGTGTTTCCCGGAATGTATTTAAATAATCCTGAAGAGAGAATATACGCACTGCTAGTAAATAAATGTTCCCAATCAAACCTTGCTCATACAGTAATTGTCCCAGCTGAAACGATACTCCACTCAGAATTGCTTTGCCAATATAAAAATATCACTCTAAACTCAAAGGAACTTTTAACTTCACAGGATACTCGAAAAATTTACACCGATCATTTTTAAAGAAATCACAATATTCTGGAAGACATAGCAAATCATAATGAACTGAGTATCATTGATTAATTTAATTACTCATGCATCTGGAAGGAAAACACGAGCAATTGACTTACTATGTTGTGAATGACGTAGTAATTATATCTGAAGGAGGAATTATGAATTAGGCACCGACCGCATACGCTGGGAACCAAGTCAATGAAAGCCCCATCAGCTACGAAAGGAAGTAGCAAAGGGGAATAAAATGAGTTAAATTGGACTCTCATCAAGTCGATATGCCATTACACTTTTTACTCTGAAGTGAATAAGAAAATCGTTTTGAGAATATATTACGTTCTGTTGAAAATAATAGAAAAAACTTTATCTGCACCCCTGCAATCGGATTAATCTTGACGCACCGTGGAGTATCAACAGTGACGTACTCATAAATCTGCTGAAAATGGGAAGCCCTACCTAGCGAGACGACGTAGCCAGGGTTGCAGTTACTGAATGTTTACACCCAGGTTGTGTTTTCCATGGCGATACCGCATTTAGGTGTAGTATAACTATGTGTGCGTAATTTGGCTTTCAGAGTTTTCAGCTACGCACTACAAATGCTGGAAAATGTGAGTACAAAAGTGTCCTTGATTTTTCCATGCCGATTCTAGTCCCGAAATGAGGGCGCCAGAATTTTACTCCCATCTCCCGCTTGTGTCGTGAAAGAGTCGACGTCAATCGATTAAATTTGTTATCCTCGTTGACATTGGCCTCAACGTTCTGGTCGTATGAGCCTTTAGAAAATTGAGTTGGAGAACACTCGTGTGAAAAAATGCGCATGAGAGGTGGAGTAGCCCTACGGAGCCAGTGGTAACTATGGAGGAGGTTACTTCATCGTCGCAAAAGTCGTGCGAGCGACATTCCACAGTCAGCTCCTCTTCCAGCCCATCGATAGCCTAGTCGAGGTCCTCTTGCTTTTTTCATTAGTGTCAATGCCGAGACACAGTACGCGGCAAGGCCATGGGAGGTTGATGGAGGCACCCTCGAGTCCATTTCGACTGCCATCTACCACAGGCAAGCGCACCGGACACTAAGAGTTCTATCCGGAACTTCTGCCTCTGCTTCTCATACGTCGATGAGATTTACTCGATTTCTTTCTTTCCTGTTATTTCTTTCTACCTTCTTTTCTTTATTTTTTAAGATATTGATAATAACCTGGAACAGACTTGTGGTAGGAGGTGCCGTTTCCTTAACCGCAAAATTAGAGGGTTTGTGTCCCTCAGACTTGATGTGTTGTGCTGTGCTGAGGCGGCGTCAATAGGAAGATCTACTCTGAGATTGCCCCGGCGTTATTTCGTTTCGCAGTGGACCTGAAATTCGCGGAGTTGCCATCGACACTGAAGTTGGCTGTACTGCTTATAGGCAGTCGGGATATGAATGCCCGTTCCAAGACAATCATTGGCACAAGTTGTAGATGCATGGACATTTTTTATTTGTCCTCGTTCCATAAAATTTCCATCATTCTATTGGGAGTGATTGCCTCCATCAACAGCTCTGACTTAATTTTTTTTCATTTTTATTGGAGACTTGAACGCACATTGCAAAGAATGGTTGGGGTCAGTATCGTAAACTGTTCGTCACAGTAAAGCCTATTTATGAACAGGCTTCTCCTATTTATCCAATTTTACCAGCCTGTTCAGGGGCCAACAAATATTGCCTTGACCTTATAATGGCCATCATCCCTGATTTGATGAGGGTGTCAGTTGTCTCCCCATTTGGTACCTTTAACCACTCATGCCTTTCAATGTCATAGGAACTAGACCAAGTTGCCGACATCAGGACATCAGGAGGGAGGTGTATCTGAAGAGTGGGCCTCACTGAGATGTTATCACTTTGGCGGTGAGGCAGTACCTTTGCAGCCATGCAATGCACTCTGTCGAGCCCATCTATGAACAGTATGATTTGTTTTGGGTCCAAAGACTTTTGTACGGAAAAATATCGAAAAATAAGGTTTGTTTCAGTTCCGGGATTAATCTTTGGCTTGTACGATTATTACCGGTTGGCCTCTGTAGCTGCCCTAGAAGTTTTGGAGTTTGATCACATTCTCGGGACTATGATTTGTCGCAATCGTAAAGGCATGTAGGCTGAGGCCTGGCTTGTTCATGAGGGGGTTCAGCATCGCCAAAGGCAGCGTTTCAAGAAGTCTTTGCTGAGGATTGAAAATTTGCAACGCTCATTTAATGAGCTAAAGTGGTGCTTAGCCTTCTTTGCCTCCCCATGACGGTCTTGATAGTGGTATCACTGCTGACCCTCTTGCTATGGTGGTGGTATCACTCGTTTCTGCTCACTTCAAAAAAAAGTAGACCAAGCAACAGTTGTGGCGGTGGTGAGGATGTCACCCGAAGTCTTGTTTAACCTTATTGGCATTCCATTCAGCTACTGAGCAGACGCTTTTGAAAGACTTCCCCTCTTGGTGGATTAGACCCAGTCGGCATGTTTCCCTAATTTACGGTCAACTTGCTGCAGTTTTTGATCCCCAATTTCTACATATTTTCTGGCACTTGTATAGTTCAGGGAGTTTTTAAATTGCTGACGTGCAGGAAATATTACACTCATTCATAAAAGGCCAGTTTCGCCAAAAATAGGTCATTAAATACCGATAAAGTGAACCCCTTATGCCTAGTGCCCACGTTGGAGTATTTTACAATAAGTGGCAAGGTTTTCTTAGTTAATAGTGTTTTTTTTTCGAACGATATGTGAGCGGCTATGTGAGAGCATCTATCACGTGGTATTGAGCATTCCTTAAGTTAATGTTCTTGGTCCCCTGTTCTTTGTGCTCTGCACTAATGACATGCTCTTTTTGTTGTAGAACACTATAAGAAAACATGCTGATGATTACACTCTGATAGCTGAGATTCGTACTCCTAGCATAAGGGATTCAATCGCTAAATCCTTGAATAGAGACCAGCCACGAATTAACACGTGTTCTACGAGCAGAATGCGGCTAAATACAGGCAGGACTACAACTGAAAGTCTGTCTCCGACGCATCTGAAGATTGGTGACACTGTGCAGCACCAGTCGAACTCCATGGCGATACTCTGTGTTAACTTCTTTGAGAAGCTCCCTTTTGAAACGCTCTTCAGGTGCCTTGTCTCACGTGCTTTCGGTGGAGTTGGGCTTCTGTTTATGGTTAATGTTGTGTTTGATGACAATGATGTGATCAATAGAGGCTTCTGTGTATTAATACTGCCTTTGTATCTACTGCCTTTGTTGAGCGTGTTTATTTTACCTTGAGTGTAAAAGTATTTAGCACTGATTTTATTTTTTCCTATATGCCTCATTTGTGCTCTTTTGTTTCGGTTTCGGCTGCTGCCAGTCGCCTCCATTTTCTAGACCGACTCGTATCCTCAGCTAGTCGTTTGTGAGCCTCGAATAAATTGATAAACGAGCTCTATAGGCGAAGTGTTACGTACTTGTAAAAGTTTTGCAAAGTTTTCAATAATATAAGCCATTGGTCTAATTTTTTTCTCCCTGTCCTCAAGATTTTTGTGAGAAACGCTTGAGCTGCTGTTAAATCCAATCCCCTCACCGTAGTCAGTATTCGAGTCAGTAGGGGACGGCGCTTCATGCCTCGGTCTGCGTTGGCGTGAAATTCACCGAGGGGATCAGTGTTCAGCCGTGCTGGTATGCTGGCATTCCTATCGGTGGTAAATGTTTTTTATGTTATTCTTCTCAGCAACTTTGTGAGCGTCTTGGAGTGCTTGTGCATCATTTAGGTTTCAGTGCCTGTCAATGGACGCCCAAGCGTATAATTTCACTCATGATAATAACGTATAGTCGCATCTTGTCCTAATAAATTATCTGTTCATATCAGAAAAATTAAAATAATGTTGAGCTATAGAGATCTCTAAATAAATTATCGAGGAAAAATTATATCCATGGAGACTTTGATTGGCTGGAGAACGATAGCATACCCTTTTAGGAGAATTATTTTGTCATATATTACAAAACTTCCTCCTAGATAAAATAAAGTATTTGCGGTTCTAAAAATAGTACAGAAATGAGCGCTATGCATATTAGTATCAATAGTCGATCATTGCACTTTTCATTCAGTGTCAGAACTCGGAGATGCATGAGTAAAATTATTCCGTCACTATTAACACATTTAAGATTAGAAGGAGAACCAACGTACATATATACATTTTTATTTATTTTTAATATCAGACATTTCGGAATGTTTCAATTCCATCTTCAGTGCTGAAAACATACAAAAAGTTCAAAAAAATAAAAAACCTGAAATACAGAAAGTTCATAGAAGTTAAAAAAAAAAATTTTTAGCAAACAAACATTTATAAAACTTTTATCCTACTCATAATTCAACTACAGTAAAAACGATCATTCTCATTGCTCATTCACCCACCATTTTACCAGTACCTACATTCATACATTTACACATGGGAACCTAACAAACAGACGAGCGCAAACACACTCCTATGCATACTTACATACATACATACATACACACAGAAATATGTCAGTAGGTTGACGCAATGTTCAGTTTCACAGCACTCAAGTCTTTATTTAAGTCAGGTTTATGAGTAGATATGAACAAAGATTCTAAAATGCGAAGATCTTGTTCGTTGTTGGTGGTACACAGAGTGGAGAATTTTTTTGTTCTGAAAGGATGATTAAGTTGTTGACAACATTGGTGTCAATTCAATGTTTAAATTGTTGAAACATTCCGAAACGTTTACCATTAAAAATAATTAAAAATGTATATTTGTACGTTGGTTCTCCTTTTTTATCTTACGCGTAAGATTCCCTAAGA
Source organism: Morinoia aosen (assembly GCA_030386875.1). Taxonomy (NCBI): domain Eukaryota; kingdom Metazoa; phylum Arthropoda; class Malacostraca; order Amphipoda; family Talitridae; genus Morinoia; species Morinoia aosen. Next base: position 36,396,751 of record CM059565.1, on the reverse strand, counting down.
ATCGACCTATTGGAAACATATGAACACATTTTTCACGTACAAACCATCCTCGAATCCTCTAATTCCAAACAAATGAAGAGAAAACGGCCTTGAATGTATTCGAATTCAAGTTTGGCGCGTGTCTATCAGAAGTACACAATTTTCATATCCCTTTTCAGGGGTCATCAAGAAAAAACATTCGTTCCGACTGTCTGTCGTGTTTTGACTTTCGTCGAGGAAATTCGGTGTAAATAACTTTATCAACCAGCATTTTCTCTCTCTGTAAATATTAATCGAAACATATGTACTTGTAAATTCTCTAAATCTAATTTCCAGTACAATTTCAATGTGTTTTTCACCTGTTACAGCCTGAAAAGTAGCTAAATAGTTTTATCGAGTAGTTTAGTTTTATAGTTTTATAGTTTATAGTAGTTTATAGTTTTATCGACCATCATATGGACTTTCTCGAGTAGAATAAGAAATTGCTTTTAAATTATAATCCTAAGAAGGAATTGTCGCCAAATGAAATTCAAAAGTTAAACATACATGTTGTTGTGCGCGACGAGCCAGGCAGAACACAGTACTGCAATAGGAAGTTTGGTGTCTACTAGTCCAGTAAAGAAACGAAAGAAACTAATTTTAAAGTTCAACCGTTAGCCCGCTCTAATGACCAGTACTTGGAATGAACAAACTCCAACCAGTAATTCGAGTTATCTCAGTCTGAATCTTGTCTGTGTGTCAGTTTGGTTGCCACTATTGTAGGAGCTGTAAATAATAGTAGTTGTACGAAATTCCCTGTCCATGATATAATAAAAAAATTCAAATTTGTAATCTATTGATGATGTTGAACTGTTTGGCCATGTTAGAAACTAAATTTATTTCTATAAATTGTACGGGTTCATTTAACAGAAAATTCACTTTTTATTTTACCTCGAATGTAAAAGAATTTAGAAGTGATATTACTTTTTCCTATATGTCTCATTTTTATAATTTATTGAGTTTTTGAATTTATATTTTGCAAACTAGTTCGAGGTATTATGTCAACTAGAGGTTATTTTCGATTCTTCAGGGTAGAGCATACATTAAGACCTTGTTTAATTTATGTAATTATGATTTCTCAACGTACTCATATTTTTTCATATCTTTGTGATGAGCAGATTTCAGCGCTGCTCTTAACTCATAGTATTTCTGATGGAGTTACAGAGTTTCTTGGCATTGTTTCCTTATTCTCATTCATCCCCTGTACACGTAACTTTCATACTATTTTATTTTACCTTTACATTTACTTTTACTTAAAATAAACGTTTAACTGCTCCCATTTATTTGATTGCTTTCCGCGAAATAACACAAGCTGAAGTGAGAGACCACTGCCTGTGTTCTGTGAATGGGTGACGGTTTTGCTTTTTAAATGTAATATATAAAATTATAGTAAATGTGATCCAACGAAAAGGTATCGTAAAAACTTAGGCACACGAATAATGAAATTGCTTAGTTCATCAGATCTATTCAAATAAATAAATGTACTCATTTCCCATGATCTGCTTTGATTACCCTGAAATATCAATGTAACTCAGGTGCGTATAATACGATTATCCAATAACCAGGAACTTGGAATTCTACAATGTGCGGAAGACCCTCTACATTCACTCACCAACAATCACTTGTGCTGAACAAAACAGCATACCTCTTCTTCTTCCCTCCTACCACTCATTCTAAAATAACTGCAGCCTGCAGTATCTGGCCTAATTCACCAGCGTAGATTTGCAGTTTCACTTCACATCTTCTCTCAAGAGCTTTCACTCGTAGTCATCTGTAATGCACATCTCAAAAATATCAGACCACTCACGTACGAGGAAGCCAGATGATTTCCAACAGAATCACTTAAGTAGCAATAGTCTGGCCCGGTCGGGTTGGTAACTTTGCTTTGCAGTTATGAAAGGATTGATAAATGGAGCATTGGAAGAGTAACAACTCAAAAATATTGCAGTGAATGCGTATTGATATTCTGGATGAAAATCCAATATTAATTTTGCATATCGAAACAGGGCTGACTTCCAGAACCATACGGAGCTGATTTCCAGGACCCTACGGAGCTGACTTCTAGGACCCTACGGAGCTGACTTCCAGGACCCTACGGAGCTGACTTCCAGGACTCTACGGAGCTGACTTCCAGGACCCTACGGAGCTGACTTCCAGGACCCTACGGAGCTGACTTCCAGAACCATACGGAGCTGACTTCCAGGACCCTACGGAGCTGACTTACAGTACCCTACGGAGCTGACTTCCAGGACCCTACGGAGTTGACTTCAGGTATCAGCTAATAGTTTGGAACTTGAATGGCGGTGGGTATTTCAATAAGACAATGACCCAAAGCACACGGCCAATTTTACAACCAACTGGCTCCAAAGAAATAAAATAAATATGCTGCCATGGCCTTCGATGAGTCTTGATCTCAATCCCATTGAAAACTTGTGCCAGGAATTAAAAGTCAACATCAACAAGAGAGCTCTAAAGAGTCTTCAGGAATTGAAACGCATCGGCATTGAAGATTGGAACGATATTTCATTTGAAAGTACGGAAAAGCTTATCAAAACTATAATAAAAGGCTTTTAAATGCTAAGAAGATGAAAGGTCACGCTATTGATGGTTAAAAATGTACTCAAATAGTAGGTTCACCTCGATAAAGTGTAATATTACTCACTGTATGAATAGTTTTGTCTTTTCGTTTTTCTGAAGTTAAGCTTGTTAAATCTTCCAAGATTAATATTTTATTCTAGAAACTTCGTATTATTGTTACCAATATGTGCTTCACACCCTGTGGAAATCTTATGCCTGAGGCAGGAATAGTTTTTGAGTAATTCTAGAAAGTTTTGAAAGACGAGGGGCGTACGAATAATTGCGTCGCTATCTGTACTTGCTCATTGACTTCCTAAACACGTTGGTCGCGATGTGAGCCGCCAGTGTACACGGAGGGAATTTTCATGATGCTGCTGACCGACCAGTAGTCTCGAACTCAAATTTTATAAATACCCAATCAAAACTGTATGAAAGCACGATCTATTTAACGTTTGCTATTTTCAAAATAGCTTATGATAATGGACTTTAAATTTGAGTTGAAAATTGTACTTTAGTTTAACCTGCTGCGATCAACGTTTCAATCGCTATTATAATCTCTCTAAAAGCGTGTTCCTTTTATCCATTATTAGGAATAGCTTTGTTTTGTATTTATCATAATTCTGCACAGGAACTTGGGCTGTGAGAACCGATAGATAAGGAATTTGTTTAGTGTTTGAAAATTGAACGACTAATACGTTAACACCAAACCTCCAAATCAGATATTAGGCTGCGAGCACTCATAGGTATTGCAATGATATTTACTGAATGGAAATGGAACTTAATATTTTATAGAATCTATCTAAGACACATTCAATTCGAGGAATTGCAGGTAAAGGAGGAAACTAAAACATCGGAAAATGTTTTGTAACCTTACTTTGTACTATCAGTAATTGACTGTTAAACAAACATATTAGTGTTCAAAATTTTGTCAATAATGAAGTTTAAAGAATACCGTAAGGTATATTAATGTTGAATAAAACAAAATTAAAAAAGGATTAATATCTATGCTGGGGTTGAAGGCGGTTCAAAAACGTTAAAATTAATTCCCAATATTTTTTACACGGTCGCAACGACAGTCGCACGCTCTACGACACCTGCAATGTTACCTAATTACTCTAGGGGCTCCAACGAGTGCACGTCTGTCTGCCCGTTCCCTCATGCAGCGCTGCTCTGTCAGCATTTATTACAAGTTTACTTAGTACTAAGCACGTTCGTATGTTCGTCCAAGAACCCTCGGTGATTCATGCATTTATGACAAAGGTACGGGCGATGGGAAAATCGGCAGCTAATTATGTGCTCAGAAGACATAATATCAACTTCAGAATGACTGGAAGAAATTTGATCATTTTCTGCGGGGTAATTATTCGCAGACGATTCAAAATGACTCCATGTAAAGACTGCATGGCATCCACCAACCAAGAAAATCCGTTTTTTTCCAGTATCGATTTAAAGTTCCTTTGATTTAGTGTAAACTAAAATTGAACGCTTTCCTAATGATTAATTTTTTATCTCCACGGGAAACTCAGGTGCCTTTTGTAAAAGTGCAAGAGATCGTATTCAATTTGAACAATTCATTTGAAACAAGGCCTTCTCCACAAGACAAGAGTACAAGCATAGCAACTACTGCAATTGTTTGTAAATATGGACTTAATATTGATCGAGCAGCTCCTCAGACCATTTTTATGAAAGAATCGACGAAATTAAAGTCGTCAATTACATTTATAATGGAATCTCTAAAACTTCGTTTATGGAATTATTTAAAATTCCAAACCAATCAGGGATGTTAAAACCAGTATTGCTAAATAAATGAATAAATGACAAACTTTTAAATTTATTAACAGATCATATTTACAATATAATCCTTCAATTTCTCGTTGATTTTATTTGAATCTTTGATTTTCCGCCCACATGCGTGATTTACTTCTATTTTTGAAGTGGCAAAGGCAGTTAAACTTGGGTAAGCAGCTCCGTAGATTTAGGCCAAAGTAGCCCATGGTTTCGTTGGGTGTTTGTGAGATACACAATGGGGTGCCATAGCAGCTCGGTGGCATGATTGTCCCTAGGTTTTGAGGCAAACATATGGCACTCATGATTCTGGCTAAAGACATCATATTTTTCTCAGAGATATTAGTAGGGCGAAAAAATTTAACTACACATCTAAATGTCATAAAAGTAGAAGAAATTGTGGCAATGAATGTAGTCCATAATGCGCAACATACCTGAACTGCTGCATAAACTGGCAATTAAGCAACATTATCGACGTAATTTTATTGCGGGAAAGAATTGAGGTTGAAGATAGCACTTCCGATTACGAACAGTTGATAACGGGGTAAAAATGAGTTCTTGGCACGATATAGTGAGATGGCTGAATAGAGCGCACGGGATTTCAAACTTCCGATCATTAGTTGAACGTTTGAACGAGTCGTGCAATTTGTCAGCATTACTGCTGTACTTCCACAGAAGTGCTTCAGCAGTAGCGTTGCTGCTGCACTTGATACGAGGCAAGTGTTATTACTGCCCTTGAAATAAAGTGTCTTAGCAGAGCTGAAATGTTCGATTTTGACGCCATGCGACGTAGAGCGAGGGAAGTGGTGCACCACTTGCCCGGCGATATTTACGCGGAAACTGACCCACCTTTCTTGAAGGCCCCAACCATACTCAGTTGAACAATTACGAGAAACACTCATAGAACCTTATGAATCGGAGCATAAGTACCTGGCATGTCGACGCTCCTTTATAATCAAAAAGTATTTCATGTCTCGTATTTTTTCGACATGTGCGATCTCTTAAATCACTCTGTTTGGTGCCTTTTAGCTCATTACTCTAATCATTGAAGTCCTTCAACTCGTAAGCCGTGAGATGGCGTTTATATCAGTCACCATAAACTCACTCTGCCTGCCTCGTGATATAACGTTCTAGCGACTCACACATGTCAATTTTCGTGTTTCGCTGAAGGAAGTAAACATGTGAAGCGTATAAGTTATTGAATCTATCTTCAGAAAATAAAACTTAAGAGGGGTTTAAGTTATATGAACTGAGATGAACAGAGTTCAACCTAATACTTGTTTCGATAAAACCATGCAGTGAAGAAGTGAAAGAAATAATTTAAATCATCGATCTATTAATACATGGTAGCTATTCAAAACGCATATACTTTACTTCCGCCGTCCGTCGGTCAGTCGTAGATTTTGAACCATACTCAAATCCCATATTAGTGATAGGCTCAAATTTTTCTTCGTGGCTGCTTTTTGTTTTCGCTCTATTGGTTCTGGCGTTAGGGTCGGTGGGAAGATAAAATTTCTCAAGAATTTTATAGGAATACAATATACAATATACCTATCACGTGCTGTAAGAAATATTAATTCACCGTAACATAAGAGGTACCTCAAACTTTAGCGCGTCATGTCATGTATGCGTTACTACCTTGCAAGAAAAAATGTCGCTCGGCTGTAGAAGGGATTTGTAAGAATATTTTGCTCGCTAAGAACTGGATCAAATGGATAATAATCATTAGGAATCGCACACTAAAATGCAATATCTGTTGAATGAGATGGACGGGAGGGAAAGAAATTGCTAAGAATCGGTGGTGCGAGGAAAGCTCAATAAATCGGATGAACCAAAAGCCTCTGATCGTTATGAGAGAAAAAAAGATTCGACAAAAATACCTAATACTTATTCAACTGCAAACATATGATATTCTTCAAGTCAAAACAAACTTTTTAAATAAGATAAGAAATCACAAAGCGGGATTAAATTGGGGGTAGAAATATATCTACCTACCATTATAAGATAAGGGTTATAAGACAAAAGAAGATGCGAAAAGAAGAGCACTCTAGGCTCAACACGCACCATTGCTAGGAGGGACACAAAATTTACCCTAATAGAGTATAGATCTGATTTAGAAAGGAGGTCATGCACAAGGAAATACTTAAATTAATGGAACTAATATATACGTACGGTAAAATATCAAGTCGATGAGGTGCATGAACGTTGATTTTAGAAATACGCGTAGAGAAAATATCAGATATTCGATGTTTGAGGGAGGGAGAAACAGTGGATGTGAGAGATGTAAGATGTAAAAGAAATGACATAGTTTCAGTTATGAATGTGCTAAATCGGTAAATTACAAGACTTGAAGTTCCAATAATGCAAACCAGAGTGACCATATTAAAACAGCTAACAGAGAGAATGAGAGGCAAGAGAGGGCGCCACCAGCTGCGGAAGGCGAGTGTGATAGTAAGCGGGGCGAGTAGAGAAGGAAGGAGGGCCAGGAAGAGCAGCTGGGACAGGGTAGATATGAGGGGCCGGAGACAGGAGGGGCAGGTGTGTAGGATATTGATCTGGGCTCCACCCCCTCACGCGCCCCGTCCCCTCTTCCCTTCCGAGGGACACCTTCCCTGCTACGCAAGTGCAGGGTTGCATCACACGCTGCATCACCCTGTTCTCCTCTGCATCGTCGGCCTGCCTTACTAGCCATGCTGAGGTTCTCCTAGAGTCTCCCAAGTTTTCCCTGCAGGCCCTTCCCAACACCCGCTTTGTTAAGGCCTTGCCCGCTCCCGGTGTGGTCTGCTAAACGTCGCCCAATGTTCACTCGACAGCCCCGACTCATACCTGCCCTACATCGCCCAGTTTTGTTTTGCGCGCCTCTGCTGTTGCTTGGCACACATCACCAAATCCAGCCTGGCCACTGAAGTCGGTCGGGCATCGTCTTCTCCACGGCGACGTGCTGTGTAGTACAGACAAAGCGACCTTCTCTTCATTGCAGCCTTCCCGCCGTCCGCACCACTGCGGCAGTGAGCCCTACCTGCACCGACAGTCTGTCATATTCGCTTTAGTCTTCACAGAAAACGGTCAAAATGCCTGCTAGCAGCTGTACACATGCGCTGCAACTGCAGCTCTGCACATCCTCCTGTAATATGGTTCAATTCACAAGCTACTCAATCTGTTTTCGACACGCACCAAATGCCACTCCCCGCGGTATTATACGTACAAATCAGTTTCTTGTTCTGTGCCTGTCATGCGCCGCCTACGAGTACACATAAGCGCTGCTCCTGCGGCGAATGGGCTCAGTTGGGAACTGTTGATGAGACCAACTTTGATCGCCATGAAACCATCATCTAGGTAACCAATTAGCTCAGAGATGAGCAACGAACAAGGAAACTTCTTTTTTTATTCCTCCATTATTACAATAACATGTTAATTTCTCTCTCATCACCTCGAGACATAAGAGAAATACGACCTAACACACGTCAACCCAACGGTCGGATGTGATGTGTTATACCTTAAGGCAGTAAAAATTCTAGACTCTTAAAGTGAGACGTCTCAGAAATTTCAGTAATACACAATGCATCTCCGAATTATAGAATGCCAGGAACGTATTAGTTGAGCGTGTTAAGCGTGTACGTTTTCAGTGGCGTGTAAGTCAGCAAGGACGGGTGTCTGGTGAAGTGTCGCTGCTCCTCCTACATCTCTCGCTGTTCATTGTTATCAAAGCTCTAACTTTCCGTTGTAAACATTCTACTCGCAAATTCTTCACCTCTTGACAGGAACTGTGTCTTAATTAAACTTTTTAATCATTGGCGATGGAGGTATATTCGTATATGACATCTGCTACGCAATGGTCTGATGAACTCACACGAATATCCTCGAAACGGTGACACCATTCGGCTTGAAAATGCAAACTTCAACGATTCCATAAAACTTTCCGTCCGATCTTTAAAATATTGAATACAGCGTTATGAGCAGTTTTTTACGTAATAGAACATATGCCGATATGTCACGTGTTGTGATTGTAATGATTCTTTCTATCATTCATTCGTGCCAAACAGATATAAAGACTAATCATATTCATGGCGGTAAAATAAGAACCAACTTTCATAGGTAAAAAATATCCAAAATACGACCGCCTAAAATCAGATTTAGACTGAAGTGTTAAGGTGCTATAAGGCGTCGTAAAATTTGTAAAAGTTTTCATGAATATCTAAGTCATCGCCTTCTAGAAAATATATTTATATACTGAAAGTTTCTTTTTCATATGAATGAACATACAATAATTTTACAGTGAAGCCGAAGAGTGAGGGAAACTAAAGTATGGTTCCGTAATTAAGTGAAGCTTGGCCATGTGATGGCCAGATTGGCCGTCTACTAAAAAATTAAGGTTCTACAAAGTGAACTCAAAAGGTAACTGCAAAAGTATCATGGAAAATTTAGTTTTAGTTTATTGCACATCAAAGGATGTATGTAAGAACCGTAATTCTAACATTTATCCATGGAAATGACATGCTACCTCAATAAATTAAAAGACTCGCAGCGTAGTTCGAATGCATTCAAACCAAAGAGATTTACTTACCTACAACTTTAGCCACGCTGGTCATTCGTTCACTAAGTTCAAATTCAATTGGAGGTATGTAATAGTAATGATTAAAATTACGACAACATTCACACACTGAAAAGGGCAAGGGAATAGAAGGGGTCTACGCTTTACCGATGGAGATTCAAAGAGATGAACGAGCCTCGTCACTAAAAAAGAGGTCAGAGCGGCCTATCAGAAATGTGCTGCATCAGGGTATTCGATACAAGTCCTACGTAAACATAAAAGGGTAATTTATGTTCGCAAAAGCTAGATCAAACAAATTCAGTGGCTCCAATCATAAACTCAACAGACATGAAAGACCCTCATTAACATGGAATACTTAGGTTTTTCACTGAAGAAATACTCGTCCAACATCAGAAGTTTAACGAAGGAAATAACATGCACTATCTTCATGTGAAGATTCGTTAGATACACGTGGAGTCATGCACGCCAAATTTCCATTAACTGTGACGGTTTCATTAGAGGCAAGTGGTGAAGCTAGGCTCAAGTGATGCCTCCCCGCTTCTACTTGCAGGGTTGGAGAATCAACGCTGCGGGACACACTGAAGTACTGAAACAATGCATTTGCCCTTGGCTTGATGACGTTTGGAATAGAATAATAATGATACAGGCAAGACTCAGCATCGTTTGACAAATCCCAAAAATTATATAGTTACCCAAGAATAATGGTAAGAGAAACCATACGATCATACAGCATCCAATATGTGGCCGCTACACTCGACGGAGTTTTACCTCATGGAAAAAAATACTTGTGGGAGAAATGTCGTGATGTAAAATAATTGTGGGAGAAATAATTCAAGACAAAATTAAAACAAATAAGAATCTTGCGGAAGAACATAGAACAAGATCAATCGTGTTAAACTATTTACTTTTTTTTTGAGAAGTACACCCGAGTCTAATCTACTTCCAAAACTTAACCTGCTTCTGCTTCTTCTCCCCACCCAAAGTCATGTAATGGCTTCCAAAGTCATGTAATGGCATTTCACATCACCATCGTTTTATTGAAGCGTGGAATGTACACGTTGCTAAATGATGACTCTCCTTTCTTCTTTTGTAAATAATTAGTGATTGTAGATATTAATTTTAGGTTATCTAAATAATAATAATAATTTCTGGAAAATTAGACAGAGTCTCTTTATCGCTTGGGTCTTGCTTAAGGCCTCAGTACGGCAGCAGTACATGGCAGATTTAAACGTGACGCGCCTAGCTGTTTCCTCACGCACACTCCCCAATCCCCAGTTTTCTTACACCCCTGCCAAAAAGGATGCCTGACAACAATAACTGAGGAAATTTTCCTGTAAAATCATTGCATTATTATGCTGCGTTTCTTAAGTATCAATTATACAAAATTCTCAATAGCTTATCTGAGTATGAACTATTATTATCTTTGAGCGAAGACAAATTACTCGCTATGATCAATATAAGTTTTGTTACGGTAATAGTCGGAGGAGTGATCCCTTGAATTCAGACGAGAGTGAGGGGCCTGGAGAGAAACAATACAAAGCTTACTTCTACAAGCAAGGAAATACCTAACTTTTGGCCATCCAATCCCCTTTGAGTCAACGTAAGATATGTGCAAATAAATCATTCAAGTGCTACTCCTAATGTAGTGCTATCCAGTGAAACAAATGTATACTATGAAATATTGACGAAAGCCCTCAATTGAGACACGTGTTCCCTAATTTTCAATGCAGTGTCTGCCAGCGGATGTAATTCGGTGCTGGCTCGAGCTATTGTGCTCTAGCAGCCTGATCAGCTCCTCGATGAAGAAGCTGAATATTCTAGTAAATTCATTTACGCTCACATTACCCACCTCATTTGTTATTAAAAATGTTTCAGGTTTACAGTGGTCGACATAAGATACTTCCCTATTTTTCTTTATAGAGACGTTCACTTAATGTAACTGATAACTTTGAGATCATGGAAACAGTTATCAGATCATGGAAACACTGGGCTGATGAACTACGCAATGGAACGTCAAGCGTATTTGAGCAGAACTCAGCACCTACTCTGAAATCAGAGTAGGTGGCGGGCATACAATCTTATGATCATGCAACATCATTCTATGGCCCCCAAAGTAGTCAAATTTGAGCTGCATGGACTATGTGCAGGAAAGGACAATACTATAATACCACTGATTCTTTGCAGGACTTCATTGTCAGGCGGTATTCGAAATTAATGGAAATAAAGAGTTTCAGCCCGACATTGTGTATGATTCCGAGTTGAAGCAGACATTAAACCTAAAACGATTTCCTTAAATTCCTTGAAACAACGTTAATACAATAATTCACTCCCACAAATGTTCAATCAAATAATTTTGTTTGGGTTGAAATGCAGTTGTTGAATGGCATGGACTGTTCTTGAATTCTTCTCACTCCCAGTACAATTCATGTCAGCTGCAAACACTTCGCTATGCGTGTAAATACTGAGTCCGATCGCGAAACTACTCGCAGCTAAATTCTGGGAATCCTGAGTTCATTGATTTGGCGGAGTAGACTGAGACCATTTCCCTCACGCAGGGCCCTATTGCAGATCCTTGTAAGAAATTTGGCTCTCGAATGCAATCTTTACGCAAAAAAAAGCCCACCCAAATCTAAGCTCGCCGCAAATTTTCCATCCAGATGCTTTCCTATTGAATTACAGTATGTACAAGCATACAAAGTCTCATTTCCTTCATATCCCGAACTTCATGTTCCTTAAGAATTCAGTCCATGAAAATTAAAGTATTTCACTATAATTATATAGTAACTGAATATTAGTATTCTTATGCTCCAATTGCTATTTAACGTTTGGTACTTCTTAGATTTTAATACCGATAATTTTCTCACCTTAATTTGGTTTCCTTTAACATTATAACGAGAAAAAGTCTTAAATCAAATTAATCGGCCACGACAGCGAATTCTAAATAACCCTGGAGCTATTTTCCACAAAGTTATTCGCTTCTTTCTGCAAATTAAAAATTTCTCTACGAACTAGCGCAATGCAGAAAAAATGAAAAGTATGCCATTTAAAATATGTATCAACAGATTCTGAATTCAGCATCACTAGTTTACTATAAAATCGAGAATTTAAATATAAATCCTGGAGAACTGTAAGCCTGACTTCAAATTCATGGTACTTATTGACAGCATTAAAAAGTCTTAGCTTTACATTAGAATATAGAGCGAAATGAAGAATGCATTTCCCTTGAAATGAATAACTGATATGCGGTACTAACATTCCGTTGCGAGCCAATTTTCACCCAACACCCACCAGTATGTCACTAAACCTCTGGCTCTCACCCCACCCACCACTCCGACACACCAACTCTAGTGTGATATAACTCTGCTACACCTGCCTAGCGCGACACATCCCCCGCAACTCTGCTACACCTGCCTAGCGCGACACATCCCCCGCAACTCTGCCACACTTGCCTAGCGCGACACATCACCCGCAACTCTGCCACACCTGCCTAGCGTGACACATCCCCGCAACTCTGCCACACCTGCCTAGCGCGACACATCCCCGCAACTCTGCCACACCTAGCGTGACACATCCCCGCAACTCTGCCACACCTGCCTAGCGCGACACATCCCCCGCAACTCTGCCACACCTGCCTAGCGCGACACATCCCCCGCAACTCTGCCACACTTGCCCAGCGCGACACATCACCCGCAACCTGCCTCACCTGCGTAGCGTGACACATCCCCGCAACTCTGCCACACCTGCCTAGCGTGACAAATCCCCCGCAACTCTGCCACAACTGCCTAGCGCGACAAATCCTCCGCAACTCTGCCACACCTGCCCAGCGCGACACATCACCCGCAACCTACCACACCTGCCTAGCGCGACACATCACCCGCAACTCTGCTACACCTGCCTAGCGCGACACATCCCCCGCAACTCTGCCACACCTGCATAGCGCGACACATCCCCGCAACTCTGCCACACCTGCCTAGCGTGACACATCCCCCGCAACTCTGCCACACCTGCATAGCGCGACACATCACCCGCAACTCTGCCACACTTGAATAGCTCGACACATCCCCCGCAACTCTCCCACACCTGCCTAGCGCGACACATCCCCCGCAACTCTGCCACACCTGCTTGGCGCGACACGTCACCCGCAACTCTGCCACACCTGCCTAGCGCGACACATCCCCCGCAACTCTGCCACACCTGCCTAGCGCGACACATCATCCGCAACTCTGCCACACCTGCCTAGCGCGACACATCCCCCGCAACTCTGCCACACCTGCCTAGCGCGACACATCATCCGCAACTCTGCCACACCTGCCTAGCGCGACACATCCCCCGCAACTCTGCCACACCTGCCTAGCGCGATACATCACCCGCAACTCTGCCACACCTGCCTAGCGCGACACATCCCCCGCAACTCTGCCACACCTGCCTAGCGCGACACATCACCCGCAACTCTGCCACACCTGCCTAGCGCGACACATCACCCGCAACTCTGCCACACCTGCCTAGCGCGACACATTCCCCGCAACTCTGCCACACCTGCCTAGTGCGACACATCCCCCGCAACTCTGCCACACCTGCCTAGCGCGACACATCACCCGCAACTCTGCCACACCTGCCTAGCGCGACACATCACCCGCAACTCTGCCACACCTGCCTAGTGCGACACATCCCCCGCAACTCTGCCACACCTGCCTAGCGCGACACATCCCCCGCAACTCTGCCACACCTGCCTAGCGCGACACATCACCCGCAACTCTGCCACACCTGCCTAGCGCGACACATCCCCCGCAACTCTGCCACACCTGCCTAGCGCGACACATCATCCATCATCTGATGAAATAATTATGGCCTCGCACCATAAATTACGCTACCCTCAATTTTGTTCGTATTTAAATAAGAAGAAGCGTTCCAAAAGCGGTAAATAAGCAACTTTGGTCTTCGAACAGAAAGATGACTCCTACTTAATCCCAGCCTCGGTGGCTTTGAGCGCTTCGACTCATCGAAGTATGGTGTTGCGGTCTGGCATTGCGTCCTGACACCCAACATTGACATTTCATCAAAAAAATTAAATGTCAGAACCGAATCCCAGCTCTTCACAAATGGCTTCACGGCAGTCGGACGATGCACGAGACCCTGACGCTCCTCTACTTACGGAGCGTCGCTGTCGCGGCTGGCGGCCGGTGTCGCGCGAGCTCTGCCGGCCACCAGCCCGCAACAAACATCCCATCTCTTGGGTTACTCAATGCTATTGGCTCAAATAGTAAACTGCTTTTGTGCCCCAGTGACTAATATAATTGCTAACATTTTTGTGGAAATGTTGTTTCGCTCGAAAATATTTTTATATCTTTTTTCGAAATCGGCTTGGAAGCGAGAAAATCCCTTCCCTCCTTCATACCATTCAATTCTTCTTACACCCTATCTGCTTTCTTCGGCTGGTAGACAGAAGCTTTTTTCTCTGAATCATTGAGCGTTGCGTTGATTTCAGAGGACTAAATTTTTATTCCATGAAATGATTTTTTTTAAATTATTCTCACACATTTACACAATTCTTTAAAAATTCAGGCAGCCATTCGTGTGGTTTCTTATAAACTATAGTTTTACAGGTAATTTTATAAAAAGTGAACTTAATTCATGAATTTGTTCATCGTGTAAAGTATTTATTAACTTAGATTCCTGTACTTTCAAAGTTATTCTAAATTTGACCGCGCACCATTAATGGATATTTCTTCCATGTACAAAAACTGTATTTCGCAAAGGATTTTGTTATGTTGTGAATTTCTTTGCTTCTGCCATTATTTGCTGCGCTACTATGCATTTTAAAATCCATATTAATGCATCCAATCGTATTCATGAACACATTAAGGTCTTAGATCAGTTTAGAAATAATTTTCTACTTCGTTTGATTTAAAATTATTCCACGTCAAAAAGATATTGTAAGCTACGATCTAATGCATGGCATAAATCATACACCTAAGTACTGGACTATTGGAGAGAAAAATAAAAGTTTCATGCGTACCTCTGACCCATGGTTGAACTGAAGTAAACTATTCGTTTACCTCAATGATGCAAATTCATTAAACTCAATTTGTACGGAATTTGAAAGTTTAAAGGTTTTTCCATGCAATCGTTTTGTGGCTGAATATGAAATCCTAACATCTAGCATCACTACCGCCACGGCCAGCTGTGGTTGCCCTGATGAAGGGCAACAACCGTCGTTTCAATTAAATGCCCGTCCGCCTGTGTCATCTTTTCTCCTATGGCTCAGATGTAGAGAAGTGCAAGGTCTTCATTTCAACGTCCATAAGTGTTTACAAGATGCTTGAGAGAAGTCCGTTTTTGGGTATTGCTTCTGAGGTCACGACAAAACAGTTTTATAGACAATAATGAGCCTATCGTCTAGAGCTTGCTCGTCTCCACAGGGCCGTTTAAGTAAATGACCAAACATGCAAAATGTTATAAGAAAATTATTGCTGCAGCGCAGTTAAAGACAAACCCTGAATGCTCCTGTGATGTGTTGATGAAAGGCAACTCAAAAGAGAATCAAACTACTGATTGATTTTTAAGGCAGAGACCACTATGGCGGAGAAAATACGGCCAGAATGGGTAATATGTAGTTTATTTGAAGGCGAGGTAGCGTATATATTTCCCCTGAAGGTTTCAATATTTAGTTAGCTCTGGTAAACTATACATATATATATATATATATATATATATATATTCACAGTGGAAGAGGTTGAAAAAACTTGGTCTCCTAAAGCAAATAAATGTACTGGATCATATAGCCTCGCTTTTTGAATTCTTCAAGAAATATCTGAATAAACGAGAGTATCATTACAGAATATCTGCAATTCGTCTCTCGTTGTAAAGTTATTCCCCATTATTAGAAGTAGGTGAATTTCACTTCAATTTTTAAAAGAAGACAGCAAGTACTTAATAACTTTCACTCTGTCCGCCAAATAAAAAACATGTTTAAACCCAAAATTTAACTGCAGATATCAGCCACAAATTTCGAGAAAAATTAGCTTGCTTCCAAACCTCATTGACCTTTTCGGGAAAGATAAGAAAATTTCATATGTATGAATGGTGCGTACCTCACACAATTAAACTTTTAGAAAGTGTTGGATTAAGATCCTCACGAAAGGTAAACGAGCAAAGAGGATGTTCCAAGGAAACAATTTAGCTACTTTCGACGCATTGGATACTTGTCACTGGTCACACACCGTGAATAGAGATTCATGAGCAATCTAGAGACAGAAAAAATGTACCATGAGACTGTCAAAGAAATACATATTTAAGACCTGATCAGCTTCAACATCAACTGCAATGACTCCAACCACGGAATCATGAATAAAATCGAGTTCGCAAATGACACGAAACTCTTCTACAGTTCGAATGAAACGGAGATTCCACGCAGTTAAATCTCAACCAACTTATCTTGTACGCACCGAACCCGACAGATGAGCTTCAACATCGACAAGTGTTCAGCACTGCACGTTGTGATTAACAGTCGGCGCTTCCTGCGTATAATGAATGCTTTGACACTGAAGCAGAAGAACAAGAACGATCTTGATATCGATTTGAAGTATGTCAAGTAAATTCAGAAACGTGTAAAGAAAGAAAGCAGTGTCTTCAGTTTCATCAAAGAATACCATCCCTTCAGTACTATAAAGTATGAGGTTGACCATTTCTGGAATAAGCAGGGGAACTCTGATGCCGAACCCTACTACGGGATATCAAGAAAATGGGGAGAATTCATCGCTAAGCAACGACAATAATTCCTGAACACCGTAATCTCAAGGAACGCCTGGAATCTCTGAGGCAGCTTGAAATCTATTTTTTCGAACAGAAAAGACTGCCATAACACCGGCTACATACCTACAAACACGTTAACGGTTTCGAAAATGCGAACTCGAAGTAAGCTTTCAGCTCAAGTCATCGCCCGAAAAGTATTGTCAGAAATTGATAGTGAAATATTTTCGAGCATCTCAAGCCCAAAAATGCTTACAAGTCAAAATAGTTTTTATCCTAAACTAGTTATTGGAATATTTCATGGTTGCTGGCACAGTGAATACGTTGAAAAATCGTCTCGGTCAATACCAATGCCTCCTAAACCTCCTGGCTATCTCACAGAAATCATTACGTCACAGGATTGGTTGGAGATTTTACGCCCATTTGATGAATTGAGGGGACGAAATTAGATCAGCTACATCTATCGTTGATTTCCTAAGGAAGGGGCTAAACAGAAGGAGAAAAATTTCAGGAAACTTGCAGTGGTATTATTTCTGCCAATTAAGAGCATGAAAAAATTAACTCCCTATAGTTACTTATTATTTCCGATACGACTGAAAACATGAGTACAGGGAACTCTTTTTTTAATTGACCGATAAGTGAACACATGTACGGCCTGTTTTGAGCCGGCGTTAACCTACGCCAATAGGTAAGTTAATTTAAACTAAATAAACACTATACTCACTCATTTGCTTATAATGAGAGTAGTGCCCGGGATCCTAATTTTTTTACAAGAGCATTTGAGTTGCATTATCAAGGGTTTCTTCCTACCATTTTCCTTTTCATGTTGATCCTACCGAGCTCGTCAACATCAATAATTTACAACAGACATTTGTCACAGTTCGACGAACAAATGAAAAAATACTAAAAGTTGGACACTATCTCCGTGAAATTTGGCTAACACTCGATTGCATTTTCACAAACGCTATGACGATACATCTTTACACGCTGCAAATGTAGTCTTTTATTAGCTGTGCAATAGTTATAATAGTTCTGAAGAAAATTATAAGAACAAGACGTCTGCTCAAGGATTTCAGGATGACCAGTTGTAGGTCCTCATTACTGCGGTGCCAAATCTATGAGCAGCCCTGAAGATGTAAAAGGCATGTCAAGACCAATGCCAATGCCCCACATTAATTTGTGTATCCACCAAGCATACCGATGAGAGAAAACTTACAGATGATAATAGTTGTCATGATCTTAGATAGAAGAGACAAATGCGTTATTCCACACTACACATTTTTCACTTCAAATTAATCCAAGTCAAATTCAATTTAATCCAAGCCAAGTTCAATTTAATCCAAGTTAAATTCAATTTCATCCAAGTCAAGCTCAATTTAATACAAGACAAGTTCAATTTAATCTAAGTCAAGTTCAATTTATTCCAAGTCAAGTTCAAATTAATCCGAGTCAATTTCAAATTTATCCAAGTCAAGTTAAAATTAATTCAAGTCAAGTTCAAATTAATCCAACCCTAAGTAGAGTTAAGAATTGACATAATCACTCATTATTTTGAGCACTTATTGTGTTCAATATGCATCTATTGGATGTGATAAGCAAGAAAAACGTTTTTCCTTTCAGCAAGGAATACATGAAAATTCTGCAATACAAAAACAAGCTGTCATAAAATGAGGTAAATATCCAGCATCAGGAGACAGAGTGTGATTTAGATATTTGAGCAGAGTAACAGATAGAAGTCAATTGTAAAAACTTCGTATTATACTACACATTGAAGTTGTTTTACAATTTTAAATAAATGGCAGTGTGCATCCATTCAAATATTTATGTTCAAAGGTAATTTTATGTTACACATACGCATAATAGTATCGAGGATTTATTTACACTCATTTAGAAATTTACACATGTGAAATTCCACTTTATCACATATATAAAATCATACGTGCATGCAATAACGAAAGATTACCATCGGACGATATGTAGATTTAACTTTTAAAATAAATATAGCAGCGAAGTCTGTTTTTGCTTATTCAAACGATTTTTGTGAAAACAAGTTACACTTTGTTTCATCGACAGAGATGATATATTTTCCTTGTCCTATTCATTTGAACGGATGGCACAATTTTTATTGCTAATGCAGGATTGTATCTGTGTAGTAATGTACTCATATAAATTGTAATCAAATGGTATCGTACATAAGTACTCAGTGAATCGCATTTGCGTATTTCTTTTAAAAGTTAAATCTACATATCATCCAATGGTAACCTTTTGTAATTGCATGCACGTATGATTTTATATATGTGATAAAGTGGAATTTCACATGTGTAAATTTCTAAATGAGTGTAAATAAATCCTCGATACTATTATGCGCATGTGTAACATAAAATTACCTTTGAACATAAATATTTGAATGGATGCACACTGCCATTTATTTAAAATTGTAAAATAACTTTGTTGTGTAGTATAATACGAAGTTTTTACAATTGACTTCTATCTGTTACTCCGCTCAAAGATCTAAATCACACTCTGTCTCCTGATGCTGGATACTTACCTCATTTTATGACAGCTTGTTTTTGTATTGCAGAAATTTCATGTATTCCTTGCTGAAAGGAAAAACGTTTTTCTTGCTTATCACATCCAATAGATGCATATTGAACACAAAAAGTGCTCGAAATGATGAGTGACTATGTCAATTCTTAACTCTACTTAGGGTTGGATTAATTTGAACTTGATCTGGATTAATTTGAAGTTGACTTGGCTGCATCATCAATTTGAACTTGACTTGGATTAATTTGAACTCGACTTGGATTAATTTGAACTTGGCTTGGATTAATTTGAACTTGACCTGGATTAATTTGAAGTTGACTTGGCTGTATCATCAATTTGAACTTGACTTGGATTAATTTGAACTCGACTTGGATTAATTTGAACTTGGCTTGGATTAATTTGAACTTGATCTGGATTAATTTGAAGTTGACTTGGCTGTATCATCAATTTGAACTTGACTTGGATTAATTTGAACTCGACTTGGATTAATTTGAACTTGGCTTGGATTAATTTGAACTTGACCTGGATTAAATTGAACTTGACTTGGATTAAATTGAACTTGACTTGTATTAAGTTGAACTTGACTTGGATAAATTTGAAGTGAAAAAGGTGTAGTTGTTACAGCCATTCAATGGACTCTTCTAATGAGTTTATTAATGACTGCTATGGTGAAGTCGTCGTGCAGTCCTTTTTCTTATCAAAAGAAAGAAAAAGATGATACACGTAACACTAAGCAATCTAGCAGACGAAAGCTGCTAGGTCTGGATTCCCAAATTCTAATTCCAATATCCTGGGACTCGTCAGGTCCATTAGAACATAATGGTATTAAAATCATTTTAATTTTACTTCTTTCTTTACGCACCTAATCTATAAAAGTGAAGAAACTAAAAACTAGTAGTCCTATTTTCTTAAACGTTTCGGAGTCCAGCTCCATCATCAGTAAGTCATATCTGAAATTTACAATGAGAATGGTTAAAAATGCAATGATATTTACAAGTTTTTTTTTATCTCATACCCTACAAGTAATTAAACTAAATATAAATTTGCAAAGGGAACGAACTGGTGGCATTATTAAGGACCGGTTTGTCTTTTGCTATGTACAAAGATTCTAAAATTCTCAAATCCAAATCATTAGAAGCAGAACATAAAATTTTGAAATCATCTTCAGACACACGGGCACTGCACTGCTCCGCATGAAGGCGGACAGAAGAATGACCGGGCTGCGTAAGTCGATTCCCCGTTCTAAAGCTCACACCACGATGCTGGGCAATCCTCACGTAAAATGGCAATGTCGTCATTCCGACATAGCCCGATGTACATTGTACACAACTAAACTTGTACACAAGGGACGCCCGCATTCGCTTAGGTATAACATCTTTGTAACGAAAAAACGAACCAATTTTATGAGAATTAACAAATATAAGGCGAAGATGTGCTGCCGAAAAATAGCGTTTGAAGAGCACTTCCAGTTCTCGTGACATTTTATCAGAAAAGCAACCCAAGTAAGGAAAAACGCAATAAAGAGGTTCTAATGGATCAGCGGTGGAAATGGAATCTAAATATTTCTTGTCTAAAAATCTTCTGATATGACTGTTGACAATAGCCGAGGGATAACCATTATTTGAGAAGAAAGACTGCAGCTTAGTAAATTCGACATGCAGGTCATTAAAATTTGAACAGATATTGTATGCGCGGTGTAATAAGGTTTTAATTGCATTAATTTTGAATTTGTAACTACAGAAGCTAAAAAAACTCAAGCCCAGACCAGTAAATGTTTCTTTACGATAAACTGATGACTTGAAACTATTATCCATTTTAGTGATCTTAGAATCCAAAAAAGCCAAACTATTATATCTCTCCACTTCACTGGTAAATTTAATAGCGGGATGTTTAGAATTCAAGTACTTAAGAAATAAAGGAACATGGCTAGGGTCACGGAACAAAAGAAAAGTGTCGTCTACATAACGTCGATAAAAGTGAGGTTTAAAATGCAAAGGGCAATCTCTGAGCCATATCTCCTCCCAGTAGCACATGAAAATGTTTGCAAACGTTGGTCCCAAGGGGAGTCCCATACCCAACCCCTCAACCTGCTTGTACAATTTTCCGGCAAAAATAAAAATCGAATTCATCACAGACAGTTCCAGCAGAGTCTTAAAGTAATTTTTACCTAGTCCTAAAATTACATCACTAGACTTTTGGAACAAGGCATTTAGAATAATATTGATGGTTTCAGCCAATGGTATATTAGTGAATAAATTTTCCACGTCAAATGAGGCCATAACGTATTTATCAGAGTTTTGAATAGAAGTAATGTCCTTTACAAAATGAGACGAATTTTCAAGCGTATAGTTATTTTTCGTTAGAGGATTCAACACAGGGACTAAAAATTTCGCCAAATTGAAACTAGGAGTATTACATGCAGCGAAGATTGGCCGAAACTGAAATTTAGAAACAAAATCAGGTTTGTGTATCTTTGGTAGACCATACAAAATTCCGGGAGAAGAACCAGACACGTAGAGCTTAGAATAAACCTCACTCGACAAAACCTTAATATTTTTCAATTTTCGCAAAAAATTATTTATTTTATCTTCGATTTGAATGACCGTTTTTTCCCAGGGGTCTGATATAATTTGAAATTTAGACTCATCAGAAACTAATGTCTCCATTTTAGACTTGTAAATGTTCGTGTCGAGAATGACAATTCCCCGGCCCTTATCAGGCTTGCAAATCAGAATAGATTTATTTCGGCCTAATTCCCTGAGAGCAACGAAATCCCGCTTCTCAAATATTGCTGAGAAAATCTTTTGAGGCTTAAAATTATGGAAACTACGAAATGCTAATGCTCGTAGCTCCTGCAGAAAGCCTGAACGGTCTGAGCAATCTAACTTCTTACTAGCGTTAACCAATTTCTCAAATGATAAAAAATATTTGTAAAAGTCTAACTTAAAAACAGGTACACAGAAGTCTAAACCAAAAGCTAATAAGAACTTTGTACGTGAAGGTAAGGTTATTGCACTGTAGTTGAAAATCACTTGGTCCGGATCACAAGGGCAAATATCACCATTAACACCAAGGCTCTCGAGCTTCCTCCTGTGCGTCTCAAGAGTGGTTCTCTTGAAAGACTCGTCCTGCGACCGTCGAAAACCACGAATGCAAAAAGCATCAAAGCACGAGAAAAAAGCCCCGACCTCAGCACTTGCGGACGCCACCTTCGCTGTCAAGTACTTCACTGAACTATTCTTTTGATTCAACTCGTTGATTAACAACTTCTTCTGCCACGCCTTATAGAAATGCGAGGAATGAAGTGATTTTCTATAAAGTTTAAAGCGTAGAAACTTCGGAACTACACCATAGGATTTGCAGGTTGTCAAAAATTTGGCGTCAAGAGAGGCCTTCACTAGTTTACGGGATAAATCACAGTACGTGCGAAAACACTTGAAACCATCTTCGCCATATTTATTTTTCAAATATTCAGGAAAATCATAATTCTTCAGACGGATGTTCATCAGGAACTTGAAAACGAAGAACACAGCACGTAGTGAAATCATTTTAATTTTACTTCTTTCTTTACGCACCTAATCTATAAAAGTGAAGAAACTAAAAACTAGTAGTCCTATTTTCTTAAACGTTTCGGAGTCCAGCTCCATCATCAGTAAGTCATATCTGAAATTTACAATGAGAATGGTTAAAAATGCAATGATATTTACAAGTTTTTTTTTTTTATCTCATACCCTACAAGTAATTAAACTAAATATAAATTTGCAAAGGGAACGAACTGGTGGCATTATTAAGGACCGGTTTGTCTTTTGCTATGTACAAAGATTCTAAAATTCTCAAATCCAAATCATTAGAAGCAGAACATAAAATTTTGAAATCATCTTCAGACACACGGGCACTGCACTGCTCCGCATGAAGGCGGACAGAAGAATGACCGGGCTGCGTAAGTCGATTCCCCGTTCTAAAGCTCACACCACGATGCTGGGCAATCCTCACGTAAAATGGCAATGTCGTCATTCCGACATAGCCCGATGTACATTGTACACAACTAAACTTGTACACAAGGGACGCCCGCATTCGCTTAGGTATAACATCTTTGTAACGAAAAAACGAACCAATTTTATGAGAATTAACAAATATAAGGCGAAGATGTGCTGCCGAAAAATAGCGTTTGAAGAGCACTTCCAGTTCTCGTGACATTTTATCAGAAAAGCAACCCAAGTAAGGAAAAACGCAATAAAGAGGTTCTAATGGATCAGCGGTGGAAATGGAATCTAAATATTTCTTGTCTAAAAATCTTCTGATATGACTGTTGACAATAGCCGAGGGATAACCATTATTTGAGAAGAAAGACTGCAGCTTAGTAAATTCGACATGCAGGTCATTAAAATTTGAACAGATATTGTATGCGCGGTGTAATAAGGTTTTAATTGCATTAATTTTGAATTTGTAACTACAGAAGCTAAAAAAACTCAAGCCCAGACCAGTAAATGTTTCTTTACGATAAACTGATGACTTGAAACTATTATCCATTTTAGTGATCTTAGAATCCAAAAAAGCCAAACTATTATATCTCTCCACTTCACTGGTAAATTTAATAGCGGGATGTTTAGAATTCAAGTACTTAAGAAATAAAGGAATTTTATGGTCTATCTTCTCCCGGAATTTTGTATGGTCTACCAAAGATACACAAACCTGATTTTGTTTCTAAATTTCAGTTTCGGCCAATCTTCGCTGCATGTAATACTCCTAGTTTCAATTTGGCGAAATTTTTAGTCCCTGTGTTGAATCCTCTAACGAAAAATAACTATACGCTTGAAAATTCGTCTCATTTTGTAAAGGACATTACTTCTATTCAAAACTCTGATAAATACGTTATGGCCTCATTTGACGTGGAAAATTTATTCACTAATATACCATTGGCTGAAACCATCAATATTATTCTAAATGCCTTGTTCCAAAAGTCTAGTGATGTAATTTTAGGACTAGGTAAAAATTACTTTAAGACTCTGCTGGAACTGTCTGTGATGAATTCGATTTTTATTTTTGCCGGAAAATTGTACAAGCAGGTTGAGGGGTTGGGTATGGGACTCCCCTTGGGACCAACGTTTGCAAACATTTTCATGTGCTACTGGGAGGAGATATGGCTCAGAGATTGCCCTTTGCATTTTAAACCTCACTTTTATCGACGTTATGTAGACGACACTTTTCTTTTGTTCCGTGACCCTAGCCATGTTCCTTTATTTCTTAAGTACTTGAATTCTAAACATCCCGCTATTAAATTTACCAGTGAAGTGGAGAGATATAATAGTTTGGCTTTTTTGGATTCTAAGATCACTAAAATGGATAATAGTTTCAAGTCATCAGTTTATCGTAAAGAAACATTTACTGGTCTGGGCTTGAGTTTTTTTAGCTTCTGTAGTTACAAATTCAAAATTAATGCAATTAAAACCTTATTACACCGCGCATACAATATCTGTTCAAATTTTAATGACCTGCATGTCGAATTTACTAAGCTGCAGTCTTTCTTCTCAAATAATGGTTATCCCTCGGCTATTGTCAACAGTCATATCAGAAGATTTTTAAACAAGAAATATTTAGATTCCATTTCCACCGCTGATCCATTAGAACCTCTTTATTGCGTTTTTCCTTACTTGGGTTGCTTTTCTGATAAAATGTCACGAGAACTGGAAGTGCTCTTCAAACGCTATTTTTCGGCAGCACATCTTCGCCTTATATTTGTTAATTCTCATAAAATTGGTTCGTTTTTTCGTTACAAAGATGTTATACCTAAGCGAATGCGGGCGTCCCTTGTGTACAAGTTTAGTTGTGTACAATGTACATCGGGCTATGTCGGAATGACGACATTGCCATTTTACGTGAGGATTGCCCAGCATCGTGGTGTGAGCTTTAGAACGGGGAATCGACTTGCGCAGCCCGGTCATTCTTCTGTCCGCCTTCATGCGGAGCAGTGCAGTGCCCGTGTGTCTGAAGATGATTTCAAAATTTTATGTTCTGCTTCTAATGATTTGGATTTGAGAATTTTAGAATCTTTGTACATAGCAAAAGACAAACCGGTCCTTAATAATGCCACCAGTTCGTTCCCTTTGCAAATTTATATTTAGTTTAATTACTTGTAGGGTATGAGATAAAAAAAAAAAACTTGTAAATATCATTGCATTTTTAACCATTCTCATTGTAAATTTCAGATATGACTTACTGATGATGGAGCTGGACTCCGAAACGTTTAAGAAAATAGGACTACTAGTTTTTAGTTTCTTCACTTTTATAGATTAGGTGCGTAAAGAAAGAAGTAAAATTAAAATGATTTCACTACGTGCTGTGTTCTTCGTTTTCAAGTTCCTGATGAACATCCGTCTGAAGAATTATGATTTTCCTGAATAATGGTATTAATACTCTATGTTCCCTGCTTAATGATTATAAGTGTGAGTTTTTCAACCCAACGCTCACAAAACACCTGGTTGGGCAAAATGAAACCATGCTTGAAACAATTTGGCCAGTCAGCTACTGGACATTGTGGTCACTTCTGTATCGCCACTACGGTGTCCGTTGCAGGGATGAAACTCGCCTGCCTAAAGCGAGCAGTTGGCCAAAGACGAATAAGTTTACCGAAGACGAAGAGGTAGCATCATATTAAATAAATACTCTGACGAGCAGGTAGCAATAAATTGTCCAAAAGCGAACCCTTGTTATCAAGTTTATCAGAGACGAACAGGTGGCATCTCATTAAGGGAATGCGAGCAGGTGGTATCCAGCCATTAAAGCCTAGCAGGTGGGAGGTATAATGTCAACTGATGTGTACTTCAAATTTCGCTCCACTCAAACCTGTCAGACAACTACTGCTCTCTACACGTCTCATTAATTGTTCATTTTCCAACGGCAAGAATTACCACGGCGCTTCTGAAGAAGTCAGAATTGTCTCTAATGAGTGTAATATACTCGTAAATGCAATGTTTTAATGCCAAAAACAGTCTTTCGTTCACCAAGGACGCAGGACGATTCAGAGAGTTAAATTGTTTATTTTCGAGCGTTGAAACTATTTTGTCGGAAAATTCGTTACCGGCAATATTAGTACACTCAATAAATTGTCTGTTAACTTTCCTATTCCCTTGCCACGGATAACCTTGCGTAGATCTGTGATGGATTAGTAACAACGTAATCCGCGCACATGAGCATAGTGCTAAGTGTAATTTTGCGCTCTGAAGTACTTCTTCAGGGAACATCTTAATATGGGGTGACCGTAGTCATTTTTTTTGCCATGAAATCGTGTATGACCTCTCGTATATTAGAAAGTTTCAGCTTAATCTTCAATCCCATTACGGAAGAAACGGGTGGTAGTTTAAATTGACTCATCGAAGTAGCTCGCTTCTAGCGCCTGAAGTTCAAACTAGACTCAGTGTTCTTAACCTCGATCAGCAGGAGTCTCAGGACTTTCCTATCCATGTTAGAACGCTGCAGCACTCGTTCAGAGGCACATAACTGCAATACATGAAACTTAAAATCAGCTGAAATCGCAGACTTCATCAGATGGAACAAATTGTTCACATCCCAGTAGGTACAAATTCGCCTTACTCAAAAAACAAACGAGGATAAATTTTGAAAGCATGACAATTGTATTCTTTATTTAGCTTTGAATTGCTATTTCTTACGTTCAAGAATAAGTTCCTTATTGGACCTGTAATTACTGATATGCATCAATCAACCGTATGTTAAAGTTAACACAAAGCTGAAAATACACAATAAATTCATATTGAGTCCAAGCAGAAAAAACTCAAAACCTAACGAATAATTCGAGATATTATTTGAAAAGCTCTTCCAAAAATTCCCTTTCATTTATCATGTTGAGTCTAGAGTGGGAAATAAGTGAACTTTTTCCGAAACTTCTCTTCAGCTCCTTTTTTGTATTTCATGCATTTTGATTCAAATTCTAACGACAAATCTTGATGACATCAGAGTAAACCAAATAAATGCAAAGGTAAAAGAAGACAAGAATCCAACAAAATGCCGAAATAATTACCTCGGTCTAGATCTGTGAAATGAAGACATTGAGGAGAACTTGCAGCCTGAGTCCCTGATTCATCCGTTCACTTTCAACATTAAATGGAATACCACACACCAGGCTGAAACTTTTCCATGCATAAACTTATCGATGAGCAAATGAGTTGAATTCGAGAAATGTATGCAGGGCACATTGGAAGACTTCATCAATTTAAATGGTACAGATCAACAACAGTTAGATGCAGCAGGCAAACATTACCAAAGCAATGTTATGTATAACTAATGCTTTCAGCCCTGTCATTGATAAAAGTTGCCTCATCCCCACTCACTCTACCATAGTTCGAAAAAATATATATTAACGGCTTTAGATTACTCATGATTTCATAATAAAAATAAGCAATGCCAATATCTTCGCGTATTATTTTACAAAGAAAAAGTATATGGAGTACCATCAGCTCAATTCAGAGCAAATGCTAAAAATTCAAGTTCGCAAAATTACATTGATGAGGTCAAAAATTATCCATAAATGAACACAAAGACTGCGTAACTCTGTTTATAAGCCGTTAAAATATGGCATAAATTATACTAATTGTTGAAAACAGAAGAAGAAAATGCCATAGTAAATATTTTGAACAACTACTTGTTAACATAGGTGAACAATAGCTGTAAATGTGACCACTGATGCACCTCATCGCCCGGGCTACGTGGAACACATTGAAGGAAAATTTCCTCTCTCACAACTGATGATGCCTTCGAGGGCGAGGAACAGAAGCTGAATGTGGGAGCAATTTGAGGAATAAATCATAAGGATATAAATCGTTCACAGTAAAATGGGAAAAGCACTTATATAGCTGATATAATATTCTCTCAGACTAAATTAACCATTCTCGTTACAGAGGTATTTTCCAAATAGCTTAAATATTACCGAAAACATTCATTTTTAGAAAATTGTGACCCAACTTTAGCTGGCTGAACAATAATAGACTTCAGTAACAACCTGTTAATTAAGATAAACTGCAGTATACAAACCTGTTTTTGGCGCTATATTCAAAAAGATTTTCTGAAAGATACTCAATACTTAGAACAAAAATTTTTTCCCTGTCATAAACAGTACAGCTTTTCATTACGATATTCAACGACGACGTTGAATTTCGACAGCGAAAGCCATTTTAAATCACCAGCAATATCTTTACTCCAACAACAATGAAAAAAAATTATGTTTATTTTCGTTTCTGGACTTCCACTAAGCATTTGACCGTGTGGATAAGACACTCTACTGTCTTAGCATTGGGGAAATTGCTTGCACATGGCTCAAACCACATCTAAAGCGACGTAAACAATGCGTTGTAATTGGAAACTTTTTATCGGATCTACTCTATGTTAGCCATGGTGTTCTTGTTGGACCGATTTTGGAACTTCTTTAATATTCGTTGAAAATATTTTTAGATGTACTTCATGTTTCTAAATTCCTCAGTTTCACGGACGATGGTACTCACTCTCTCCTCAGTCATGCATGATAAAAACAAAAATAAATATTTCGAAGGTAAAAAATTTCCATGTTGCTTAGACTAAATGAGTTCTCAACCAATATCGATAAAAATAAATAACTAAATATCGTATTCCCTTATGAGCAAAATAAACCTTGATTGCAAATAACACTCCGTTACTCTCATGAGAGAAAAACTTATGGTTACAAATTTCTAGAAATTACCATCGATAATGTATTAATTGAAATAATTGTATCTCGCTTGTTGGTTAATCGATTTTTGGAAGAGACGCGCGTAAAGTGTGTGCGGTAGTCAGGAAATGTGGAACAACTCCACACACCGCGCGCGTCCATTGCTCTGCTAAGAAAATCATTTCCTGGCATGTAAATGGCTGCTGATTTAGAATGGCTTGCGTTGTCGATTTCTTTTGATCGGAAGCTGTACTATTTCTTAACAGGAAACAATTTATTTCGAACATTGAATGAGCATGCTTTTTTGCAAAAATTCTTTTTGAATATTCTTGAAAATTTGCTTCGATTGAAACGAGCCAATGGCTGCTGAAGTTTAACACATCTTGCTTGCAGGTGCACTGGAAACATTGCACCCATCGTTTAAGCGGGAATTTTACAATACTCGTGGCATGGGACCAACAAAACTAAAACCAAATCACTCTTAATAATACGAGAGATAACAAAGAGAGAAGAAGAGGGCTGGAAGAAATTTGCAATAAAATAAGCGATAACGCGATGCAGCGATAATCAGCGAACGATTCACACAATAGACTAACAAATATTTGAGTTTTTCGATGTTTTCCGAAATTTCACTTTCAATTTAACAATCAAAACTTTGAAAAGAACGGTGATACAATTGTTAAAAAAATTAACACATGCTCAAATTGATCATAACGTTTAATCGTCTAGAATCGGAACTAAATTCTTTCTCCTTCACTATGAGAAAACCAGATCCTAATTCACTTTCCACTTCATTGAAATGAAGAATTGGAACTCGAAGCCTCTGCGTCAAAAATCTTACGAGCATTAAAAAAGAAATTTTGATATTATTTTCCTACTAGGTACAGATAGTTTTAAACTAAACCGTCTCCTCTTATCCTAATAATTTGAAATAAGCTAAATCGTCCAATGAATCTTATCCCATGATTGAATCATTAACATAATATAAAGCTCTTATGCATGATTTTCTATTCTGTCTTAACCTAATCGCTCCTTCTTGTGTTTGTTTAGGACACCTGCTATACATTAAATAAAATTGTGCGCATTAATGTAGAATAAGGTTGCCGTAGAATGCACTATAGATGTCACCGAGCTTACTCTAGCCTACGAGTACTTGAATTTCAACCAGTCCATTGTAATATGTCTGATTAATGAGTCTACTGAAGTATTACTTGTAGAAACTCCATTTTTCAATTTTTGGGTCAAATTCTTTACACCAGAATTCTTCTTGTTCTTTTTATGACCATTCCGAAAATTCAATATTTTCAACACACGGTCTAGCAGCCAAACCTGACGTTTTTTTGACATTTGCTGAATTGATGACAAGTTTGATTTGCTACATTTTTAATTAAAGAAAAATTATTAAAGTTTAAATCTATGCAAATCGTTTTAAATGGCTAAATAGTTTTACAAATAGTTTTATATGTAGTGAGTTTGACATCACTTAAATTTCGAATTCTTTTTTCTGCTTGAATCGGTAAGGGAAGTTTGTTTATTCTCATTTTCCAAGGTTCGAAGTTTCCTTTAAAGGTAGCCACACAGATAAAAATCACACCTGGGCAGGTCTAGAGAACGTGTTGGCCATCGAATACCACCTCGGAGCGATATTAACTTGCAGGTTCTTATCCTCCGGTGCGGAACAATTGCTCGGCGTACATCTCTGGCCCTGTGAACAAAATCCTCCAGCGGTACGTTAATGTTTCTCCAATTTGTAATTCCATTGTCCGGGCTAGCTTATACATTTGGGCTAGCTATACATTTGAGGCTACGTGTCGGACTAGCTTATACATTTGGGTTAAATTTATTTTAATAAGCCTCGAAATTTGCCTGAACTACGAGCAAATATTCAAACTTCAAATTCCTTGTCTATGCCCGTTTTGAGAAACATCAATTTTGGCTACCGAACTGTGTCCCAATGGAGATGTACACGCACAGCCATCTAATGGTCATGCAATATTTGATCAAATAGCGAATAATTCATGTTTTTATCTTTTATAGCTAGATATTCATGCAATTGCTCAGAATTAATTAACAAAATGCTCTTCCTCAAGCTGTCTGCCCAGATTCGACACCCGTGTCATGTTACTAAGCTCAGCGACTTCCTTGGTTCCACCAACCATCAACGGAGTACAAAAAGTAGCATTATAACAAGGAATGTGTGTAAAATGGTGAATCTACAAACATCTACAAGCAATCATTCAGTTTTGTTCAGGAATCGTATTGATTGGTGTTATCTTGTTGCGCACCTACTTCGTCAGTTACGTAGATGTCGAAGAATATTCAGAAAGAAAAAAATATTTTTAGCGCTCTTTACGAGTCCTGACAAAAAAGGTTAACATCGGCATCTTTGGGATGCTTTATTTCCAATCAAGCCTGATACGTATGATCTTAGCATTGGTTTTTCAAATGTCTTATAACTAACCCTATATATAGGACACCATGACGGTTCCCCCGTAAAGCCGGTACCCATTTCCGACACCTGGGTCGAGTGGGGTATTGTGCTTGAGCTTTCCCTTATACCCAACAGGGAAAATCTCCGCGCCAGCGCTGGGAACGAACCCGCGACTTCCAGCATACAAGTCCGATCCCTTAACCGCTGTGCCACGGAGAGCAAAAAAAGAACGAAAACCTACTGCAATAGCAGCAAACGCAGTTGACTAAGTGGACTAGACCTTTCAATTATTGACTCATGACCTCTAACCCTATGATACCTGCTTTTTTGTTTTAAACAAGCATATTTTTTCTGTCTCAACGAGCAACTTATTTCAAACAAGACTTTTTGTCCCCTTGGGTTAACTATATAAAAATAAATAGTAAACCTTATATCCTTTCTAAATTTTTGGTTTTTATGGTAACATCATTTTTTAGGTTTACAGATATTCAACATAATGTCAAGTGAAATAGCGAACACTTTAATCATAAAATTCGCTTCAATTCCCAAGAAAGTCCATGAAGCAGCTGATGTTTTGACACAACGAAGGTGCACTTGACACTTCACACAAAACACGGTGAGGGTGACCTTTCCCGTGCATCCTGTCACCTTGCACGTTCCACGTTTTGCTGCTACAGCTGGAAAGTGGTCAAGCCCATCTGTCCTGATGTAACCTTCTGGCAAAGGTTTGATCGCATTTCCCTTCTTTTTCTTTATATAACAGTCCTGCTCTGCATCTGCAGCTAAAGGTCGTCCACATTTTCTCACAACGTTTCTCTGTCTGAGCTTAAGAGAAGAAGCAAGTCTTAATTTGAAATAACAGAATGATTTTTGCTGGTTCTTCTTCACGCACATTACATCTTGAGCTCGGCTATACAGCATCCAACTATTAATCACAGCCCGGTCAATCAGATGAAAAAACAACACCGTAGATAGTATTTTTTAGGACGAAAATCAGTCCTGTCATATGCCATCTTCTTATCATGTAAATCAACTTCCCTATGGGACAGTTAAATGAGGAAATTATTTCTGGAATTGTCTCTTCATTACCCGTTTTTTCTGTTGTTGATCTTATTACATGTTCGAACTGGGTTAAATGTCAGAAATGATGAAGGAAAGCACACAAATCTATTGTCAAATCATGTTAGAGCAGTAGAAGTTATTCCTCCTCCCTCAGTTTACTGTTTATCAAAGGAACCTCATCCTACGCAGAAAGTTGCTTGTCATTCTGGAGAGCCAATCCATGTAGTCTCTATTCTTGAACAGTGCCACAGTACCCAATTTGACGGGTCGCCATGCGCTCAATGAGCTTCAGTGAACAAAACCATATGTCGAAGTACAACTAGTGATTTTGATCATCAGGGATACTTTCTGTCAGGTGTAAAACTGCATTTGAACTAGGTGCCAAGTCCGAATCAGCAGGTCGATCAACAGCTGAAACTTTTCCACACACATGTGATTAGCTAATACAAATATTTTGTTGCTCTGTTTTTTGTTTTTCAAGGGGATGTATTGTTTATCCACGAAATTTCTTTGAACAATGGAATTTCTGTGTACATCTTCACTTTTTAACCTGTCCAACATATTTAATTTATCCTAACCTAAACGGAACCCATCCTGATCTATCCTAACATATCGTACATTGTAACCTTGCCTCACCTAACCTAACTTATCCTAGCCTAACCTAACTTACACTAACTAGCCTATTCTTCGCCATCCATATCTATCTTGACCTAACTCATTCCATCTTAATTTAACCAATCTTAACCTAAGCCCCATCCTACCCTGCTCTATTCTAACCTATCGCATCAACTAACCAATCCAACCCTAGCAGTACCTAGCTATTGATCAAAAATATAAATATAAGCTATTAAATGTGAATAAACAGAAAGTAAGAAAAAATGTAATCACTATTTGACTGCATAATACTCATTTACTTTATTTTGAAATCAGTATAAATTAACAGAGATACAAGTTTAATGACTTAAATCAAATAAAAGAGCATTAAACGTAAGAAAATAAAATGTTATGGAAATAAACTTAGACTGCTCGGAAACAAAAAAAAGCATGGGAGTAATCGTCTGTCAAAGGATGAGTACGCTTCTACATTTAATTATTTTTCAAAAAATAGCTTCATTCGGCATGGGATTTTAAAAATACGTACTGTTTTTAAACGAGCGACAGAAACATATTTTTTCTGTGACCCGTTGGTGATTAGTAAAACACTTTTTTTATTTCCCTTACTATGTCAATTATTAAATGAGTAATAATTATATTGTGCTACAGTGATGCTACGGAAATGTTGGTGCGGCTCCTACATGACCTGGTTCGGAGCCACGGCCTTATGCTCCGCGACTTCTTGCTTTAGGACTTCTTGAGGGACCGTGTGCTAAAGATGATTCCCACGGACTTGTACGATATGTAGTGATGTACCGATGTATCGGTATCGGTATCGGTATCGGTATCGGCAGTATCGGCCATTTTTAGTGGTATCGGTATCGGTATCGGCCAAATCCGGCCGATACTTTACCGATACTTTCCAATATTATGTAT
The DNA here is from genome assembly GCA_030386875.1 of Morinoia aosen. NCBI lineage: Eukaryota > Metazoa > Arthropoda > Malacostraca > Amphipoda > Talitridae > Morinoia > Morinoia aosen. The sequence goes on along the minus strand of CM059565.1, from coordinate 36,362,809 downwards.
TTTATCATCAAAATTAAGGTCTTAAATCATGAAAGTAAAAGTATGTAACCTAATAATACCCGTTGTGTGTTTATTTACGATTTGGTGTCCGCTTGTTAATAAACATAGGTTGTGTGAGTTTGCGGTATCATGGATACCGAATTCCTCAGTGTAACATTAAAAGATGACGTTTCCATGCATTTAAGTATTTGACATTTTATCAGGATAGGTTTTGTTAGGGTAGGTTAGGTTAGCTTAGATTAGGATAGGCTAGGTTAGCACAGGTTAGGTAATACTGACAGAATATTTTCTCGGGTCCACCTAGCTTAACAATGACATTCTCCATGGAATTTCCACGGGTCCTGCTACTATCTAATAATACCTTTGGTTTATTTGGATTCCGCTTCTTCCATTTTTTTTTGTCACGCTCATAAGGCGAGTTATAGTGACCGTATCTGTGATACGAGTTTCACCAGCGCGCAAGTACAAGAATATTTTTCATTACGGGTGCTATTAGGATGGATACATTCGTTGGGCACCACATCTGGAATATTTTTTAAAGAAAGTTAGTAAATCCCGTCATTTTTGACGGGCTGTGCGTACTTGTAATCAAATAAAGAGCCTATTCATACCTAGTAAATTAGTTAGCTAACTGTTGAATTATAGCATTTAATCAGGCCCGCTAACTGAATTCACTACTTTGAATTCCCGATGAGTCACGTACGGTCATAACTGAAAGCTATGTAGCATGAATAGCTAAGCCCTGTAGCGACATAAAATTATTATACTTTTACGACTAAAACCTATATAGTTTGACCTAATATCCACTTCTTAAAGTATGTGACAGGCTAACAAAAACCAAACCAATTTAATAAAGTTGAAGGTGCATTTGAAAGTTTTTGTGAATTTAGTAGAGAAGTAGCTGAAAATTCTATTTTAATTTGGCTTGTAAATCGTCATATATTCCGAAGCTAAGAATATATTTTAATTTAGCAAGTATATCGCCGTTCATAACGAATCTTGTATTTTTCTTCTATGTTAAGATGTTTAAAAATCCACGAAAAATCTTATAGTTGAATACATCTGAACGGGTCAGTTGATTGCTTTAATCTCAACTTGATGAGGAATTTAAAAACGAGGTAAATTCCAAGGAACTTGATCATATTTACTGGGAATACGTTTCGGAGTCCAGATCCATCATCAGTTCGTAAAAGAAAAATTCATTATGACTACAATAAAAGAAAATGTTGTGTACAGTCACTAAAGGAAATCACGAAAACAAAACATAAATCAAAACATGTCCCAGAGAAAATAAAATCGACAAGATCTACTTACAATTTGCAATGGGTAGGAACTGTCATAATTTTTGAGGACCGGTTTTCGTTTAACAATATGTAGCGACTCTAAAATTCCGAGGTCACTTGTAGTTTAAGCCGAATCTAAGATTTTGAAGACCGCAGAGGATATCGGTACGTTGCATTTTACTGCGTGATTACGTAAGAATTGTGCGAATTGGTTCTCCGTGCGGAAGCTTCAACCCCGATGTTCTGCCATTCTGATATAAAAATTTTGTGCCGTCATGCCGACGTACGATGATGTGCACTGCATACCACTGTACAACTGTAAGAATAAATCAGAAAGGCTCGCTTCTCTATCAAAAGCGTATCCTTGTCTTGTACCGGAATTGTATAATTTTAAGGTTGCTTCTTTTTTCCGGTACAAGGATACGCTTCCGATGGAGATGCGAGCCTCTCTGATTTATTCTTAACAGTTGTACAGTTGTGTGCAGTGCGCATCATCGTACGTCGGCATGACGTCACGATATTTTTATAACAGAATGGGCGAACATCGGGGTCGAAGCTTCCGCGCGGGGAACTAATTAGCTTACTCCTCACACTCCGCAGTACGTAATCACGCAGCTAAATACAACGAACCAATATCCTCTGCGGACTTCAAAATCTTATATTCGGCTTCAACTGCATGTGAACTCAGAATTTTAGAATCGTTACATATTTTTAAACGTAAACCGGCCCTCAACAGTTCTGATAGTTCCTACCCATTACAAATTGTAACTAAATAATATTTTTGTCGATTTTAGTTTTTCTGGGACATGTTTTAATTTTATTTTTATTTTCTTGATTTCGTTTAATGACTGTATCCAACATTTTGTTTTTTTTTCTATTGCAGACATAATGATTTGTACATTTAAGAACTGATGATGGATCTGGACTCCGAAACGTATTCTTAATAAATATGATCAGGTACCTTGAAATTTTCGTTTTTAAATTCTTCATCTTATAGATGGTTGCGTGTTTGCCGATATTTTCGGTTTCGGGGCTTATCGAATTTTACTATTTTTTTTTCTTCACCAAAGTATGTACTCGTATTTGGTGTGAATAACACGAAAATGACAACCCTTTTTTGGAGAAATTATTGTTTTGGTCCACTTTTGGAGCCAGTCGCTATTATAGCTAGTCTACATCACGTTGCAATACAATTAGAAACGCATATCTATTGAATGGATTTCATTTTGTTATTTTTCTCGACAATATAGTTAACATAGCAAGAGCATTTTATTTATCATAATCGGAAACTTCATTGTAAATATTTTTATATTATTAGATATATTAGCAAATAATTTTATTATAACCCCCATGCAGGGCTTATAATGGTTTTATTTTAATACAAGTGTGCACGGCCCGCCAAAGATGGGATTCAATACCTTTCATGAACGAATTTTCAAGATGTAGATGACAAACAAATACAATATATCCATCCTAACAGTACCCGAACCGTGATGAAAAATATTCTTGTACTTGCGCACTGGTGAAACTCGTATCACAGTTACGGTCATTATAACTATCCTTATGAGCGTGACAGAAATGGAAGAAACAGACACCAAACAAATAAACCAAGGGCAAGGGTATTAAATAGGTAGCAGCATGACCCATGGAAATGCCAAGGACAATGTCATCGTTAAGCTAGATGGACCCATGGAAAAATTCCGTCAACATTATCTAACCTATGCTATCCTAATTCTATGTCGTGACTCGCACCGCCACAAAGCACGTTCACGACGCGAAGGCCTAGCGATCGTCATTACATGGTAGCAACTGCGGTTCTTGTAGACCCTACACCACTAATGCGTTGTCCACTGTTGCCAATACGTAGAACGGAAAGTCGGGTAGGTTTAAAATTTTAATGCCGAGCACATATGCACAAGAACACACAAAGTTCTCTTGACTCGGAGTTCCCCTCCAGTGACAAATCACCATAACTCAAAAACGATTACTTCACGCACAGCCATTCTCAAAATTACCATATTTAATTTAATGTCTTTTAATTATTCAATATGGCCTGAAAGCTGCACAAAAGCGACATGGTCAGGAAAAATGGGCAAATTACGGCGATCACAACAACCTATCCAATACTACTAACCTATCCTGATAAAATTTCAAACGTATCAATGCATGTACAGACGATCTTTCAATGTTACATTGAGGAATTCAGTATCCATGATACCGCAAACTCAGACATCCTATGTTTCTTAAGAAGCGGACACCGAACAAATACATAAACAAACATACAACGAAATACGTATTATTAGGTTAGATGGTTGTAAAAGTATCGGTATCGGTAGTAGTATCGGTCAAAGTATCGGTATTTTCAAGTATCGGAGTATCGGTATCGGTATCGGCCAAAAAATGGGTATCGGTATCGGTATCGGTATCGGCCAAAAAAATGGTATAGGTACATCACTAACGATATGTGTGACCAAATCACGAAAAATGACAACTTCTTTAGAGATAATCCTCAGCTGGTCAGAGAAGCAATGTGGAAGACGAGAGACTGATGCCACCAGAGGTGTTTATAAAACAATAGTGGCTACAGTGCGCAGCTAAATTGGAAAAGAAAAGCTTCGACGGAAATTTATGAATTACGTTTGAAAGCAGGTAATATTTTCATAAATTATCTCTGTGAATGAGCGATATCTCTAAGGCTTTTCGTATCCCTAGGTACTTCGTAGAAAAACGTGGGAAAACGGGAGGAAACGTAACAGAGCATGTAATTTCGTAACAAATGTAAATAAGCTCATTTTCTCACGATTGATCGATATTGAGTAACTAGTTTGCTAAAATTAAATGGCATGTTTTTGGCGTATATTCTTTACATTAATCGCAGCTCTAGCCAGTTCTAATGCACTCTCGAACCGTCGGATTTAATCCTCAGTTCCACAATAACTAATGGGATAATGCCTATGATGAATGAAAATCCTTTCACTGTTGTAAGACTTGAATTATTCTTTGCACGAAAATATCAAACGTCAAAAATTTGTCCGAAGCTTGTCCCCATGCTATCCTCCTATCAGAACCTGTGTTAGTACGACTATACATTTAGTTGTTTGTTTCTTCATAACATCCAAGAAATCACGGCCACATGCCCTAAAATAGTTGCTGTGCGAGGACCAGCTCGCATCGGGCTGGATAATCGGAACACTTTAGGTCTTCATAACGAACATCTGACCGCATGACTTGTTCCAAATCTAATAGACTGCAGCTCGGGCCGGACGGCAATTTTTCAAATGCGTTTAGAAGTAAGTTTGAGAGATGAGTTCACTAGCGAGGGTCATTAGTGTACAGCTCGCTCAAATTAAGTTACGACGATCTGTTGAAATTGAAAAATGGTATATAAGGCTCATTTGGGGGCTAGTATCCCGATGTTTTTTTCGTCCTAACAATTTTTTCCTGACGAGTCAACTATGTTCAGCTTGAGTGAAATTAGTGAAGTGTTACCAGCCGTGGATAAATTTTTATCTGTAATTATTGCCCCCTTCATCAGAGCGATATAATTCCATTTTGTTTGAGACTGCAAGGCTATGCTAAATCATTTTATTTCAATTTTTTGATATCACATGGGAATATTTCAAGAGCTAACATTATTTTTTGCATGCTTCATAACTATTCGATGCTATCTATTCCAAAAGAGAAGTGAAAATCTACACAAATGGATCAACTTATTTCGAATATCTGCCAAGAATGAATTTTGCTACGAAAAATTACATGAAGGTCTGATTGAGAACACGGTACCTCACACTAGAAAATTTTTGTTGCATTAAGTAGGAGGTTTAACATTTAAGTAGTAACAATTATGACTTTTAAAGGGATCCGAACTGGGATCTTTGCACGAATTTGTGTTTTTTCTGTTTTTTTATGCATAAATCAGAAATTTATTAAAGCAATAGTAATGTGCATTCAACCCACAAGCATCTTGTGGCATCTTGTTACTGATACCCATGCAGCTTTTACCTCCGCTAACCTTGTGCCACTCCAGAGCTTCCACTATGAAATGTTATTTGAATAAAATTTTGCAAGAAGGCAAATTTTTCAGTGACGTCGTTACTGAACGACATTGCATCATCTTCTCGTGCCTTTCATTTCTCGACGTCACGGGCTATGATGTCAACAAAGCCCGTCAGCACGAGTGGCTACCGTTTAAAATGTTTAAATTATTACTCTGTTTTGCGGAATTCAGCGTAACGATAGTCTTCATCACCCCCAGAAATAAAATGATGATCGCCAAACTATTTACTTTAGATTAACAAGATACGAATATTTTAAGACTCAACCCTGGTACCACTCTAGCCTTGCCTCGGAGCAATCATCCACTTAGCAGGCATCAGTAAGAAGACCAATTTCGCTGCAATCAAAGAGCTAATTCAACCTGTGGATCGTATAACCTTTTGCTCGATAGTGGACCACGTCTGACCTGCTAAAACCGTACCCCTCATCGTAGAATTATGATCAGAAATAAGTCACTTATAATCAAAGCAATTTTCAAGAAGCTTTCACTGTAGTTGATCTTAAGAGAACATCGTCATGCAACTCATACGTGATACATTTATTGGAACCTTATTGCTCTTTGTCCGGGTCATCTTCAAAGTGAGTTATACTAATACAGTGCACCAATATTGCACAGCCTTTTACATCACAAATCATTTTTGTTTCAATCATAAGTTTATTGATCCTTAAATCTGGCAGAATGAAGGCACTGAAGTATGAAACGACAATGCCCATTCAAAATCGATGCAGTGTCTCCAACGATTTCTGAAGTTCGACTCAGTAATGTACTTCGCGGTCGATTTAGAGCAGAACATTGCGATAATAGTTCTGTTGCAGCGAAGTTCGACGGCAGCCGCTATATACTTGGCGCTATGAACACCGTTCGTGCACTATAGCTGCACATACTGCCAAAAGACACTAGATCAGTGAGGAGAACTGTTGCATAGCAGCCCAAAGCGGTTTCTTTCTGATCAGTGGGGCTAACCGACAGAATAACTGCAATGACATGCGCTGCCATAGCGTAAGAATCTGACGCGGAAAGCGGATGTCTGTTTTGCTGCATTATCATTACATACTTTACCGAACAGCTGTAGTACTACTACGATTTATAAAAGGGTGTTGAATTATGTCAAGCAAAGCGGCAGTGATCAGTTTTCTGGAGACTAGCTGCATCGCTTCAATATCGAAAAAAGTACAAATAGTGACAAAAAGTTCATCATAAAATAAAAGCGTTTGATTAGAAGATTTTTTTTCATAATCGCATAATGGTATAGTATTAATAATATTAATATAAGTGCACACGTGCTGGTCGGCATTAATCTGAAGAATTTCATCCTTTCTTTCTTGAGTTAAATTCGCTTGTGCAAGTCGATGCTGTTCGACATTAGTCTGAAGAATTTCATCCCTTCTTTCTTGAGTTAAATTCTCTCGTGCCACTCGATGTTGTCCAGTATTATGCCAAAGAATTTACTCGCTTCTTTCATGTTTTTAGCTCTCTCTAGGTACTCGGTGTTGCTCTGCATTATTCCGTAGAATTTCCAAACGCCGCGTTCAAGGGTCAATTTAGCTCCAGCTTCTCGTTGGCGAGCAGCATTGCTTCGTCTTGCCATTTCGCGTTGTTCATCCGATGTCTTTGACGTTTTTCTTGCTGTCGTAGTCTTGCTACTTCTCCCTTGCGGTTGGACACATTTCTATCCTTGGTGGCCTCTTTTGCCGGAATTTTATTCTGAAATGTCGTCTATTATCTCTTCGGAGCTTTTCAAGAAAATCACAATTTCGAAAACGATAACTCAAGTTCCAAAATCTTGGGCTTTATACTTAGTGGTAGCCGGGTTACTGGTCAAACGAATTTAAAGCATTTTATCGCATCATCAATTAAAAATATCAAAGCAACATGATGAATTTAACAGAGAAAACTCCAAAGAAAATTTTTATTGGTAAAAATATGCTTATTGCGTATTCTGGATACCATAATCCCAGTGAAAGGGAATTGAATCGGCACAGGATAATAATGCAATAGAATAATTTCTTGTATTTCTTGAGCTTTATTCTTTTTGCTATCAAAGCTATCGATCAGAAGAGGGAGTCACACAGACGGACGGACGGACGGACGGACGGACGCGGCTACTTTTATAATAGTGATGATAATGCACCTGATTTGTTTTTGAAACTGTTTTTTACCGTCCTGAACACCGGAGGCATAAGAAAACGAGGAAGAATTATTATTCTTTTTCAATATGTTCCGCGCAGAATAAGTGGTCACTGGGATCATTGATGACATTGTAAGCCACATTCATTTTTGCCTATGTTAACAAAAAGCTGCTGATGATTTACGGTGTCTTTTTCTTCGTGATATTTTGTATTATAATGAACGGAAAATAAAATTTTGTATGTCGCATTTTTTTTTTGCTCCAAGGCAAAATTCAGCAGTAGCCTGAATCTCCTTTTACTTCATTTTTTTAATTTTGGAAATATGAACCCAAAATAATGTCACTAAAGTTCTCATTTGATTACGGCTTAGTTTCTTAATCTTTTTTTGCTACTTTTGATGTTTTCCCTCCGTATAGTAAGGTGAGGAATGCTCGATTGCTTTTGTATATTTTCATGAGTAATTGTGTGAGTGGTTACCAGGTGACAGAGTTAACAGCAGGATTTGACCATTATTTAAATTTAACACTGCTTCGTAATCGTTTCTTGATTCAATTTCAAGGTGATCAATGTTATTTCAAAAGATTCCATTTGCTAGTTCATCTCGCATTTGACTTGAGTTTATTTCCGGAAGCGTCAGTGTTGGTGAATTTCAGCCTGTTATGGAGCGCAGGCATTCGAGATTTTCTTTGAACTAGCAAAACAGTAAATTGTCATATAAATCACAAGTTAGTATTTCTGGAAGGAAATTAGTTGGGCTTGTTAAGAATATAATTGAAAGAAGAGAAGCGGAGTCAGACGAGATTCGTGGAGGTTTAGCGGTTGTAGGAGCAAAAATAACTACAGTAGTGATGTGTGTTCAAAAAGTTAAATGCATTTCTCGTGGTTAATATTTGCGTTAATCATAATTCAAATCGCCACAAACTATTATTCTGGCAATAAGACGTATTGAATTTAAATACTATTGTTATTATTTACGATATTATAGAATAGACTCATGAACAGGTGACAGGCTGCAGGGACCTGAAGACCGTTTGATAACTATACTTTAACTGCCTCTTAGTAATTCGTCAAAGAGTTCGTTTTACAGTCGTATTTTTAATAAGTTTTGAAAATATATATTAAGTCACATACGTGCTTACGCCTCTATAACGCGCAGTTTTTCGTAGTAAATGGTAGCCAGAATAGTCTTGCGTTTGAAACATATTTTATTCCATGACGTCCAGCAAATTTTAAGGGAATCTTTGGACATGAAAGTTGCAGCCTAACTCAGCTTTGTTGAAATTTTGTATTCTATTTTTGGATAGACTGAATCACGCTTAAACCATAATGCAGAAAAATCGTTTTCTATTGCCGAAATTTTTTCATTGAATATCAGGAAATTGATATATTGTAGAAAACGGAGAATTTTCCCCTCGTATAAATTACAATTGCTCGTATTCATTCCAGACGTTGGCATTACAGTAGACTCAATGCCACGGCAACTTAGTTTTTAAGGGGCTCATGATATGCTCATCTGCGTTGAACCTTCTATGTTTACAGCGCAGCAGAGCTCCTTCTGCGCGTACGACTGAGCATGAGTTCAATTCTGGATTAGAGGCAGCGAGCACAGTGGGAAGGCCGTGTCTCTGGCTGTTCAATTTACCGCGTGGCAGCGGTTATAAGTATGTGGCGTGTTGTGTACTGTGATAAGGTACCGTGTTGGTGTTGTCTCTACGGCTACTGTTGAGGTCACGGCTACATCCACTGCTGCGGCCATTGTTGAGGTCACGGCTTCATCTACAGCTACGGCCATTGTTGAGGTCACGGCTACATCTTCTGCTACAGCTACTGTTGAGGTCACGGCTACATCTGCTGCTGCTATAGTGGCACGGTTACACCTGCCGCTCCTACGTTATACTTTTTCTAAACGTAGATCTTCGTGGAGCCAGTCAGCCAGCGCGATGAGCTAACTCCATTCGGTCTGCGCAGTGAGAGTGTCTTCTCGTCACGCGGGAACCACTTCGGGACTCCTCGTGGGACGACTCTCGACGGAGGTTGGTTGGAGAGGTAGTGGGCGCTGCTAGCTTTAACCATTCGTTAAGAGGCCTTACGAGCAATTGTAATTGTTATTGTCCTACAAATTAGGTGGGAACCCATAAAAAATTCACACGACAACTTGTATTTCATCGAAGTGATCTTGTTACGTTCTCGTGTCAAATTTGACTAGTCAGTTCAGTTGAGATATTTTCAATATAGCGTTATTATCGTAAAATGCGGAGTTTGTAAACCTAAAATATTATAGGAATATGATCCTTCCTCTGAAATGTAAATTACTTTATATATCTGTATTGCCGGAGATTAACGGAGCATGAACCACGTTAATCTCCGGCTATAATGCGTGACTCCTTCTCTAACAGGTTGCCGTTTCTTGGGAAGCTTCGGGGTGCTGGGAAGGGAGGCGCCCTCCGTTCTCTACCTATTGAGGTGGAACCCTCCGACCGGCTGGAGTGACGGCTCGGGATCCAGCCAAGTTTAACTTATTTTAATAAACTCTGTTCTTGTGAGCTTTTATTACTGGTCTATCCTCAATTATTTTCAAGATATGTTCACCATTTCCAAAATTGTACAGATTCGGAAATAACGTGTTAAATTATTGATACATGGTTCGGCATACGCGAATATGTCTCCCTGGTCAGTCGCTGAACAACTGAAATTCATGAATGTCATTTGAGCAGAAAAACTAATTAAACTGATGTCGCAAAAATATGTTAAATAAAATATTTTAATATATCGAATTAAAATTTAGTTGAAAATCCATTAAGAGCAAAAAGTGAACGTACCAATCTTCTTCATCATTATTATTATAAATAATTTCATCTGCTATTTCAGACGTCCGCCATGTCAAAATTTCCTGAGTGAAACCTACTTCCCGCTGTCGCCCTACCCATTTAGCCGCTCAGGCGTGTAGCCCCGGAACCCAATGTCAAAATTTGGCAACAAAGGCAACATGAGATCGTGCCAGAGAGCGAAACATGTGAATTTTTAAGGTTTATTCAAGGTTAAAGCATGACAAATAGGACCAGATTAGGATAACTTAGAATTGGATGTGAGTCAGGATTTTGGTTCATTTAAATTCAAAAATAATTTTTTGAGCCTGTAATCGTGGAGCGACTGTGGAGAATATAACATTATTCCAATTATCATTAAAACAACGCAGCTGGGGCTGGAGGATAGATAATGAAGCCCGAGAGGAGCACAACCACCTCAAGGCGATCAAAGCGTTGCAGTAAAACTTAGTTTGAATCAAGTTCTCAGAACAGCGACGTAAACACGCACATTTCATGAGAGCAGACATTGCATTTTTAATGTTTTGGTGCGTGCAGCATTTAGTACACACTCTCCTACAGAAATGAATGGATGAGAGGCTAACCAGATAAAGGAGTAAATCCTTTAAAAACTATAGTGACGTCTAAATTGTGAAACATTTAGAATCCATGAAAATGCACAAAACCTACCTTAAACGGTGCCATAAAACTTTTTTCTGACAAAGTCAAACTAATTTCTCCTAACTTCATTCGGGGTCTTATCTAGATACTTCTTGCTGAAGTTGTTTGTTCATTGGTGAATGAATTGCTTGAAGTCTCACACTTGACAAACTTATCTATTTTGAGTTACTATAGACTAAATTTGTGGTAGCTGACAAATCGAAAGTAATATTTCTTCAACCAAATATCAGTGCCACCCCTTCGTAGAACAAATCTCACATCTTTGTTGCTGACTGTTAAAGGTTTAAATAACCACGTTCCATTCTGTGTATTATCACACGATGGGAAAAAATCAATCATTCTCAAACTAATGCGTCGGTTATATGAGATTGGCCGTTTTCATCTTGTAAACAAATTTGAAAAACTGTCTTCACACCATAGAAATGAGTTAGTGCTACACACGCCTTCTATTTGCCAGCCACAAATGAACTCATGACCTTATTTTGATTCTTCTAACTCAGTCAACCAGAGGGTGAAGAGATTTCTTGGCACAAAATTTTCTCTGCAATGCTAGGAGGGATGAGATTTGGGTTACACCAGGAGGTGAACATGTCTCAGCTGAGTCAACACAGACACCTGCGCACCGCGCGCTCAAACTCTGCTTTTCTCACGGGCGAACCGTGTAGGTATGCAACACTAGACACTGTTACCATGGCGCTTCTAATGACTCGAAGAGAATCTACTCAATTAGGTTAGTGGCAAGTATGAATGCCTTGAAACTTGGCTTCAATCCTTCGAAATATCAAACTCGATTTTTAAATATCCCGAAATGTTTCATTTCGTCATGAATGCTCAGCATTTAAACTCATGAACGGCGTTAATGCATTCAGATTACAAGTCAGCAATGGTATTATCCTTCAACTTAGATTGATTTGAAATGAAATTCGTATGAATTTTTTGAGGGTTTTCAGTGTGTGGTATTTTTTCCTTGAAGTTTCACTGAAATTTGTATGTTTGTTAAGTAAGAATTGAAGCAATTGTTGAGCCTTGTACTTGGTTCATAATTGTTATTCAGATGATAACTTATAGATGATAACTATATTAGATGATAGATATCATAACTATATTAGATGATAGATATCATAACTATATTAGATGATAGGTATCATAACTACATTCAAATTAAAACTTCACTGTTACACCTAACTGCGCTAGTACCAGTGGGTTTAATGATTTGCAATATTATTTATCAAATACATAAATTATCGGGACAAATTTGATTCCATCTCACGAAAAAAATGGGGCTTCTCAATTTAACTTCAATACTATCACTCGCTAAATTTTTGGAGTGTGTACACCACCGAACATTAGTTACATAAATTAGGGTTTCTTCACACAGTGTTCATTTTCAAATTGATTCTAAATAACATGAGGCCATTAATAATCGTCAGTTACAACCAAACTTTGACAGTTTAACAATGAAACGGAAAATGTTCGAAAACGTTCGAAATCTGCTTGGGCTATAAACCCCTCTATTTCAAGGGCTTATTCCATCAAATCTGCTTGGGCTATAAACCCCTCTATTTCAAGGCCTTATTCCATCAAATCTGCTTGGGCTATAAGCCCCTCTATTTCAAGGCCTTATTCCATCAAATCTGCTTGGGCTATAAGCCCCTCTATTTCAAGGGCTTATTCCATCAAATCTGCTTGGGCTATAAACCCCTCTATTTCAAGGGCTTATTCCATCAAATCTGCTTGGGCTATAAACCCCTCTATTTCAAGGCCTTATTCCATCAAATCTGCTTGGGCTATAAGCCCCTCTATTTCAAGGATTTATCTCATCAAATCTGCTTGGGCTATAAGCCCCTCTATTTCAAGGCCTTATTCCATCAAATCTGCTTGGGATATAAGCCCCTCTATTTCAAGGGCTTATTCCATCAAATCTGCTTGGGCTATAAACCCCTCTATTTCAAGGGCTTATTCCACCAAATCTGCTTGGGCTATAAACCCCTCTATTTCATGGGCTTATTCCATCAAATCTGCTTGGGCTATAAACCCCTCTATTTCAAGGCCTTATTCCATCACATCTGCTTGGGCTACAAACCCCTCTATTTCAAGGCCTTATTCCATCAAATCTGCTTGGGCTATAAACCCCTCTATTTCAAGACCTTATTCCATCAAATTGCTTGGGCTATAAACCCCTCTATTTCAAGGCCATATTCCATCAAATCTGCTTGGGCTACAAACCCCTCTATTTCAAGGCCTTATTCCATCAAATCTGCTTGGGCTATAAACCCCTCTATTTCAAGACCTTATTCCATCAAATTGCTTGGGCTATAATCCCGCTATTTCAAGGGCTTATTCCATCAAATCTGCTTGGGCTATAAACCCCTCTATTTCAAGGCCTTATTCCATCAAATCTGCTTGGGCTATAAACCCCTTTATTTCAAGGCCTTATTCCATCAAATCTGCTTGGGCTATAATCCCGCTATTTAAAAGGGCTTATTCCATCAAATCTGCTTGGGCTATAAACCCCTCTATTTCAAGGCCTTATTCCATCAAATCTGCTTGGGCTATAATTCCGCTATTTCAAGGGCTCATTCCATCAAATCTGCTTGGGCTATAAGCCCCTCTATTTCAAGGCCTTATTCCATCAAATCTGCTTGGGCTATAATCCCGCTATTTCAAGGCCTTATTCCATCAAATCTGCATGGGCTATAAACCCCTCTATTTCAAGGGCTTATTTCATCAAATCTGCTTGGGCTATAAACCCCTCTATTTCAAGGCCTTATTCCATCAAACCTGCTTGGGCTATAAGCCCCTCTATTTCAAGGCCTTATTCCATCAAATCTGCTTGGGCTATAATCCCGCTATTTCAAGGCCTTATTCCATCAAATCTGCTTGGGCTATAAGCCCCTCTATTTCAAGGCCTTATTCCATCAAATCTGCTTGGGCTATAAGCCCCTCTATTTCAAGGGCTTATTCCATCAAATCTGCTTGGGCTATAAGCCCCTCTATTTCAAGGCCTTATTCCATCAAATCTGCTTGGGCTATAATCCCGCTATTTCAAGGCCTTATTCCATCAAATCTGCGTGGGCTATAAACCCCTCTATATCAAGGCCTTATTCCATCAAATCTGCTTGGGCTATAATCCCGCTATTTCAAGGCCTTATTCCATCAAATCTGCTTGGACTATAAGCCCCTCTATTTCAAAGCCTTATTCCATCAAATCTGCTTGGGCTATAATCCCGCTATTTCAAGGCCTTATTCCATCAAATCTGCTTGGGCTATAAACCCCTCTATTTCAAGGCCTTATTCCATCAAATCTGCTTGGGCTATAATCCCGCTATTTCAAGGCCTTATTCCATCAAATCTGCTTGGGCCATAAGCCCCTCTATTTCAAGGCCTTATTCCATCAAATCTGCTTGGGCTATAAGCCCCTCTATTTCAAGGCCTTATTCCACCAAATCTGCTTGGGCTATAAGCCCCTCTATTTCAAGGCCTTATTCCATCAAATCTGCTTGGGCAATAATCCCGCTATTTCAAGGCCTTATTCCATCAAATCTGCTTGGGCTATAAGCCCCTCTATTTCAAGGCCTTATTCCGTCAAATCTGCTTGGGCTATAAGCCCCTCTATTTCAATGCCATATTCCATCAAATCTGCTTGGGCGAAAATCCCGCTATTTCAAGGCCTTATTCCATCAAATCTGCTTGGGCTATAAGCCCCTCTATTTCAAGGCCTTATTCCGTCAAATCTGCTTGGGCTATAAGCCCCTCTATTTCAAGGCCTTATTCCATCAAATCTGCTTGGGCTATAAACCCCTCTATTTCAAGGCCTTATTCCATCAAATCTGCTTGGGCTATAAGCCCCTCTATTTCAAGGGCTTATTCCATCAAATCTGCTTGGGCTATAACCCCGCTATTTCAAGGCCTTATTCCATCAAATCTGCTTGGGCTATAAGCCCCTCTATTTCAAGGCCTTATTCCGTCAAATCTGCTTGGGCTATAAGCCCCTCTATTTCAAGGCCTTATTCCATCAAATCTGCTTGGGCTATAATCCCGCTATTTCAAGGCCTTATTCCATCAAATCTGCTTGGGCTATAAGCCCCTCTATTTCAAGGCCTTATTCCATCAAATCTGCTTGGGCTATAATCCCGCTATTTCAAGGCCTTATTCCATCAAATCTGCTTGGGCTATAAGCCCCTCTATTTCAAGGCCTTATTCCATCAAATCTGCTTGGGCTATAAGCCCCTCTATTTCAAGGCCTTATTCCATCAAATCTACTTGGGCTATAATCCCGCTATTTCAAGGCCTTATTCCATCAAATCTGCTTGGGCTATAAGCCCCTCTATTTCAAGGCCTTATTCCATCAAATCTGCTTGGGCTATAAGCCCCTCTATTTCAAGGCCTTATTCCATCAAATCTGCTTGGGCTATAAGCCCCTCTATTTCAAGGCCTTATTCCATCAAATCTGCTTGGGCTATAAGCCCCTCTATTTCAAGGCCTTATTCCATCAAATCTGCTTGGGCTATAAGCCCCTCTATTTCAAGGCCTTATTCCATCAAATCTGCTTGGGCTATAAGCCCCTGTATTTCAAGGCCTTATTCCGTCAAATCTGCTTGGGCTATAAGCCCCTATATTTCAAGGCCTTATTCCATCAAATCTGCTTGGGCTATAAGCCCCTCTATTTCAAGGCCTTATTCCGTCAAATCTGCTTGGGCTATAAGCCCCTCTATTTCAAGGCCTTATTCCGTCAAATCTGCTTGGGCTATAAGCCCCTCTATTTCAAGGCCTTATTCCATCAAATCTGCTTGGGCTATAAGCCCCTCTATTTCAAGGCCTTATTCCATCAAATCTGCTTGGGCTATAAGCCCCTGTATTTCAAGGCCTTATTCCGTCAAATCTGCTTGGGCTATAAGCCCCTATATTTCAAGGCCTTATTCCATCAAATCTGCTTGGGCTATAAGCCCCTCTATTTCAAGGCCTTATTCCGTCAAATCTGCTTGGGCTATAAGCCCCTCTATTTCAAGGCCTTATTCCGTCAAATCTGCTTGGGCTATAAACCCCTCTATTTCAAGGCCTTATTCCGTCAAATCCCGATTACGATTCTCTTACGTCATACGAATCTTAACAAGAAAACAGAATCAATTTACTGAAAGAGAATGTTCTAAAATTCGACGTATCATTGCCCTCCGCGAATAAAATTTTTCAATACTGGTACTCAATATCACAACAGCTGCGATCGAAATTATACAAAGCAAAGCATTACTGTCTTAAAATTCTTTCAAAATTGACTCCAAGATGATGGGCTGCCTCATCTGTAAATGGGACGTCGTGGGCTCTATTTTCCGTGGCTTCTATGATTCTGTCAGGCTTGATGCTATTTTCCTATCGCTTCTTTATTTATGCTTCCACTTGATGTTTCTACGCGCAAGGTCTGTGTGGGCACACACTTTGTCATAGTGTCTTCGTTTTCTACATTTTATGCTTAATATTTTCTTCTATTCGCTTTTTTGAGATTCCTTTTTTGCGGCTGTGTAACGTTCAGCTGACTAATTTATCAATAATAAGTCTGTCGCTATTACTACGCCCACTCGTGTGACGTCATTACTTAAGTACCAAATTTAGAAGCAGGCCTGGATTCCCCCATCCACAAGTAACCCATAGGAGGCATTGCGTTCAGCCATCCACTGTAACCAGTGAGGTGGAGCCATCGGAAACTCCGACATTGGCTGAGATTAAAACCAGTTTCCTAACAAGTCTGAACGTTTTTAAAATGTATCAAAAAATGAAAAGTTTTCCTACTGTGTTCTCGAGTATACTAATGACAGAAAATGCCCCGTAACGTTTGTTCTAAGCCCTCGAGGGGAGCTTAGCTTTTGTAGTTACAAAACATAATTATCGCTGCCACTCAGCTCGTTTTATTAATTATCAAATGAAGGTTTAAGACAAATGGAAGTAACGTAAATGTTGTGCTTTACCTTCCATGAATACATTTCGCATATTTTTATATTAACGTTTCATGTAACAGCTAATACTGGGATTCATTTCGAAACATCTTTACGTCACTTCTCTCGCTGGAAATTGCATACGTTTTGACTAAGAATAAAATCTGCAAAGTCAGGCGTATGTGTTTCAAATTGGGGTTGATGAATGAAGAATAAGCTTGACAGAATTTTTAGATACAAAAAAACGTCAACTTTAATCACAATGTGTTCGCCCCGGACATGATTTACTCTAGAATGTCAGTGCTCAGTGGTTTATTAAAATTTTACTGAAAGCTCGATGAAACACTTTCAATGTCAAGCTTTCAACGAGACGTTGGCGTGAACATGAGACAGAAGAACCGCTCATGTACGTTAGATCACAGAAAACTTGGCAAATTATATATATTCCTGCAATAACTGCAAAATTAACATTAGAACATCATGAAACTTACCAAAGCGTTCGAAAAATTTTACATAAATATTCGATTTATATTACATCGACTTGATGAATATCTAAAAAGACACTGTAAGGCTTACACTAATCATAAAATTGTATTCCGAGCTGACACGATCGCTTTCACCATCATCGAAAAGGACGTCATTTGTTAGTTTGAGCATTTTTGAACTGCCAAAGTTCGATGGGAAATTTTGAATGTTAAATATACATACTACTTACTCTACTTGTTGGCGTTCCAAAGTTAACTAACTCGCGAACTCTGGCTCCATCGTTTACTCACTCATCTGTAGTGTTGGAGGTTCTGCTCTCAATTCTCAACTTTAGGGTTGAACTCTTTCCGATACGTGTCGCTGCCTTTCAGTAATAAGAATGAGAGAGTCGCTCTGTAACATTCATATAACGCCTACTGAGCAACTTAGTCATTACTTCGACAGGAGTTAAATGTCGTCTTTTTTCCAAACACCCTACGCTTCCACGTTTCGATTCAGTTCTGGGAGCTTATTGAATCTCCTCTCTATCACAACGATTGAGATTAGAGCCAATTTTTTCGTTCTTCAATTTTGAAGGTAAGGCTTACAAATCTCATTATGTTATTCAGATCACTACTGGTACATGATTAATCAGCGATTATACATTCGAATCAAGTACTTCAAACTTAGGCAATACAATTTTTCTGTGCCTCTACTCAGATTTTTATGAAAGTTTGAATCCGGCTCTTTTCGATTCGTCTACCCGATTGCAAAGCTAAAAAATGAGTTTCTGCATCATTATTTTCATCGTATGACTAGTGTAATAATGAACCCTGTCCACCAGGGCGAACAAATTTGCGATTCCTTGTCAAGTAGCAGACAAGGGCGACTGAGCTTGGTGAGAGGAGAGTCAGGATTGGACAAATGAACGATATTAGTTCTATACTTCCACTATAGAAATGTAGATAACTCACGGCAGGAACAACGGAGAGAGATTTTCTTACTTGCTTAATTGAATTAGATTCACTCTGAAACTGCGGAAGTACCATCCAGAAATCTTATTCTAAAATATTTTAATTCATTTCACGACAAGCACATTCGTGAACATAAACTACCCTGATTAATCATCTTCATTTTATGAGATTCATCATCATTACCGAGTCGGATAGTTGAATGATTCCTCTTGTTTATAAGCACTCTTAATTAATTTATTGTCATAGTATTGAGGAAAATATTCTAGAACAACCTACGAAAAGTGACAGCTGTATTCTATTTGTTCTCGATTATCAACCAAAAGACGAATCAAAGTCAAAGCAATGACATTTTAAAATAGTTTTTACGAATATCTAGTCTGCGCCTAAATACTGAGAACAAGGAAATCGAAGAACAACCCAGTTTAGTTGTACAATTGGAATAAATATGAGCGTCCGTCCGCGTACAAACAAGTGATCACGAAGGACGATCTGGCAAGATTTTCTAGCAATGGGTGGTCGTTGAGCAGCTTCACTCGTTCAGCTTTTTTATGCATGGGAATCTCCAAGATTCTGAACTCAAAACAGCGTTTACTTTACATCACCGGAAATACAATTTCATCGGAAGTGTCTTTCATTTTTTCTCCGTATTTTTAAAAGGCCACATATTTACCTTCTCAAATTTTCAACTCAGAATATCCGTCTACGATCTTCAACGCAAGACGACAGGACTGTAGCTGATATGTCTGTTATTTGCAGCAATAAAATCTCGGTCAAGAGGCAAACATTATCAGGTTTGGAGCAGATTTACGTGATTTGTGGTGCACACATACACTTGGCCAACATTTAGCTGCTCTCTGTAGACGAAAAGTTCGCGATCATAAATCATAAATTAATGGGCGAACTTTGGCTTCGTCCAGCAAAGCTGGCAGATCTACGCACGCAAGCGTGCAGATAGTGTTCTACCAGACACGCTTTGTAATTTGGCTACTTCTGCGCAAACTCTAGCACAAGTACTTTGAGAGTTTAGGCATTGTTCAAGTTCTACTTTAAAATTATACTTAAACGATTTTACACACATCCTAAGCGCGCACCATCGTAAGCTGCTCCCCACCATCGCACCTCATGAGAGGTTCAGTATTCACTCTAGAAGTTGACGGCGTTATAGAGAAGTGGTAGACGCTACCTACAAGTAGAGCTGTTTTCTAGCAACACCAAAATAGAACTCGTGGTCAGAGCAGCCTAAACAACAACTAATCATTCGTTAATTGCTGACCTTTGGGGAGCGATAGAAGAACTGATATTTTTGACTTGACTTCTAACGTCGCAAATCCGCTCACGCGCTACAAGCAACTTACATCATCAGGTTAACGTTTTATCAAGGCAATGGCTTCGAAGACTATCAGTGGTTACAGGAAGGGTAAACAAAATAATTAAAACAGAAAAATAAACCAGATTGTGAATTAAAGAAAAAATATAATCCGGCTTCGTACACCCGTATATCGTAGAAAAGAAATGTGCTCCCAACTAATCTATTGAAAATAAATATGAAAATAGAGCTTCTTTCATAAGAGGAATCAACTCAAATTTAGAGAGTATTTTCAGCGTTTAAAAACATCTATGCCATATGGGAGTTACGAGTACGGAAAATAATACATTTAAGCTCAAAGGTAGAAATATAGTACTACATGGATGAATAAGCCACAGATTCAGCAAGACGACGAATATAATGATATGTTTTCAAAATGAAAGTTAGAGCAAAGACAATCGCTTCGAAAGACATTTATGTTAAAAACGAACGTTTCGACCCCTGTGGTCATCATCAGCGGTTATCTGGAGATCACGCGGAAAAATATATTCAAAAATTGAAGAAAAACAACATAAAAACATGGTAAGCTGCTAAACAGAAGCTATTTTTAAAGTTTACGACGAATAAATATCGTTTAGACCAGATTTTAAGCGGCTAATGAAAAGTGGTTCGATTATACAAATATTAGAGACTGAGTTCGCAAAGCTTAAGATGGAAAAATCTTGCCAAAAAACAGGAGATTTATACTGATCTGAATGGATCCATACAGCTGAGTGAGGTTGCTTGCTTAATGGATTACTTGTTCTGAAACTTCTGCCAATATGCTCAAACACTCCACATCTTAATGCCGTGTGGTAGAACCAACATACACAGACCCAAACTATGGGCTACAATATTTATAAATAATAGAGGAGAGCATAGACACAGGTAGTTTATCCTTGAATACGAGTATGAATACAAAGTAATGATTCTAAAATTGTTCGCTAATACAATTTGGAGGTCCACATGCATAAAATATTTCATTGTGAGAGAGCGTTGTTCCCTCTTCAGCTTCTCGGACTGAAAACCAAAGAATGACATAAACACGGGATAGATGTAGAGTGTTTTAGCATATAGGCAGAAGTATCAGAATGGTAATCCATTAAGCAAGCCACCTCATTCAGCTATACGAATCCATTCAGATCAGTGTAAATTTCCTGTTTTGCAGTAAGATTTGTCCGTCTTAAGCTCTGCGAACTCAGTCACTGATTTACGTATAATTGAACCCCTTTTCATTAGCCGCTTAAACCCCGATCTAAACGATATACCCTTTAAAAATAGCTTTCGTTTTGCAGTTTACTATTTGTTTGTGTTGTTTTTCTTCAATTTATGAATGTATTTTTTGTGTGAATATATTTTTTGACCTTAGGGATCAAAGCGTTCGTTTTTAACAGAAATGTCTTTTACAGCAATTGCCTTTGCTATAACCTTCATTTTAAAGCTATGTCGTGTCTGACACTCCAATTTGATACATAATGATGTATTACATCAGTTTCTCAAGTAAACTTGTTAAAATCCACATTTCCCGACCAACTACTTTTAAAACAAGAACTGTCCTCAAAATTCATCAGAATTCAAGCAAGAGTCCGAGGGATCACAGTGACATTGGAATGTGTTCTAGGACTGCATTCAGCGAACAAACATTAGCTCTGCGCTACCACCCGTGTTCGTACTGGGCGATCGTCAAAAAAATTAAACTTCCACTCGCTCTCAGTTTGTCAAGAAGAAATCTCTAAATAAATCATGAATGAGCCACTCAATTCGGAGTCGAGGCATCTAAAATTTGAAAGCATCTGAAAACTATTCCTACTGTATTATCATTTATCACGCATCCTAGCCCTAAATTTACCCTAAATTCCTAATAAGGTTCGGTTTCTGCTTATGCTGGCTAAATATATAATGGGAATAACAGTTATACTCTTATTTCTTCGTGATTTCAACAAACTAGAAATTTTAAATAAAATTTTGTTCGAATTTAATGCTTATAAGTCTTTGAGATGAAAACTCAGCCTCACAGAATGTTTAAAATCCATTTTAGCTGAATAGAATTGTATTTAGAACTGATTTCCACCAACCAATACATTTCCCTCAATCATGGAAGTACCAAACATGGAATTTTATTAATGATGGTTCACAACTGCACATTGATTGATTGATTAAGATTGGTATAATGATAACGCATGTTCTTCGTATAACTTAGTCTTTTGACAATTCTGTCAACGCTCAATTTGAGCACTCAGCCCTCACTCCACTGTACTGAGTTGTAGTGAAGTGACTGAATACTGAGTTATACCAGTATCATTTTATGCAATATTGAGCTTTCGTTACGTCAGTGTCTCACTTTGTGATATGTATTTAATTAATATTCAGAGAATACTTTTAACAAACATTTTCAAAAAAACACTCAATATTCTTCCGCAGAGGAGCACTGCTAACTTTGATGTGCCTTACTTTAATTCTGGCATGGAACGAAACTTTTTTCAACTTTTTTGGATGATCCATGTAAACTTAACATATTGTCAACATCCATTAAAGAGAAAATTTCTTGTGATACTTCAATTCTTGGTACTTCGTCTCCCTCCTAAAATACGCAACTTAGCAGTAATGGTAGCAGTCACACACAAACATTTAAGTAAATCATTGGGTGTTCTAAGTGGTACTCGATAGCGTACAAAAAGTCTGTGGTGTTCAATACAGGGGAAGTTCTTCGAGTTAAAGCAAGTTCTCCACCTGAAAATTAGCATGTGCTTATAGGTTACATTTGTTAACTGCACAAAGGAATATGAATATGTTAAATTTAGTCCACAGTGTGCTCGTACTTCGACCCCAGTAAAACTGCAGTGAAGTGGGGATATTGAGCACTGAGCTGGATGTTCGAAAATTCTATCACTAGCTAGCTACTGCTAGGCCTTCACTTTCACCCATATGTCACAACTCGGGTCGACATGAGAAGCATAAAGCACTCGCTTCACAAGAGTAGCACACGAACGCCGACGCCTTAAATAACTTCAATTATGAGTTCAAGCGCTGAACAGAATTACAGTGCGGATAAAGCAGATGGAGACGTGCCCACTCAAGACCATATCTCGCAGGAGACTGCAAGAGCGATCGATCGGAGACCTGTGGACGCTGCTCAACAGGTGCGCAGTGCGCCTCCTGGTCGCCCCCTCCGCGGGCCGCGACTGGGGCCGAAGCTGGGCTGGGGGCTGGGGGCTGGGTGCCAGGGCTGGTCTCGGAGCCGGAAGTGGGCTTGGACGGGGGCTGCTGCTGGGGATGGACGCTGGGACTCAGTTGAGCACTGAGAGTAGACTGGATGCTGGAATTGGGCGGCACACTCAAAATTGCTGCCAAAGACGGGTTTGTGGGCTAAGTAGGTGAGTCGAGAAGCCGCTGAGAGCTGAGACATGGACAGTTAAACACAGGTCGTGAGCTCCCACTGGCATTGCGCGAGAGAGCGGTAGACTGAGGCTTGAAACTTGGTACTGGAATATTTAGAACTTAACCCGCAAAAACGCTAAGTTACTTTCTCGCTAAATTAGGATGAATATAGGCGTAGATTCATAACCCAAAAGAATACATCGGCCATTTCTACGAAAGATGAAGGAAAAAATCGAAAATTAAAGAAACCTTCCAAAGAAGAAGAACAAATACAGCAGACGGATGTAACCATTGCCCATAAATCCAGTGCAGACACATAAAAAAGTTTTTGAGGATTGTGAAACGCTTTAGTGCTGATAGCAAAACCAGACGCTTTGTGTCCACCCTAATGAAGAGAAACTCAGGAATCATTCCATTTATTGCACACTCCCTATTGCAAACAGATTTTCCTCAACAGCATGCTCCTCTCCTTGGAGAGCAGGAGTGAAAGTAATTGAATTTTATTGAATTTTTTATTCGTTTAAATTGATGTTGAGTTTGATTATTGCTGTATTGGCATCTTACAAACTCAAACTGAGTTGACCTCCCTAAGGAAAGAGGGATTCTCCAAGCTAATTAGGAATCGCTAAACAATGGCTTAAACCAATTTTGTGTTCATATTCATTCTCTCGTACTATAATTTGAATGTAAGAAATAAACAGAACGTGTTTAGTCACATCGCGAAAGCAGAGTGCAAAAACTCAGGCTTGTAGCCACCTCACAAGGATGCTGAGGACATGAATAGACTTTGCAAGATTGGTTGTGGGAGGGAAATGAATCATTGTCAAATTAAGCCCATTTTAAGAAATTCTGCTAGAAAAAATTGCAGAGGACTTTTTCTATGAAAATCTTGAGAGAATTCATGCGAAACAGAATGAATGGTATACGCACCTGTCGTAAAGAAAAAGTCCCTGAGTGTTCGAAGGCGTCCAAAAAAACTGCTTAGAAATAACGTCTTGATAAAAGGCCTGATCATTTATAGAAATGGAAGGTAAATCTGAAAAAAAATCAACTGCTGATAGTGAGTGACAACCGAGGCCCTTATTAGAGGGGTTTTAACAGCAATATTAATCAACTCTTTCATTGCGTTGAAAAAACAAGAAAAAAGAAAAAAGTATACTCCTGAGAAGTTAAAACATAAAATTGGGCACGTAGGGTATCGAAAAGTTCTCAGTTTCAATGTAATGAAATTAAATTGAAAGAAATGACATAATGAGTGTTCTAATATCTACAGCAGTGGTTGTATCATTAGAGAGTAAAACAGCACAAACTACTCTCTCAGTTCGCCATAAGTAAAAGAAACGGGATAAAAAACTGACAGACGAAAAGTAATTTTTGCGACGTTATAACAGAAACGCCTTGAAGGACATAGCCTTCACATCGGTGTATGAGCCTCCACGATTGCACAATAAAGGCCAATATTGCCGAGAGTGTGGTTTTGAAAATAAAAATGGTGCATGTAAAACAAAGGGTTGATTGTTCAGTAATTTGATCCTCGGAATACGGTGTGAACTCATAGAGGAATGAACAAGCTCACTCCACGACATATCTTAGAACATGATATTAAAAAAATACCGTCATAATTAATTTTCTAGTAATTGAAAAGAGCTGGGCTACATAATTTACAGAAGCGATGTACCCCATGCACATGAACAAACATTTTCGCTGAATTAAAATTCAATGCTCTCATAAAATACTTCTATAATAGAAAATAAAAGGTGAAGTTGTCAAAAATGTGCCGTTTTTTGTTACTTAAAGGCAGTACGAGTATTCAAAATTTTAGCATTTGCTAGTAGCGCTTCACTGGTTTCAACTAACAATCAGGTTGCTTTGTTAGAAATTATAGGCCTCTTAAATTATCACTTACAGCAACTGCATTAAAGCTGTGCGAAATATATAACTGCTTGGGTCATGAAGATTTTTAAGGGAGTCTTCTGGGCAGAAAATGTAATTATGGCCGAATCTTCTGGAATCCATTTCATGTTTGAGTGATAACTTTGTAGTTTTTCTTTCTGTTTAATTTACATAACTGCAGCATGGTTGCGCTCCTGGGTAGCAATTAAGACGAGAAGCCTAATGTGTATCCGGTTGTAGGTAACTCCTTATACTCCTGTTTTGGAGCTCATTACTATTTAACTATTGGTCTTGAGTACTTTCAAAATAATAAGCTAAACCTTATAAGGATAAGCTAATCTTCTTATTGCATAAACATTATTAAACTCATAAAGTACTAGACCTTTTCATTCTCTAACTTTCCACATTTTTCTCTCAAGGCTTTTATTTGTTTCTCTTGAAATGAATACAACTTCAATGTTGGTGCTGATTTAGTTTCGATTTGTTAACTAATACTTGGCATCAACTGAAATAAGTTGGAATAAGAGTAGTAAGGTAAAGGAGCCTCTCAGAACAGTTCAAGCCTTTTAAAGAATTTTAGGAAGAACGATGTCGAAAAGCCTCGAAATTCATGTTTTTACGAATTACCTTCAATATTAAAAATATATTATCATAACACTCTTAAAATATATTATTAACTAGTTATAATACTTGAATCTCTGTGTGCGTACAGGCTGATGCTTCAAATTCTAAGTATTTACAAAACCTATAAAATACATCTCCGGAATATAAACTGGGATCAAATTCCTAAAATATTTTCACAATAATGGTTGAACGTCTTTGTTTATTATTATGTAGCTAAAAGGAATTTTAAAAGTGTCGCTACAAAATTCTATAAATTCTTATGAAGACATGTCTCCTGAGACAATGTCCATGCAAAAATTTCTTAATTCTTTAGTCGGCAATTCAAATAGAATCAATACGTTTGCATTCGTCCGTATCGACTGACGAGGTAACAAATAATCATTAAATAAATTAATGATTAAGTTAAGTAAATTGAGCTGCAACTATTATGCCTGCCTCGGGTGTAAAAATTATCAGCTAGAGTCTGATTCTTTTCTGTTGCTTCATCATCAATTATAAACAATATTTTTTTCTTAGCATCTACTTCACTAGGATCGGGAATAGAAAAGCTGTCTTCAGAATATTTAACGTTTAACTTTGCATTGCGTTTCAGAGGTATACCTTCGAGAAATTTATCAAAATGTCCACTACCGATTTTAAAAATCCCATTTATATCGGACGGTTTATAATCTTTTGAAAAAGCATTTTCGAGTAGTTCATATTTTGCTTATTTCGTCGATTTACTGTAGAGAAACAAGACGGTAAAACCGATATATTTCTCAAGAAGAATCTAAACAACAAACAGGCTTTACCACAATTCGATCTACCCGCCATAACACACCGTAAGGAAGGTGAAGGAAAAATAAAGTGATTCTTTTGCTTGCACATATTACAATCTTGACGACTATATAACATTTTTATTTAAATCTTACCAACTATATATAACATTTTTTATTGAATATAAATTCTCAAACTTTCTTACAAATTTAATAGTTGTGATCGCAATTGATAAAATTTATTCTTCAATTCATTTAAATCATACATCAGGTTATCAATAAGTTCTCGATTTTATTCAGCAGCTGGTTTATATTCCCTGAGTTAAGAACAACATCTCGTTGAACACTTGTAATGCAGTTTTCCATTTTATATTACATATTTTGCCAAGATCACTTTTTAAATGGTTGTCTTAGTGAGTGACATCTGGAAAATCGACTTCGTTTTACAAAGGATAGTTTTCCATTGTTGTAAATATTGTATTTTGCGACATTTTTTTGTTATTTTTTACGTATGGTGATATGAAGAAATTTCTCAATGCCAAACCGTATTAACATAAGAGCTAATGAATTTTTATCTTTTGCATATCAGTTATTTCATATTGAACATTAGGTCTCATTTTTAAAAGAAATATTTTTAGCTTCTGCTTTTAGAAAGTGTTTTTGCAAGGTTCAGGTGCATTTTAGGACACCATGTTTTTTAGTTCATCGTCTCTACAGTTTTGCGTCACAAAGTATTCTCTAACGTTATTTATCTGTTTTTAATATCGGCATTATCATCCACCAATTCCTGCGATAAGTTTTCAAGTTTTATATATCTTCCGCATTTATTATTGTTTCTCTATCTCGTTGATGAAGGTTATCTCTAAACGTTCCAATATATGAACTTATGTCGTTAAATACTCTCTATAGGTTGGCATAATTCAACTTTATATTTTTTACTACCTCTTCTTCCAATCCCGTAATTTCATTTTTCAAGAACTCTATGTGTTCTAAAGAGCCCATCCGAATAGCCCATATTTTTTCCTCGGATATTCTACTATGTTCAACTAGATTTCGCGAAATTTCATCGAGTTTTTCTGGAAGACCTGTAGTATTCTGATCTAGAGATGCTTGGATAGAATCACTTCTGAACTGATAATTTTCATTGATAAGATTTTCTCTTACCTCTATTTATTTTCTGAGATGAAGCCTCAAATTTTCTTAAACTTCGTCCACATATTTTTTATTCGTAGCGTCGAGTTCTTCGATTGGAAAGAAAAATTTGCAAGTCTTCTATTATTTAAACAAAAATTTTGATCTTCAAGGTATTCAAAACCTATTCCAGGAGGTCCTGGTTGTAAAGACATAAATTATTTTTTTCCTTGTTGACCAAAAATATTAACGCCTGTCATTTTTTATACACAGAATTTTCAATGCTCCTAATTTTCTCGAACTCTCATAGATTTCAAATTGTTTACACGTTCACTCAAACTCTCCTCTCCCTGGTTTAATTTTGCTTTTTCATCAGTTTCATTCTGAAAAATTAATTTAAACTGAATGATTTCATTCTGATTAGAAATAATATCTATTTAAAGCTCCTGAAAAATAGCTTCTACATCACTTAAGTGTTAAGCTAGTTTTTTATTTTTCCTAATGGGACTGATTCTGCTCGTAATTCCGTAATAATTTTGTCAAGATCATTGAATTTTTCTTCGCTGGATAAGGTTATGGCTGACTTAAAAATTTTTATCTTATTGTCAATTTCACCAAATGCTACTGTCCTTTCCATAACAAACAGGTTTCTGTCATTTAATTCAGTTAGTCGTGGCTCAAAGCTTTTCTTTATTTCTTCAACAGTACCCAGCTCAGCTTGTTCGCCTGAGCATGCATGTTTTTTGCCGCTCAAGCGATTTCATCGCCGAAAAGGCGGCTATTCTACTTATCGATTTATATCGCTGCTCAATGTTTAAATTTGTATACAGCATTTTGCATAAAAATGCAACGCATTTTCAAGGAGCAAGTGCGACCGCGCAGCCCAAATATTTACATTCATTTCACAATATTGCCCATACTTGTATTGCTTTTGTATTTACAAGCCATTTATAATGTTTTGCAACGTGTTTATACTTTTTTCAAGTTCATAAGAGTACTGCTATCCTTTATGAAAAAAATGTAATACGGAAATACAGTCTGATCATTTTAACGTAACACATTGTAATTGAAAATGCTAAAAATGAGACATTGCTCTTTTTTCGTCGGTACGAAGGTTGGAGTATTGTACACTTTCAAATTCGAATTTTCCCCTTGAGGTATAAAAATTAAGTTACAATGCATACCAAGTTTTAATTTTTAAATCACGTGAAGTATTGAATCTTTCTATACAAGTATATATACAAAATACCCGATGCTTAAGAATGTACCTCATTATCTGAACATTTATGTGGTAGGTCGTCTAGCGATTACACGGGCCGATTCGATTACTTGAAAAAATTTGCATTTATCTCAAGCTATTGAACTATTTAAACTGTTTTTGATTACTATTTGCAGTTCGATATGAAACATTTGCATATATATATATGTATATATTCATCATATGTAAATAAATTTGTATATATGTCGTTGGAATCCGAAAATGGACGAGTAGTTTTTTGCAGACGTTTAAATTCAATTGTTTTATTTTGAATTGTTGAAAACGCTTCTTCCAAGTTGAGAAAGAGGGGAAAATTAAAATAAGGAACTCATTTGATGAATGTCTGTCTGAATCGAGAACAAGAATGTCACAGAGTTCATTCTAGTGCTACATTTTTTAAATAAGGTAACAAAAAATCCAACAAGGGATTTTGAGTTTAGTATAGTGTTTAAGTCTTCAAAAATAGTCAAGATAATAGTTCACAATAATCCTTCTGAACTATCTTTTTTACCGCGCAATTTGAATTTGCCTTAAAAACAAGTAAACGTGTTTCAATCAGAAAGTTTTGAAGTATGTTATCAGGTATTAATCATATTTTGAATTGCATTTACAATGACTCAGCGTTGTGAAGATTTGTACAAAACGTTACTTATTGATATTGTTTGCGAGTAATGTTCGAAATCTTGTTCAATAATGCATTCTTTTACGTTATTTTATTGTAGTAATGATTCATATATGAAACCCTTGGAATTGCAAACTGTCTACTGATGATTCTATTGTCAGCTATGATTGAGTTTTGTTATGATATTTTCGATTCGAAGGTCGGTACTTGTGAAAATTGAATGGCGTTGACACAGGTGTAATGAAGATTGCAGTGGAAATGGCTCCTTACGTACCTTAAAAAAGTTCTTGATGACAAATGGTGGTGATGGTAAACCGTCAACGTTCTGATTTGTCGTTTTTACATTTTCCAAAGGGAAATTACGGCAAGTGTACACCAGCATGTGGCAATGCAACGTTGAAGACGGATAAGAGATCTAAAATACTGCAGAGAGCTTATATGCGTGCCGAACATTTCTGCCGTTCTGACTATAACTTCAAGTCTCCATTCAGATATGCGAAAACTTATTGAAATCTTCAGCAGTTCCGAAAAGAGCTGTACAAGACCAAGGTAATGAAATACTTTTAGTTGCAACTTTTATTCCAAGTTAAAGTAGTAAATCAAAGTTTCATTAATTGGTGTGTTTCCTGATACCCTTTTTTTTGAAAAATGAATGGCTGTTTCATCGACCAAAAATAACACTGTGTTATTCAAGCGTAGAATTTATTTGTGCTTCAGTTTTTGAACAAAAATATAGTAAAAATATTGTTTACAGCTTTAACTGAAATAAAGAATGCAGTAGACAACACAAAAATGTATTTACCTTAAAGTAAATGAATATTATGATTTTCATAGAAGATTTAGCTACAAATGCTATTCTAAAAGTAATGATTCAATAGATTAATGAATGCTGACAAAACATATGCTCTGACACCTATAGCAGGGATAAAAAATAGAATAGAACGCAAAATCTTCAATGCACTAGCGTTGAGGAAACGCTGGGAAGATCGTTATGTTCATGAAGTCCCAACTATGGACCGGAGGGATGGAGACTAGGCCGGTTGGGCATTGTCTCAAGTAGCGCTCCCCCGGTTGCACCCACGTCTAAGATGCTCCGTTATGTGTGCGTGTATTGCAGCGTCCGTGTGCGTGTAGGATGCGTCATGTGCACTGGTCCAGAGTTGACCTCATTGCCAGAAGTCGCTGTATCGTCTAACCATAATGAGTTACCAGATTTCGCAATGCAGTTAGGTCATGCACTTACAAAAAATTGCCAGTGGTGATTTTGAAATGGGCATGCAGAGTGTGAACTTATTTGCAATATGGAAGGAGTTCAATTACCCGATCTTTTTAAATTGGTGCCTTTAGCAGCGAAGAGTAAAGATCAGGAAAATGTAATGAACATTGAAATTGCAATTAAAAGCCCCACTGAGTTAGACTGGATAAATAAATTCTCGCATAAAAATGTTAGCTGGACTAGGCAAAACGAGGAAGGAAGCGACAATTAAACATACTGATATGGGCATATAATATTTTCACTAAAATTTTTAAAGTTTATCAAATTTATGTGGCTTAAATATGCGTGAAAGGCATCGTGCAGAACGCTTCAGCACTTGAATACTTAAATTTAATTCATATTTTGAAGAACGTGATAGAATACTTTTATTTAATTGATATTGAAAAGAGTCTGTTAATTTATCGAATTAACCGCATATTTATTATAGAAACTTAAGAGAATGGCACTGCTAACTATACGTCGTGACATACGAACGATACATTATGACATACGGTAGAATCACAGTAACTGTGCTGTTATTTGGTCTAACTCATTATACAATATGTGTCTGTAGCACATATAGCAAAACTGTCCCGTAATTGTTTGCACTCAATTATGTCACGCAGCGACGTTTGACGGCTGTTCAAGTGGGCGTGGTTCTTGGTGCAGGTGACAAGCCGTTCACGTACACAGACTCGTACACGAACAAAAAGTGGAGCAACTTTGACGTGGGTGCCCCCCGTAGCACCCACGTCGAAGTTGCTCCACTCTTTGTTCGTGTGCGAGTCTGTGCAATAATATAAGTTCAAAGATACATCTCTCCAGATTTATTTAAAGATTCGTTAGGCAGGCCACTGAACTGCTACAACACACCACTCTGCGACGCTACCTATGGACGGAGTCTCACAATTGCAAACAGTCCAGCTCGGCTGCTCGTGTGCTGTCCACCCGACGAGGCCACGGGCGCATCGGAAGTCGGTGCAGAGGTCTCACTCCATCTTCCCCGCAGAGGATCCCGTGACGTGCAACATCATCGGTAGATATATAGTCGTGCGAGTGAAAATCTGGCTCCCAAGTACTAGATCTTGAGGTAGGAGATAAAGCGGCAGCGGAACTTCACGAAGACAGAGACTGCAGCGGTAGATGTACAGTCTTGTGAATGGAGAGGACTTGAGTATCACTACATCCTTCGCAGATAAACACGGTTGCACAAAAAACCAGGAGCTGTCGCCTGACGAGAGCGATCTGTGTCGTCCGCACATTGAATTAGAAGAGCTGTTGCAGCAACGCGTGCCAGCCTGAGGAAACTGCTCCTGTTGCCATTTGGTAGGAGTTCCTGAGATGGCTTCAGAGGAAAAATTAGAGCACCGACCACAAGCAACATCGAGATTGGTGTACGAGAACAGTGGCCATCAAATTAAAGATTATTGTAACTTATGTTTACAATTAAAGATTTTAATGTAACTTATGTTTACAATTAAAGATTTTAATGTAACTTATGTTTACAATTAAAGATTTTAATGTAACGTTTTGTTTAAATGTTGATTGAAATTTTCTCAAATTGGCTGTAATTTTGTATTGGTAGTAACTGCTCGTTTCATATTGAAATTTAACGCAATCGAAATCTCTAGTTGTTTTTTTTTAAATAAGTGATGGTTAAACACTCTGAATCATCCTATGTTTTTTACCGAAGTTCTTTGAATGTGCTAGCAAGGTATAAGATGTTTAAAATAATTTATGTATGACTATTGTGTAAAGTAGCCTTTATAATATCTTGATTTCACTCTATGAGCATGCATGATCCATTTTGAATAATTTTTTTGCTTCTTAACTTTTTAGTCATTTTTCTACTACTCATTGCCTGTTTTATAATGAAGAGAAACATCAAGCAGGCTTCTGTACCTTAGTAGGAAAATAGTGGCATATCTCCTTTGAGTTGAAACAGCATTTAACACGTTAACCGCTACGTGAGCCACCGGTGATACGTGGAGGGAATTTTCATACTGCTGCTAACTGACCAGTGATCACAAACTCAACTTTTAAATAAAAGTTTTCAATAAAATAAATGATTATATTTTGAATAAGTCAGCTTTCCATCCTTCATCTGGTCACTTTCAAGGTGACCTTTAATGCCATGAACAGTTATCAAACAAAGTTGTTCACAAAGGTGGCCATGTAGAGTTCATATATTTTACACAGGGTTTCTCGAGGTCTAGAAACATAATCAATGGGTTTTTCTGTAAAAATTTCTTCAGGGTAGGCTACTTGGAACCTTAATTATTATGAACCCCAATCTCAAATTGAAATTTGTCTGAAATACAATGAATAAAATTCCTGTTCAAATGAATAAAGCATATTGAGATGGAGAATGTTCACAATGAGATTGGGAAATTTACATATTAAAAATTTTAAATTCCATAGGGATCAGTGCAACAGTTCACAATACGCAGGGGCTAGAAACTGAGTAATGGGTTGATTTACTTAATATTATTTCTAAATTAATAAGATTAATTTGCACCTTAAGGGGTGAAAATAACCTATTTCTGGCATTTCAAAGGCCTGTGTTTCGAAAAGGGTGTGGGCACTCATGAGGGGCCAACACACTTTGAGCCATACATGGTGTGTGCATTAAGATCAGCAAAGGCTCTGTTACTCTCTGTAGAAACTTTATTCTACTTTAAGTTGATGCAGAAATGATTTGTCTACAAAAGTAGGAAGCAGAATTTAAGTTCTACTCTGAACTTGAGTTCTGCCAAAAATGTGTGTTGTTCCAAAAATGTTTGAAATTTTGAATGTATACTTTTTTTTCACTACAGTATTCAAAATTTTCTTCCCGTTTATTAAATACTGTTTATTATCTGTTTAAGGAGATCAGAATCAATTTTCTACATTGAAAAGTGATGGAACTTATGTGGCCTGAAAAAATGCAAAATATTCTGCATTTATTAGTTGAAATTTTTCTTGTTGCAAAAATTCTGAATTTTTGCAGTATGAAAATGTGCTTAGAATTTGACTTTACATATGTGAACCGTGTTTTGTTCTCCCTTGGTACCATAGTATGAAGTAGCAAGGCAAAACATTGAAAAAAGGAGATGCAGAAGAAATACAGTGAATGCCAGGTGGTTTAAAAGTGAGTTGAAAAAAGAACGAATGAAAAGGAAGACTGTAAACAAGACACAATGTAAAATATAAAAAATGTTTGAATGACGTAGAGTTACAGAGGATGAATGGTAGAGTCCATGGAATGAGTACAGGAATTAGAAAAAAGGTGAAGGAGTACAAAATAGTTTGGATTGAACAAGTGGATGCATAGCATGACGCAAAAGTCTATATTAACTTGTATGTTGGAAAGAATATGCCTAAGTGTGAAATGTTCTATCATGGTAGTTTTGTAAGCCAACTCTTGTTAGCTGTGTGCTGTAAACATTGAGTGGTAATAGACACATGTGGAGGTGGGGTGAGAATAATAGTAGATAATGTCAGCAGTGTGATAGGGGAGTTGATAATACTATTGAACACTCTGTCCTTGGACTGTTCATAGTAAGTATGAGTAGGAGAGGGAGACCTTCCTCAATGTGTTGTTTGAGCGGTATGGAGAGAATGTGTGATATGCCAGATGTGCTTAAGATGATTATGGTATGATTCGTATGACTGGTCTGGATCAGAATTGTAATTAAATTATTGTAGATGCTGTTCAAAATTTTTTTGAACATGCCTGAAATTTGTGACACTGACTAGATTGAGTTAGTCATGTAGAGTGGGTTGTAGAGACCTGCCATGCCTGAGGGTTGCTTTTGACGTGTTGTTATCCCAGTAATATCGTACATTGGTTGCTTGTGACATGAAGGATTAGTTTCTCCTGTTTATCGGACAAGTCTAATACACAGGCGTTGAATTTTTGCATGACTGTTGTGTTTTTGGGAATTTTAGGCCGTTACAAAGGCCCAAGACAGTTGGCCATCACGTTCTAGTTACATATCCCCATTGTTAGACATTTTCTACAACTAAAAAAAGTGCAGCTATTCTAGTTACCTGGGGTAATTCGGGACACCATGTCGGGAGAGTTGGGAATACTTTATGAAATGAGTCTAGTATAAATTTGATTGGATAACAGGAACTTAACTCTTTTGCCCGTGTGGATTTTTATTGAATGGCACTTAGCGTTATGAGTGTACAGTATTACTCATTCCCTTTTACTTGCTCTGTGAAACCATTTATGGTGTTGGAGCCTTAAACTGACTTATTTCCTACTAAAGTATTACTAGTCGATGCCATGACGTATAAGTTCAAGCAAAGTTACGGTTGTTGGAAGTACTACTCATTGTGTGGTGTGCATCGATTTTATTTAAGATGCCATATCACTGTTCCCAATTTATTCCTTCATTTCTCCATCAGCTTCTGGTAGTGTATCTCCTGCTCTTGGTGCTACAAGACCTGGCACTCCTGGGGCATCAAGGCCTGCCACACCTCTTGCTACAATGCCTGGTGCTGCTACGCCTGCCACTCCTAACAGAAGTAGGCTTAGAATTTGAATGATGAAGGACCTATCCAATTGAGTAATGCTGAAATGAAAGAAAAGAATGTTCAAAGTGAGTATAATGTATTGGAATTTTGGAAAAGTCAAAGTCACTTGAAGAAAATTCATTCCACATGAAAATTGAAGCCTATAAGCTCAATTTACACTTGTTTAGATAGTGAATGGCTGTCACTTATGAAGCCTTAGTGTACACAAATAAAGGGTAGTATATTTCCAAGTTCTTTTGAGAATGGTATTCATACATGTTTTAAAGTGTACAGCATTTATCCAGGAAATATATGCTACACAATTCATTATTACACTCAAAGAAACATAGCAATGTTTTTTGTAGGGAAGCAAACATCAGCATTGAATTAGAAATTAGTTCATGCATAATACAAGGGTCAAAATGTTACCAGTAATCTTTTTCCATTGTATATTTAGGCATGAATTAAGAAAAATAGAGGAAATATTCACAAATGTTGTTCCTATCACCAAGTTTACTTAATATGACCTGAATTGCAATCCTGAGTTAACTGAGGAGATTCAAAAATTAGAAATACCTAGTGCAGTGTTCATGTTGCCATGCTAGTCTTGGTCGGCAAAAATAGGTTTTGTATTCATTCAATCAGACGAGCTCTCCCAGTTTTTAACGAGCCTCCTTTGTATCCCAGTGTTTAATTCCTTACGAACCCATGCAGTGCAGCAGCACTTTAATTAACTAATAGGCCTTGCCTATTTCACATTGTGAAAGATCACCTGCATTTGATGATAAGCCAATTATCGGGAAAAAACTTTGTATCCACTAGAAGTAGTATCCCATGAGAGAGAATGTGAGGGCTTGAACTGATGGTGAGGTAGGCTTTTCTTTTTTGTTTGTACTTAAATGTTTTTTTGCATAATAGATGTTTCCTTCCACTTGCTCTGAGAAATTATGTTATGTGGGTGGAGCCTTGAACCGACTTCTCTACCAGTGAGTAAGAATTTAATGACATGAAATAGTGGTTCTGGAAGAATTAAATTTGTTGTAAGTACTACTCATTGTGTAGTGTGAATCAATTTCATTCAAGGTGCTATATCATGTTCCCAACTTATTCCCTTATTTCTCCATCAGCTGCTAGTATTGTATCTCCTGCTCTTGGTGCTGCGAGACCCGGCACTCCTGGGGCATCAAGGCCTGCCACTCCTGGCACCTCGAGGCCTGCCACTTCAAGCATTTCAAGGACTGCATCTCCTAGCATTTCAAGGCCTGCCTCTCCTGGCACCTCATCTCTCAAGGCCTGCCACTCCTGGCATTTCAAGGCCTGCCTCTTCTGCATGACGGTAAACACAAAAATCTAAATGTATGCTGATGACATACAAATTGCCATAACAAGCTCAACAGCGGATTTAAAAGAAACACAAGCCAACGCTGAAAACCTTCTGAGAAATATGAAATTGTGGTATGATCATAATGGCCTCAAACTTAACGCAAGTAAAACGCAATGCACTTTTTTTTTGGATCACAGAATGTGACGAAAAATTTACCACCATTCGCGCTAACATTTGGAGACGATAAAATTAAACCAATAGATAAGGTAAAAAATCTGGGTGTTTCGTTTGACAAAAATATGACTTTCAATTCACACGTAGAAACAATGTGCAACAAAATTACCGGAACCTTAATGTTCTTTCATCGCATTAAGAACACACTTGACGAAAAATCTAGATTATTAGAGATTCAGTCTTTAGTTTTATCGCGTCTGGACTACTGCAGTCTTGTGTGGGGAGATTTACCTCGATATCGTCAGGAAGAGTCGCAAAAATGTATAAACTTCGCCGTCAAAGTGGTTTGTAAAGGAAATTTCAATAAAAAGGATCATGTCACCCGTTTTTTAAGAAAACTCGACTGGATCCCAATACCGAACAGATTCATGTTCCAAAAAGCTCGACGAGTGTTCTCCTCTCTGTACCTCCCTCAAAGTAATGCAGATGTGGTAAAATTTTTTCCATCTAATATCCCAAACAAAGAACCAAATCGGAGGAATGATGTCTTAGTCAGTTACCGTTCATCTAACGTGGGACAAAACGCTATCTCAGTTTCTTTAGCTTTTTTGTGGAATAAGCTTCCCCAGCATATCAAAAGCTCTAAAACTTTGAAAGAATTCAGAATAAATGTGTCACGTCATTTTGCATCTCTGTCATAGGGCCTGCAGCATTTCGGTGTGAACTTCCCATTTATCTGAAATTTTAATTTACCCGAAATTTCTGTTAGAAAATTAGAAATTATTTCATTTGACGTTTGCTAAGCCATTCTAATATTTATCTTACTTATTTCTGTCGACATCAATGAGCACCACAGCCGTCAGTTCAATGAAGCGAAATGGACGTTTTTTCCGTAATTAGGAGTATTTCTTCATCTCTATTTTGTTATTTTTCTCTTTTCTATATTGATATTTAACGCCCGTATGGCAAACATACTCTGAAATACATTTTGTATGTACACCAATATACAGGTTTATAGATGTGAGGGTTGTGCTTTATTATTAATGAATTAAATTTTGGCTAACGTTGTCTCGCTATTTCAAAATCATTCTCGAAGATGTATTCAATCGATTTCGGCCGAGCTGGGGGAAAGGGGTAATTAAGCATTTCATTTATTCTTTTTATATTTTTCCGTGCGTTCAGCGCACCTAGCGCTGAACTTTCGAATCGAAAAAACTCTAAATCTCCGTAATTAAAATTATCTCTTTGGACCATTGTTTAATCTACCTATATGTGCCAAATTTTGTAAATATTCGCCACTCAGATGTGATATCCAGCCACAATGTTACTCCATTTTATCCCATGTACACATGTCCGTATAATGCTGAAAAGTTGTGTTGTTTCTTGACTGTAACCTGAGTTTTCTTAAAAATTTCTATGAGGAAATTAAAAACCAGTTCATTTTACCGTTTTCGAAGTCTTCTTTTCCTTTTAGCTTTTTTCGATTAATTTCTTAGAATTACAGTGAGCTCGACTGTCATTTTCAACGTAGTGGAAGGTAGCTTATTTTTTATCTTTTAATTTTATATATATATTTTTTTCTTATATTCATTTTCAATAGGTATATATATTAATATGTGTGTGTGTACGTGTGTACGTGTTTACATATATGTACATAAATATATATACATGTTTCTATTTCATTTCTTTACGCGAAAACCATCCGGTTAATTAATTTTTTTGCACTAGCAAAATGATTCAAAAATAGATCTATCACTTCCCCAGATGGCGTTTCTGTGAATCGGAAAAAATGACATGTATAATTAGTAAAATAAAGCGCAATTTGAGCATTTGAATCGTGGTAAAATTACCTTTCTGTCCGTATGATGTACAAGCTATGAATTTTGATGTTGAGTATAAGTTTGTTTACGCATATCTGCCAAAATTTTGTAGATATTTGTCAATAATGAGTTAACCGGCTTACACTGCATCTCCATTTTATCCCATGTACCCATGTCCACATGATGTTGCAGAGAATACCGATAGGATATGAAATATGCAATTTGTTGTTGTTGTTTTCGACGGTAATTTGAGTTTTCTTAAAGTTTCTTTTAGGAAATTAAATAACCATTTCATTTATATGTTTTTCGAAGCATTTTTTTTATTCCTTATCTTTCCTCAGATTATTTCTTACGATTACGCAGAGCTTGGCTGTCATTTAAGATGTAGAAAGAGCAAGATTGTTTCTATGTTTATTATTATTTTTCTTATATTCATTTTCAATACGTATATATATGAATATGTGTGTGTGTGTGTGTGCATGTATGTGTATGTGTGCGCACGTAAATATGAATGTCTATGTATCTGTGTGTTATGTACCTTAGCACATAATCACGGAATTCAACCGCCATAAGAGTGAAAACGGTTGGACCTTATGACTCGGCTTGCAATAGATCACGACGACAAAATCAGCAAGTTCAGCAGGCCGCAGCAGAGAGGGTGGCCCCTGTGTTGTATCAAGCGGAACGACTCTACGACCGTTGAAAACTTAACCGCCGCTGTAGCGACAGCCCAACGAAAGCTCGACAGCAGGAGCAAAACATTCTCAGTAGCTGCGGCAAGCAGCAGCAGCGTTGCCGGCGATAGCAACAGCGCTGCCGATTCCCTGAAGCCGCAGCAGATCTACGGGAGGCGCAGCTACTACTTGAGCTTAGGCCGACAGTTAAATAGAATCATTATAGTACGAGGATTTGTCTCGGAAGGGTCTCTTTGGTGCCACTATTTCAACTTGTTGATTTGAACACAGCCGGCACGCTGTGTTAGTTTTGATTATTGTGCTAACCTAATTTAACGTAAAACACGAGACTCTTGTATCACCTTCGTAGCCGCTTCATACTCCGAGTTGAGTATATATTGTGGTTGTATATTATTATCATTCCTAATTTGCGTGTCCTCGTCCATTTCTCATAATACGTGTATATCATTCATTAAAACAGTAAAAGCCATATATACTTGAAGCGTGTTTCAAAACCTACTGAAAATAAACCATAAATTTGAAATTCGATCTTGAAAACGACCGATAAAGTAGGACGAACGATATATTTGATTTGAAAGAGAAACGACGACGATCACAACAGTGCGCACTTGTACACGTTCGCACATATATATATACACACATATGCATATATATGTTTCTATTTCTATTTTTTGCGTAAAAGCAAAACTTCAAGACCCATTACATTGTACCCAAAGCTCTGCGATCAGTTAACACTGACCAAATTCCAGAAATAAACAAATTGATTGCGCCTGCTTAATGATTCATAAATCGGTCCATCACGACCCCGAAGGGCATTTCTGTGAATAGAAGAAATTAAAAGTATATACAGACAAATCAAATAACGCGCTCGTGCAAAAAATACCTCTATGTTTGCATGCTGAACAAGCCACGCATTTCATTTTTGCGTATAAGTTTATTTACGCATTTCTAGGTGTGCGTGCTGTGTTGCGCGATGTTCTTTATAAATTACTTCATGACTATTTTCTCGATACTTGATTGTCATTTACGATGGTGTTTCAATCTGCTCCGGTATAGCGTTTTTGGTCTGTTTCTAACTTCGACTATTCAACTAATAACTTAGGAGTTTCGAAGAATTCTTTAGTAGTATTTGAATTATTTATAAGTTGTCAGCCATCTCTTGGAATATAAAATATCCAAGAGATGATATTTTTCCTTTCTTATCCAACTACCCCTTGACAGAGTTAGACTACTATCACGGCACGTATGGTTTGTTTATTAGTACGCCTCGTATAGTTTGTCTACTAGTATGCCTCATATGGTCTATCTATTTGTACACCTCTGATAGTTTGTCTATTAGTACACCTCGTGTAGTTTGTCTATTATTATGCCTCGTATGTTTTTTCTATTTGTAAACCTCGGATGGTTTGTCAATTAGTACTCCTTGTATTGAACTTTTGTTTTAGAACGTCTTATATTAAGAAATTTTTAAAAGCCAATATGTTGACATGTATCTCATGTGGCAGCTTGGAAATAAACGGTTTTTCTTTCTTTCTTTTCTTTTCTGGCACCCCAAGGTTTGCCACTCCTGACACCTCAAGGCTTGCCACTCCTGGCACCTCAAGGCTTGTCACTCCTGACACCTCAAGGCTTGTCACCCCTGACACCTCAAGGCTTGTCACTCCTGACACCTCAAGGCTTGCCACTCCTGACACCTCAAGGCTTGTCACCCCTGACACCTCAAGGCTTGCCCCTCCAGACACCTCAAGGTTTGTCACTCCTGAGACCTCAAAGCTTGACACTCCTGACACCTCAAGGCTTGCCACTCCTGGCACCTCAAGGCTTGCCACTCCTGACACCTCAAGGCTTGTCACTCCTGACACCTCAAGGCTTGCCACTCCTGGCACCTCAAGGCTTGCCACTCCTGACACCTCAAGGCTTGCCACTCCTGGCACCTCAAGGCTTGCCACTCCTGACACCTCAAGGCTTGTCACTCCTGACACCTCAAGGCTTGCCACTCCTGACACCTCAAAGCTTGTCACTCCTGACACCTCAAGGCTTGCCACTCCTGGCACCTCAAGGCTTGCCACTCCTGACACCTCAAGGCTTGTCACTCTTGACACCTCAAGGCTTGCCACTCTTGACACCTCAAGGCTTGTCACTCCTGACACCTCAAGGCTTGCCACTCCTGGCACCTCAAGGCTTGCCACTCCTGACACCTCAAGGCTTGTCACTCCTGACACCTCAAGGCTTGCCCCTCCAGACACCTCAAGGCTTGTCACTCCTGACACCTCAAGGCTTGACACTCCTGACACCTCAAGGCTTGCCCCTCCTGACACCTCAAGGCCTCCTTCCAGCAAACAATGTTGTTAGTCTTCGTGGTGGAAAACAACACAGGCTGGTCGTGTTGAAATAACCACTGAGTTCATACTTCATTGAAGTGTCTTTGAATTGTAGCAGGATGGATTTTTCAAGCTACAAGCCAGAATTGGACAGCGTTCGATGAGTGCTAGCAGCATAAGCTCGAAACACTGCTGAAAAGTCATCACGTGCACATTATTCTAAGGGACAGCAGCATTTGTAGAATTATTGTGAGAACTACCTTCTCTCTTTCCATCAGTGTCAATAATACATTAACTTGCTCTCATTTACCTCTCTGATCGTTCCACTCCTCGATTTTATGCATCTTTCAGGATATTATATCATTCTTTTTGGATATAAAATAATTAATTTCTGATTCTCGTAGTATATTTCCGTACTATACTTCTTTCCTTCTGTGTACTTGGATTTGAATTAATGCATTCATTTAGGTTTTGCTTCCTTTCACATTTCATCCAATTACAATGCTTTATTCATTAGAAGCGTGGGCTCGCGGTACTCGCGGACTTTCTTGGGTACTGAATAGGGCTATCCTAACTCCCATGGGTGCTCACTTTATACCGTTAGGGATGTTTGAACTAATTCATAGTTTAATATTAGTAATCTTGGAAAAAGAATACTGATCAGAACTGTTACTCCTATACATATAGATTAATTGTGGTATATAATTTAATTAGAAGTGTTGTGTTCAAAACATGAACTTTCAATTAGTTTAAAGTTAGGTTTATGTTTACAGTTAATACTTTCTCCAAGTTAGGGAAGTAGATATAGTATACAATCTAATTTTCGTGAACTTGTAGAATTTGTGTGGCCAACAAAGCAGTTCTTTGTTGGAAGACACTGGTCCTCCAGTGCTACCTTGTAAGCGACGGTTGTTCGCCTCTCCTTCTGGAACGACGATTGCCATTGAAAACAGCAGACCAGCTCCTCAGAGAAAAGTTAGGAAAACAGCAGACCAGCTCCTCAGAGAAAACAGCAGACCAGCTCCTCAGAGAAAAGTTAGGAAAAGGCTCAGGAGGAAATCAGAGGTACTCACATGGCGTACTAAGGGGGACAACCCATTTATTTTTAAATTTTGATCAGATTGATTTAAACATGGCCATTTCATATATTTCTTTGAAAAAAATGAATTGTAATCGTGCAACTTTTTCGATTTAAGCCTTAGTTTTTGAAAAAAATTCCAAAAATCAGTGGATTTTGTTTATATTTAGTGATATTTAAAAAAACTCGAAGTCAGTGAGTTTTCATGCTAGGAAAAAACAAAGACAGTTTTGAAATCTTTAGAACATTTATAACCAACTAAAATGCTTCGATTTTCCAATTTGTACATCTAATATTTTTTATCACAGTTCAAAAAAAATTATTCGTATATATGAGGTAGTGATCAAAATTTGCATTTCAAAAGAAAACGAATATGAAAGTAGAAAATTCAAGCGTTTTAAGTTGTTTGCAATGCTTCAAGGATTACAAAAATGTCTTTGAATTTGTTCTAGCATAAAAACTCATTGACTTCTATTCTTTTAAAAATATCTCTAAAAATAATTTAAAAAACAAATGTTTGAAATTTTTTCAAAAACTAAGGCCTAAATCGAAAATTTTACATGAGTACCAATCGTTATTTTTTTCAAATAAATACATGTACTTGCCAAATTTTAAAACAATCAGAACAAAATGTGAAAATCGCCGGGTTGTCCCTCTTAAACACAGATGATTTCTTGAGAAGTGTAAGTGGCAGACTTGGTCCTTATCTCAGTGCATTTAAGTACGAATTAATAAATGGCAAGAGATCATACACCATCTATCACAAGTGGCTCGCTGTGAACATTCTTATAAGCTCATCAGAGACCCCCTATCAACTGAAGAGGAACTTGATACCATTATCCTCACTCATAGAATTTTTCTGTGATGTTTTTCAAGCAAACTCTGGTAAATTGGCTGTGATACGTAGCAAAATTGGCTGTGATACATATCAAAATTGGCTGTGATGCGTATCAAAATTGGCTGTGATACGTATCAAAAAGGAAATATTTTAAAAGTTCTCTGTGATGCTGTTTTTATTTTTCGGTGAAGACTTGTTGATTTCAGTTTGTAATGGACGATCAAATGTAAAATATATAATGATGTTGAATTATTTGAACCTAATTAATTTCAATGGTCAATTAAAAATGTATAATTACGCTATAGTATCTCCACCTTTCGCTTTATAATGCTTATTTATTCATTCGAGGCAGCGATAACTTCGAATGGAAGGGATATGCTTCTCTAATAGCTGAAAATACGTTACGTACGGATTTAGATAATGGCGCACAGAAATACATGTATATACGTCTGTGTACCGTACTATGAAAATGCATATTGTATGTATTGAAGAATTGAGCATAAATTTGCATGACAGGCGGCTAATGAAATGCATGAGTATACATCTCATTAGCCGCCTGTCATGCAACTTTATGCTCAATTATGTTTACGAGGTGGCGATAATTATCGCAGCGAAAAAGGTCTTTGACGACTATAAAGTTGGCTATATATTATATCACACCCCTGTTGGCGATAATCGTGCACAAATGTGCATACGACACGGCGGACCGTGTGCATGCTTTTCGATGAGGCGGCGAAAAAGTTATACTGGGTACTGTTCAGTGTGAATTCTAAATTCTTCAACTTTTCTTCAATTTGATCATTATGATTTCTGCAAACTTATTTCTTTTTCATGCATAATATTTATTATGCTTGTTTCTTTTTCTCCAACTTTATTACTTTTTAATTTATTCTTTGAATCAATTTGATCATTAATATTAATTTCTAAAGTCTTCAGTTTTTCATCCATTTGATTCTCTATAACTGACTCTCGATTCTTGAAATTTTCTTAAATCTCAGGAATTTTAACATCAATAAAATTGGTTATGTTTGAGTCCACAACTTCAAATTTAGTTTCAACTCCTTTAATCTGATCGGTTAATTTTGATTCTTTAATTGACGGTTTTCATCAATTCTAGGTTCAATACCTGACTCTAGACTCTTCAATTTGTCCCCAATCTCATGAATTTTCACGTCTGCTAGGTTGATTATGTTTGAATCAATGTTTCAAATTTAGCATCAATTTCATCGATTTTCCTTATCAATGTTGAGTC
Organism: Morinoia aosen; assembly: GCA_030386875.1. NCBI lineage: Eukaryota > Metazoa > Arthropoda > Malacostraca > Amphipoda > Talitridae > Morinoia > Morinoia aosen. The sequence continues at coordinate 36,318,223 of CM059565.1, read as the reverse complement.
CATACCTGATAGTCGTTCATTATTTGAAACGATTCATAGTTCATGAGCACCGAACTTTTAAAATAATTAATTAATTAACTACTATAAGAATTTTACGATTGAGGCTATATCAGAATATTCAAGCTGTAAATCTATTTTCAGAGTCACATATATATTTCTCATCGCACTAGTTTATAATTGATTCCAATTCAGTTCTTTCATTTTTGAGAGCTTCAATTGCATCTTTTAATGACTCTAGATTACAATCTCCAAGTAAACTTTTTATTTGCTCTACATTTTGTAAAGTCCTTTAGAATTGTTTTCATTATTTACATGGCAAGAGTTTCTTTAAAGGAAAGTATAAAGACCAACTTTGCTGCATGACTAGTTTCACTAGACATTTTCTGAGGAAAAAAATAAATTATGGTTTATTTTCTAAAAATCAGTAGAACTTATATAAAGATCTAAAAGAGTTGTAGGAAAGCTTTCGTTTTCTTAACGCTTTAACATTTCTAGACATAAATATCTCCAAATTACAACACCCATTTTCTGTATTTTGTAAGAGGAGAAAAACTATGTAAACAATCTATTAAATAGTCTTCAAATTCAATTGGACAAATTAAACCGCTAGAGTCAAAGTAATGGCATATATTTTCTTTGTTATACTAACAAGTCCAATGCGTTCCTAATCCTTTTTCAGCGTCTAAACTTAAGATTCTGCATTGTGTAACTAGAGGGTGCTTAGGTAAAGTATCTCTCAAGTAAATACCTCGAACATTTGGAATTTTCAATATATTTACGTAGTATTCCAAATCATGTTATGATAATGGTTTCATAGGTATTACTTTCTTGGTTGTTTCCAGTAGAGACCCTTTCCACAAGTTTTTTTCTGTGAGTTAATCTTGTACATACCTGAACCATTTTTACATTCCATTGCTTCATTATGCCTTTTAGTTTCTGACAATAGTTTGTCATCAGCTGTTTTCATATTAACTGCGGATGCTATTGCAGCAGCACCTCCAGCCAAAGAGCCAGCAGCCACAAGGCTTGCTAATAAAGCTGGAATTGTAAATATAAACCCCCTTTTTTCGCAGTATCTTTAGAAACAAAAGAAGTCTTCGTCTTTTCGCAAATGAAACACCTACCTTTCACAAGTATCTTATTGTTCTTTTTAATTAAATATTGAAGATTATCCGTATCAGTTTCTCCTTACACTTTGCACAGTCCATCATTTTATAAACATTATTTGAATATGTTTTATTTTTTTAGTTTAAGTTCATTTTATCACCGTCAGATTCTAATCAAATTACTCTATCAGATAGAATCAGTGCATATGCATGTGTATCATCAGGAATATTAGTTTTAAATTCTGCCTTAATTTTAATATCAATTGTAGTTTCTTTGATACGTTCATTTTGTCTGCTGATATCAAACACATAGATGGGATACAAATATTTGAAGTGTCTGTATTCGGTAGCCCAATTTTCATGAAATATATAATCTATGAACATCTTATAAGCTGTAGCATAATTTTTAGAATCGAAATCAATCTGTAAATTGTTATCAGGGTATCTCGTTCATTATTCAGCTGAACATATGCATTCGTCGAGTTACAATGATCGAAAATTCCATTGTTTACCACTTATGAATTACGTTCCTTAGTTTGGAAAGCTAAAATTATACATCGAGGTCTGTGAGATCCTAAATTTGGAGTTAAGGTCCAATCTGAGAATTTCTGTTGAGAGTTTACAATTGTTCGTAATAATTGTCTATTCAAATAAGGAATGGGTATATTTTTTTCCTAATTTGACGATATAGCTTGATTTTATACTTATCAGACAGTTTGTAAGCCGGCATTTTCCAAAATTAGTTTTGTAATATTAATTTTAGCATGAACGACTTTATCATGCTGGCTTACAATTTTCTTGTCGAAGTCACAGCATGATTTACTCCATAAATTACCTTCTTATAACTTTCACAAAATCCAAACACATGTTCGAGTGGGATAGCAGCGCTGAATTTTCCGTTAGCTGAACTTAAGTAGTCATTTTGATCACTAAATCCTTCATCTGATTTTTCATTTTTCTTAGTATCAACGCTCCTGAAGAATATCATGTTTTCATTGGAATTTCGGTGATAGCTAACTAATCCTTTTAGAGTTGATGTAATTCCAGGGTAACTATAACCTTCAATTTCCCCATCTCCAATTCTGAAAGAAACTCTATCAAACAAATGTATTAACCCATTGTTTTTTATTACTAGTTTTGCTCTTTAAAATTATAATCACTTCCATCTTCTTTATTCAAAGCTCCTTCTACATAAATAAAACTTGTGCAAGGTAATACAAACTGATCTTGATTCTGGTTAATGATCTATGTATCGTTATGGTCACGATTCAAATCAGTTCCTATTTGTGGTTCATATACGTTTAAATTTTTTCAATTGATTTATCAACTTTAACGTTTCCATTTCATCTTAAAGTTTCCATTTTTTAAGCATAATTTTTTCAAATTATCTTAATTTCTAGATCTTAGGTGCAAAAACAGTTACTTCTTCACCTATAGCATTTAAAGCGAGTATTTTGATCAGTAAGCCAAATTCTCAAATCACATATTGAAGGTTGATACATCGGTAGATGAATTGGTTTATTTGGATTTTCTAAAATTTTATATCCTGGTGGGACGTTTGGGAAAAAGGAATATAAAATATTATGCAAAGAACCGTTGAGGTGTGAGCCGTTAATTGCGCTATAAGGAACGAGTATTGCGTTAACAAACGTTATGTTCATTATATTTATACTTTCATGTACTCCAACACCTTGTAAGATAATTTCTCAAAATCCCAACAAGGTATTTGAAGAGTTTTTTATTGGAAAATTCTTTTAACGCAAGTAAATGAAGAACTTTGATACATATCAAAGTATTAATATTTGCCTTGATTGCAACGAAACCTGCTAGTATTTTTTGAAGGAATTCGTTTATACTTTCTATTACATTACAACCTGTTGGAATTGTAATTACATTTTCATCACTATGTAATTCGTCACAAAATTTATTATTATTTTCATCAATGTTAAGATAGAATGATGCATGGCTAACCAAACCAGTGCCATTTCGTGAAATTTATTTATGATCAGTTCTACAGTTACTCTGCAATTTATAATAATGTCACTTTTTCTATCACTAATTCCAATGCTTTGTGATTTCATTTTTTAAACAATCAATCATCAAACATCTTCACTCCAGCAGTATTTAATAAACTTCGCTTTAAAAGTTCATGCGTAAGTATTTGCAGTTCATTAAAAACTTCTGTACTTCCAACGTTAAACGATCCGAACTATAACTTGTGTCTTTTAATAAGATCATTGATATTAGATGGTAATACAATAATACCTGAACCTGAAACGTCTGAATCCTCTCTGGGAGGATGAGGAGAAGATATAGGAGAAGCAATAGGAGAATGTTTAGGAGTAGGAGTTGGTCTTTAAGTAGGCTTTTGTGAAGGGTCGAAATATGAACGAAGTCTCGAACTTTGGTCTCGACTCGAACTCGAAGATTCTATTACTCTTGGGTTTGTTGAATGACTTGGTTCACGACTTAATTCACGATTTGATGGATTTGCTGATTTAATTTTTTCAACTGCAGATCGAACTTTGCCTGTTGAACTTTTTAATAAGAGGGTTTAATAAATTCAGAACATTTCTCTCCCCTATTTGTTTTTATGGTACCATCTTCCCTCAAATAGGCCTCAGTTGAATACAACATCTCATAATAATTTCGTTTATCTTCGTCTTGAAATCAGTAGGATTTTGCTGTGTCAATAGTTTCCATAATCCAATGCGCCTTCGTATACTTTATCTCCAATTTTCAAATCATTTCTCAGAATACCTACTTTTTTATTTCCTAGCATAACTCAACGTCCATCCCATCGAATGCCGTAGGCTTTTTCATACTCATTTCCAGGTATCTATGCAAAACGCAAGAAATTCAATGCGATAAGTCCAACTACAGTGTCGGATTCAGAAGAGGGTATAGAGCTAGTTTCTCAACAGGTTTTCTTTTGATAGATTCAAGTTTTTCATGAGGTATATCTTTTACTTCCAACCTAGTTTGTTTAGTTTCGTCAACGATTTTAGATAAAGGTTCAATCAATGGTTTGTAAACTTTTTTAACATCATGGGATAAATCTTGTTCGATTATTTTATCATATGTGAATTGTTTTTTTTCAAATTCTTTGATTAACTTAACAAATCTGATTTTGTTTTGATATCAACCAAAGCCATTTTTCAATACGAAAACCTCAAAAAAGCTTTAACTTGATATAAGTTTACTCTGAACTGATATTAAGTTCAGTTGCCCTGCTACATGGAGCCTCATCATGACATTTCCACTTGACCGGAAGCTTTCCTTTATTCTTTTAAAGAATTTTCTCAATTACACAAACATCACTACTTTATTTCGAAAGTTCTTTTTCATAAAAACGTCCTTTTATTTTTTCATCATCCATGTCTTTTAATCTGTAAGTAATTGGTTCAGTAAACAATATTTCGGATAAAATGAATAACTCATTTGTGAAATTTGGTGAACAACCCTTACGAAAGTCTTTACGTATTTTACGTATCCTCACCCTATCTCCAATTTTGAGTTTCAGCCACGTAAGCGTTTGTTCAGTTGGAGGAAATAACTTATCATGTACCTTTTTACGGTTCTTTTCCCATGGTGCTTGGTTAGGTGTCATTTTTATTGATCTATGATAGCTATTATTGTAATTTCGCATTAAATCTTGTAAAATATTCACCCATTTTTTAGTTTTTAACGTCTTGTTGAAACGTTCTACAATTTACGCTTCGGTTTCATTTTCTGAACTTAACCACCGAATGTTATGTTTCTTAAATAGGTATTAAGCGGATTTATTTGTAAATTCTTAGCCTTTATCAGTCTGAACTTCAGAAGGAATTCGTGTATTAAAGAGTTTTTGAAAAAATGTTTCGATTTCTTCACCTGTCTTCTTACTTATTGGAATTGCCCATGCATATTTACTTAAAATGTCAATCACTGCTAAAATGTAGTTTTTTCCTTGATCTTTTTAATTTTGTATGTTAACCAAATCAGCTTGCCATTGATCATCAATTCTTGTTACCTTTAACCTTCTCGTTTTAAAATTATATTCTAAGGGTATATGTAGAGTGTGAGTTTTTTGAGTTTCTAAATAAATTTCGTACATGAGTTGAAGATAAGCCGGACTTTTCAACAAGTTGATTCATTCCAGTATAACCGGTCTTAGGATTATAATATAACTCATTCAAGATTTTGTCACCCACCTCACTGAACGTGTTTTGACGTTTTTTGAAACTTCGAGACCTGCCAAGCTTTTACCAGCCATTATTGCGATTAGTAATTTAGCATTTTTTCGAAAGTATTCTGATTCATTTGGATCAGATTTCATTTGTAATTTCGGCGGCTCTTTTTGCTAGAATATCATCAGCATAATTTCTGTCTTTCGTTTTTGGATGTTGAGAATAAATATGTCAGGATTCTTATAAGCCTGCTCGAGTGAGTCAACTCCTTGATAACCTTCTTGAATTCGCTTCTACACCTTAATCCATGGACCGCAAAATGAGTATTTATGTTTATTGTTGAATGAATCGTTCGGCACTTGTTCAGATTGAATACTAAATGGTAATTTCAAATGTATTTCAGTTAATGGAAAATTTCGAAGTATTGTAGTCGCAATATCTCACCCAGTTTTTATTTCCTTAGGTAACGATTTCAAATCGCTTAAATACTGTTCATTTACAACGAAAAATATATCGTGGCTTTAGAAGTCGTTATTGTTATAGACAATCATATTTTATACCTTATTTAACGAACATACTTCATAGGGATTTAATGCTAGTGTGTTGATACCATCTGGTTATATAGACCTCTTTTCATCATTACCATCATTGTCATTATTTAATACAATCTTATTTATTTCTTTAGTGCATAATTCGTGGTTAACACTTTGAATACTGTACATCGTTTTGCATATTGCTTCATTATTCAATGTTTTTTTAATCCAGTGCGAAATTGTCCTCAGTTATGTTCTTACTCACACCTTTTGCTCTCTTACGAACGGAATTTTTCGTTTTGGAACAACATAGTTTTGCTCCAAGACCGACGAATTCTTCAATTGGAATTCCACAGGTTTCGTCTTTCATTTTCCCAATTAATTTCATATTTTAGTTAAATATAAGAAGTGTTCTTTAGAATAATTTGATGTATCAAACAAGTCTGTATTTATTTCCATATCTTGATACAAATCTTTTCTACCGATACCATAACATAATGAATCTGTTTCTGTAAACAAGGACTTTGCCTAACTGTCGTATTTCTTATTAACATGATTATAATGGAAATCATGCATAAATATTATAATTATATCTAAAGGAAGCATCACACGATGACCAATCCGTAGTACTACGTTATCAAATTGATCGGGTAGCTTGATGGAATTATGAAGCGAGGTGTCACACGCTTCAAGATTTTGTTGGGATCCGTAACCATTTGGTTTATTTACCTTCTCTTCAGTCGCAATCTGGCAACCTTGCAAGATGATTAACAACACAAGTGTTTCACAAGTGTTTCTCATGTTCGGGACTTTATCACGCTCTGTGAAATAGCTTTATTGGTAGAAAGTGTTGAACAACCAAAAGGAAAATGTGGTGCGCTCCGATTTTGGATCGACGTGATGATCAAGGACTTGCGAGCCTTCTAGTAAAAGAAATATGATTAAAAGACTCTGATTCTTACGGATACAAATATAATGAACTCAGTGTTTATATTTATTTTTAAATTTTTTATTATTGTGTTACCAGTTCACGCTTTTAACTATGGGACTGTGTGAATTCCACGTTTTAAATTTACCGTAGTATTCAAAAATATATTCTGCTGTAGGCTACATGCCACTGTCTTTTCAAACAGCCCTTCACTAAATTTCACAAATTATCCTGCTTTAAACTCTTTAAGCTGTGTAAATATGTGTTTTGTGTACAATCATTTAAAATTTGCAAATTATTCCGTTTTAAAATTTTTTAAGTTATGTATATATATTTTTCATGTACAATCATTATTTACTTTTTGCTTTAAATGAAAATTTTCATCTTCCGAAAATCGCTTTGACTCAGTCAAACACTTAATCAATACCTTTTTACCGGAGTCCCTAGCGCATCGCAATTTTGAACCCTCTCATTTTTTGCAGGAAAATATATTTTTAGAATTGAAAGCCCTCCATTGTGGGAATGAGTGCAAATGTTGATATTTTCTTCAAACTAAAGTTTTTGATTCTGAAATAATAGCACCTTTCCCCGTCTGGTAGTGAGCACGTTTTCTGTATTCCTGAGTGTGTTCGCCCAAATGAAATGATTTCTCAAAATCCACGTTATATTAAATTTTCAAAGTAGGCGTAACTTCTAATTTTTCACTGTCTCTGTCTTAAATGATACTGTCAGATTGGTAAAAATAAATGTATTCTTAAAAATTAAAATATTCAGCTTTGTAACATTCGAGACTTGCTCATCACTACTGCTAACGTTAAACTATTTTATTTTCATTTTTTGATGAAACTTTCCCTGCTAATAAGCAGCAATTTATTAAGGAATTTAAATGCTCCCCAGAACGCTATATGTTCACAATTTGAAGTGTCCAATTTTTTCCAGGATCTTCCTGAGGATGAGCACCAGCGTCTTCTCTTGGCTACTAGAGTCACTCTTATCATTCAGAAGAGGGACACGAATATGAGGAGTGAAATTTCAGCACTTTATCGTCTGGCAGTCACTTTGAGGTACCTGGCAGCAGGCTTGTCGATTCTAAATTATCGGAGCCGTCAAAATGCTGGTGTACTGAGGCAACAATTAAGCCATGTTAGGAGATTCAAAGTTACTTCGAAGTGATGCATAATTGTATTCATTTGGTTCATCTGACCTCTTTCAAACTGGAGTACCACCCACAAAAAGAACTAGCCAAGAAGCATAGCTAATTACAAGCTGAGCATAGCACGACGAGTAGTGCAGAATGCATTAGGCATATTTGCGAGTCGTTTCCAGGTTTTTCGGCGGCAAATTTAACCAACCGCACCGAACGTTAATCAAATTGTCTTGCTACATGTTTCTTGCATTGTGCGCGAGCACTTACTCTTGCCTCCATTGTCTTGATGTCATTGTCTTCATCTCTTGATATCTTGATGTCGCCGCCTCGCAAGCTATTTAAGGCGTGTTCATCTATCGGTACACGCTCAATCTGTCACCCTCACCTGTTGTTCACCCGGCTCCCTCCAATAAATACCACCGCCAAGATACTACAAGTGTTTCACTGCCCTGCATATTGGTGGCCAGTATGGGGAATTCGATATGGAGCTAAATTTAGTACAGGTGCACCCGCTTTCAACTGAATCCGACGCGCCATAATATTTGTAACACCTATAGTTTCCCTTTCTAGCGTAACTACATCACGAAAATTATTTAATAAATTTACTAAGGGTAACTGCATGTCCTCCTCATTACATGAAATGTCATCATTTGTTAAAGAACGTCGTACTTCCTGCTTTCCACCACACGACACACCTACTTGTGCATTAACTCCCAACTCCTCATCACTAGCGAGAACTTGATTTTTGCCGCGCTCGTCAGACTGCAACTCAAGTTTCCTCCCTGCTATGGCATTCATTCCACCACCAGCCGAGACAAACTGCATTGAATCCGACACCGCGTCCGAATTTATTTCCACATTATTAGCGCCTCTAAATGCTTCTTCGACGCTTGTCATGTACATTTCGTTCTCAATCTCGTCAGCTGCAATTAACTCAACATTGCACAACATTGTATTCTCGGTAAAATAAATAGCATCATCTTGTGCATTTAAAACCATTACAGGCACCAAGCCATCTTCTTCTATACGAACAATGGATTCAGCCAGAGGGGCTCCATTTTCAAGACATCTTTTCAAAATTACATACTCTCCAGGAGTTGCTTTCTTAACAAAACCGTACACTATCTTTATAGAGTTACTCGGCACTTCCACCTGAGTGCAATGAACCGTCAACAGCCTGGTGCTCTGCTTCGCCTCACTCATGGGCACTGTTTTTTCCTCTTCTCTGCAGCTACTATTTTTCGCGCGGTAACTGCTTTTGTTTCTCTTCCGAGCCACCACTACATCCGACAACAGGCAATCGCTGTTAACAATATTTTTTATTACATCTTCTTTACTTAGCGCCGGTTCCACATTTAATTCATGAAATGGGACCGTAATGTCTTCCCAAACGAGGGTTCCGTTTTTAAAGTTAATGATGGCATCCCTCAGCACATCTCTTCCTAAAATCAGATCGTAATTAAAGTTTGCATCTTTAACGATCAATGCACTAGTCTCAAGTACTCTGTTAGTACCCGGAATTGAAATAGTCAAGTTGACTTCTCCGCTGACATTACTTCTACTGTTAATGCCCTTCACTGTCAAACAACTCGGCTTAATTCTTTCATTCAGATTCTTGACCTGCTTGTAACTTATTAGGCATTTTTCAGAACCACTATCCAACAGGGCACTTAAATACTGATCATTTCGACTGAGAATAATGGTTGGTTTGTTTGATCTCCTAAACGCAACCAACCCAGTGCCTTTTTCATTGAAATTGCTTTTTACAACACTAGTGGAGAAGTAAGCCTAAGCAACTTGTTGTTGTTGACTATTATCCGCAAGCTCTTCGTCTTGCAATAATTTGTACCTATTATTACAACTAAACTACGGATCAATGACAGATTCAAAATTGTTCGTCTCGATTGTATCTGGATTTTTTGCCACAGCTTCAAGATTTACGAGAGTGCTGGTCTTTCTTTCGGGCTCAATCATTTTCTCACCCTTACCTCCACCCTTTTCTACTCCTCTGCTAAAAAATTCCGAGCATCCGACTCGGCGTCTGAAAAATGCACCTCACTCCTACCACGCGATTGGTTACCTCTGTTTACATTACAACCGCGTAGATAAGCCTTGTAGATCCTAACATCACTGCCTGTAAATCTACAATTTTTCACCAAGTGTGCTCTGCCGCAAGCGAAACATCCTTGCCCGCTACTTCCTCTTGGTTTAAACTGACCTCTCTGAGATCTACACTCAAAATGACCAACAACCGAACATGAATTGCAAAATGGAAAACCCCGTTTTTTAGTTCCCGCTTCATATTTAGTTACCGCAAAATGACCTGAAGCCTGACCAGAACTACTAGAACTACTGTCTGTCCGTACAGTATTGCACTCCATAGAGCCTATTGTTTTATCTCATATGTAACCACTAAATTCTCTCGCTCTTCCACGAGGATTTCGCAACCAGGGTCTAGGACCTGCAGTCCTACGTTGTCCTGCACGATTCCTACGGTAGTTTCCATAATTCCCGAAAAAGACTTCACTCTCCTGGAAGGAGTCCTGCGCCTCAACGCATTCATCAAGACCACTAGTTACATCTGCCATGTAACTTACATTGTCATTTCGGACTGGGTACTGGACCGCATGGATTTTCTTTGACTAAGCTTGGCTCCTAACAGCAGCAATTAAACGTGCTAGGAGCTCTTCTGATGACCCAATTTGACATTCAAAAACTTTCTTCGCGAAGGATTCGTCCAGCAAGGGACCCAAAATAGTTAAAGCGAGACTGTAAACAATGCTGTCTGCAACGAATCGTTTGAGTTCTGCCTGTGTTGTGCAAGCTTGGTAGTAGGGATGACGTTGCCAACCCAACGTATTTGAATTTAAAACATTATCAGACAGTTTACGTATTTTAGCAAAAGCTGTTACTAATTGCGCTGCCAAAGCATCATTGCGGACCAGTTGGAGCTCATTCAAATCGCATGCAAGGGCGTGAAGTGACTTCTCACCCTTACACACGCAAATGTCGTCCAAAATTTTTACAACTTTATCAAAAATGTAATTTAGATCGCTATTTACTAACTTGGTTACTACAGAATTGAAATCACCCACTTGTTTATTGGCAGACCGAACAAGAAACTCTTTCTTGCTATTATCACTATTGACCTCTGGCACAAGAGACATGTGCTCCTTTAAATTCATAATGTGAGTCCCCCAACTTTCATTTTCAAGGAACTCCGGGTCATGTAACGGCGTCTTCCTCTAAACGTGGGTATCTCAGCGCTCAACATTATGGTTCCCGCTCTAGGCATGTTGGCCGCTATTCCTCGAGCCAACAGAGTCCTGTCATTATCATTACTAGTACTAGCACTAGCGGTTGGAGTAGTCATTGTGGTATTTTGAGGAGCAGTAAATCGCGGAACGCTTATCCTACCAGTTTTAGTTTTTATCGTCTCTGAGCGTATGTATTCCTCGGAATCAGATGTATCCGACATGAGTATTTAACATATTTAAATCAAGAATTTCCAAATCGCCGTTAATAATAATGCCAAATTAATCACAATATGCAAAAACACAATTCTAAATTCCAATAAAATACGCTCTGAATAAATACACAACCAATACAAATACACAATCAATTTCCTCACTGCTACTTGGGCAGGTAGAGACTTAAAAAATACACCTCCAGAAAAAAAAATTATTGAACTCCAGAGAAAAAAAATCCTTGAGACACACCAGAAACCCCTGGGTACACCTCAGAAAACCCTTGTAAGGCCTTCAAAAATCATCAAACACCTAACCCCTTTTTCCAACACTAACAAATCACAACAAAACAAGGTTTCACTTACTCTGGAACATTGAAACAGACGGGAGTTATTTACTCTGCTAATCCAACGAAATGAGCGTCGCAGTCCTCCTATCACTGCTTACAGGGCGTTACTGAAGTTACTGAGCAGAGCGCGTATCCGCTATGCGGCTATTACCCAGAAAAAAAAACTAGGAACAACAAAACTCGAGCTGCGACGCTCTCTGTACAAACGCACTCAAGAAAAGATCAAGAGAACACTTAACTGCAAAAAAATGTCGAGCTGCAGGATAAAATGCCGCTGGTACACGATGGCTGGAACGATGCCGGAAGACGTAATCGTTGATGAAATAGCTTTTGATTGTGATTGTGAACCACTGTGTAACACTGTGAACCACAGCTTTAGTTTGTGAACTACTGTTCGGAATAATTTAACAACTGCAAAGTTAATTTAAAGTGACACTTTTTGTACGTAGTAATGTATCAACACTCAAGTTATTGTTCACTCAAAAAAATGGTCCTTCACTCATTACTCGTCGCTGGTGTTGCTGCTCCAATGGTCACTTCGAACACAATTTCGATGTCTTCTTCCGCCTCGTAGACGAGCACCCTTGTGCGTAACGGCTAGCCGATGTTCAACCAGATGGTGAATTCCGAATAAGCTTCTACTAGCGTCTCCAACGGAATTTGGAAACCAAATACAAAAACTGAAGGTTGCGGTTGCCAAACTTGGTTATTGTTGTCGCTAGACATTGGAGAATGTGCACAAAGTTCTTCAACACGTCAGCCCCGGAACACTTTTTTCTTCTTATCTTCTTTACTAGTTACACACGGATACGTAAGTTCACCACATATGTGCCACCAATATGCGGGGCTGCTTCTTAAAACTGCTGACAACTGCTAAAACTTCCTGCTTCTTAAAACTGACAAGAACCAATATACTCCAATCGACGACTTGGTTGAGACAACTGTGAAATTGGGAGACTAGAGAAACAGCGCTAATGGACTTCTGGGACTGGAGAGCAAGTGTCGCCGGCCTTCACAAGACCCTTTCAGATGAAAATTCTGCTTTGTGATTACTTTAGCGGCAGAGGATCAGTTTCGGAGCAAGACGACATTATCAGCAAGTAGAGGGACAACTGCCCATGCATCGTCACAATAAAACGAAAGAAAATTATTTATTTTACTCGCCTTGCATTTAACTTTTTCGTATGGGCATGATTTCTTTCAGCTACATCGAGCACTGCGTTGAATTTGAAAGAAAATTTAGGCGCGCGTAATTTCTATCTAATTCGTATAGGTATAAAAAGAACTCATAATTTATATTTGTTAAAGCAATTTTATATTTATTTTGACTTCATTAACGTTGGCATACGAGAATTGTTTAAAAAAAATTTACCTATTGTTAGAGCATTATTGTTAACTGAAAGAAAGCTTTTCTACATCATATCAATGTGCTGTATCACTTCGACCTCACAATAAAATAATTACAATGAAACCGACAATTAACTCGCACAATTAAAGGCAAATGAATAAACATAAAAATACAAGAGCTAGAGAATCTTCAGTCATTGGATAGTGCGCAGAAATATCGTGTAACTTATTCGCATCCACAAAATGAGAAATCCGTTTGCGAGTAAAAGTTCACGGAATAGCCATTTCCGTGAAATACTAAATTATTGAGTAATTCAATCCAGTATATATCTAACAATATAGGAAATTTGTGTGCTCCGAATGCCAGTTACAGAACCAGCATTAAGCGTAGCGCTTCTTAAACACTTGCCGCTCATCATGTATATATTAGATGCGTTGGCAGATAACGTAAGTCGGCGTAAGGTGTATGTGGGCATATAACGTAAATCGGTGTTAGTTGTGTGTGAACAGATAACGTAGATTGGTGTTAGTTGTGCGTGCAGATAACGTATATCAGTGTTAGGTGTTTTGCGTGTGTGTGTGTATGTGTGCAGATAATGATGATCGGCATTAGTTGAGTGTGCACATCAGATCCTGAAGTACACATGTATTTTTGGTAGGGGTTATAGGTGCGTATCCAAGACTTTTTCCAATTTTCGAATTAATTACTGATATAATGGGTAAAATTGGGAGAAAAAACAGGGTATTTTCAAATCTATCTCCTCCGAAAGTTATAATCGTAGAGCAATGATTTAGGGCTCATTGAATACGTAAAATGTTGCTGCATAGCTGGACTTGGGCTCGTTATGAAATTCGTAATGTGTTTTTTATAGAATTTGAAATTAATTTTTTTCAATCATACATTTTCCGTAGATTTTTCAATGTAACTAAAAAATTACTGTGAATTTCAAAGCGAACCCACGTCCAGCTATGCAGCAACTTTTTGCACATTCAATGAGACCTAAATCATTGCTCTCCGATAATAACTTTCGGAGGAGATAGATTTTGAAATTTTTACCTGCAACTGTTCAGGAAGCGCAATCATCGATAATTTTTCATTTTTTTCTCTTTGCAAGCCATATTGCTTGGAAAAGTTTATTATTGTTGTTCTAAAAGCTATCTGAGCATATGAGTATATTTTCTTGCAAGTTTTTGTAGTTCTTGAAGGAACTGGTACCACAGGTATCACAGGTACGTATGGAACTGGTATCACTGATACGCATCACCGCTTCAGCAGCGCACGCTGAGGCGTCCTCCTCGACGCGCCACATCCCTTCCCACCTTCATTCCCCCCTCTCATGAAGCCCAGAACGTTCTAAACCTTTTCTAGCTTGTAAAATAAGGTTATCCGTATTGAATATAGCAATAAAAAACACAAAAAAAAATTTCAGGGGCTTGGCACATGCACTTGCTGATCGGCGCTGGCTGCTGATTGGATCCCTCTCCCTTCTTCCCAACCCCATTTCCCCCACTTACGATGCTCAGATCATTCTAAAAATTTGACTGACAGCTTGTGAAGTAACCATTTATCTCTAGCGAATAAAACAATAAAAAAATTCCTGATTCGGTTCGGACGTTTCCTTTAATTGGATATTCTTAATTGGATATTCCTATATTGGATATACCATAAATCTTCTTTAGTGGATATACTTAACATTTCCTCTTTCTCTCGCTAAGTGCGCTAACTGAAGGCACAGCAGCTCACGCCTGAAGACGGCACGACGTGGTTCCGTCCTTCCGACCAAGTCTCCACACCACGGCCTGATGGATTGGACCAACACCCATCGTAGCCCTTTACATTTCATTTCAATACTGTTTCCTCGGTAGTTATTATCCTGTGTTCAGCTAGAACTTAGTCAGATTTTTGGGCCGCTGGATTACACTCTCGACTCTGGTATCGTTTCTTGTTTCCCACTTCCTTTGATTTTTGCATTAGTTGTGAATTGCTTATAACTCCCAAGTTCTAAACAGCGATTTCTCTTATTTATGTATCTGTGTATTTATTTTTGTTTCGTATTAACGCATGTGTATTTTGGGGGTAAATCTATATATTTAACGCACACAGGGATTAAAACAAATGTTTTTTTGAAGCTTTTGAAGCAATGTATCAATGTACTTACTTTATTAGCTGGACACCTGTGTTATTTCTGATTTGTATCTTGCTAGTCACAGAGCGTTTATTGAGTGCAATTGTCACAGGCTTCTTCGATGTTGCAATGTATTGAGAAATTCATTATGTGTCATACTATCCCAGTTAAAAATC
This sequence comes from Morinoia aosen, assembly GCA_030386875.1. Lineage (NCBI taxonomy): Eukaryota > Metazoa > Arthropoda > Malacostraca > Amphipoda > Talitridae > Morinoia > Morinoia aosen. The sequence goes on along the minus strand of CM059565.1, from coordinate 36,302,875 downwards.
CATGCCGTTTTTAGGTCGACAGGTAGCAGAACACAGTGAAAGATGGCCGTAGAAAGTCAGAACGTTCCTCTGTCGGCCGCTCTCGACCAAAATTTGCCGTTCGACGGCTATCCGCTAGTCTCATTTAGACGGAAACAAGCCGGAAAAATCGAGCCCTTGCCCATGGCCGAATTCAAGAAGAGAATGTCGGCTTGCGTTCGACCTATTTGATTAACGGTCGCGCAACATACCCGCTGACTCATTTCTCTCAAGTGTTTATTCATAAATGTCACTGGCGTTGAGCAAATCTATTTCGCTGGCATGTTCAAGTAATTATATGGAATTAACATATATAAGTAATTTTCATACTAAGCAACTAAAATTAAAATATGTTAAATAACCCTTTAATTTTGAAATGAAATGAAATGAATAAAGTAATAATGAAATGAATAAAAAATGCTATACAGAAATTTTATATTTATGCTTTACTAATTATAGAACATTTCACACTGAGATAACAATTAAAAAATTCAGGCCTCTATGAATGGGATGTTTTTATTCCAGATTAGGTTATAAGTTAGTTAAAGCCTCCCTAACCGCTACAAAAATAGAGCGTATCGAAGAGAGGAAGGAGGAAGGCACCATTCAGTATGGAGATAAGAGAATGAGGAATCTTAGCAGAAGGGGCATAGAAACAGTAAGATGAGAAAGAAGTTCATGAAATAAGATAAAAGTTGAAGAACAAAATCAGAGGTGCGGAAAACCGGGAAGTAGTGAATCGAAAAATGGTGGTCCTTAACCTAGCAAAAAACATTTTATTTCAACAAAAAGAAGGGCTACCTAACTCTCAGCTCGGGCCCTCATATTTTTCTCCCTGGGAGCTCTAATTCCCACAGATACAATATTTGTATCCCTCTGAGGGTGTGTTTTATTCCAATCAAGCCTAATAAAATATGTATAGTTGCAAGAACAATTATATGTGCAATTCTCATACAAGAAAAAACAGTTCGTAAAGCAGGCGATGGAGAAGCTCCATTTTAAAAACGAATTCATTTGAACGTTGCAAGCTCTTGGCTCATTTTAAAACAGGCTTGCAGATAAATCGAAAATTAATTCAATGCTCGCACTATTTGGACAGATCCATAATAGGCAAAAATCTCAAAGAATACGTATATTAAAAACTATACGTAATAGCCTACAAACAGAAGTAAATTGTGACAATCATAACAATATTAAAAGAAATGTAATAGTTTAATAAGAGAATAACTGTTCATCGGTTTATTATTTATATACCGTCTCGAAATAGTGAGAGATACCTACGATAAAAATCAAAATACGATGAATACAATAAATATGCCGATAATTATAAATTTTTATGACACCAATAGCTTAAAAATTTTAACTTTTCATAGCTCATACAAGCAAAACTTTCGAGGCTGCAGCAGAGACCGTATGGAAACGGTCTTCTGGAAACTACAGAAATTTCTTTAGAATTTCTTGAGTGCAACTTTAGATTTCCGTCTACCACTCGTAACTTTTGAAATAATTCACCTATCGAGTTCAAATGACTCTCAAATGAAAGATAAAAACATTCTTAAGGGAAAATCGTACTTGCTAACATTCTTGAGCACTCTCAGACAGCAAAATTCATTTGCCATGAAAATTACAGTTGGTAGCTACCGAGGAATACTTGCTAGTCACAGCTGTCAACTAAAAATTGGTAAATTTACCTAAAACTTTAACTTGCGGATAGTTATACTGTAATAGGGTATTTAAATGTCAATTTAATCATTTTGTATGGGTTACATTAAATAATACTACCCTGTTGTTCATCTGAGCCAAAATTTTTATCTGCATTCGAGTTAGAGATGGCAACACTGCTCGCACGTGTTGGCAAGACTGGCATTCTGGCAAGCTCTTTCGCGGCAGTTATTCGAATGATGTTGTACGTTACAGTTGCAGTGGTGGTTTCTGAATCATTTAATAAGTTTCAAGCAATGTCAAAATGTATTTCAGTGCGAATGTGTAGTACGTTAGAGTGTATCTTATTTCTGAAAAAAAATCTGCTCTAAAAAGGTATGAGGTGTTCGCTCTCACGTGAAATTCTTATTCCACTGAAGACGTTAAGCCGGTATGGCATGTTGTCAAGTGCCTGATGAAGGTGATGATTGAGACAAGTGCCTCATCTCAATAATTTTTTAGTGTGAAAGAATAGTAATAATATGTTTATTCAATATTAATTCCATTCATATTTTACAGCGAGTGTTAACACAATTTAGCTTCAAACTTATAAGTTGCAGTATAATTTTACTTGAGAAACCTTTGAAAAGCAACAATATGTAATGTTTTCAATTCAGATGTACCGATAGTATTAGTATCAGCCTTTTTATATTATCAGTACATCACTAGTTTTCCATTTTTTATTTAGAAAAATTAAACTTCAAAAATATTTGACTATCTGCGTTATAAAATTAAGGAATAACGACGATGAAAGAAGAAAAGTTCAATATCTACTTAATTAAATTCGTTCGCGGAAATTAAGAATTTTGTTTCAAAGAATCTCCAAAGGAACACATTTGAGGATGTTTTAAATGAATGACATTTTGCTCACTGATGCGTAATTTTGAGTTATTAACCTGTGAAGTTATAGGAAATTTGTATATAAAAGTGGAGAAACGGACACGTAAATATGATGTAATACGGCATGACGTGATGCTATGTTAAATTAGGTTAGGTAACGTTAGATTAGCTAAATAAACTTGCCTAAAATAACTTAACTTAGCCATACTAACACTGATGGTTACCACCGAAAAACTGGGCGTATTTCAAGAATGCAGGTATGATGCAGCCGAATATATAATGTTACTTTAACCGGAACGTAATTCATGTTATAGCTCGAAAATTACGTATCAGCGAGCAAAATGTCATTCGTGTAAAGCGTTCTTAAATGAGCGTTTTTAGTGATTCTTTAAAACAGAGGTCGTGATTTCCATGAACGCATTAAAGTAAATACTGACTGAAGAAAACTCATTATCACCTGATGAACATCAGCATTATTGATGAGTTAGGGTTGAATTATAATTTAAATTGAGAGGCGTCCTACTAAAGCAAGCGTTGCGTGATCGTAGGCTATTGATGTACAGATATATAGGTAGCGGCAAAATCTGGCCGATATTTTATCGATACTTTCCAATAATACGTATTTTAGCGTGAAAATGAGGTCATAAATCATAGAAGTAAAAGTAAAATTGAATAAAGAGCCTATTTATTCCTAGTAAATTAGTTAGCTAACTGTTGAATTACAGCGTTTAATCAGGCCCGCTAAGTGAATTTACTACGTTGAATTCCCGATGTCACGGACGGTCTGTAAGTGAAAGCTTTGTAGTAAAAATAGTTAAACACAGTGGGGACATACAATTATTATACTTTTACAACTAAAACCTATATAGTTTGACCAAATTTCCAATTCGTAAAGTATGTGACAGGCTAACAAAAATCAAAGCAATTAAGTATCGTTGAAGGTGCATGCTGAAGTTTTTATGAATTTAACTTAGAAATAACTGAAATTCTATTTTAAATAAGCTCGTAGATCGTAAAATATTACAAAGCTAATTATTTTATTTCAATTTAGCATGTAAATCACCGTTCATTACGAATCTTGCCTTTTTCGTCTATTTTAAGATGTTTGAAAAAATCACGAACAATCTTATAGTTGGTTGCGTGTTTGCGCATCTTTCCGGTTTCCGATCCTATCGATTTTTAATGTTTTCTTTTCGTCAAAGTATGTAATTTGGTGTGAAAAACATGAAAATGATAACCATATTGTGGAGAAACTATTGTTTCGGTCCACTTTTGAAAACAGTTGCTATTACAGCTAGTCTACATTACGTTGCAATACGGTTAGAAACACTTATCTATTATTGCATGGATTTCATTTCGTTATTTTTTTGCAACAATATAGTTAACATAGCAAGAGCAGTTCTATTATTCCTAATCGAAAACTTTATTGTCAATATTGTTATATTAATAAATATATTAGATAATAATTTTATTACATTACTCATGTTGGGCTTATAATGATTTTATTTTAATATATTTGTCGTATCGGATGTAGTATCGATTAGGGCAAGCATCGGTATCGGATGTAGTATCGATCAAAGTATCGGTATTTCCAAGTATCGGAGTATCGGTATCTGCGAAAAATGGGTATCGGTATCAGTGTGGGCCAAAAAAATGGTATCGGTACGTCACTAATCATAGGCAGACGTCGCGTGTTCCTGCGTGTGCTTGTGAACACGCGAACGGACACTCAAGCACCTTTTTTTCTATGTAAATGAAATAGGTTGTGACAATAATTAGTTCTATTCAATTATTTCTTGTGCGAGATTAAATCAAACTTTCATCATTGTATCTAATAAACAAATTTATGCAGTTAGTGTGTGATATTAAGATTTTCTTCTGAAATTTTGCATTGCCGGTCTCCTGAAGGTAGTATAGAAGTAAGAGAGTATCGGCTAAGATCCTTTTTTTTTGGACGCCGGTACCGATACTCGAGAAAAAGGCTGATACTGCCAATTCCGAAACCGATACTATCGGTAGATACCTATTTTTCAGCATGAATATCCAAGTACGTCTTCCGATTTAATAAGAGTTAATAATAAAACATTCGTTTCTTTAATTATTGTGTAATTATTTTATGTAGTGATGTACCGATATCATTTTTTTGGGCGATACCGATACCCACTTTTTGATCGATACTCCGATACTTGGAAATACCGATATTTTGACCGATACTACAACCGATACCGATACTTTTACAATTATAGTAAAATAAAACCATTATAAGGCCTACATAGGTGTTATAATAAATTATTAACTAATATATCTTATAATATAACAATATTGACAATAAATTTTTCGATTAGGAATAAGATTAAGAAAAACAAAAAAACACTTTATTTCCAATAGAGATGGTACAAAAGTACCATCATCGGTTTTTAAAATATCTTAAAGCTAATACACTTAGATGATAATAATAGAACTGCTCGTGCTATGTTTAACTATATTGTTGCAAAAAACATCAAAATCAAGTCCATTCAATAGGTAAGTGTTTCTGATCGTATTGCAACGTAATTTAGACTAGTTGTAATAGCAACTATTTCCAAAAGTGGACCAAAACAATAATTTCTCCACAAAATGGTCATCATTTTTGTGTATTTCACACCAAAATACATACTTTGGCAAAAAGAAAACATCAATATTCGATAGACCCCGAAACCAAAAAGATCCAAACAAGCGCAACCGGAATAAGAATAAGATGAATAAGATTGTTCGTGAATTTTTCAAAAACCGTACATTAAAGAAAAATGCAATATTCCTAGTCTGCGGTGATTCGTATGCTAAATTAGAATAAAATTATTAGCTCTGTGGTAATTGACGGTTTACCAGATAAATTAAAATAGAATTTTCAGCTTTTTCTGTATTAAAATTTCAAAAACTTTAAAATGCACCTTTAAATTTATTTACATAATTGGTTTGAGTTTTGTTAGCCTGTTAAGTTGTAGGAGTATAATAATTTTATGTCGCTTCTGTTTTCAACTATTCATACTACATATCTTTCACGTACTGACAGTTTGTGCCTCATCGGGCAGTCAAAGTATTAAATTCAGTTAGCGGACTTGATTAAACACTGTAATTCAACAGTTAGCTAACTAATTTAATAGGTATGAATAGACTCTTTATTTGATCATACTTTTACTTTCATGATTTATGACTTTCATTTTTATGATAAAATACGTATTATTTGAAAGTACTGGCCAGATTTTACCAATACCAGTAAAAATGACCGATACCGATACATCGCTACATCAATAATTTTATGACAGGATTTTATAAATACTCGTATTTTTTAACGTTTCTATCTGAATTTCAGATAAAAAAAGAAAGCAATTTACATTTTGTGCAACGACAAAAAAAAAGGTTGGCTGCTCTGGCTAAAGCTTCATAAGAAAATGACGCTGAAACGCGCAATGAGTCGCTTTCTTCTAAAATTTCGCATGTAATTGAGTTCGGACCCGTGACTTCTGGCGAAGATGGCGATTCTTCTGAAGAAACAAGAGATGGAGAGATGTAGAATGCTGGTCTGCAGAGGCACAACTTCCAGAGCATAAACGAAAGCATGGGCCCAACTATTAGCTTCACCACCTCGGTTAATTGATATTTATGACGATTCATCGTTGTGGTGGGGCTGGTTGTGAAGGCTACTATATACTCCTCAATCCTCAATGTGAGCAATGTAAAAACAACAAAATGTGGAAACCTAACCTGAATTTTCCCTCGTCAGTCTTCAGCAACCTCTGAATTGAAGGACGTTCTTGAAGGTAATCAACTATGTGTTCAGATACATATTTGTGTGTGTGTATGATGTGGTAGGAGGGGGGGGTTATGGGTGAGTGGGTAGGTGTGTGTGTGGGTTGGGGGGAGAAGGGGTGTGTGTGGGGGTGGGGGGTGTATATGAATAGCTAGTGTAATTAAGTTCGGGCAAGGTCGATTTGCTGCCGCGGGAGGCCAGTACAAGTTCGCGTAAGGTCGGCAGCGAGCCGATATATAGAATGGAAAAGCCGCGGAAGGTCGAATTCGGGCCGCGGAAAGTCGATATGTAGTCGATAAAGGTGGGAATTTCCGAACAGCTGCAAAGGGAATTCAATGGTTTTGTAGCCGTTTTTTCCTGCCATAAAAAGAGGACATGGCGACCAAAAAACGGCTGCTTTTCCGAATAAAACACGGGTAGAAGTCTTGCCTTCCGCGGCACAGAAACGACTTGAAAACGTCTTAATTTTTTAACTGGGATTTACCACCGCAGAGCTTAATTGTGTAGTTAAGAAACAGTCTTAAATTGACTTCGTAAAAATGAGCTGGGGCCTAATTTCGTGCTAAAACCATCGGAAAACAAATTTAAAGTCTAGCCAGTCGTTTGTTGCTGTTTGGAAAAGAATTCCAGAAAAAAGTAATCAGTACTCTTAAAAGTATTTGATAGTGACCTAACCAGATAATTGGTCAGGTCAATCAAATGATCTCGGTCAGGTCAATCAAATGATCTCAGTGATCCAAATTCTTGTTCATTTTGAATTTCAAGATATAATGCCATAAAGAGAAGTTTTGTGAGCGAGAATATACCTTCTTGTGCTAAGAAAATATGTTCTCCAGTTACACTCTATCAAACGATAAGATCTTACCTCGACAAAACATAACAAAAAATTGCAATAGATATAAAAGTCATTTAAGTTTCGTGAAAATTATACGTCAAATACGATCTGTGATTTAAGCTTGATAGAAGAGGTGGGAATTAAACAAAATTACTGCTAAATAACCGTTTTAATGTTAAAAAATTCCCATATACCGTCGATAACTCTAGGTTTACTATTTCACCTCGTTTCTAACCCTTTAATCGAATCCCTTTAAAATGCAATTTCTTTCCCCGTATTGGAAACACCAACATATTTGGTACATGTGCACACCGGCAGGAGCGAAAATGCATGTTAGAATGAACTCTTTCCTAGACCCAGAATGAACGGACACAAATATAAAAGACTCAACGACAAAGTAGCTGAACCACTGGCTCATGAGGTTATGCAATTTTCGATGGCATAAATGACAGTTTTATATTATATTTAACTTTTTCGCATCTAAGCAACAAAATTAAAGCCTAGACAACGTTTGTGAGGTAGCTACTGTTAGTTAAGTTAGGTTGTAACTATTATAGCTGAGTTGAATAACTGATTTTACTGCACGAATACATTTCTATCTTTTCTAGGTGTGGGAAATGTAAACGCAAGATGATATTTTGCCTCGTACGCTAAAATCTATACCAGAAAGGTAAAATGATTGAAATCCTCTTCAGTTACACCCATACGCAAACGAGAAATTAACCTAAAAATGTATGTCCCAGTGCGCAGTGAGCGTATTGACACTATTTAGTCCAGACAAATGAAGAGTGTTACGCTTTCATCAACTACAAACACAAGAGCTAGGCCTACAGTTCTAATGGAAATGTGCAGATAACTTAGATTTAAAGGATTTTATTATATATGATGGATTTTATTTGCTCAACAAATTATGAGTTATGAAAATGAGTTCCTTTTATTTTTACCGTTCCTTGTTCCAGAACGGTTTCTTTCCTGCTAGGTTGACACTGAATCCACACAATCTATAATGCACAGCACGCCAATGTCGTTGACCGTAGAATATCAATTTTATCTTCTGCTTTACAGGCAATGTACAATTGTACATGCTTGTGGGTACAATAAATGAGTGTACATACGAACAAACGAATGGACACGCGGCAGCTTTTACTAAATTATTCGTTAGAAATATGAGAGCATGTATGAATAAATTCGGAACATGGCAGGGCATGTAAATTTATTCAGGAGTGGAATTACAGAGTTTAGTACTAGCGTAAAGAAAGCAATTTTGGAAAATGGCTTTTTATTAATACGGGACTACACATGAGTTCATTTCTACTTCTTTGCAAATTGTTATGGTAGTCAGGTTTGGCGGATATTTACTGACGAAGCTTAGAACTTGCATTAGTTTCTATGTTATTTACTCATGAAATTTGAGAAGGAACATTAGTAGTTGATCGGACAGTTTCAGAATTTTAAAGTTCGTTGAGAAATCATTGGTGTTATATTTAAACTTATTTATGATTTAACATGTATAGATATATATTACATATTTATATATTTTTAATGATAAATATTTTTATATATTTTTATAATTTAATTGCCATCAGTTTCATCGTTATTAATGTCTAGTCATGCTTCAGTGCGAAATTGAATACCGTAAGAGATCAGCGTGCCACAGAGGATTTTTTGTGTTTCTTTCAATAAAATGGTTTTAACTTAACACTAAATTCAGATGAATTTTGATAACTTTGAGCATATATGATTAAAAGGCTTTTTGTAAATCAAATGTTCAATGAGTATTATACACAAAAATTTTAATCCGTCGTTCTCTCATATTTTTTGATCGTTCATAATAATGCTAGAAGCAATGTTTTATTTTCATAAGGCTTGAGTATGCAATCATTCTTGTTGACATTTACATCACTTCCATTTGGGATGAGCCAGAGCGAAACACGTTTTAATTTCTGATGTATATTTTATGATGCGTTTATGGTGTCTTCAGCGCATAAATTTAATATAATGCGTTGTTCCCCTCACAGAGCATAAACAAGAAAGACGATTTCACTACGTCGTTCATTAACCTGAAGAATAGAAGAAGCCCAAGAACTTATCCTTGAGAAACTCGTTGGGTTTTGTTTTGCAGCTTTAATTTTAATTACCAATTACTACTCATGGTAGACGGTTTTATAGGTAGTAATCGAACCAATCCAGAGGAAGACCTCATATGCCATATTGGAATAGCTAAGAGAAACGCATGTTATGATGTACACAATCAAATGCTCTTTCAAAGTGAAAAAAATCGAACAGTTTTAGAATTTCCTCGTCAAGTGTTAAACAAAAAGATTGTACACGATTTACGATGCCTTGAGTTTTTGATTTTTGCAATCGAAAACTGAATTGCTTGAAGTAGAAATAGATACCTACAGAGACAAATAATTTCAAAAACCTAGCACTGAGCTCGGGAGACTTAGTGATCAACTTAAACGGATTGAATAAATGAAGAATTACAACATATAAACATTTAAATTTAACAATTTTAGCTGAGGTTAAGTGGGTTTAAATTGGGTTCTTACGTTGAGTTAGGCCATATTAGGTTATGTTTGATTAGCTTCGTTTTTCATTGTTTATACAACCTGTTGTGCGCACCGATTACTTGAGAACGATATGTGAGTGGCACTCAAAATCTATAATGCATCGCAAACTTTTAAAAAACTATCTGAATTGAGATTCATACTTTGATCTCACGAAATCTGGGAGATAAAATGAGAAATACATCTTCAATTTTCATAAATTTTGTTTCAATTTCTATCCTATGACATGCAATTAGTAATTTAAAAACGAAGAATGCCGTAAACATTGAAACCTCTCATTTAATAAAGATTTCACACAACATATATTTAAAAAAAAACTCAGTGCCAGTTTTCTGACACGCTTCGGAGACCAGCTCCAGCTTCAGTTAACTGTCTGAAAGATTGAAATATAAAGAAAAATTCAGTCATTTTGTAAAATACGAAGATACAATAAAAACTGTATGTAAACTTGCCAAGGATCTGCATTATTGGTGCTATTGCGAACAGGTTTTTCATCGGAAATATATATAAATTCTAAAATGCGGAAATTTTAATTTTTTGAAGCTAAATATAAATTATAAAACTATACTTTGCTATTTGGTCACAACACTGCTCGCTGTGAAGGCGGATGGATGAATGAGGCGGTTGGATCAAAGGTCTTCCGCTACGGCAGCCGACTCTACGGTGTTAGGCAATTCTTATATAAAAGGGCAAAGTGGTCATGTCGACATAGACAGATGTACATTGTACACAACTAACCTTAAACACAATGGATGCCCGCTTCCGTTTAGGTATCACGTCCTTGTTGCGAAGAAAGAGCCAACTTTAAGTGAATTAACTGACACCATGCATAGTTATGCGGTAGGTAAATGTTGTTTAAATCAATTTCCAGATCTCGCCACATTTTATCTTTATAGTCTCCGGAATATGGGAAAACCCAATAGAGACGTTCCTGTGGTTCTATAACCGCATCAGTTACTGAATTTTTCTTACCCCAGGAATTTTTTAAAATGAACGTTGACAATGGAAGAACAATGCACATTTTTTCAGAAAAAAATTTTCCAAGAAAGAACATGTAAGTCGACGTAATTTGAACATATATTGAATTAAAGATTTAGTAATGTCTTTATGTTATTAATTTAAAACTTATAGTTACAGAAACTAAAAGATCTCAAACCCAAACCAGTAAACGTAGTTTTCCGAAAGACAGCTGAAATAAACGCGAGACCACATTTAGTAATTTTTTAATCCAAAAAAAGATAAACACTTACTGATCTCAGTTCCAATAATAAAATTTACAGGCGCGTGCTTTGAATTCAAATTGCCTCTGAACAAAGTAGCATGACTAGGATCGCTAAACAATAGAGACGTATCGTCGCTATTCAGGAACAAGCGATGTGTTACAACTAAATAAACACACTTGTCTGGTTGTAAAAAAGTGAGATGCATCTGCTAAGTTCTCTTCATATTAAAACTCACTTTATTGTTGTCTCACTTCTGCAAGATTGAATGACTGTCATTGTCGTCATTTTTTACATCTGCAGTCACTTGGTAGCTAGAATTACTGTAATACAAAGTACTGGAAGAAACCGTTCAACATCTTAATTGCTTTTTGCAGGATAAATATGACTAGATGTAAAGGTTCTTCCATTATCTAAACGCCACCTATTTAATGAGACATTGATCATCGTTTGTAATTCCGGATTTGGTTGCTTTGTTGAGATGGCTGAGATATCACGGATACAAAGTTTTACGTTCATTTCAACAAGAGCTCCCAAAGAGCTATCATTTCATAAAAACAAGCATTTCTTGACAGAGCATCTGCGACGAAAACAATGCAATGTGTGTGCAACATGCGACTCCAGCGACTCCGACTTCCGACTCCGCAACCCTGGTTTTCAGAGTCACATATTTCTCGTCATACACGTTTAGAATTGATTCCAATTCATTTCTTTAATTTTTGAGAGCTTCAATTGTCTTTTTCTATTACTCTAGATTACAATCTTCGAGTTCAAGCTTTTCATTTGCTCTATGTTTTGTAAACATCCTTCAGAATTATTTTCATTATTTTCATGTTCATGATCTTCTTAACAAAAAGATAAAAAGACCAACTTTGCCGCACAAATATTTCTACGAGATATTTTTTACTGAAAAATAATTAACATTGGTATATTTTCTAATAATTACTTGAAGTTTTGTAAAGATCTAAAAGAATTACATGAAAGCTTTCGTTTTCTAAGCGCTTAAATAAGTTGAGAAAACAATAGCAAAACAATCCGTTAAATGGTCTTTAATTAAACTAAACTGTCAAAGCAATAGTATGTATGGAGGGCAAATATGCAGTGTCCTAACCCACGAATCAGAGGTCAAAACTAGAGTGGGTTAAGTGATAATTTCACCTCATAGCGACGTAAATGTCTTTCAGGCAGAGTGGCCTAGTTCTTAGTTCAGTTCTTAGTTAGTAACTTGGCTAGGAAAAGCCGGTTTGGAAACCCTGAAATGAACACCATGCCTCTAACTTGAGTGTCCTAAAATTCTGTGTTTTGTGGGTTAGGACACTGCATATTTGCTCTCCATATCTTCTTTCTTATACCAACAGCTCCAATGCGTTCCTAATCCAATTTCAGTGTCTGAATTTAGGATTCCGCATTCAATTTTTAGAGGGTATTCAGGTAAAGTATCTTTCATGTAAATACCTCGAACATTAGGAATTTTCAATATATTTATGAAGTATTCCAAATCATATTGATATAATGGTTTGATAGATATTACTTTTTGGGGAGGTTTCAAGTAGAAATCCTTGCCACAATTTATTTTTTCCTGGAGTTGATTTTATACCTGAATCTTTTTTACTTTTCATCGCTTCAGTTTCAGCCTTTTAGTCGCTTCGGCCTTTTAGTTTCTGACAATAGTTTATCATCAGCTTTTTTCTTATTAACCTCGGAGGCTATTGCAGAAGTACTTCCAGGCAGCAGCCCAAGGCCTGCTAATAATCTGGAATTGTAAATATGTAAAACCCAGATTTTTCACAGTATCTTTAAAACAAAGGAAGTCATCGTTTTTTTACATATCAAACACATATCTTTAACCAGTATCTTATTGTTCTATGTAATTATATATTGAGGCTTATCAGCATCAGTTTTCTTCGGGCACTTTACACAGTACATCACTTTTTAAACATTATTATTTGGATATGTTTTATCTTTAGTAGCTTAAGTTCATTTTATCACCGCGTCAGATTGTAATCGAAATATTCTAATAGGTAGAACCAGTGCATATGCATGGATATCTTCAGGAATATTAGTCTTAAATTCTTCTTTAATTCAATATCAATTTTAGTTTCTTTGATACGTTCATTTTGTCAGCTGATATCAAACGCATAAATAGGATATAAATATTTATTGTGTCTGTATTCGATAACAAAATTTTTTGAAATACATAATCTATAAACATCTTACAAGCTGTAGCATAATCGTTAGAATCGAAAACAATCTATAAATTGTAATCAGGGTATCGTTCATTATTCAGCTGAACATATGCATCCATCAAGTTTCTATGATCGAATATTCCTTTGTTTACAAGTTGTGAATTGCCTTCCTTACTTTGAAAATGCTAAAATTGTATATCGAAGTCTTTGCGATCCTGATTTGTAATTAAGGTCCAATTTAAGAATTTCTGTTGCGAGTTTACAATTGTTTGCTCTAATTATCAATTTAAATTCAAATATGGATTGGGTAATGTTATTTTATTCCTAATTTGACGACATAGCTTGATCTCATTCTTTTCAGAGATTAAAAGCCGGCATTTTCCAAATTAGTTTCGTAATAGTAATTTTACCATCAACTACTTCAACATGCTGGTTTGCTACTTTCTCATCCGTTTTGAATACTGCATTAAAATTATCACCTCTTCTCAAAGTCACAGCATGTTTCACTCTTTAAATTACCTTCTTATATTTTTTACAAAACCCAAACACATATTCGAGTGGGATAGCAGCGCTAAATTTTCCATTACCTGAACCTAAGTAATCATTTCGATCACTAAATCCTGCGTTTTATTTTTCATTCTTTTAAGTATCAACGCTCCAGAAGAATATCATGTTTTCTTTTGAATTTCGCTGATAATTAACTAATTCTTTTAGAGTTGTAATTCCAGGATAACACTAACCTTCAGTTTCCTCTTCTCCAATTCTGTAAGAAACTGTATCAAACACGCACTAATCAATTGCTGATTATTGTTATTTTATAGCCTTTATAATCATAGTAACTTCCATCTTCTTCATTTAAAGCCCCTTCTATATAAATAAAAATATTACAATGTAACATAATATGATCTTGAATGTGGATAACCCAGTCAGATATGCTTGTGCAGATCAGCATCGATTATCAGGGGACAGTGAACCTTTTCAAGGATCATTGCGAAGCCCGGTCCGAGAAGAAAATTTTTTCACCGATCACTGCAGATCAATGCAGAAAATTCTGAACAGAAATTTCTGCAGAGATCTTAACAGAAAAATCAGCACTGCTCATCAATAATTCAAATGAGAGTTATTTGTTTCTGAACCATTGTACATTACAAGATCAAAATTTAATTTTAAATCAAACGTCTAACTTTCAATTTATTTGAAATAAGGCAACTGAGAAGTGATGTCGGTTTGTTTTAAATCGACTTTCACAGCCATTACATTTTCAGTAATAGTTTGTCACCAATTGAGTACAAGTTCATTTCCGTTATTTTGTAAATGTGCTAGCCATGATGGAAATTTTGTTTGGTTATTTTCACATTTCAAACTCCTTCACACAGTCAATCCATTCAGCAATTATTTTGTAGCAGAAATAAAATGCAAATTCTCCTAAAATCCCTGCGTCGTTCCGCTCCTAATTATGAAAACATAAATTTCGAAGGTCAACATAAATGTCTTGATTAATTTGATAAGAAACAAAAATAGCGTAACAAACGAACAAACGAATAAACATGCCATTGATATTGGGAAAGTAATTCTACTTGCGGCAAGGCTAAAATTATTATGAGCAATCGAAATGCAACTTCCAAGTTTTAAATGCCAGCATTGAATAAATTGTACAAGCATGTACATAAAGCGCCCGTACTATTACTCCAGCAATAATAATTAGTACCATCTTTGCATCTTATCATTAAATTCATTCGTCAAAAATTTTATTTCATTGAGGAGAATATTTTAATAATTTTGCCTGCCATTGAAGTAGTTATATTCCCACATGAAATAGCAAAAATATAGAACTACTTTTCTGGTCGCACACATTTCACCACGGGAGTGTGCAGCGGTCAATGTTGACATCAGTCACAACTTCACAATAAGCGCGTTAGTCAAACTAAGCTTTGGGCGTTCTGAATTTGTGAAACAAGCTTGGAAGTTCAAAAAATGTGCTTTGTAATTGTGCTACGGTGATGGAAAATTAAAGAATGAGAAAACTATTCTATGAATATAGTGAAAGACAGAAAATGCCATGGATTTTTGCTTGTTTTAAAGGTCACCATGTTTTTTAATGCACTCACGGAAATTGAAAATTCCGTGGTCAATATGTCCTTTAATGCACTTAGGGAAATTAAAAATTCTGCTCCAAAGAATCACTTCAGGAATACGTTAAAAACGTTTTACATGAACGACATTTTGCTGGCTGATGCGGTATTTTCGAGATATAAAAATAATTATGCCAGATAGGAATAACGCTGTATAGTCGATTGCTCAGTCGCCGCATTGTTAGATCACGCCCACTTTTTGACGGGAGCAGAACAGCGTCGGTTTGGGTAAGCTAAGGTAAGCTATTTTAGGTTGATTTATGGTATTTTAGGTTAGTTTGTTTAACCAACCTAACATTACCTAACCTAACCTCCCCCACCGTTACGTCAATACCGTATCACAGCATATTTACGTGTCAGAGCCTTCACTTTTATGTACGTCGTTCCTATAACTTCAAATTTGAATAATTCGAAAATTACGCATCGGTGAGCAGAATTCATTCCTCTAGTGGTTCTTTGGAACGGAATTTTTAATTTCCGTGAGCGCATTAAAATACATAATAACCGTTTAAAAATTCAAACTGCGATGTAAGTAGCTCCTCAGAGTCATTTTTCCAGAAAAAGTTGAAAAAACGTGCAGTGAATCAAACATAACGACTGATAATTTTAACTGCTCTTTGTCAATTTGTAACAGTGAAAATGATTTAGATGTGAAGTGAGTGACATGTGTGATGGAGAGTGGGTGCCCTTCGATTGGGTAAGCAGTTTAAAAAAAATAAAAAAAAATTCTAACATGAGAGTGTATCTTTCATTAGTTTAACAGTGAACATTGATGACATACCCCTCTACAATTTAATTGTCAGGGATTCTCAAAATAAACAACCCGAATTACTGACATCAGAATCTGCTTCTTTCTGTTATTGCGACGTGACCTCCTGGTAGCGGTTCTTATTATTTTCACTCTCTCATAGGTGTCTCAGGACCCAGGCGGCACTGGGGTCGACACCTGAAGAAGCCTGATCCGTAGCTGATGCCTGATCGCTGTCTGTCCTACATGCTTCTTCTTCGGGGTTCGGGCATGCTACCCGATCGTGCCGTTTACTATCGTCTGATATTATTCATTCTGGGGACGGGATCTGAATTTAATGGATGTGGTTTGTATGCAAGTAATTCTGTGTATTCTGTTATTATCGTGAACGTGATATACCTTTCATCTGTAATATTAAAGTTTAGTAATGCAATGCGTGGTCAATCTCGAATCGTTTGGAAGTAAAAGGGGTCGCTGGAGCTCTTTGAGGCAGCAAATGTAATGGTAAATACTATGGAGATGCAACTAATCGATTTTCCAAATTTCGTTGCCTGTGTCATGGTAATTACATCATAATAAACAACTTTTCTTCCATGCAATTTTTTGGGCAAAAAAGTATTTAACGAGTTATAGCGGTATGTTGACTTTCGTCTTTGATGGCTGGAATGCGCTGGATCATTCGAGCGCGTCGGAAGGGAGAGTCCATTGTAGTCTTCCTTTCAGAACAATTTCTCCCCGCTTCAAACACTAGAGTTGCGGTAAGTGATTTACCGCTGTAACTCGTTAAATACTCTTTAACCCCAAAAAGTACATGGATGAAACGTTGTTTATTTCGATGTAATTACCATGATACAGGCAGCAAAATTTCGAAAATCGCTTAGTTGCATCTCCTTAACATTAACCAATGTAATTAGGTCAGCCCGAGGCTTGAATAAGCGACTAAACCCCAACAATAATAAATGCACAGTTGATGCAATCCTTCTGTCTGAAATTAAATATCGAATCATAATAATTTGTTTATGCAATAATTGTTCTAATAGTATCCATGAATGAAATACCTAAACCTTACTAATTGCTAAATAAAATTATAGAAAGATCTGGAAAACTAATCTAGTCAGTAGGAATGAAAGACATAATCCCTAACATAATCCCATAATTTTTTCACCAGTTGAGTTTAGTAATGAGAGAACAAGTGCTGGTGTGCCTTGTTCTTGGAAAAAAAAAACCATGAACAATCACAATAGGAGCAACAACCAAAGACCTCCAAATGGCAGCGGTATCTGTGCACCATGCTCACAACCGCAACTAAGTATTATATTTAGTCCATATCATTGGTGCCTTTTGTTTTAAATTCCTTTCAGCTTGTGTTGCATAAAATACTCGTTTGCCAATTGCAAGATAAGTGTCAAAATGGAACATAATTCAAATTTTTTGCTAAGTGTTTTGAATTTTGTGCAATACATTCCTGTCAGATATCACTCTGAAATCACACGTTCCTAAAATTCAATAGAAATTGTGTGTTTTTCAAATGTGTATATTTATTTTAATTGTCCCAACCTAGTGTTGAAGTTCTTTGACACAGTGTGGGCACCTTGCAGAAATAAACAAGTGGCAAATAGATAATATTTATTTTAAATGAAAATAAAACAAAAAGTAAATTATATTGGCCGTGGAATAGTTTTCTAAAGTGAACCGGTAATGAATGTATAGCATATGAGAAAATGTTATTCATATATTTCAATTATTTTTAAACATTTTACAATATAATTTTTTCATTCCCTAGCAACGCATGAACACTGCAAAAAACACTGTTCACTGTATGGTATCACTGGGACCTCAGTTACGGTGAGAGAATTTGATGAGGGCAGAGCAACTTCTTCTCAGCTTCCTCAGTGTATCGCTTTCACCTGGACAACAGAACAAGTCATCTCTCAGCTAAAGTAAGTTTTATTTCTACTTTGTATGAAATGTTAATTTATGCTTTGTTATCCTAATCAATGATGAGCGACAAGAGGTATAATGAAAGATCATCCCTTAATTTTTAGGAAGCAATAAAATTATTTATCATAAAAATTATGTTTTTGCCGGTATGTATATGCCAAAGTTCATTCCTTCCATTCGGAATGAGTTGCTGTGAAATGAACACACTAAGTTTTCTCAGGTGAATTTAAAACACCGGCTTATGGTTTATTTCAGTTGGATAACGATATATCGATATATATCACATGTTGCTTGCGATATATATCGATATATCGTTATCGTTTGCTTATTTATTGCAGGAGGAATGAAAAATTGAATGTGAAAAATTGGAATGTGATAGGAGGGATGTGAAAAATTTGGAGTTTGAATGTAGTGAAAGCATTGCCCGTGTAAAAGGGAAAATGGCAAAGATTGAGGGCCTGAAAACTGAGTTTGATTGCTCTATGGGTAAAAGTAAAAATAAAAAATAAGCAAAAATGTGGTAGAAGAAGGATGCAAAACATTAGAAGCCATGTATGTTGATGCAAATGACTGGTGGGAGAAATGACTCTCATGCTAGGAATATAGTGGAAAAGAGTTAACTACATATGTACCATAGTTTACTGTGAGGTAAGAAAGTATGCTACAAAAATTCAAGTAGGTGAAGATTAATTTGAATGGAGTCAGATCATCGTATGGAAGTGGTCAACTGGTACTGGGTGATGAAGAATTGGGTACCGATGAGTAATGTGAAGGAATTAATATTCATCAATCTGGCGAGAATTCAGTATCAGGTTCAAAGGATGTTAAGGAAATAGGTATGAAAGCTTAAGGAATATGAACAATTTTATGTCAAAAAAAATTTTCCATGTTGCAAAAAAAAGTATGCACACCATAAAATGTAGAAATAACTCATATAGAATAATGTGCATTGCTTTCCTCCATTGCATGTAATTTTCTCTAAAGTTATTTTGCAACCATACACACAGTAAACTTTGGTTTTAACTAAACTATTACTTTCAGATTGACAAGCTCAAGCCTCACTTCGAGGCCAACAGTGGAAACACCATACGCCACATCCTCAAAAGAGTGATGTTACGAGAGCTTGCTGTCCAGTTTAGCTACTGGGCTTACGAGAAAAACAAGAATCCAGAGTGCATCCATTCAGCGTTCAAATCATTGGTGAGTAGACTTCTCATTCCATACATTCATTCAATATTTAATGAATTAATCAATTCAGCTTACTAAATTTAACTTGTGATAATAATACTTTATTCAACTACTGCTTAGCCATTCTAATGCAATATACCGATACTGATCTGTTACAAAAGTTATTAATTGCATGTTCTTAGCATGTATGTGCACAGAGTTTAACAATTCATTTTTTCATGCAGTTTAATTAAGCGTTTTCAAGTTTCTTCATTTGATTGTTGATGTTTTTGAATCATACGCAGGCTTTCTTTTCAGTTGACCAAGATTTTACTTTAAACCTAGTTGGCTGGAAGCCCTGTCGTTTCTGCTTGACGTAAATGTTGTATCTCTTAGTATTTCTCCTTCATATCACCCACTGATGTCATGCAATGAAATAGTTAAATAATTTTAATTATGCTCCAAAATTATTCCTCACTGTAATATCAACCACAACATTGCTTCTAAAACGGTCTGTCATCAAAAAATGTAAATCTTCCCATTGAACTGAGCTCCCATGTGGATAATATACGAGATCGATTTGACGGTTAAGTAGGCCTTCTTTTTGATGAAATAGTGTGTTTTTTCTTTTGTTAAGACCACCTTTTTTGGGCTGCTGCTATCATTTAGTTCAAAACCTATTAATTACTTTTTGAACTTTAACCTAGTTGACTTCCTTTCAGACCTGCTGTTTTATTTGCGCATTGCGTTTAGTTAAGGGTGATGTTTAAGCAGAATCCGGAAAATTCCTGGATTTTAAGAGTCGGGTTTTTCTTCCGCACTCTAGATTTATGAGTCTTTAATTCATCATTTTCTGTTTCTTTCTGAATAAACTCGCTCGGAAGAGCGTTACGTTAAGCGTTAAGAAGGGTAGCGCGGAGTGCTGCCAGCACGAGGTATATATAGCCTCGACTAAAATTAGAGATTGATTCTGTTATGTGGTGGAGAACAAACGTGAACTATTCTTTATAGGTAGCGATGGCTGAGGGCCGGCACGTGTTTCATGTGTTCTTTTAAGAGAGACAGAGGGAAATATACGAGGCCACAGTTTTATACTTGTATTATGGAAAGGCAAGCACGGACGGCGAGAGCACGGCGAGGTTATAGAAATCCTGCCTAGGTTCCTAGGGTCAGCCCACACGTACTGACGCACTCAGGAGACAAATAGTGACAACCGCCAACACAGAACCGACAACACGAGCTCGGATGAATATTTTGCATAGATTCAATCGCGGTCTCGCCGGGTGTTTAGCAGACACCCCGACTCAATCCAATGAGCGTTTAACATACGTTCAACAACGACCCAAGGAAAACCCGATCCAAAAATGAACGTCTCGCACACGTTCCAACAAAAACCCCAAGTACTGAAAACACAACTACTGGAACCGCCGATCTCAAGTTCTGAACTGCAATAAAGGAAACCTTCACTATCAGAACACCGCGCGACGCGTTCTATTTAACTTTACTTTACTCGTCTCTGATCTCTCCCGTCTGGAGCCCTTCACTGCCCACTCAAACGACCGGCGACCGAATGCCCTCCTCACTCTCCGCCAGCCCAGTCGTGGGCTCGCACCTCCCCAAAAAGGAGGGGTGCGGTTGGGGGGGAGAGGGGTAAGTTTTGGGGAGATGGCGTGCAGGGGTATGCTTTGGTGGGAGGCCCAGCTTTCTCTTTATCCATGGCTAATTCAACGACTGATCCCACGCTCTGTTCCCCATCTACACGATCGGACCGGCACATTGTTATTATATTAATGTCTGGATATTTTACCATCCCTGACCAATTCACCCGACCGGCGCTAACCAGCACCAGCGTCTCTCAGCTCTGTGTAACCGCTGCAGCAGAGCGCGTCAAATTTATCCAATTTAATATGGGAAGTGTTTCGTATGAGAACGTCCCGCTTGTCAAGTTCCCAAAAAACCCAATGCTCGAGTGCCGGCATTGAATTTACGACCCGTATAGATTCAGAGATGCTGTCTTCCCCGCATTTTAGATTTTCTTCTCGGCAACGCTAACGGCTAGGATCCAGGATATACATCCCCCCTATGTTAACGAAAGAAAATTTTTGAATATAAATTTTCTTTTCATTTATGTCCTGGCCGCGATTCAATTTCCGACCCGACTCACGAACCTTGCACCACCGTGACATCACTTCCAATACACCCAAAAGACCAAAACAACAACAACAAAAAAAACGAACGGCGACCACAATTCGCTCGCCCGTGCTCCAGCAAAAATAATATTGGCCCCCTTCGGGAGAACTTTCTTCGCCTAGCGTGCAGAAACATTGCTACAGCTGTGGGTGACGCCCAGCGACTTGCAACTACTACAGCCATGAATCTTGCATTACAGTGTTTCCGCGTTATAACCGTTGCTAACGACTGATCATCAGTCGGAATTCCTGATGTCGCAGTGGTTCTTTCCATGCGTAGAAGGGAAACACCGACGCTGATGAGATCATCGTGCCCGACGTCCTTGCTTCGATTACTCCGCCATCCCGAGGCACGACCAGGTGTCTGATGACGTCGTTGAGGGTCGTTCCGGCCAGGTGGAATCCCGGCCTCGGGACGAAGTGGACGATGAGCGCGCGCCCCTCCAGGGTCGCAGCCGCCCGCGCCCAGTCCGTCTCCCCCGAGACGGTCGCCAGACTTCCGTCGGGTAGCCACAGTGCCACCTCGTAGTGGTGCGCTGCGACGCAGGTTCCGAGCTGGCGCACCACCTCGCTCGGCCTCCGTCTCCGCCCTCGATGCATGTACGTCACCGTTTCCTACGGCACACGGTCGGGCATTAATTCCTTGTTACATGGGTTAGACATCAATATAGAGCCTATTCTTTCAAATTTTCCTCTCTTCGCCTCATACTGAGAGCGCGTATTACATGAATGATATGTGATTTTTATGAGTCTAAACAGTCCTAAACGGACTTGAATGGCTAAGAGTACAACTCCTGCCACATGATACCGCACATACTCCTGCACACGATACAGCACACAAAAACGCACACACTCTGACAACACACGCACCTCCTACCCATTCGTCTTTCACTCGTGGTGCAGGTCCTTATGATTAAATGATGAGAAATGTGATTTTCCTACATTAGTACTATTTCTGTGTCAGCTGACCGTTTTTTTTTCTTTTTACTGAATGGCATTTGCTAATCTCTCGTGAGAAGCAAGCCTAAATTTCGTATGGGTGCAATACGTAAGGCGTCCCTTCGTATGCATGTATGTTTTATCTCCAAGTCGCACATGACTTATCTTTTAACCTCCAAAATCTCATGGTATCGGGTAACAGCTGCGATGCCTCAAGCATTGCGCACATGCCTCTGGATAGGCCTCAAAATCCCTCTGTCATGCTTCCCGTAATCTCCCTTATCACGCTCGTCAGCAGACCAGATATTTATAACGCTCTCCACAGTTCACGCACGTGTTTCCTACGCGCAGGAGTGTTCCCGATCTCACCATTGACGAATGCCTCTCCATCTCTCTTACGTCGACCGCTATTTCCGTTCCGCTCCGATGGATGCCGCTGTGGTGCTGGTTAGCACGCGCACACGTCAGCGCCTCGCTCGTCGCCTTCCTGAAAATCTTCAAAATTCACATTAGCGCATTTATCATTAAATATTTCAGCTCTAGCGTCGGCTCGGTGCTGTTCACGCTCCGGTTTCCCAGCACAGGAGCTATCCTTTTTTTATATTCTTCTCGGCCTTTATTGCCCTTGCTATTTCCTTATCTTCCTAAATCAATTCTCGTATTTAGCATCTCAAACGCATCGCTGTGCGCTTCTCTTTGTCCAGACTGCCTTCTCTAATCTAAAGTCTGCTCTATCTCGGGATACATGCGTCTCCGCAATGCCGCGTCTTTCAATTTTATGACCCATTGTGGCTCTCATTGTCCCGTGGGCTCATGCCTCGAGTCTCCACTACGTGAGTGCGCGTCCAGCTTGCCTTTCCATACTAAGCTACGTTATCATTAAAGGACCGTAATGTTAAAGATTATGCTAGGTCCGTAATGGACAACTTTAATTAAATCTAATGTCTCGATAAGAATTCTACCCAACTCTCAGGAGTTCTGCTATACGAGCCGTTATTATCGGGCTCCAATCAGCTCCAGCTCAGGTTTCTCTCTTCCAAGTGCGGCAAGGCCCATCCCGAGATAACTTTTAAGTTGACGTCTCTCTTTTTGCGCCTGCATTATGCCTATTTTTCTTTTTAAAACGTCATTTAGAAGCCCAAAAAAAATGTATTTCTTAAATTTTTCTCCCCCCCCCCCCCCCCCCCGACGATCAAAGAAAATTCCTTCACAGGGAATTTTTCACCCTAAACAAAACAATTACGAGATGGATATATCTATTTCCCATCCAAGTTGCTGACTCTTCAAACCTACACCTGAAGGCAATGGTTTATTAGTGCTTATAACTAGTTATTTCTTAGGCTACTCTGAAAGAATAGTTAGTTAGTAAACTTATCGGCTATGCATCCACCAATGCCGGGGACTTACAGAGCCATATTCCTACGGGCAATATTTATCTCATAAATCTGCTGCGGATCGCGAAGGTCTGTGACTGACCTCCGTCTAATTTATCTCTGTATGTGATTGTCTCGCATAAATCCAATTTCCTCTCCCTTTACCAACGCATCTCCAGCAGTCAAATTACCCGCAATCAAGTTCAATTTTCGATGTGAAGTCATTATATCTCTGCAAGTGTTCGAGAATGTCAACCTTACGATGCAATTTTACCTCTAAGTTTTATTCTCGTCATTCAAAATGCGCAGCCAGCAATGGTATAATTTGCCCAGTACGCTCTTATAATTCGTATGCCGAATCTCTACTCGTATCCCAAGCCTCCTTTCTGAGCTCTTCTTTATGCCTCTGTCGATTTTATGACTTTCGTCCTGTGTCGCGCTCTCAAGCTCTGAGCACAGTCGTTCATGTTGGCTGATCGCATTCGCAAGAAATTACCTACATAGCAGTTAACGCTCGACCGTACTACTGCTCTTATATTTGTACTTCTACATAGTTCTTAGTTAGCTATTCTGAAAGAAATTAGATTAGTGAGCTTATCTACTATTTATTCGCTAGGTTATTCTGAAAAGAAATTAGGTTAGTAAGCTTATCTATTATTTACTTGCTAGGTTATTCTGTAAAGGAAATTAGATTAGTAAGCTTATCTACTCTCTACTTGTTACATGGGCTTTTGCTTATGTAGTCCCCTCCTCCACCGGACCGGCCGATCTTAGAGCGTAAGGACGCCTAGCTGCCGGGGTGGGTAGGGGTGAAGGTGCTTCAGGCCTTGTTACATAGATGTCGTCATCGCTGCTTTCCGAATCGCTATCTTCGTGACGTACTTCGGTGACGTGCTCGACGCTCCTCCCATTGCTTCGAGGACGCTCGTCTTGTATTACTACTGCCTCCTCTGGCCGAAATGACGCGGGCTTAAGTCTATTTCTGTGGACCGTTATCTCATGCCGGTGGCCGTGGACTTGTCGTATTACGACGTTCATCGGTGTTGGAAGGGCCTGAATCCTGTACTGGCCTATCCAGTTCGGTCGGAATTTTCCCATCGCCTTGTTTCTTCCTGCTGTATTCCGTAGGAATACGCAATCGCCGACTCTAAGTTCCTTATCTCTCACGCGCTGATATCTCACATTCTTGTCATATGCATTTCGGCTTGCTGACATCGCGCCTTCGAACGCAATTTGCAACCTTGCAAAAGCGGCGTGAGGGAAATCTTCCTACAAAGCATAGTTTAGTATCCTGGGCTGCAGAATATCAGACAGTGGCAAGGGAGCGTCGCGTCCATGAAATAAATAGTACGGTGTGTTATCTACCGAGGCATAATACGAACAGTTTAGAGCGAGCGTGGCAAAAGGTAGCTGCTCGTCCCATGATGTAAGATCCTTCTCTACGGTTGCTGCCAGCGTTGTCTTGAGCAATTTGTTGAATGCTTCCGTCATTCCGTTACTGGCTGGATGGAAGGCCGTGGTGAAGTGCAACTTGGACTTCAAAATGCGGCACATTTCTTGGAAATTCTGGGCAGTAAACTCAGTACCTCGATCCGACACGATGTGTTCCGGACAGCCATACCGGCATACATAATCTATGAACGCTCGCGCTATGGTCTCGCTCTTTTTATTGCGCAGTGGGTACGTCTGCACGTATCTAGAGAAGTGGCATACTATCGTCAGAATATATCGATGTCCTGCCTGTGATTGTGTCAGCTCTCCAACGAGATCAATCCCCACCCTTTCTAATGGTCGTGAGACTGGCGGTAATTCGCCTATTTTTGCTTTGAGGCCCCCGTGTGGACTTCGCTTCTGACACGTCGTGCAATTTTTCACGTGTTCTTGCACGTGTCGTGCCATATTTGGCCAGAATAATTCTCTAGCACGGTGGAGGGTTTTTCTTGCTCCAAAATGTCCGGAAATTCGCGTATCGTGCGACATTATTAACGCGGGCTTTACTAGGGATTCAGGAATCACTGCACGTTTGCGAATGTCTCCATTGTCCTTAACTTCTAGGTAGAATAAACAGTCTTTGTCCAGCACGAAATCCTTGTACTGGCTCGGATCTGTCACCAATTCACCCTTTCCTTCCAATGCGTTGATGACCTTGGCCCAGTGCTGTGCTTTGCGCTGCTCCATACTTACCTTTTCCGCACAGAAAACTTCGTACGGGTCCAGCGCTTCCGTCACGGTCGGGCGGACGGCTGCCACTCCTCGGGAGAGCGTATCTGGAATCACATTCTCCTTGCCGGGTCTATACGAAATTTCATATTCGAACTGCGACAGCAGCACTGCCCAGCGGGCGATACGTGGAACTGTCGCTTTATATTGAAACAAATATCGCAGTGGTTGGTGATCCGTCAGGATCTGAAACTTCCGACCGTAGAGGTATCGAGCAAAATGGCGGACGTTTTCCACAATAGCTAAAGCTTCTCGTTCTGTGGTACTGTACCGGGTCTCCGCCGGTGTAAATTTCCTTGAGTAGTAAGCGATCGGGTGATCCATACCGTCAATTTCTTGTGTCAGTACTCCTCCCAGTGCGACATCACTGGCGTCGGTATGCAGCCTGAACGGTCGCTCGAAATCTGGGTAACCCAACACCGGCGCTTCCGCTAGAGCCAGTTTGAGCGCGTCGAATGCGGCCTGATGTTCGTCCGTCCACACAAACTTGGCACACTTCTTAGTCAAAGCCGTCAAAAGTGCGACTCGTTCTGAGAAATTTGGTATGTGTCTTCGATAGTAGCCTGCCATTCCCAAAATTCTTCGTACATCTTTCGGTTTCTTCGGTGGTAACAACTCGCGAATGGCCGTGATTTTCCTTTGGTCAACTTGAATTCCGTCCTTCGAGACAACGTGACCCAAATATTCGATGGAGGGTTTGGCAAAGCTGCACTTTTTCAGTGAAATTTTCAATCCTGACTTCTGAAGGAGAGCGAGAACTTCTTCCAAATGAGCGATGTGATCCTCAAACGTCTTCGAAAATACCACTACGTCGTCTATGAAAACGTAGCTCGTTTTTCCAATCACCGGCTCTAATACTCGATTGACTAAACGCTGGAATGTGGCCGGAGCTGTAGTCAGTCCAAATGGCATCCGCTTGAAGCGGTACTGAGCCGACTCAGTAACAAATGCCGTCTTGTCGCGGTCTGCTTCCGCGACAGGAATCTGCCAGTAGCCTGATTTCAAGTCTATGGCTGAGAAGTAGCATGCGCCTCCAAGGGACTCCAAAATTCGTTCGATCCGTGGCATTGGGTATTTATCTGCGAGCGTGACTTCATTAATTCGTCGAAAATCAACACAAAACCTATGCGTGCCGTCCTTCTTTTTGATGAGGAGCACCGGAGATGCCCACGCGCTCGCTGATGGCTCAATTACGTCCATTGCTAACATATTCTGCACTTGTTCTTCGATTGCTGCGCGTGTTGCCTGGGGCAGAGGCCATTGTTTCGTAGCAATCGGCGCCGCGTTCCTGGTGTCAATTCGATGTGGGAGCAAGTCACATCGGCCTAAATCTTGCTCATGCTGAGAAATGGCTGGCGCATACTTACCGATGAGCGCTAACAAACTCTCACGCTGCTGCGTGTGCAGATGCTCTAGGCTTGGTACTTCCGCCTCGGGTAGCTCGTCAGTTATACCATACTCACCATCGTCACTGCTCATTGTTGGTAGCACCGCCGCGACCTCAGACTTTCGCATACTTACCCTTTTTCTTTGTCTGATCAAATTGATCGACTCTCCGGCATACTTACCGTCCTTAAATGCATACGAATGACCGTTCACGATCACTCTACTACCATGTCCACTGGTCATGTCCAGCGTCACCTTACCTATGCGCTGGAGTAAATCGAGCCCTACAAGTATGTCTCCTGGATAATTTCCGACTTGAGCCACTATTACATCATGCACATAATTTTTACCTCCTATCTTAATGTTCAGAGCAATTCTGCCCCGCACATCTATTTCTGCGCCACTTACTGTACTTAACTTTAGCTTGGGCGTCTTTATTCTTACTGTACCTGATCCTGCCGACACAATTTTTTCTGCCATTTCAGGCCTTATCAGACAGCAAACTGATCCGGTGTCCAGGAATGCTTCGCAGTCTTGTTCGTTGATTTTTATCTGTATGATCGGTTTGGCCTCGTGTGTGTCGACAGGCGTTCCTAGTGTTTTCTACTAGGTGGGCCTTGTGCGTATCGCCACGGTGTGTGGTTATCCACGTTGAAACTCCGATGGGCTGCGGGGCTCGAGCCTTGTGGCTCGCCTAACTGTCGGCTCTGCTGGGCTTGATTTTGTGACCGCCACTGTGCCCTACATTTTCTAGCCATATGGCCGGCTTGTCCACAATTGAAGCAGTTCATGGTTCTTCGCTGTATGTTCTGAGCAAATGTATTTTGTCTCGGAATCACCGCTGGGTTGCGACATTCTCTAGAGAGATGGCCTACTTGGTTGCACGACCAACATCTAGGTGGTGGCCGGGGTGGGGCTGCTTCTACTTCGTCTATAGCGCAGATGTGCCTGCGCTGCTTTTCATCTTCCAGCATTTGTTCGCATTTCTGTTCCATTTTGACACAATCTGCGAGCTTTTTTGGTTCGTATGTTGCCATTGTCTTCTTCAATGCCGGGTCGAGACCATTTACAAACACATTCGCCAAGAGCTTGTCGCGAGATGCCGTGTCTTGCAGCTCCTTGATAACATGCGCCAAGGCAGCCGAACTGGTCTCCAGTCGCGAAGCGTAATCTTCGATCGTACCCCGGTTCATTTTGATTGCAGCCAGTTCCGCATGTGCATCTGTCAGCGAAATGCTTTTGAGGAAACGATCCTCAAGGCGTTCGGTCAGCTCCGCCAGATCACATGCTTCGAGCTCGGGGTTTAAATCCAGGAAACTCTCTGCTGTGTCAGTGCAGAGATATCGGATGACATCAGCGCTTCGGTCTTCTGACCAGTTTTCTAGCGCGGCGCGCTTCTTCACCGTGTTGAGAAACTTCACAACGTTGGTCTTGCCATCGAACTTTGGAAGCTTGCCCAGCACTGGCCCGCTTGCAGCTGTCGGAGCGGCTCCTGCATCCTGTTTATTGGCGGTGGAACTTCCTGTCTTGGTAGCCTTTTCTTCGTTAGTCATCTTGCCGCTTAACTCAGCGATGATCAATCAAATTTTTTTTTCTCCAATATATTATTGGACGTTGCAACTCAACCCGCACTACACTGAACATTCAACGTTTTACGATCAGTACTGGTATCCAAGCATAAACACAAAAAAAAATTCCTGGGTGTATCCAAGAGAGGAAAGAGGAGGGCACCACTGGAAAAAAAATACCGAAATGCGGACTCTCATGCGTAGGGCATCAAAACCATCAGTCAGGAGGGAATCTCCTCACATCAAATGCAGTCAAACGAGTCATATACCAGCACAAATTTTGCGTAATATTCACGTTAATCGTTCCCTCTACTTGCAATGTTACTCATACATATTCCTTTTACTGACCCTAGTTCCGCCCAAGACACATAAAAAATATTATATATTTTCTTTGGACAACAGAATAAATTTTTATGTGGAGTGTTGATCTCATCCCCAACACAGATAAAGAGCGACCAACAAATGCGGAATCGGTACGTATTATTTCTGTCCTAGGGAACACACAACATTGAAATGGATGGTTCTACTCACGATTTGCTGATTTATCCACAATTACAGAGTAGATGTTCGGTTGGTTTTAAAAAAAAACAGCTCTAGCCGCTAATAAAACTAGGAGGTGTCTCCGAGAGAGAAAGGAGGAAGGCACCAGCTGAAATGCAGTCTCTCCGCAGAGGTACATAGACAGCAAGTTGGGCCTCTAATAGCAAGAACAGTTTAAGTCGAGATATTTGTCAGACTAGTTTAATGCGGTTCATTAACCAATACAAGGTGACGGAAGAGTTAAGAGCTGAAACAAGACGTTTGTGAACCGAAATGTGGTCATTAAATAATCCTGTATTTCCTTCCAGCACCAAAACCTAATTACTCACAGTTGGCCCTCAAACTTGCACAACAATATATATTCTCCGCTAGTGCGTGCACGTAATCGTTCCCTAAGTTTGCAATCCTGCTCACAAAAAAAAAAATCCCCAATCGGTACCTAATTTACAACGAGCGTGCGAACTCACATGTATCTTCCGAAGAACATAAAAAATAAGTACTATTCCTAAAGAATCTTCGATGCTTCTACTTCAAATGTGCAGCGATCCCTACCAAACTGAAATGCACTTTCTTTTGGCATTCTCGCGCTCAAGGACTGGCTGTAAGGTTTTATGGCTTGGCCCGCTTCTAATCTCACAGAAAATGACACTTCCTGGCTGCGCCGCGATACGCGAATATCTGTTAGGGACTACGCTCACACGAAAAACATCAACCAGAAAAACAATAAATAAGTAAAAATTTGCAGTTGAAGACACGTTCTACTTATCTTCCTATGGAACATACAAAGAATGAAATGAAATGGTGTTTACTTACAGTTTTCTTTTGGTCCTTCGGAGGTGTTGCCCGCTTGCCGCTTCTGGATCGGTTGTTTCAGGTTCTTCTCTTCCTCTCACTTTTTATTTTTCCCCTCTCTCTCTTCACTAGTTTCCGCCACCGCGTTGCCACCAGTGTAAGAGTCGGGTTTTTCTTCCGCACTCTAGATTTATGAGTCTTTAATTCATCATTTTCTGTTTCTTTCTAAATAAACTCGCTCGGAAGAGCGTTACGTTAAGCGTTAAGAAGGGTAGTGCGGAGTGCTGCCACCACGAGGTATATATAGCCTCGACTAAAATTAGAGATTGATTCTGTTATGTGATGGAGAACAAACGTGAACTATTCTTTATAGGTAGCGATGGCTGAGGGCCGGCACGTGTTTCATGTGCCCTTTTAAGAGAGAGAGAGGGAAATATACGAGGCCACAGCTTTATACTTGTATTATGGAAAGGCAAGCACGGACGGCGAGAGCACGGCGAGGTTATAGAAATCCTGCCTAGGTTCCTAGGGTCAGCCCACACGTACTGACGCACTCAGGAGACAAATAGTGACAACCGCCAACACAGAACCGACAACACGAGCTCGGATGAATATTTTGCATATATTCAATCGCGGTCTTGCCGGGTGTTTAGCAGACACCCCGACTCAATCCAGTGAGCGTTTAACATACGTTCAACAACGACCCAAGGAAAACCCGACTCATACAGTGGTAATATATTCACAGCGTTCAAATCATTGGTGAGTAGACTTCTCATTCCATACATTCATTCAATATTTAATGAATTAATCAATTCAGCTTACTAAATTTAACTTGTGATAATAATACTTTATTCAACTACTGCTTAGCCATTCTAATGCAATATACCGATACTGATCTGTTACAAAAGTTATTAATTGCATGTTCTTAGCATGTATGTGCACAGAGTTTAACAATTCATTTTTTCATGCAGTTTAATTAAGCGTTTTCAAGTTTCTTCATTTGATTGTTGATGTTTTTGAATCATACGCAGGCTTTCTTTTCAGTTGACCAAGATTTTACTTTAAACCTAGTTGGCTGGAAGCCCTGTCTTTTCTGCTTGACGTAAATGTTGTATCTCTTAGTATTTCTCCTTCATATCACCCACTGATGTCATGCAATGAAATAGTTAAATAATTTTAATTATGCTCCAAAATTATTCCTCACTGTAATATCAACCACAACATTGCTTCTAAAACGGTCTGTCATCAAAAAATGTAAATCTTCCCATTGAACTGAGCTCCCATGTGGATAATATACGAGATCGATTTGACGGTTAAGTAGGCCTTCTTTTTGATGAAATAGTGTGTTTTTTCTTTTGTTAAGACCATCTTTTTTGGGCTGCTGCTATCATTTAGTTCAAAACCTATTAATTACTTTTTGAACTTTAACCTAGTTGACTTCCTTTCAGACCTGCTGTTTTATTTGCGCATTGCGTTTAGTTAAGGGAGATGTTTAAGCAGAATCCGGAAAATTCCTGGATTTTTTTATTGCTTTATTTGCTGGAGATAAGCTTACTTCACAAGTTGTCAAATTTGCAGAACGATCTGAGCATCGTAAATGAGAGAAATGGAGTTAGGAAGGGGGAGGGAGGAGTCCGACCAGCAACCAGCACCGACCAGCAAGTGCATGCGCCACGCCCTTGAATTTTTTTTGTGATTATTATTGCTCTATTCAATACGGAACTCATTAATTTACAAGCCAGCCAAGGTTCAGAACGTTCTGTGCTTCGAGAGAATGGGAAACAAGGGGGGAATGTGGTGGATTCAAATGCAGCTGCTAGCAACGGTCAGTCACCGCAGTAGACACGAACCAGAAATGTCTCGAATTTGTTTTGTTGGTCTATTCGACACAGAACTCCTTCGTTGGCAATTTAGAAAAGCTATACAAAGCTCTTTGCTCCGTAAGAGGAGGAAACGAAGGAGGGAAGGGGAGGAGCGCGTCGAGAAGGACGCCGCAGCGAGCCTGGAGTGGTGATACGTATCTATTATACCAGTTTCATTCGCATCTGTGATACCTGTGGTACCAGTTCCTTCAATAAACAACAAAAACTTACAAGAAAATAGTTCATATGTTCAGATAGCTTTCACAACGCCACTCACCTCAATTTTTCAAGCAATAGAGCTTGCATATAAAAAATGAAAAATTGTAGAAAAGTGCGCTTCTTGAACAGTTGAAGGTAAAAAGTTCAAGAGCTATCGCCTCCAAAAGTTATTAAGGTAAAGCAATGATTTATGTCTTGTTGAATGCGAAAAGAGGTGCTGCATGTCTGGACGTGGGTTCGTTTTGAAATTCTCAGTACTTTTTTAGTTACATTGAAAAATCTACGGAAAAAGGCATGACTTTTTTAAATCATTTGAAGTTTCATTAAAAAAAGCTATTGCGAATTTCGAAATGAACCCACGTCCAGCCATGCAGCAACTTTATGCGCATTAAATGAGCTCTAAACCATTGCTCTAAAATAATAACTTTCGGAGGAGATAGCTTTTGAAAATACCCTATTTATTCACCCATTTTTCCCCATTTTCTCCGTAATCATTTCGAAAATGGGAAAAAATCTGAAAGACAACTCCTATTTATTTTCAGACATACATACGTATGCCAAATTTCATTGATATAGATCCCATACAGCAAACGTGGCAGCTCTTTCCTAGATTCTGCTTAGACGTCCCTCTTAAGTGGCAACACACTGATGTTACCTCAAAAGGATGGTCCATGCAGGAACACACGTTGTGCATAAATTTCGCATGAACGAGTCTATACTAGATGGTCCTTTCATTATTCTTCTCTTTTGAAAGCCTCTTGTGGTTAGGGAAGCTTAAACTAACGTATATTAGAATAATAACCAATATGTTGATAGGTACACAGTTTTATCTCATTGTATAAAATTATCCAATAGCTACACTTTCATTTTTAGATGGCACTGCAGAATTGGGATTCATCTAAGTTAAAGGCCTCGGCATCAGACATCGGAAGCGAGGACTAAGAAAGGAACCCTGAAAAACTCGATCTCAGGCTGCTAATGTGGGCTCGTTCGTGTGAAGAAATTAGCAGTGCATCTGTTGACGAGGGAGGCTGTGAGTACTCGTTTTTGCTGAACACTGGTATCAAGCCCAGACGTGGCGCTAGGGGGTATATTGCTTGGAGGACGATTGCATTGCTTGAGCTAACCATACTACAATGTAGGTATCATTTACGGTAAAAATATTAGTCTATTCCTAAGATGCGTAACAGAATTCTGAAAATTGTACATGATTTAATACCTACAATCAAAAGGTGATCAAATCATAAAAACAAGTTAACTATTCTGTTTAGTTTTCAAATATAACTAATCTCCTAAAAAGGAGTGAGCATTTCCAAGCCCTCAAAAGGAATTTTCTAACGTTAACATGTGTTTTTTAATACAACCAAAAGTTTGATCAATGGAGCTTGAAGACGTTGAAGTTCTTTCCAATCTTGTATGAAATTGTTTTTATCTGAACACCATGTGATGTATTGATTTATATTTTTCAGGTGAAGTTTCAACATCTTTGAAAAGTTGAAATAACATTACATTTTGCCTTTAAATCCTTCAATTTAGCAGTAGAGAACCACAGCTAGACATTTGAGATTACATGAATTTTTGGCCGCTTTTTATTTTAACGGTATGTTATTGAAATGTAACATTTCAAAATAAACAGACAACGGAAGTAAATGTGAATGTAAAATGTAAAAATTTTTTAGGCTTTATGAATTAAAAATTATGACCTGTTTTAGAGTACAGCCTTGAATTCCTAAGTTTTGGATTGCGTAATGGCTTTTCACATACTATCTTTGCAGAATAATTTAAAAACTGACTTCATACGTCTTTGTTCCTTTCCATGCTACTATTCAAATTTATGTTCCTAAACCATCTGCAGTAGAGATCTGTATTGGTGCCACTAAGCATGTTCTTCATGGCATGAAATAATTATGAGTCTCTGTTAAGTCTATAACACACCTTTTCACGCAGATAACGAAAGATCCATTTACTTCAGATTTGCTTTCAAATTTGCGCTTTCGTTCTATGAATGTACAAACTACAGTAAAATAGTCTGCTCTATATCAGAATACGGGAATAATGTGTTGAAAAATGAAAGTATTATTTCAAAATTTTACTCATTTTCAACAGTTTTTTCAGAACTGTAATGGGTAAATGATTTTAAACATCCGTTTTGCCTTGTGGAAATTTAACTAATTTTCTTTTCGTTCCAAGATAGCAAACAGGAATTCCGAAAGCTGCATTTCATTTCGCAGAACTGGTCAGCGAGTAAATGAAAACATTGCAAGGTCACTGTTAATTATCGTGTTCACGCTTTGCTAAGTGTCTTACCAACCTTTTTGATGTTCAATTTCAGTTATCCATATAATGGCTTCAAATAAACTAAAATTTAGAAAGAGGCATTCCTTTTTGATATAAAATTTTTCATACAAGAATAAAAATCAACTGCTCATGGAAATGTGAATATCTAACTTTAAAATATCAGGGTTCAAAGTTTGAAATGATATTAATTAGCTTCAAAAGCCCATTCCTTATGACCCTTCTGATGATTGGACCGTTTTCTTGTAGAGGGATCTTCATAGGTTCTAAGATATTTTAGCAAGGAATCACTCGTAATGTATATCGATCCATTTATATAGAAAGTTAGGTGGCATCTTCTTAGAGTTATTATTAGCTCAATGAAGTGAAAAATGGATACTAAAATATTTGATGTAGGATCCGTAGAGTTTTGTGGCATAGCTTGGTTGGGAATGTTTGCGAAGGATCGGAAGTAGAACACTAGCTATCTGTATCTGCTTCTCAACAATATTTCTGGTGATGGAATTCACACGCAAATGACAGAAGGTTGCAAGAGTTGCGCAAATCCATCACGGTATACAAAAGTTGCGCAAATTGTAAGCATCCTCCCGTTGTGACAAAAATGCAAAAGAAACTCCGACTTATGAGAACCAAAATAAAGTTTATTGAGTGAGCGTTCAGGGTTATGCTTGCCTACTGTATACATTCTTTAACTACCGGCCATACAGAAGCGAGGAGTGTGAGGAGGGTTTGAGCTTGTTCCGTAGGATTCGTCAGATTCATAATTAAGTTCTAAATGAAAATGCATTGTCAAAGTTTGCAGGGTTGAAATTTGAAATTTATTTGTTAGAATTTAATTCGCCAAAATGACAACCCATCAGTGCAAAGCTCTTATCATTGAATACACAGTTTGTTAATACCAGGCTAAAGAAACTACTGATGGCATTTCACTTCACGTCTTCTTACGAAGAACTCATAGGAATTCCATAAATGTATCATAGCTTTAAGCTGAGGAAACCAAAATTTTATTTATAGGAGTAACTTGTTCAAACCTAAATATGCAGATCCTTGTTCTATTAAATTTATCCGAGAGCACTTTTTTTGCAGTGTGAACTCGAATGAAGTTACTATATTGTCATCTTTTGCTACGTTATACTGGAAACATGTAAAAAATTATTTTATGGACCCCGAAAAAAATTTTTGTGTTTCTAGTTGAGACCTAAATAATAGTAAATTATGTGTAGTATATACATGATTAAATATTTTCTAATATTAACTGGCCCCTGCATAAACGAAAAAGAATGATTGTGACAGCGAATTAACTCGTGTTGAAAATTCAGCGATGATTCAAATCCCTTTTTGTTTTTGGTTCGAAATATTTCTGAGTAATTAGTATGTCGCAGCTAATAGTACGTGACAATAATTACAAAAATGCATTGGAATGATAAGTCATGTACTGTAGCAAAATGCTTGACGTGAACACATGTTACACCATGGTGAAATATGGAGCAACTAATTAGACCATGTAGATCTTATAGTTTTAAAAACATAACAATTTTTCTCTTTGTCTTGGAATTTAACTACTTGCGCTGGGGAACTGCTGTCAAAGTGAATATTCTTCATTGCTTACGCTAGATTTTTTTAAAAACCTTCCTTAGCTGAGGCAAAAGGAAGTTTTTTTAAAGCTACTTTAAAGCATCAAAGTTCGTTCATGCTACCTGAGCCATTTAACACAGTCGATTGTGATGTTCCTGACAAGCGTTGATACTGAAGATAAGCTATTTTACTATGAGTTTAGGCTTTCTTGAAGAACTTTCTTCAGATCATGTCAAAGAACAGAAGAACTAAATGCATGATTTTACAAATGATATTCTATGAAAAACGTTCTCCGATGTAATAATTCTGAATGAAAGAAACATTGTCTCAGATTCATTTTTTATAGTGAGACTTATTTTTATTTTAATTCTTATGGAAGACAACGAGTTGAAACGTGGTGGAACCAACAGTTCTGCGTTGGCCAGGAGTGTTTTGGCCTTGGACGCAAGGAAGCAAAGAATCGTTTCGAGCCACGTCGACTTGAAGACAATCCAGGCTAGCTGCACTTATGCATAAACTGTAAAGTCTGAAACACCACAACAAAGAACTTTATAACTGGATGTCATTGCAATACATAATGGAGAAGAAAACGTATTTGCCAAGCTTTCAAAGTTCGACTTATCAAATGTGCGGCTGGTAAACGTGGTCGTGGTAAGGGAGCTCAGGAGACGTTTTCACAGGTGTTTATTGGAGAAGCTCTTTTGCCAAGCTCTCAAAGCCTTATTCGCCAAACTCTCAAAATTCGACTTATCAAATGTGCGGCTGGTAAACGTGGTCGTGGTAAGGAAACTCAGTAGACGTTTTCACAGGTGTTTATTGGAGAAGCTCTTTTGCCAAGCTCTCAAAGCTTTATTCGCCAAGCTCTCAAAATTCGACTTATCAAATGTGCGGCTGGTAAACGTGGTCGTGGTAAGGAAACTCAGGAGACGTTTTCACAGGTGTTTACTTGGAGAAGCTCTTTTGTCAAGCTCTCAAAGCTTTATTCGACAAGCTCTCAAAGTTCGACTTATCAAATGTGCGGCTGGTGAACGTGGTCGTGGTAAGAGTGCTCAGGAGACGTTTTCACAGGTGTTTACTTGGAGAAAGGGACGCGGTCGATGGCGATATGCCTGAGGGGTCGACTGCTTATATAGCTTCCTAGGCGCATGGGGTTGGGGCGCTTCATTGTTGTGTATTTTCGTTCTCGATGAAACTAAGACGAGGTGTACTGTGGAAAAATGTTTTGATTATTGTACTTATATGTTTTTAGATAATTAATTTTGAATAATTACCCGCTTGAGGTACGGCAACAATGGTAATCAATTTTCTTTGATGATTAGCAGTGAAATTTTTTTTTAAATATTAAAAAAAAATTTCTGCGAGTTCGGTGCTGAGTACCTAACTTCCTATGATTGATGGGGGAGGCATGTGTGTGCACAATAGCCACACACGCCCCAACCCCATGCGCCTCGGAAGCTTTATAAGCAGTCGGCCTCTCAGGCCTATCGCTATCGACCGCGTCCACATTCTCCAAGTGTAAACACCAGTGAAACGTCTCCTGAGCTCCCTTACCACGACCACGTTTACCAGCTGCACATTTGATAAGTCGATTTTGAGAGCTTGGCGAATAAAGCTTTGAGAGCTTGGCAAAAGAGCTTCTCCAATAAACACCTGTGACAACGTCTCCTGAGTTTCCTTGCCACGACCACGTTTACCAGCCGCACATTTGATAAGTCGAACTTTGAGAGCTTGGCAAATACATTTTCTTCTCCATTATGTATTGCAATGACATCCAGTTATAAAGTTCTTTGTTTTGGTGCTACAGTCTTTATAGTTTATGCATAAGTGCAGCTAGCCTGGATTGTCTTCAAGTCGACGTGGCTAGAAACGATTCTTTGCTTCCTTGCGACCAAGGCCAAAGCACTCCTGGCCAACGCAGAACTGTTAGTTCCACCACGTTTCAACTCGTTGTCTTCCATAAGAATTAAAATAAAAATAAAAGTCTCACTATAAGAAATGAATCTGAGACAATATTTCTTTCATTCAGAATTATTACATCGGAGAACGTTTTTCATAGAATATCATTTGTAAAATCATGCATTTAGTTCTTCTGTTCTTTGACATGATCTGAAGAAAGTTCTTCAAGAAAGCCTAAACTCATAGTAAAATAGCTTATCTTCAGCATCAACGCTTGTCAGGAACATCACAATCGACTGTGTTAAATGGCTCAGTTAGCATGAACGAACTTTGATGCTTTAAAGTAGCTTTAAAAAAACTTCCTTTTCCCTCAGCTAAGGAATGTTTTTAAAAAAATCTAGCGTAAGCAATGAAGAATATTTACTTTGACAGCAGTTCCCCAGCGCAAGTAGTTAAATTCCAAGACAAAGAGAAAAATTGTTATGTTTTTAAAACTATAAGATCTACATGGTCTAATTAGTTGCTCCATATTTCACCATGGTGTAACATGTGTTCACGTCAAGCATTTTGCTACAGTACATGACTTATCATTCCAATGCATTTTTGTAATTATTGCCACGTACTATTAGCTGCGACATACTAATTACTCAGAAATATTTCGAACCAAAAACAAAAAGGGATTTGAATCATCGCTGAATTTTCAACACGAGTTAATTCGCTGTCACAATCATTCTTTTTCGTTTATGCAGGGGCCAGTTAATATTAGAAAATATTTAATCATGTATATACTACACATAATTTACAATTATTTAGGTCTCAACTAGAAACACAAAAAATTTTTTCGGGGTCCATAAAATAATTTTTTACATGTTTCCAGTATAACGTAGCACAAGATGACAATATAGTAACTTCATTCGAGTTCACACTGCAAAAAAAGTGCTCTCGGATAAATTTAATAGAACAAGGATCTGCATATTTAGGTTTGAACAAGTTACTCCTATAAATAAAATTTTGATTTCCTCAGCTTAAAGCTATGATACATTTATGGAATTCCTATGAGTTCTTCGTTAGAAGACGTGAAGTGAAATGCCATCAGTAGTTTCTTTAGCCTGGTATTAACAAACTGTGTATTCAATGATAAGAGCTTTGCACTGATGGGTTGTCATTTTGGCGAATTAAATTCTAACAAATAAATTTCAAATTTCAACCCTGCAAACTTTGACAATGCATTTTCATTTAGAACTTAATTATGAATCCGACGAATCCTACGGAACAAGCTCAAACCCTCCTCACACTCCTCGCTTCTGTATGGCCGGTAGTTAAAGAATGTATACAGTAGGCAAGCATAACCCTGAACGCTCACTCAATAAACTTTATTTTGGTTCTCATAAGTCGGAGTTTCTTTTGCATTTTTGTCACAACGGGAGGATGCTTACAATTTGCGCAACTTTTGTATACCGTGATGGATTTGCGCAACTCTTGCAACCTTCTGTCATTTGCGTGTGAATTCCATCACCAGAAATATTGTTGAGAAGCAGATACAGATAGCTAGTGTTCTACTTCCGATCCTTCGCAAACATTCCCAACCAAGCTATGCCACAAAACTCTACGGATCCTACATCAAATATTTTAGTATCCATTTTTCACTTCATTGAGCTAATAATAACTCTAAGAAGATGCCACCTAACTTTCTATATAAATGGATCGATATACATTACGAGTGATTCCTTGCTAAAATATCTTAGAACCTATGAAGATCCCTCTACACGAAACTGTCCAATCATCAGAAGGGTCATAAGGAATGGGCTTTTGAAGCTAATTAATATCATTTCAAACTATGAACCCTGATATTTTAAAGTTAGATATTCACATTTCCATGAGCAGTTGATTTTTATTCTTGTATGAAAAATTTCATATCAAAAAGGAATGCCTCTTTCTAAATTTTAGTTTATTTGAAGCCATTATATGGATAACTGAAATTGAACATCAAAAAGGTTGGTAAGACACTTAGCAAAGCGTGAACACGATAATTAACAGTAACCTTGCAATGTTTTCATTTACTCGCTGGCCAGTTCTGCGAAATGAAATGCAGCTTTTGGAATTCCAGTTTGCTATCTTGGAACGGAAAGAAAATTAGTTAAATTTCCACAAAGCAAAACGGATGTTTAAAAT
Organism: Morinoia aosen; assembly: GCA_030386875.1. Classification (NCBI taxonomy): domain Eukaryota; kingdom Metazoa; phylum Arthropoda; class Malacostraca; order Amphipoda; family Talitridae; genus Morinoia; species Morinoia aosen. Next base: position 36,262,701 of record CM059565.1, on the reverse strand, counting down.
CATTTACCCATTACAGTTCTGAAGAAACTGTTGAAAATGAGTAAAATTTTGAAATAATACTTTCATTTTTCAACACATTATTCCCGTATTCTGATATAGAGCAGACTATTTTACTGTAGTTTGTACATTCATAGAACGAAAGCGCAAATTTGAAAGCAAATCTGAAGTAAATGGATCTTTCGTTATCTGCGTGAAAAGGTGTGTTATAGACTTAACAGAGACTCATAATTATTTCATGCCATGAAGAACATGCTTAGTGGCACCAATACAGATCTCTACTGCAGATGGTTTAGGAACATAAATTTGAATAGTAGCATGGAAAGGAACAAAGACGTATGAAGTCAGTTTTTAAATTATTCTGCAAAGATAGTATGTGAAAAGCCATTTCGCAATCCAAAACTTAGGAATTCAAGGCTGCACCCTAAAACAGGTCATAATTCTTAATTCATAAAGCCAAAAAAAATTTTACATTTTACATTCACATTTACTTCCGTTGTCTGTATATTTTGAAATGTTACATTTCAATAACATACCGTCAAAATGAAAAGCGGCCAAAAATTCATGTAATCTCAAATGTCTAGCTGTGGTTCTCTACTGCTAAATTGAAGGATTTAAAGGCAAAATGTAATGTTATTTCAACTTTTCAAAGATGTGGAAACTTCACCTGAAAAATATAAATCATTACATAACACGGTTTTCAGATAAAAACTATTACATACAAGATTGGAAAGAACTTCAACGTCTTCAAGCTCTATAGATCATACTTTTGGTTGTCCTAAAAAACACATGATAGCGTTAGAAAATTATTTTTGAGGGCTTGGAAAATCTCACTGCACTTTTGAGATTAGTTATATTTGAAAACTAAGCTGAATTGCTGTCCTGTTTTTATGATTTGATCACCTTTCAATCATAGGTATTAAATCATGTACAATTTTCACAATTCTATAATGCATTTTAGAAATAGACTAATATTTTTACCGTAAAATATACCAACTCTGTAATACCGTTAGCTCAAGCAATACAATCGTTAGCAATTCTACCGGCATCACAAGTTTTCAAATCTTTGTATCGTTGCTCAGGATATGATCATTCCGTACATAAGAACAGGTTCTTATTTTCTGTTCCAAAATTTGCAGCATGGTAGAGATTTACACCAATTTCAATTTTTGGGGAGTCTTGTTAATTGATATTCTCTTTTCTCTGCCATCAGACTTCGAGTAAATTATCTAAACATCATTTGTTCGACAGAAAATTTCAAAATTTTACATTTATGAATAACGAGGATGGAGAATTTGATGTTTTAATCTCAATTTATGATGTGTCAGCTATAGAAAAACTGACGATCTTGCGTAGTTCTGGTCAAATGTTTCAAATGCAATTTCCCATTGAAGTACTTGGAGCGACTTAAAAGTTGAACTGTTTACAGGTTGCTCGCCAATTGTTTCTTTTCAACGTGTTGTTGAATTTTTCTTTTGTGTTTTTCCCCCAAACTGTTATTTTCTGTTTGCAATTTTTCAGGAATTAAACTCAGATTAACACTTTAAAAACACCAGAAAATGTCAGCGTGAAGAAAAGAAAAAAGAAAAAAAGAAAAACATTCTATTTCCAATAAAATACAAACATAAAATGTGGATACATTGGTTTTTGTGTAATAGTTGAAAAGAAGATCAATGACAGAAAAGCACAACAAAAATAAGTTCCTTTCTTGCATGATCTGATTTTGATAGTGCATTCAAATATAAGTTACTAAGTGAACATAATCCTCACGACGTTCATTTGAAAAACACTATCATTAGTGCGCACATGTATTGAAATAGAAGCAATAAATGCGTTCAAATACCTTAGTATAGAGACCCTTAATTGTTATTCATACATGGTTATCGTAATATCCATATTAAGTGTTAGAACAAATGATTTAGATCCCTAATTACTATTCATACGTGGTTATCGTAATACCCATGTTAAGTGTTGAAACAAATGATTTCGATTCTTAATTTCTATTCGTTCATGGTTATCGGTATACCCTTGATAGTTGTCGAAACAGGATTTGGAGAAAAGCATGAAAAAAAAATGCGTTCATCTTCCTTGCGGTAGTCAGATTTTGGTAATGTATTCAAATACAAGTGACTAAGAAAACGTACCCATGTGAAAACATGTGACGCATTGGTGAAAACCCTTCTCTTAGTGCGTACCCGCATTGAAAATATGAGCCTTAATACATAAGGGCTAGTGCTACGAGCGTGAGGGATTAATAGAAGTAAAATGAGCAGATTTGATTTATTTTGCGGCTAGGACTATGAGGTCGACAATCGGGATTTGGGACAATTTTTCACACCGAGGTATCATACAGTGAGCCAAGTGGTGAGTTCGGAAAGAATATAATATTCGCTATAACAAACAGAAAATGGCTATGATATTTCTTACTTACGCTAATAGTACTGGCGCAAACAGTTCATCGGAGTCAAAAACATGACAAGTATTGTTTTACATTGCTCGCCGTAACATTTTCAACATAGGTGGAACCGTACAAAATTTAACTATCCAAATTAGTGTTGTGGTAATGTATTCACGAGAATAAAAAGGTAGGAAGAGTTTACCACACAAAGCTAACGACAGCAATTTGAGACCAGAATAAGAAGGTTAACCCTCGTCGACTAACTGGGCTTTCGAGTAGACAGCATGTCGGCGCGGGGTGAAGGAATGAAATATAGGGTTGCCATATACCACTAGAATCGTCTTCACAAGCTCTATTGAATGAACACAGTATAGAGCGTGTGGTAAAGGATGGTAAGGGGTGAGAAGGCAATAAAATAAAGAGGGCTGCGCCGACTCAGTCTGTGCACTCGAAGGCCCAGGGTAGGTTGTGTGCTGCGCAGGCTGGTGTCTACTCGAGTAACCAGCTTTCACTGTGAGGCTCGCGCCGACTCAGTCAGTACACTCGAGTGCCCAGGGTAGGTAGTGTGCTGCGCAGGCTGTTGTCTACTCGAATAGCCAGCTTTCACTACTGTGAGGATTGCGCTGACTCAGTCAGTGCACTCGAGTGCCCAATGTCTTATCAGTGTGTGCAATAGAGTAATAATAAGTAATAATTATAATAATACTGGCTATCTATAGATGTTTATCTGTGACAATACTAATGTAATCTTTTCCATTTCTTTCTATGTCTAGGACAGATATCTAATTTGTATACAGTGTGCTAGATCGAAACTGTCACTATGCGAAGACTGGGTTCAGAAGAAATACGAAAATTATTTGAGAGCTTTGAGAGCTCAGATGAGGATGATGACGACCATTCAGCTATTGTGCAGCAGGTCATACAGGAAGAGGAGACGGACTTCCATGCAATATAATGTATAATATATATACAAGGCTGGTGCAGCCACTCAGCAAAAGAGAAAAGATCCCGCGGGGGGAAACAGACAATGAACCTGTTATGGCATTGCCTTTCAAGCCTGAACGCCCAGGCATCCAGATTGATGTCAGAGATGATTTCGACGAGCTGGCTGCATTTATGCTCTTCATGGGTGATGACATCTGGGACACAATTGCTCGCGAGACTAACCGCTACTACCATAACATGGTGCCAAGACAAGAAATCCGTGGTGGTCAAAAATATGTCAGCTCGTCTGAGGCCCGTGCTTACATCGGGATCCTCATCCTACTCGGCCTAAATCCCCCTAGCAACATTCGAACACCATGGAAGAGGGACTCAACATTTAGGAATGACATAATATCAAATTCTATGTCTTTCAGCCGATTCATCCACATACTAGTATGCTTACTGTTTTTACCATATGCTTGTTCTGTGAACGTATTGCTGTACTGTGTTGTAAGTAAAATAAAAGTTTATTGTGGTGGTTGGGTGGATTTTTTTGTGCAAGTAAATGGGTCAAACTATAAAAGTTTACTGTTTTGTAGAGTAGAACACATGTTTAGTTATGTTTTTGGCTAAGTACAAAATAGTATTGATTTCTAATTCTAACATGCCCATATCTTTTGAACTAATTATCGCATAGAAAAAATAAAAGCACCATTGGATTCAGCAAGTCTTTTTCTATACAAATCAGCATAAAAATATTAAAAAAGTGTCAAGATAAAAAATGGCACAACTTCTAAAAAATATATTTCTTGAAAAGTCTATGGACTTTTACACCTCATATCGCACAAATGGCAGAAGCTATTTCAAAATAGTTTTTTTCAATGTAAAGAGCAGCTTTTTTTCTACTAAAACATATATTTTCAAACAATTATCCATCATAATAAGCATACAACAAGTAAAATAGCAAAGACAAAAATGGTTATGTTTTTGCAAAGTAAAAAACGAGTATTTTTCATACAAAAATGCCCATATCTTCTGATCTAATCGTCACAGAAAAAAAAGCACCATTGGATTCAGCAGGTCTTTCTATATACAAATCAGCATAAAAATATTAGAAAAGTGTCGGGATAAAAAAATGGCACATCTTAAAAAAAATATATTTCTTGAAAAGTCTATGGACTTTTACACCTTATATCACACAAATGGCACAAGCTATTTCAGAATTGTTTTTTTTTCAATGTAAAAAGCAGCTTTTTTTCTACTACATCATGTATTTTCAAACAATTATCTATAATAATAAGCGTGCTGGAAGTAAAATAGCAAAGGCAATATTGCGCGCTATTTCGGTAATATCAGCATGTCGGCGAGGGTTAAAAAATGATGTTCATTAAGAATCCGTGGCCTTTTTTTAAATGTTTCAATAAGAACGAAAAAAGAGAAAGTAGTTACTAAAATACTCTAACGTTAACATCCTCCCTATCTTTGCGGTAATCAATTTGGGTTTGGAAATGCAAAATGAATGTGAGTAACTAAGAAAACAAAATCCCTGTGTTACATAGTGTAAAACACTCTTGTTAGGGTGGGCGTATATTGGATCATGAGTACTTAATATTTGTTGCATAGCTGGAACATTAATGCACACACGAGCGTAGGAAAGTAAAAAATTGCCAATGAACTACGGCGCATGTTCAAATGTTTCAATATGAGCGAAAGGTGCTTTCAAATATCTTAAAATTAAGACCATGACTTGATATCTACACATGGGGATCGTAATATTTATACCGGTTAATTTTTGAAACAAATGGTTGGGAGAAAAGCACGAAGCAAATGCATTCCCTCTGTTGTGTTGGTCTGATTTTAACACTGGATTTTATTACAAGTGGTCAAGAAAACACTGTACATGGGATGCGTTGTTAAGAACACTCTAGTTAGTGCACTTCCGTCTTGAAATTTGAGCTTACGAACATCGTTAACTAGTGAAATGAGGGGTTAAGGTTGAAAGTAAAACGGGTAGATCCAAATTAATTTGCGGCTTAGACTGCGAGGTTGATAATAGAGACAATTTTCCATTTGTTTTGTATCAACTAGTAAGCTAAATAACTGGCACGGATAAAATGAAAGATTTCACAATAACACAAAAATTAAATTTCATATGCTACTGACTTTGGCACAGAAAAGTTCATCGGATTCAAATAGATGAGAAGGATCGTTGTACAATGCCAACCGTAGCATTATCAACATTGCTGGGGCAAAACGAGAAAGTCAAAACAACCTAAATTAGTGTGACCAAAGTATACTAAAAGAGTGTGAGGGACGACACTTTGTCACACATGATTAACATGAGTATTTAAGGAGGGGAATATGTTCTACATATGTATATAGACACGCACAGTCACACACATACATATATATATATATCCATACACATATATACACGTATACATACGAGCGCCACATGTGCGTACATACATGCACTTGATATTCGTATACAGGCAGTCATATTGCATGTGCATATTATAAATCTGTCTTGATTGTTGTATAATGAAACGAAAGAGAAGACAATTAGCAATGAAAATTCCTAACTTCTTTTCCAGTACGTACTGCAGTTCACACTTATTGTGTTGACGCAAGATAGAGAGCCATTTTAGTTTTGAATTCTCTTAGTTTTTGAGGGGTTTTGATGCTCTGGGGCAGACTTTTCCATAGTAAGGCGCCTGATTCCTTACAGAGCTTTCTGCCCAATGTTAGATGAACGGTATTTGATTAAGACATCACGTCTCCTATTCGGCTTTTGGTTGGTGACGGTAGCGGGATGGAATTTCACTATTTCAGCACTGCTATGAGGAAGATATAAAAAGGAGAATACGTATTGGGCTTTTTACGCCAGAAACCTGTCCTGAATCGGAGCCCAGCCGAGCTTATTCAGGAGAGGTGTTTCGTGATCATTCTTTTTGAATTTACCGTTGCATATAACCTTAGCTCCAAAATTCATGCATTTTTGTAGGTCTTTTTGAAGATGTTTCGATACATCTCCCCAAACCAGACTACAGTAGTCAATGCGTGATAAGGCCAAAGATTGAACGGCCAACAATCTAGATTCTTCGTCGAGCACACTTTTTATACGATTAAAATAACATTAAAGTCCCGTGAATTGTGTTACAGGTTTCATCAACGTGGGATTTGAAGGACATGTTTCTATCGAACCAAATGCCTACATTTTTTACTTTTTCTGGTGGGTGAATTTTATCATTCCCAACTGTAAGAGTTAGATCTAGATTTCAAATGTTGTTTATGGAATCCTTTGACCCAAAAATAATGAATTGTGTTTTACTCGCGTTTAGCTTGAGACCATTTTGGTCATACCATGACCTGAGGCTAATCAATGGGGCTTCGGCTCCATTTTTCGTCTGTGGTATTTCTGCTACAGAGCTTGTCATTGCAATTTGGACATCATCTGCATACATGGAGATTCGAGTGTTAGAAGGCATTGGAGGGAAATCGTTAATGAAAATCAAAAACAATAGCGGGGCCAGAATTGATCCTTGAAGGACACCAAAGTTATTTTGAAGGAATGGGGACAACTTGTTATCTACGAGGACTGCATGAGACCGATTTGATAGGTAACTTTTAAACAACTGCGTATCTACTAATAAGTTTAGTATTTTTCGTAGGAGTTAATCATGTTCGACGCTGTCGAACGCTTTAGAGAGATCGAGTAGCAGAAAAAGTGTTACATTTTTTCTTATCGATATCGCTGTATATTTTTTCAGTGATATTGAGCAGGGCGTCTTGAATGCTAATGTTCCTCCTATTGGCATATTGATTTCGATGAAGTAAATTTGACTCGTCCAAGTAAAATGACAGTTGATTCGCTACTACTTTTTCTAATATTTTGGACAGGACAGGTAAAAGGCTTATGGGCCTATAATTTGACGCTGTATTTATGTCAACCAGTTTTATGCAACGGTCTATTTATGGAGTGTTTCCACTGGTTTGGAAACCTATTAGTTGCTATTGATGTGTTGATAAACAAAAGAATCAATGGTGCAGTGACTGGAAAACTGTCTTTGATGTATTGGAAGCTGATTCATCATGTCCGACTGCTTTTATGCTTTTCAATGAGTATGAAATAGTCCGTAACTCTGGTAAATCGACAGGGCGTGGCCTCCACAGAACACCAGTCTTTGAAAGTGCCGTAGGGCACGAACTTTTATCTGACAGTTGCCTTGGACTGGTTTTACTCACTTCATTGAAAACTTTAGCACCTACTTTTGAAAAGAATGTGTTGAACTCCGTAGATTTTTCCAAAGGATTTTCAAAATTACTTCTGCGGTCTGAATTTTTATATTGAGCCACCTCACTAATGATTTCCCATGTGCGTTTTGGATTATATTTTGCCATGAATAATTCTTAGTGGAAGTGAGTTTGTTTTGCTTGCGTGATTTTCTTCCGAAGAATCTTTCCAAGTTCTTTATATCTCCAGTATAAAGTACTGTTAGACCTATTTTCTTTATACTCTCGCAAGTAAATTTTCTTTATACCCTCGTAGTGTCCTGTTCTCGGATTCCAGCCCAAGTCCTATGCCGTTAGAATTTTTCATATTAATGTCAGAAGGAAAGAACGTGGTTGGATCTAGCATGCTTACTGTGGGGTATTCGATTGCGAGGAGTTATGCATTAAACAGATCTGGGAGCATCTGTCGTCGATATGGAAGGAGCATTAAATCAGTTTCCCCTGTACCGGCAGTACCGTAGCTCTTTTGAATGCTCCTGCATTGAAACGAAATAAACACCTCACTCTATTTGGCAGGATCAATGATGACGAGGTCCCACGCTGAATTTTTGGTGGAAAATTTTATATTGTAGCTACTCAAACCTAGCCTTTAAACTAAAGGTAAAATCGTAGATGTACAGGCGAAAAGTTAGTCTGGAATCCCATCAACATTGTTAGTATTGCGTCATCTTCCTTGCCTTGAGTTAGCTTAAAGTTCAGAATAATTGATATCTGCTGGTAGCTATAAGCTGTAAGGTCAGGTTCTTCGTTAGGTATAAGGTTTTTGTAATCGTTAGGATTTCAACTCGTACCACCATGTTGCATGCTATCTAAAGAGCAAAAAATCTCTAAAAACAAACCAGCGATCAACGGAGAGCATCAATGCATATCGTGAGTTTGAGTGAATTGGTCCTGGCAAGGCTCTAGTCAGTTAACAAGCTTCTTCTTACATAGTGAGTTCACCGAAGGAGCTGGGCCTCCTGTGATTCACCAGTTTTTTTAATTTACTCGGGTGTTCGGATATTCTCATGTCAGAGCTGTTCAGAAGTTGAGACAGGCGCATCAGCATTGAAGTCTGAGATTGTATCGTTGAATGCAACGGTTACATTTCAGTTTTCCTGACATAGCCTCGTGTGTTTACAATGTGTGAAAGACTTGTGTATATTGACAGCAAACATTCCATTTATTTCTATTCCCAATTGAAAATCGAGGACGTATCGCCGATGTTTTATAAGGCCGAACAAGGGATAACTTATGGGACGTATCGCCTGTAAATCACCTCCGAATCGTCGGTGAAATGTCCCCTTAGGGACGAAATTTTGGGCCCAGGGATGTCGGCGGCCAACCGCGATGATCGTCCATTCTACGTCTCTGCTCGTCTCCGGCATGTCTAATTTCGCCGGCGATACGTACATGATTTGCGGCTGGCCATCCTTGAATTTTGCTTCAAAAAAACTCTCGGCCACGCACAGCCGAGATTTATCGCCTCTGAACGACCGTCAAATTTATATATATAAAAATTTGAGGGTCGTTCAGAGGCGATAAATCTCAGCTGTGCGTGGCCGAGTTTATATTTATATTTTAGAGACATATTTATATTTATAAAGGTATTTATATAATATATATATGAATTTCTGAGACGTTCAGTAGCGATAATCTTGGTTGTGCGCTGCTAAAAGTTTTTTAACGCAAAATTGAAAGATAACCAAGCGCAAATCATACAAGTATTAATAGGGAAAATATTTTAATAATGTATTAGTAGAGTTTATGGGCGGTCGCTCGCAAAGGCGAATACCTTAAATTGAAATGCCGTAAGCCGGAGACTCACTGTATATATAAAAATATTAATCTATATATAAATATATATTTATATATATGTATGTATATATAAAACTGCAAATGTATTACATATTTGACGGTTGCTCAGGAGGATGACATTGTCGCTGAGCGTAGCCGAGCTTTTAATGACAGAGTAAAGTTTAAATAAAATGATCGATTTAAGTAAATCCTTTATTCGAAGAATTTCGAAGCAAGACTTAGAATGGAAGTTAGTGGATGGACACTGGGAATCTATTTGACCAAATCGCGTCTACAAAACTAGTGCACAGGCAGGCACAAAATAGGAAGAAATTTATGAAAGATAAAAGTTGAAGAAAAAAGTAAAAGCTTATGAAAAAGGGCACCAGCGAACCGGGGAAAGATGTTCCGTTACGAGAAAAAAAAACAGTTTATTCCAATAAAGACACAAGTCGTGTGATTCTAAAACGCCTCAACGTGAAGATCCTTAGTTGATAAACATATGTGTGGGTGTCACAATACCCGTGTTGCTTGTCGAACAAAAAGTAATTGACAGAAATTCATGGAAATGTATTCCCCCTGTTAAATTATTCTGTGGTTTTTGGTGCATAAAAACTATATACACATGCACATACATATGTACATCTCTATCTCTATCGATTCATGAAGAATGCAACTGACGCATGGCTGAATAACTTTTTTTTCAGTCCCTACTTTCATTGAAATATGAAGGCAGGCTAGAGCGATATCGGGAGATGAATTGAGAGTAAAAATTGGTGGATGTACAGTCTAAAAGGGCGACACAGTAGAAATTCGGAAGCGTCTTCTTATGTTTGGGTTTCAACTAGGATACCAAGAGACTAGCGCGGAAAAAATTTAACCATTCAACCAATTCATGATATTTCTTAAGCGACCATAATATTTGGCTAAAAAAATCACCGGAATCAGGACCAAGGAAATGATAGTGGCATAATACTAATCGAAAACATTTTACAAGCCGAATGGAAAATTTCGTGAATGCCTACCTAAATCACGAAGTCAAACAACTGTCGAAATGAAAACAATTAAAACATCTTAAAATTAAGATCCTTGGTTGATATCCGCACACGGGTATCGTAATACACATGTCAATTAATGTCGAAACACAAAAAGATTGAGAGAAAGGTACGGTTTACGTGCGTTTCTCTACGTTCCCTTCATTGCGTTAATCCGATTTTACAATGCATATAAATACAAGTGGCTAAGGAAACAATCATAATGATGTAGCATTGAAAACTATCTAAGAAGTGCGCACTTATATTGACATTTTAGCTTGCGAACATGGGACCTAGTCACATGAGAGATTAATGTTGAAAGTAAAATGGACATATTTCAATTATTTTGCGTCTAAGACAATAAAGTCAACATTCGGGACAATTTTTACTCCTACGTATCTACTATTGTGTCAAAATAACGAGCTCGAAGTAAATAAAATATTTTACCATAACACAAAGTTATATTTCCTACGCTAAAAATACTGGCAAAGAAGAGTTTACCTGCCAAAAACAAAAGAATTGTACAATGCCAACCATAGCATTTGCAGCATAGCTGGGACAACACAAAAATTCGAACTACATAAAATAGTGTTGTTATAATGTACTCACGAGCGTAAGAAGCGATTAAGTGCCACACAAAATTAACAAGAACATTTTAGAACAGGAATATATATTTATGTATACATACAAAACGAAAGGCTTTAAGTATTGAAATGATATTTAACAAAAATTTAACAAAATTTGAAATTAAAATAAGTACGAATTTCCTCATCACCGTATTATGTTTTAAAATTCCTGAACACGTCAGTGATTTGCTTTGAACGCAACCTTATCAGAAACTTTAGGAACGAAGAAAATTCCGATAAGATTTGTCATCTTTACTAAGAAAACGTTTCGGAGTCCCGCTGCATCATCAGTTGAAAGGAAGAAAATCATTACGTCTGAATAAAACATCTAAGTGCAATTAATTGCAGAGACTAAAAATATATCATGACAGTAAAAAACGCAGTATGGCGCGGAAACAGAAATACAAAACACAAAAGCACAAAATACCCGTAAAATATGAGTATGAAATGAAATTGAGCTGGTAATGACGAGGTTTCTACCTATTCACTATTTGCAAAGAGTACGAACTGTCCATACTGTTCAAATCAGGGTTTTGCTCAAAAATCAAAAATTCTGAGGTCCTACGGTGTTGAAGCAGAGTCTAAAATTTAGAAATCGGTAGATGTAGGGACATTACATTTCCGGCATGATTTCGCACTGTAGAATGGGATGGGTGTGCTGGTTGAATCCCAGTACGCAAGCTTCTACCTCTATGCTTTGCCACTCTGATATAGAAATTTCGTAACGTAATACCAACGAACAAAGATGTGCGCTGCACACGAAAGAGTACACCAAAGAGGCTAGCATTTGAGGCCTGTGCTTCTGTGTTTTGTTTTTTTAGAATTTAGAATTTTTTCATTTTTCCGAGCCATACTTTGTATTTTTACTCCCATGATATATTTTTGTTGCCTACAATTCACTATACTTTGATTATTTATTTCAGACGTAATTATCTTTTCCTTTGAACTGAAGATGGAGCGGGAATCCGAAATGTGTTCTTTGTACAGATGATAAATTTCATCAGAATTTTCTTCGTTCTTAAATTTCTAAATAAGTATAAGTATAATAAGTATAAGTATAAGTATAAGTCTAAATAAGTATTCAGTTCTATTAAACATTTCGAAGACCAGCTCCCTCAAATCATACCATATATTTCGAAAAATCTTTCAAAATATGATTTTAATGCTTAATTATTTCTTCGTTTTTAAATTCCCAAAGATCATTCGCTTCAAAAAAAAGTAACTTTCCTAGCTTCCTGAAAATGCTTTATTCTAACAATTAATGGATGGCCCACCTAACCTCGTGCTTACGAATCATCCAGGGAACGCTAGTTCTCATAAATACAATAGTTCTATGGGAACATTCATGACTCCAACTCAGAGCACGGCTTATGTCTTCCCGTCTACCTCTACTGACACTGACAGTCGCTCCACGCTGGCTGGTGCACGATTCTCCACTGCTAGAAGAGAAGTGACGGGTCTCTTGCCTCTTCCTCTACTCCAGTTAACCGATCCTGTATAAAAAACATGGTTATTTGCCAAGCACAGGATTACGATCCAACAAATGAATATTCTCTCAGTGCAAAATACATTTACTACAGTTGTCTGATATTTCTGGTACTCTGCGAACAGTTTTTATTTATGAATGGAACTTTTTATAGGAACCAGTTGTACAAAATAAAAGGAAAATTTCGGAGTGTGGCCAAATACCACTTCTGAAAAGCGGTTTGGTGCCCAGCTTCTTTTTATTCCGCTATTTCATAAGTCAAATTTCAATGATGATGAATGCGCCTCACAGCAAGAGGTTTGTGAAGTTTACCCTTCATATTAGGTCACGGATCAGCAGCTATACTCATTTTAATGAGAATATACTGGCTGACAAGAAACTCTGGAAGAGAAAAATACTTAGTACTTGTGTAATAAAAGTTTAAACACATCTTCAATACGTTACCAACCTTTCGTTATAATTATATTCAGATATTTACATTAGAGATATGTGTAAAATTACACTTTCACTGCTATAATTAAAAAATTATATTTTTAAAAAGAAACTATTCCATTCAATTCCTATGAACAGTTGAAGAAAAAGGTTATAGCAATAAAAAATCCCCTCTGTATCAAGAAGAGGAAAGTCCCAATACATTACGCAACTAAAATTTCACAAAAATTAGAAAAACATAAAATAAATTAGCACTAAACATTAACTGGAATAGATTTCCTCTCGATGCGAGGCCTCATACGAGCAGAACAAAACGAATTTTACACATCAATGAAAACGAAACGTTATCTGACCGTAATTCTCACCGGCTTATGTCGGAAAGAATTCATCCGTTTTCATATCTGAGGCACGTTGAGTATCTTTCTCAGAGTCCTCAGATGAATCCGATTCTTCTGAAAGTAAAAACGCGGATATGAGATACTTCCAGATAGGCCTTAGTCAAGATAAAGACGTATCGCAGATTTTTTGTGATAAGAAAATTTCTTTATTCCGCCTTATTTTCTGTACAATTATAGTCTGACTAAATTTTACTACAGAAGATAAACAATTTCACCCCTATAGGTACTAGTGTGGATGACTTCTTAGTACATAACCTCTAAATCAAGATGTTGAATATTATTTAGGTTTTCTGCTGGACATATTCATGTGTTTCTGTGTTTAAGCAGGGCACATGTAGAGCAAGGTTGAATTAAGCTTTGCTAGGGTGAGTTATGACAAGTCATTTAATGTTAAGTTGAACAAAAAGAAAACTCTATACTGTTGACGGTGAACTCAAAGTTAGTGGCACTCTTAGATTTTGCGTGAGCTTCAGATTTGCAATGTTGGATTTAATTCTACAATATCGATTGCAAGCGAACTAATGTGAGATTTTCATTAGAAATTGAACTAGCAACTATAAATAGAAGTCGTTGTATTATCCTGTTCATATTGAATTATGTTTACAATAAAGTATAATTATATTCACACATTTGTATTAGAAACACATGTACAATTTACGTTCACTGCTATAATTATAAAAATATATTCTTAAAAAGATATTACTCCTCCAAATTCCCATGAAGACGTGCTGAAGAAAAAGGTTAGAGCAGTAAAAAATTCTCTAATGTGTATGAAGAAAGGAAATGTTCCAAAACATTATAAAATGAAGTATGTTATTAGTATATAGTATAAATAAAGGATATTACTGTTATTGACGCCATAGTACTTTAAAGCTGAACTCGTTTTATCCTCGTAATTGATTAAATTATCGTAAAAATACAATTTTAGGTATGACAAATTACTGTTACTGATGCCACGGTACTTTAAAGCTCAACTCGCTCTTTCTTTTTCATTGCTTAAAGAATCGTAAAAATATGATTTTCGGTAAAGAAACATTTACAGAGGGAAACATATATGAAGAGTATAATTTGTGCACCATTTACCTATTACGAGAGGTGGTGAACAAGTTGGCTACTTCTCAACAAAATCTCTTACCTCGTCTGCACACAATTACAGTCCCTCCTTTTCACTTTGAAATTTTAATTAACAATAATGCTGCGTGAGATCAGCCTATTTTCAATTCTATTGACATTTACACACATTTTTAACCATGTAGCGTAGACCCTTGCATTCTCTGTTCACTTACCTCGATTCTCTAGTAGTCTTATTCGTCTACTCAAATATTTATCAACTGCCCTCACAAACTCATTACTCAATATGCACCTATAAGCTTTAAAACTTAATTAATTGAAAACAATGAAGTATTAGAATTAAGCATGTCATAAAATAACCAAAACTCAAAACAGCAATTATTCATACGCGCGTACAATATTACTTGATGTGACTGTCACGATTGAAGGTGTAAGACGCTACTAGCCTCTGCAGCAGTTTTTTCAGGCAACGGGCAAGTTCTGTAACATTTCCTTCACTAAGCCACCGCACCTTTATCACGGCTTTCAGTAAATATTTAATTAGAATGAAGAACTTGCTTCTTTTATTAATAATTTCTTGAAGAAAAAAAACAATTTTATGGTACGTACATTTTTTGAATATGAAAGAAATTAAGAAACACAATGAGAAAGCAATCTATCATGAGTACGTTTATATAAATACCATTAAAAAATACCCTTCACATAACAGAATTTAAGAAATTAAACTAAGCTATAACTCTCCTACCGACAAGAAAGTTTTATCTAAGAGAGTAACGGTCGATCGACTCGAAATCGTTTGAAAACTTTCATCCACTACAAATTCTAAATTTGTCAATACATAGAACGTTCAAACACCTGCATTACAATCAATAAAATCTCAGTTTTTAAGCAATAATTGCGTATCACACAGTCACTTCACCTCGGACAACTTTAAAAACTAATCACCTGCCAGTGCGGCTCCACTGCAGCAGCCCTGGCGCGGTGTCACGGACTGCCATGTCAAAACTTCGAGACTTCGAGTGCTTCGAACCAGCTCATAGAGCAACTTTTTAGGGTAATTTAACTCGCACTGTCACGTTTGATTGTTCGTTACAAATTTTTGAATGAGTACATAATACTTGACTAAAAAATATTGTAAATATTTCACGTGTTCTTGGAAGGCTGTAAGGGTGTAATACATAATACTTTTTTGTTATTCCATTTTAATTCAAACTGGCAAGGCTAGGGTAGTTTGTAGATTGGTCGTCGACCGACCTTCGACTGATAAGGCCCGTCCACTATAGACCGACCGGGGTTGAAAATTTGGCCGGGGCCGGGGCCGGGGCCGGGGTCAACAAATTTGTCATGGCCGGGGCCGGGCCGGGCCGGGGTTATTAAATTTACCATGACCGGGGCCGGGGTCGGGAGCCGGGGCCGGGGTTCAGACCGTGTCAGGACGTGTCACGACGACCTAATGCAAAACGCCGGTTATTGGCTCAATGCATGTTACGGTTGGGTGCGTAATGTTGTCAAGTCACTGAAGTTTTGTAGACTTGCAGTTGCTGTGTTTGTTGAATTAATTAATATAGAGGAAATTATACTAATTAAATATACCGGGTGTTCCACAAATATGTCCACGACTTTTTAATTGATTCTATCTCCGCTTTAGATTAATATATTTTAATAGTCTTTTTTCACAATGTGGTAAATTTTATTTCCTTTTCGAAAAATTTGAGTTTTTAAAAATCGTTTAATAAGCATTTTCCAGGGATCGATTTACTGAAAAAGGCAGAAAAACTAATTGTTAAAAGGAAAAGTTTTAGAAACAACTGGTGGTATTCTTCATTTCTCAATAACTACTGTAAACGAACGCAATTTCATAACATCACCTCCATCATTAATAGTTCTTCGACAACCAATTGAAGAAGTGAACAGTGAAAAAATCCGCAAAACTCTTCGTTCAATGGTGGCTAGAAGTAATACTTGCCTTGAGAGAAATGGAGGGTATGTCGAAGAAAACTCAATTCCTTTAGTTATTTAAACAATATTTAAGGTAATGTTTTGTTGCACTTTTAAATTTTTGTTTGTTCGTTGTTTTGGAAAGTACAAAATAAGGAAGAATATCAACATTATTTTAAACGCTTTTCCTTTGAACAATTAATTTTTCTATCTCTTTCAGTAAATTCATCAATGTAAAGTGGTTATTAAACGATTTTCAAAAACATAGATTATTCTAAAAGAAAACAAAATGTACTATATACATTGTTAAAAAAGACAACTAAAAAATGTTAATTTAACACGGAAATATAATCAATTAAAAAGTCGGGGACATTTTTGTGGAACACCAGGCATAATGACTAAATGCAGTGCATCAGCAGTATGGGATTGCTTTTATATGCTGGTGAAGAGCGTAGGAATTGCAGTGTGCACCATTTGTGAAGCAAATATACGACAAGGAACGGCTGTTGCATCTCAGAAAACTTTCTCAACTAAATCTTCATGGGGCCATCTAAAATCAATACAAAATGATCAATTCCTGGAAGCTAAAGAAAAACCAAACAAAGAAAGAGAATTGAAAAATAAAAACAAAATGAACAAGAAGAAAAACTAAATGTCTAAGTATTGAAAGCAAAGCCAGTTTAGGTTGCAGCAGTGGCAAAACAGCCGATAGTAGCACGCTGCCTTCGTCTACTGGCAAACAGCTGACTTTAAAAAAAACATTTACGGAATCCAAAAACTGGGTGCCTACTAATACTGACCAAATACATGGAGAGAAATTGTTAATTTACTGGATTTGTGACGCGCTCAATCCTTACCACCCTGGGGAAAAGAAAACTTTTTGAACTTTATAGAGTTTTTGAATAATTCCATCAGAGAAGGTAATTAGAACAAGACTAATTCTAAACCTCAGTATTCAAATTCAGTGTGCCATTTCAGAGAAAATACATAAGCAAGTAAACGAAAATAGCATCTTCTCATGAGCTACTGATGTTTCGATCTTTCAAGTAGAGATTCTTTCATGTCAATAACTGCGCACTGGATTATAATTACACTGGGTGGTAGTATACACTCTGCTTTTTCTACTTAGTGACTGCTTGTTCTTCAGGATTGCGATGAAGTCGCAAATCTCTCGGAAAATCATTTTAAATTTTATTAAAAAACACGTGAATTTTTCACATGCGGTTTGCCGAGCACACAACACCTTTTTCCCTCCAAATAAATCCAAGTCAAGTTAAATTTAATCCAAGTCAAGTTCAATTTAATTCAAATCAAGTTCAAATTAATCCAGGTCAAGTTCAAATTAATCCAATTCAAGTTCAAATTAATCCAAGTCAAGTTCAAATTAATCCAACCCTAAGTTGAGTTAAAAATTGACATACTAACACGTTAATTTGAGCGGTTTTTGTGAACATGTATCTATTGGAGGTAAATATGTATTTAATGGATGTGATGAGCGAGACAATCGTTTATTCTTTAAGCAAGGAATACATAGAATTACCGTCAGTGTTGCAATCTATGGAAAGACAAGCTCTCGTTAAGTGTGCTAGGTAACTATCATCTGGAGGTAGAGTGTGATTCAGATTTTTGATCGGCGTAAAAGATGCATGTCAATTATAAAAACTTAGCATTATACTACTCATTAATGTTGCTTTAAAATTCTACATTGATGGCAGTGTTCAAACATTCAAATATTTATGTTCAAAAGGTAATTTTATGTTACACATACACATAGTAGTTTCGAGGATTTATTTACTCATAGATCTTACATCGATCCTGAAATTTCACTACATCATATATTCATGAAATCATATGCATACAAATACAAAAGATTACTACCGGACGATATGCAGAATGAATCTTTAAAAGAAATATACAAATGGGATTCACTGCGCACTAATGTACTATTCCGTAATCCGTGTTAGTCGATGAGACGAAATTTACATAGAATCCTCTTACAATACACAATAATAAAACAAGTACCAATGATTCTAACTCAATGCGTATATTATATGTAGGTGTATACAATTCAATATATATTATAATTTCAAAACTCAAATAACTTTTATGATAGTCATTTAATGAATATTGTCACCCATATCAAGATATATTGAATGTATACACGAACATATATTGAATTGTATACACATACATACAAAATACGCATTGAGTCAGAAACATTGTAACTTGCATTATTATAGTGTATTGTCAAAGGATCCTACATTTCTTCACATTTGTATAATACTCATATAAACTGTAATCAAACGGAATCGTACTTTGGTACTCTGTGAATCTCATTTGTATTTTACTTTTAAAGATTAAAATCTACGTATCGTCCGGAGGTAATCTTATGTATTTGCATGTATATGATTCCATATACATATGTGATCAAGTGAAATTCCACGTGTGTAAATATTTATGAGTGTAAATAAATCCTCGAAACTACTACGTGTATGTTTAACATAAAATTACCTTTTGAACATAAATATTTGAATGTTTGAACACTGCCATCAATATCGCATTTTAAAGCAACATTAATGAGTAGTATAATGCTAAGTTTTTATAATTGACTCGCTTCTTTTACGCCGGTCAAAGATTTGAATCACACTCAGCCTCCTGATGCTGGACACTTGGCAGATTTAGCACATTTTACGACAGCTTGTTTTTATAGAGATTGCAACACTGGCGAAAATTTTGTGTATTCCTTGCTTAAAGGAAAAACGATTGTCTCGCTCACCACATCCAATTGATACATATTTAACACAAAACCGCTCAAATTAACGTGTGATTATGTCAATTTTCAACTCAACTTAGGGCTAGATCAATTTGAATTTGACTAGGATTAATTTGAATTTGACTTCGATTTATTTGAACTTGACTTGGGTTAATTTGAACTTGACTTGGATTAATTTGAACTTGACTTGGATTTATTTGAACTTGACTTGGATTAATTTGAACTTGACTTGGATTAATTTGATGTAAAAAAGGTGTAGTACAATACTAAAACCCCGGCCAAAACCCCGGTTTAAGGCACTATTCTGCCGGGGCCGGGGCCGGGGCCGGGGCGGGCAAAAATTTTCGGAGCTTGCCGGGGCCGGGGCCGGGGTCAGCAAAAATGGCCGGGGTTGGCCGGGGCCGGGGCCGGGGCCGGGGCCCCGGTCGGTCCATACGGCGTCCACACTATCAATCTTTTACCCGAAGTTCGTGTTTTTCGGCAGTCCGCGAACACGAACACAGATGAAAAGTTCGCAGATTTCGGTGTGTTTGTGTTTTCCATCGTGATGGAAAACACGAACACGAACTTTCGGTCAAATAGCGAACACTCGCTTGTTTATGTATTGTGGAGGGTGGTTCTGCGAGTGAATTACTTGGTTTCTATGTATTTTTTTCTATTTTATCGATTTATTTCTGTTTTTGGTGCAAATTATGTCAATTGTAGGGTGGCACGGACATTTATTTACCAAAATGAACCACGTTATGTTATTTTATTTTATTCGGATATGGCTGAATATGTAAGTAGGTTTGGATTTAATGGATGCGAATGTAATTAAATAAAAATTGCCAGAACTGAAGCTGAATATACATAAAATTATCAAAGTTTAGTTGTTGATATCTAAATAAAATTTTGAATATTTTTCAGTAGTATGTCAAGAATGGAAGCTACTAATTTGCTGCTGATAAAATTGGCACAAAAATTTATTTGCAAAATCTGTGGCTATAATTCATTGTATTTCTTTATAGCATTTTTTGGTTGAAATAGAATACTTTATTTCCCTTATAGCCTGATACTGATATTAGAATCAAGACACTAGATTAGAAATTGTATTATAAAAAATCATCTGGGAGAAATATATACTCTTGCTAACTTATAATTTGTAGTTTAAAAAAAAGCATAATTACCACTGATTTTACAAATTGACCTGTACTGTTGAACCCAAGGAGCTTTAATGGAATGGAGGCGGCATCAGCGCTCGAAAGTGAAGCCAATTTTCGGTAGCTGTAGGGTATACGGGCACACACACGGAGATGGGGCTCAGTGCGTGTCAGACACTCAGCGTGACAGTGCGCCGCTTATCCACGCTGCGGTCAAGGACGAGTTTTTTCAGTATGAGTTTCTTTATCATTAGGCGAGGACGCAATTGAAATATATGCCTAAGAAAAAAATGTATAGCACAGAGTAGCGCAAGTCTGCCATTTAACAGCGCGGTCTTCAGTCGCTGATGATGGAGGTGGTTCTACCCCTCCACTGCAACACCACCACCACTGGGACCCAATGCCGGGTGGGCGTAGCTTGGATCGGCAAAATTGGCTTCTCTCGCTTGACTGGCAAAAGATAGCCATGCCGCCTCCAATCCATTAAAGCTCCTTGGTTGAACCATTGATTTGGAAAAAAGCGCAAGCTGTGTGTAGCCATATTTGTTCAGAATTTGAATATTTTTGTTTATGGAAAAGCATTGGGAAACTTTTATTATCTATGTATTTCTTTAAATTTTAGAAACTGCTTAATGGGACATGTTAGGCTTTTGAAACTTTTAACTTCTTTTGCTTGTGGATCCAAAAGTGAATTGCTTTAAATTATGCTTTTTCTACAATTTTGGTAACAGCTAATCCTATTTAAATCTGGCTTAAAATCTTTTGCTTTGGGTAATGTATTGTTTTCATTTGTTACATCATGAATGTGGCCCTATTGGAAGTGGGATAAATCATCTGTTCTAAACTATTATGCCTGAAACTGAATTCAAAAGATTTCAGTTATCTACCTAGAAAAGTAAATTCATCCAACATGCCATTCTTAATGGTAAAGTGTGTGCTGTAGTAGAAGCATCAATTATCATTGCATTGAATTGATGTATGTTTGCGTAGACTTTGCTGTAACAGTGATAATTAACTTTTAGGGCTGTTTCTTAACTAATGTGTGTCATAGGCACAGTCAGTGAAATTAAACCAAATGCTTTACCCCTTTTTGTGTATTTTTCAGAAAGTTTTCAAAAAATTGGCTATTTTGCATGAAAGGTGTTGGTGTAGGAGAATAAATTATAGTAAAACTTAATTTAAATAAAAACTAAGGCAGTTGCCTTATGTTGCCTCTGTAGTACTTCAAAGTAGTTATTGAGCAGTGGTGACTCAATGTCATTAGGTGTCTCTACTATGGAACTTTAGAGCTGGGTCTTCATAATCTTCAACAATGGTTAGTATTTCAGTGAATTGTACAATTTTCCCTCCTAACTTCACTCAGGACTATTGAGGTTAGTGAGATTAGTATGTATGAAAGCTTTGTTTAAAAAATATGGTCCTTAAGTATTGAATTTTCATGGCATATAAGAATAAAAAAAGAGTGCAGAAGTGTGACCTATAAAAAATTTTTTCATTTATATCTGAACCAAAATTTTGGTACTTCAACAAACCAGCCTGCTATGCAGGTTGTAAATTGGATACATTTTTACCTAATCAATATTATTTGTTACAAATACTGTTGGAAATGATTATCAACTTTTAACATCAGGTGCCAGTTCCAGCGCTTTAGCTTTGGTAAAATTCTGGCTTTGTCACATCTCTCTACAAAAACTACTTTGATGAAATTCATCTATGTTTGATTGAAATTTTACAAAATTAAACATTGATTTGCTCCGGCGTGGAATTCTAATATACCAAGTCATTCATAATTATTCAAGAGTTTCTATCATTTTTAGAGAGCCACTTATGGTTAATAAGCAAATTATTTTCTTCTTCCGTCAGGTTGAGAAGCCCATTGCCACCCAAGTCCTTCAGCAGTCCATTGCCACCCAAGAAGCAATTGAAATCATTGAAGACTATTCACGGGCCTTCCTCGAATTGATTACTATCCCTACAGGTCGTTACAAAGACCCTGCCTTCAAGTTCAGCATCTCTGATGAATCCCTACCATCATCACCGCGGTCCTTTTTGTCGGTAGTCCTCTTCTCCCGACACAAGTTTCTAAACAGACTTGTGTTGGGTAAGTTTTGATTAGACTCTACATGAATTGAAAAGTGAAGGTTAAGAATTTTTAACACTTTCTCTGCGTTTTCGTGACTGTTGACGGTTGGTTTGGTTAGCTTATAAGTAGCAGAACAGGTAAATCAATTTTCCAGCTTGAATATATTTTAATTTTTCCTAGTGATTATGAAAATTACAATTGCACAATAACATTTTACCTTGTATGATTTCAATTATTTTTTAAAATGTCGGGAAACATCAAATGTCGTACATTTATACCTGCACTCCAATGGGCAATTTACCTGTTGGTACACATATGGCCCACTACGCAGGGAACGTGTAAAAGAATGAAGCAGGGTGCCCTTTCTTCATTGTGGCATGATGATTTGGCTGTTGTTTGATTTTTTGTTGATTAAAATTTCACATAGGAAATTTTTCCACTGATGAACATAAGCCAATCATGTAGTAAACAATTTTGTTGCCATTAGCATCCTGATGCGCTGAAACAAAATGTATATGAGTATTTAATTTGGTAGTACAGATGTTAATCAATTGTGTATGAAGTATTAAAAAAAAGTTCCGGCAATGCAAAGAATAATAATGAAATAATGAAATGAGTGAAGTGCTCGATTGATCAAATTCTAGTCTTTTTGTACCTTGCTAATGATGTGCTTCACCAGTAATTACAAATTCTACTCGTACTTTCGTTATGCTACATTATATGCTAGTTATGATTATTTAACATTACAATACGAAAGGGTATTTAAACTTTGCTTTAAAATACTTTTATAGAAGTCATCAACAAGACAAATTATCTGTATTAGATATGTAGAATATAAATGCCATAATTCTATGAAATATTTTTCCATTGAGCTAAATGTTCACCAAATATTTACCAGAATACCAGTTAGGTTGTATGGTGATGATTTACGCTACGTTTGTGTCCATAGAGGAGACGTAGAAATTAAACACCTGTCTAACTTAATTCAAGCTGAAGTAAACTGTACAATTTCATTCCCGAGAATTTGTCAAGGCTGCATTAAAAAACCATCGAATTGCACGTCAAGCGCGGCATGATAGTCTATACTAGTTGCTCTACACATAGACGTTACTTTGCATACAAAATATGTGATGAGACTGTGGTTAAGGGATGTGCATCTCTATTCAGATTTTTTCATTGAGCTAAATGTTCACTAATTATTTACCAGAATGTCACTTTTGTTGTATAGTGAGGATTTTCATCAGAAATAATTATTTGCAATATACTTTTCATCAGTTTCATGTCAGAATTAGATGGCTTGTGGTTGGCTACTTATTACAGAAATATGTTATTATTGTTAGTGGATTTTAAAACATTGCACAAACCCTGTGTATGCGTTTGTACTCAATGATCCCTACTTTATTCCTCTCTTTGGAACACCGTTGTTGAGGTTAAGGAGGCTCAAAGTAACATATATGTTCTCTTCATTGGTAATAAAAATAGTGCAAGGTATGGGTAACAACAAACTTGCAATCAAAGCTGAAAGAAACAATTAACAACTTCTGAAAAACGTTTTAAATAGTTTAGAAATTGAACTTTATTGGTGAATTAATTTTAGATAGCACTGCATTTTGTTTAACCATTGTTTTTTGTCAATGGATGATTAGATATTCAATATCTTTGCATACAACAAGTCACCTTTGCAAATTTTTACCTTTCAAGGTATCTCTATGACTTTTTTCTGGTGCCTTAACCTTTGACTTACTGTTTTTATTCATGCAGTTATTTTCATTGTGAATATTGAATAAAATGAATTCACGCACTCTTTGAGAACACCTGTTCTGGGTTCACTGTTGTCCTTATGTTAATCAGTTTCATGA
This sequence comes from Morinoia aosen, assembly GCA_030386875.1. Lineage (NCBI taxonomy): Eukaryota > Metazoa > Arthropoda > Malacostraca > Amphipoda > Talitridae > Morinoia > Morinoia aosen. The sequence goes on along the minus strand of CM059565.1, from coordinate 36,238,474 downwards.
AAATGCATTCTTTAACTAACATAGTTTTAGGTAATGGACCTACAAAATTGTATTCAGAACAAGTTCATCATCTTCTTGGTAACTGATCAATGTCCTGCACGTTTGGGATAATACACAAAAATATGCAACTGTTTTTTTCCCCTCGCTTGAATACAGGGCTACATGATTTTACGAAATTAAGTGATTAAGAACGTACCCTTCATGGGTAGGTGTCGGTGTTTTTAATCCCAGCGCCATGCAGTGATTTCTCCCCGTTGGGGAAGGAGAGAACTCAGATACACCCTATCCAGGTGACGGAAATGGGTACAGACTTGACCGGGTAACCGTCATTGTATCCTGATGATAATCATAAAGTATTTGAAAAACTAATGTGCATGATGATATGATGGCCGGTGAAGGAAAGTATTTAGACACCAATGCATTATAATTTGATATTATTGTCAAGTCATGAATCATTTACACCAGAAGCGCAAATGCCCCTCGCCAGTCGTGGAAAACCAAACCAGGAAGGTTTGGCAGCGCAGGACAGGACCACGGCTGGCCCACGAGCACAAACGAATAGGAGGGTCGAGCTCGGGCTGTGAACAAACATTAACGTCAAACAAGGTCCCAAGGAAATGAATTATGTCAAGCGGAGAGAAGTTAAGTTTATAATTCAAGAAATGCAATATTTTAGCTGTTCATGAATTAAAACATTGGCGATATTATAGTAGCGTTTACTTTGCAAAATACCTTGTAGATTGAACTATAGCTTCCCTAAATCAAAAGATTATTACGATAATTAGAGTAGTTTGAATACCAGAAAATTTTTAAAATGATCATTCTTAGCATACTAGCATGTGTACACAAAATCTAATCCCTTATCATTGAAGACCCCAAACTCCAATCCAACCAACACAGAAATTATGGAAAGGGATGGAATGGAGGATTAACATTTTTGATGGGAAATTCAAAAAAAAGGTCGACCGAACCCAGCGCTACATGTCACTTCGACCCACCTCAAAAGCAAACTCGTTCTGAAGTCTCTGGTAACGCTCCATGGCAGTCGTCCACAGGAAGTTCACGGGGACGCTATTTGTGCAATGCCAATGTAGGTAGTTGAGGCAGTCCATAATTGGACACAGTTGTTCGACGTGGAACTGCCTCTATTTCCTGCAACATGTTTACAGTATTATTTAGATAAGGTGTTATTGGTTAGGTTTTCTGTGTTTCGTGACAGTTCCTTCGGTTTCCAGGAGTTTTACATGGAAGACACTGTTCCAGGGTGTTCTTCTTTGTTGTGTACAGGTTGGCTGGCTGTTTTTTCGTTTGGGCTTAATTTTTGGAGGCTGTATTAGAACGCGGTAACTACACAGTAAGCATAAAATTGGACTCTTCAGACCAAAAATCAAAATAAAAATCATCAGGGGGTTTTCCAATTTGTTTCTCGTTTCGATTAAGGCACGGTCTCGGTCAAAATCCGATACATCATCGATTTTCTGGTTTTAAATGTATATTATACAAATTTCTTTCGAATCGAACAATATGTTTCATTTCCTTGTAAGTGAATCCGTTCATCTGCTCCAACTCACAAAAGGCCAGCCTTACGAATCGAACGATATGTTACGATAACGATAAAAATTTCTTACGAATCGAACGATATGTTTCATTTCCTTGTAATTCAATCCGTTCGTCTACCCCAACTCACAAAAGGCCAGCCAATTAGACGGGGGACCCGGTTTACCCCAAAATCCGAAAAATACCATTTTAATGTTTTTTAGCTCATCTTACATATAAGGATTTTTCCTGAATCTAACGATATGTTTCACTGTTTTGTGTGTTCATTCGTTAACTAGAGCTTCCCATTGGCAAATCACAGACTACAATATACAGCGAGGTCACGAGTTTTTCAGGCCCTCCTGACAACTTAAAGTGACCATCCAGGGCCCCTGCCATGCCCGTGTCGCTCCGATGAGCATTTTTCATGTTTTTGTTGGTAAAGGACCCTTAGATGGTGGACTCTTCGGTCCTAAAATTTTATGGCGCCACGGACACTAGATCCCCCTCCCCGGGGGGGAAGGAGGCATAAATCTTTAAGGGGACAAAAAATTTTTATTTTCTACCCGATTTCTACCCCATATAAAAAGAAAACCAAGAGGGAAATAGATAATTTCACAACATACTTTTGGTAGAAATGCCTCAAGGATTCTAAAACTGTCTTTAGTTTTGTTCTAGCATGAAAACTCAATGAGTTGATACGTCTTGATATATCAATGTAAATGAACTAAAAAACCAATATGCCAATTTTCACCAAAAACTAAGGCCTGAAATAAAAAATGAGTAACAGAAATTTTGTTTATTTTCAAAAGTTACATATTATAGCCAAATTTGATAAGAATCAGACTGAAAAAAAATTAAAATTTGCTCAGAATTTTTTTTTTTTTAAATCACAATTCACAGTGTGAATATGAAGTTATGCATGTAAATTATCGAAATAAAATTTAAAACGGCATTCAATTACATAAATTTTCCATTATATTACACTTCAACAAATAATTTTGTTTTGGCTTATACCCAAAACATATAACTTTCAACAATCAAACCGTATCAACTCATTGAGTTTTGATGCTAGAACAAAACCAAAGAAAGTTTTAGAATCCTTGGAACATTTCGAACAAAATTATGTTTGCTTTTTTCCAAATTTTAGAAAAAAAAATTATACAGATCAAAACCCAAAAATAATGTCTTTTTGATGTAATGGTAAAATATCGCTTATGTAGGGGCGACCCTGCCGGCCATCCGCTCTTCTTCCCAGTGACGTCGGAAGACATAGATTAGTCCTCTATTTAGCCTGCAATGCTTCACAGATTAGTACCCTTTTGTGATCATAGGAGCCTACCGTAGTCTCCTTCTAACGTGTGATTATTACCCGTTTATTTTAGCTCACGGAGTTTAAACCCTGTCGCTAATTTTGTTTCTTTTCCATTCTAGACTTGAACTTGAACCGTATAGAACACTGGTGAACTTAATTTTCTAAGCATTAGATAGTGTCACCATTTTTGACGAGTAAATTGTTCACTTTTGTTTTTTGTGCTGTTAGGGCCCGAGTTAAGAGTTAGGTAGGCGTTCTTTGTGAGGAAATTAGATGTTCTAAAGTTGAATACTCTTTCGGTTCATTGTTGTGCCGTTTCAGTACCTACTACTTTCTACCCCAACTTTATCGTATTTCATAAACTTCTTTCTCCGTTAACTATGTCTATGCTCTTCCTATATAGATTCTGCGTACCCAAACTCTGTGCTAAGTGGTGCCCTTTTCCTTCCTCTCTTTGGAACGCCTTGTGCGAATCGATAGGCTTAGACTGGCTGTTAGTTAGAGTTAAACCTAATAAGTATTTGTCTTGCTTATTGTATATTTACTGAAATTGAGTTCCCGCTGGACCTGCTAGTGAGATTTTCTCTCGCCGTTAATTCAAGGTTTGACCCTAGCAAGCCGCGAACAGTGTTAAAAGTGGTGTGTTTGTTCGCAGGCTGGACTTGCCCTGTGCCACGGGAAGCCACGCTCGGGTCTGTTCATGTTCATCCGTCTGGTCTACTAACTAGAGCTCACTCGCTGGCTTGTCGCCCAGCGCACCTGCGTGCCTCATCCTTGGTGCCTTATCCTGCACGGGTCCTTGGTGCCTTATCCTGCACGGGTCCTTGGTGCCTTATCCTGCACGGGTCCTTGGTGCCTTATCCTGCACGGGTCCTTGGTGCCCCTTTCTGTCGGGTGTTCTTTGGCCGCCCACCATCACGGTTCTCCACTTGCATTGTACCTTGCCAACAATAAGTTAAGATATTTGTATTTTTTTCTTTATTTATGCAATCAATAAAACAATTGGTTGTTTCGTTTTTCAATTCCCGAGGGGGTTGGGGTGCCGAGAGCGTTTTGACCTGACATCCCCACAACTAGAGCTGTACGGAATTCTTCCGTCGCTTGGCCCTGACACTTATCACAATGAAATTTTTTCAAATGTTAAAATTTTCCTATGTACTTTTGTTATAAATGCTCCAAGGGTTCTCAAACTGTCTTTGGTTTTGTTCTAGCATCAAAACTCAATGACGAGTTCCGTTTTGAAATATCCATAAAAATGTACCAAAAAACAAATTTTTCGTAAGAAAAATAAACGAATAAAGCCTAAATCGAAAAATTTACATGAGTAAAAAAAGTTTACTTTCAAAAAATACATACACTGGCCAATTTTCAAACGAATGGGACGAAAAAAATTGAAATATCCGGATGATCCCCTTAAGCTTGTTGACGTGTGAAAAGGTTCTTCTCCTACAGTTTTATAAGTACAGGAATGGCAAATATATTAATCGATGAAGTTTGAAAAGAATCAAAAACTGATGAATAATTTTTGCAAAAAGACATGCTTGGTTTGAAAATTAAAACGGAAATAATGTCAAAATTGTAAAAAAATGCATTTTTAAAAAAAAATCCGAAAACTAAACAAATAGAAATATCAACATTTACCTTTTATTTTTCTTTAGATAATACATTTGGCTATATAAAAACCTTGTTGCCGGTTCTGTAACTTCAAAATTGAAGGAGATACAATTTCAATTTTTTTTCAGTTTTTTTCGAAGAAAAATGTTTGTAATAAAATTAGGAAAATAACACTCGAGAACAAAAAAGATCGTTGCATTATTTTACTCCTCTGGTAACAATTTCAAAAAAATCCGTTGGTAAATGACTAGACCTAGACGGATTTTCTTCATAGACGTCAAGCAGACCCCTCCTAACGACGAAGCAGGTTTGAGCGTTCAGCAGGCGAGACTTCCGTGCAGCTCAGGGTCAAAATGCTTTGAAACGAAAACAAAACATTCTGACTCACACAGTAAACAAATTCTGAGTCAGGTTGAGCAGCAGACCCCACGTGCACCCGAGTTGATTAGGCTCTCCTGAAAACTTGAAGTTGTTGACGTTTAAAATGTATCATCTCCCACAGTGTTAACTAGAGGTACAGGAATGACAAATATATTTTTCGATTAGGCTTGAAAAGAGTTACAAAAAGCCATGGATACGTTTTTTATTAGGTGAGATATAGTTTCGAAATTATATTAGGAAAATAGAAAATATTAAAATATTTCAATTTTCAGGAATAAATTTCTAAAATTCAAAAAATCAATCAAAATGTCAAAAATCTGTCGATGGCTTTTTATACATTACATAAATTAATCTAAAAAACATGTTGCCAGTTCTGTATCTCTAAAATTGCAGAAGATTCAGTTTTCCATTTTGTCGAGAAAAAAATCCTTTTTCTACAAAAATTACGAAAAAAACCACACGAGTCCAAAAAGTATGGTTGCATCATTTTACACCCACGGTAAAAATTTCAGAAAAATCCATCGAAAAATGACAGGCTTAGTTTTAATTCAATTTTTGAAAGAGGCTAAATGTACAAATGAATTCACACGCATGCTTTACAATGACTACGAAATCAGTTAACTAATAGTAAAATCTTCTATCTAATTTTAAATAAAACGTCGAGGCAAATTCAAACTGCATTGCTGCTCAATGTAGACTATTATATTATTAACTCATTTGGTCCCGGCCTTCAGCATAACAACTTCGATACATTAAATGTGTTTGTAATGTGAAGTCATCAGCTTGCACTCCTGGATGAGGTGCATTTGGAAAGGCTGTCGTGAAGCGCGCTGCAGAAGCTGAGTCTGTGGAACACCACAGTCTGGTTATGGGCGAGGCGGAGTTTTGGTGCGATAATGATCATGGGTCGGCCGTATTGACCGGCCTAGGTGAGTATTAGTTCGTTCACTGGTCTTTCCTTTGTATCTTTAGATAAGGAGCAATCTATCTGTAGTCACTGTTTGCTTTGGGAACGACCGATGAGGTAAAAGATGACTATTTTTGACCCCAAAGCTTGAAGTAGTGAGGGTAGTTGATTTCGCTGGCTTGCATTGAAAAGAAAGATTTAGGGAATAGTGACAGGCTTTGAGCTTTTCAATTAGTTTATACATATCATTTAATTATCTGAAATGTCTTCGTGCGAGAAACAAACTCAAACATAATTTTCGTGGGAAAATAAAAAGTTTCCGGTGCTATTCGTAGGGCAAGCTAATAGGGGTGAGGGTTTTTATTGAGAATTGTGGAGCAAAGAGAGAATCTGTTATTAATTATTCTCTGGAAATCGAGGTACGTAAATGGAATGACATAATAAAGTGCACACAGTTTAGCACAGACAATAGACTGCATCAAACGATATCATTCAAATCCGTTACTAGAAGTAATGGAAAAATGGTATTTTAAACTTTATTTCGTTGGAAAGGAGTATAATGGTGAAATTCATCTCAGATAAACGTAACATTGGTGTAATCTTATGATAATTTATACCACAAAATAATTCTGGATGGTATCAGATGCTACGTTATATGAACGCATCTAGTTATGTTAACAGCTAAAATCTACGTACAAATCTTTCTAAGGTACGAACAGAACAAAGGAAAACGATAGTTCACAAAGCAAAAACTCTCCATAAGCTCCTCCTCCCTCAAGAACCTTCACGAGACGGTCATTCAATGATGGCAGTCAATTTTTAGATAATTGGCAGAAATTATTTCCCATTTCATTTTGCGTATAAAAATGACCACAGATTTATTGTACATTTCTGAGGGTTTCACAGATTTAAAAAGCAAGGCGAAAATCGCTCCACGTACGCCTAAACTCATTTATATTTAAAATGATCAAATAAAACTGAACGTTTCGGACTACCTGTCCATCATCAACAAAAAACCTCTGTAAAACGAAACCAAAAGAAGAAGAATTAATACACTAAAGTAGCATCTATAAAAAATCTAAACTTTGAAAAAACACGAACAACGATAAAAAAAGGTAAAGGAAAAACTGAGCAACTGAATTAGGTGTTGGCAACATGAAGCGGGAAAGCACTTTGTGTGTCATTCAGAGCAGGTTTCATTTTGTAAGTATGGCCTACCTAAAATCCACAAGTTTGATTTTGCTACGAAGTTTCAATTTCGCCCGATTTTCGCCTCATTTAATACTCCCAGTTTTAATCTTGCCAAATTTTTTGTTCCAATTCTGAAACCTTTTACAACCAATTGTTTTACTGTAGACAACTCTAAAGCATTTGTAGATTGCTTGAGTAGTTTTAATAATGCTGATGGGCTGTTCGTGGCGTCCTTTGACGTGGAAAATTTGTTTATCAATGTTCCTTTACTGGAAACTATAGAAATTTGCTTATCAAAATTATTCGCAAATCGTCAAACTTTCATGGGGCTTTTTCACAGTATTGTCGAAAAGTTACTATATTTAGCAGTCTGTAATTCTTTTTTCATTTTCAATGGTAAATATTATAAGCAAGTTGGTGGGTTGGGCACGGGTTTACCTTTAGGCCCAACGTTTGCTAATATATTTTTGTGCCACCATTAACAAAACTGGTTAAAAGAATATCCTCCTGTGTTTAGGCCGGTATTTTACAAGCGGTATGTTGATGACACCTTATTTTTGTTCAGAGATAAGGCTCATGCTGCTGACCTCTTCCTCCAATATTTAAATTCTCGTCATAGCAATATTACATTTACTAGGGAAGACGAAGACAATGATAGGTTGCCGTTTCTTGATGTTTGTGTAGAAAGAGTTGGTAACACCTATGTCCCGCCGTCCGACCAACGGCGAAACTTCCAGCAAAAGCTGGCTCAGAAAGACATAGTCTTGCCAACTGGCCTCAAGAAGGTCAGGGAACACTGCAAATAAACGCTTAATCATGACAGAGGGAACAAAATATAGGAGGCTCACCTTAAGATCTTCGAAGATAATGTCTCAGGTGACACCTTCTTCAATATAGCCGGCTGTCCAGGGCGAGAGGCCCGCAGAAGCAGGGTCGGAACCGGTCAGTCAGAGTGCGCATAAGCACATGCGCTCACGACCGAGGCTGGTTGGTATCTGACGTGGCGAGCCAGGCGCAGCTCCCACGTCATCTTGCTCAAATCCGCCGATAGAGGTTTGGATTCGATCAAGAAGAACAAATTATTTATGTTCACGATGATAGTCGCCAGGAAACGTGAAGCACTCTCACCATTGCCTCGCTTTGTCATAAATTAGCAGCGTTTACTATTTAGGCTTGGTTTTAATGAAACCAAAGCCCTAGTCCCTTATTATGCAAGGTGTTGGGTAACTTGCAGGACTTTAGTACTGAGCAATGGCTGGATTTGCGACACCTTCCAGTGCTCTGTTTTCCGAAAGAAAACTTTTCTGGGCTCGGGACTAGCTTTTTTAGCTTTTGTTCATACAATTTTAAGGTTTGCGGCATCCATACGCTCGTCCATAGAGCGTTTTATGTGTGTTCTAACTTTCAATACTTACACAAAGAGTTCGATTTTTTGCGACGATATTTTGCCAAGAACGGATTTCCTTCTTCTGTTGTTGACAAGCATATCAATAGATTTTTGTCAAAAATTTATGATAACTCTCAATCTGTTCAATCTTGTGCACAACAAGCTTGCTTTGTGAAGTTGCCGTATTTTGGGGATCAATCATTGAAATTAAGCAAGGATGTTAAATCCCTTATTAACAAGTTTTTCCCGCAGCTAAAAGTTCAAATGATCCTCGTGAATAATTTTACAATTGGTTCTCTTTTTCGTTTCAAATACAAACTGCCACCCTCACTGTGCTCGTCTCTGGTGTACCAATATAGTTGTTCACGTTGTGAATCGCGGTACGTTGGTTTTACCTGCCGTACCCTGATGACGAGAGTTTTCGAGCATGCTGGGCGTAGTTGCAGAACTGGTCTTCCTCTTGGGTCCCCCCCGCTGTCCTCTGTTAGATCTCATGCTAAGGAGTGCGATGTTCCTGTCTCCCTAAATGATTTTAAAATCTTGGCCAGTACCTCTTACAGAACAGATCTGCGCCTTCTTGAATCATTACACATTTACAAAATGAAACCTGCTCTGAATGACACCCAAAGTGCTTTCCCGCTTCATGTTACCAACACCTAATTCAGCTGCTCAGTTTTTCCTTTACCTTTTTTTACCTTTGTTCGTGTTTTTTTTTCAAAGTTTAGATTTTTTATAGATACTACTTTAGTGTATTAATTCTTCTTCTTTTGGTTTCGTTCTACAGAGGTTTTTTGCTGATGATGGACAGGTAGTCCGAAACGTTCAGTTTTATTTGATCATTTTTAATAAAAATGTGTTTACGTGTAGCGACTTTCGCCTTGCTTTTTATTCTCAAGCTGAAAAGCATCAATGATGGAGTTATTTATTTTAGGTTTCACAGATTTGTTATTGTATGCTTTCATTTAATTGAATTTAGCACTTAATACTTTACATTTCAAAGCTTGTGTCCAAAATTTTTCTGACCTTTTATGTTTTCAACTATGATTGTAAGACAGTGCAAAATGATCCAAACACATACTGCTTTATATGCGAAGAATTAACATTTGCTTAAGAAAAGCACAGCATTACACGCCATATCAAGAAATCGTACAAGGCACACTTTGATTGTGACATAGGAGACCAGGCAAATCATGGGCAAGTCTGTTTTGTGTGTTGCTTTACATGTGTGAAGACCCTAAGCGCTGGGTATGCAGGGGAAAATGCTCACATGATATTAGGTGAGCCAATTATTTTGCGTGAGCAGGAAGATCACTCAACTGACTGCTATTTCTGTCAGCAATACTTCCCAGGCTGTACTATTGCATAGAAAAAGAAACACACTGTTTATGCATATTTTCAATCTGCAATGCGCTCAGTAGAACACTCAAAAGATTTACCTGTGTCCAAACCTCCAGATCAAGACATGCACAGTTCAAGCAGTGCAGTTAACATTCCAGTGGTGAATATGTGGAGCCCAATGATTCAGAAAGCAAAAGTAAAACAAACATCGGCATCTACGGATGCTTTATTTCCAATTCAAAGCCGATACCATTTTCTCGAGGGGCTCTAAATGACTTGTACAGGGATCTCTATTTATCCGAAGACAAAAGTGAGCTGCCGTCATTAAGGCTTCAGGAACGTAATCTTCGTGAGCAAGCAGTGAAGATACCCTGTACAGAAAACGTACTGAGAAGCTTCTGCTTCTAGAGAGCGCGTCACGACACCCTTTCCAATTATTGCACCTCATGCACGAGTGCAAGCATTGTTCGCCATGAAGCACGACTTATGCTTGTGTAATGACATCATTGAACTATTTGAGCCACTGAAAATACCATATAATATAACCAAATGATAACCTTTCATAAATGCACACAAGGACAGCATAAAAGCTGTACTGCTACTGAACAGTAACACTCTGCCATCTGTTCCCATAGTTTGTAGAGCAGCCAAGAAAGAATCATTTAAAAATTTGAAAGTTAGTCTTACAAGCATACAAAATGCTAACCTTAACTGGCTTATTTGTGCAGATTTTACAGTTGTGGCCATGTTTACAGGCCTTCAGGGCTTTACTAAATTTTGCTGCTTCCAATGCTTATGGAACTCCAGAGAAAGAACTTACATCATGAATGTAAGGATTGGCAGATTCAAGAGGAAAATGAGCGAGGAAAACATGATATCATGTACAAAACATGTGAAAAGTGATATAATTAATTCACCACCTTTGCATATTCAGCAATTTGCAAAAGCTCTCGACAAAGATTCCTCCGCATTTGCATGTCTTGCTGAAAAATTCCATGCCCTAAGTCAAACTAAAACTGGTGAAGGTATTTTCATGTTTCCAGACTCGAAAAATTGTTTTTGATGAAACTTTCATCACACGTCAGAAAGAAAGCGAGAAGCTTGCCAAGAAGAAAGACTGTGACCATCAAAAATTTATCCTCTTAACCAACCATGAGGGTCATCAAAAGAAGCCCTACACTTAGCTGTATATAAAACTCTCGAAAATTTTTATTTTTGTTAATTTTTGGTGCGCGGATTTGTATTATACTTATGTCTTTCAGCGTTTGGCTCTGCCTAACTTTCAACTTTCCTGAAAATTTTGAAGCGTTTGTCACGCAACATATTGGTCCCATCCCCATTTTGTAAAACAGTCTTGAAAAGGCATTCTTTCCACCCTTTGCAATTTTCCTAATGTCAAGAAGAAATTTAAATTTAGTATACCGTTCTCTTCAGAAGGCATGTAAAAGGCAATGCTTAGGTTTAGGTTAGTTAGGCTTTTCTATCCAATGCTATGGGGAATGGTGTCCCCAGGGGGGGGGGGGGTCCTACGAGGTTACTATAGCTATAGACAAGTCCTCGAGACTCCTTTCTTTCGCACTCATTTCGCTTCTTTCAGTTTTCATACCTTCATCGTTGTCTCGTCGTCGTTTTTGTTTCTATTCCTTCCTAACTTATTGTTTCACTGGGCAGGGTATTCTGCGTATAAATTCCGCGTTCCCGGTTTTTGCGCATAAATTCCACTTGTATTTGCTTATGTTCTAGTTTCGCATTTCCTAGAGTATAATAAACCTTTCTTCAACAGAACACACCGCCGCTCAGGCACCGTAATTTACATTAAAGGATGAGTAGTCCTTTTGAGGGCCTCTCACAAATATCAAAAGCTTCCAACCATGTCTACTCGCTTCAATCAGTTGACTGCAAGAGTTGACTCTATATTATGAAGTTGACTCTATAAGAGTTGACTCTATACACTATAAGAGTTGACTGTTTCACCAGCAACCTTTTCAAACTCGATTTTTACACTAAGCTGCTCGACTTTCAATTCAGATCACAAATCTTCAGAATTAACACAAATATTTATTTAATGCTCGCATAATATAGAGTAAACAACATGAAAATAATGTCCCATAGAGTTCATGGTACCACACATGTATTTATATTGGACTCAAATTGATTTTTTGTCACTGAGTTCCTTTAAGGATCATGAGAACCCGTTCTGTTTATACCACCTTTCCCTCTGTTTTTCTTTTAAAATTCCTGGATTTCAAAAATATCACTAATATACTTTGAAAGTTCTTTAAAATTCCTATTAACTTTCCCCTATTTATTTCGTCAATCTACTTGATGCGTCATTGGTCCTATGTGCAATATTTTATAAATAATAACTTGATCGTTTCAAAATTATAAAAATAACCTTTATGAAAGTGAACGTTTTTTAAGCATCTTGATTCGATCTCGAATTTTGAATATAATTTTTTCGAATCTCATTAACTCGGTGGTTATGAATAATGGTAATCTTTTTCCTCATTCTGCTTCAATGACGCTTAGTTTGTATACATTTTGATCTATGAAAACTCTTATTGCAATTTTAAATGAAATTTTGTTGAATATTCCCAAGATTTCATTAGATTAGACTTTGGGTCAGTTTGACCTTTCCAAACCATAACGAAGGTGTTCAACAGAAGGAGAATCAAGACACAGTTAAGTGTGGTGCAAAAACCGAGGACTCGATTCATAAGGTGTGTTCCCGAATGTGAAAATATCAAATTTAGCAATTAAATCTACTTCACATAAATAATTCTCCGCAGTTTCTAATATGAAGTGAAAATTATGAAAATTTAATTATGAAAATTATGAAACTTTATCAAGAAAATTTAATCGAAGAACCCTTATAAAGTATTTATGACGAGAGAAAAAGGAGGAAAACTAAAAAAGGAAGTCCGTGAAACACGATTAAAGTTGAAGAAGAAAGTCATTGGTGCTAAAAAAGAAAAAAAGAAGAGAGAAGTGAAACGAAAAATATGGTCCTTGACAAACAAAAAACTCACCCGGCTTCAACAAAAAGAACGCCTATCTAACTCTTCGCTCGGAACCTCACATTTTCCGCCTGGAAGAATCAATTTCTATAGATATCCTAGCTTTCCTCCCTGAGGGATGTGTGAAATGCTTCCAGGTCCTCGTTTTAAATATTTGGTTGGAACGTTTAAGCTTGAGCTTGTGCTTCATTTTAGGCACTTGATTATTGAATTCCATGCTTCTTGAATAATTTCTGGGTACATTGTTTTCAAATTCAAAGCCCACATCAGTTAGAATTTTAACAGAAGTTCTTTCTTCAGCATGTTTTTCAAAGTAAGATTTGATTTTTCACGTCTTTTTACTGATGGAATCGGCGATGCGTATTTGCTAAAGATGTAAATCGCTGGTAGCATCTAGTTTTTTCTCTATTCATGTCTCTTTACATCTAATAAATCAGCATATTATTGATCATCAACGTTTGACACTTGAACTTTTCTCGTAATGATACAAAGTTTTATTGGTTTCTGCATAGTGTAATTTTCCTGGGCTACTTCTACGAACAAGTTTAGCTACTTCTACGGACAAGTTCATTTATTTAAACATAGCCTTTTCAAGGTTGTAACATGATTCATTCAAATTACCTCGCCCACTACAGTGAGCACGTTGGAGCGTTTTTTTCAAATTTTTGGAATTTAGTTTCACAATAGTGCGGAAAAGTTGTGGAAATGCATAAAATCGATGTGTGCAAAAATTTTAAACGCCTAGGTCGATTCCTTCATGATTCGAGGGTCGTTTGGAAATTTCGAAAATACGAAAAAATGGCATATATTTGAAAAACTTCCCAAAAATCCATTTTGCTAGCTTAAGGGCCGAAATAGGTTAAAATCATCATAAAAACGGCTTTAGAACATATGTTCCAAATTTCAAAGCTCTATCTTATTATCTTTAAGATTTGAGGGTCTCTCTAAAAATGTCTAATATTAATGAAATTACGATATTTTCATCATATCCTAGTAACGAATAAGCTTATGTTTTACATAAAAATACTAAATATGATCAATTTAGGGAACAACCCTTTTCTTTTCCATTCCTCCTTACTCTTATTTGCGTGCTACACAGAATAGAAAATGAACGGAAGGAAGAGGAAGGAGGTTGTTGTTGTTCACTCGGGGCTTATCGAGGCATTGAGATCGAGCCCACACAGCCTCAAGTTTTTACCACTATGAGTGAAAGGAATCTTGGGTTGCTAATTCTCACTGTTATTAAGAATCTTGAGGCAGCACTGTTCTCACTATTCTGTTCTCTATTTTTGGTTAGGCTGTTGAGGAATCTGTAGAAAATCTGGAACAAAAGAAACACACACACACAACACACACTACACACACACACACCCATTCACACACTTTTACTAGAAAGTTGTAAACAGTACATAATTTAATTGCTTATCTTACAACTGTGAAGACTAGGACTATCCATGAAGTTTTAAATATATAGATATGTATGTGCAGAAGAACGGAAGAATATTAATTTTAATACGTAATTGGTGTCATTCATATGGTAGGGTGGATGAGATAAGTGGGGCGGAACTCGGCGTAAAGCCACCTCCTCGCGATAAGTTTTGGATTATTTTTTGTATTGCGTGATACCATCACAATACATGAAATAAACTAAGAGCTGTATAATTTAATACCCTGAACCACAAGCCAAAAGTAACTAACAATGATCATAACTAATCCAAATGGCACTCAAAAAAATTTTTATGAAAAACATAATGCTTTTCGAAAATAAATATGATGAAATTATCGTAATTTCAGGAAAATTAGTCGCTTCGAGAGAGACCCTCGAACCATGAAAATGATGAGGTTGAGATAGAGCTCTTCCACAACTTTTCCGCACTATTGTGAAGCCGAATTCCAGAAAGTTGGAAAACGCTCCGCCCTTCTAGTGAGCTCGAATTGACGTTTTTTGGAAAGCCAAAACCTGCAAACTTTTTTCATCCATTAGAGCATTAATCGATTTAGCATCTTGTCTTACAAATTCAGGTTCATTCGGATTCATCGCAATTTGTGCGGGTCTGTATACTCAGATGATATCTGCAAAATTTCTGTCTTTTAATTGACGCTGCTGTGAATAGATGCCTGATCGCGCGAATTAACTCCCTATACCATTTGGATTTACTTTCGAACTTTAGTTGTATGACCATAAGATCAATATTGAAATGATTCATTTGAAAATTGTTCGGACTCTACTTTAAAAGGTCATTTTAACGCATTCAGTTTGAGGAAATTTTCCCAGTATTATATTTACATTTTATTTACTCGTCTGTCCTCATTAAGAAATGTTTCTAATTTACTCTAATTGTCTCCATTTTCAGTAGCTAACTAGTGTTGGTAATATTGTCCTTAACTATAGTAGATCATGATTTTCTTGAGATTATTTTACTGACTTAATTCACAGTAGCTTTATTTCGTCAGTTAATAATATAATATACCGGAACGTCGTTTTACTGACTTAGTGCTTATTATATTTTTTACTGTTAAATCATAATGAAACAAATGCAAAATAAACATATGTTTGAATTACACTGGGGAACAAAGTTCTTTTGACAAGAACACCCCTCATTTTTCAGTCGCTCCCTCAACCAAAATTGGCCCCAGCCTGCCAATTCAAAGCCAGGAAAACAAGAAATCCAAACAAATTTTGTCCGATAATGCTGAAAGTCAGCCTAAATATGACTCAAGCTCCATGTACTCACTCGTCAGTACCACCATGGATGAATCAAAACGATCATTGAGAGTAAAGCTGCTTCCTACCATAGCCGATGGGCACTGCCTCCTTCTTACAGTAACTCACCAACTCAAAACACAAACATCTTCAAAATTGAATTACAATTCCTTAAAAGCAGCAATCAAAATAGAGAGCACAAAAAATTAAAACAAATTTGTCAATTTCCTTGACAAGAAAAACGGTGATCTACCTGGCCTCATAAGTAAATACATTGACGAAAAACATTTTGATCATGATGCTGGGGACTAATACCACATATCGTATCAAATGTCACGTAAAAGAATTCTCATCTTCGATAAACGAGGAAATGATGTTTGGAGAGCAGTAGTCGACCCACACCAGAATTATCAACTAACAGCCCTTCGTTAATGCTTCATCGAAAAAATGATCACTACAGTCCCTTGTTGAACAAGACAAAAACAAGACTGATATCACATCATCTTCATGACAAAATACTGTCTTCCAGTTGAATGGCAGTCTCTCAAATGTACCTGAAGCTAGACTTGACACTCTGGGCAACAATGATAAGATCAACGAATCCACGAAACAGTCCTTGCCAAAAAATCATTTTGATGCCGCAAGTAATCGCCACAAAATAGAAAACATCAAAATTAAACATATCAATGCTCGTAGCCTCAATAGTCAGTTGGATGACATTAAAGTAATGTTGGTCACAGAAGACATTGACATTTTATGTGTTTCTGAGACTTGGTTTGATTCGCGAACTCAAAGCTCATTTTTCAATATTCCCGATTACGTGCTGTACCACTATGACGGCGTTAAAAGTAGCAAAGGTAGTGGATCTTGTGTTTTCGTAAAATAAATTTATTTTTCGTCTTTACTTTTAACAAATGATGTGTGCGAGGGCATAGAAATGGTTTGTTGGAAGTGGAAATAAATAAACATAAATCCGTCATTACCGGCAGCCATTACCGGCACCCATCAGCTTCTCTACCTACAACACTAGAGTTCATTGAGAATATTTTTGAAGAAATTCTAGGTACAAAGAAGTCATTCTTTGCTTTCGGCGATTTTCATATTGACTTGAAGGGTGAAAATAAATCAGCTTAGCTGACTGTTGTACAAACTAAACCTTTCACAAAAGGTTAAAGACCCAACTCGCGTTACAAAAGTATCTAAAACTCTCCTCGATCTGGCAATCACAAAAAAACCTACGGCAATACTTAATACAGTTATATCACCCTCTGTCACGATCACCACTCTGTAGAATGTAAAACTAATATTGCAAAGGAAAGACCAAACTATCGTTCCATGACTTACCGCCTAAAGAGTCAATATTCCCAGGAACTATTTAATGAAAAACTCCTTAACAGGTTCACCGAATTTCAGAGTATGATGCAATCTGACGATGTGGACATTCAAGTTTCAATCTTTAACGAGAACTTTAAAGCAGCTCTCAATGAATGCGCACCTTATATCACCAAAAAAAACTAAGCCAAAACGCACTCTGTGGATTATTAACGAAATTAAAGACCTAAGCAGAGTGAAGAAAATTAACTAGCGAGAGTATAAAGATAATAGGTCAAACAGTACTTTATACAAGAGATATAAAGAACTTGGAAAGATTCTTCGGAAGAAAATTACGCAAGCAAAACAAACGCAAAAAATAGCCCAAAACGTACATGGGAAATCATTACTGAGGTGGCTCAATATAAAAATTCAGACAGCAAAAGTAATTTTGAAAATCCTTCAGAAAAAGCTACTGAGTTCAACACATTCTTTTCAAAAGTAGGTGCTGGAGTTTTCAATGAAGTGAGTAAAACCAGTCCAAGGAAACTGTCAGTTGAAAGTTCGTGCCCTACGGCACTTTCAAAGGCTGGTGCTCTATGGAGGCCACGCCCTGTCGATTTATCAGAGTTACGGACTATTTTGTACTCATTGAAAAACACATAAGCAGTCGGACATGACTGAATCAGCCTCCCAAACATCAAAGACAGTTTTCCAGTCACAGAACCATTGATTCGTTTGATTATCAACACATCAATAGCAACTAATAAGTTCCCAAACTAATGGAAACACTCCATAATTAGACCGTTGCATAAAACAAGTGACACAAATACAGCATCAAATTACAGGCCCATAAGCCTTTCACCTGTCCTGTCTAAAATATTGGAAAAAGTAGTAACGAATCAACTGTCATCTCACTTGGACGAATCAAATTTACTTCATCGAAATCAATATGCCTATAGGAGGAACACTAGCACTCAAGACACCCTGCTCAATATCACTGAAAAAATATACATCGATATCGATCAAAAAAATGTAACACTTTTGCTGCTACTCGATCTCTCTAAATCATTCGGCAGCGTCGAACATGATCAACTCCTACGAAAAATACTGAACTTAGGAGTTGATACGCAGTGGTTTAAAAGCTACCTATCAAATCGGTCTCATGCAGTCCTCTTAGATAACAAGTCGTCCCCATTCCTTCAAAATAAATTTGGTGTCCCTCAAGGATCCATTCTGGGCCTGCTATTGTTTTAAATTTTCATTAACGATTTCCCTCCAATGCCTTCTAACACTCGAATCTCCATGTATGCAGATGATGTCCAAATTGCAATGACAAGCTCTGTAGCAGAAATACCACAGACGAAAAATGGAGCCGAAGCCCCATTGATTAGCCTCAGGTCATGGTATGACCAAAATGGTCTCAAGCTAAACGCGAGTAAAACACAATTCATTATTTTTGGGTCAAAGGATTCCATAAACAACATTTGAAATCTAGATCTAACTCCTCCAGTTGGGAATGATAAAATTCACCTATCAGAAAAAGTTAAAAATTTATGTATTTGGTTCGATAGAAACATGTCCTTCAAATCCCACGTTGATAAAACTTGTAACACAATTCACGGGACTTAATTGTTTTTTAATCGTATAAAAAGTATGCTTGACGAAGAATCTAGATTGTTGGCCGTTCAATCTTTGGCCTTATCACGTATTGACTACTGTAGTCTGGTTTGGGGAGATATACCGAAACATCTTCAAAAAGATCTGCAAAAATGCATGAATTTTGCAGCTAAGGTTGTATGCAACGGTAAATTCAAAAGAATGATCACGTAACACCTCTCCTTAATAAGCTTGGCTGGGCTCCGATTCGGGAAAGGTTTCTGGCGCACAAAGCCCATACGTATTCTCCTCTTTATATCTTCCTCATAGCAATGCTGAAATAGTAAAATTCCATCAAATTCCGTTCATTTAAAATTGGGCAGAAAGCTCTGTCAGTATCAGGCGCCTTACTATGGAACAAACTCCCCGAGAATATCAAAACCCCTCAAACGCTAAGATAATTCAAAACTAAAATAGCTCTCTATCTTGCGTCTACACAATAAGCGTGAACTGTAGTACGTACTAAAAAAGAAGTCAGGAATTTTTATTGCTAATTATCTTATCTTTCGTTACATTATATAGCAATCAAGACATATTTATAATATGCACATGCAATGTGATTGCTTGTATACGAATATTAAGTACATATATGTACGCGCATGTAACGCTCGTGTGGATGTATATGTACATATATGTGTATGGATATATGTATGTACTCGTATGTGTGTGCGTATCTATATATCTAGAACATATTCCCCTCCTTAAATGTTCATGTTAATCTTGTGTGACAAAGTGTCGTCCATTACACTTTTTGAGTATTCTTTGGTCACACTAATTTAGGTTGTTTTGAATTTCTCGTTTTGTCCCAGCAATGTTGAAAATGTTACGGTCGGCATTGTACAACGATCCTTCTCATCTATTTGAATCCGGTGAACTTTTTTGTACCAAAGCTGGCAGCATATGAAATTTAATTTTCGTATTATTGTAAAAACTTTCATTTTATCCGAGCCAGTTATTTAGCTTACTAGTTGATACGAAACAATGTAAAATTGCCTCTAATATCAACCTCGCAGTCTAAGACGCAAATTAATTTGGATCTACTAGTTTTACTTTCAACCATAATCCCTCATTTCACTAGTTCCAACGTTCGTGGGCTCAAATTTCAATATGGGAGTACACTAACTAGCGACTGTCGGCATCATAGTTCTAGACGAAAAATAAATCAAATCTGCTCATTATGCATCTAACATCAATCCCTCACGCTCGTATCACCAGCTCCTATGTTCTTATGCTCATATTTTCAATTCGGGTACGCACTAACTAGAGGGTTTTCAGCAATGCGTCACATGAATTATGTTTTCTTAGTAACTTGTATTTAAATGCAGTACCAAAATATGACTCCAAATCCTGTTTCGATAATTATCATGGGTATTACGATAACCATGTACGAATAGCAATTAAGGATCTAAATCATTTGTTGCAACACTTAACATGGGTATTACGATAACCATGTATGAATAGCAATTAGGGATCTAAATCATTTTGTTTTAACACTTAACATGGGTTTTACGATAACTATGTATGAATAGCAATTAAGGGTCTCTATGCTAAGGTATTTGAATGCGCTTTTCGCTTTTATTTCAATACATGTGCGCACTAATGAAAGTGTTTTTCGAGTGAGCGTCGCGAGGATTGTGTTCTCTTAGTTACTTATAGTTAAATGGTCTGTCAAAATCAGATTAGGCAAGGAAGGAACTTCTTTTGTTATGCTTTTCTGTCAATCATTTTTTTGTTTCAGCATTTTTCACGGGTATTACGATACCAGTGTGTTATTATCAGTTAAGGATGTTAATGTTAAGGTCTTTTAAAAGCCAATGTATCAACATCTCATGTTATACTTTATTGGAAATAAATTGTTTTTTCTTTTCTTTTTCTTTTCTTCTTTTTGTCAGTTGCATACACTTTGAAACCTGTTCTTGGGTAAATTGAAGTCTTTGGTTTCAAATATGGCATGAGTTATTTCTATCGAGTTCAGTTTTCTTACAATGAGTTACCTCCTATTTACTACTGGCAATATGTAGCTATACCACCAAATACTACAGATATCATTCTAAATTAGTACAAATTATTGTAATTCAAAAACCGTGGCAAACCTGCAAAATTAATTTATAATTGCTTAATTATACTTACTTTGGCGCACACAGTGTGGATTCATTAGTTGCGTTTGGAAGGAATGATAAATTTATTCAGGCTGAAACTTGCATTAAATGGACGTCTAGACTGTCGCTTCCCTGTGCAGTCTCACTGAATACTACAGCAATGCTCGGTCATCATGGGAACGTCCCAGCGATCTTCCATGATTTTGATATCCTGGCGAAAGCGTTCACCTCATCACTCACGTCCCCCAAGTTTGCCGGAAATGATTCAATATGACTGTTCAAGCAATGCATCTTAATTAATGCTCATGTTGCAACCTAGCGCCTGGAAACTTTTCATTGAAGATTCAAATAGCTTTTTATATTCCTTTGATTTCTTGTTTCCAAGGAATTCCTTACGACAGAAACGAACTTACCATGCATTTTTCTCAACATCAGTCATAGATTGAGTGGAAGCGTAACCTTTAATCAGCGTCCAAATTTGAGGGCCGCCTAAAAACCTGCTTTGCGTTTTCTGTCGTTACACCGGGGAACGCGTCACACAAATGCTTGAAAAACAGTCACTGTCAGTTTTGAGTGGCTTGATGAACTGTTTCTCTAGGCCTAGCTTGATATGTAGAGGCGGAAAACAATTTCCTGTTCCAGGGGCTCATGAATGATGTTATTTTCCCCAACATTGTACCTTTCGCTGATAGGCTATTCCTTCTGAATCCGGTGTCTGTCTTTGGCAAGTGGGGGTTAAGTCCGTTTTATGACTAGCCAGGCAGGATAATGATTTAAATTTGAGCTTCGTCCGCAAACCGGAACCTGAAAAGATCAAGTCCGATCTCTTTTTGTTTCATATGGATAATAAGGCGTTACAATTAAATTACCAACGAAGTAAAGCAGGTTACATGAAATATGAATTACACTAGAGGGTAATACTGAATACAAGCAAAATTTAGTCATTCAATTAACAGAAACTATGAAGAATTACACTCCCCCTAAACTAGGGTTCTCGGGTCATGAATCGATACGGAAAAAAGAAGCTGAATTTTCTGGATTTAGTTTACCTAGTTTAAAAAATAAAGAAGTACAATAAAAATGGAAAATTCATTTATTATTTCTTATTACTAATGTGAATAACGTTTAAGAATTAAAATATTAGTAACACTAACTACTAACCCTCTGCGCATACAATGCTATACCACGCCTAACTGACGAAGTAAAAGTCTCTTCAGCTTAAGCCTAGGTGACAAGTGTTGCCATACACTTTATTATGAAAGGTTTTTTATTCAACCTTAAAAGGAATAAATCTCGTTAACACGAGCGCCACCGGCTCCGCTGTCCTAGAGGCACATAAAGCAAGGGAATTTTATGTAGCCACTTTGATGTCCCAACAAAAAATTGCCCATTTCTAGATCAACACAAATGATCCATTTATGTTCTTCACATTTGAGTAGCTCCAATACTATTTTAATGCGTTCATACTTTCTTTTCAGGTGTGCTGACTGTCATATGGGTATTGCTCCAAAGATTTTGCTCATGTTTTAAAACACATTTCAGACTGCACGTAGAGCTATCTACAAAAAGGCGTCACTCTTTCGGATCACAGCCTGTAGTTCACATCGCGATTACTAATCCAGAAATATCACAAAAAAACTATTCCCAATATAGATGATACTAACTCATCTTTGGTTGAACTCATCTTTGATTTTTAAAATATCTTAAGGTAAGGGTTCTTATATGCTACACACACATGAGTGTCGTAATACCCATGTCACTAGTCGAAATAAAATGATTGAGGGCAATGTATTTCTAATGTTCCTTAATCTGGATTTGATGATATGTGTAACTACAATAATAAAAGAGAACACAATTTCAGTAACGATGCATTGTTGAAACACTCATTTTAGTGCACACTTACATTAAAATACGAGCTCAGGGACTTGCGATTTGAGGAATTTGTTGAAAGTAAAACGGGTGGATTAAAATAATGTTGCGTCTAAGGCAGCGAGGTTGACATTCAGATCTGTATTTTCAATCGTACGTATAAACTCGTATTCAGATCACGGAACTCTAAAAAAATGTCTTTTATCACGCCACAAATTTAGGATATTTCCGTGCTAATAATAATGATACAAAATAGTCTACCTTAGTCATAAACTTAAAAGTGATTGTTCTACAACGGGCTATCAAGACATGTAGAACATAAATGGAGTAATAGGTGAAATGAAAAACTGAGATAGGGTTGTCATAATATACTCAAGAGCGAATGAAATGATATGATAATTTGGACCATACAAGCCCAACAAGAACATTTTAGGACGTGAATAACCGATGAATACATGAATGTGCTATAAGGGTTTCAAATTAGAAAAAGTCACATTATCTCCAAAATATGATGCAAATGTCTGTTATTCAAAAGCATACATAGGTACCATGACGGTCCAGTTTGATGCTTACACAGAAACGGGAAGAAAAGACATAAAAATGTATCCCACAGCTGGTCAATTAAGGTTGAATAGTGCTCTTTAATTCATGAAAACAATAAAGATTATGAACTTTGTGGGTTGAAAACACGCATGAGAGCTTACATGTACATGACATATAAGCTTTGGATTTCTTGACATCAAGGGATAATATTAGAATTGGTTGTTTCGGCAGATATTCAAAAATATCATTTCGAGTGAACATGAAAAAAGAGAAAAGTGAACTGACTGTCTAAAAGAGTACGCTTTAGCCCACACAGCAAGTTTATAAGACATATGTTCTTGATATAAATCGCTTGATTAGAAATTTTGCAAAAACTATTGTGGGTAAATATATGAATGTACGTACACATACATGAATGTATGCATACATAGACACACATGTACACGGATACTAGAATACAAGCATGAAAATTATGAAAATTAAAAGTTCTGTTTTCTAAAAAAAATTTAACACAATGGTCATTAGTTGATAAGCATCTTATTTAAATATAGATGGGTGATCACACAACAAATTTATACTTTTTTGTGAATACTTTACAATACGAAAGAGAGATGACGAGTTATGTAATGCTACAAGTTGAGAGCGAACTGAAAAAAGTGGTTTTTCTAATTTAAATTCTAGTTGCTAGTTTAGTACTCACAAATATGCATATGTGTATATATCTACACAAATACTTACACATACATATGTATATACATATGCATCACATGCACACATACGCATATACTTGTCTATGCACATAGGAAATCATATGATAATACATTTGCGTTCTACGAAAATGCTGTGTGATGAATTGAAATATAGGATAATGAGCAAATAGGTTCGTGTCTATTTTTTCAGTATGTGCTGAAGCTTAAAATTTTCATTGGTCATTGGTTGATAAGCATTTTATTTATCATATGTGGGTGATCACACTATGTAGTGTGCAAGTTGGGAGTGAAAAAAGGGTGGTATTTATAATTCAAATGCTAGTTGCCGGTCCAGTGCACACAGATATATATATGTGCACACATGCACATCCATATGCAATTTATGCACACATATACCCATATACGTACACACAACGCACATACACACAAACACAAGTAAACATGTTTGCAAATACAAGCGCATAGGCGATCAAATCATAATAAATACGCATACTACAAAACTGTTTTGTAATGTGTTGAAACATAAGACAATGAGCAAAAAAGATTCGTAGGTAATTATACAATATGTTCTGTAGCTGATAATTACTCAGCAAATGAGATTATGGGGCAATGGAAATACTGAGCAAGGAAAATTTATAAATACTCATTCAGCATGTTCTGTAGCTAAGCATTATTATTAAGACTCAAGATGACGAGCTATTTTGGTTTTAAATTCTCTCATTGTTTCATGGATTTGAAACTCTTAGGATGTTTGTTCCACAGTAAGGCGCATGATATTGACAGAGTTTTCTGCCCAATGTCAGATGGACGGTGGTCGACTAAGAAATTATTGTTTCTGTTCGGCTTTAGGTTGGTTACAGTGGGTGGATGAACTCTCTTTGAAGGTATTGAGGAAATTCTCCCCTGCTAGGCTGAAACAGTCATTGCGCGATAACACCAAGGATTAAATGGCCAATAATCTGAAGTTTTCGTCGAGCATACTTTTATACAATAAAAAAACATCTAAGTTCCGTAAATTCTTACAAGTTTTCTCAACGAGATATTTGAAGGACATGTTTCTAGCGAACCAGATACCTAGATTTTTTACTTTTTCTGACGGCCTAATTTTGTCAATTCATACTGGAAGAGTAAGGTCTGTAGTTTTTTCGATTGAATCCTTGGTTCTGAAAATAATGCGTTGCATTTTCCTAGCATTTATTATGAGACTATTTTGCTCGTACTAGGATTTCAGGCAAATCAGTGTGGTTTCGGCTTTAATTCACGTCTGCGGTATTTCCGATACAGAACTTGCTATTGCAATTTGAGCATCATCTGCGTACATTGAGATTCGTGTGTTAGAAGGCATTGGAGGGAAATCATTAATAAAAGTAGAAAACAAGAGTGTATCAAGGATGTATCCTTGGGGAACATCAAAATTGTTTTGAATGAATGGCGACTATTTGTTTTCTAAGCGGACAGCATGAGATCGATTTGACAAGTAACTTTCAAACCAATGCGTGTCTGCTCCTAATGTGCGCCCTGTTACCCCGTTTCCCGATGAGTATTTAAAAGAGCTCATCACACGTTCAGTTTCGCCTTTGACCAGCGCTTCCGGCTCGGTAAACAGCACCAGTCCGCCAGCTCGCATACCAGCAAACTTAAGCCCCGTATACACTTTCCTACACGTTACTGTAACTCGTCGCCGTAGTGGCGTCGCAGAACAGCCGCTGCTGCACACACCAGCTTGTGGACGAGCACGCTTTTGCAGTAGCAGTCGGCCGCCAATAAGCTTTGAGTGGGTGAACAAAAAAAACTGAACATGTCTGACGACAGTCTGCTTTGCAAAGCGGCTGCACTCTGGAACGCGGCTACAAACATTCTCGATGCCTGCCAGAATCACACTAACTTTGTGCCAATTTGTGCGCCTGCCGCCTGCAGTAGCAATCGGGCTAGCTGAACTTTCGATTCATGATGCTGCAACGTGTTGCCGGGTGATCAGAGAGCGCTCGGCAACTCCTCCATGAAGCATGATGCGCAACAAGTGGCAAGATGTGTACGGGGCTTACCCTTCGGTCCAGCGTTTCTCTACCTTACCAACCCCAACACGCAGTCGCCTCTACTGGAGCCATACTAAGTTCAATATTTTTCGTAAAAGTCGTTTATGTTCAACGCTATCGAACGCTTTAGAGAGCGAGTAGCATCAAGAGTGTTACATACTTTTGATCGATATTACTGTATATATTTTACGAGATATTAAGCAGAGCGTATTGATTTCGATGAAGTATATTTGACTCGTCCAGGTAAAATGACAGTTGATTTGTCACCACTTTCTTTAATATTTTGGACAATGACAGGTAAAAAACTAATGGGCCTGTAGTTTGAAGTTGTATTGAGGTCACCACTTCTATGCAACGGTCTAATAATGGTGTTTTTCCGTTGGTTTGGTAACGTATTAGTTGCTATCGATGTATTAATTATCAGACGAATCCGTAGTACTGTGACTGGGAAACTGTCTTTAACATATTGAAGACTGATACCATCATGCCCAACTGCCTTTGGGTTTTTCATTGAGCATAAGGTATTTCGTAACTCTGGTAAATCGACAGGACGTGGTTTTTGCCGCTATTAGTCCTTTGTGAAAGTGGTCTCGTTTTGCTTCTCTAACTTTTCTTCGTAGAATCTTCTCATGATCTTTATGTAGCTTTCTAAGCGTACTGTTGGTTTGTTCAGTTTGTTCTGACGCTGCAAATTTCTTTTAGTTTTGCTCAACTCTTTTATCTCATCTGTTATCCATTTAAAAAATTTTGGCTTAACTTTCTTCGTAGTGAAAGGTGCGCATTCGTTAAGGGCTGATCCGAAATTTTCATTGAAAAGCGAAACTTGCAGATTTACATCATCTGTGTTTTCCATGCCTTGAAACTCATTCTATCTGTCGAATAGCTTTTTTGAAGTGTTTCAGGGAAGTAGTGTTTTTTATGCGATATGTAATGTAACAAAATTCTGTTTTTCTTTTGTAATATTGATTAGACATTCTACCGAATGGTGATCAGAAAAGGATGGTAAGATCTCTGTGCTGAGTACTGCTCGGAGATTGTTCGCAATTACTAGGTCAAGAAAAGTTTTGGAAGTGTTAGTAATGGGCGTTGGTTCTTGAACCATTTGTGAAAGATTAAGTCTGTGCAGTGTCCTGTTCAGGTGATTATTTTTATTTGTCATAGCTACGTTAAAATCTCCGAAAACACAGAAAGATTTTTTAGCTGCAGAGATTAATTTAAGCGTATTTTCAATTAAACCTAATTTTAGACGTATAGATGCTGACGGATGTCTGCAAAGGCTGCCGATAATGAAGTAGTTGTGTTTGTTTGCTTGAACATTGAGTAAAACCCTTTCTATGTCTTCGCATTTTTCTTTTGTCGGAAATAAGAATGTTGAGCAGAGATCTATGATGAAAATGCATGAACCGCTACCTTTCTTACTCTTGACTCCGTCATAACGGTGCAATATGTTGCCGGGAATGCTGAAATATGAACTTTCGACTCGGTAATCGAACCATGCTTCAGATACGCATAAAATATCGATATCGCTGGTGATCAACATTACCCTTATGACATCCATTTTACCATTGAAACTTTGAGCATTTATGTGCAATATTTTGATACTATATATCTCCAAAGGCAAATCTTTATTTGAGTTATTGGATTTGCTAGGTCTAGTAGCGCATTTGGTATTAATCTCCAGGTCATTATTTCCGCATTCACTGGTTGTGATTTCAGTTTTAGGAGAAAATTCAATTTGATCAATGATATTTATTCACAAAAAGGGAGCAGGAGCAGTACGATTTTCATCACGCATTTTTACGAGGGCGCTATAGTGGTCCTGTTTTCGCTGTACCCAGGTAGCAAAATTTATTGACATAATATTGAGCCAATATACAGTCTCAATATTGACTGGATATTCAAAATGAACATTGGGGCAATACCTTATTTTGGAAAATTCGGTTGATATTAGAAAAATATATTGGCTCAATAACAATATTATCATCAACCCAATATCAACTAATTATTGTGTCAATATTAACTTGATAATGAAGTGTTCCCTACAATAACATTGGCTTAACCGCTGTGCTCTCCGTGGCACAGCGGTTAAGGGATCGGACTTGTATGCTGGAAGTCGCGGGTTCGTTCCCAGCGCTGGCGCGGAGATTTTCCCCGTTGGGTATAAGGGAAAGCTCAAGCACAATACCCCACTCAACCCAGGTGTCGGAAATGGGTACCGGCATTACGGGGGAACCGTCATGGTGTCCTATATATAGGCTTAGTTATAAGACATTTGAAAAACCAATGCTAAGATCATATGTATCAGGCTCGATTGGAAATAAAGCATCCCAAAGATGCCGATGTTAACCTTTAACCTTTAATACTCAATTCCTGATAGGTTGATAGTTGTAAAACATAATGATAATGATAATTTCACTAACCCAATTTTAGCCAATTATTGTGTCACAATGGACTTGATATTGAGTGGTTCCTTAGAAAAACATTTGCCAGTAAGGCCTGGAGTTGTTGCTGATTTAGCAACTGAGTTGCGCTTGCGGCGAGTGAAGCAGCGACCTTAGTTGCATACTCGTATTCTCCTGCAATTGGTATCGGTTATACGCTATGCAGAATTTTGCACTTTTTTTGATAATTTTACATATACACACACACTAGTATTACTGAACACACACTAGTATTACTGACTAGAACTGAGTTTGAGGGGTAATTAAGGTAGGGTACTACAGGCCCAATACTTATTTTCTGACATCAAGTGGATATTGGTAGAATATATTGTCCCAACAATAATTTATTTTTACCCAGTATCAGCTCATTACTGTGTCACTATTGACTTTATATTGAGGTGTTTCCTTAAACAACACTTTTGCTCAATAAATAATTTCTAATATCGCATCAACATTCAGAAGGGTTCAAAGACGATAAATGTATATAATTCTGATAAATATGTTACCCTATGTACATACCTACACACCTACAAGACTATGAATTAAACTGCATTCAAAATTTATCTAAAATCCATGATTACAAACCTCTTTGGCATCATAGTCCAAATTTTGTGTTGCACGTACGTATCAGTGGTCGGGGAACCTGTACTAAGCAGCATATATACGTTTATCTAAGCAGCATATATATGCGTGATTGAAAAATGGCACGAAAGCGCTTTACTCAAAGAATGATGCATGAAAAATGAGTTATATGGTAGGAATAGGCCTACTCAATACCTTCGTTACGAAATTAAGTCATTTATATCATCTATATAAATAACTTTATATCATCTTAATTCAATATATAGACATTTATTGCTATAGTAACATATGACAAACGATTTTAGCATATTTTTTGAAAATATTAGAACTTCGAAACTCATTGGACGACTGAAAAAACAATAACTTTGAACCTGTGATTGCAGTAATTCTGAAAATACGTATTATTGTAACGTATTCACATTTCTTGATATCTGTCAAATATATATGCACTCATTAATAACTGCAATAACTATTCATTAACTTTATTGGTACATTTTAAACAAATTACTCCGCATTATTGGCGTACAATATCAACCCAATATTTGGGCAATGATAAATTAAATTTTAACAAACTTTATTAAATTGCGAGATTTTTAATTTTTATGAGATAGTTTCCACTTATATGAATATCGTGCATATATATATATACACTGTTAGTTTAATATAAGATATAAAACTATTTACTACATTGTCCCAATAACAAGTTGAAATCATAAATAAATATATCTTTTTTCGATATTGTCTTGTTATTAGCCTATTATTGTAATCCAAGATTCCAATATCAGGTCAATAAACAATTATCCACCCAATTTGGACTAATAATTTCTTGCTACCTGGGTATGCTTACCGGAGCACAATTTGTTAAAGCACTTGATGTAGGGGAGATTGGCGTTCTCGTCACATTAGAGTAGTATTTGGGGTAAGAGGTCCCCAACTGCGTCGTCAAAGACTTTTCTATCGATGTATTTATCGATAAACAGTTCGAAACTGCCAATGTTCTTGTTAACGAATTTTGCATACTGGTCTTTGCTTCTGGAGCTCTCAGTTTTGAGGGCTTTTTTCAGAGATGTATAATTCCACTATAGCTGGTGGTATTCAAGGTATCAGCTATAGTTTTCCCTACGTTTACGAAGAAATTGTTAAAGAGATTAGCAATGTCTTTCTTCCCATGGTATGCCACATTATCTTCAACAACATGTTCAATTTTCTTTTTATCGGCGTTATTCGGTTTACAGCAGGAGTTAAGGAGGTGCCAAGTCTTTTTAACATCAGCTTTAAATTGAGTAAACTTGAGCGTGAAGTAGCTCTTTTTTGATATCCTTTTCTGATTTGTCACAGTTTCTGAATCGGTTATATGTTTCTCGAGATATTCGCACTTCGTAAAGGAGGGCTAGGTAGACCTACGCTTGATGTTTCTTTATATTTATCACGATGTCTCCAGTTCTCCAGGGCTTTTGTGTATTTTTCGGGGTAACTGTACGAGTTACAATTGGGCAACACTGATTGTATGCGGCCATTATAGTTTCAGTCAACTTTACTACTGCGTCATCAATGTTCGTTGCATTATTGTGTTGAGGGATGTGCAATGTTGGTATTGATTCTTCTAGAACGGTGCGTATTTCTTCTAAATTTGATTCGTTTACTCTATGATATGAACAAGTTTCAGCCCGTGGCTTGGTGCAAGCAATATAGACATTTTTCTTAACAAGAAAAACTGGAAAATTATCTGATAAGTCAGAAGTAATGATTCCAGAAAGAAAATCACTTGGGTCTGTCATAACGATATTGTCAAGCAGCGTAGCAGACTCAGAGGTTATTCGTGTAGGCTTTGTGATGATCGGAAGGAAAGATTGAGACTGAAAGGCTGTTAGGAAATTAGAGGTTGGTTCATAGCTTTCATGTTTCAGTAGATCAGAATTGAATTCACTGCATATTATTATGACATTGTATAAGGACCTGTAGAACTGAGAAATAATACGATTTAGCTCATTCAGGAAGGATATAGAACAGGCTGTAGTTGGCCTATACACCGTTCCAAGCACAATGCCTTTACCATCTCTAGACAATTCTACGAAGAGTGATTCTATATGATCCTGATTCATTGATGCATTTGCTATGATTCTCGAGTCTATGTGGTAAAATATATGTGCTGATGCCTCCGCCTCGCTGTTTTTTTCGTAACGAATGGACGGAATGGTAACTATGATAACTTTCAAAACGAATCATGTCTTTGGTCGAGTCATCTAGACAGCTTTCGGTGAAGCTAATCACGTCTAGGTTATATTTAAGTTCAGTAATAGTACATTGTATCTCTTCCAATTTTGGATAGAGTGACCTACAGTTCCAACACACGAGTGACAAACCATTGCGAGTTATTCGTATAGTTTCGCTGAATTTTGATATGTTAGTACATCTACAGTCTTCAGAGTCGTTTAGGTTTGGATATATTCTGTTCAAATGATTGAGATCTGGGTCAATTTCATCGAATATATCAGCGTGATCAGTCATTTGAGATTAGTAAACAGTAAGAAGTAAATAATATCTAGCTTAAAAACGAAATACAGAGTCAGGTTTGAAGGGATATTCCTGTCTAAAAAAAATAGCTTATGAAGTAAGAGAGAATAGAGTGAAAAAAAATCTAACGCGATTTCATGAGATTAGTAAGCAGACTACCAATCAGATCACAATTCACCACAACTAGCTTATAATGGAAATTATATAAGAAAAAAATTTCATAGAAGATTTGTTCTCTGCCAATTTTTTTACTTTTATAAGCCAAAACGACTTACACAAACGACTAAGTCACTTCTATATATAAATTTCAATTTTCTTAATCTACCTGTATTTTAACATACGAAATTAATTGTACTCTGTTCGGGAGCATTTTAGAAATCCATGTTTTTTTAGTTCAATGGTTCAACGGTTTCTCGTCTCAAAAGTATTCTCTAGCGATATTGACCTGTTTTTAATATCAGCATTATCATCCTCCAATTTCTGCGATGAGTGTTTCAATTTTTCTATTTCATTTGTAATTTATGATTTTTCTCTATCCTGTTCATGAAGATTATTTCTAAAAGTTTCAATGTATGAACTCATGTCATTGAATACTCTCCCGAGATTTGCGTAGTCTAATTTCATACATTTTATTACCTCTTCTTCCAACCTCTTTATCTCATTTTTCAAAAAGTCTGTGTGTTCTAAAGTACCCGTACGAATAACCTCTATTTTTTCCTCAGATATTCTACTATGTTCATCGAGATTTGTCATAATTTCACTGAGTTTTTCTTGAAAACCTGTAGTATTCTTATCTATAGATGCTTGGATAGAATCACTTCTGAACTGATAATTTTCATTGATAAGATTTTCTCTTACTTCTATATATTTTCTGAGATGATGCCTCAAATTTTCCAAAACTTCGTCAACATATTTTTTATTTGTAGCGTCAAATTCTTCGATTGGAAAAAAATATTTGCAAGTCTTTTATTATTTAAATCGAAATTTTGATCTCCATCAAGATATTTAAAACCTATTCCAGGAGGTCCTGGTTGTGAAAATAAAAATGATTTTTTTCCTTGTTGTCCAAAAATATTTACTCCTATCATTTTTTATACATAGAATTTTCAATTCTCTAAATTTTCTCTAACTCTCATAGATACCAAATTGTTTACTCGGTCACTCAAACTTTCCACTCCCTGGTTTAATTTTACATTTTTTTCAGTTTCATTCTGAAGCATTAATTTGAACTGACTGATTTCATTCTGATTTGAAATAATGTCTCTTGAAAACTCCTGGAAAAGACTTTCTACATCACTCAAGTTCTTAGCTAGTTCTTCTATTTTTTTTAATGGGACTGACTCTGCTCGTAATTCCATTATAATTTTGTTAAGATCATTGAATTTTTCTTCGCTGGATGAGGTTATGGTTGACTCTAAATTTTTCAGCTTATTGTCAACTTCAACAAACGAGGGTGCTAAGGCTACTGTTCTTTCCATAACAAAAAGGTTTCTATCACTAATTCAGTTAGATGTGCCTCTAAGCTTTTACTTTTTTCTTCAACAGTATTGTTCAGTATTGATTCTCACTCATCAGCTTTTCTTCAATTTGATCATCAAGTGATGTCTGCAAGCTCATTTCTTTTTCATTCACAACATTAATTATACTTATTTCTTGTTTTTCAACTTTATTACTTACTAATTTGTTCTTTGAATCAATTTGATCATTAATATTAGTTTCTAAAGTCTCCAGTTTTTCATCCATTTGATTTTCTATAACTGACTCTTGATTCTTTAAATTCCCTTGAATCTCAGGAATTTTAACATTAATCAAATTATTTATCTTAAAGTCCACATCCTCCAATTTAGCTTCAACTCCTTTAATCTGATCGGTTAATGCTGACTCTTTACCTAACAGCTTTTCATCAATTCTAGTTTCAATACCTGACTCTAGACTCTTCAATTTGTCTCCAATCTCTGGAATTTTTACGTCTGTTAGGTTGATTATGTTTGAATCAATGTTTTCAAATTTAGCATCAATTTCATCGATTTTCTTCATCAATGTTGAGTCTATGCTTGATAGTCGTTCATCATTTGAAACGATTTTTGGTTCAAGAGCACCGAATTTTTCAGAAAAATCATAAATTAACGTCTCTAAGAATTTAACGATTGAGTCTACATCAGAAAATTTAAGTTGTAAATCTGTTTTCAGAGTAACATATTTCTCATCATACTCGTTTATAATTGATTCCAATTCAGTTCTTTCATTTTTGAGAGCTTCAATAGTGTCTTTCAATGACTCTATATTAGAATCTTCAAGTAAACTTCTTATTTGCTCTACATTTTGCAAAAGTTCTTCAAAATTATTTTCACTATTTTCATGTTCATGATTTTCTTTACAGGAAGGTAAAAAGACTAACTTTGCTGCATAAATATTTCCACAAGACATTTTTTAAAGAAAAAAATAAACTATAGTTTATTTTCTAAAAACTAGTTGAGGTTTTATACAGATCTAAAAGAATTGCATGAAAGCTTTCATTTTCTAAACGTTTCAACATTTCTAGACATAAATGTTCACAAATTACATCACCTATTTTCTGGATTTTGTAAGTAGAGAAAATAATATCAACACAATCTGTTAAGTAGTCTTTAAATTCAATTGGATAAATCAAACCATAACTGTCAAAGTAATAACATATGTTATCTTTCTTATACCAACAAGTCCAATGCGTTCCTAATCCTTTTTCAGGGTCTAAATTTAGGATTCCGCAATCCGTTTCTAGAGGGTGTTTAGGTAAAGTATCTCTCATGTAAATACCTCGAATATTCGAAATTTTTGATATATTCATGTAGTATTCTAAATCATGTTTAGATAATGGTTGGTTGGGTATTACTTCTTTGGTGGTTTCAAGTAGAGACCCTTTCCACAAGTTTTTTTTTCTCATAGTTAACCGAATACCTGAACCTTTTTTACTTTCCATTGCTTCATTGTGCCTTTTAGTTTCTGACAAGAGTTTATCATCAGCATTTTTCTTATTAACTGCGGATGCTATTGCAGCAGCACCTCCAGCCAAAGAGCCAGCAGCCTCAAGGCCAGCTAATAAAGCTGGAATTGTAAATATAAAACCCCCTTTCGTCGCAGTATCTTTAGAAACAAAAAAAGTTTTTGTCTTTTTACAAATAATACACATACCTTTGACCAGTATCTTATTGTTCTTTGTAATTAAATATTGAGGATTATCAGTATCAGTTTTCTTCTTACACTTTACACAATACATTTTTTAAACATTATTATGTGAATATATTTTAATATTTAGTAGTTTAAACTCATTTTATCACCGTCAGATTGCAATCGAATTACTCTGTCAGATAGAATCAGTGCATATGCATGTGTATCATCAGGAATATTAGTTTTTAATGCTGCTTTAATTTTAATATAAATTGTAGTTTCTTTGATACGTTCATTTTGTCTGCTGATATCAAACACATAGATGGGATACAAATATTTAAAGTGTCTGTATTCGATAGCACAATTTTCATTAGGTACATAATCTATTAACATCTTATAAGCTGTAGCATAATTGTTGGAATCGAAATCAATCTGTAAATTGGGATCAGGGTATCGTTCATTATTTAGCTGAACATATACATTCGTCAAGTTACAATGATCGAAAATTGCATTGTTTACAGCTTGTGAATTAGCTTTCTTAGTTTGGAACGCTAAAATTATGTATCGAGGTCTTTGGGAGCCTGAATTTGGAGTTAAAGTCCAATCTAAGAATTTCTGTTGAGAGTTTACAATTGTTTGTTCCAATTGTCTATTCAAATAAGAAATAGGTAATGTTATTTTATCCTTAATTTGACGATATAGCTCGATTTTATACTCACCAGACAGTTTGTAAGCTGGCATTTTCCAAATTAATTTTATAATAGTAATTTTACCATCAACTACTTTATCTTGCTGGTTTGCATCTTTCTCATCCGATTTTAATATAGCATTAGAATTATCACTCAAAGTCAGAGCATGTTTCACTCCATAAATTACCTTCTTATAATTTTCACAAAATCCAAACACATGTTCGAGTGGGATAGCAGCCAGCGCTGAATTTCCCATTAGCTGAACTCAAGTAGTCATTTCGATCGCTAAATCCTTCGTTTGATTTTTCATTCTTTTTAGCATCAACGCTCCAGAAAAATATCATGTTTTCTTTAACATTTCGTGGATAGCTAAGTAATCCATTTAGAGTTGTTGTAGTTCCAGGGTAACTATAACCTTCAATTTCTTCATCTCCAATTCTGTAAGAAACTCTATCAAACAAATGCATTAATCCATTGTTGATTATTGTTATTTTTTCATCTTTAAAATTATAATCACCTCCATCTTCTTTATTCAAAGCTCCTTCTATATATATATAACTTTTACTAGGTAATACAAACTGATCTTGATTCTGGATAATGATCTTGATATCGTTATGTTCACGATTCAGATCAGTACCTATTTGTGGTTCATAGTTATGCGTTTCAATTTTTTCAATTGATTCATCAACTTTAATGTTTTCATTCCATCTTAAAGAATCCATTTTTTGAAGATAATTTTCTCAAATTATTTTAATTTCTAGATCTTAGGTGTAATCGAACAGTTACTTCTTCACCTCTAGTATTCAGAGCATGTCCATTTTGATCAGTAAGCCAAATTCTCAAATCATGGTGTAAAGGTTGATATATCGGTAGATAAATTGGTTTATTTGGATTTTCTACAATTTTATATCCCGGTGGGACGTTTGGGAAAAAGGCATATAAAATATTATGCAAAGAACCGTTGAGGTATGAGCCGTTAATTGCGCTACAATGAACGAGTATTGCGTTAACAGACATTATGTTCACTATATTTATACTTTCATGTTCTCCAACACCTTCTAAGATAATTTCTCCAAATCCTAACATTGTATTTAAAGATTTTTCTTTATTGAAAAATACTTTTAACGTAGATGAATGGAGAACTATGACGCATTTCAAAGTATTAGTATTTGCTTTGATTTCAATAAAACCAGCTAATGTTTTTTGAATGAATTCGTTTATACTTTCTATTTCATAACAACCTGTTGGAAGTGTAATTATATTTTCAACACCATTTAATTCATAATGAAAGTTATTATTATTTTCATCAATGTTAGGAATAGAATGATACATGTCTAACCCAACCAGTGCCATTTCGTGGAATTTATTTTTGTTCAATTCTATTGCTGGACTAAAGTTTATACTTATGTCACTTTTTCTTTCACTAATTACAATGCTTTGAGATTCCATTTTTTAAACAATAAATCATCAAACACCTTTACTTCAGCAGTATTTAATAGACCTTGCTTTAAAAGTTCATGCGTAAGTATTTGCAGTTCATTAAAAACTCCTGTATTTCCAGCGTTAAACGAACCGAACAATAACTGGTGTCTTTTTACAAGATCATTGATGTTAGATGGTAATACAATAATACCTGATCTTGAAACGTCTGAATCCTCTCTCGGAGGATGACGAGGAGGTATAGGAGAAGTTGTAGGAGAAGGTATAGGAGTAGGAGTTGGTCTAAAAGTAGACCTTCGTGAAGGGTCGAAATATGGTCTCTGACTTGTTGAAGGAATTTTGTATCGACTCAAAATTGAGGATTCTACTATTCTTGGGTGTCTTAAAGGACTTGGTTCAGGGCTTGATTCATGACTTGATTCACGACTTGATTCACGACTTGATGGACTTGCTGATCTAATTGTTTCAACTGCAGCTTGAGCTTTTTTTCGTTGAACTATTTGATAGAAGGGTTTGATAAATTTAGAATATTTCTCACCCTTATTTGCTTTTATGGTACCCTCTTCCCTCAAATAAGCATCAGTTGAATACAACATTTCATAATAATTATTTTTATCTTCGTCCCTAAAATCAATAGGATTTTGCTTTGTTAATAATTCCCATAATCCAGTTGTACCTCCGTATACTCTATCTCCAATTTTCAAATCATTACCCAGAATATCTACCTTTTTATTTCCTAGCATAACTTTACTTCCATCCCAACGAATGCCATAAGCTTTATCATACTCATTAGCAGGTTTCCATGCAAAACGCAAGAAATTCAATGCGATAGGCCTAACTACGGTGTTGGATTCAGAAGATGGCAAAGCTAGTTTCTCAACAGGTTTTCCTTGGATAGATTCAAGTTTTTCATGAGGTATATCTTTTATTGCCAACCTAGTTTGTTTAGTTTCGTCAACAATTTTAGATAAAGGTTCAATCAATGGTTTGTAAACTTTTTTAACATCATGGTATAAATCTTGTTTAAGTATTTTATCATTTTTGAATTGCTTTTTCAAACTCTTTGCTAAGTTTAGTAAATCTGATTTAGTTTTGATATCAATCAACGCCATTTTTTAAAGAGAAAAATTCAAAAAGACTTTAACTTAATATAAGTTTACTCTGAACTGACATTACGTTCAGTTGCTGAGATCCATGAAGGTTCATCATAACCTTTCCGCTTGACCAGAAGTTTTCCTTTACTCTTCTTAAGAATTTTCTCAATTGCATAAACATCACTAGTATATTTTGATAGTTCTTGTTCATAAAAAATTCCTTTTATTTCTTCACCATCCATATCTTTTAATCTATAAGTAATTGGTTCAGTAGACAGTATTTCGGATACAATGAATAACTCATTAGTGAAATATGGTGAATAACCCTTCCGAAATTCTTTCCGTTTCTTGCTCATTCTTACTCAATCACCGATTTTGAGTTTCGGTGATGTGAAAGTTGGTTCGGTTGGAGGGAATAAGTTATCATAAACCTTTTTACTGTTCTTTTCCAATGATGCTTGGTTAGGTGTCATTTTAATTGTTCTATGATAGCTATTATTGTAATTTTGCATTAAATCTTGTAAAAAGTTCACCCATTTTTTAGTTTTCATGTTTGTAAAGTATTTCCACATTTTAGTTTTTAACGTCCTGTTGAAGCGTTCCACAACTTGAGCTTTGGTTTCATTTTCTGAACTAAACCAATGAATGTTATGTTTCTTGAATAGTTCTTGAGTGGACTTATTTGTAAACTCTAATCCTTTATCTGTCTGAACTTTAGAAGGAATTCGTATTTTAAATAGTTTTGAAAAGAAGTTTTGTTTTCTTCACCTGTCTTCTTACTTATTGGAATAGCCCATGCATATTTACTGAAAATGTCAATTACTGTTAAAATGTAGTTTTTTCCTTGATCTTTATAGTTTTGCATGTCAACCAAATCGGCTTGCCATTGATCATCAATTTTTGATACCTTCACCCATCTCGTTTTGAAATTTTGTTTTATTGGTTTATGTAGAGTGTGAGTTTTTGAGTTTCTAACCAATTTCGTACGAGAGTTGAAGATAAACCGGATTTTTTAACAAGTTGATTCATTCCAGTATAACCGGTCTTTGGATTATAATATAAGTCATTCAAGATTTTGTCGCTCACCTCAGTGAGCGTGTTTGAAAGTTTTTTGTCGAGATGCCCATACCTGCCCAGCTCTTACCTGCCATAATTGCGTTAACTAATTTAGCATCTTGTCGAACATATTCTGATTCATTTGTAACAGTTGCAATTTCAGCGGCTCTTTTTGCTAGAATATCATCAGCATAATTTCTGTCTTTCGTTGTTGGATGTTGTGAATAAACTATGTCATGATTCTTACAAGCCTGATCGAGTGAGGGAACTCCTCGACAACCTTCTTGAATTCGCTTCTGCACCTTAGTTCCTGGACCGCAAAATGAGTAAATATGTTTATTGTTGAATGAGCCGTTCGGGACTTGTTCAGATTGAATATTAGATGGTAATTTCAAATGCATTTCAGGTAATGGAAGTTTTCTAAAGAATCCATTATTAGAAAAAATAATACGCTCCATGTCCATTTCCGGGCACCACAGATGAAGTACTAGTAATTGTGGAAAGCAACCTCATTCCGCTGCGTGGAACCAACAGTTGTGATGCTCTTTTTGTTCGACCGGAGTAAGCAAGATCAATATTAAAATGACTTAACGAACGTAAAATAAGATAAATTTTCAATCCCTAGCAAAAATTTCAGAAATTGAAACTTAGAAATTGAAACACAGAAACTGAAACTTAGTGCCGCCCTCCAAATGCAAACGATCCTCTTATACATATTATTGTTTATTTTTTATTAACTTGTGCTTCTCCCTAAATCCTGTGTCGACAACCATCATGTGTATTACGATAACCATGTATGAATAGCAATTAAGGATCTAAATCATATGTTCCAACACTTAACATGGATATTACGATAACCATATATAAATAGCAATTAAGGGTTTCTATGCTAAGGTATTTGAATGCATTTTTCGCTTTCATTTTTCAATACTTATGCGTACTAACGAGAGTGTTTTTCAAATGAACGTCGCGAGGATTGTGCTCTCCTAGTTTCAAAATCAGATTAGGCAAGGAAAGGAACTCAATTTTGTTGTACTTTTCTATCAATCTTTTCGTTTCAACATTTTACACGGGTATTACGATACCAATGTGTTATAATCATTTAAGGATGTTAATGTTAAGGTGTTTTAAAAACCAATGTATCGACATTTCATGTTTGTACTTTATTGGAAATAAAATGTTTTTCTTTCTTTCTTTCTTTTTTCTTTCTTTCTTTCTAAGTAATGTATTTACAATACCCTTCCCAGTTTTTTCTTCATTAACTATTGATTTCAAATCACTCAAATACTGTTCATTTTCGACAGATAATAAATCTTGGTTATAGAAGTCATTATTGTTGTAGATAATCATTTTTTATACTTTATTTATTGAATATTTTTTATAGTGATTTAATGCTAGTGTGTTGATACCACTGGTAATATATGTCGCTTGTCATCATTACCGTTTAATGCAATCTTATTTATTTCTTTAGTATATAATTCGTGGTTAACACTTTGGATATTATACATCGTTTTGTATATTGTTTCATTATTCAATGCTCTCTTATATTCATCCATTGTGATATTGTTCTCAGTTATGTTCTTACTTACACCTTTTGCTTTCTTACTCACGGAATTTTTTGTTATGTAACAATATAGTTTTGCTCTGAGGCCGTCGAATTCTTCAATTGGTATTCCACAAGTTTCGTCTTTCATTTTCCCACTTACTTTCA
Organism: Morinoia aosen; assembly: GCA_030386875.1. Taxonomy (NCBI): domain Eukaryota; kingdom Metazoa; phylum Arthropoda; class Malacostraca; order Amphipoda; family Talitridae; genus Morinoia; species Morinoia aosen. The sequence continues at coordinate 36,198,183 of CM059565.1, read as the reverse complement.
TATTTTTAGTTGAATATAGGAAGTGTTCTTTAAAATGTTTGATGTATCATACAAGTCTTTAGTTCTTTCCATATCTTTGTACAAATCTTTTGTTTTGATATCATAACATAATGAATCTGAACTGTAAACAACAACTTTGCCTTATTACCATATTTCTTTTTATTATGATTATAATGGAAATCATACATTAATGTCTTACTTATATCTAATACAGATAACCCTACGTAGATTGGTTTATCAAATTTTAGTCTTTGTTTTTGCACATGACATGCTATCAAATTTTCTGAGAATATTTTAAAACTGGTGAAGTTTGGTTTATTTGCTAATTTAATTAATTCTTTCTCTGACTTTACTAAACACACATCTACTCTATTTCTAATATTTTCCATTGTTTTACCAAATGCTGAATTATTCATCAGCTTGTAGAAGTCTTTTTCAAATTCAGATTTAGCTTGCTGACGCATTTTTGTATTGATATCAATATATGATTTCATCCATGGACTTTCATCAAACTCTAATATCCTGTGAATATTCTCCAACTTCAATCCTAGATCTAGATATTGTGTTAGAGATTTAAGATATACAACATATTTTTCTCGTTTTCCAAGATGTGGAACTAATTTATTTACATCGTTTACTTTGATATTTTCTGGAGCTAATGGTAAATCATTATGTAGAGCATGTAAGTCTTTCGGATAACTTAAATCAACTTCTAATATATAACCTTTATCTGCTTTGAGTTTCGACTTTGGATCTTTCCATTTAAAGTTACCAGTAGGTAATGATCGACACATAGCCCAGCCGTAAAGATTATTTGCATCTATGTATGTGATAAAATTAATTGGTTTTCCTTTATCGAATGTTTCTGGAATATATATGGATTGTTTGCTTTCGCATATCGTGTTGATATTGTAGAAATGCCACCTCTTATTCCTCTTTCGATGAATAGGATCATATCAGGATCTAGAAACAAGTCCAATTCTATTTTTGTATGTTTCAGTAGAGCATCGAAAGACAATCCTGGAGCTGTAAAATAATGTGCTGGATCTAGAGAATACGTTTTCATACATGTTAGTCTAAATTCTTCAAATACTTCGGCTAATAATAATGTATCGACTTTTAGATATAAATTATGGTAATCTTTGAATGTTCTACAATTAAAAGCTCTCCACACTCTGAGTGCATGCTGATATTCATCTTCTGAAATATTTTTATTATTTAATCTACTGTAGAATTCACTTTTAGCTGGTAAACTATTAACGTTCATTTTTTCATAACTATTTACAAATTCATACGTATAAATACCTTTTTTGGTGATCAACTCTAATTTTTCTTCATTGAGAAAGAACTTCGACAATTCTTCGCACTCAGATAAATTCTTTGATAGTTTATCCAGAGACGAAGGTAAAAACCTGTAGCTGTCTAAGAACCGTAAGTCTCTGGTGATATCTTTAATTTTTCCTGTATGTTTACATACATAAGAATCAACTTTTATGGTTTGTGTAAAACTAATATATTCTTCATCTGTTAGTGGAATAACGTTCAACTTTCCGGATATATTTCCCAAGTCTTTCACGAACAAATGAGCATCGTAATTAGACAGATTATGTAAAAACACCGGTATAAAATTTGGATTTCTAATTTTTAAATTACATTTTAAATGAGCTGGACCTCTATAATGACCTGTCAAATGATTGTGGTCTCTAACTTTATAGTTATCTTCCGTAAATTCTCCACCACATACATAACATCTTGTGGCTTCTTTATATTTTTCGAATTTATCTGATGGTAAATACATTTTTTTATTTATTTTCAACAGACTATAAATTCTCTTGGTTTCTTTTTCTAAATATTCTACAAACTTTTGGGAAGCATCTTTCCCATTATATATTTCTAAACGGGAATATTCATCTGCTTCAGATTTTGTATAGCAACAGAATGAATTAGGATTGTGCTTCTGAATGTTCATGGTGTAACTTGAGTTTTTATTTGGTTGACACGTATCTATTTTTGTCAACGTTGATTCGAAATCAGCATAAATTGCAAAAGGATGCCTAATTTTTTTTGTAATGTTTAAATTTCAATTTACCTCCTTCAAGATCATACTTTGTTGGAGTTTGAACTGAACAATCATTAATGTGGTTTGTTAATAAACATTCTTTTGTGAATGGCCATAAACAATATGGACAGACATGTTTTTTATGACCATCTTTAGTTTGCATAAATGGACTTAAAGACTTCATTAAAACATAATGACTTTTATTTTAATCTGTTACCAGTAGAAGTGATATAACATCTTCATTTTTTACCTTTTTTATTCTCAGAGGACATAATTCTTTCAAGTAATTAAAGTTGTAAACATTTACTGACACATTATTGTTTCTCTCAAATTTATCGATATCTTTAAGTTTCACTGGAAATGTTATGTCTCTGAAATTTAACTTTTCAGCTTCAGTTTTTAATCTTTTAGATATTCTATTGCCGTTTTTCTCATCTCGGCAATAATATCTCGCTAAACTTCACATAAAGCATTTATTATTGGTATTTTTAATATTAATTAGTTTATAAGCAGACTTTTGAAACTTTTCAGGTAATTCTATATAACTAGAACCTTTGATAGGTTTGTATTCAATAATTTTTACATTGAAGTCTAATAATTTATCTGTTATCCAGCCCGAGGAGTTTTTTGTATATTCTTCAACCTTTCTAATAGCTTCTTTATACAGATCATCAATGTTTGTGAAGTTTTTCGATATGCCTACTAACTTGCCTGTATTCATCCATGCTGTTGAATATACCTTTTCATTTTTTTCTTTGTTTTTATAAAATTGAACTAAAATTGCCAATTGTATCTTTATATTATCAAACTTTTGCTCTCCCAAAATTGATCTCACAACCGGTGTCATATTCCTCATGAAAACTGTCGGATCTATAACTGATATATCAGAGAACATATATTCCAGGCATTTATCATTTATAGCACATTTTTTCCTTTGAATTTACAGCCATAAACGTTTCTAAAATTCTTCTTTGATTTCTTATGCTGTTGTAGATTTTCTACTTCTACTTTACAAATCTTACATATCTTTTTCTCAAAATATGAATCAGAAATTAATTCTTGATTTATGTTTTTAATGTGCTTAGTAGATTTTTGATGTGTTTTTAGATTAGAGACATTTATATTGCATATATTACAGAAATCTTTGTTTCTATCAAAATACAGATCCGAGATTAATAGTTTACTCACGTTTTTTTGTGTTTCATGCTTTTCTCATATCTTCTCAAGTTTATGAAGTAAATATTACATATATTACAAAAATTATAACTTGAAGTCATCTTTACTGAAATTTTCTTTAAATTGTTATGCCTTTTTGTATTCTTAGTATTAGATAGATGTGATACATCAAATGATTCCATTTTTAATAAATTATTTTCCCAGTACATTTTAAAAATTTCAATGTTTTGTATTCTGAAAATTTATGTTGATCGAAATGAAAAGCAATATTCCATATGAAGTAATAGATGCTCAAAAAATTGCAAACTCGATATATTTACTTTATTTACAACCAAAGGTAGCTCCTTCTCTCGTTATTGCCTAACAAGACAACCAATAAAAAGAAAAACACATTGAAGAATTAAACTTAATAAAATGGAAGATATTATTACAGACATTCATAGAGAAGTTGTTCTCAATACTGCAAACATAAATTAATTGCAACTAAATGTTAATCAAATTCAAAATGATGTCGAATTAAATAGGGAAGTTATAACTCAATTAGAGTCAGATATCATTCATCTTGAAACATTAATCAGTAACGTTTCTTATGACACCAAAGGTAGCTTTTTCTTTCGTTATTGCCCAACGAGACAACCAATAAGAAAGAAAAATACATTGAAGAATTGAACTTAATGAAGTAGCAAATTTTAAAACAATGTTTACAATTGCTACAAACAGAAAATAAATTTTGGAAAATCAGTTGTATTTTATTAGTTAAATAAAAAGGTGTATATGTGGAAAGACAGTAAAAGAAATGATCAAAAGAATCACTTCATTTTTCCTCCTCCTGGCTTGAGATGTCTCATCGTAGGGAGATCAAACTGTGCTAAAACTTCTTTATTAATAAAGCTTCTGTTAGAAAAATTTGTCGATTTTAATTATCTTTTTCTGTACAGTAAATCAATACATCAACCAGAATATATATTGTTAAAGAATGCTTTTGATAGAGGCTATAACCAATCTGAAATAATTCAATTATTTGAAACGGGAAATGGTGCTATTGACGATTTTCTTGAAAATTTACCTATTAAAAGAAACTCAAAATCTAAAATTGAATATTTTCAAGATATGACAACTATTCCTGACCCAAGTGACGTAGATTCAAAAAAGAAAAAATCTTTTTATTTTCGACGATATAGCAACTGAAAGAGATCAAAGTCCAGCTGATAGCTTTTACACTAGAGGTAGACACAACAACTGCAGTTCAACTTACTTATCACAAAATTATTATTTATTACCGAGACAAACAATTAGAACAATGCTAACGTACTGATTCTTTTTGGTTTAGACTCGACTGATATGAAGAACATTTACACAGATATCATATCTCAGGACATGCCCTTTGATGAATTTAAAGAGTTTTGTTCTAAAACTTACAAAGAACCATATAATTTTATCTTTATTAATAAAGACAGGTAGTTACAAAAGGTTTTTACAAAACTTTGATAAATTTTATATTCCTAAAAATACTTTTGTCACGAGAAATGTTCCCTTCACCTCCTTGTTAACAATTCATTAACAAGAAGATCAGGTTCTCGGAATAGAGGAATGGCATACCTCCAGGCTATATACACAACACAAATTAAATGAATAATAATCGGCAATCACCGTACATATACTAAAAAAGAAAAGGTACTCACCGATTAGTTGATACACGACTTACATCCGCGCGATTCTGTGCGCACCTGTATCGATGAGCTGCCTTTGCATTGACGGATATTTATGTACGCCATATGAATTCAACATGAATTTATAATTACGGCAGAATTGATACAATACGATAACATTGACTCACAATCCATGAACATGTCATTAGAACCCAGTTCAATTTTACAACCTGCCTCAAAGCCTACCCAACTGAATTACACACAATTGATATCCCAGTAAATCTGGCCGGCCAGCCCTTCCCTCACTTTCCCACACATGAATATGACAGAATACCCCTCATTTATTGTGACGTTCAGCAGTACAGATGTGGTCATAACGTTCGTTCACACGTTCCTTCTCAAAGGCACGAATCCAGTTCAGTCTCCACAAGTGATTCTCAGTTCAAAAAATTTATGACGACCACCTTCCAAATCTCCACTTCTGACTTCTAGCGCGTAACCTCCAATCACGTTAGACATCTGCGACGACCGCCCTGCCTGCAAATGATTTATCAGCTCATTACTTCTTTTAATTGCCAAAATATTGTGCTCAAAATTATTTTAAATTTTTACGTTAATGTGATATTATTTTTCATGACTTTTATTTCAAAACTTCTTTTCAAAAGGAACTGTATATCTTATGATCCGAAATACTCCTTACCCGCCCAACTGTCGTTCAAATTATTACTTCATATACTGCACAGTTTGGCTACGATGTTTTCATTTCTGGAAAATAGACGTGACATTTTTTTAATTTCATTTTAATTTACGGGCTCAAAACAACTTATTCAACTTCCTCTATACGTTCAATATATTCAATATTTTCACTTATATTTTTCAAAATGCTTTTCCAGTATGACACTTGGTTACACGTACTTCTTTCTATGATGATGCACCGCGTCAGACTGATCGCCTCACATCAGCTCTGTCCCTCCGTTCAAAAGCTGTACTCCCCCTTTTTTTTTTGTGAGACCAATCGTGTTCTCACGGGCTTCTTGAGCGTCCTCCTAGACTTCCCTCTAACGTTCTCATTGGTTTTCCCTGAGGCTGTCCTTTTCTTATTTGCTGTTGAAATGTTTTGCCAAGCGCGCCGTAATCTCCGCCTTCTTATGAGGTTGTTTGCTTTTCGATAATATCGCTCGCTTTCTAACGGACCTCCTAAGCCTACCATGGTGTGTCCTAAATCTGTCACCCTCTTCTGTCCAGCGTCCTCAGCCCCAACGCTTACAAGTGCTTCCAATAAATTTCTCTCCATGTGGTTCAGCCGAACCCTCTCAAGTTTCGCTGGCCTCTTCTCCTCATGTTATTTTAAGATCGCCCTGTCTACAAACACTTTTGTGGAAAGGTTTCTCTGCTCTGTAAGAGATCTTGTAACCAAGTTCCCTCACACATTCCTTCGTGGTAAAATAAATACAAAACTGCCCGATGCTCTTCAGAATGGCCTAACCAAAACATTCTTTCAACGAACGTGTGGACTCGATCACTCTCTGTACTGCTGAATGCGCACCCTACAATGTTTTTACAACACATAAAGCAAAGCCCACTGACGTATTTTTTTTCTTTTTAAAGTACAAAATTTGTTACACGTAAATTTGTTACACATGATCAAAAACTCGAATTTATTACACCTGGTTAAGATTTTCCCTAAATTCTCATTTTTAATTCGAAAATTGATTATTCTTAACAGATTCTCGACAGACGGCCCTCCTAGAGTTAAAAAAAATTGGCCTGACAATTTTTTTTTTTTTTTTGAATTAGCTTTCAGCTATTTATTGAATAATAAGTACTACAGTATGCAGCCAATATAAGACACACATGGTAAATTCTACTTAAGCACATTATCATCTAAACGTTGTTCCGCAGAAACAAGGTACCTTACAATTAACACTACAATCATTACTATCAGCCACAGCGTGATATATTGTGTCGTGTTCTTCTAACCGACGTATCTGTTGTTTCCCCGCCGAAGTAAAGTGCGTACTAAATACTTGAGTACTTAACCCTAATAACATTCACAAAATTTCACGGGCACCTTTCCCCCTCCTCAGACATCCTAAAGTATCGATGATTTTATGTCTCGTAGTTTCAATTTACGCTTGCGTTTTCTGTTCTCCAAATCCTTGCCGCTGCAGTTGGCGGTTCGATGTTGACTCCTTTGGTATAACTGACGAATTTGCTTTTCTTCCATGCCTCTCTTCTTGCATTTCAATAGCTTCACACGCGCGTTGAAGGTGAGTGCTTAATTTCAGGAGGAAGTATTGCGAGCCCAATATGCAGACTCGTATAAAATCTCTATACACTACATTACTACACGATTCCATTCTGTAAGATGTATCATTATCACGATTCAAATTACCACCAAATCATGTTAAGTGCAATGTTTCACATATATTTTATGAGGTTTATTCAACTCAGTTTTTTAATCGCCAGATTACTCATGAACGTCGATTCGTTGATCAGACAAATCGATACGTCAGTAAGTTATATTGATCTGGCGGAAAATACGAGTCGAATCGTCGATAATTTCCTTCACTGCAGTTTCCCTTCGCGATAGGGTTCTGCATCCTACGAAGTAATCCTGAAGAGTCCGAGGTATATCCGGCGGTGGTATCCTGTATGCGCGGTGGAATCCAGTGGAACTCCTCTCAGTATTCCTCGATTTCGACGTAGAATCTCAGTATTCCTTGACATCGACGTAGAAACTCTGGCAGACACCAGCTCATATTTTATTTTCTCCTAGTAACCACTCTTATTAGTGCGAGAATTCCATGGGTTAATATGCTTTGAAGATCGTACGCTTCACTCAAAGCCTATCCGACGAAATCTCTTTTAATTTTTTTTTTTATTTCACGTATAAATAGAGATGCCTGAAATGCGGCTTCAATATTCCAATGTGATAATTTGCCTAGTAAAATTCACAGGACACTTGCAGTCGAATTTCAGGAATGCCTCACCAGGCATAAATGTCACGACGCAAATTCCAAAATACTTAAGTAAATATCAACACTCAAGCACATAAAAGCATTGTTATTGTTTCATTTGAGTGCCCACTGTATAAAAGCATTTTTAAACGCTAGTACATCTAGGCACCCAATAATATCTCATGCTTTAATTTCGTTTTTTCTTCCTTCCTCACGATGATGCTGCGTCGTTCTGTGGTGTTTTCCACTTCGAAGCATGAGTGCTAATTAGTCGAGAACTCCTTCCTGCTCTAGCTTGTTAGTGGCCAGTTGGCTCAGCTACAGCTCAACCACAAGCGGCTCCGAGGTAATTACTTGTGCGTCCGGCGTCCTTCTTAAGCATTATGTGACATTTCCAGCTATACATTCGTCTTTGTCGCCTCTCACTGCAACGCTTGAATTTGGGCAATCCTTTTAAACATCTCCAACGCAGGTGCAATGTGTCCCCCATGTCGTGTTGTTGTTCTATCTTCTTCGTTCTTGTAAATAATTACTTATATTCCACGTGATCCTTCCTTAATTTGCTGCTCATACGAGACGTATTCGTGTTATGCAATTGTTCCGGCCTGTTCTGTGCTAAAGTACATACTACGCTAATCTGCCAAGAAATTAATTCCTTAAGTCTGAAAAGAAATGTGCTATACTTCTACAGAGTTAGAGGAGAATAATTCCTTCCGGAATACCGTGTTCACGATATTCTTTCAGGGCAAGAGTAAGACACAGAGTCAGAAATTCAACGCTACAGTACAAAAGAATACGAAATTTTAATATGACGCTAAACTTATTTTCCCCGTTGTGAAAATGAACGGTCTAAAGGTATAGATAAAATCAGCTAGCCTGAGATAGCCTCAGCCTAAGAACTTTCAAATTAAACTAATTAATTCGCTAGCGTTATTTTCGTATTAAGCGCGTACGCTTTATGCGATGCTGGCGAGGAAATATATAAGCATACTACACATGAAACAAAGTACTCCTCTTGAGAAACACACGAAGTTAACCTACTGAACGCTTAATTTCCTTTACTTAGCAAGAAAGAAAAATGAGAATTAAGCATAGGGTAAGATTAGATCACTCGAACAAGATTTTCGTTCTGGACGAAATTTCTTGTGAGCAAAGAAAGTGGGAGTTGCCTAACCTAGAGCATATTTCTACTGAACGAAGCATCACAATCTAGTGAGTGAGATTAGATTCAATTCACAGCTAGAATAACACAATTCTACTAAAGAATACATTTAGATTAAAGCAATACAACGCTAAAAACTCACTCCTACACAAGAGTTTCTAAAATTAAACACACAAGAACACATCCCGCAAATTCAAGGTGAGGCATGATTTCGGTCCTCTGCAGTTCGTTTCTAGTTGTCGGTTCACCTACACCTAGAACGTAAATTGTAGCTCCCTCTTTGAACGCAGCTCTCTCGTTTGCGTGGTTTTCTGTCCTCAGGTCTTCATCTACACTATCGACTGTCTCGTATTCGTTTCCATTCCCTGGTTCAGCTGCGACGTCCGACGTGCCGGGAAAGGCCTCGCCCCGTAGGTAAGCAACTTTCAATCTATCCAAGTGAACCCTTTCTTGTCGGTTACTATATAGTGCTTTAATGGTCGCATTTGTGGCATTCCTTTTAAGGACACGGAAAGGGCCTATCCAGTCGGTAGGCCACGCGTTTGCAGCTTCGGCCTTTCCTGTCGGATTGTGTAATAAAACAATATTTCCGCTCTCCACCTGGTTGTTTTTCACACCTCTTTCCTTCATTTGCACCGACTTGTCGTGTGATGCCTTGGACTTGGCTTCTACGATTTTGAACGCATTGTGGAGCCGGGCGCTATCCTCTGCACTGTAATTCTCTCCCAAAGAATAATCCATGCGAGGTGTTTTCAGCCAGTCCACAACAGGAATTTCAGCGTCCCTACCAAAAAATAAATAATACGGAATTTCTTCAATTACACTTTGGTAGCTGGTGTTCAGTGCCAGGCACGTCCAAGGAAGTGCATCAGGCCACGAAGATTGATCGTTGGCGGCAAGGTGTGATAAAACAGTCTTGATATTCTGATTCTGCCGTTCCGTCATTCCGTTTGATTGGGGATGATATGCTGATGTGTTGTAGTATTTTATTTTCAATTTTTCACGCACATTTCTGAACAAAGCTGACGTGAACTCGGTTCCCCTGTCTGAGATGAGCGTCTTCGCTGGGCCGTACGTAGTAACGAACTTAGTTAACGCTTTCGTTACTTCCTCAGTTGTCTTGCTTCTGAGCGGAAACGCTGCAACATATCTACTAAAGTGATCGACCACGGTTAGGATGTACTTGTGTCCCTCGTTCGAGACAGGCATTTCAATTAAATCAACTCCTATTCTGTCCAGAGGCTTGTCAATTTCAGGGAATGAACCCATGCTAACACAAATGCGATTGTTGATCTTACGTTTCTGACATTGCATGCACGAATCGACGTACTTGTTAACGTCACGCGCCATGTTAATCCAGTACCCGAACTCCATGAGTTTTTTCCACGTTTTAGCACGACCTTGGTGTGCACCGATTGTGCAATCATGCGCTAACGTTATTGCAGCTTCTCTCAGAGCGTCTGGCACCACGATCAAGTGCCTTGTTCTGTTAGGCTTTCGTTGCGTCTTCCTGAAATGCAAGATGCCTCCGTCAGTGAAGATTTCGGCTTTCAGAGCGAGACTTGGAGCGTCCCCTAATTTGTCACCTTCAAGATACCTCAGTACAGGCCCCCAAACAGGATCCTTCAATTGTTCTGCTCTCACATTTTCTTTCTGCAACTTACTTTCCGCCTCTTGCACATTGGGAGCTTCATTTATCATAGTCGTGACGAACACTGTTTTAGGTGCTTCGTCGTCTGGATTTTCTTCTTCGTTGTCGTTCGCAATATTTCTCGACAATGCGTCGGGCACCACGTTCTGAGTTCCTGGCCGATAAATCACCTCAAAATCATATTGAGAGAGTGTAAGGGCCCATCTCATAATTCTGTTGTTCTTGGTATTTTTACCTTTGAACAAATATTTGAGAGCCGTGTGATCAGTAATCACAACAAATTTATTGCCGTACAGGTAAGGTGAAAAGTGATTCACAGCCGCTACTACTGCTAATCCTTCACGTTCAGTGATTGAATAACGTTTTTCAGCATCATTGAATCTTTTGCTGAAGTATCCAATCGGTTGTTCCTTACCATTACATTTTTGCGCAAGGACCGCGCCAGAGCCCTCATTTGAGGCATCACAGCTCAAGTAATACGTCTCATTTAGAGAAGGCTTCTTCAGAACTGGAGCTTCTATCATGAGCTGCTTAAGTTTGCAGAAGGCTTGTTCGTGTTCTTCCTTCCACTGGAACCTTGCCCCTTTTTTAGTCAGCGCATTAAGGGGTGCAGCTGTTGTGGCAAAGTGCGGAATGAAGCGCCGGTAGAAATTAAGCGCTGCCACGAACGAGCGCACTTTACGTGCGGTAGTCGGCCTAGGGTAACTCTGCATTGCCTCCACGTTTTTGGGGTCTGGAATAAGTCCCTCACGACTGATGTAACATCCTAGGTACTTTACTTGTTTTTGTGCAAATTTTCACTTGTCCAAGCCTATTTTTACTCCGGCACATTGAAACTCGTGCAACACTTCCCTTAAATTTTCTAGGTGACTCTCAAAAGTCATAGAGTTAACGCACACGTCGTCCAAGTAAATAGCGGCGAATTTTCCAAGTTGCCTTTTCAGAACATGACAAATTACTCTCTGGTACACTGATGTTGAGCACTTAAGTCCCATAGGTAGCCTAGAGAACTCGAAGTTGCCTTGTCGAGTTTGAAACGCCGTGTACTGCTTACTTTCTTCATCTAGCTCAATTTGATGGAAGGCTGATTTTGCATCGACAATGGAATAGTATTCTTTGCCAGCCACCTCCTCCAGTGTCCCTACAATGTGTGGAATCGGATAATGTTCGTTTATCACCCGCATGTTTACAGCTCGCAAATCAAGGCAAACTCTGTGGCCTCCTCCTGGCTTCTTTGCGAGTACGAGCGGGTTTTTCCAAGCACTTGTACTCTCTTGCACAATTCCACTTTCGATCATCTCCGAGACCTTTTTATCAATAATTTCTTGGCTGGAGTACGGAATACGCCATCCTTTCGTTTGAATTGGCCTGTAATCACTCAGCAAAATTTTGTATTTCACTCCTTTCACATGGCCAATATCCATCTCGTCTGCACTAATCGTCTTGTGATATTCCTTCAACAGGTTTCTGACTTGTCCTTGTTTTTCAGCATCCAAGTGGCTGAGGTTAAGCTCATCAATTTGCTGAAAGCGCTTCTCTCTGCGGCAATTTTCTGCTTCGCTATTTTCCGCATTGTTTTCTTCTGCAGTTGCATCTTCATTCGAGATTTCGTGGCATGTTGCAATTATTGCTCCTTTGGTCAGAGCGATTTCTTCGGCAAAAGGGTTAAGTACAGGCATCAAAACATACCCGTTTTGTACCTTTACAGCGGTGGCTCCGACGTACGGCGCCCACTTAATTCTAGGCTCTAAAATTACTTCCTTCCCATCAAACTTGCCATCTGCTCGGCACTTCACCATGGTTTGCGCGCGAGGCTTCACTGTAATATCCTCAGCCAGAGTGACAGATGTTTCTTCCCTCGTTACACACAGAATTTTCGGAGAAGCGTGTCCTGGTGCTGAAAACATGTTCACGTAAGTGCCAAAGAATGATGCCCTACGTTTTCCGAAGTCTAGCTTTGCGTTGACTTTGTTCATTACTTCCACTCCTATTAGCAGGTCTCCTGGGAATGCATTTTCCCGCACAACAAAACATCTCTGAACAATTTTCTGACCGTTAACTTTGATTGGCACATTAATCTTTCCCAGCACCGGTACGGGTTCATCTCCAATTGTTTTTAATGCAGTCGATGTTCCTTTCACACTAGCATTTTTAATCCCCGCAACCACACGCTCTTTTACCAAGCATATATTTGCTCCGGTATCAAGAAGTGCGGTAACAGGTGTACCATTCACTTGGAGTACAACGCTGGGATTTATTAGTGGGGCTAACGGTCTCCTATTCCGTTTTTTGGCTGTCCTGCAAACTGTTGCACTCTGCAATTAGCTCTTAGGTGCCCAAATTTTCCACAGTTTACGCACGGCGGTGGCACTGCTCTATACTGGGCTAAGTCCACTGCAGGTGCAGGTGGTACTTCCGGATGCGGCTGCGGCTCTCTTGCGTGGTATATTTGGTGCTGATGACTCCTAAGTCTGCCTTTTTCGCTCCAGTGGGGTGCTTCATAATTTCCTCTTCGATGATAAGGAGAGTGTCGTATCTGTCTGTTCCTTTCTCTCCAGGGTGGCACTTCATGGCGGTACCCTCTAGGCCGTTGTGGTGAATGCCGCATCGTATGGCCGACACGTGCAGTCTCATGCTGTGGCCTCCTCTCGCTTCGCTGCGCTCTCTCTCTCTCCGGTTCCCTCTTCTCTGTCGTTTCCCTTGGTACTGGTACTATCCGTCGATATTCCACTTCGATTGCGATGTCCCTCAATTCTTGTACTGTCGTAGGTCTCGCATCACTTCGAAAGGGTCTTGTGATGTTCTCCCTTAATCCGAGCAACATCAAATCTACAAGGACTCGTTCCGGATGTTCCAGATAATTCTCGTTATACAGCCTTTCCAGGCGCGTCAGGTACTCTGAAACCCCTTCTCGGCTTGTTTGCTTCTTGGTCACTATTTCAAACAGCGCTTGAGTCGGATGTTCCACTTGATCGGCGTATGAGCGCAGCCATCTTTCTGCTTCTCGTAGGTTCGTTAGTGTACCAATTATTTTATTGCATTCCTTTGCCTCTTGTGGACCCAGGCATAGGAAGAAGGCATTCACCTGCTCGCTGTTATTCAGATTGCCCGTCAAAAACTTCAATCTTGCCATATGTTCCCCTACATCGTCGCCCCTCCTGAACTTGGCCCCTATGGCTCCCACGCAACTCGTTACCACGGGCATGTTTACTGCTTCCTCTTCGGGTTGTGGTGGCGTTGCTGGCGCATTTCTGCGGTCGTTGTTCCTTCTCCCGCGGGCAGGCATAGTGTCGATCTTCTCCAACTCACTTTCTCCAAAAACTCAAAATTTTTCGATCACTCAAATGTTTCCACACCTACTCACTGTAAAACTTTTACTGAAACTTTGAAATTAATCGAGTGAACACACCAGAAATTTCTCACTCAAACTTATCACTTTTATAACCACTTTCACTTTCTCGATCTATATGGCCGTGTGCTTGCTGGCTTCTCACACCGGAACACAGAAAATCATCACTACGAGACATGTACCTCTACTGAATTTCTGTACGTTTTGCACATGAAATAACTACGCAAAAAAATACAATGCAACTGTCATACTACACTCACAAAATATTACAAAGCGATCGTGTTGATCTCACCAAATTCTGATGTCACGAGAAATGTTCCCTTCACCTCCTTGTTAACAATTCATTAACAAGAAGATCAGGTTCTCGGAATAGAGGAATGGCATACCTCCAGGCTATATACACAACACAAATTAAATGAATAATAATCGGCAATCACCGTACATATACTAAAAAAGAAAAGGTACTCACCGATTAGTTGATACACGACTTACATCCGCGCGATTCTGTGCGCACCTGTATCGATGAGCTGCCTTTGCATTGACGGATATTTATGTACGCCATATGAATTCAACATGAATTTATAATTACGGCAGAATTGATACAATACGATAACATTGACTCACAATCCATGAACATGTCATTAGAACCCAGTTCAATTTTACAACCTGCCTCAAAGCCTACCCTACTGAATTACACACAATTGATATCCCAGTAAATCTGGCCGGCCAGCCCTTCCCTCCCTTTCCCACACATGAATATGACAGAATACCCCTCAATTATTGTGACGTTCAGCAGTACAGATGTGGTCATAACGTTCGTTCACACGTTCCTTCTCAAAGGCACGAATCCAGTTCAGTCTCCACAAGTGATTCTCAGTTCAAAAAATTTATGACGACCACCTTCCAAATCTCCACTTCTGACTTCTAGCGCGTAACCTCCAATCACGTCAGACATCTGCGACGACCGCCCTGCCTGCAAATGATTTATCAGCTCGTTACTTCTTTTAATTGCCAAAAAATTGTGCTCAAAATTATTTTAAATTTTTACGTTAATGTGATATTATTTTTCATGACTTTTATTTCAAAACTTCTTTTCAAAAGGAACTGTATATCTTATGATCCGAAATACTCCTTACCCGCCCAACTGTCGTTCAAATTATTACTTCATATACTGCACAGTTTGGTTACGTTGTTTTCATTTCTGGAAAATAGACGTGACATTTTTTTAATTTCATTTTAATTTACGGGCTCAAAACAACTTATTCAACTTCCTCTATACGTTCAATATATTCAATATTTTCACTTATATTTTTCAAAATGCTTTTCCAGTATGACACTTGGTTACACGTACTTCTTTCTATGATGATGCACCGCGTCAGACTGATCGCCTCACATCAGCTCTGTCCCTCCGTTCAAAAGCTGTACTCCCCCTTTTTTTTTTTTTGTGAGACCAATCGTGTTCTCACGGGCTTCTTGAGCGTCCTCCTAGACTTCCCTCTAACGTTCCCATTGGTTTTCCCTGAGGCTGTCCTTTTCTTATTTGCTGTTGAAATGTTTTGCCAAGCGCGCCGTAATCTCCGCCTTCTTCTGAGGTTGTTTGCTTTTCGATAATATCGCTCGCTTTCTAACGGACCTCCTAAGCCTACCATGGTGTGTCATAAATCTGTCACCCTCTTCTGTCCAGCGTCCTCAGCCCCAACGCTTACAAGTGCTTCCAATAAATTTCTCTCCATGTGGTTCAGCCGAACCCTCTCAAGTTTCGCTGGCCTCTTCTCCTCATATTATTTTAAGATCGCCCTGTCTACAAACACTTTCGTGGAAAGGTTTCTCTGCCCTGTAAGAGATCTTGTAACCAAGTTCCCTCACACATTCCTTCGTGGTAAAATAAATACAAAACTGCCCGATGCTCTTCAGAATGGCCTTACCAAAACATTCTTTCAACGAACGTGTGGACTCGATCACTCTCTGTACTGCTGAATGCGCACCCTACAATGTTTTTACAACACATAAAACAAAGCCCACTGACGTATTTTTTTTCTTTTTAAAGTACAAAATTTGTTACACGTAAATTTGGTACACATGATCAAAAACTCGAATTTATTACACCTGGTTAAGATTTTCCCTAAATTCTCATTTTTAATTCGAAAATTGATTATTCTTAACAGATTCTCGACACTTTGCAGAATGGAATTATTCCTAAGCATACTATATATTGTTTTTGTTTATTAAACAAAAAAATTAGGTTTACAACTGAAATAGGGTAAAAAAACGCAAAACAACCCCGAAGTACCGGTCCTTCATCAGATCTCATCACGTCTTCACACTTGGTGAAGATCGGTGAGCTCTATTACATGGTCTCTTTAGTCCATAACACACTGTGTATTGGCGTCGTAATCTAATTTTCACGTCATCCGACGCATTTCACACCATTCATACAGACTTCTGATTCCATGTAATATATTTGGGGTTGTCTTTCTTCAACTTAACGCATCGTTCACAATCCAACTATGGCCACTCGTTGAATTGCACAGACACGGTTCGTTTAAGAGCCACGCGTGGAAGGCAAGATATCAAAAGCAGTACGAGTACTGTTACATATCTCCGAAACCGTGAAAAAACCTTCCGGGAATCTCAGGCATCGAACCCTCAGCTGCAATGGTTTTCATAACGCTAACCCGACACGTTACCACTGAGCTAAAGATCGCCTAGTTTAAATTGAGAATTTTGGACTATTTAAGCTAACTTTTTTCTGAATATGGAAGAAAAATGCTTCGATTTTTTACAATTCATAGTCATGTTAGAACCTCAATAACATTCATTCAGTAAAGAGAATAAAAAGAGAAAATACTTAATTTAGGCATCAATCCTACCAAAGATTTACCATTTACCATCTATAAGGATCTTTTAAACCGTTTTTTTAACTTAGAAAAATTTCTCGTTTAGCAGGGCTCGAACCCGTGACGTCTAGACCACAGCTGCAGACGATGCCGCCTTAGTGCATTCGGCTACCACGATAGACAGAAATTTGGTGAAATTATTGTGTATACTTTTCACATATCTCTTCATTATATAAATTGTTTCGTTTGTGAGGAATAATGGCCTCAAGCCCTCACACAATCGAGTTAAGGAAAGAACGAGAAGTTTCGCAAAGATTTAATTTAGAACGTTTAATAAACTGCAAGGGCAGAGTAACAGATAATTAAATTGCGGTCAGCGCCTTAACAGCGAGACCTATTAAGGTCGCAGGCAGAGTATGCCGTTTAATTTTTATTTGAGAGTTACATTCGAAACTTATAAGGATACACGTTTATTGCTTTAAAATGGGCAAAATAACCCAATTAAAATTGACAGCAATGGTAGTTGATTTCCGTTCTACCACTCCGGCAATGTCGAAAGGAAAGGTATGTTCGTAGCTTGAGATCCGGAAGGCAGGTTCAGAGCGTAAGTTGAAGGATTAGGTGAGACAGTAGTAGCGTCAAAGTGGCAAGACACCGTCACGCAGGATGATCGGCCGCAGAAGGTAGACTCCCGCGCCTTCAAAGTGATTCTCAGGAATCCTCTCGACACCAGGGAGTGGAACGGATGGGCCACCAACACTCAGCACTAGCTGGAAGACAATTCAAAAATAAATGAACGAAAAACTGAAAACAACCGAGAACTCGAAAACCAAACGATACGTACTAACGAACGAGATTGAGTGCAAATTTCAACAGTAGCCTAAAAACAAATATTTCAGTTTTAATTACCTAAGTTCAATCCCTCAATGGAGCAGACTGTTGACAATCAAGGGGAAGAACCGGAGCTGCGACGATAAGAAGTACTGCAGAAAAGAATTTACTTAGTATTAGAACAAGGACTAACGACCGATACCAAAAGCTGACAAAACAAGTCGACAAGTTCAAAGAATTTCACGAAATACGACTTAATAAGACTGATTATACAATAAACAAACAATACACAAATGAGCTTATAAATGGCACTCAGTGTAGGAACTTTTAGGCGAAGAATGAATTATTGAGAAATTAGGCAGAAATCAGTAGTAGGAAAGTGTCCCTGACGTGAAAGATAGTAAGTATAGTAAGAGGTTCAAATGCGTTAGAAATAAGGTAAATGAGTGCAGGTCGATACCAGGTCGCTTGCGCAACCTAGAAACTAGCAGAACCGCACTCTTATAAGTGAATGTTTAAGGTTACCGAAGTAACTGTAGTTAAAGGCCAACTGGCTGAGTTAATCGCCAAGGACACTTAGAGATGTTAAGCAAAAAGTAAGCAATTTAAATTGAAGAAAGAAATCATTCACACAAACAAAAATTCATTAAAGAGAAAACAGACACAGGAAGAATTATTAGAAAAATGAATTGCCCCAGTTCCAGCCAAGTACAGCCTCCTCCATCACTGTCCCATCTCAAGATGTGGAGAGCGCAGCGTATGCCACGATGCAGCCCGATGCTCCAACGTACTCCATCCAACGAAGGCCCCGAACAAGCCCCCTCCAAGCCAACATACGATCCTTACACTGGCTTCATTAAAAACTGAGGTAACCTTCCACGGTAAGTACGTGAAGGAAATTGAAAGTATTCTAAGGAATTTCAAAAGGATTGTAAGGAGTTCAAAAGTATTCTCCCAAACCTCCTGCCACAACGACCCACTTCAGCTTCGACCCGACCGGAACAGCCAACCTCAGACTCGCAGAACAACGCTCCCGACAGACGCACACAAGACGTACAATTTTGAGGAATTATTTCCGATACGTTTTAGTATCTCTGTTCAGCATTCTATTTAGAATTTTAAATTAAATTTTGTTTGTTTTTAATAGATTTTTTTCCGTAATAGTTCAGAAGTTTTTCGGAAAGGATTGAAATTTTACAAGTCTACCACGAATTCACAGTTCATTTTCTATGTAAGCCTTCGAAAAAATAGTTGAATGGGAAACTAATTTGAATTTGAACAATTTTTTGCAAATAAGGAAAATGATAAAACGGAAGTAGTTTTTATTGATGAAACCCTTGTAGTTAGATTAAGAAAATTTAAATTTATATATAGAAGTGACTTAGTCGTTTGTGTAAGTCGTTTTGGCTTATAGAAGTAGAAAATTTGTCAGAGAATAAATCTTCTATGAAATTTTTTTTCTTTCATAATTTCCATTATAAGCTAACTGTGGTGAATTGTGATCTGATTGGTAGTCTGCTTACTACTCATGAGTGCACACAAACTCAGTCCATGAGCGAATAATATTGGAGTTCAATATCACAACATTGGTGCAAATAGATTGCTGAGGGCGTTTTCACAAGTTCACATACAACAGGTAATAAGTTTTAAAGATTATGATGACAATGATACAATCAGCTAATATGGTTTACGCGTAATAATAACTGTAGTGGTAGAAAAGAAGAAATTCACAGTAATATTGGTAGGTAGAGGAAAAATTGCTGATTGCGTTGTAACAAAAGTTCACACACAGCTCTCATAAATATTTACACACACATCTGTTAGACATTTGTTAAGATTGATGTTAAACTGATATCTAATTGAGGTAAAACTGATATGATACCTAATTGAGGTGAAATTAACATGATAACTAATTGAGGTGATCACCCAGTCTAGTCACCCATGACCTGTTTCGATAACATGTTCAGTTGATGCATCAGGTATTTTTCGAGGTCTTCTGGCGTGTTAATCTGGTGGTGTCTTGAATCTGCGTTTCCGGGGCTAGATGCGAAGATGTTTCCGTCCTGTGTTTTTGGGATTTCAATTTTCTCCGGGAATTTCCTTTTGGCCATTCTGAGAATGTATATGGCGTTAGCTCGTAAAGGTATGAGGTATTCATTTATGAAGAACTTTGGTTTCTTTTCTCTGCAGGCGGTGAGAATTTCACGTTTCTTGTTATAATGTTTTAGTTCAAATGCAATGTTTCTTCGATCTACGTCCCCAGTTACTGGTTTTTTCCCCATTCTGTTAGCTGACGTGATGTCAGTGTGGCAGAGGTCAATGATGATATTGTCCTTCAGAAGCTGGCAGACTGTATCCTTACAGATTTCGTTTGTGTGAGATTGCGTTAGTTTCTTCCAGAAATTGACTCCTTTTCTGAAATTGATACAATCAAAATTAATGAACTCTAAAACTGTGACTCAAAAAGGAAAGGTTTGAAAGGCTAAAAATTAATCTTATTATTCAGCTGTTATCAATATTTCTAGTAATATTTTTATTATTCTTTTCATCTGGCCGACTTCTGTTGAGCGGAAATTTACCAAGTGTTAACTACAGCCCAATTATGCCACACCTGCTCAATATGAATGCTCTTGTCTTTGTCATGATAGATAATTTGTATCACTTCTCACATTAAACTAACGACCTTTTCACTTAAAGAGCAATAGTTTTCCACTAACACAACAATAAAATATATCCTTTAATCCATATAAATAACTTACCTAACAAATCTACACAAGATATCCACTTGCCACTTGTTCAGAGTCCTAGTGAACATCTAAGAGGTGGCATTGGACCTCTTCACTGGACTGTGATATACATTCACAACTTGAACACTGATAGTACCTGAAATAGAAAGTGGTATAGCCTTAAATACCAAGCTGATTTAGTTACAATTTTAATTTACAAAATAAAAAGAAGAACCAACGTTATAGAGAACATTTATTGTAGCAAACGTTTCGGAATACAAGTTATTCCATCATCAGTGCTGGAAGAAATAAAAAGTAATTTTCAGTCATGCATAGTGATGCAAAAAAAAACGGTTTTATTTGATTGCGTTTTTTTTTGCAAAAAAAACGTGTTTTTTATGTGTTTTTTTTGTTGTTTTTGTTTTTTTTTGCACACCTAAATTTTGTTAAGCATATGTCTGGGTTTTTGTTTGGACACCTGAAATATATTAATATCCATGTTTTTTAGTCATTTCATTGTTACAAAAACATCAAAAAGAAACCATACAGTAAAAGTGGTGGCAGATAACCCACAATTACCTAGAGGCGTCTAAGAGGAACAGCAGGAGCCACAGAACTTATATTGATGGAGTCAAAATTCAGAGCTTACTATCTCTACTATGCCTGATTTTATTTTTATGTGACCAAAAAAATCAGACTTTGCAGAGATAATAAGAGTAAATCTGAAGGATATGTCAGTTATCGATTTTGTAAATTTTGATGCCTAACCTAAGCATAGTTAATTAGATCGAAATACACAAGTTTTCTTCTATGCACTTTTCGTCTCAAATAAGTATTTTATTAGTTATAGCGGTAAATGACTTACCGCAACTCCTGTGTTTGAAGCGGCAAGTAATTCAAGGAGCACGTCGGACAGCAACACTGCAATGTGCACTCACTTCTAGCGCGATCGTCATCAAAGACGAAACCAAACCTACCGCTATACCTCGTTAAATACTCTTTTGACGAGAAAAGTGTATAGAAGAAAAGTTGTTTATTTCGATGTTATTACCATGATTCAAGCAACAAAAATTCAAAAATCGATGAGTAGCTGTTTATTCGAGCGCATTCGTCATCAAAGACGAAACTAAACTTATCGCTATAAATCGTAAAATACTCATTTGAGACGGAAGGTGCGTAGAAGAAAACTTGTTTATTTTGATTCAATTAATTAGGTTCAGGCACCAAAAAGTGGAAAATCGATAACTGACATATCCTTCAGATTTACCACAATAAGCTCTGAATTATGACTCCATCAATATAAGTTCTGTGGCTCCTGCTGTACCTCTTAGACTCTAGGTAATTGTGGGTTATCTGCCACCACTTTTACTGTATGGTTTCTTTTTTATGTTTTCATTACAAAACAATGACTGAAAACCATAGATATTAATATATTTAAGGTGACCAAAAAAATATGCTGTTTTTTTAAAAACATGTTTTTTTTCCAAAAAATTCTGGGTCAATGTGAAGTTTAATGCAATCAGAAAATAATAATTAGCGATCCCAGGAATCACTAAAGGAACCCATTTAAGAACGTTTTACACGAATGACATTATGCTCGCTGATGCATTATTTTCGAATAATTAAACTTTGAAGTTGGCCTTTGCGCCAAAGGAAGCGAGCGCGTGAAACGGAATTTAATTAATAACGGAAGCTATTACAAACGTAAAGAGGTTGGGTCGGGAGGGGGAGGCACAGTTCTTCTAATGAAAATCATAAATAAAGCTTCTAACCAACCCATTTGGGTGATGACCGCAATCTTGTTGACATCGGCTCCAAGATGGTAGCGCCCATGGTGGTCGCCATCTTAGAGCCGATGTAAACAAGATTGTGGTCGTCACGTTAATGGGTGGGTAAGAAGCTTTATTTATAATTTTCGCTAGAAGAACTGTGCCTCCCCCTCACGACCCAACCTCTTTACGTTTGTAACAGGGGGTTAGCTTCCGTTTTTAATTAAATTACGCTCGTTTCCTTTGGCTCGGGAAGTCCAACTTCAAAGTTCAATGATTCGAAAATAAAGCATCAACGAGCAGAATTTCGTTCATGTAAAACGTTCTTAAATGGGTTCCTTTAGTGATTGTTTGGAATATAATTATTAATTTCCATGATTGCATTAAACTTCACATTGACCAAATTCTGACTAATAAAAATGAATATTAATATATTCTCTGGTACCAAATATAACCATGCTGTTTTTTTTACAAAGAATCATGACTAAAAAACAATATATTTTATGTGACCTAAAAAGTCCCATGCAGTTTAAAAGAAGCATGTTTTTTACTAAAAAATCATTACTGAAAAAACATCAATAATATATTTGAGACCAAAAAAATGTTTTTGTACTAAAAAATCATGACTAAAAAAACATGAATATATTATGAGACCTAAAAAAACCCATGCTATTTTTTAAAAAATATGTTTTTTTACTAACAATGATGTATAAGAAAACCTGGATATGAATATATTTTATGCGACCAAAAAAACCATGCTGTTTTATTTTATGTATTTTTCATAAAAAATCGTGTCTTAAAATCATGGATATTAACATATTTTATGTTACCAAAAAATCCTTGTGTTTTAAACATGTTTTTTTATTGAAAAGGTAATATTATTCATTTTTTGGTAACAAATTCTTTGTAAAAAAAAACACCCCTCAGGGGGATACAATTATTGTATCTATGGGAACTAGCGCTCCCAGGGGGACAATGTAAGGGCCCAAGCTGAGAGTTAGGTAGGCCTTTTTTTTGTTGGAATGAAATGTTTTTGTGATGTTAAGGACCACCTTTTTTTCGGTTCACTGCTGTCCTGTTTTTCAGCACCTACTACTGTCTTCTTCAACTTTGTTCTTGTTTCATAATCTTCCTTCCTCTCTTTGGATCGCATTTGTTGCTGGGTAGGGAGGCTAAAACTATTGACTAATCTAATCTGTAAAAAAAACATGGATATTAATTTATTTTATGTGACCAAAAAACCATGTTTTCTGAAAAAAATTTTTTTTACAAAAAACATAATTGTTATTGAATTTTATCTGACCAAAAAAACATGACATTTCAAAAACCATGTTTTTTTCACCAAAAGTCATTAATTTCCATGTTTTTTAGTCATGATTTTTTTTTTCGTCAAGAAAACATGATTTAAAAAAAACCAGCATGTTTTTTTGGCACATAAAATATATTAATATCCACATTTTTTAATCATGATTTTTCTGTAAAAAAGATGTTTATTTTAAAAAATACAACATGGTTGTTTATGGTAAAATAAAGTATATTAATATCCTTGTTTTTTAGTCTTAGACTTTTTTGTAACAAAAACATTCAAAAAACAGCATGGATTTTTTGGTCACATAAGATATATTAATATCCATTAGAACCGTACCAGGTCTGAGAATAAAATATCCACAAAGAATCTATTCACTCTATAAAACCTTTCGGAGACTAGCTCCATCCTCAGTAGGTCATTCAGTCAAATGTTTTTCAAAGGAACAGTGAAAATTCATTGTCCATTTCACCAAATTTTACAGAATGACTGAGGATGGAGCTGGTCTCCGAAAGGTTTTATGGAATGAATAGATTCTATGTAGATATTTTATTCTAAGACCTAGTACAGTTCTAATAAACATGATTTCAATATTAACAGCATTCTTTGTTTATAAGTTTCTAAAGACAATTCGATTAAAGAAAACTAACTTTCCTGATATTTACATCCGTGTTTTTTTAGTCATGATTTTTTTTAAATGTTTATAAAAAACTTTTTTGGTCCAATGAAATATAATAGCCATGTTTTTTTAGTCAAGATTTTTCTGTTAAAAAACTGTTTCAAAAAAAACAGCATTGGATTTTTGAGGTCACAAATATATTAATTTCCATGTTTTTTAGTCATATTTTTTGTATAAATAACTTGTTTTTTTAAAAAAAACAGCATGGTTTTTTAGTCACATCTCTATCAATGACCATAAGTAAAGATATGTTATTATAACACACCATTTTTGGAGTTTAAGGCCATTCACATGTATTGTAAAATAAATGAAATATCAAAGCATGAAACCGCAGAAAATGAAAAAGTTCATAAAACCATAGAAAACCGTCAATTAAGAAGTATGCTGTTTTATTTTGTAATTTGACATGAAAACAAATAATGTAATGTGGTTCTTTTTCTTGCTGAGTTATTTTCAGACAAAATATTTAAAAAAACAAAATATCCACGTTTTTTTTGGCCATGGTTTTTTTTGTAAAAAAACGTGTTTTTTAAAAAAAAAACGGCATGGTTTTTTTTTAGTCACATCTCTAGTCATGCATGAGACGGATAAGGTCTGAATAAAAATACCAAGCAAAAACGCAAAAAATAAAATAAATCCATTCCTAACGACTATAATACCACACTTAAGCGTTTAGTCAATACACACAGTACACACAGGCGTACATAACCATACACACCCAACACACTCCTACACCTACACATTTATATATATATATATATATATATATGTATACACACACATACACACACTCCCTACATGCACACACCCCAAGCACACCTCAGCATACCGCAAGTTAGAAAGTAGGGGCTACAAATAATTTTGTCGCGCTGAAATCGTTATTAAGTGAAGGTTTGTTTGTGAATATATAAAGAGATTCTAGAATACGGAGGTCTTGTTCATTAAATGCTTAGCATAGAATAGAAAAATTAGACATTTTGAAAGGGTGATTGGAACTATTGCAATGGTTTCTAATGGCGGACTGAGGGGGACGAGCAAATGGGCGGCCAGTAATATGAGAAAAACCTGAATGTGGCTGTGACGGATAAATAGTTGGAGGGTAGTGCTTCCAACGTACGATTGCTGGCAGCAATCACAAACATACACGTATACACAGCAACTTTCCAGGCACTCTTCCTGTCGCTCTTTCCTGTTAAAAAAAGACGATATCTTAAGGCCCCCTCACACGGACAAATATATCTGCAGACATATCTGAACTGGTGCTGAATTCGTGCGTTGGCACAGACTGTATGAAGCAAATGAGCTATGCTTGATAATTTTGGAGCGACCGGCTGCAAACCTTGACATGACGTCAGTGTCAAGTCAGCCTTCGTGTGTGGTACACGACTGTTCTCTGCCTCTCTCCCTCCTTATGCACTTCAATGAGCAACTTCACAGCAACTATAACGAATCCCATCAACTGTACGAACTCGCCGTCTGGAGTCGGCATTCTTGTGCGTACTCTCCACCTAGCTGCTACTGGCATACTGAAGCGTGCGTGGAGGGAGTATATATGGAGGGAGCATAGCCGTCTGTGAAGAGAACCAGTTTTTGAGATTTCTCCTATGTCTGTGGTAACCAATAGCCGTCTCGCAAGTGTGACGTCAGCACGGAAGCCAGTTACCTACTGACTACGCTGGAGTGCGCACACGCTCGCTGAATGCTCTTCCAGCTGTTCAGTTAATCGCATCATCGGTAATGATTAATTTTGGATTTTCAGACTCCGAAAGATAATAAATTGTGTTTCCTCACTTGAGGACACTAAATAATATCAAAATTACTAGCAAAGATACATTAAGAGTCGAAAACTATAAAGATTACAGGCCCTTGATTATAACAAATTAGAGCGACTTGCACGCACACCTCACCCTTTGACATGTGGTGTGGTACTAATCTTGCTTTGGAAAATGATATTAGGGGTGTAGGGAAGGTGGGTGGAGCCAACTTCAGCCAAGCGTCTGTGGTTGGCTCAGAATTGTGACGTCACAGGCCTTGAGAGTGCCCGAATCTTTCAGCTTTTGCAGCCAAATTGTGCCCGATCGGAGTGCGCTATGCTACCTCCATATATCCTAGCTCCATGGAAGCGTGCGCCAGCTCATTGTCAAGTTTGCAGTGTGTTGTTTGCATCGTGTGAGGGGCCTTCAGACCGACAAACCAAATTCAGTTCAGATTGTCTGCCGACATATTTGTACGTGTGAGGGGGCCTTTAAGAGTATTCTTATAATAAACATGAACGTCGTACATGTTTATTATAAGAATAGTTATATCAGCCTGCTTTAGTAAATTTAGTAGTAAATGTACAATCCACATAGAAGACTCTCCTAAATGAATTTTTGACATGCTGATACTGGCAGCAGCTGATACTGGCAGTAAAATACTTCAGAGCGTAAACTGCGAGGATAACGTAAGATTATCATTGGAGAACAATACTAACAGACCTGTTACTGCTTTTGATGGGTACTTACATCCTCTCCAAATGACCAGTTCCCAAACTATTCACGAAATAAATAACACGCTGTCTCTTACAGCTGCATTTTTCGATAAAGTTTTGAGACAAAATTGTCCCCCAAGCCCAGCGTCGATTTTTTCCTCTGTATCAAATATTCAAATGATTACAGAACAGCTTTTTGCTTTGAATTATTGTATCAGCGCTCATGATTTTACGCCGGTGGTTGGTGCGAGTAACCATCCAAATGCGGAATCCCCTCTAGACACTTTTCTTATTGGAGACAATAGTCTCACAAAAATCAGCAGAGATGTCATAGATAGTGCATGTAAAATACAAACTATAACTACTGAACGTCTAAGTGATCTCTTTGATGTGATTGAACGCGCACCTCATAACCTTACTAAGGTAAAAAATCTCATCATGTCAAAGAATGTTTTTTCTCATATTTATGTGGTGAGTGCCTGCAGTGGTCAGTAATTGTACATGGCATCGAGTCAGTGCAGAAAAATTGGTCTTAAACTGATTCCGCTGCGAGCAAATGCAAAATCAGTTACTGTTAATGAAGCTTATAACAATGTCCGCACTTGGCCTATTACGCGAGAAGACACTCATCATTTTCTTCAACAAATTGCTCTAAGATCACCTTTGAGACTAACTTCACATTTTATCTCCTGTGTCAGAAACTCCCATAACCTGAATGAAGAAATTGAATACGCTAATGAATATTCAAAACTGCAAAATGAGTTGAATGACTGCTCTAAGTTGACAGCCATTCCACGTGAAGCCTTTCCCCGTGAAGCCTCCAGAAGCATTAACCGATGTTTGCCTTCATATAACAAACCTTCTCCCCTCTCCTCCCGATGTTTGCCCTCATATAACAAGCCCTCTCCTGCATCTGCCACAAGCAACTACAGAATGCCTACAAAAAACATTGCTATCCGATGCTGATATAGCGGATGAAAAGACCCTCTCAGACACGAGTATAAATCAACATCCAATCACATACTCAGAAGCAGTGAAATCAACAGGAAGAGAGAATTCGCTGCAAAATTGTAGTCGAAAATCGATGGAAAATCCACCATCCAACTGCATCCACGATCATCACCAGAAAAATAGAAATGACACAGGCTTTTCTCAATTCTCTGCAGAACCCCATGCAATAAATCAGAGCCAGAAAAACGTAATTTCCCCGCACCTCTTCGAACCTTCAAATGACGTTAAAAGTACGAAAAGAAATGTCTCCACTCCCATTTGTGAACGCATGAATTTCACAATGGATGAATTGAGACGATCCTGGAAAATAGAGCTGATTCCCACCAAAGCTGATGGACACTGCCTCCTTCATGCAGTAGCTCATATACTTACGAAACAACAAGCATCAAAATGGAACTACAATTCCTTAAAGACTGCAGTCAAAACGGAGAGCAAATCAAACCAAAGCACATTTGCTAAATTTGTTGACAAGAACAGCGGACACATGCAAAACCTCATAAATAATTACATTGAAGACAAATATTTTGATTAAGCTACTGTAGACCTTATACCACTAATCATCTCGAACGTGACAGGCCAAAAACTTCTCATCCTGGATGAGCAGGATCATTGTGTCATCATGAACATATCAGTCGATCCCTCATCAGAGTTATCAAATGATAACCCACCACTACTGCTCCATCGTAAAAACGATCACTACAGTGCCCTTGTTACACAAGGCAAAAATCAGACTGGAGTTACCTCATCTTGACAAACTGCTCCTGCCCAGCTAAATAGTAGACTTTCTTACATAGCAGATGCTGGGCCAAACACCATGGGTAAGGTAGGCAAGATCGATAAATCCTCGGAACGATCCCATCGAGAAAGTATCTTTGCTACCTTCAAAAAACGTCCTAATAAAAGTAAAATCAAAATGAAGCACATAAATTCTCAAAGCCTGAATGGGAAACTGGAAGACATCAGATTAATGTTGGTCACTGAAGAAATTGACATTTTGTGTGTTTCAGAAACTTGGTTTGATTCACGAACCCAAAGTTCATTTTTTAACATTCCTGATTACGTGTTGTACCGCTAAGATGGCGCTAAAACCAGCCGAGGTGGTGGATCTTGTATTTATGTGCAAGCAATGGACTCAACATCTTCCATTTTAGCGAATAAAGTTTACGAAGGCATTGAAATGGTTTGGTTAGAAGCGCAAATAAATAAACATAAATCCATAATCATTGGCAGACTTTACCGGCACCCATCGTCTCCCCTAAGTCTAACGCTAGATTCCATTGAGGAATATAGCACAAGTTAACGTGTTCCACTGAACAAGTTACGGTTCTTTTTGCAATGCGTGGCATGCAGTTTCTTAACAAGCTTGTGTACGACGATTGCTGGAGTAGTGGAATGCACGCACACTTTGTTGAGTTGTCGTTCTGCGATCCAACTCAGATAAATGATATGATAGCCAATGCTTTCAACAACGAGCTAACCCTCGCTTATTTGAAGTTTTTAGATTATAATTTGGGGAAATTGAACGTATTGAATACCTTGTTTCAGTCTCACTCTCCGAATATCTTCAATCTGGGATCAAAAAATTTGTAGCCTTATTAGGTGCTTTTTTCAGGTTTTATACGTGTTGCTCTTTGCTGAATCCATCCCATCAAACATTCACTAGTGATTTAGTGCCAGTAGGTGAAAAAACTATACACAGCATTGGCATGTATGCAGCTGAAACAACGTCAGAGAGAACTGGCATTTCTTCACAAGAGAAAGAGCTTTTTCCTAATTGTAGACGCTTCTTGGTTGAAGCAGCTTCACAAATCCAAAAAACGGCTTTCCATCGAGGATCCTGAACATGACCTCGTGCGCTGTCTAAATACGCTTAATGCTCAACACCGAATACAAAATCTTTGTCTTATTTGTTAGACGAAATTTCTCCAATGAAAAATTTGGTTTTTTCTTGTTGAAGAGTGGCGAAAACATTACTCAGATGAACAACCGACATGTCATATCAGCCCTAGATTACTGGGAAACAGCGCTTAGCCGTAAAAATGCCTGTGGGCTAGCATGCTATCCAAATCTTATAACTGTGATTAGAACATCGTTGTCCCTCCCATTTTCAAATACATTCGTTGATTAAGGGGGTCATCTGAGCCATTTTGGTTTTAATGATCAATTTTTTATCTTTGCTGAAAAAGGATCCTTAGTTAGTGAGGTATTGTGTCCTGAAATTTCATTTCATGTACGACCAGCACTAGAACCCCCCCCCCCCCCCCCCAAGATCTAAAGGGGGTCAAAAGTAGGGGTCAAAAATGGGGGATGGGGGTCAAAAATCATGAATTTTTAACCCAGGATCAAAAGAAAATGAAAAATCTGGCTTCGCTAATTTGTTAGAAATGTTTCAAGCATACAAAACTGTTTTTGGTTTTGTTCTATCATAAAAATTTCTTGACTTATAATTTTTTGAAATATCCTAACAAAATATCATGGAAAAAGAATATTATCAATTTTCTAAAAATTAAGGCCAAATTCGAAAAAGGTATCCGAGTAAAATTGCGTTTCTTTTTTAAAAATTACATATACTTGTAAAATTTAAAAACAATCGGTTCACAAGTAAAAAATTTACTTGTCTGCACAAAAAATATTGAGAGTTAAAATGGACTTCATTCCTGTAATTTAAACATGTATTATGTTTTTCACAGTACAAATATGGAATTACGCATGCATCGTATTTGTAGATGGTAATACAACATGAACCAAGGATTGAAGTAAAAAAATAGCGTTTTATCGCAAAAAATTCATGTTTTCTGGCTGTTTCGTCTAAATGAAATTTTCCACCTAAAAATGATTAGAATACAAGGAATTTTCACGCACGAAAAACAAGATAGGTTTGGAATCCCTGTCACATTTCCAATATTATAACAGATTGATTTTTGAAATTTTACATTCAATTTTTTTGTCATTCTGCAAAACCGAAATTTTTGTATATTTTAGATACTGATAGAGAATTGCATATAAAATAAAAGAGAAAAAAATTGGTAATTCGGCCCTGTGACTTTGTCAGAAATATTTCAAGGATTCTAAAACTGTCTTTAGTTTTATTCTAGCATTAAAACTCATTGAATTCTATTCCTTTGAAATTTCCGATGATATGGTATAAAAAAATTAATATTGACCATTTTTCCAAAAACTAGGGCTAAAATCGAACAAGTTACGCAAGTGAAATGTGTTCATTTTTAAAAATTACATATTCTGGCTAAATTTTGAAACAATCTGTTCATAAACAAAAAATCGCTCAGATGACCCCCTTAATTTGACCAAAACTTTTCAAAGGACCAGTTTGAAGAACGAATTCGTGTGTGGTTTGATGCATACTAATTTAATTAAGGCTATTAATGAAGGGAAAAATAATGCCATGTGCCCAGAATCTCCAGCAATGTCAATACATAAGAAACATAAAATGTGTAATGCGTAAAGAAACGTAAATGCTTTATAGATTGTAGTATGTATTTCCAGAACTTTACTTTTTTGTGTGTAATATAATTTCATTGAGATTAGAAAATATTTGCACAAATATCTAAGGCTATACTTAACAACGCACGTAGAGTTCATTTATTTTTTATTTGTTTTGGATCGGTCGAAAGACCCAATACTAAAAGCAGAAAAACTATTACATAGGTCGCATTTTTCATCCATAAATTTTCCACTTGGTTTTTTACCAATTATAATTATTTTTTACGTATTGTGAACACTAGTTAGGTAAACCTGGACATCAATTTTGTCGGCCACAGCACTTTGTGTGTATGTTTGAGTTGTTTATCGATAATCATTCGAAATACATGTTGTAATTTTAATGGAACGATGTTATTTTATACACATATCAAAAATTAAGGTGTTCAGATAAATCATTCATTAGTTAACATATCTCCAGGGACTTTAAAAATGCTGTCCATGTGATTTAGAGGCAAAGCTGGTACTATTATTAAAGACTAAACGATAATTATCAGATTGCCCTCATTTATGTATTCGAGGGTAATCAAGGAGCATTCTAGGGTAAAATACATGCCAGCCTAGAGTACGAAGATTTGCGAGCGTGGAAGGCCTGAGCACCAGGGCTGCCACTGATGAGGGATTTCCCCCAGATCTGGGGGAAACACTCTTAGTCTAGGGGAATGGGGGGAAACTTTCGCAAAAAAACATAAAATTTGGGGGAATTCGGCCAGCAATTATTTCCTATGTAAAAAATGTATACCATCGATAATTTTGAATTAAAAGTGGACGTATGCTCATTCGGATGAAGAAATTATGATACAGAACAGGAAATACCCCCTTTTAACTATGAATAAAAGGCGATAAAACGAAGTTTGAACGAGGATCGAACTCATTAGACTAGCAACGAGATTCACATCGGAACAATGAACAGTAACATCACTCTCATTCTCACAGCTCACAGAGCTAAGTCTCGAGAGTTCGCTCTATAAAATGAATAAAAAGGCAAACAGTGACCGTGACGGTTGCTAGCTTCCGTCCTCTGAGCGAATACTTTTTGATCGACATTCTTTCCATTAACTTAAATTATGTGGTAATTATTCCTACATGTTAATATGGAAATTCAGATATTTTTATTGTATTTTCTTCGGCAAAAGAGGCGTAAGCAGGAGTTCTTGTAGATTGAATACTTGTGTGGTTCGAAATTAAAAGATGTTAAAAATGTGCGGCACGCCTAGGTTTCAATCAGTAACTTTCAATATTAACGTTTTATTTTTATGTCTTTTCATAACTTACATGCGTTACAGAGACTAACTCTGTTACATGCTTTTCAGCAATTAGTTCTTCAACTTTGAATATTAACTTAGCGTTTTAACGAGTAAAACTTTACAAAGATGACAAATAGGTTCATTTTTGTGATTAATGATATTTATATAATGATTTCATTATTTTATAATTATCATTACTGCTTTAGAATGCTGATTATTTTTTCCAATGGCTTACCGCACCGAATCATGTTCTACGAAACGAAAGTTCTGTACGCAGTCATTTAGAAATGATTCGCTCGGTGCCACCGAATTAAAACTCGTCTGAAATTAAATCGTAATCCCATGCAACTGTAGGTAATGTAAGTGCTGCAATATTTCTTTGAAAAATTAAAACAAAACAATGTTCAGTGCAACATAAGAGAAATATAAATGTTGCAAGTACCAACGCTGATATCGTAGGAGAGCTATCCAAGAAATCCAGTGGAATTACCATAAGTGAGCTTACTCGTGTAGAAAACTTTTACCAACACGACCTTTCCTCAAGTGTGTATAATTTCTTACCTGTGGGTAAAACGATTTACCCCTACAGCAAAATAGCTCACAAGCTGTCAATGAAAAGGACGAAATTACATTTGGATTTAATATACATTAAGTAATGTCAGTTTTTATTTAATATATGCCATTATACGTTTTTTCCTTAATTTTGGGGGATTTTTGACGAAAATGGGGGAATTTGTACCGCAAATCTGGGGGAAAAGGAAAAACCTCAGTGGCAGCCATGCTGAGCACCTCAGAGCCAGGGCTGCCAAAGCTGGGGTTTTAACCCCAGATCTTGTGTTTTTAGCTGTGGCCTAAGGATTTGGGGTTTTTATCAAAAAATTTGCAAAAATCTGGGGTTTTCTATGCAGGGATAACAAATTGAAGGTTTTTATATATAATAATTTCTTTCGGCGCTTGATGCAATGAAAATTATGGTATTAAATTATCAAATTCGTTTAATTGAAATTGGGTGCATTAGTTGCTATTATATTCCTGTTGCATCTGCATTCTGTCGAAATCTAAGTGACGTCTGTTCACTGCCAGCAAAAAATATCGAACAATTTAATGTTCAAGTACCATTTATGCGGTACCTGTTACTATGGTACATGAAACACATAATTATTGAAAACACCTACATAGTAATTGTTCTTTTATAAAAAAAAACAGATACTGGAACAAACTAAAAGAAATCAAGGACGGTTTTCAAAATTCAAAATTTGGCCTCTTGTCTGCTTTTATGACAAGTCTAACTATTCTGCCACATTCGTCTGCTTCGGTTGAACGAATTTTTTCAGTCATGAATTGTGTTAAAACGAAACAAACCAGTTTTCTGAAAGCAGAAACTGTAAGAGATAGAATTTTGGCAAAACAATTAATTAAGAGGAGCAACAACGATTGTACTACTTGGCAACCACGAAAAAAATTAATACGCGATATGGAAATCGGAACAATAAGTCACCGATATTTAGAGAGGCAGAATGAGAAATTACGGAGCAACGCTATATGCTTGACGGCAGCAACTGATTCAGAGTAATACGAGTACAAAGGTAAGCAAATTACTTCGTTAACACACTTTTTCGCGAATCTGGGGTTTTAAGCAGCAATCTGGGTTTTTTTCTAGCGTATGCTGGGGTTTTGGTCAAATTCTCATTGGCAGCCCTGCCACAGTACAGAGAAGAGAAGTAGTTTCAAATAGCGGGGTTGGCACGACCGCTTTTGGCAGCGTGTGACGTCATGCTTTGGCTAAGCATGACGTCACAATAGCCAGCCGCTGATTGGTCTATTTCGTGAACACTTTCTGCCAGACGTACAATACCTCGACTGCGTTGCTTCTGGCGTTCCCAGCTGTTCTTTGTTTGCTCTTAACTTTTACCTAGTCAAATACGATTGGAATAGAAATGTAAGTAAAACTAAAACGCTGGGGCTGTATTATTTATTCAATGAATACTTCATCGTAATAAGTTTGTTTGCTCTGGATCATATTTTAACGAGCATTCAAAAAGACATTTTTACACCCGTACCTGCATAATTTACAGAAGCTAACATTTACGTGTTGTTTGAGGGTATAGTATTTCAATGTTTTGATCCACAAATTCGTGAATTAATGTCCATGATTCCAAACCAACAATATTCGTCAACACGAGCTTTGGTGAATAAGAGACTGGTGAGTTAGGGTCATCGACATGACACATATTTTCGGTAACAAAATTCCGACGCAGATTAAATGAAATATTTGCATTTAGGATGGTAAAAATGCACTCTATATTTTCTACTAATGGATGGCAGTAACGCTTTATCATGAAACTAAATACATGGACATAATTCAAGCTTAGTTTACTAATAAATACTATTCTTTCTCCAATAGAAGAACACCAGTTGAACTTAGTTGATTGCTCCTAAAAGAAAGTACTCAACAGTAAGTACTTATTATTTCCTATAACAAGCTACGTTCCGCAACTCATCGAAAACAAATAGTAAAACTAGACAAAAGTAAACAAACATCTCCATGTAACATGAGTAGTCAACATAATTCTCATATAATACGCATCTTTGAGGTGAGTGAGTAATATATTACACCACGACGATTACATACTGAGTTAGTTTAAGCCTCTCGTACCACGTGAAAGGTGGTCCCAAGAAAGGACAGCAGAAGGAGCCATTTAGTGTGCAATTAAGGGAATGGGGAATCAAGGACGAAATACGTCCACACACATCACGCACAGAAACAGCAAGATTGAAGAATGTTATTGAAATATGATAAAAGTGGACAAAGAAAGTAACAGATGCTGAAAAAAGACACCAGTGAACCGAAAAAAAGATGGTCCGTAACAAAATCAAACATATATTTACATCTATCCCTATGTCAGAGCTAATTCCTACAGATTCAATAGTTGGCTGCTTACACCAGGAAATAAAGGCGTTGGTTATCGATGAGAGCTAACGGGGATTCTGTGACGAAAATTGACACCAGAAAATTAAATGAAACATTGTCCATAGCGAGAGAAAGTAAAATGAGGGCAGCCCATAATTAATTGACCTTTTAATTGGTTGATGAAAGTAGAGCTATGAACACTATGATGTTAATACTTATTTATTCGACTAAAAAATATGTTCATGCTTACATATAACGTGGCACTTAATTAACTCAGCAACTAAAAAGCTACTCTCGCTTTGCTTCGGTTTCAAGCCCACAATTTATCATGATTCACTTGACCCCTCGTTCTCCAAATTTGTTCCCTAAGCGAGGTTTTCTTGTGGGGCTCGTCACGAGTTATGTAACAAAATCAACAAATGTACAATAACTAAATGAACTTTTCATGAAATAGCTTAACTCTCGTGTTATGCGCGATGGAGCGTTATTGAAACGATAAAGAATAAAGTTCAAATTGTAAAAACGGCCATGGCTGTCACTTAAAGAGTCCTGTTTTCAAAACGTAGCTTTCATAAACCATATGTTGTTTATCCTTAGAAGAAAATTAGTTTCAAAATCCTAGCATTCATAGTATTTTTTTATCGGCAAATCAAAAGGATCGGTTACTTCTGGGGCAACATATTCAACGATAATCTGTTCAGCAGATCGTAAATAATGAATCAAAAATATATATTATGATCACTAATATGAAATTACTATTTGTTCAAACACAGACATTGCACGAGAATTGTAATAAGTCAGCGAATAGATTAAGAATAAATGAACTGCCAATAATAGAAAGAACTAATAATAACACCAGCAATAATTTCAATGTTAACCTGCTTGTTTCTTTCTTAGTCAATCAGACTTCTACAATTATGAGAAATACCACAAGTGTGCGGTAAATTATTCCGTCCTTCCTCTAAGCAAATTTACATACTTGTATTTAATTCTGATTGAGTTTTCTCCTTCCATCCATGCGTGACAATCTTATCATTGACACTATTCAGCATCATATGCAACAAATTGACAGGCTTTTACACGACCGCAGATACTTTGTAACATGAATATCGCTGCGCTCAATTCCATGCAATACGGTGGAACGAAAGTAAAGCGAAAAGGAATTACGGAATTAGCTTAGCTGACAAATTAAGAGAAATTTAATACACAATTCTTAAGAAAGAGCAATACGAACATATATACAATCGTGCACCAATGCTGTTCATTACAAAAAAATAAATAACGAGCAACGAAAAGAAATGTAGCTATATTTTTCCAAAACCAAGTCTTATTGTAACATTTCATTGATGTGTAATTTTCTTTATTTTATCACTAGGATTACTGCTCTCTAAGGCTTTATTGATGTGCTTAATGGTTTGATAAGTCCTGCAAGTCACATAAAATTTGATGAAGAACTCCTTCACATCAGCAGCGCACAATACAGGCGGAGAGCACGCTTCATCAATGACCTTCTGAGCTAGTTCACAGAAACCTTGAACATGACTGAACTTATCAAAACAGAACAAAAATACTCTCTCGTAGGTCATGATTGTTTCAATGAAAGATTTGCTGCAGTAATGGAGGCTTCGTTGCGGATCATTGTTTTGTACATATTCTTTGAATGACACGAAGAGGTGCGTGTTTAGGTCTTCAGGCGCAAGAATTAACTAACACGCAGAACAGTCTTTTAACATTGAACCTTTCTTACTTCGGTGATATCTATCAACTTTCATAGCAACATACCCACTCAAGTAAGCTGCTGCATTGTTGACCTCGGCCGACTCAAACTGAGTTCCAACCGATTCGTTGCCATCGAAGTGCTTCGCGGTAGTCATGTCTTCGTCGTTGAGTACAACCGGCGGCGGAGACAAATCCTCATCTTCTGGTCGCTGAATCAGAGGAGGAAAACAATTTAATATTTACACATGCCGACTACTTCCATATTTAAATAGTAAAAAGTGGTAGGAGTGGTGGTGGGAGTGGGAGTGGTGGTGGGAGTGGTGGTGGTGGTGGGAGTGGTGGTGGTGGTGGGAGCTGCAGCAATGGAATTCGACAACATCTGAGCTGCAAGTTTCACTTTCATTTTTGATGAAAACCTCAAACTGTGCACATGCTTATCAGACAGCTTTGGAACCATTTTCGAGCTGTGCATTTTCTCTTTTCAAACAGTGTGACGATGTGATCCCAGCTTGCAGCGTGCTTAAATCCTGGCACAGGAACGTCACTTCTGAGCAAGAGGTTTCTAGAGTTTTTCAGTAGGTGGGGAGGGTCTTTGTAGACAAAGTAGGACTTCGTTCCTAGCTCAATAGTTGGGTTTGTATGTGAGCAGCCCAGGGATTTGAAAGCTTTTTCAAAATTTGAACCTTGGTCAGAAGTTATTCCAAGCACTACAAAGCCCTCAGTTTCAAGGGATTTTATAACGGTCTGAAGAATTTCAATAAGACTGGTAGGTTGAACAGCACCCGATGTTAAATAATATCCAATTGGAAATTGCCAGTGTTTCTTCACCCCACACGCCATAACGCACAATGCTGATGACACCAAGTTCTTTTTTCTCTTAAAACCATCGTCTGCGTATCGAAATATTTTCTTCTTGTCGGGACTGTACAACAGGCCTCTTGTTAATGACATTTCATCCACAAGGAGGAAAGTTAGCTTATCGTGTTCACTTTGGGGATTAACTTTGAGTCTTAACATAGATATGTTCTGCTCATTGCAACCGGGGTTCATTTTGTGGGCCTTCAGGACACGAAGAATTGTAGAAGGCGATGGCAGTGGTAGCATTCTCCTCAACAAGTTGTACCCGGGTATGCTGCAACTCAATAGCATGTTAACTGCCATCCACTCATGAAACGATGTGTAGCGTCGCTTTCCTTTCAGTTTAAATTTGACAAATTCCGTGAAGTACGGACCAAATGATGGATGAAACTGTTGTACTATGTTCTGCAGGCTATACCGACGATTGATGATAGGTCCCCTAACTCTCTTTCTCATGAGAGAAGCCCCCTTGGTTTTGGGTTTTAAAAATGTAGACGAACGATTGGTCGTTACTAGTGCAGAAGGCTGATCAAACAATTTCTTCTTACAGGTCAGAGTTGCTTCACCTCTCGTCATACAGGCCTTTTCCTGGAAGAAACGAACAAATAAACAAAAAGGCAGTGGAGGGAAAATTCAGATGAAAAGAGGTTGAGCGCTAACAAAAATAAGTAACGAAGAATGTAATACGTTATTTGTACACGACAGGAAAGGAAAGTAGGGCTGTAGGAATATGAAGGGAAGAAGAAATATTAGGGGCTTGATAATTTGAAAATAAACAAATCAAATGGAGGTGGAGCGAGAGCAGGGTTGACACATAACAAAAAACAAAAAAAAAACAAAAAAGGCAAAAAAACACGTAAAAAAACACTAAATAATGTTTTTTTGAGCTTTTTTGGGTTTTATTAGTGCTATTTAAATTTCACTTGTTTTCAAGCTTGTAGAATCAAAATGAGCTAAATATTTCTATTGTCAAAAATTTGTCCAAGGCATTTGCATGACCATGACAATAAATATTGAAAAACAAAAAACACCACTATAAAAATAAAATAAGAAAACCCGAATCACAGAACAAAACTCGAGGGACTAGTATACTTCCAAGAGTTCCATTTCCAAGGTAAAAAACAAAAACTAAGAAACAAATACAGTTTGACTATTTGAGAGTATAGAAACTTCTGAATTCTTCCTGTCTTCTAGACTAGACTGCTACTACAGTACTACTGTGTTTCTCTTTCTACATCCACTGCCATTTCATCATAGTCATCCACCTCATGATCATTTGTGAGGTGGCGATATAATGAGACCAATTTCTGTGCACGTTCCGATCCTAATCTATTTATCAATTTATTCCACACAATTCCAAATGTTGAGAAAATTCTCTCAATGGATCCTGAACTTGCGGGGCAAGAATGAAGATTGCTTATAAACTTGCAGAAACTCTCTGTCAGTGTTTTTTCAGGAATCTGCACTTTCTGCTGTTTCATGTCTTGAATATCCCACCATCAACGAGGAGTCATTGGCTTAGTGATATTCTTGTTGATCAAGTGTTTTGGGAAGATGTTTGAGCCCTTCAATTTATACAAATAAAGCGCGCTGATGAACTCCGGATTGTATTCAGCCAACCACTCTTCAATATCTGTCTCCTGTGAGAGCTTTACCTGAAATAAGTCTTAACAATTATAGTCAGATGGGGTAAGACACGACCGCAGCCATCATGGGGTAAGAAAGTAAAGAAACGACTGGCCTATGGTAAGCATTCAAGCTGCACTGGAGCAAACTTGACGATGGAATCTGTTAGAGCATTTATTTCTTATCATTTTAGGGTTTGTTGCTATCCTGAACTGCAAAAAGTGATTTTTTAGGGCAAAAATTTTTTTGCATGTCACTACATGTTGTAACATGTAACAGTGTGGTTGATTGACTTGGCTTGCGTTGCTAAGCACTCCAGCTCACACAATACACATGTTAAGTTGTTAACAGCATGCCTGTTAAGTGATGTGCAGCTGTCTTGCTTCAAGTTGCTTGTGGTGGTTACTTATGATCTGCATGGTGCTACCCTCTCACATGACTTGCGTCTGTCTGCTGCTAGAACAACTCACTATGAATTGACAAGCACAACAATTCTCTTTGCACATCTTATATCTTTACAGACTGCAGAGCTATGTCCCTATGCATATGGTAATTGGTAAATGGTAATTATGATGGACAAACTTAATTCATATATTGTTCATATATGTAATAATTCATATAATAATGTAATATAATGTTGGAAATAAAGTAATCAAATAACAATATTTACTCAAAAAGTGTATATATGTGTTTATATATATATATATCTGGAAAAGAGGCAACTGGATCTGTGTGAATAACTCTTTTAAACAAAAACAGGTATTAAAAAAACAATAAAGCCCAAAAAAACAATAAAACCCCCCCAAAAAATTTAACCCAAAAAATCCCATGTGGGTTGTTTAAAAAAAAACATGGTTTTTTCCATCCCTGAGCGAGAGGAATGGGAAAGTGGAGGAGAATGGCAAGGTGAGTTAGGGATAAAAGAGAGGGAAAGAGAAGGAAGAGAGATAGGAGAATGAGGAAAGTTAATGTGTGATTTTAATAAATGTTCTATATGAATATAAAGAATTTAAATGGCAATGAAGACAGTATAAAACAAGCAACACTCACTGTCCAGTTGAAGGAATCTTTTTCAACTTTCTCAGCTGAACCCGAATTTGAAGGAGTAGCAATTTGTTGAGTCTGTGATACACAAGTTGGGTTAGGGACCTGAAATGAAACATACACACTCTATTAAATCACATGCACAGGAATAAATGTGTATTGCGAAATTCATTAGTTATGGAATCTACTTTGAAATGATATGAAATTAATAGAAAATCGAACAGAATCTTCATAGAATAATTTAATAATTAGAAACCAAGGGAGTAAAAAATCTATTTCTATAATTCAAAAATAACAATAACCAGCTGTACTAGGTATTTCTTGAGTTTTATTAGATCTCTTTATTTCTTGAGCTGAGAATCAGCTAAATGACTGGTTATATGTAAGATCCTTCACACATAGATGTTTGGAACCTAAATTATAAGATAAAACCATGCTTTAAGGCATATATATACACAGAGCATAAATACTTCACGAACACTCAACACGCCAGTAGGACCCTGGTGCCTGCTGAGCTTAATTAACAAAGAACTTTCTAAAACGTAATGCCCATGAAGAAGCTTACAGCGGTGTACTTTTATTTTAACAGGAAAAAAATGTAATACAGAATATATAAGTAGAGCTGATAATTGGCATACCTCGTAAGTCTCATACGTTACACATTATGAGATCCAACAACCTTTTTTCCTCACATCTTCTGTGATTCAATTATATTGTCACCTCCAGAATGCTAGAACACATCAACAATCATGATCACACAAACCACACAACAGTTGTTGAAGGCTTAGCACATGAAGAATAAATCATTATGAAAAACAAAGGTCCTGATTTTATGTTATGAACAAGTTTGAGCTACTATTAAGACAAGAAGCAATCCGAGCATAAAAAACTTTTTAAATTTAACACAATTGTTAGAATTGACCTTGGGCAGTCATTATTCGGACTACAATCTTTTGAAACTACATTGGAAACATATACACTGCTGATAAAAAGTTTAAGACCACTTTAAAAATTTAAATAATAAAACAATTCGGATACATAAATACATACTCCTTCACTAAAGGCTTACTTATTAGGCAAGGTTAATTACCACTCTTGACACCAACAACCATCACTGGAGTGCTACTACTTACAGCATTGATGGAGGCCTTTGACAAAACTGTGGCAGGACTTGTGACTCTGGCTTTGACTTGGGTTGCCACAGAAGATCTGAGGGGGATTCTGATGGGAGTCCTTATGGGACTTCTACTGAAATCTTTGTTGGGGTAATCACAGGGACTGCTCCTGAAGTGCTGGCTGGGAGTCTAGGGGTGCTGATTGGAAGCTGATTTGGGTTGTGGGGCAGGCTTCTGATAAGGTTCCTAACAGGCATTCTTGTTCGGGCTCTGGGAGGTGTTCCGATTGTAGTCCTCATTCTTTTCAACGGAGACTCGTCGGAGGTTGATGGAGAAACTCTCTTTGCAGGGAACATGAGTTGAGCATTAGCTGTGAGGAAGAAAAAACCCATAGTTAGCTCTTTGCAGCAAAATCATTCCCCTTCTTTAAAACCTGAGAGGTTGTCACAGGGTTGGCTAAAATCTCTTTTGCCCTAATTGAATATTGTTTGGCCAAATTAAAACCTAAATACCCCATTGTTCAGAATTAAAAAAAGTATGAACAACGAGTATATTTAAAAAACAATCAATGAGAAATAAATGATATACACAACTCTTTAAATCAGGTTGGCCAAAATTTATTTCTTTAAAATCCAATTTCATTTAGAGGTTATCATGTTTTTCCAGTAATATTTATTTCTTCGAGTGGTTTTTACTTCATTCCAGTATTTTATTCGTTAAGAATTATTCCCATTTTTTCTTCCAGGACTGACAATTAATATATAAATATTTGCAATTTTATCATTTAATAGGAGTTGTAAGGAATCAGGGTAACAAATTTGAGCCTGAATACTTCAAGAACAAAACACATCCATCACTGTTACACAGTGCCTTCTAAGCATAGCTAACATGAAAACCTTTCAAAACATTGTAACCTATATGACAGTTGTATAGCTATACTGCTACTTTGATACAAACATATATGAGTGCAGATAATAAAAACAGAGCTAGAATATTTTTAGCTTCTCATATCCCTTGCCTTTTATACTAAAAGAACCATTAGGTAATTAGTCATCCTCACATGTTGAGCAACTCAGTGATATTTTACAAAACATGGGAAAATGATGAAAAATGAACTAATACAATAATGTAAGCTCATATTGCATATTTATTATAACTTTTTTTGTTCAAGAAATAACTGTTTTCAAAATTCATTCAGGGGTATTATTCTTCATCTCATATATCACTGAATAAAATGCAAATTTGTGATTGAGTTGTAAATATTTGTCCACAGCATATTTGAAGCCACAATGGCGTGTATTTACATGGTTATATTACTTTATTGGTTGCAAAAGTATGAGTTCAGATCTAGGATAAAGTTCAAAGGGGTATTTTCATTTGTTAACTCTGTCTTGTGAGTTTTTAATACTGACCTTGTCCTTGATAAAAGCTCAAAAAAGTTTGCAGTTTTTGGACTATATTTTTTTGGGCACAAGTGTGAGGTTTGGACAAAAACCCAAAGCTCTGACCAACTATAGCAACTGTGTGTTAGTTTATATATCTGACAAAGTCTCATCCTCCTTATTGAAAAATGAACTTTGTTTCTATGAAATTAAACATGAAATACAGCTAACAATGGGCTTACAATTCTTTATGTTATATAAGCACTTGTGATTTTTACTTCAATGACCCTTGATTTAAGAATCATAGCTAGGTATAGGTATTTCTGAGGTCAATATCTACAAAATTGGTAGTTGCAAAGCAAATTAATAAATTCATGGTTGTTTTCAAATAATAGCAGGATATTCAAGAACACATATTATCAGAAAAAAATGTTAAATCAAAGTATCAGCAAAATTTCAGGCAGAAGTACATTTATTATACAAATGTAAGTGCAAGGAAACAAAGGTTCACCAACAATGTTGGACTTTCTACACTAAAATTAAGAATCAAACTCAAGATCTTGAACTGTCCTTCTTCATTGATTAAGAAGTGTAATATTTGAGAACTGAAATTTCCAGAACTTATAATAGTAAAGTAGTGTACTCTTTCTAAATGGAATAAATTTTTATTTTCAATTGATAAGAACTGAAAACCAACTACTTGACACTTTCGTGGTGACCAATACATTAGCACGTACATTAAAAACTTTGGAGAGTATCAAAGGAATGCAAACTATAAATAAAAGTGTTATAAAAGTG
Organism: Morinoia aosen; assembly: GCA_030386875.1. NCBI lineage: Eukaryota > Metazoa > Arthropoda > Malacostraca > Amphipoda > Talitridae > Morinoia > Morinoia aosen. The sequence goes on along the minus strand of CM059565.1, from coordinate 36,154,350 downwards.
CAACTCGTTGGGAAATATGCATGAAACTGTTTTATGAAGTGACTGATATGTTATGAAAGCCAACAAATAATCCACAAAAAGAGAAGTAAATCCCACCAAAATGTAGACGAATTTCAAAGTACAATAAATTAAAAATGAGAAGATTTTAGTATGACCATAACGGTAACAAACTTTCTTAGGTCAGGCTAATGTACCCAAATAAACACTTACCTTCATCAGACTTAAGAATGTCACCAAATTTTTGTGGTATTGCACCCTCATTCAGCCAACTCTTAGGCTGGGGATACATTGACACTCTTTTCAACACTCTGAGTGTCACTTCGACGGGCACATACACTGTTGCCGGGCTAGCAGGCGGGCAAAGTGAGGTTCACTTGGACATTCTCCCAAGCCATTCTTTGCCGCCGCCTGCCCGTCAATCACTCCATCTACAGATGAGCCGTAGCCTGCAGCATGTCATCAGAAGGGATGTGACATTGAACATATTGCATATATATGCTTTTGAGTATATTTTAGGTAGCATAAAATATGCCCGCAAGTATATATGCAGTGTGAGCATATCGCAAATTTTACTCGGAACAGCATAAAATATGGCGAACATGCATGATTAACTGTAAGTGGCAGTAAACTGAAACCTAGTAAAACCTTCCCATTACTTTTAAATTATATTCTTTTTTTCATCCAGTTTTATTTAATTCTTTTTGAATAACTGGATCAATTTTGTAAATTGAAATTTTTCGTAAATCAATAATAATTGTAAGTTGCTACAGCTACTTCAAAAGTTTACTTTAATTTTGCGGGAATTAGCTCAAGTTTTTTTTAGATATAGTTCCTTATGAAGTGTATTTGAGATTAGTGCGGCTAAAAGTGATCTACAATCATGCCGAAGGTGAACAAGGAGCATCATATTTAGAATATTTCAAGGAATTTGAAGATTTTCAAGCCCAGGAAGAATTTCTCAATCGCATTTATTGCGAGAAACAGGTGATATATAAAACTTTTTTTCACTCAGAACACGTTAGAGAAGTTTTGCGTGGTACAAGGTTTTAGTTTCTAAATATTATCACGCAGAACTTTGTTGGGCTTAGTGCACACTTTATCAAATTATTGTTATCGAAGGATATGAATAATTATTATTGCTCTTGCATAACAATACAGGGACTTCTTACTTCGAGAGCAATAAAATTAATGGATATCGTAGAGGAAACATTGAAGAACAGATATGATACAAAGTATTATGAAGAGTTAAATTGCATTTTGGTGATAAACAAAGGTTTTGAAAAGATAAAAACAATCAACTCAATTTTGACTCGTGAGATCTCTGACGCAATGGATGAATCCATAAAGGAATATTCGAACTAACTTGCTTCACTTTTGCTCCACTTGTTTCTTGCGATGTCGAGTGGAAGTTTTCGCAGTGTAAAACTTGGCTGGCAGATAATCGTAGAAGATTTGTTTTTAAAAATCTCAACTACCACGCAATTATCAAGAGCAACCCTCGAATATATATTCTGCTAAATTATATTCCTCGTATAAAAGAAGGATTAAGAAATGTTCCTTGCATTCATGAAAAAATATATAGTTCAGAACCAGCCTTGGATTAGATTACTTTTTTTTCGTTCGTTATCATCGTCCTTGACTCGTTCAGATTAGAATTATTTCTGTTTCAAAATATTTATGTTTAGATAAGTTATAAAAATTAGTTGAGAATTGTATACACTTTATTATTAATAGAAAATTATGAAAGAAATTATTTTTTCCGTGTATGAAGAAGTACACTGTATCCTGTATCATTGTTTCTGTACAATTTTCCTCACAAAAAATATGAATTTGGAGCTATTCAAGTGAAGCATTTATATGGATGCATATTTCTGCTTAGCATGTAATATGCGCTTCCACAATTATGCATAGAGTGTAGCATATATGCATCGAGTGTTTCTACATATGGCTTTTCTAGCATAATTCTTGCCGAAGCCTTCATATTTTATGCTGCATATGCGCAACAAAAATCAGCAAAAACAAGAACATTGAAGAACGTGCAATCAATGACATACGAAATAAATGATTAGCGCTATTCTACTAAGCATCAGCAGCTCCTGGCGAGAAGTACTAGAGCGCGGAGCGCAGTACCTCCCAACTTAGCGTCTGGATTGCAACTGAGCAGTGTGAGCAACACACTATGCCCGCAGGGCTTCCACGAGTGCGAAAGTTCCTACCCTAAAACTTTGCTCAAGATTACCCTACAAATACATAAATTACCCTAAAATATGATATATGCCCATTGCTGGTATTACATGAACATATTCAATGTTTCCATGTTTATATGTGTAGAAATAACACAACATCAGGGTCATGCAGGTATTTGAAAATGAAATTCTCTGACTTTACGGAGTCATATTAATTTTGTCAAGTTACGTGCAACATTCTATATTGCTTTCATTATAGTTTATCATCTCTGTATGGTTACCTAGTTACAAGCTCTGTTCCATGAGCGTAAATTGTGAGGCCAGGTGATCTATTCCTGACTGGCAGAAAGAAGCAAAGACATAGTAAGAAGAAATGAACGACAAAGTAATACTCGAAACATTTATTTATGGAACACAACACAAACAGAGTTTCACAATTTTTGCGCAAAAAACTTAGAGGAATGTAGATGTGAATAAGTTCATGTACACCCTAATTCTCGGTGCAATTGCAAAGAACGGGGAAAAGAATGTAATGCACTGAATGAAGATTTATTACTTTCCCAAAATTTTCGTAATCATTATACTCAATTGGCTCGAATTTAACTGCGTATAGAGATAATTTACGTTGAGTAAGGCGAAGCAGATGTTACTCAAGGCTCAATGTTAGCCCCATTGAATTACAAATAAGAGCCTCGTTACAATTAAGAATCTCGGCCCATGGCCAGATTATTTTTCGATAGATGCCTACATGTCAAAAAAGCCAAAAGCGTATCGTTGAATACTTGTAGCACCTCCAAGAATCGGAGTCTTACGTTAATAAGCCCTAGTGCTAAGAATAATGGACTAGAACCTAGATTTCTATCTCACAAGCTTTTTTATTCACTCTCGATATATGTATTTCCACCAAGCCAACATTTCTTCTATGAAGACGACAATTTTTTTTAACAAAGAAGCCACAGAATGTTTGGATCCCATCATAACATTAGTCGTAACAAAACATAATCTTATAATGTCGCTCAATTTAATATTTTTATCACTGAAATCTTTTTTATGTGTAGTAAACAATCCATTGGCTATGCTATCCTCTTTTTCAACATGATAAACAGAGGAGCTCTTAATTGCACTCTCACTCCATTATTGGGCGATGACGCCGAGCTGTTTAGCTTTACTGCGATCAGTAACTGCTGCTTCACTAATGATTACAGAATATAAATGTTCAGTAAGGACCACGACAAGATCACTTAGTAGATGTTCACCGCAACATTGTCTAATAATGTTTGAAGCTCTTTGTTTCCCTAAGCGAACTTTCTTTTATGAAACATTTGTTTCAGTAGTTTTATTAATGAGTCACTTAACGAAATAGGCAAATTATGCTCAGAAAGGTAAGCAAATATCCGTAATTCAGTTTTTATACCTGACTTGTCAATTGGATCGTGTGATAAAATGAACAAAGTTATAGTTTCTGTTTTCCTTCGCTGCACTGAGAGATTTTTATGGCGTTGACTCTTAGCATGAAGAATAATCTTAGATTTACCTAACGTAATAGTAGTTGAGCATATAGTACAGTATGCCATATCCTTAGTTGAGGTAGAAGACTGAGATCTCTCTAACCTTTCTTTTTCTAGCCTCGAAACAGTTGTTCGCATCTCCATCCTTCCTTTCATTTTCATGAAAAAAGGTTATCAGACATTAAAATTTTGCTTTCCTTCATAGGTGCTGTAGCAGCTTCATTGGACACAGAATCTATTTAATAGTAGCAATTTTACTGAGACGCAAGTAACCAAATATTTTGTCACAATGCAGTACTGTACGTGATTGCACCTTTCACATTTAATTGCACTCGACTGAAACAAAACTATCTGCCCTCGGCTCTGATAGTGTCGTTTTGTACACGTTATGTAGCTGTTCAATTCCAGTAAACGACGATGACCGATGTTTTGGTGTAAATCGTGATACATTTACGAGTTAGTTATGTAAGGCAAGAAACTATGAAATTCCAAACATTACACTCGTATCAAGTTCCCTATCATTTTAATTATTGTCATTACTATTAATTAACCAAGGTATTATTCAGGCAGCAAATCTCGCAACATTATACTGAAGAGAGATCTGAGGGAGATGCAGCGATGAGCACATCTATTTGCGACTTTTCGTCGTGTGCAATAAAGACTAAATTAATAGCGAGTTCGGGAAAGATTTGCGCTTGTTCCAAACATCTCTCAAATTGAACATTTTCATCAATGCTTTGTTCTGCAATGTACCTTGTACAAAGCATATTGTAGTACATGAAAGCAAACTTGAAATCAGTTTTGAAAACAAGCAATTGCCCCACAATTTTGCTGCGCTACCCCGTCAAAAGTCAAATTACCCTAAAAACCATGGAAATTTGCTTTACCCTAAGCTCTACCCTAGACAACCCCTGATTACCTTAAAATGGGGTATTTTACCCTAAAGTGGAAGCACTGTATGCCCGCCGACTTTGACGCTTCTGCTGCCTGCTAGCGCTGTGCCAATGTGAACGATCGCTGCCCTTTCGCTGCGCGCGCTTGCCCGCGCCCGATGGTTGTGAGCTTCCAATGCGAGTGTCAATGTATCCCCAGCTTTAGCCTTTAAAGGTGATAATGTTCTTGCGAAATCAGACCGGTGGAAGTGCTTAGCACAAATGTATCACAAATGTAGCCATCACGATTATTGTTAAAAACTGTGGCGAAAGCCCTCACGATTCATACAGAAGGTCACGTCATTCACATCCGCGCTCTGAGTGGATGATTGTCGCTGTGACGTCACAATTGTTATGACGTCACAATAGCCGGTTTTGGATATGAAGTTACTTCTCTTCTCTGTACTGTGGCCATGGTAGACGAAACAAGGTAGCTGCAAACCAGTCTTTTATGAAATCGAGTCTCACCCCAGTGACGTCAAGGCATCCGACCAATAGCAGCGCTTAAATTGCATCTGGCAACATTGCTAACCCGAAATCTGGCATCACTGTTAGCGTTACGCGTACGACAATGTTTCATTTCTGTTCTAATGAAGTGTTAACGAGTCGAGTGAATCGCAATGTCGGCGCCTCAAGTTAAATTTTTAAAAAAAGTGTTCCTTTATTTGGTGTCGGAATAATTCTAAAAATCGACCCAAGATATTTCAAAGGTCTGGTTTCAATTTTAAAGAATTGATTTTGCCCAGTGGAAAGGCTTAGTTAAATAATCTCAAGTCGAACTTATGTAAGTTATGTTTGCTGGCAGCCATTTCAAAAAGACCGACTTCCGAAGAATCCCCTCTGCATTTAAAGACGCACATTTCATTGGAAAGAGGTGTTGTGCTGTTGTTTTATGATCAAAAGAGTTTGGAACTGGAAGGTAAGAAATTGAATTTTGAATATTATTCGAAACTAATTTAAAAATAATGGCTTATAACTGATTATTGCATTTGATGAAGCGGCATTCTCTTGACCAAATCTTTGCCACCAGATACAGTAGTACAGTTCAAATTTGATATGCTAATTCCATTCATAAATGCCGTTGAATTGCGTGAAATTTAAAATTTAAAGGAAATGAGTAAATAGGAATAGGATGTGCTACAATTAAATGCTGATTAATGACATACTGTTCATGAGTTTTTCATTCCAGAAAGGTAACCTAAAATCCTATATCTTGTGGTAGGGTGCTATCAGATTTCATAGTATTTGAATTTCTGTGTGTGAATTAATCTGGAAGTAGGATGTGCTGTCAAATTTTACAAGGTTTGTATTAAAAAAGGTAAATGTATAGTGTTTGACCATAATCGATTTTCCACTTTTTGATCAAGAAAGATGGTTAATGAGACCAAAATAAACAAGTTTTCTTCAATGCACTTTCCTTCGGAAATGAGTATTTTAAAAGTTATGGCGTTAAATGAGTTACCGGAACTCGATAGTGCATGACCCTATTACAAACGTAAAGAGGTTGGGTCGTGAGGGGTAGCCACAGTTCTTTTAGTTTTATAATTTTCACTAAAAGAACTGTTGCAACCCCTCACGACCCGACCTCTTTACGTTTGTAATAGGGGGTTTGCTCTTCGTCGGCTTGGTTGGCGCGCGGGAACGCCTGTACCTTAAAAAAATTTCAATGGCATTTTAAAAATTTTGATCTATGCATTATATTGAAATTAGCAAGTAAGCTTAGAACCTACAATGCTCAGACATGAAAGCTAGTTTGGACTGCCACATAGTAAAACTTGTTTACTGTATGTTAGATGCAACTTTAGAATAGCTCCTATTTTTCTTGTGTAGCCAATCTTATCTGAAATTTTCAGATTAACTTGTAATAACTTTCTACCTTATAGCTAAATGTCTAGTGTTTACAAGCAAGATGCAAAATCTTGTCTATGATTTTCTATTGTAAGTGCTACTTTTTATGGCAATTACCTTCTTGAAACTGACGCTGTTCTAAGCATATTTAGAAATGCATTTTTTAAGGTACCTGACTTCTTTTAGGCTTACCATTCATCGTGTTCCATTTGCTGCTAAATAATTTCTTTATATAAGGTGCAAAATTCTTGCTGTTGATCATAGGTTTATTGTGAGTGCTTCAAAAATCTTATCTGAAGCTGCAAAGCCATATTTAATTTAAAGAAGCAGATTTTTCTGTTTTTGTTTATGGTTCTGTTTATATCTTAGTCTCCTTTTCTCTGTTTCTTAGTAGGAAACAGAAAACATCTGTGCAAAAATGAAATTGAGGACATATCTTCATTTAATTTTTTATGGGTAAATGTTAAGGAGAGGACCATGATCGATTTTCCACTTTTCGGTGTCTAAACGTAGTTAATTAGATCTAAATAAACTATTTTTCATCTACGCCCTTTCCGTCGCGAATGAGTATTTAACAAGTTATAGCAGGAAATTACTGACCGCAGCTCTAGTGCTTGATGGGGAAAGAAATTGTTCGGACGCGAAGACTACAATGGACTCTTCCTTTTGACGCACTCAAATGATCAAGCGCATTCCAGCCATCAAAGATGAAAATTAACATTCCGCTATAACTCATTAAATGCTCATTTGCATCAGAAAGGGCATGGTAGAAAAATTGTTCATTTTGATCTAATTAACTATGTTTAGCAGCAAAAATTGAAGAATTGATTATGGTCCTCTCCTTTACAAATACCTTTTTATGTCATATAAAATTGATGCTTGTGTGTTTCAAACTTTTTCTTTTGTAGTTTAAATTAGTCGATTTTAGTTGTATTTGTTAAATCTCATGAACAAATCTACTTATATTATACACAACATTAACTGTTGAAGAAAAGTTGTGAAAACTAGCTTGAGTGTATTAAGGGGGTCCTCCGGAAAAAAAAATTTTTTGATCCGATTGGTCTGAAATTTGGTCAGTATATGTAGTTTTGCAAGACAAACATTTGAACTCATGAAATTTTTTGATTTAGGCCTTAGTTTTTCCGCAAAATTTGAAATATCAGTTTTTTGGGTCATTTTTATACCTATTTCAAAAGAAAAGAAGTCATTGAGTTTGTATGCTAGAACAAATTCAAAGACAGTTTTGGAATCCTGGGAACATTTCTAACAAAGATATATTCAGGTATTTTGCATTTTTTTATTTTTTTTTGTATGCGAAAATTTACCAATATATCAGAAAAACCGAAATTTTGGGATTTGAACTATTATTAAAAAAATTAAACTGTAAAAATGGAAAAAGTGGGAATATAACTTTGTTAGAAATGTTCCAAGGATTCCAAAACTGTCTTTGTTTTCTTCCTAGCATAAAAACTCAATGACTTCTACTCTTTTGAATTTTGAGAATAAGTGACTTGACAGTATAGGCCAAAAACTAAATTTTTGGTTTTAGTGTGATATAATGGAAAATTTATTTAATTGAATGCTGTTTTCATTTTTATTTTGATAATCTCTATGCATAACATCATATTCACACTGTGAATTGTAATTTCCAAAAAAGAAAAAATTTATTAAATTTTTACTTGTTTCATAAAAATTATGAAATTTTTTATTTCAGTTAGATTCTTATGAAATTTGACTATTATATGTAACTTTTGAAAAGAAACACAATTTCCTCTATACATTTTTTTTGATTCAGGTCATAGTTTTTGAAAAAATTCGACATATTGGTTTTTAGTCCACTGGTATGATATTTCAAAAGAATAGAACTCATTGAGTTTTTATGCTAGAACAAAAACAAAGACAGTTTTAGAATTCTTGGAACATATCTAACAAAAGTACATTTGCAAATTTTCCATTTCTTCTTTTGTTTTCTTTTTATATGGGGTCAAAATGGACTCGAAAATTTAAGATTTTGGTCTCCTTACCCCTCCCCTGGGGGGGATCTATTGTCCGTAGAGCCATAAAATTTTAGGACCGAATAGTCGACCACCTAAGGGTTCTTTTTCAACAATAAAATGAAAAATGACCATCGGAGAGAAAAGGGCCCCCCGGAGGACCCCCTTAATTAACTTATTTGGTTGTACCTGAAGCTATGTATGTCACACTTTCCGGTCTATTACCCCATTATAGTGTAATTTTCTCTTTTTCCCCTTATTTTTTCATCAATGATTTTTCTCTGGCTTTTTCCTTCCCTTTTCTCCCAGTGCGACTGATATTTTTAAAGTTTGTATTACACTCTAGTGTGTCATTGTCTCCATTTCCTTATGTGTGCATTTTAATACTGCTTTATATTCAGTGTTTTCTCTCTGTATAACTGACCCTATTTATTAAATACTCCCAGCTGCACCTCAATTTATTATATTAACTCTGCCTTTTGTTTTCTCCAACATATTTTAATCTGTACCCTCACTAATGCAACTGAAATGCATGCTTATTGAGCCAAATCTAAATCAGGAACTGTTGATGTGACAAGTTCACTAATATTTATTTTTGCCTTCCAGGTACATGAAGAAAGTGAAATAATTCCACCCATCATTGAAATGGATGAAGGGGCGCAAAAGGCTGTCGTGGTATTCAACGGACCCACCGATATTGGAGGAATTTTGGCTTCAGTGAAAGTGGAAGATGCTGCCACTTATATCTCCGGTTACATTGCCATGAATACAGACGTGTATCAGCAACAGCTGAAGAAAAAAACATCTTTGTCTGACTATACTATATGTTCCATTCTTAGTGTAAAATATTTCAATTTCCTTCTGTTTGGGTCTTTTAAAAAGTATCTCCAATCTGATGATCAGTACAAGAGACTGAAATTTTGCAGTAAATTTTTCTTAAATGCTATTCCTTGTTGTGAGAGGGTTTTCCTCTATCTTTTCAATAAAATTAGTCACTCACCAGGCTTCTGCAAAAGTGTTAGTGAATTATTTCATGAGAACTGACCTAAATCTCTCACCTGCGGTTCTTAAATAATAATGTACTTAATCTAGTTTTTCTTCAGATGTAGAACATTACAGTCAGTCAGAGCTTACAATAGACCTCTGCAGTGTACATGTTTTACAGCAGGTAAACTTGATAAAATGGTGCGCAAGGGATTCCACTGCACATTTCTCCTGACCCTTTGTCAACATGGTGCTCTAAAGTAAAATATGATAAATTGTGTCAGATCAAATTATTCAGTTAATTTTAAATGGTTTCTTGAGCTGCTACTTGAAAGCACTTGTGTGTGCAAAATCATTTTATGCCATGTGTCCCAGTATTTCGTTTGAAATAAGTTAGGGTGAATTACTGTTTCCTTCTTTAAAACCTATAACTTCATGTTGCTGCTGCTGTACAGCAGAACTTCATACATTCCGATTAAATATAAGAAAGCTTAATTTTGGTCTTTGTGTCACTCACTCTACTCAGCTGTTTGATAAACTAGAAGCAAAAAATGATAGTGATGGGGTTGTGAGGTGGTCTATGGTACCGAACTAGTGATAAAATTTTTTTATTGGTCTGTTCATAATTTAAGGCTGTGAACTACTATGTGGTACAATATTGTCTATTGCATAACACAATAACAGACGGTAGTGCAAGGTTAACTCCCCTCAGGGGGATACAACTATTGTATCTATGGGAATTAGCGCTCCCAGGGGAACCATGTGAGGGCCCGAGCTAAAGGTTAGGTAGGTTTTTTTTGTTGTAATAAAATAGGTTTTTGTTTTGTTACGGACCATCTTTTTTCGGTTCACTGCTTTCCTGTTTTTCAGCACCTACTACTTTCTTCTTCAACTTTTTTCTTGTTTCATGAACTTCTTTCCTAGCTTACTGTTTCTGTGCACCTTGTGCATAGATTCCGCGTTCCCTCAACTCCATACTAAATGGTACCTTCCTCTTTCCTCTCTTGGAACATCTTTGTCGTGGTTAAGGGAGGCTAAAACTTTCTTATATAATAATAATAATAATAATAATGCAAGGTTAATTTGTTGGTTCGGCCGAGTGCATTGTTAGATTAAAGCGTTATAAATTAGCATTCCTTGGTATTTAAGTGCCATACCAATTTGTAATCCTTGTTTTTTTTCTCGTAATTGGAACTCGGCAGAAAAAGTTACTTGTAACTTACTCGTGGAAACCTTTACAATCCTATGATAAATTCGCTGTTTTGGTTTCAAAATGAATTCTGTGAAAAGCTTTAGACTGGCTTTGAAAATACTCTCGTAGCTTGAGTTATGCTCACCTCGCCAGTTTTGACATTCTGAAGTTTATGCTAGAATAGACTTCCCAGCAGCCTGTACTGAATTTATGTTCTCTTTGAAAAGTTACCTGTAGCACAATAATGTTTTGTTATTGATCAATGCTCTTCTCTTCTGAACGTCCCTCTGGTTTCACTTCTGCTTATTGATAATCGTTGGGGAAAAATGTGAGGGCCCGAGCTGAGAGTTAGGTAGGCCTTCTTTTTGTTGAAATGAAAGTTTTTTTTGTTACGTTTAAGGACCACCTTTTTTCGGTTCACTGCTGTCCTGTTTTTCAGCACCTCTGACTTTCTTCTTCAACTTTTATCTTGTTTCATGAACTTCTTTCTCATCTTACTGTTTCTATGCCCCTTCAGCATAGATTCCTCATTTTCTTATCTCCATACTAAATGGCGCCTTCCTCCTTCCTCTCTTCGATACGCTCTATTTTTGTAGCGGTTAGGGAGGCTGAAACTAACTTATAATCTAATCTATTGATAATTAATCGGACGATTGTTTGTGAAGAATATGATACGGTTATGAACAATTAATTTCGAGCATCATTCCCATAGTTGGTATAAAATAGGTCATAGGCTTCAGAATTGCAGGTAGTTAGAAGAATTCGCATACAAAGAGTAATTTTAATCCTAACTGATCATTCTATCGTTTGTCTTTATAGTATATTATGCTTTTTTAATTTTTTTCCTTTTAGAATTAAAAATGTTCATTCTACTTTTGTATTTCCTTACTTACCGGTGCGCAGAGCACTGATACTGATGTTTGAAGATGCCTTAATGTATTGAGAGTGCTTCCATTTTTGCGCTCTGTGATGTTTTCTAAGTCATTATTTACTGCTAGTTCTTTCATAGATTTGAATTCAGTTTTATGTTGTCTTGTGTGTACATTTTAGAACTTACCAGCCTGGAAATGTTGAAACGAGCCTTGAGCGATGGTGTTCTAATTATTGTCTTTGATAGGAAAATAGTTTATATAATTCATTATCGTCCGAAAGTTACGTTGTGTCGAGATTTTAGAAGCGAAATACATTTTTAGGTGGTAAAAATATTTATTCATTTATGCAGGGATGAGTTGTTGGCTTTTATTTTGCTCCCTACTCTTATAAATTTAGTGATGTAATGTATCGAGCTGAGAGTTTGCTAGGCCTATTTTTTTTTGTTGCAATTAAAAAATTGCAAGGACCATTGTTTTGTGGCGCTCTGCTATGCTGTTTTTACATCACCTATGGCTTTCTTCTTCAGCTCTGAATTTTTTCATAACCTTCATTTTCAACTTTCTGTTTCTATGCGTTGCGTATCTTGTGTGTAAACACACCTTGTGTATTAATTCCTCATTGACTGTATGTACTCCGTACTTAAAGGTGTGTCTTCCTCGCTTTGAAAAGCTATCTTGTGGTAAGAGAGGCTGATTCCAAGTCATACTCTTAAGCTAATCTGCAGAACTTGTTAGTATTTACATTGAAAATTTGTTGTTCTAAGGGAGAACATGCAAAGTCCTGCAAGTGACCCACTTAAGCCATTCATATGTTGGAATAGAATGCGTTTTTGATTTCGTTGCTGACCACCTTTCGCTTCACTGCTGTCATTTGTATTTATTTACAATTTAAATATTTATTATTTTTTATACAGAAAAATGTTGTGGAATAACTTCGGAGAGATATTGAATGCGGTAGCTTTTTTAGGGAAACGCATCAGAGAATGAACAAAATAATGGACTTTGATTCCTCTCAGGAGGATACAACTATTGTATCCATGGGCCCCTCAGGGGGATACAACTATTGTATCTATGGGCCCCTCAGGAGGATACAACTATTGTATCTATGGGAATTAGCGCTCCCAGGGGAAAAATGTGAGGGCCCGAGCTGAGAGTTAGGTAGGCCTTCTTTTTGTTGAAATATAAAGGTTTTTTGTTATGTTAAGGACCAACTTTTTTCGGTTCACTACTGTCCTGTTTTTCAGCACCTCTGACTTTCTTCTTCAACTTTTATCTTATTTCATGAACTTCTTTACCATCTCACTGTTTCTATGCCCTTTCTGCATAGATTCCTCATTTTCTTATCTCCATACTAAATGGTGCCTTCCTCCTTCCTCTCTTCGATACGCTCTATTTTTGCAGCGGTTAGGGAGGCTTAAACTAACTTATAATCTTAACCTTATTGTATCTATGGGAATTAGCACTCCCAGGGGGATTACGTGAGGGCCCAAGCTAAAGGTTAGGTAGGCTTTTTTTGTTGAAATAGAATAGGTGTTTGTTTTACTACGGACCATCTTTTTTCGGTTCTCTGCTGTCCTGTTTTTCAGCACCTACTAATTTTTTCTTAAACTTTTTCTTGTTTCATGAACTTCTTTCTTAGCTTACGGTTTCTATGCACTTTGTGCATAGATTCCGCGTTCCCTCAACTCCATATTAAATGTTGCCTTCATCCTTCTTCTCTTTGAGCATCTTTGTCGTGGTAAAGGGAGGCTAAAACTTTCTTATATAATAATAATTATAATAATAATTATGGACTTTAATTTATTTCTATCAGCTCATACACTTCATGCTAAAGGGAGCCCTCCCACTCCACAAAAATACTCGGTACGTTACTTAAGCTGGGTGTTACAGACACATTTTCTGTATGTTTATTTTTTGTATCCTAATAAGTAATATGTACAGTGACGGTCTTGTACTGCTCCTCCGTTATTTTCTGACTTGCTGTTCTCGAGTGTAGTATTCCTGCGTGTAGCGCTCCAAACGAATCTGTATCAAATTAATTGGGGTTCCTGACTTTGAGTTCTAATTAGAAAATTACCTTTTTTATTGAGAGAGCGTAGGTTTTTGTTTTATTATGGGCCATCCTATTTCGATTCACTGCTGTCAATTTTTCACCATTTCTGGCGTTTTCCTTCACCTATTACCTGGTTTCATGAACTGCCCTCTTTATTTGCTATTAGTTTCGTGCATCGAGTCTTGTGTGGGAACAAACCTTGTGCATACATTCCCCGTTCTTTCAAGTTGACATTGAATGATTCCTTCATCTATTTGATAGAACTTTGTTGTGGTTAGAGAGGCTTGTACTACTAATTATCTAACATAATGTTGTTTAGTGTGAACCGACTATTTCTCAGTTCATTGCAATCCTGTTCTTTGAAACCTAACATTCAACGTATAATTTTTATCATAAACTTCCTACCTTGCTGCTTCCATCTAAAATATCTTCTGCAAGAACACACCTTGTACATAGATTCCCTGATCTCTTAATGCCCTGCCAAATGGTGCCTTCTTTCTTCCTGTTTGTGAAACTCCTTTTTTTTTGCGGCGAGAGGTGCTAAACGATGTCATATTCTTATATTTTTTTCGTCTTATCGTTTCATTATATAATCCGTACTACCATGTATCATAAATGCTGGTAATTATAACTTTCCCGCATAGCAATAATCAATGCTCTCTGTTCTTAGCACTCCAATGGCGAATATAGGAGGTCTTGAGCTAAAGGTTAGGTAAGCCTTTATTTCGTTGAAGTAGAATAGTTTTTTTTTGTCATTTTGTTACGAGCCATCTTTCCTACGGTTCACTGCTGTCCTGTTTTTAATCATTTACTACATTCTTCTTCAAATTTCATCTTATTTCATAAACTTCTTACTAAACTCACCGTTTCTACGCACATTGTGGATAGATTCCGCGTTCCCACAACTCCATACTAAATGGTGCCTTCCTCTCTTCGGAACCCTTTCTTTTAGCGGTTTGGGAGGCTAGAACTATCATCTAATCTAATCCTTCTTCACTGTGGATCTATGGATCGCCTGTGTTGCGGATGAAGAGGCTTAAACTAACATCTAACCAAATCTAATCAGCCCTCTGTTCGTTATGTAACTTTAAGAAATGCAATAGTTTATAACGGGTGTGTGTTCAAGTACTCAATGTGTCCGAGTTTCTTTGGTATTGAAGCAGGAATGGCGCTTGAAAGAAAATTTTGCAATTTTTTAGGGTGTTGGCATTACTCGAAAAATTTGAATGCTCGAAACGCACATACATTTGAAAATACATTCTCCCGCTGTTTAGTTCATGAACTTATAAGCGGAATTCTTATGTCGCACTTTTTATTACAAATAAACGATATCTCTATGTTGAATTTTATATGATCCTTTTTACAATTGAACACGGCGCGCAATCGTCTGCTTCATCAGTATAGAAAAGTATCACTGAACTGAATTAAATTAATTTTCCTATTGTTTCAATTGAGCATTTAATTCAAGAAGCTGTCCGGATGATGAACTCGGAGATCGATAACCGTTTAGTATTGGTGGAAAAGTTCGGAGGCGGACGGAATTCTATTTTTCTAAAATCCGTCGTGCGGAAGCAACACCGGCTGTCGGTTCTGTTTCTGATCGTACGTCTGGAAGGCAGAGTACGCTGCCGCTGCTGACGTCACGTCACCCTAGTGACGTCATCCGGCTTGTGTGAAATGAAGCCTTTCTATTGGCTAGTCGAGTTTGCGAATGTGCACTGACGTCCCCATAGAAGTGACGTTACCTTCTTTAGTCTACCATGACTGTGGCCCTGCTCAGAGCGACGGAGGAGTGCTCGACTGAGCGTCGTAGTGTGAGGATGTTTGTGACACCGTCTCCGTCTGGTTCACTATGGTCTCGATCCGCCATACAACTGATAATGAAGCCGTTCATCAATGTCCTATGCTATGAAACACCGCCTCCCACTGAGCCAACATAAACTTGATCCACCATTCAATAGAAAGTCGAAGGATTTAACACTTTGACTACGGCAACTAGGTATTAAGTTCACCACCAAACCCAAATTTTAAGTCAATTATAGTAAATTATTTTGAAAATACCAAACATAATCTCGATCGTGCCTGTATTTAGTTTTGATTAAATATTTATGAAAATTGAGTTTGCGACTATTGGTCGGTCAGCAGCATTATGAAAATTTCCTCCGTGTACCACCGGTGGCGCACGTTGCAGTCAAAGTGTTAATAAATGGCGCAGTGTCCTATAATATGGATGCTAATAAATCATATATAAGCAATTAAGTATCATTTTAGGCATATAGTTAGTAGTAATTTCTGTACAAAACAAAGTGGAATATTACCATTTACCATAGATTCGTGACGTTTCATTTTCAAATGCTGTCACTTTTCCATATGTTGGAATGTTTATCAGGTAGTATTTTATGATAAATAAAGTGGTCAGAAAGTTGAAAGAGAATAATCCATAGGTTTATAAGTTTAATAAGTTTAACTGAATATGATGTAACTATCGAAGCCATAAAAAAATAGAAAAACATTACTAACTGCCACAAAAGTGTCAGGAAAAAGAAGATTGACTCTATGAAGTCAGGTAATTGAATGTGCATTCATTTTTAATTTTCTATCATAAGTAGCGGGTAGAAAAATTGGCAATAATTTATTCAGCTTCTAGTGATCAAACCATTTAATATGTTTTTCAGGCTTGAACCTAGCTATATCAATATACCAAATGAATGTGCTTAACACTTTGACTGCGACGTGCGCCACCGGTGGTACACGGAGGTAATTTTCATAATGCTGCTCACCGACGCAAACTCAATTTCCATAAATATTTTATCAAAGCTAAATGAAGGCACGATCCAGTTCATGTTTGGTATTTTCAAAATAGTTTACTACAATTGACTTAAAATTTGAGTTTGGTGTCGAACTTTATATTTAGTTGCCGCATTCAAAGTGTTAATTAATTACTGTTCCTTTTGTTTATTTAAAAACACAAATTATTATATTTATATGCGAATATGAGCTGTAAAAAAATTGTTGAAAATTTATTACAGTATGATGTTTTTAAGAGTGCATTTAATATTGATTCTCACAAATTAAAAATTATTTTCCTGGAAGTCAATAATACATCAAAAGAATTATATTGACAAAAGAATCGTATGACCCTTCAATCTGATCCGTTATTGGAGAATAAAGTCAATAAATAATGCAAGGACATATAAAAGCATAAAACAGGACCTAAGTTTTGTATACGCTCTTGATGCTTTTCATTTAATGATGAAATATGAAATCACATGCCGCAGTCACTGCGAGCTACAACCTCCCTCTGCAATTGGCAACGCCACACTAGTTGCCTCGTCTGATAACGCACGGTTACGCACCCCAGGCCTTCCACGCTCGTAAATCTTCGTACCCTAGGCTGGCATGTATTTTACCCTAGAATGCTCCTTGATTACCCTAGAATATATAAATGAGGGCAATCTGATAATTATCGTTTAGTCTTTAATAATAGTACCAGCTTTGCCTCTAAATCACATGGACAGCATTTTTAAAGTCCCTGGAGATATGTTAACTAATGAATGATTTATCTGAACACCTTAATTTTTGATATGTGTATAAAATAACATCATTCCATTGAAATTACAAAATGTATTTCAAATGATCATCGATAAACAACTCAAACATACACACAAAGTGCTGTAGCCGACAAAAACGATGTCCAGGTTTACCTAACTAGTGTTCACAACACGTAAAAAATAATTATAATTGGTAAAAAACCAAGTGGAAAATTTATGGATGAAAAATGCGACCTATGTAATATTTTTTCCGCTTTTAGTATTGGGTCTTTCGACCGATCCAAAACAAATAAAAAATAAATGAACTCTACGTGCGTTGTTAAGTATAGCCTTAGATATTTGTGCAAATATTTTCTAATCTCAATGAAATTATATTACACACAAAAAGTAAAGTTCTGGAAATACATACTACAATCTATAAAGCATTTACGTTTCTTTACGCATTACACATTTTATGTTTCTTATGTATTGACATTGCTGGAGATTCTGGGCACATGGCATTATTTTTCCCTTCATTAATAGCCTTAATTAAATTAGTATGCATCAAACCACACACGAATTCATTCTTCAAACTGGTCCTTTGAAAAGTTTTGGTCAAATTAAGGGGGTCATCTGAGCGATTTTTTGTTTATGAACAGATTGTTTCAAAATTCAGCTAGAATATGTTATTTTTAAAAATGAACACATTTCACTTGTGTAACTTGTTCGATTTTAGCCCTAGTTTTTGGAAAAATGGACAATATTAATTTTTTTATACCATATCATCGGAAATTTCAAAGGAATAGAAGTCATTGAGTTTTAATGCTAGAATAAAGCTAAAGACAGTTTTAGAATCCTTGAAATATTTCTGACAAAGTCTCCGGCCGAATTACCAATTTTTTTCTCTTTTATTTTATATGCAATTCTCTATCAGTATCTAAAATATACAAAAATTTCGGTTTTGCAGAATGACAAAAAAATTGAATGTAAAATTTTAAAAATCAATCTGTTATAATATTGGAAATGTGACAAGGATTCCAAAACTATCTTGTTTTTCGTGCGTGAAAATTCCTTGTCTTCTAATCATTTTTAGGTGGAAAATTTCATTTAGACGAAACAGCCAGAAAACATGAATTTTTTTGCGATAAAACGCTATTTTTTTACTTGAATCCTTGGTTCATGTTGTATTACCATCTACAAATACGATGCATGCGTAATTCCATATTTGTACTGTGAAAAACATAATACATGTTTAAATTACACGAATGAAGTGCATTTTAACTCTCAATATTTTTTGTGCAGACAAGTAAATTTTTTATTTGTGGACCGATTGTTTTTAAATTTTCCAAGTATATGTAATTTTAAAAAAAAAACGCAATTTTACTCGGATAACTTTTTCGAATTTGGCCTTAATTTTTAGAAAATGGATAATATTCTTTTTCCATGTTATTTTGTTAGGATATTGAATAAATTATAAGTCAAGAAATTTTTATGATTAAACAAAACCAAAAACAGTTTTGGTATGCTTGAAACATTTCTAACAAATTAGCGAAGCCATATTTTTCATTTCCTTTTGATCCTGGGTTAAAAATTCATGATTTTTGACCCCCATCCCCCATTTTTGACCCCTACTTTTGACCCCCTTTAGATCTTGGGGGGGGGGTTCTAGTGCTGGTCGTACATGAAATGAAATTTCAGGACACAATACCTCACTAACTAAGGATCCTTTTTCAGCAAAGATAAAAAATTGATCATTAAAACCAAAATGGCTCAGATGACCCCCTTAATCAACGAATGTATTTGAAAATGGGAGGGACAACGATGTTCTAATCACAGTTACAAGATTTGGATAGCATGCTAGCCCACAGGCATTTTTACGGCTAAGCGCTGTTTCCCAGTAATCTAGGGCTGATATGACATGTCGGTTATTCATCTGAGTAATGTTTTCGCCACTCTTCAACAAGAAAGAAACCAACTTTTTCATTGGAGAAATTTCGTCTAACAAATAAGACAAAGATTTTGTATTCGGTGTTGAGCATTAAGCGTATTTAGACAGCGCACGAGGTCATGTTCAGGATCCTCGATGGAAAGCCGTTTTTTGGATTTGTGAAGCTGCTTCAACCAAGAAGCGTCTACAATTAGGAAAAAGCTCTTTCTCTTGTGAAGAAATGCCAGTTCTCTCTGACATTGTTTCAGCTGCATACATCCCAATGCTGTGTATAGTTTTTTCACCTACTGGCACTAAATCACTAGTGAATGTTTGATGGGATGGATTCAGCAAAGAGCAACACGTATAAAACCTGAAAAAAGCACCTAATAAGGCTACAAATTTTTTGATCCCAGATTGAAGATATTTGGAGAGTGAGACTGAAACAAGGTATTCAATACGTTCAATTTCCCCAAATTATAATCTAAAAACTTCAAATAAGCGAGGGTTAGCTCGTTGTTGAAAGCATTGGCTATCATATCATTTATCTGAGTTGGATCGCAGAACGACAACTCAACAAAGTGTGCGTGCATTCCACTACTCCAGCAATCGTCGTACACAAGCTTGTTAAGAAACTGCACGACGCACATTGCAAAAAGAACCGTAACTTGTTCAGTGGAACACGTTAACTTGTGCTATATTTACGAATCAAATTTCTATGCTATCCATCTTTGAATGAATACCTCCTGCTCATTTAATTCTTTTTTGGGTTATTTAACTGTAGTTAGTGACAACTTTCATGTTTTCTCATGGTTTTCACAAACCAGATTTGAAATGTAGATTTTACCCTAGATTATGCATTTTTTCTTCTTACCCTAGACTGTACCCTAGGAGGGGTCTGATTACCCTAGACTAGGGTAATTACCCTAGGAGTGGAAGCGCTGACGCACCCACAAGTTGCGTCATTTCAGTTACCGTAGTCGAGGCAAAATGTTGCCCCGTGTAATAGGGCCTTTAGGGTGGAGTCGGAGTCGGAGTCGCTTCTCTGAAGTGTGGTGGGGTCGGAGTCGGAGTCGCTACTCTGAAGAGTGATGGAGTCGGAGTCGGAGTCGAAGTCGCTTTTCGGAATGTGGTGGAGTCGGGGTCGGAGTCATTCATTCGGATGTGGTAGAGTTGGGGTTGGAGTCGCTATTTTTTGGTGTTTTCGATTCAAATTTTTGCTAAAAATTATTTATAATTGTTTAAAACCGAAAGTAAACAAAACAGAGTAGGAATACTTTGCTGAAAAATCTAAAAAATACGCAATATTTTTGCTGATTATTTTGTTTTAAGTTTAAAACAGCGTATTTATACCTATCACTCAATACCACCATGTTATCTAGTCATTGTGGGTTTGCATACCTATATATGTATATATATGATACATACGAGAAAGAAATATAATCGTACTGAAGTAAAAATGAATATTTGGTAGTTAAAAAACAAGAATTAGTAATTGAAAGCATTGCAAATTCGTTCTGTATATTTCTCTTTTGTTCATTTTCCCTTTAATAAATACATAGGAAGTGGAAAATAGTAGTAAATGTTTTGCAAGTTACTAGTAGAACATTTTAGCTGATGCAGTACATTGTACTCACATAAAGAGTGATAACTCTGTACGTTCTTAATGATGCATTGATTGATAATGACTAGTCTTTGCATAAACTTAAAGTTATGTTGTGATCATAAATATTAAAAACCTGAAGCTATGGTCTGGTACATAAAACCTGAAGCTATGGTCTGGTACATCTTTAAAGACTTCTAGTTTTCAGGTTATGTTATCAAAATTGATATGGCTTCCTTGTCTTTAGGTCAAGTTAACATGTGTTAATAATAGAAATTTCTGCATATTTCTAAAGTTATTCCTTGAATGTCGTTTGGTTCTTTCAGAGTTATATTGTATTTCACTATATCATCATCATGTTTAATTTTTATCATCGTATCACTCCCCAGTTTCTAAGAAAGCATACGCTGAAATGGAGAATTTTATAATTATGTTGATACAATTTTGAAAATTGAAATGGTATCCGTTTTGTACCATTATATAATTAATTACTTCTTCTTAAAGGAAGATTTGGAAATGTTTTAAGGTAATCAATATCGGCACTGAGCCACGAAAAAAATTAAAATACAATGCAAACGAAATGCAATGAAAATAATTACACACACTAGCAAAAACTTCACTTATAGTCACAGACATATTATAACTGGAAACAATGCACTATCTCAGCTGCAATGGTTGTTGCATTTAAGCGATAGTACAAATTCGCTGGAAACGTTTCAAATTGCTCCAAAAACACGAAATGAGAAGAACATGGTCGTTTATTAAAATAAGAAAGTGTCAAATACAAAGTAAAGAGTTAGACGAAAATAAGAGATAGTATCATATTACACGCAAAAAAGCTAAAAGTGACTTGTATTCGTAAACAAAACGTTCCGAAAACGCCAGGCCCCTGCGACGAAAGCAGAACAACTTTTGCCTATTATAGCCAAAATGTAACATAGTGTTGAGCAATAATATGACACCTTTTCTGCATTGTTACCCTGCATAGTGTAGATACAAAGAAGAAAAGGCAGTGTGCAAATCTGGCCTACCTTATCTTCACGCATATCATAATTTTGCGGATTTAAAGCATAGTCATTGAATTAACTATTATAATTTCACTGAATTAGTGCATACTTAGTAATAAGAAACTGTTATGCATATCTATACTTCTCAGTGTAGACAGTGCCTACATTACCTACTCAGAAAACACTTGTCAGTAATATACAGGTTGTTTCAGATTCAGAATAAGAGGTAAACAATTGCACGCCAAGTAGAAGATGTCCAAATAAAAACTTTTTCTTCTATGAAATTTTTCGAAGAAAGAGACATTGAGATATCAGCCGTTTATTTTTTGAAGGATGAAATGTAATGACTAAATTACTCGCAATATTTATTTTGAATTTACGTTGGCCGGGCGAAATGTTCTAGTTGCATGACCTCCTAGATCTTCTAACATGACTCCACTCGTTTTCAATTTTTGGGGACACGTGAAGAGCCTTGTTTATGCTACACCCATTGAGTCTGAGGAAGATCTTGTGGCCAGAATTGCAGTGGCAGCAGGTGAGATCCCTTAATTAATGCCAGACGTGTTTCCTAATATCCGGCAGTCGTTAAGGCACTCATTCAAATACATTCGAAAAGTGCATTGATGAATGTGGAACACATTTGGAACAATTTTTGTAAAGTAAATTCAAAATAAATATTGCGAGTAGTTGTGCCATTGAATTTCATCCTTTAAAACAATAAACAGCTAATACCTCCCAACCCCGATTTTTTGGGGAAAATTTCATAGGAAAAAAAGTATTTATTTAGCCCTTTTCAACTTGATGTGCAATTTTGTACCTCGTGTTCTGAAGCACTCAGTATACGCAATTGTGTACACGACCCGTCATAAATGACGGGATTCAATAGTGTCTTTATGCAAATCTTCCAGATGTGGATCATAAAGAAATATTTCCATCCTAATAGAACTCGGGATTAAAATATTCTAGTACTTGTGCACTGGTGAGACTCGCATCACAGATACAGTCATTAAGCATCGTCAAGAGCGTGAAAGGGAGACAGACCAACCAACAAAGACGGACAGCCAATTTTATTTTTTCAATAAAATTTCCTGTTGAATATCTTCCGTATTTTTGATAGCGGTTTTGTGGAAAAAAAAGTTTTCTTCAGTTGGCCTCTCTTAGTTCACATACAAGAATATGAAACTGTTGAAATTAGTACTTTCTGTTCTTTTTTGTTTTGTTTTGCAGCTGCATCTTTTCTTTTCGTTTTTTGTGTTTAAATTTAGCTTTCTATAATTAAGCATGTTTGAGCTTCTAGCAGACCTGCATTAACCTTAAATCGCATTAATTAACATTACTCGCGACGCTTTGGCGTTCATTCATTAAATTAACTTTGGGCTTGCTCTGCTTGGGCAGCATGTCGCCCTTTTAATAAAAGTGGGTCTGGTACCTCTAACTTATTTCTCTTGCGTAAAAAGCAGTCTCTTTCTGCGACTTGAACTCCTCGACCCGGCTCTTGCAGCCTCTTGAATAGGCACTTATTATTCAAGGTAATTCATTGTCAATTGGTTGTTAAAATCTTATTGCTATATGCAATCTTGTAGATGCTCAGAACGCATCCAAAATTTCCTACCGGAGTACCGTGCTGATGACCGGCCGCGTCCATCGGTTGTCATTTTTTTTAGTGAGTTTCGTTTTAAAAACTAACCTTACGTTAAAGAAGATCTTCGGTCTCCATTTTAAAGGAATTTAATAATAAAAACACTACAGAGAACGCTGCTGTGCGTACTGTTGGAATCCTCAAAATACGCCTAACTTGGGTACGGTTTCTCTTTTTGCATATCTCGGGAAACGACTTGCTGTTGTTCCCTTGAAGTTCTTCTGTATTTGAAATGAATGTTCGAACAGTTGCCCTTAAGTTTTAAATCCTAAAACTCCATTGTAATAACATAGGAGAGATTACGCTCACGAAATACCTAAACCTATTTATTTATTTGTTGAAAGGAGACACTTGACCTTTTTTATTGTATAAGAACAATCAACGCTGTACTGCATGGGCGTCCCACAAAAATGTTCCGGACTTTTTAATTTATTATATTTCCGCCTTAAATTAACATATTTCAACTGTCTTTTTGTTAACAATGTAGTAAATTTTGTTTCCTTTTCAAATAATTTAAGTTTTTGAAAATCAGTTCAATAACCACTTTACGATGATCGATTTACTGAAAGGGGTAGAAAAAATATTCAAAAGGAAAGTTTTAAAAACAACACTGGTGTTCTTCTTCATTGCTCAATACCTACTGTGAAGAATAATTTCATATTGAAATATCCCACATACCACCAAGTATTTAAACCCTCTGAGAGGTTTCAAGTTTCAAGTATTCTCAATAATAGTGTTTCAAGAACTGAAAGAAAACAATGGAATAATGGGTAAAACTCTTCGTTCAACGGTGGCTAGAAGTAATACTTGCCTTGAGCGAAATGGAGGGTATGTCGAAGGATACTAAATTACTTTATTTAAACGTTATTTAAGGTAACGATTTGTTACTCTTTAAAATTTTTGTTTTTTCAGTTTTATGGAAACTACAAAATAAGGAAGAATATCAATATTGTTTTAAGAACTTTTCCTTTCAACAATTAATTTTTCTACCCCTCTCAGTAAATTGATCATTGTAAAGTGGTTCTCAAAATTTTCAAAAACTTAAATTATTCAAAAACGAAACAAAATTTACTACATTGTGGAAAAGACAATTCATATATGTTAATTTAAAGCTGAGACATAATTAATTAAAAGTCGGGGACATTTTTGTGGAACACCTGGTATAATAAAAACTCAGGTGTCCGTCAATTTAAAAATAAGTATATGTTCTCGTGCGTAATTTACCATATGTTATGGGAATGGGAATCTGCTTGCTTGGACAGTATCATAAATACCATTGAAATATTATGAAAAACCTGACATCTGCTCACTTATGTTTATAAGTAAAAAACATGGCGTGAAAATCGAATCTACTGTCACATTTTTTTGAAAACTTCTTGGCGAACAATAATTTAAATTATAATACACAGTTGTTGATTGCTTGGTTGTTGTGTGCGTCTGTGACGTTCTTAAAGATGCTTAATGACCGTATATGAAATACGAGTTTTACCAATGCACTAGAATACTGTATTTTAATCGCGGGTACTATTAGGATGGATATATTTGTTTGCCATCTTTATCTTGAGATTTTTTTTCAAACGATACCATTGAATCCCGTCATTTTTGACCAATCATGTACACCACTATCTTGATTATTAACATTCTGTAGTCAATTTAAAATTCGTTCGCTAATAAAGAATATAATGAACATGTGCACAGGTTCCAACACCTGCAACCGTTTACTACTAAGAATGACTGTCGTGTGTTTATTTATACGTTGTGTGTCACGCTGTTAAGAATAATTGTTAGAAAGAAATTAGCACTGGCGGTCTTGGTTTCAGTTCACGGTCAATTAATACACTCATTTTCGTTGTGCAAGTGCTCTATAATATGTCACTTTCAAAACAATTAGAGCGATCCAGAGCCTTATATACTGGAGTTTGTATCGTGAATACCGAGTTCGGCAGGGTATTGCATATTAAATGTGCCGTATTGCATATTACAATATGCTGAATTGTATATTACAATATACTGTATAACAATGTACTGCATTACATATTACAATATACATCCACAAGTACGCAGTTGCTTTCAGTAATACTGAATTTCTGGATCTTAGATACGACACGAATGGCTATAACTACTTCTCTTGCGGCTCAAAAATACTGTGTTCTGAGAGTTTATCACTCTGATAAGAAAATTAAGTTACCTTTGGAATAAGCTGAAAGCATGGAAACTCCACTCAAACGAAATTTTGTTGAAGAAATGTATTGAATACCGTCATTTTTGACGGTCCGTGTACACTAGTTAAGAAATGAAATATTCATCTTATAAATTATGAATAGGTAGAGTTGGAGTCACAAAATTGTGAATTGGCGGAGTCGGAGTCGCCAAATTCTGGAAAGTGAAGTCGGAGTCCGAGTCGGAGTCGCCAAATTCTGGAATAGTGGAGTCGGAGTCGGAGTCACCAAATTCTGGAAAGGTGAAGTCGGAGTCGGAGTCGCAAATTTATTCCTCCGACTTCGCAACACTGCTTCTGAGTCTGGTGACGAAATAAATAAAATAAAGATGAGTCTTTCTGCTCAGTACAAAATGAAGGACCTTGGTGTGCTGAGTTACCTCCTAGGTGTAAGTGTTGTACAATCTAAAAACAATGTGTTCTTAAATCAAACTGCTTATACTGAGGCTCTGTTGTCAAAATTTGGCTTTGATAATTTTAAACTTGTTGCAACTCCCGCTGATGTAAATGTAAATCCTCTATGCTCCCCAAATGATGCCGAATTTGACCCTGCTACTTATCAAAGTGCTGTAGGTAGCCTTTTGTATTTGTCCACCAGAACTCGACCTGACATTGCATTCGCAGTGAATAATGTTGCTAAATACAGTTCCAAACCTATTGAACAGCATTGGATGTGTGGTAAGAGAATATTCAAGTGCCAGAAAGGCACCTCTAAACTAGGGATCTTGTATAGCAAATGTTCTGATGCTTGCATTGGTTATTCAGATGCAGACTGGGCTGCAGGTGATAAAAATGACCGCAAGTCTACCTCTGGTTACTGTTTCACCCTCAGTAATTCGGTAATTACGTGGAGATCTAACAAACAAATTTGTATAGCTCTCTCAACTGCTGTAGCTGAATACGTTGCTCTTGCCGGTGCGGCTCAAGAGGCTGTCTGGTTGAAGCAATTACTTAGTGATCTAAACTTTGGTACTATGGAACCAATGGTTGTAAACGAAGACAACCAGTCAGCTATCTGTCTTGCCAACAATCTGTATATCAGGGATTCTAGCCGTTAGCGTTGCCGAGCGAAAATATATAATTGATGTTAAGACTGGATCTCATATTACACGGGTCATAAAA
Organism: Morinoia aosen; assembly: GCA_030386875.1. Classification (NCBI taxonomy): domain Eukaryota; kingdom Metazoa; phylum Arthropoda; class Malacostraca; order Amphipoda; family Talitridae; genus Morinoia; species Morinoia aosen. The sequence continues at coordinate 36,127,735 of CM059565.1, read as the reverse complement.
TGTGAGCCGGCTCTGCGAGCTTTGTTTTTGGGAAATACACGATCTGGACTTTCTCATAAGGAACACTCCCCATATTCAATTTGATAATTCGATGCGCTGGCACATGTAGCCACAGCGAAATAAAAATGCGGGGACCCGTGGCCAGCGGCACCAGGGCTCCGTCGAGAGTTGCCGTCAGGCGAACCTTTATTTAATTAGCCGTGGCGGGAGGTGGTGAAGGACCATGAGACCGAACCCTCCCCACCAGCCGTACCCCCGGTTGTGTGGGGAAAGGGGGGGGGCTCAGAACCTTGCCCGCCCCTCGTTACCCTGCTCGTGTGGCGACCACCCTCCCTTCGGGGAGGGGGGGGCGCTGTCCGAGCGAGGTTGAGTGGGACGAGTAGACTTGTACTTGGTGCGGAGCGGTAGTCGGGAAAGGACATAAACCGTGTAGTCCGGGTTGAGTGTGAGACGATCAAGCTGGCTTTTATTATACTTAGAAAATTTAGTCGCCGGTGAGCCTAGAGAAAGGTCAGGGGTCCGGACGCAAGGGATTCAGAGATTAGTTAAAGTAAAGTTACTCAAACATCGATCGGTGCTCTGATAGTTGAGGCTTCCCTTATTTCAGCTTCATAAATTGAGAATTCGGCTGGCTCAAATCTCCACTTTATTGTTGAGGGCTCGAAGTTCGAGTGTATGCAAAACACTCCCCGGGCTCGGTATTTCCTTGGCTCGTGTGTTGGCTGTTTGTACACAGTCTGTTGTCGTGTCATTATGGGCGATCAATTGAATGACTTTGGGTGAGTTCGAGTGGTCCGGTTCGAAGCGGTGGTTGTAAGGTATTCGTAGAGTAATCAAGGGTGAAGACGAGTCTCGCTATAACGTGTACCAAGATAGAATCTCGTGTCATCCTTGCTTGCCGTCCAATAAATGTGGAAAAATTGGGCCTCGTCTATGTCCTCTCTCTCATCTCTCGTGAACTAGCACAAGACACACGTTCCGTGGCCCTCAGCCAATGCTACCCGAGAAATACGCACGATTGTTCAAAACTCTAATTTTTAGTCGAGGCTATATATACCTCGTGGTGGCAGCACTCCGCGCTACCCTTCTTAATTCTTAACGTAACGCTCTGCCGAGCGAGTTTATTCAGAAAGAAACAGAAAATGATGAAATAACGAACTCATAAATATAGAGAGCGGAAGAGTCTAACCCGCTAGACATTCACTGGTGGCAGCGGTGGGATGCTTCCTAATCTGAGAGAGAGAGAGACTGGAAACAATAGAGAAAGAACACAAGAAAGAAAATAACAACCGGTCCAGAGGCGGTAAGCGGGCAACGGCGTCCAAGATCAACAAAAATTTTAAGTAGACACCATTTCATTTCATTTTGTGTGTGTTACGTATACCGTAATTAGAAGTGTGGGGAAAAATTCCTTTTTCTATTCGGTTCGGTATTATTTTGCTGCGCGGCTGTGTCTTTCAATGTGGATAGACATCGAAAAGTAATTCAGAGTTAGAGTGATTGATTTAAGTGTTGTTCGTTCCGCGGGAAGAAATCGTTGATTCGCGTGCCTTGTCGTAAATTAGGTGCATATCGGGGGAAAACGTCTCATTTTGGCTCTTTACTGCTCTTCACTTGGTCTTGGTTAATGAACCGCATCGAACTAGTCTGACAACTTATCTTGACTTAAACTGTTCTTGCTATTAGAGGCCCAACTTGCTCTTCTATGTACCTTTGCCGAGAGACTGCATTTCAGCTGGTGCCTTCCTCCTTTCTCTCTTGGAGACACCTCCTAGTTTTATTAGCGGCTAGACCTGTTTTTTTAAAAACCAACCTAACATCTACTCGGTTATTGTGGGTAAATCAACGAAAGCGTGTGTAGAAATATCCATTTAAATGTCTTGTGTGTTCCCTAAGGCAGAAATAATACGTACCGATTCTGCATTTTGTGGTCGCTCTTTGTATGTGTTTTGAGGGCGTGATAGCCTCACAGATGTTGTGCATACTGAGCGCAGCTAGGAAACGCCATTGCTCGTGAGATTAGATCCGGACTCAGCCATAAAATTTGGGGAGGAGATCAACGCTCCAAATAAAAATTTATTCTGTTGTGCAAAGAAAATAAATAATAGTTTGTGTGTCTTGGGCTGAACTGGGGTCAGTTGGAAGGAATATGTATAACATTGCAAAGTACAGGGAACGATCAACGTGAATATTTACGCGAAAATTGTGCTGGTATAATACTCGTTATAACCGTATTGGGGGTGAGGAGATTCCCTCCTGACATATGGTTTTGATGCCCTGCGCAAAAGAGTCTGCTTTTCGGGTATCTTTATTCAGTGGTGCCCTCCTCTTTCCTCTCTTGGATACACCCGGAAAATTTTTTTTTCGTTTAGGCTTGTTAACCAGTACTTATCGTAAAAAGTTGGATGTGCATGGTGGTGCATCGTTGAGTTGCAACTGCCAATAGATATATTTGAGAAAAAGCTGATTGATCATCGCTGAGTTTAAGCGGGAAGAAACAAGGAGCAGTGCGCAGTAGTGTTTCTCCAGTAATAGTGTAGTGCGCAGGAAGAAACAAGGCGATGGGAAAATTCCGGCCTAATTGGTTAGGCCCGTACAGGATTCAGGCCCTTCCAACACCGATGAACGTCGTAATACGACAAGTCCACGGCCGCCGGCATGAAATAACGGTCCACAGGAATAGACTTAAGCCCGCGTCATTTCAGCCAGAGGAGGCATTAGTAATACAAGACGAGCGTCCCCGAAGCAATGGGAGGAGCGTCGAGCACGTCACCGAAGTACTTCACGAAGATAGCGATTCGGAAAGCAGCGATGACGACATCTATGTAACAAGGCCTGAAGTTCCCTCACCCCTACCCACCCCGGCAGCTAGGCGTCCTTACGCTCTAAGATCGGCCGGTCCGGTAGAGGAGAGGACTACATAAGCAAAAGCCTATGTAGCAAGTCAATAGTAGATAAGCTTACTAATCTAATTTCCTTTACAGAATAACCTAGCAAGTAAATAATAGATAAGCTTACTAACCTAATTTCTTTTCAGAATAACCTAGCAAATAAATAGTAGATAAGCTCACTAATCTAATTCCTTTCAGAATATCTTAGCAAGAACTATGTAGAAGTATAAATAAACTTTAAGAAAGAGCAGTAGTACGATCGAGCGTTAACTGCTATTCAGGTAATTTCTTAAGAAGCTACTAGCCAACAGGAACGGCTGTGCTCAGAGCGTGAGAGCGCGATACAGGACGAAAGTCATAAAATCGACAGAGGCACATAGGGACCAGCTCCGAGCCTGTGGAAAATGAGCTCAACCGCAGGAAGCAAGTGCCACGCGCAGAAAAGAGGCGTGAGATACAAGTAGAGATTTGACATGAAACTTGTAAATAGCGGTGCTAGTTAAATTGTGTCGTTGTTGGCTGCACATTTTCAGAATGACGGGAATAAAACTTAGAGGTAAAATTGCATCGTAAGGTTTGACATTCTCGAACAACTGCAGAGATAAAATGACTTCACATCGAAAATTGAACTTGATTGCGGGTAATTTGACTGCTGGAGATGCGTTGGTAAAGGGAGAGGAAATTGGATTTATGCGAGACAATTACATACAGAGATAAACTAGACAGAGGTCAGTCACAGACTTCTGCGATCCGCAGCAGATTTTATGAGATAAATATTGCCCGTAGGAATATGGCTCTGTAAGTCCCCGGCATTTGGTGGATGCGCAGCCGATAAAGTTTACTAACTAACTATTCTTTCAGAGTAGCCTAAGAAATAACTAGCTATAAGCACTAATAAACTATTGCCTTTCAGGTGTTGATTTGAAGAATCAGCAACTTGGATGGGAGATAGATATATCCTTCTTGTAATTGTATTGTTTAGGGTGAAAAATTCCTTGTGAAGGAATTTTCTTTTATCGTCGGGGAGGGAGAAAAAATTTAAAAAAATTTTTTTATTGTTTTAAAATGACGTTTTAAAAGACCAATAGGCACAATGCAGTCGCTAAGAAGAGAGACGTCGATTAAAGTTATCTTGGGATGAGTCTTGCTTCATTTGGAAGAGCGAAATCTGAGCTGGAACTGATTGGAGCCCGATAATAACGGCTCGTATAGCAGAACTCCTGAGAGTTGAGCAGAACTTCTACCGAGACAGTGTAATAATTGAGTCCCATTACGGACATAGTAGAAATTTTTAGCAATTACTGCTCTTTATTAACAACGTAGCTTAGTGTGGAAAGGCAAGCTGGACGCGCACTCACGTAGTGGAGACTCGAGGCATGAGCCCACGGGACAATGGGAGCCCCAATGGGTCATAAAATTGAAAGACGCTGCATTGCGGAGACGCATGTAACCGAGATAGAGACGACTTTAGATTAGAGAAGGCAGTTTGGGCAGAGAGAAGCGCACAGCGATTCGCTGAGATGCTAAATACGAGAGTTTGCTTTAGGACGATAAGGAAATAGCAAGGGCAATAAAGGCCGAGAAGAATATAAAAAAGGATAGCTCCTGTGCGGAGTAATCCGAGCGTGAACAGCATCAACCCGACGCTAGAGCTGAAATATTTAATGATGAAATGCACTAAGGTGAATTTTGAAGATTTTCAGGAAAGCGACGAGCGAGCGAGGTGTTGACATGTGCGCGTGCTGAACCAGCACCACAGCGGTATCCAACGAAGCGGAGCGGAAGTAGCGGTCGACGTAAGAGAGATGGAGAGGCATTCGTCAATGGTAAGATCGGGAACACTCCTGCGCGGAGGAACACGTGCGTGAACGATGGAGAGTGTTGGGGATATCTGGTCTGCTGATGAGCGTGACGATGGAGATTGCGTGAAGCTTGACTGAAGGATATTTGTGAGGCCCCTCCAGAGGCATGTGCGCAATGCTTGAGGCATCGCAGCTGCTAACCGATACCATGAGATTTTGAGGGTAAGGAGATAAGTCATGTGAGACTTGGAGATAAAACATGCATGCATACGAAGGGACGCCTTACGTATTGCACCCATATGAAAATTCAGGCTTGCTTCTCACGAGAGATTAGCAAATGCCATTCAGTAAAAAGAAAAAAAACGGTCAGCTGACACGGAAATAGTACTAATGTAGGAAAATCCCATTTCTCATCATTTAAGCATAAGGACCTGCACTACGAAGTGAACGAAAATGGGAAGAATGTGAGTGTGTGGTCAGAGTGTTTGCGGTTTCGTGTGCTGTATTGTGGGCAGGAGTATGTGCGGTATCGTGGCAGAAGTGTGTACTCTGAGCCATTCAAGTCCGGTTAGGACCGATTAGGCTCATAAAAAAAATCAAATATCATTTTCATGTAATATGCGCTCGTAACCGAGGCAGAAAAGAGGAAAATTTGGAGAATAGGCTCTATATTGATGTCTAACCCATGTAACAAGGAACTAATGCCCGACCGTGTGCCGTAGGACACGGTGTCGTACGAGACGGGCTGGAGGCGACGGTCGAGCGTGCTGGTGCTTCAACAGTGCGTGGCATCCCACCCCGCGAGGCGGCCGGCGGCTGCTAGATGGAAATCTGGCAAGTGTCTCAGACGAGACGAAGTAGAAGCAGATGACGAAGATCTCGGAGGCGGAAGAGCTCGCCTCCCCAGTCCCGAAGGGGGCCAATATTAATTAAATTTGCTGGAGCACGGGCGAGCGAATTGAGGTCGCCGTTCGTTTTTTTTGTGTTGTTGTTTTTTTTTTATCGTGTTGTAGTTGACGTCATAGTGTACAAGTGTTTCGCGAGTCGGGTCGGAAACAGAATCGTGGCCGGGGCATTAATGAAAAGAAAATTTATGTTCACAAATTTTCTTTCGTTAACATAGGGGGGATGTATATCAGGGATTCTAGCCGTTAGCGTTGCCGAGCGAAAATATATAATTGATGTTAAGACTGGATCTCATATTACACGGGTCATAAAATGTGAGCCAGCTCTGCGAGCTTTGGTTTTGGGAAATACACGATCTGGACTTTCTCATAAGGAACACTCCCCATATTCAATTTGATAATTCGATGCGCTGGCACATGTAGCCACAGCGTAATAAAAACGCGGGGACCCGTGGCCAGCGGCACCAGGGCTCCGTCGAGAGTTGCCGTCAGGCGAACCTTTATTTAATTAGCCGTGGCGGGAGGCGGTGAAGGACCATGAGACCGACCCCTCCCCACCAGCCGTACCCCCGGTTGTGTGGGGAAAGGGGGAGGGCTCAGAACCTTGCCCGCCCCTCGTTACCCTGCTCGTGTGGCGACCACCCTCCCTTCGGGGAGGGGGGGGGGGCGCTGTCCGAGCGAGGTTGAGTGGGACGAGTAGACTTGTACTTGGTGCGGAGCGGTAGTCGGGAAAGGACATAAACCGTGTAGTCCGGGTTGAGTGTGAGACGATCAAGCTGGCTTTTATTATACTTAGAAAATTTAGTCGCCGGTGAGCCTAGAGAAAGGTCAGGGGTCCGGACGCAAGGATTTCAGAGATTAGTTGAAGTAAAGTTACTCAAACATCGATCGGTGCTCTGATAGTTGAGGCTTCCCCTTATTTCAGCTTCATAAATTGAGAATTCGGCTGGCTCAAATCTCCACTTTATTGTTGAGGGCTCGAAGTTCGAGTGTATGCAAAACACTCCCCGGGCTCGGTATTTCCTTGGCTCGTGTGTTGGCTGTTTGTACACAGTCTGTTGTCGTGTCATTATGGGCGATCAATTGAATGACTTTGGGTGACTTCGAGTGGTCCGGTTCGAAGCGGTGGTTGTAAGGTATTCGTAGAGTAATCAAGGGTGAAGACGAGTCTCGCTATAACGTGTACCAAGATAGAATCTCGTGTCATCCTTGCTTGCCGTCCAATAAATGTGGAAAAATTGGGCCTCGTCTATGTCCTCTCTCTCATCTCTCGTGAACTAGCACAAGAAACACGTTCCGTGGCCCTCAGCCAATGCTACCCGAGAAATACGCACGATTGTTCAAAACTCTAATTTTTAGTCGAGGCTATATATACCTCGTGGTGGCAGCACTCCGCGCTACCCTTCTTAATTCTTAACGTAACGCTCTGCCGAGCGAGTTTATTCAGAAAGAAACAGAAAATGATGAAATAACGAACTCATAAATATAGAGAGCGGAAGAGAATAACCCGCTAGACATTCAAATCCCAAATATCACGGGAGGAGCAAGCACATAGATATTAAGTTTCACTATGTGCAGGATCTTGTGAGTAACAAAGATATAGACGTAGTGTATTGCCCTACCGACGAAATGCTCGCTGACATATTCACTAAGACCCTGCCCATAGAAAAGTTCTCCAGACTAAGAACGAAGTTAGGAATGGTCTCATCTGACACACATTCAATGTGAGAAGGAGTGTTGAAACCTTTATTGTAGCACCTTGAATGTAAATGTGTATAATACTGATAATGTTACAGTGCTTATGTGCTAGAATGTGTTTCAACAGTACTCTGCGTTGAGAACTGAGCTCATGGTTCTCATGCTTTGCTGGAGCCCACTCCACCGCTAACCTTCGTGATTTAAATTTACTGTGTCCTGCTGTGTGTTACTGACAATACACAGATCCTAAGTGTCTCACTTTATTTACCCTAACCTAACTTAACCCTTTCGGTACGATAATTCAAATGGTTTGGGTAAAAACATCCAGAGGAAAAAGTTGTCATTACCCTGAATTTTCAGTAAAATTGTCCTAGTGTGGGTGCTTTTAGCTTTAAGCAAGTGCCTACATCTTTATTTTAATTTCAAAAAATTTTCATCTTTGAAGCTCTATGCTTGGCGACAAAAATTTTTGATGTTTATGATAAAGCTATTGTATTTACGAAGAAATTATTTATAAGTTTTTGCCGGAATTTACCAAAAATATACAAAGTTCAGAAAAACTTGCTCAAGTTAAATAGAAAGGGTATTGAATGTGTTGCACGGACACTCTAGCATGAACTTACGCGTGCCTTTGCTACAGGGTCCTAGGGTAATTACCGGGTCCTATGGTAACTTATGGTAATTTACGCGTGCAGGCTTCTGGAATTGTTTAAAAACTAGTTTAATGAATGCTTGTAATTTCCCTAATTTTGTTATTTACTCCAAAATATTCCCTCACTAGTTAAATTACTTTAAAACTAGGTTAGATGCCCTAAACTGGAAGCACTAGCCAACTTGGCACTGGAGTAGCCGTCAGTACCGAAAGGGTTAAGATGTGTCACTACGTAATACTTCATTTTACTTGATTATTGTACAGCATTTATATAGTATATATGCAAATATATTTGTTGCCCGATCACCCACATACTCGTATGATATATAAGACGCTTATCAACCAATGATCTTTTCGATACAATATTTAATAGAACATCATTACAATATTTCATTAGAAAATGTAAGCAGCAACACATACTGAAAGAGTTGTCGCGAATCTTCCTTTGCTCATAATCCTATATTTCAGAACATCGCGCAGCATTTTTATAGAACGCGCATATATTGTGATTGCCTCGATGCATAGAAATGTATTTGTGTATGTTGTACGTGTTAGCTGTATGTATGTGCGTAGGTATGTATGTGCGTGTATATGTATATATATTTACATGTATATATGCGCATATGTATGTACTAAACTGACAACTGGCATTGTAACTAGAGATAATTGTTTTTTTCTGTTCATTCTTAACTTGTAACATTACCTAAATTGTCATCTCTTTATTATTGTAAAGCGTTCACGTAAAAAACTATACATTTGTTGTGTGATCATCCATTTAAATTTAAATAAAATGATAATCAACTACTGACCGTTATGTTAAAATTGCCTAATTAGAAATACAAACCTTGTAATTTTCATGGTCCCCATGCTTATATATATGTATATTTATTTTTCCGTGCTTCCCTAAAATGACATTTTTGAACATCTTCCGATACAATCAATTCTAATATTATTTCCTCGCGTCTAGAATTGCGAAGTTTCATATCATGTATACGTAAATTGTAAAAGGTGTTCTCAACCCACAATGAAAAGGCATCGTCCATGAAATTGTGTTGTCTCTAATAATTATCATTATTTGTATCGTCAAATGTAGATTAAGTAAGATTAGAATTACATAGCCCTCAATCAATTCTTTTCGACTAGTGACATGAGTATTGCAATACTCATGTGTGTGTATCACCAAAGTGTATTAACTTTAAGATATTTAAAACCTATGATGGTACTTTTGTGCCATCTCTATTGGAAATAAAAAAAAATTAAAAAAAAATAGATTTTTTTTCATCCGTGTCTTCCTGACTTTTCAGGTAAACAATTTTCTGTTTCAAAGGACAAGATGAGTCACGGCAAGCAATTAGGAAGCTGAAAGTGGCCTCACCAGCAAAACTCTTCCTAAACGTACTCCTTTTCGTTAAATCTCAAGCAACATCCCTTATTTTCCTGTCTTATTCCTGTCAAAAGAGCATTGTGCCGCTTGTGCCGTGGTTCAAATATGCCACTAGGGGGACAACCATGACTTCTTATAAGAAAGGTTTTTCTCAGGTGATAGAGCTTACCTTTTCTCTGTCGTAACTCGTAAGTATTCATTGAGGTTTTCTTCTGTTGTCCTTTTTCTATTAGCATGCACTGCCTTCGGAAATACTCTCCTAAACCATGCCTTGTTTCTCTTTGGTAGCAAAATAAATCCAAAATAAAATTTTGGAGGCAAAATAAAACAAATCTGCCCATTTTACCCGTAACATCAATCCCTCACGCTCGTATCACTAGTTCCTATGTTCTTATGCTTATATTTCAATACGAGTACGCACTAACGAGAGGGTTTTCAGCAATGCGTCACATGAGTTATGTTTTCTTAGTCGCTTGTATTAAATGCATTTCTAAAATCCAACGACCGCAACAAAGAGAAACGCATTTTTTTCGTGCTTTTCTCCGAATCATGTTTCGACAATTATCATGGGCCTTACGATAACATGTATGAATAGCAATTAAGGATGGATCTAAATCATTTGTTTAAACACGCAACATGGATATTACTATAGCCATGTATGAATATCAATTGAGGATCTCAAGGTGAGGTATGTGAATGCGTTTTTCGCTTTTATCTCAATACATGTGCGCACTAACGAGAGTGTTTTTCAGCTAAGCGTTACGAGGATTATGTTTTCTTAGTTACTTTTATTTAAATTCACTATCGAAATAATATTACGTAACGAAAGGAACTCATTTTGTTGTACTTTTCTGTCAGTCAATTTTTGTTTTGACATTTTACATCGGTATTCCGATACCAATGTGTTATTATCAGTTAAGGATGTTAATGTTACGGTATTTTAAAAACCAATGTATCAACATTTCTTCTTTGTACTTTATTGGAAATAAACCGTTGGTCTTTTCTTTTTCTTCTTTCGTTTTATTTCAATTATTTCTGTTAAGGCCGGGCTTGGGATCGGACTTAGATTTTACACGAGTGATCCTCGCACTATAAAGTTTATAGTTTAGTCTAAATTTGCAAACATATAATAATCTCGAGATGCGATATTGGAGTGGTTTTTTATTAAGCTTAATAACAGAGAGTAATTGTATCTTTTACGCGATCGTGTGCTATGATCGGGAAGGCCTATCTATGTAACTCCTTTTGACAGCAACTGCCTTTGAGAAAAATTAATTTAAGTTTATGAACGTACTTGAAGTATTCTGTCCACTTGGTAGGTGAACGCTTCACTCGTCCCTTCAAATTTTCTGAAACGAGTTCTGTCTCTGTCGTATCGCCTACTTCATAAATTTTTCGATAATTTTTTGTATAGTTCACGTGTGCTTTTAATGCTTTTGCTTGGCAACGATTTAAAGAGCTCGAGTTCCCTCTCCATTTTCACAGAACAATGCACAAAATAATACACGTACACTTTTCTATAGGCTTAATAGCCATAAGTTTTGATAGTTCATCAGCAGAATTTACGATTAAGGTCTCCTGTGGCCAATGAAAAGGACAACCTTACACGTAAAGGCTTGAAATAGAACTAACGTCGCATGCACGGAGCAAGAATATATCCCCAGCGCAGGTCTGTGGGTCCTAAACAGTGTGAGGGCTACTCAGCAAGCGTATGCAGTGTCAGCAAAACAATCCCAGCGCCTAGCTGGGTTTCGTCATTGGTCATGAGTCAGATTACGACTCTCACTCTGAATATGAACTGAAAAAGAATCGTTTATTTACAATAAAACTTTCACAGTTTCATATGCGAAGGCTGAAATCGGTCACGCATCCATTTTTTCTTAAACAATTGAAAACTACAACGATACTAATCTATAGAAAAAATACTAAAACTGAAGAATCTTCGTCTCCAAAAAAGCTGATATGATGAATCTATACAATGTGCTGTATGAATGATTAAATATTAAATTTAAGTTTTCAAATTAAAATTTGAAATAAATTCAATCAGAACGTGAAGCTTAATTCGGCAGTGTTATATCTACGGTGAGTAAGCTGTAAAAATATGCGGTTTTGATTCGTTGTGAGATAGCGAAACATGGGAAACTAGATGAGGGTTAATAAGTGGCACATAAACTGCAACATAAGGCAATTGCCATGTCGCTTGTAGAAAAGCTGACTGAGAGGAAAAAAATAAAAAGTACTCAGTGCATATAGGAGCTTGTTGGAAAATTCGATCCCAAATGTCAAGGCCGAAAACACATCAAAGTAGACAATGACGTATTGGGCGTGGACTACATAAAATTTCTGAACAATTTCCCGGCGGAGAAGCATGGTTCTCATTTCTGAGTATATATTGTATTCTTAAGAGTTTCGGGCGATTTTTATTTCGGCAATTCATCTATTTAACTCTTAAAAATAATACCAAAGCGAATGTTTTTTACCTTTAGTTTGGAATTTTATGTAAAATATGTAAAAAAACGTGAATACTCTGTGAACGTTAACTTTGAAGTAGACGCTTGTTGAACTGAAAGAAATTTGGAATAAATACAGCCAAAAATATCTAACCATCTTGAAAGAACGCGTTGAGACATCGAATGAGACATTAAGAATGACATAAACTTCAAATGAACGCATTAGCCTGGACGGATACATAACGCAAAAATCGTGGCGGAGGAATGCTTAAGCGCCCAAATGACCTAATTCAAAGCAGTAAGAATAATAACAGACATGCCTTAATATTCTGTTATGCACTGCCATTAATTAATTTATCAGAAATATTAAACCGTATTGTCATTCAATTTAATTTTGAAAAAGAAACACAACCAACCAAGTGTGTAAATGAACATTTTTCTGGTTGAACTCCGAGATAAAATAAAATACACAAGTTAACACATCTAATCTTGAAACAGTAACGGCGAGGAAGAGACGAATAGTTGAGTACAGGGTTGAGCAAATGCATGAAAAAGAAATAGAAATAACATTCTATGCTTTAAAGAAAGCGAGTGAGCACAGAACAAAATCAAACATCCAGTAAAACGGCTTGAGTGGAGCCCCACCTATGTCATGATAGATGCGGGAAAACTTGAGCTTTTATTCTCCTAAAATATTGTAACAAGCAAGGATATGACACTGAGGTTAATTATTATTGTTTTGTTTTTCTATGAATTAGTTCAATCATATTCACTTTCACGACATTTTTATGTAATAATTTGGCAACAAAAAAACAGCAGCAATGAAAAACTCTCAGTTGAATGCACCATGTCATGTCATGATTCCCTAGTGGGAATTACACACTGTAATACTTCATTGTATTGCACAAATACAGCACTTACTCGTCATTAGTGTAGGCAATGAGAAGTGTACTACAATCCTGACTTCAGCCGGGATGCATTTCTGCTTTTTGTTAACATTTTAAAATGGCGACATTGGCTAAGTTTTCAATAACCTTAAGGTCAAATACCAAAGCGCTATTCGTTAATAATATATTTCTCGCCTCATAAATTCCTTCTTGAAGTATTACACTTCACGCAATCAAATCACGGTTTTCGACAGTAGTGCTGTAGAATGCTGCTTATCGATTGCTATTCTGACCTCTTCACTTTGAATGTCCTAAAGTTTAACGCATTAGAAATTTTTCGTGGAGGATATTTCCTTATAATATTCGCGGTAAACAAATTTAAACCTATATTAGGGCTATAATTGGAAAGATAAAAAGACAAAACCCAAAATTGTTTGTCTTTGATATGAATCTTCATTTATGCAAATAGTCTGTTATCAGTCTCAGTGTCATCCTTGCTCAGAGGAATATCTTTCGAAATTAAATGATTTAACTTCTCCATCTTCTACTTGGGTTCGTAAGGAACTCGACCCAAGCCGTTTTAGTTAATATTTGATTTCGCCCAGTGCTTATGAATTTTTTTCGATCTTTGAATACTCCTGTTTTTCTTTCAAGCATTTGCTAAACCCTGTACCTGACAATTTTTCTTATGCTCAAGGGTATGATCTCAAAATAAGTTTTTCTGTTACCTTGCTTTTCTTATTTTTTTCATTTATATGTTCAACCATTGAAATGCTTATTCGTCCACTTCGGGTAGGTTTGTTCCAATTCTCAGATTATAATTATTGATATTTACTTTCAACTATTTTTTATAAAATTATGTGAGTGTTGCAGATTTGAAAGTCATCTCTTTTATTTACTCTTTCTCCTGCGAAACAGGTCATTTAGGCGTTGATGCATCTGCCCCCGCTGCGATTTCCGCGATAAGTTTTTCGTACAGGCTAATGTATTCTTCTGGAGGTTATGCCATTCCGAATCTAACTGTATTTCATATTTCTCACATACGAATATTTCACCGGCAGGTAAAATATACTGTAGTTTTCAGAAAACCGTTAGGGTTTTATTTATAAAGGGCTAATAGAACATGTTTCGCTCTTTCATTTGAGAGCAATTTAAAGTCAATGGGTGCATTCTTTCAAAAGTTACGAGTGGAAAACTCAAGTCCAATGTCCCGCGACTCGCGGCGCGAGTCGGACTGAAGAAATTCTCAAGAAATTTCTGTTCTTTCCAGAAAACCATCTCGATACAGTCTCGGCTGTGGCCTGCCGGTGTTGCCCTGAGGGAGATATTAAAAGATATTGAGATATGTTGAAGATATTGATGTATGTTTTCCCAAGCTAGGCTGCAAAAGCCAAAACGGTGTCTCCCTCAAGAGAGGAGTTGTATGATTGAGTTTCTTGAAATTACCTTTGCATACCCCTCTGGTAGAGAAGCTTATATATTTATCGATTCTATTCGAAGATATTGAAGAATACGTAAAAGGTATCCCCAAACTTAACTACAATAGTTTAAATTTGACTACTAAGGACTGAAGAATATAAACTACCGAAAAATTGATAAATGTAGGTATAAAAAATAACATATTTGCCGAATGTTTCAACTTCAACGCCTTCCTTTATCTTTTGTTTTCATCTTTTTATTTTACATATGTATTTTTTTCTAATATTTCATTTTCAATAAGTATATATATTAATATTTGTGTACGTATGTAGGTATATATATATATATATATATATATATATATATATATATATATATATATATATATATATATATATATATATATATATATATATATATATATATATATACATAAATAGATATACATGTTTCTATTTCATTTCTTTACGCAAAAACCATCTGGTTAGAAATTTTATTGCACTAGCGAAATGATTCAAAAATAGATCTACCACTTCCCCACAGGGCGTTTCTGTGAATCGGATTAATTACAAATTCAATTAATGAAATACAGCGCAATTTGAGCATATGAATCGTGGTAAAATTATCTTTCTGTCCGTATGTTGTACAAGCTATGAATTTTGATGTTGAGTATATGTTTACGCATTTCTGCCAAAATTTTGTAGATATTCGTCAATCATGAGTGGTAACCGGCTTACACTGTATCTCCATTTTATCCCATGTACCCATGTCCGCATGATGTTGCAGAGAATATCGAGAACATATGAAAAATGTTTTTTTTTGTTGTTGTTGTTCCTCGGCGGTAACTTGAGTTTTCTTAAAATTTCTTTTAGGAAATTAAAAAACCATTCCATTTGTACGTTTTTCGAAGTCCTTTTTCTATTCCTTATTTTTCCTCAGGTTATTTCTTACGATTCATCAGAGCTTTGGCTGTCATTTTAAATATAGAAAGAGCAAGATTATTTTTCATGTTATTAGCATTTCTCTTGTATTTATTTTCAATACGTATATATATGGATATGTGTGTTAGTATGTGCATGAATGTGTATGTGTGCGCACGCAAACATGAATGTCTATGTATCAGTGTACACATGCACACGTTCGCACATGTATATACGCACATGTATGTAAATATGTTTCTATTTCTACATTTTGCGTAAAAAGCAAAACCTCAAGACACATTACATTTTACCCAAAGCTCTGCGATCAGCTAACACTGCACCAAATTCCAGAAATAAACAAATTGATTGCGCTTGCTTGATGATTTATAAATCGATCTATCACGGCCCCGATGTGCATTTCTGTGAATAGAAGAAATTAAAAGTATAAACAGATAAATAAAATTAAGCTCTCGTGCAAAAATTACCTCTATATTTGTACGCCGAACAAGCCATGTATTTCATTTCTGAGTGTAAGTTTGTTGACACATTTCTAGATGTGCGTGCTGTGTTGCGCGTATTCTTTATAAATTACTTCGTGACTAACCTTTTCTCAATACTTGATTATCATTTACGATGGTATTTCAATCTGCTCCGGTATAGCGTTTTTTGTCTTTTTCCGACTTCGATAATTTCAACTAAGAACTTGGGAGTTTCGAAGAATTCTTTAGTAGTATTCGAATTATTTTTAAGTTGTTAGCCATCTCTTGGAGAATAAAATATCCAAGAGACAATATTTTTCATATCTCATTCCACGAAAAACTATGCGTAATTGGGGAGGAATAGAAAATCGAGCGGCCGAGAGCATTTGATGCAAATTAGGTACAAGCATGACATTTCTTTCGACAGAAATGAGATTAGGTGCTGATGTTGGTAAAAATGCTCCAGGCGGCCACGAATTTCGGAGAAGACCAAAGCGGCGCAGTCGTCTCCCACAAACTGCCGTTTAACGTCTCCTGGCGAAGTGAAGAATATGTTAGCTTTAGTATATTGAAAAGTACGAAACCTAGTCATAGGGCGAAAACCCGAACTGTGATAATGGGGCGAAAGCCCGAACTGTGATAATGGGGCGAGAGCCCGAACTATGATAATGGGGCGGAAGCCCGAACTGTGATAATGGGGCGAGAGCCCGAACTGTGATAATGGGGCGAGAGCCCGAACTATGACAATGGGGCGAAAGCCCGAACTGTGATAATGGGGCGAGAGCCCGAACTATGATAATGAGGCGAAAGCCCGAACTGTGATAATGGGGCGAAAGCCCGAACTGTGATAATGGGGCGAGAGCCCGAACTACGACAATGGGGCGAAAGCCCGAACTGTGATAATGGGGCGAGAGCCCGAACTATGATAATGGGGTGAAAGCCCGAACTGTGATAATGGGGCGAAAGCCCGAACTGTGATAATAGGGCGAAAGCTCGAACTGTGATAATAGGGCGAAAGCTCGAACTGTGATAATAGGGCGAAAACTCGAACTGTGATGATGGAGCAAAAGCCCGAACTGTGATAATAGGGCGAAAGCCCGAACTGTGATAATAGGGCGGAAGCCCGAACTGTGATAATACGGCAGAAGCCCGAACTGTGATAATAGGGCGAAAGCCCGAACTGTGATAATAGGGCGAAAGCCCGAACTGTGATAATAGGGCGAAAGCCCGAACTGTTATAATAGGGCAAAAGCCCGAACTGTTATAATAGGGCAGAAGCCCGAACTGTGATAATAGGGCGAAAGCTCGAACTGTGATGATAGAGCAAAAGCCCGAACTGTGATGATAGGGCGAAAGCCCGAACTGTGATGATAGGGTGAAAGCCCGAACTGTGATGATAGGGCCAAAGCCCGAACTGTGATGATAGGGCCAAAGCCCGAACTGTGATGATAGGGCCAAAGCCTGAACTGTGATGATAGGGCCAAAGCCTGAACTGTGATGATAGGGCCAAAGCCCGAACTGTGATGATAGGGCCATAGCCCGAACTGTGATGATAGGGCCAAAGCCCGAACTGTGATGATAGGGCCAAAGCCCGGACTGTGATGATAGGGCCAAAGCCGGGACTGTGATGATAGGGCCAAAGCCTGAACTGTGATGATAGGGCCAAAGCCTGAACTGTGATGATAGGGCCAAAGCCTGAACTGTGATGATAGGGCCAAAGCCCGAACTGTGATGATAGGGCCAAAGCCCGAACTGTGATGATAGGGCCAAAGCCCGGACTGTGATGATAGGGCCAAAGCCCGAACTGTGATGATAGGGCCAAAGCCTGAACTGTGATGATAGGGCCAAAGCCTGAACTGTGATGATAGGGCCAAAGCCCGAACTGTGATGATAGGGCCATAGCCCGAACTGTGATGATAGGGCCAAAGCCCGAACTGTGATGATAGGGCCAAAGCCCGGACTGTGATGATAGGGCCAAAGCCAGGACTGTGATGATAGGGCCAAAGCCCGGACTGTGATGATAGGGCCAAAGCCCGGACTGTGATGATAGGGCCAAAGCCCGAACTGTGATGATAGGGCCAAAGCCCGGACTGTGATGGTAGGGCCAAAGCCCGAACTGTGATGGTAGGGCAAAAGCCTGAACTCTGATGGTAGGGCCAAAGCCCGAACAGTAATAATAGGGCGAAAGCCCGAACAGTAATAATAGGGCGAAAGCCCGAACAGTAATAATAGGGCGAAAGCCCGAACAGTAATAATAGGGCGAAAGCCCGAACAGTAATAGGTACGCTAATAGAATTTTTACGTATTCGCCAGGAAAAAAATAAGGGTCGACCGGTCTAAAAGCTCCATGGACACCAACTGACTAGCAGACATGCGCCCAGTCTAAGAGTGACGAACCTCGATGTCCATAGAGTTGGGAGCTCCTCCGACGACAGATGGTTATGACGAGCTTGCAGGAGTCGCCCCGGTGTAGGGCTCACAGCTTCAGCATCGCACCATCCTGACGTCCGTAGATGCATCGGATTCCCAGCTCCAGCCCAAGACCACCAGAAAAGCGAAGGCAGAGCGAAGGCTGAGCGAAGCAGCGCGGTAACGACGGGCTTAGCCTCTCATTCTCCCATCGCCGGCTCGCCTTAAGGAGATCGTCCCAGGCCCCTGTCGCTCAGGTGGTCATTTTTCATGTTTTTTATTGGAAGAGAACCCTTAGGTGGTGGACTATTCGGTCCAAAAATTTTATGGCGCTACGGTTAATAGATCTCCCCCAGGGGGGGGGGGGGTAAGGGGACCAAAATCTTTAACTCTGAGAACATTTCAACCCCATATAATAAGAGAACAAATATGAAATGAAAAAAAAGCCCATTTGAGTAGGTTAGAAATGTTTCAAGGATTCTAAAACTGTCTTTTTTTTGTTCCAGCATCAAAACTCGATGACGAGTAACATTTTGAAATATCAATATCAGTAAAATGTCAGTTTTTAAAAACCAAATGTCAATTTTTTTCAAAAACTAAGCCCTAGAACGAAAAACGAATGAAATAAATTTTGTTTCTTTTCAGAAGTTACCTATCATTGTCAAATTTCATAAGAATCAGGCCGAAAATAAAAAATTTCATATTTTTGAAATAAAATAATTTTTTTGGGGGGGGGGGGGATGATAAACCACAATTCACAGTGTGAATATGAAGTTATGTACGGAAATTATCGAAGTAAAATTAAAACTGCATTCAATTACATAAATTGTTCACTACACGTTAACAAAAAATTTCGTTTTTGGCTTGTACTCAAAACCTATAACTTTCAACATATCAAAGCCTAAGAGTCAGTGAGTTTTGATGCTAAAACAAAACCAAAGACAGTTTTAGAATCCTTGAAACATTCCTAACACACTCGAATGGGTATTTTTCAAATACAAATTTTTCGAAAAATTATATAGCTCTAAACCAAAAAATTACTGTTGTTTGTAGAAATTTTGAAAAATTAAAATAAATAGAAAAAATTTGAATTTGAAAAAAGCCCATTTTAGTGTGTTAGGAATGTTTCAAGGATTCTAAAACTGTCTTTGGTTTTGTTCTAGCATCAAAACTCGAAGACGAGTAGCATTTTGAAATATCCATAAAATGTACTAAAAAGTAATTTTTCGAAAAAAAACTAAGCCATAAATCGAAAAAGTAGCACGAGTAAAAAAGGTTTATGTTCACAAAATACATATACTGGCCAATTTTCAAACGAATCGGACGAAAAAAGTTGAAAAAGTGGGACGATCTCCTCAAAACGTTGAAACGAAGACGCATCCAAACCCAAAACTAAAGCTCATTTTACACCTACGGTGTGGAGCGACGGTGTGGAGCGGCGGTTACCTTGCTATAGCTCCTCTCACGAGAGGATTGAGCGTCAGTGCACGCCGGGTTGCTTTTACATTGCCGCTTAACACGACGCTCCTTCCCCAGAGACAGCAATCGTCAGTATTACTCATGCAATACTGACAGAATACTTGGCAGAACAATTTGCAGAATATTTACAGATTAATTTGCAGAAGTAAAAAGCTGATATTCTAAAAAACTTTAATGCTGCCCAATTACCTTCAAAAAGCATAGTAAATGGAAAGAAAAAATAAATACCAATTACTATTTTCTAGGCGTATTTTCTCCTTTAATTTAAATAGTCTTCTAATGACACCTGCCGAATGTTTCCCGTGTATTTGAAGTACTTTTCTTGAGAGCCATGTACATTGTGCAATTTAATTAACTTTAATTAATTTTACGTTTACATACGCAGTGAATATTTCTTTGATTTTTGGAATAGTGAGAGCTGTTTCCTATCTTGGCCTTTCAGTGTTTCAATTTTTATCTTAACCGTTGCAATAAATTGTAAAAAGTGTTCTAAACCCACAATGAAAATGCATCGTCTATGAAATTGTGCTGTCTCGTCTAATTATCATTACATGTATCATCAAATGTAGATTAACTAGGAAGCACGTTATAATTATCGTTGCATGTATTATCAAATGTAGATTGAAGCAAGATTAGGAGAACATTGCCCTCAATCATTTATTTTCGACTAGTGACATGAGCATTACAATACTCATGTGTGTGTATCACCTAAGAGTATTAACTTTAAGATGTTTTAAAAACCAATGAAAGGAATTTTGTATTATCTCTATTGGAAATAAAATGTTTTTTTTTTTCTTTCAATATTCAGCGTTGGGCAGTTGCGCCGCAACAAGTTGCGACCGCAATTGCGATCGCAACTTTTTCTGTTGCGGTTGCGCCGCAACAATTATTTGAAAGTTGCGAATCTGTTGCGATCGCAACAATTTTCGACGTGTCAGGCCGCAAATCGCAACCGCAATATCACGATGGTAATTCTATTTTCGATTTAAATCGAATTTAATACGCGTTTCATGCTCGTTTAAAACTAAATCGTACAGGGTACAACCCATCTGGCAAATGTTTATTCTTAGCATTAGGCGATACAGTGATACACATACACTTTGCTTACAGTATATAAGTATATATAATATAACTCATTATATAACATTGGTTATTAGGAATGATGTGAGTTGATTGGCTGAAACAGCCAGTAATCAACAGAACTAGCTGATTTTCACAGAGCTATGTTTTCTTCAAGTGAATTTGTCGTTTCGTTCATCGAATTTAACACTCCAATACCATCGAGCGCTGCGGTCGAACGACTGTAGGTAAAGAAATTTAGAGACCACGACGTGCTCGGCTTTCAGACTAACATTTTGAAATGTTAACATTTTTTAACTCTCCATAAACACGGAAATTCTTTACATTTTTCGATTGGAATTTTAATTTCTTCCTTGCTCCATAATATGTAAGCCATGACTACACATGCTCTCTATGGTTTCAAGAGCAACTGTACGTTGTTGACTGGCAGTGCACGCCGCCAATATTTAGCATGCTGAATGTTGCCGCTCCTTACCGTGAGCGTGGCAATAAGGGTCATTTTGCTCTGCTGTGGGCGGAGCCTATTTGACTGGCGGGATGCAGCGAAGTTGTGGAGCGCGATCAAAAACCTTTTCGAGATCTTTGTGTTTTGAAATTGGTATCAATGCTAAAAGTCTAACCAACCATCAAACATAAAAGTGGTGACTAACCAGAGTGACTTCATATTGGGTGACTCCCAAGTTAAAAAAGGTTTAACTCGAGAAGTGTTTGAGAAAACGTGAGAGAGGAAAAATGTTGGCATACCATTGTAGTGATAAGTTCTCATTACTGTGTTTCGCTGAGAATTTTTTCTGAGGATTTACCATGCTAATATGTTTCTCTGAGCAGCTCTAAAAAATTTTTCTCATTACTGTTTCCTGTCTTTTGTCTCATGTGCCACAGTAGGTAGAAAATTTTTTTTCACCTCCTTTCGTTCCTTACGGTTATTTCTGACGACCGCGAAAAAAGTTTTCCCTCTCTCGTTTCATGTCTTTATTTTGAATAACTGGTTAGGTGCACTCAAAACTTAACCCTTTGACACTCTAATGCTGAAGTTATTAGGTTTTGAGTACGTAAATTCCGTGCCGTTATAGAGTAATTTTGTTAATTTTGCATTCGAAAAATTGTCAGTATGCCCGACGGAAGTGAAGCTGTAAACCCAGCGCAGGCTAAACCAATAACTCTTCCGCCTTTCACACCAGCAGAAAGCACGACTTGGTATAGCCAGATAGAAGCCATCTTCATTTATAATAATATTGATAATCAGCGTGACAAATTTTTTGCGTTAATAGCTGCTATGCCCACGCATAGGTTATCAGACTCAAATGACATAATCAATAATCCTCCTCCAATAAACCCGTATACGATTTTAAAGGACAAGTTGTTAGCTAAGTTGCAAATGTCCGATGCGGACAAGTTTAGGTGTCTTGTTGATGCCTCAGCTATTCCATGCGTTTCGGTCGCATTTCCTCCAACATCGTTGGTAAAAGAACTAAAAAAACTTGCCGCCGGCGTTGGCATAGCCGAAAGATTCCTCAAATAATTGTACATGGCGAAAGTGCCGAACAACGTGCGGCCTTTCTTGTCTATGATAGGTCCGGACGAAAGCCTTGAATCGTTGGCTCAGGCCACAGAGACAGTGATGAGGAACTTAAATATGATCCAAAATCCTCATGTGGCTTCCTTGAACGCATCAGCTGCGATTTTTAGCCCGTCAAATACTCCCAATATCCAACCTCCCATCTCAATGGAATCAATGCAGCGGGAGATTTCGGAGCTAAAACAAGCCTTTCAGAGTTGTCAGTTAGGTCACAGTGTAGCTCATATTCAGCAAGGCCCAGATAGATTTCCACGTTACCAAAATGCTTATGACTACGGTCCTCCTCCCCAACGCTTTGGGAGAGGTAGGTCTTATGACAGGTCAGCTCAAAACCGCCGCTTTAGGTCGCGCTCCCGCGATGCTAACAGTAACCTTTGCTGGTACCACGCAAAATTTGGTGACCAAGCGCGAAAGTGCGCCTCACGATTCTGTCCTCGTTATGCCGAAATGACTTCATGAAATGCGAACAGCGACGCACAGTAGCGAGTACTGCGTTGCCTAACCCCCAGACTACTCACCTCCTTGTTGTGTTCGATCCCATCACCAAGTATCGATTTTTGATCGATACCGGTTCATCAGGTTCAATTATTCCAGCCACGGCGAAAGATAAAAATAATAGTAATTTGTTGGCGACATTAAAAGCCGCAAACGGCACGCCAATAGCGTGTTATGGGGACAAAGTACTCACTTGGAGTCTGGGGTTACAGCGAAATTTCTATTTTAATTTCCTAATCACTCAGGTCGACGAACCTATAATAGGAGCTGATTTCTTAGCAAAATTCGGTATCATGTAGATCTCAAGAACAGAGTTATTCGCGATGAGGAGACGCGGATCTCAATTCCCGCTTGTGGCATGACTAGAGCTAATGTCTTGCACTCCTCTATCAAATTCAATAAAGAGTGCATTTTCGAGCAGGTTCTCGCGCAGTACCCTGCATTAACGAACTCTAACTTAGCTTCTAAAAATATGCAGACTAGCACGAAACATCATATTGTCACCACTGGACCTCCAGTTTACTCTAAAGCTAGACATTTACCGCCTGATCGATTGGCTTTAGCCAAGAAAAAATTTGCACGCATGATTGAGTGCGGCATCATCCGCAGTTCCAAAAGCCCTTGGGCTAGCCCTCTTTTGTTAGTGCCCAAAGCTAACGGTGAATTCAGACCGTGAGGGGATTTCAGAAGGCTAAATGCTGTTACACAGCCTGACCGTTTTCCCCATACCTTACCTGCACGATTTTAGTGCAAATTTGGAGGGAGCAAAAATTTTCTCATAGATAGATCTACAACATGCCTTTCATCAAATTCCACTTGAGGAAAGTGCTATACCTAAGACCGCGGTAATCACTCCGTTTGGTCTCTTTGAATTCTTGAAGATGCCTTATGGGTTGAGAAATGCACCTTAAACTTTCCAAAGATACATGTCTGAGATATTCTCGGATCTCACCTTTGCCTATGTGTATCTTGATGACATTTTGGTAGCATCCGCAACCCCGGAGTTACACAAAGATCATTTGCGGGTAGTGTTTGAAAGACTATCCAATCATGGACTCCTTGTAAATCCTGCGAAATGTGAGCACGGAAAGTCATCACTGATTTACTTAGGTCACGAAATTTCTAGCCTAGGTCTAAAACCTCTGCCTACCAATGTAGAGGTCATCAAAAACTTCCCTCTTCCACAGACCTAGAAGGAACTGAGAAGGTTCCTAGGTTCTGTTAATTTCTACCATCGCTTCATCAAAAATTGTGCTCACACCTTAGCCCCTTTGTCAGATTTGCTGGAACCAACGAGAAAAGGTGAATCTACTGATGTCAAATGGACGGATGATGCACGTAAAGCTTTTGACGAGATAAAAATTAAGCTAGCTGCCGCAACAGAGCTATCCTATCCGATCGCCAACGCTGATTTCAGTTTGGTGGTTGATGCCTCCAGTACTGCCGTAGGTGCAGTGCTGCAACAAAAAGTAGGGACTAATATCTCTCCTCTTGCCTTCTTTTCCAAAAAGCTATCGCCCACTGAGCGTGCTTACAGCGCGTTCGGTAGGGAACTCCTTGCTATCTACTTATCTGTGAGACACTTTCGTTACGCTTTAGAGGCAAGGCAGTTTGTGATCTACACGGATCACAAACCCTTGACCTCAGCAATCAAAATGCCATCTGAGCTCACTCACCAAGAGAAGCTCGACATCTGTCTTTCATTAGTCAGTTCACCACGGATATTCGTTACATTAAAGGCCTTGAAAATACAGTTGCTGATTATTTTTCTAAAATCAATTCTGTCAAAACCAGTGGAGAAATCAGTTTCGGTAACATTGCAAATGCTCAGAAGGAGGATCCTGAACTCCAGGACCTTCTCAAACCTACTAACGCTACCTCTTTGAAATTAACCTTGGTTGACGGTGTGTACCGTGACGCTGAGCGACATTCTCGTTTGTATCTGCCTGCAACTCTCCGCAGAGTAGCCATTCTTCACTATCATTAACTCTCCCATCCTGGCGTTAACCGTACATTGCGTTTGATTTCCGATTGTTTCGTCTGGCCAGCGATGCGTAAGGAGGTCAAGCAAATTGTGTAAAACTGCCATGCATGTCCTAGCAGCAAAGTTGTAAAACATAACCGTGCAGCGCTACAGAGTTGTGCATTTGCAGGTCAAAAATTTGATGCGGTCCACCTAGATTTGGTGGGTCCTTTGCCTTTATCCCGTGGTCATTCCTATTTGTTAACTATCATTGATAGGTTCACAAGATGGGTTGAGGCCGTGCCATTGCCTGATATCCAAACAGATACTGTAGCTCGTGCCTTTGTGAGTAATTGGATTTCCCGATTTGGGGTTCCCCTAAGTGTCACTCATGACCGGGGATCCCAATTTACCTCCAAATTCTGGAGTGAGCTTAGCGCCGCCATAGGTTGTGCAAATGTAAGTACCACTGCGTATCATCCGCAGTCGAATTGACTCATTGAGAGAGTCCATCGAGATATCAAAAGCGCTCTGCGTTGCCTTAATTGCAGTCACGACTGGACCGACAGACTTCCAGTAGTATTATTGAGCATTCGAAATTTGTATAGGCAAGATCAGCAGTGCACAGCTGCAGAAATCTTGTATGGAAAGACACTTCGCCTCCCTGGCGACATTGTTGACCCAAACCCGTTGCCTGCATTTTCACCTGCTGATCAGTCCGCATCTGTAACATGTCTCAAAAATTGCATGCGTCAGATCAAGTATGTAGCTCCATGAATGCCGCACTCGGAAGATAAATTAGACCCTGCCTTACAACATTGCACCCATGTGTACGTACGAATAGATGCAATTAAAAAAACCCTCACCCGCTGTTTTAGCTCTAGTAACCCTACACTAGAGCACAGTATAGGTTCCACATAGACACAAATAACACATCAATAGACAAATGCAATGACACAGCAATTTAGGTAAATAGTCCACTCACCTCTTGGATACCTTACAACATAGATACTCAGATACCAGAATGTGGTTAGCGAGAGTAGAGCGGAGATAGGCGGGAATATATAGAATAGAGTAGAATAGAATTAGTACATTAGTTTAGAAATTAAGAAGTTAGATACTAACCACAGTAGGTAATTAAATACATACTCGGCCAACATTTACTTGTTGTTCAGCCCGAAATCACTAGAAAACTGGCTGCGAGTGTTGCTCTCTCGAGCGTTGCCAACTTTTGGTCTCTCTAACTAGAACTTACACTACTCGCTATATTACACCACTCCCTCCTTAATTAGAAACCCCCCTTGTATCCCCAGTCCCCTTATTCAATATAGTCAATCCTAAAGGTCCATTCTCACCACAGGCTTCCGAGCTCGGGTAGACCTGCGTGAGATGCTAGCACTTGGAGGCTCGTGCATCCTAGCCTCCTGGGTGGGAATCGGGTAATCAGGTGTTTCAGAGCCAGGTTCATTGGTCGGAGGTGGTGGGTATGAATTTTGAGCAGGTTGTGGAAACACAACGGTTTTCTCCGTAGGTTGTTCCAAGGGTTCAGGGATGGTGTTCGAGCAGGTAATAACTTGGTCCTGGTGTCGACGAACGACCTCTCCCCCCTTCAATTGGCACTTGTAGGATACCGGGCCTGTTTTCTCAATGGTTGTAGCAGGGGTCCATTTTGGGGAACCCGGCGTGTATTGACGGACCATCACAGGTGACTCCGGCGGAATGTCAACCGCGCGAGACCCTGGGTGGTATCGTTTCTGAGCGTCCTGGCGTTGAGCAACTTTGGACGCGATTGCTTCTGATGGCCAAAGTAGATCAAGACGAGAGCGAACTTTCCTGCCTAACATCAGTTCGGCAGGCGTAACACCTGTTGTCGTGTGGGGTGTTAGCCGATAGTTGAACAGGAACCTGTCTAGTGCTAGGCGTAGGGGTTCCGTTGACTTTCTTATATTCTTCTTGAAAGTTTGTACCATGCGCTCTGCCAGTCCATTAGTTGAAGGGTGGTATGGTGCGCTCGTAATATGTCGCATACCATATGCCTTCACAAATTCTTGGAATTCAGCCGATGTGAAACACGTTGCATTGTACGAAACAATTGTTACTGGAAATCCAAATGTCGCAAAAGTGTGTTTCAGGCACGAGATCGTTTTGCTAGAGGTTGTAGTAGATGTGGGAAAAATTTCAACCCACTTAGAGTGTGCATCCACGATCACTAGATAGTATTTTCCATCCATTGGGCCCGCGTAGTCAATGTGTATGCGATGCCAAGGCTTTGCAGGCCATTCCCACGGATGGAGTTCAGCTTTCGTTGGTGCAGCTCGAGTGCTCAGGCACTCGCTGCATGACTTGGTCGTCTCTTCTAGATCTTTGTCCAGCAGCGGCCACCATACATAGCTGCGAGCTAACTCCTTCATCCTGGATGATCCAGCATGGCCAGAGAAAAAAAAAGAAAAGAAAGAAAAACGGTTTATTTCCCATAGAGATGGTACAAAAGTACCATCATTGGTTTTTAAAATATCTTAAAATTAATACACTTAGATGATACACACACACGAGTATTGAAAAACTCGTGTCACTAGTCAAAAGAAATGATTGAGGGCAATGAACTCCTAATCTAGCTTAATCTACTTTTGATAATACATATAATGATAATTGTAAGAGATAACACAATTTCATGTACGATGCATTTTCAATGTGGGGTGAAAACACTTTTGACAGTTTACATGTACATGACATAAAACTTCGCAATTCT
Source organism: Morinoia aosen (assembly GCA_030386875.1). Lineage (NCBI taxonomy): Eukaryota > Metazoa > Arthropoda > Malacostraca > Amphipoda > Talitridae > Morinoia > Morinoia aosen. The sequence goes on along the minus strand of CM059565.1, from coordinate 36,100,494 downwards.
TGACGCCAGGAAATAATATATGAAATCGCTTGTTTCGGTCAATGTTCACAAGTGTCATTTTAAGGAAGCATGAAAAAAAAGAAAAATATATATATATAAATATATATCCATATACACACACATGTACATATACGTATGCATGTGTGTATATATCCATACACACACTCACACACACACATACACACACACACACATATATATACACGCGTTTTACGGCCATGTGCGTGCCTAGGTTACGAAAAACACCGGTTTCGTTAACATGGACACACACATGTGTACAAATAAGCATGAGGACCAAGAAGATTATAGGTTTTGTATTTCTGATTCAACAATGTTAACATAACGGTCATTAGTTAACAAGCATTTTATTTAAATATAAATGGATGATCGCACAACAAATGTATAGTTTTTACATGAATGCTTTACAATACTAAAGATATGACGAGTTAGGTAATGTTACAAGTTGAGAGTGCACTGAAAAAAAGACCATTATCTCTAGTAAAATGCTAGTTGTCAGTCTAGTACACACATATATGCACGTATACATGTAAATATTTACACATACACATGCACACATATACCCACGCACATATTTACACCTGACTCGTAAGCATACACAAATGCATTTCTATGCATCGAGGCAATACATACGCATTCTACAGAGTGTCATACGCATAGCGTGGACACGTACACATTTACACAAGTAAGCTTGTGCGCAAATATCAGCGTAAACTAGTCAGTATAAACCAGAATTCCAATCGAGGGAAACGGAGAAAATATCTTTTATTATAGCATGAATTTTATAAAATTTCGTACTAAAAATAGTGGCACAAAACAGTCTACTTAAGTCAGAAACATGAAAATGATTGTGGGGCGTGAATAAGAAAGAAAACATTAATGTCCTAAAAAGGTTTCATATTAGAAAAAAAAAATCACATTATCTTTGAAATATGGCGCAAATTGTCGTCAGTTGATAAACAAACATAGGTATCACATTATTATAAGCATATAACTATAAGCCGAATAAGTATAATTCTGCAGTATAAATGGATGATCACACAACGAATTTATTTTTTTTTACATGGATGCTTTACAATTTCATAATAGAAAAAATACATTATCTTTGTAATATGGTGCAGAATGTCTGTAATTGATCAACACACACACACATAGGTACCATGACGGTCTAGTTTGATGCTTGCACAGAAACGGAGAGGAATGACATAAAATGCACCTTCGACTGGTTCATCTACTCTAGTGCACACAGTTGTACGTGCACATATACACACCCATATGCGCACATACACCTATATACGTACACACATATACAAGTAAGCATGTCCGCAAATGACAACGTATAGGCGGTCAAATCATAATACCTACGCATACTTCAAAACTGTTGTTTGATGTCTTGAATTATAAAAAAATGAGCGAGGGAGATTGTTCAGCAATGGAGATACCAGGTAAATGAGATTCGTCAGTACTCATTCAGTATGTTCTGTAACTAAGGATTATTATTGAGACACAAGATGACGAGTTATTTTGGCTTTAAATTCTCTCGGTCTTTGAGGGACTTTAATACTCAGGGGAAGTTTGTTCCACAGTAAGGCGCCTGATATGAACAGAGCCTTCTGCCCTAAGTGAGATGAACGATAGTTGACTAAGACATTATTGTTTCTGTTCGGTTTTTGATTGGTTACAGTGGGTGGATGGAAACGCACTATCTCAGCATTGCTCTGAGGAAGATATAACGAGGAGAATACGTATTGGGCCTTCTGCATGAGGAGCCTTTCTTGGATAGGGATCCAGCCGAGTTTATTGAGGAGAGGGGTTACGTGATCACTTCTTTTGAAATTACCGTTGCATACCACCTTGGCTGCAAAATTCATGCATTTTTGTAAGTCCCTTTGAAGGTATTGAGGTAAGTCTCCCTATACTAGGCTGCAGTAGTCAATGCGCGATAACACAAGGGATTGAATGGCTAATAATCTGGATTTTTCGTCTAGCATACTTTTTATACGATGAAAAAACATTAAAGTTCCGTAGATTTTGTTGCAAGTAGTCTCAACGTGAGATTTGAAGGACATATTTCTATCGAACCAGATACCTAGATTTTTAACTTTTTCTGATGCATTAATTTTATCATTTCCAACTGCAAGAGTAAGATCTGAAGTTTTTTTAATTGCATCTTTGGATCCAAAAATAATGCATTGTGTTTTATTAGCATTTAATTTGAGACCATTTCGGTCGTACCATGATTTCAGGCTAGTCAGAAAAGTTTCGGCTTTAATTTGCGTCTGTGGTATTTCCGATACAGAACTTGTTATTGCAATTTGAACATCATCTGCATACATTGAGATCCGTGTGTTAGAAGGCATTGGAGGGAAATCATTAATGAAAATAGAAAACAGTAGCGGACCAAGAATGGATCCTTGGGGAACACCAAAATTGTTTTGAATGAATGGGGACAATTTGTTTTCTATGCGGACTGCATGAGATCGATTTGACAAGTAACTTTCAAACCATTGCGTGTCTATTCCCAAGTTCAGTATTTTACGTAGAAGTCTTTCATGTTGGACGCTATCGAACGCCTTAGAGAGATCGAGTAGTAGCAAGAGTGTTACATTCTTTTGATCGATGTCACTGTATATTTTTTCAGATATATTGAGCAGAGCGTCTTGAGTGCTAGTATTTCTTCTATAGGCATATTGATTTTGGTGGAGTAAATTTGACTCGTCCAGGTGAAATGACAGTTGATTTGTCACCACTTTCTCCAATAGTTTGGACATGACAGGCAAAAGACTGATGGGCCTGTAGTTTGATGCTGTATTTAGGTCACCACTTTTGTGCAACGGTCTAATAATGGAGTGTTTCCATTGGTTTGGAAACGTATTGGTTACTATTGATGTATTAATTATCAGACGAATCCATGGTGCTGTAACAGGGAAACTGTCTTTGATATATTGAAGACTGATACCATCATGTCCAACTGCCTTTGTGTTTTTTAGTGAGTATAAGATGTTTCGTACCTCTGGTAAATCGACAGGGCGTGGTCTCCACTTGACATCAGTCCTCGAGGGTGCAGTGGGGCATGAATTTTCAATTGTCGTTTCATCTGGATTGGTACACACCTCACTGAAAACTTGAGCCCCTACTTTTGAAAAGAATGTGTTGAAATCCGTGGCTGTTGCCAAGGGATTTTCAAAATTACTTATGCGATCTAAATTTTTATACGGGGCTACCTCACTAATGATTTCCCAAGTTCGCTTCGGGTTATTTTTAGCTGTTATCAGTGCCTGGTGGAAGTGAGTTTGTTTCGCTTCAGTGATTTTCTTTCGAAGAATTTTTTCATGTTCTTTATTTCTCTTGTATAAGGTACTGTTTGATCTATTGTTTTTGTACTCTCGCAAGTTAGCTTTCTTTATTCTGCTCATCTCTTTAACTTCGTCAGTGATCCAAACAGTCCGTTTTGGCTTGGTTTTTTTGGTGACGTAAGGTGCACATTCGTCGAGAGCTGCTGTGAAGTTCTCGTTGAAAATTGACACTTGTATGTCAACATCGTCAGATTGCATCATTTTCTGGAATTCGGTAGACCTATCGAGTAGTTTTTCTTGAAATAGTTCTGCTGAATAGTGCCTTTTCGAGCGATAGGTCATTAAGCGGTATTTTTGTCTTTCCTTCGCAATATTAATTTCACATTCTATAGAGTGGTGATCGGAAATAGAAGGTGATATTACTGTACTAAGTATTGCGGTGGGATTATTTGTGATTGCTAGATCGAGGAGAGTTGCAGAGATTTTAGTGATGCGAGTAGGGTCTTTGACCATTTGTGATAAGCTTAGTTTATACAATAGTTTGCTTAGCTGATTGTTTTTCTCCGTTAGGTCAACATTGAAATCTCCGAAAGCAAAGAATGATTCTTTTGCCTGAAGGATTTCTTTGAAGGTTTCCTCAATGAAATCTAGTGTTAGATTTAGGGGAGACGATGGGTGCCGGTAAAGGCTGCCAATGATTATTGATTTGTGTTTATTTATTTGCACTTCTCACCAAACCATTTCAATGCCTTCGCAAACTTTATTCGCTAGTAGTGAAGATGTTGAGTACATTTCTTTCACAAAAATACGAGATCCACTACCTCGGCTGGTTTTAGCGCCATCGTAGCGGTACAACACGTAATCAGGAATGTTAAAAAATGAACTTTTGGTTCGTGAATCAAACCATGTTTCTGAGAACACAAAATGTCAATTTTTTCAGTGACCAACATTACTCTGATTTCATCCAATTTAGCATTCAGGCTTCGAGCATTTACATGCTTGATTTTGATTTTACCTATATTAGCACTCTTTTTAAAGGTAGCGAGGTTACTATCTCGATGGGATCGTTCAGGGGATTTATCGATTTTGTCTAAGTTGCCCAGGGTGTTTGGCCCAGCATCTGCTATGTAAGAAAGTCTACTATTTGGCTGGGCAGCGGCACTTTGTCAAGATGAGGTAACCCCGGTCTGATTTTTGCCTTGTGTGACAAGAGCACTGTAGTGATCGTTTTTACGATGGAGCAGTAGTGGAGGGTTATTATTTGATAACTCTGAAATGGGAACGACTGATATTTTCAAAACACAATGATCTTTTTCATCCAAGACGAGAAGTTTTTGGCCTGTCACATTTGAAATGATTAGTGGTATAAGGTCTACAGCAGCTTGGTCAAAATGTTTTTCGTCAATGTAATTATCTATGAGGTTTTGTACGTCGCCACTGTTCTTGTCAAAAAACTTAGCATATGTGCTGTAGTTTGCTTTACTCTCTGTTTTGATTGCAGCCTTTAAGGAATTGTAATTCCATTTTGATGCTGGTTGTTTTGTAAGTAGATGAGCTACTGCGTGGAGGAGGCAGTGTCCATCGGCTTTGGTGGGAATCAGTTTTATGTTCCATGATCGTTTCAATTCATCCATTGTGGAGTTCATGCGTTCACAAATGGGGCTGGAGACGTTTTTTTTCGCACTTTTTTCATCATTAAGAGGTTCTGAGAGGTGCGGGGAATTTACGTTTTTCTGGCTCTGAATTCCCGTTCTGTGGTGATTTCTCGTATGGGGATTTGTAGAGAACTGAGAAATGCTCGTGTCAATTATATTTTTCTGGTGATGATTGTGCATACCGTTGGGTAGTGGATTTTCCATCGATTGTCGACTGCAATTTTGCAGCGATTTCTCTCTTCCTATTGATTTTACTGCTTCCGAGTATGTGATTGGATGTTGATTTATACTCGTGTCTGAGAGGGGCTTTTCATCCTCTTCGTCAGCATTGGATAGCAATGAAAACCTATTTTTTGTAGGCACTCCGCAGTTGTTTGTGGCGGATGCAGGAGAGGGCTTGTTATATGCGGGCAAACATCGGGAGGAGAGGGGAGGAGAGGGTTTGTTATATGAAGGCAAACATCGGTTTATGCTGCTGGAGGTTTCACGTGGATAGGCGGTCAACTTAGAACAATCATTCAACTCATTTTGCTGTTTTGAATAATCATTAGAGTATTCAATTTCTTCATTCAGATTATGGGAGTTTCTGACACAGGAGATAAAATGTGAAGTTAGTCTCAAAGGTGATTTTAGAGCAATTTGTTGAAGAAAATGATGCTTGTCTTCTCGCGTAACGGGCCAAGTGCGGACATTGTTGTAAGCTTCATCAACAGGACCGGTTTTCACATTTGCTCGCAGCGGAATCAGTTTAAGACCAATTTTTCGGCACAGGCTCGATGCCATGTACAATTGCTGCCCACTGCAGTCACTCACCACATAAATACGAGAAAGAAGATTCTTTGTCATGATCAAATTTTTTAATTTCGTGAGATTTTGGGACGAGAGGCTCAAACCTTTGAAACTAATTATATAGTTCCTGAAAGGAGGTGCACGTTCAATCTCATCATAGAGATCATTTAGACGTTCCGAAGTTATGGTCTGAATCCTGCATGCACTATCAATGTCATCTCTGTTGATTTTTGTGAGACTATTGTCTCCAACGAGAAAAGTGTCTAAAGGGGATTTCGCATAAGGATGGTTACTCGCAGCTACCACCGGCGTAAAATCATGAGCGCTGATACGATAATTTAAAGCAAAAACTGTTCTGTAATCACTTGAATATTTGATACAGTGGAAGAAATCGACGCTGGGCTTGGGGGACAATTTTGTCTCAAAGCTTTATTGAGAAATGCAGCTGTAAGAGACAGCGTGTTATTTATTTCGTGAATAGTTTGGGAACTGGTCATTTGGAGAGGATGTAAGTACCCATCAAAAGCGGTAACAGGTCTGGTTGTATTTTTCTCCACTGAAAATCTTACGTTATCCTCGCAGTTTACGCTCTGAGGTATTTTACTGCCAGTATCAGCTGCTGCGTATGCATTTTCAAACATAGCTTCGCCGCCTGAAAGGTCTACACACAATTTATCATTAAAATTATAATTAAAATTACCCCTTATGCTTCTTGACTGGCTGCACACATCCAAAATTTTATCGCGTTCTAACGATGACGTTGGTGTTTCCGTCGGCGGTGAACGATTTTGAGCTTTCTCAGTGACGCAGGGCAGGGGCGACGTCGCCATGACGCAATCGTTTCGGCGAGACGAAGGAGCTCGCAGTGCTGTGGCAGCTTCCGCCAGTGAGGACTATCTTCTTCACTAAAGATTCTCGGCTTTGTGGACGATGAATCATCTCGGACACAGTCCAAAGCGTGGGGTTGAGAGTCGAGTGCTGCTTGTACGGAATTTCTTGAACTCGCTTCGGGTGTGCCCGTAGCAGGTTTCAGAACTTGAGAAGATGAATTATTACTGGGAGCTGAATTATTACAAGCAGCGCCTGAGAGATTTTCGCCCGTGTCAGATGACTCTGATTTTGCAGTCATTAGTGATGCTTCAGGGGCTGAGAAACACTTGCTGATACCAGACTTCACGAACGTCCGAGAAGCATTTTTCGTTTTGAGTGTTTGAGGACCTTGAACAGATGGATTCACAGGGGCGGATTTATTAGGTCTGCCTTTCCGCTTTATGGCTGGTGCTTTACGCTTTTTACTGAGCTTTTCGTGCGAAGCTGTACTGGAGGATGTTTTTTCAGATGGGGCAACCTTCCGAGTAGTTGAACGAGGTCTATATTGATACATTGTGACGTTGATAGAGAGGAAGAAAAATTAAATTTTGTTCATTGGGTTGAAGTAGAAGACCTCGCCTTTTAAAGGTAGATAAAAAGAGACTGCCAGTAGGAAAGCAAGGGGGGGGGGGGCTTGGGGTGTAAGACAGAGGAGAACAGAGTGTGAGCGGGAGGAGGGGGCAGGATGCTTGCGGTCGGCAGAGCAGCGTTGCTTGCTGTCCTGCTTGGGGAAGAAAAGAGAAAAGAAAAAAAAGAAGAAGAAAAGAAGAAAAAGAACTTCAACTCTTCCATCAGAAGATTGCTCTGGTCAACTTTTCGAGAAACGTCGGATTGTTCAAGTTTACTTCACATTGTGGAATTATGCTCTGTCTGTGAACACAGGCTTACTATGTTTAACATGGTAAATTATTTCCGAACGTTGCTGGATAAAGTTTATTTAATTTTTATATTTAAAAGTTCCTTCAAAGAAGAAGAAGTTTTTTATCCTTCTCACATTTAACGTCAATAGTTAACCAAAATTGTCCATCAAAAGAACATGAGGTAAGCTAATTTTTTTATTCAAAAATTGAATGAGTGCATTAGAAATTTTCAACATTCATGCTCTATTGTAACAAAAATAGTTCACAAAAAATGGTCACCATTATTTTCCAAAGATGCGAGTTTGACAGAGCACACTTTCTATTTTGTTTCTGGAGATAACGGCACTTGTTCTTCCACGTTAAGAGTGGAGGTGTTTTGGAGGGATGGAGTGGAGATGGAGGGGGGATTGAGGGGGCAGGGGTAAGCTTGTTCGCGTTGCCCTCACCGGCACTGCGAGAGCGATACAAAGTTTTCACATCTCGCCACTCTGATCTGCTTGTTAAAATGATCATAATTGAATCACCGAAACATTGAAAGTTCACTTTTACCATTTAGTTAGGTAGACGGCACATTCACGGACACACAGTTCTAATTTCGTACTTCGTGGAGTTTTTCTTCCCTCACATTCTGAAACAATTTAGCTCCGGTAACATGGAGCGTGCGTCCACGGTGACAGTTGACGAAAAGTCTTCCTTACTTACAGAGTGAAGTTCATCCACAATAGCTTGCCGGAGGGCTTGAGGCACAATTATTCTTGCTCCCCAGAGCACACAGCCATTTTGTGTGGACAATTCGTCTCTCCTCCTAGTGTACGGAGCGAGATCGGGATCCCCAATTACCGTCGAAGGCCAGCCTACCTGGCAGTATTTGTATACCTTCGAAAGCACTGGGTCCCTTAGGGTGCCGTCACGAATGTGGGTGCTGGTGACCGGAGCTGACTCGAGGAAGTTTACTAGGGACGTCTGTGGTGCCCGGAAAAATTACTGAATAATTAAGACAAAATTAGAATTTATTATTAAAAGTAATTTTGTACCTTTTAAAAGTCTTTCAGTTGAAAGTTAAATAAATATTAGAATAGATAAAATCTACACCGTCTTATGAGACGAGTTGAGTGCCGCTTTATGGCAACATTCACGCTCTTCAAGCATCGTTCGCTGCTCAGCAGCCCATTTCTCCGCTAAACCCTGCAGAGATCCGTGAATGTAATTCGTACACAGTATTCAAAAGACATCTTGAGTCTCACTTCCTATCAGAATACTAGTCGTGTAAGATCACCGTGTCGAAATCTTGCCTCCTACATGTAACTAATGATAATGTCATAATGTAACTTGCCTTGTGTACCATAACCAATCTTCTCCCTGCTCTTGAATCGTTTTATCGAACATACTGTTAAATATAGCCGACTTGACCTATATTGTAAAATACAGCATAAAATATCGAGTTAATTATCTCAATGATCAGTCTAATGCGAAACTAGGTTAAGTGAACTAGGTTAAACTTTTGTACACCCTAGAATAACGTGATGGTAGGATGCCCTAGAAGTCGCTGAACTTATTCGGGCCCACAGGTAGCTATACTCAAATTTGACCATTGTACTAGACTTAAGTAAAATTCTACCTCTGTATCACCTGTGGTAAACCTCGTAGTGTAAACAAGTGCTCTGATCAACCTGGTGAGTCTCGTTATTCTCGAAGTGATACTTTTTGTATTTATTTGTTGTGAATTATTAAGTGAAAGTAACGAGCTAACTGGCTCGCGAGTAGCATATAAGTTGCATTTGACTACCTTCCGTGCTGTTCGTAAGGTTTATTAGATATGATGAATTTTGGTTTATTAGATATAAGGTTTATTTGATATGATAAATATAAGGTTTATTAGATATGATGAATTTTGTAAGATCATGTGAAGTAGAAAATGAGATTAGAATTTACGCCCTAAGTAGAGTGACGTGTGACCGGCCGGAGCGTGCCGCCATGGAGGCGGTTACGTAACGGCCCGGTAACTTTGAAAAGACCCGGTCGTTAAGTTAGAGGTGTTTTAATTTAGTTCATCATGCGAGACTTTAGGAGTGAGAGCTTAGAAGTTAGTTTAAAGTATAACTTAGTTTCTAGTGTGGATTGTGCCAACGATTAGTGAATTTCAAGTCGAGAGGATTAACTAATTTAATATTCGAATTACAACCTGATAGTAGAAAATATAGGTTGGTAGTTGAATAATTTATATGTCATTTTTTTACCTGGTGTAATTATGTAATGTCGAGGTCCTCATATCGCCATGCTAACCATTGTTTTATTCTTGTAATTGCAGGATCTACAAACAAAGCTACCTCCTCTACCTTTAACTCTTTTGATCGAGTGATTATTCATTATTCGGGCATGTCGTAATAAACCGTACTTAGAATCCTAACACCATTAGAATATTCCATTACTATTCGGATTTTAGTACGTTGCGAAGTTCCCCAGTCTTTTCTCCTGAATAATCCCGTGGGCCAAAATAAATATTTACTCTTTTGACTAGTCTTTATCCCTTACTAGTCGCTATACGAATAATTAACTCGTAGGCGGTTCCAAACGAAACCCCACGTTGGAACAAGCCTCATTGGTGACCCAATCGTGATAAATATAAATACACCCTCCTTCTTTACAATTACACATCATCCATACTAAACAAAGGAAGCACACAATAAGGTGGTCAGGGGAGGTAGCAAACTCTAGCAGCTGAAGCCGCCGGTTGGACGCCGACACCAAGAACCAAGAAAGAAGACCGCAGTGGCATACAAAAGCCGAAGACTGCAAAACTATCGTGAGTAGCGAATTCACCAGTGATCAAGCACATATTTTTTTTATTTAGTATATTTTGTGTTTTATTGATTTGCTTTCATTACTTTTTCATTGCATAAGTAGAGTCCATTCCGGTGCACCATAGTATATTTCGCCAGCGAGCTATTTTCTATTATTCCTATTCCTTTTTTTTATTTCTTTTTCCAACGAGTTTCCCCTATTTCGACGTTTTTTCTATTTCCCGCACTACATTTTCCTCCAACTTCTATCGCTATAACTATTATATTTCACATTTTATTCCGCGAACGTATCTCCTCTATTTTTGATTGATATTTTCTCCAATTCTCGCGTTTCGTTTTCTCCGATAATTAGGAAATACTGTTGTAAATCTCAATTTAGCTAAAGTATCCTCCTATTACGATGTTTTACCATCGAAGATCCCTTATTCTCGTTTCTACTTTTCCTTTTGCTTTTTCTACTTTTCTTGGTGGAACCTACACTCTTATTCATTATGTCTATTATGAACGGATTTGATTCTTTTACCTCGTCTAATGACTCACGTATGTAGCTTCTCTACGTGCAAAAATGTTCCATTTTCCGGAAGATGAACTCAATTTTTGATTTTGAGGAAGCGTTCCTGGACGTTCGGTCCACAATCTCCTTCTTCTCTTTCAAATTAAAAAAAAAATGTTTCCTATCTAAAAAAAATATCTTGTGCTTCTGCATAGCGGCAATTATATATTAATAACTTATTTACTTAATTCCTCGCAAATAGCTCGTTATGCCTTGCTGTCGTAAAAATGTGAAGTTTCCATAACAAACAAAAAAAAATAGCCTTTCTTCTAGTATGAGACGAGTGCATACGGTAAACGGTCCCTGCCGACAGAGCAGCCACTAATTCCTGACCGCACTCGTTCTTGATACTCCTGTGGCATGCTTGACTCCTATCGCCTTATGATATTCCTCCGATTTCCGATAGCATCGCCCAGGGCCTTACTGAACGTACATTTACCGAACAAATTACTTGAGAGACTAAGGCTAAAAAGTTACCTTTTAAGTGAACTAAAACATGCTATTGCCTACAGTCCTACTCATGTTTTCTCGCTAGAAACTTCACATCCCGGTTCCTGACAGCACACAGATGTTGTTGTCTGTTCCACCCAATGTTTCCACTGCTTCTCAGGTAGCCATGACAATCGTGTAGCATACCGCTACATAAGCGTAAAAATTAGAAATTTGCCATTCGCACTTAAATAAATTAATTAGTAGCATTAAAAATCTTACTCTAATTTATTATTAATTATTTTCTACTTCTAATTCGTAATCATTGAAGTTTTTGTGTAAATACATGAGACGATAAAATAACAATTGACATTTTTCGAGAGAGAAGCCCTCTGGTGGCAATACTGCGCAAGGCGCGTCTGTGTTTCAAAAAGAGCACTCTTACTTTGGCGGTTGCCTAGCTCGCTCACAGCACTTTTCTCGTGAGTAATCAGTGTTAGAAAATAATCGTGTTCTTTCTTCGTGTTCAGTGAGTATTAATAGTTGACAGTGCAGTGTTATTTGGATACGTAGTTATGCGTAGGAATTGTGATGTAGCATGTTTTCATTCAGTGTTTTGTTTTTTTTTTCAACATGACTTAGCGTAAAATTTTGCGTCAGATGTGCATTGCATTTCCGTGTCATGATTTTATTATCAAAACATAATCATGTTCGTTCCTTTCTTTACTACAATAGTATATACCTGCAGTTTCCATTCATGATTCGATACTCGGAACGAACGCGGCTGAATTGCCGGCGTTCGTTGTCGATAGCGTCTTTGTGTAATGGCGGAACATCACACCGTCGTCTCTTGTCACTACTCCGTGACTATAATTCACTATAGGCATGTGTTATAGTAGCATTTATTCTTTTTTTTACAAACCGACTTGCAGTAGTTTTAAATTACGAAAAGTATTCATGTCTATGCTTGCTAAGTTTTGGAATTTCATTTCTTAATTCCATACTCTTTGAAACCTTTACGTAACCGCACTTATTTCAATATAAAACATTTCAATAAAATTTAATTTAACTCATCGCATTCTTGTGACAAACACCCACTACCATCTGCCTATCTTGAGTGTGTGCAAATTGCTGGCGGCTTGGCTGAGGCCGACGTGTAAAGCCGCCCGGCTAAATCGCCGCACGGAATTTTCATGCTTTCGTTTTTTTTTTCTTCGCTTATTTTCCGTCTGTGAAATCAACGCTTAGGTTTCCTTTTCCTTTTATCATTGGGGATATATATATTCTTTTTATTCCTTCATTATTGCAAACGATATTTATCAGTAAATTTCAGTAGAATTTATAAATGAACTTTAGGAATTTCTTTTCTCTGTATTCTTGTACCGTTATGGAGATTTTCTAGAGTACATCAAGAAGCTTAAATCTTCATGTTAAGCATTTCCTTAATTACTAAATTCTTAAATTTCATGCCTTGCATTTAAAGCAAGAGCATTTGTATCAGAATCTCTTAATTGATTTTTTCCTATCCTTCCTTAACTTAGCTGGTGTTGGATCTTTAGGATTTTTCTCGGAGGGATCTACTTTATGGGAGTTTTATCATGTACTTTGGGATAACTTCAGTGTGAAATTTCCTTGATATCTCCTTGGACTGCTCATCCAGTGTGTTGGACTCCTTGCAGGACCTCCACGTCATCACAACACAACACACTCACAGTTAATAATCTCCCTGGGCTTACTAGTATCCTAGTATGCTATGCTAATATGAGCAGTAACTTAACTTGCTCCTGCTAATGTGCTAATGTGCTAATGTGCCGACTTGCTTCTGCTCACATGAGCCGGATTTAACTTGCTCACTCACACCTCACCTTATTTTGAGTCATTAGTTCTACCTGAGCTACGTCATTGACCCTCGCTCAATTATCTCAAATTGCCTAATTCAAGTTCCCAAATACAACTCACTCACCCTGCCTACTCCATCGCGTGACGTCCTTCGCCCACGCCAGCCTGGCTCTCCGGCACGGATTGCCCACCTAGACAAGCTCTCCGAGATCAAGATCCAAGCCAGTTCTCCTTGGTTTTCCTTCAATAAACTACACGGCAGGAAAAAGCTGAGTTAACCAAAAATTGTCATTCATTATCCCTCTTATAGTCGCTCAAATTTACTTGTCGAGAGATGTTGTAGTCTTTGCCCGTCAATTCACCCCAGCGGACAATCAGACCTACACAATCGTATCTTGAGGATACCATGCTTAGGTTTCCTGTTTGAGGTGGTGAACGACAGAGGCGCCATAATCAAATTAAATTCTGACATACTATATCCACTATATCCATAAATTTTAAGCATTGCTGAATTTCCTCGGAAACTATCCTCCGAACCTACTCTTCGAACTCCTTTGCCTGTAGATCTATCCTGATCTCTTTCCCCTATCGCCTAAAACAAGTTGCGTTTGTCGTCGGGCAAATGTAGCTCCTTCCAAACTAAACCTACTTTCCTCGGTACGAGGTAAGCGCAGGCGGCGTACGGTCCCTACTGATAAGAGTAGCTGCCATTGCCGACTGCGCCCGTCCTCAATGTTCTCGAGACTTACGACGTTTTATGGGCATGCTTAATTTTTTTCGCCCCATGATCCCTTCTTTTGCCACCAAAGCTATCGGTCTAACCGAACTCTTGCGTAACTATCCGTCAACTAAACAATTGCCTTGGACTGAGGCAGCAGAGCAATCTTTTAGTGACCTAAAACAGGCTCTCGCCGACTGTCCAACTCTTCATTTTCCTTCGCCTGATGCTTCTGAATATCATCTTGTTTCCTATAGTTCTAACTTCGCTGTTGGAGCAGCACTGTACCAACTGATAGACTCCCAACCTGCACCTGTCGCTTTCTTTTCTAAGAAACTTTCCGATGTTCAAAAGACGTACTCGACGTACGATCGTGAGCTACTTGCCGCATTCCTAGCGGTGCTGCATTTCAAATCACTCGTTGACGGTCACTCAGTGACATTGTTCACTGACCACAAGCCACTCGTGTCGGTTTTTTACTCCAAAACTCTTGCTAAATCAGATAGGCAGCAAAGACAGTTGTCTTTCCTGTCGGAATACGTGACATCAATAGAGTATATTAAAGGCGAGCTGAACGTAGTGGCAGACTGCTTGTCGCGTCCCGTTTGCGCGACATCAGTGGACGTATTCGATCTCAAAAAGCTGGCTATAGCCCAAGCTGACGACCCTGAAACGAGTGTTTTGAAAGAAAGGCTGACACCCTTCGATATTGCCCCTGATCTTAAACTATGGTGCGATTCCTCTACCGATTGTCCTCGACCCTATGTTCCCCTTGCTTGTCGCGAGCAGATCATGGCGTTCTTGCACAATCTCGCACATCCGGGCTATAAAAATACTGCCAAAAATGTCAAAGCCCGGTTTTTCTGGCCAAATATGAACAAAGATGTCCATCGTTTCGTCCGATATTGTGAAAATTGTCAGCAGGCAAAAGTGCATAAACACACCAAATCTCCTGTTAGCCCTATCGCTCCGCAATCTGATCGTTTCCACACTGTCCATATCGACATTGTGGGCCCTCTTCCTCCTGCTTCCTTACCTACTTCTACAACTTCTTTACCCTTCAAGTACCTATTGACTTGCATTGATCGCGCTACTAGATGGTGCAAAGCTGTTCCTCTGGTTGATACCACTGCTTCCTCGGTTGCCATTGCCTTCGTATCCGGATGGATATCACGCTTTGGTGTCCCGTTGGAAGTGGTGACCGACAGAGGTGCACAGTTTGAGGGAGAACTTTTCAGTGAATTAGCGAACCTCCTAGGTTTTCACCATGTTCGCACGTGCAGCTACAGGCCGCAGGCCAATGGCCTAGTTGAAAGATTGCACCGAACTCTTAAAGCTGCCATTATGGCCCGTAGAGAAAACTGGTATTTCTCCCTTCCTATCGTCCTGCTAGGCTTGCACATGACTCCAAATTCTTCTGGTTTTTCTCCTTTCACCGCCGTGACTGGCGCCTATATGCTTTGTCCTCAACCTTTAGTTGCCGATACAAGGCCTAGAACATTTTCTTCGGACGTTATCCAAACCTTTGTCAACGAAATGCACAAGTTCGATTTCCGACGCCTTTCCGAAGGCTCGTGCCATGATGCACCACCTGTTTTCGTGCCCGTTGACTTGCAGAATTGCAAAAAAGTTTGGTTGCGAGTCGACCGGATCAAGAGGAGCTTAGAAGCCCATTATTCAGGTCCTTACGAATTCCTAGAACGTAACCCAAAATTTTTTAAGCTTAAACTTCCTCAGGGTGATTCAAACGTATCGATTGATCGTTTGAAACCCGCCCTTAGTCGTACCCCTACCTCTTCTAAACCCTCTTCTACACCCTCATCTCCGACTCCTTCTGAACCTCCTCCTCCTCAGCCTTCTCCGCGGTGTCCTGAGGTCATTTCAGCACCCTCGCTACCTCCTCCTCGCACTAGATCGGGTCGTACCGTTCGTTTCAAACCCTCAGCGGATTACCACTATTTCGGTGTCTGAGGGCGCTCCGCGTCTGGCCGGGGTAGTGCTGTGGTGCCCGGAAAAATTACTGAATAATTAAGCCAAAATTAGAATTTATTATTAAAAGTAATTTTATACCTTTTAAAAGTCTTTTAGTTAAAAGATGAATAAATATTAAAATAGATAAAATCTACACCGCCTTATGAGACGAGTTGAGTGCCGCTTTATGGCAACATTCACGCTCTTCAAGCATCGTTCGCTGCTCAGCAGCCCATTTCTCCGCTAAACCTCGTAGTGTAAACAAGTGCTCTGATCAACCTGGTGAGTCTCGCTATTCTCGAAGTGATACTTTTTGTATTTATGTGTTGTGAATTATTAAGTGAAAGTAACGAGCTAACTGGCTCGCGAGTAGTATAGACCGACCGGGGTTGAAAATTTGGCCGGGGCCGGGGTCAACAAATTTGTTATGGCCGGGGCCGGGCCGGGCCGGGGTTATTAAATTTACCATGGCCGGGGCCGGGGTCGGGGCCGGGGCCGGGGTTCAGACCGTGTCAGGACGTGTCACGACGACCTAATGCAAAACGCCGGTTATTGGCTCAATGCATGTTACGGTTGGGTGCGTAATGTTGTCAAGTCACTAAAGTTTTGTAGACTTGCAGTTGCTGTGTTTGTTGAATTAATTAATAAAGAGGAAATTATACTAATTAAATATTCCGGGTGTTCCACAAATATGTCCACGACTTTTTAATTGATTCTATCCCCGCTTTAGATTAAAATATTTTAATTGTCTTTTTTCACAATGTGGTAAATTTTATTTCCTTTTCGAAAAATTTGAGTTTTTAAAAATAGTTTAATAAGCATTTTCCAGGGATCGATTTACTGAAAAAGGCAGAAAAACTAATTGTTAAAAGGAAAAGTTTTAGAAACAACTGGTGGTATTCTTCATTTCTCAATAACTACTGTAAACGAACGCAATTTCATAACATCACCTCCATCATTAATAGTTCTTCGACAACCAATTGAAGAAGTGAACAGTGAAAAAATCCGCAAAACTCTTCGTTCAATGGTGGCTAGAAGTAATACTTGCCTTGAGAGAAATGGAGGGTATGTCGAAGAAAACTCAATTCCTTTAGTTATTTAAACAATATTTAAGGTAATGTTTTGTTGCACTTTTAAATTTTTGTTTGTTCGTTGTTTTGGAAAGTACAAAATAAGGAAGAATATCAACATTATTTTAAACGCTTTTCCTTTGAACAATTAATTTTTCTATCTCTTTCAGTAAATTCATCAATGTAAAGTGGTTATTAAACGATTTTCAAAAACATAGATTATTCTAAAAGAAAACAAAATGTACTACATTGTTAAAAAAGACAACTAAAAAATGTTAATTTAACACGGGAATATAATCAATTAAAAAGTCGGGGACATTTTTGTGGAACACCAGGCATAATGACTAAATGCAGTGCATCAGCAGTATGGGATTGCTTTCATATGCTGGTGAAGAGCGTAGGAATTGCAGTGTGCACCATTTGTGAAGCAAATATACGACAAGGAACGGCTGTTGCATCTCAGAAAACTTTCTCAACTAAATCTTCATGGGGCCATCTAAAATCAATACAAAATGATCAATTCTTGGAAGCTAAAGAAAAACCAAACAAAGAAAGAGAATTGAAAAATAAAAACAAAATGAACAAGAAGAAAAACTAAATGTCTAAGTATTGAAAGCAAAGCCAGTTTAGGTTGCAGCAGTGGCAAAACAGCCGATAGTAGCACGCTGTCTTCGTCTACTGGCAAACAGCTGACTTAAAAAAAACATTTACGGAATCCAAAACTGGGTGCCTACTAATACTGACCAAATACATGGAGAGAAATTGTTAATTTACTGGATTTGTGACGCGCTCAATCCTTACAACCATGGGGAAAAGGAAACTTTTTGAACTTTATAGAGTTTTTGAATAATTCCATCAGAGAAGGTAATTAGAACAAGACTAATTCTGAACCTCAGTATTCAAATTCAGTGTGCCATTTCAGAGAAAATACATAAGCAAGTAAACGAAAATAGTATCTTCTCATGAGCTAATGATGTTTCGATCTTTCAAGTAGAGATTCTTTCATGTCAATAACTGCGCACTGGATTATAATTACACTGGGTGGTAGTATACACTCTGCTTTTTCTACTTAGTGACTGCTTGTTCTTCAGGATTGCGATGAAGTCGCAAATCTCTCGGAAAATCATTTTAAATTTTATTAAAAAACACGTGAATTTTTCACATGCGGTTTGCCGAGCACACAACACCTTTTTTCCTCCAAATAAATCCAAGTCAAGTTAAATTTAATCCAAGTCAAGTTCAATTTAATTCAAATCATGTTCAAATTAATCCAGGTCAAGTTCAAATTAATCCAATTCAAGTTCAAATTAATCCAAGTCAAGTTCAAATTAATCCAACCCTAAGTTGAGTTAAAAATTGACATGCTAACACGTTAATTTGAGCGATTTTTGTGAACATGTATCTATTGGAGGTAAATATGTATCTAATGGATGTGATGAGCGAGACAATCGTTTATTCTTTAAGCAAGGAATACATAGAATTTCCGTCAGTGTTGCAATCTATGGAAAGACAAGCTCTCGTAAAATGTGCTAGGTATCTATCATCAGGAGGTAGAGTGTGATTCAGATTTTTGATCGGCGTAAAAGATGCATGTCAATTATAAAAACTTAGCATTATACTACTCATTAATGTTGCTTTAAAATTCTACATTGATGGCAGT
Source organism: Morinoia aosen (assembly GCA_030386875.1). Classification (NCBI taxonomy): domain Eukaryota; kingdom Metazoa; phylum Arthropoda; class Malacostraca; order Amphipoda; family Talitridae; genus Morinoia; species Morinoia aosen. The sequence goes on along the minus strand of CM059565.1, from coordinate 36,081,965 downwards.
GTTCAAACATTCAAATATTTATGTTCAAAAGGTTATTTTATGTTACACATACACATAGTAGTTTCGAGGATTTATTTATTCATAGATCTTACATCGATCCTGAAATTTCACTACATCATATATACATGAAATTATGTGCATACAAATACAAAAGATTACTACCGGACGATATGCAGAATGAATCTTTAAAAGAAATTTACAAATGGGATTCACTGCGCACTAATGTACTATTCCGTAATCCGTGTTAGTCGATGAGACGAAATTTTCATAGAATCCTCTTACAATACACAATAATAATACAAGTACCAATGATTCTAACTCAATGCGTATATTATATGTAGGTGTATACAATTCAATATATATTATAATTTCAAAACTCAAATAACTTTCATGATAGTCATTTAATGAATATTGTCACCCATATCAAGATATATTGAATGTATACACGAACATATATTGAATTGTATATACACATACATACAAAATACGCATTGAGTCAGAAACATTGTAACTTGCATTATTATAGTGTATTGTCAAAGGATCCTACATTTCTTTACATTTGTGTAATACTCATATAAACTGTAATCAAACGGAATCGTACTTTAGTACTCTGTGAATCTCATTTGTATATTACTTTTAAAGATTAAAATCTACGTATCGTCCGGAGGTAATCTTATGTATTTGCATGTATATGATTCCATATACATATGTGATCAAGTGAAATTCCACGTATATAAATATTTATGAGTGTAAATAAATCCTTGAAACTACTACGTGTATGTTTAACATAAAATTACCTTTTGAACATAAATATTTGAATGTTTGAACACTGCCATCAATATCGCATTTTAAAGCAACATTAATGAGTAGTATAATGCTAAGTTTTTATAATTGACTCGCTTCTTTTACGCCGGTCAAAGATTTGAATCACACTCAGCCTCCTGATGCTGGACACTTGGCAGATTTAGCACATTTTACGACAGCTTGTTTTTATAGAGATTGCAACACTGGCGGAAATTTTGTGTATTCCTTGCTTAAAGGAAAAACGATTGTCTCGCTCACCACATCCAATTGATACATATTTAACACAAAACCGTTCAAATTAACGTGTGATTAATCCACTATGGGTTTCTGAGGGTCAAAGTGGACTAGAGTCTGGGAGTCCAGGAGGGCTTGTTTAGACTTCTGGAATGCCCTCTCCTGACTTGCATCCCATTTCCACGGGGTTTTATCCCTCAGTAAGGTGTTTAGGGGCTCCAGCATGGTTGCAGATGATTTTAGAAATTTCCTATAGAAGTTAAGCAGCCCAAGGTAGGCTCTCAGTTGAGTTACATTAGTAGGAGCTGGTGCATTCTGGATTGCTGCTACCTTCTCTGCAGTGGGGTGCAATCCATCCTTGTCGATTTGGTATCCAAGGTAGGATACCTGTGGCACTCCAATTTGGCATTTAGCCATTTTCAGTTTTAGCCCTGCCTCCTGTAGTTTAGATAAGACTTGATGGAGACGCTTGTTGTGCTCTTGCTCATTAGTGGCACTCACCAGGACATCATCCAGATAACAGAACACTCCTGGGAGGCCCTGCAATAGTCCTTCCATGGCACGCTGAAAGATTCCAGGTGCGGACGCAATTCCAAAGCTGAGACGGTTGTAGGCAAATAAACCTCTGTGGGTGTTTATTACCGTGAGTTCCTTGGAGTCTTCATCCAAGGGTAGTTGGGCGTATGCCTGAGACATATCTAGCTTGGAGTATATAACTCCTCCTGCTAACCCGCTAAATAAATCTTCCACTCTGGGTATAGGGTAGGTGTCAAGCCTAGTGGCTCTGTTGACAGTTAATTTGTAGTCGCCACAGATTCGGATGCTTTGATCCGCCTTGAGCACAGGGACGATAGCCGCTGCCCATCTCGAGTATTGTACAGGGGTGAGGATACCTTCCTGCACCAGTCTATCAAGTTCTGCCTCCACCTTTGGTCTAAGTGTGTAAGGCACGTTCCTGGCCTTAAAAAACTTTGGTGGTACGGATGGATCCACTTCTATTTTGAATTTCCTTCCCTTAAAGCAACCTAGACCTGGTTGAAAAAGGTCGGGGAATTTATTTGCTAACTCTTCAGAGCAGGTAGTCAATTTGTTGACCTCATTTGCTACTATAGTTAGCCCAAAGAAATCAATCAGGTCCCTACCCAGCAAAGCTGGACCTCCCCTGTCTACCACTACAATAGTGGCTAGCTGAGGAGCCCTACCACTAGCTTCACGCTGGCTGTTAGCCCCAATCTCTCCGCAAACCACAAGTGTGGTTCCACCATAAGTCCTAAGCTTAACATCAGAAGGTCTCAACTCGGGCCTTGTTTTTGTTGGTAGTTTACAATGAGCAGCTTTTGATAGGATAGACCTGGCAGCACCCGTGTCTACCTCCATTTCCAGTGGGGTATTGTTTAGTAATATTTTCATTTTAATGGGGGTTTCATTTCTTCGGCTATTGAGAAAATCTCCCCATAACAGCCTAGATTAGCAACTGGATAGTCTGCACAGGTTGCATTGTTAGTTCTATTAGGGTTAGGGTGGTGTTCGCTCCCCCTTTTCTCATGCATAGCAGGCACAAAATTATTTTTGTTGCCTATAGCAGAATTTTGATTTTTCAATTTAAAGCAACATTTCTTAAGATGGCCTTTTTGGCCACAACCATGACAAACACTGTCTTTATAGGGGCAATCTCTACGCCAGTGCAGATTACCACAGCCGCTGCATGCTGATTTGGGGCTAGCTTGAGCCTGAGTTTTGCCCTGAGGCTTAATAGCAGTTTGCTTTACTCTATGCTGGCCCACATTTAGTATGGAATTAGGTTGCCTTAACACAACCGTCTCCCTCAGTTGTGTTTCTTTGGCAGTTGACAGATCCACGGCTTTTTTTCCATGTGAGGTCAGCTTCATTCAGCAAACAATTTTGAACATCATTACTGGCCACACCCAGTATGAACCTGTCTAGCAGTGTTTCTTCTAGAACTTCCTGTTTGAAATTACAGGTGTCTGAAAGGGCCTTTAAGCTAGCCACAAAATCAGCAATGCTCTCCGCTTGTTTCTGGTTCCGCTTATGGAACCTAAACCTTTCAAAGATCTGGTTGCGTGTCGGCTTAAAATGCCGTCTTAACGCTTCCATGATCTCATCATAGGTAGCATCTAAAAGTCTTTTAGGGGAGAGTAGGTCCTTAGCTAACCTAACAATTTTAGGACCCACCAGAGCAATAAATGTTTTAGCTTTATTTGAATCTTCCACTTTATTAATACTCAGGAAGCAGTTTAGCCTGACTTTATATTCTGGGAATTCTTCCTATTAAGGATTGAATTCTCCCACTGAGCCTAGCATTGGCATTTTTACCCAGCTTTACAGCTAATTGTCAGATATCTACCTGAAATAGTAGTAGCAACAATATCAGTTGCAAGAGTAGCCAATTCAAGAGACTGTAATAATACACCTTGTTAAAAAAACAGAAATTTGCAGCATCAATACTCTAGTCACTGAATAATTCTGAGTTCCTTCATTAGTCTAGCCTCTCCCAATAGTTCTACAAAAATCCTCGTCGCCAGTGTTGTAGCTCTAGTAACCCTACACTAGAGCACAGTATAGGTTCCACATAGACACAAATAACACATCAATAGACAAATGCAATGACACAGCAATTTAGGTAAATAGTCCACTCACCTCTTGGATACCTTACAACATAGATACTCAGATACCAGAATGTGGTTAGCGAGAGTAGAGTGGAGATAGGCGGGAATATATAGAATAGAGTAGAATAGAATTAGTACATTAGTTTAGAAATTAAGAAGTTAGGTACTAACCACAGTAGGTAATTATATACATACTCGGCCAACATTTACTTGTTGTTCAGCCCGAGATCACTAGAAAACTGGCTGCGAGTGTTGCTCTCTCGAGCGTTGCCAACTTTTGGTCTCTCTAACTAGAACTTACACTACTCGCTATATTACACCCGCCCTTATGATGGCCCATTCAATGTGCTCAAGAAAAGGCCTGAATATTTTATTCTAGAAAAATCTGGCACATCCGATTCTGTAAACATAGACCGACTCAAGGCTGCTTACATCTCTGAAAATAGTGTGATTACTAACTCTTCATCCTCTCAACAGAACTTTCTTTCCACTGAGACTCGATCATATCGTCCATCTCAGTTTCCTCATTTGGCTGCATTGTTGCCTAGTCAACTTGAGTGTGAGACTTTCTTTTTACCTGTATCCTCAAACCCTATCGTAGACTCTAATTCTAGCAATCTTAGTGAAACAGCGACAAGTCTGGAGAAACCAGATGAGACCGCTGCAGTAACTTCTGTTCCTAGAACACTCTCAGACCTCAATTTGCAGACCCGTTTGGTCATACTTCCCCGCTCAGTAACATTTTCCGATCGCCAGACTCGGCGTGGTCGTGTAGTTCGTACTCCTTCCCGCTACAAATGATTGTATCGGGTGGACCTTTCGATCTGTGCATTGGGGGGTAATGTAGCAGTCGCTACAAAAATGTCTCATTTCATTAAATTTCTCATTAACATTTAAATAACAATTATTTGCACTAACTATCTTACTTTAAATCATTAATAATAATTTTCTACTTATAATTATTAATCTTAAATGCTTTTGTGTAAGCCACACAAAGAGAATAATTTAATGTTGTCCCAAATGGGGGACTAATAGAATTTGATTTTTTTAAAAGGTTGAATTGGAAACTTGAGATCAAGCTGTGAGATTATCGATTTCACAAGAAGGATGTTCTTTTACAAAGGCGAGGTCACCAGCCGCCATCGAATAGCGACACTTAACAAACTAATGACTTAATCTGACTCAGAAGGAGTTCGGGATATTCGGACGCCTCATTTCAAGCGTCAAATAATCAACAACAAAATTTACCACAAGCCAACACCGGAGGGAAAATGAGAGAATAGTTTAACTCGCCGGTATCGGATTTATTGAGGAGAAGGTTGCACTCCGAAGTGCGGGGCTTGATTCTTGGTTCGAGAGACGTCCTTGGGGAGAGTCCGAGGTGGTTGCAGGACTTCAGACGATTCGTTCAGCTCAGGCTTGTGAAGCGCGAGCTGGAGTGTGAAGTCGATGTTTTGTAAGTGTGGGGGGGGGGTTCCGACACTAAGTGATTGGTGATTTGAGTGCTGGGTAGGGAGTTGATTTCCGGTTTGGGAAAACTCGGTAGGAATTGGAGACTCTCGCCCAAATGGCCTCAACTGGAGATTTTAGCGGCTTAGCTGCAGGGATTGCAGGCCTTCCCAGTATAGTGAACTTTGAATATGAGGTGAAGCTTGGAGGTGAACTCGGAGGAGGTAAGCTCCTTAAATTAAGAGGTTAGGGTTTGGTTTCATAAGTGTTTGTGAGTGCTTGAATGTGGGGTCCCGTCGATCCTGTGAGGGAGCAGGGGACTTGAATTAATTTGAACACAAAATTTGAGTCTATTCATACACATGTGCAAGACTGCGCAAAACTGTAACATTCACAGGAGGAACAGTGGCAGGAGTCCGGTGCTAAAAATCAGTCCGCAACTCTAGCGCCCGAGTCGCAGCCTGAATCATCTTAACACCAGAATCAGTGCTCCAGACCAACTGGTCAAAAGCTCTATCCTGACATTACAAGTAGCAGCACAACTGAGTTTAAATGAACTACAGCCAAAATAATAGCTAAAGCACTGAGGTAATTAGATAATTAATGTACTAAAAAAATATAAGTATGAGAAAGGGGAATTCTCTATACTCTATTATTTAGATGAGCAAGAATTGCAGCAGAAGTTACAGCACATAAACGGACACGAAAGTCCCAACAACTAAGCTGAGAACAAAGTTACAGTGATTTAAAAAAGGCTCAATTAATTCATGGAAAAATATTGAAACATAAGAACGCTGCTTCTATTCCTAAAAAACATGTCAAATGTAGTTAGGTATTTATAAGAAACAATTATTTATGAATTGACTTGAAATGAGTACTGCAGAAAATACAAACGCGATTTGCTGCAATATCCTATTTTATTTCTTAAGATTTTTGGACTTTAAACGTTGAGTGTTGAACGTGCAAATAATTCCCTACTTGTTTGAGTCACGACTTAATTAAAATACAAAAGTTGAGAACACAATTAATTAGAAGCTGGAACATACAAAAAATGAGCAAAACAAAAATGATCTCTGTGGCCAGCAAGGTGTCTTAGCACTATGCTCAGCACTAAAATAACTAAGGAGCAAATGCCAACATCGTCTAACACTGACAGCACAATACGGTATCATCGGAGAATAGTAAACACGAAACAGTGACAAAGATGGGGCAGTGAGCTTGAGGCTGGTGACTAACTAATACTGGCACAGAGACAACATAGTGAATATTTCTACGACACAATAACGAGAGCTCCCTAACACGGAACAAGTTAAGACACAACACAGGAAAGTTAAGACATAATACACACTTATCGTTACACTTGATACTTACAATTGCCCGCTCTGGGCCCAAGCGCTAGGGGGATCGATAAGAGAATGACCACTCGGCCTGTGACGCCGGCCTTATATGCGCTTTGAGCGGACGAGCGTTTCCGGAATTTTCCGGATGTGGATGAACTTGCGATATGGTTCTAGGTAAAAACGCCGCTCTTTTTCTTGTCTAAGTATTTCTTTGGTCAAATTTTAATAGATTTAAGGGTAATGTTGAATGAAAATAGTGATCTAAAATCGTAATAATGATTGCGTTAGCTTTATTTAATTTTTAGAAGGTAGTTTTATTAATTTATGAAATTTAGACTGAAGTACTGCTGAGGGCGATCACTACAGCTACCCTTCCCCCAAAGGAGACCGAAAGGTCTGGTAACAGTGAAGCTGTTACTTGCAAAGTGCAAGTCAGAAATACGAAGGAGAGATTCCAAAAGATGCTTTGACAGAAGAAAATAGATGAAAATAGTGGAAGGTTAACTGTGGAACTATGAAAGTTTCCGCTCGGATCCCGAACTGGGACCATAAAAAATCTGTGAGGTTAGCATCACTGGGCATACGGTGCCAGAGTATCTGCCGAAATGGAGGCGCCCGAAAAACCTGATTCCGACTGCGTTCTTTGAACGGTGTAACGGGGAATCTAGAATTGGTCGACTTCCACGACTTTAGAACTCAAAGCGAACTAAGACGTACGAATTCGTTGGCTCGACAGGTGTTGACCTGATGCGAAGTCGCAGTATAGGTTTTTATAGTATGCCATAGTACAAAATCAGTTCCTTCCCTCCCAAAACACATATGCCGGTTACAGCGGCAATTGTGCGACGTGAGTCGTTTGTACCGCCTCCCTAGGCAACGTGCGTGCTCCTCAGGCGTCCCCAAGGCTACAAGCACGCCGACCAGACGGCGACACAAAAATTGGGAGATCGGGAAAGACTTAGTCAAGTGATGGTGAAATATTTGCGCTGAGCATTCCGACCCGTATGGGATACGGATAACTATTAAAGGACAACCGGTCTGCAGACGGCCGTTCTTTTATATCCGTTAATTGCTCAAGATGGCAAGGTAGTGTTTCACACACAGACATTTTGTTTACTTTTGTGCTTCAGTAGCAATGGTGCTGCAGTAGCAATGGAAAATGCGAAGGTAATTAGTTAGGAGCTTCAGTAGCAATGGAAGTTATCCTAAAAAGGTCTCCTGTTGTGTTGCTTCAGTAGCAATGGAAATGCATGAAGAGTTTTGTAAAAAGGTGGCTTCAGTAGCAATTGAAAAACATGAAGAGTTTGTTAGAATAGGCTGCAGTAGCAATAACTTATTATTAGGGAAGAGTTTTAGGGAGGAAAAACTATGTTTGATTACTGAGAATTAGAGGGAACGGATGGAAAGGAACACTACCTCCTCCAAGGTTCAACATGCAACAGCTGCAACAGCCTCGACATGCGCTCAAAAACCTCCAAATGATGGCTGCGGCAATTCAGTTGTTGGATTATTTATCAACTCTGGTATGAATTCTGGTCACCAGTTTAATGTTGTCCCAAATGGGGGACTAATAGAATTTGATTTTTTTAAAAGGTTGAATTGAAAACTTGAGATCAAGCTGTGAGATTATCGATTTCACAAGAAGGATGTTCTTTTACAAAGGCGAGGTCACCAGCCGCCATCGAATAGCGACACTTAACAAACTAATGACTTAATCTGACTCAGAAGGAGTTCGGGATATTCGGACGCCTCATTTCAAGCGTCAAATAATCAACAACAAAATTTACCACAAGCCAACACCGGAGGGAAAATGAGAGAATAGTTTAACTCGCCGGTATCGGGTTTATTGAGGAGAAGGTTGCACTCCGAAGTGCGGGGCTTGATTCTTGGTTCGAGAGACGTCCTTGGGGAGAGTCCGAGGTGGTTGCAGGACTTCAGACGATTCGTTCAGCTCAGGCTTGTGAAGCGCGAGCTGGAGTGTGAAGTCGATGTTTTGTAAGTGTGGGGGGGGGGTTCCGACACTAAGTGATTGGTGATTTGAGTGCTGGGTAGGGAGTTGATTTCCGGTTTGGGAAAACTCGGTAGGAATTGGAGACTCTCGCCCAAATGGCCTCAACTGGAGATTTTAGCGGCTTAGCTGCAGGGATTGCAGGCCTTCCCAGTATAGTGAACTTTGAATATGAGGTGAAGCTTGGAGGTGAACTCGGAGGAGGTAAGCTCCTTAAATTAAGAGGTTAGGGTTTGGTTTCATAAGTGTTTGTGAGTGCTTGAATGTGGGGTCCCGTCGATCCTGTGAGGGAGCAGGGGACTTGAATTAATTTGAACACAAAATTTGTGTCTATTCATACACATGTGCAAGACTGCGCAAAACTGTAACATTCACAGGAGGAACAGTGGCAGGAGTCCGGTGCTAAAAATCAGTCCGCAACTCTAGCGCCCGAGTCGCAGCCTGAATCATCTTAACACCAGAATCAGTGCTCCAGACCAACTGGTCAAAAGCTCTATCCTGACATTACAAGTAGCAGCACAACTGAGTTTAAATGAACTACAGCCAAAATAATAGCTAAAGCACTGAGGTAATTAGATAATTAATGTACTAAAAAAATATAAGTATGAGAAAGGTGAATTCTCTATACTCTATTATTTAGATGAGCAAAAATTGCAGCAGAAGTTACAGCACATAAACGGACACGAAAGTCCCAACAACTAAGCTGAGAACAAAGTTACAGTGATTTAAAAAAGGCTCAATTAATTCATGGAAAAATATTGAAACATAAGAACGCTGCTTCTATTCCTAAAAAACATGTCAAATGTAGTTAGGTATTTATAAGAAACAATTATTTATGAATTGACTTGAAATGAGTACTGCAGAAAATACAAACGCGATTTGCTGCAATATCCTATTTTATTTCTTAAGATTTTTGGACTTTAAACGTTGAGTGTTGAACGTGCAAATAATTCCCTACTTGTTTGAGTCACGACTTAATTAAAATACAAAAGTTGAGAACACAATTAATTAGAAGCTGGAACATACAAAAAATGAGCAAAACAAAAATGATCTCTGTGGCCAGCAAGGTGTCTTAGCACTATGCTCAGCACTAAAATAACTAAGGAGCAAATGCCAACATCGTCTAACACTGACAGCACAATACGGTATCATCGGAGAATAGTAAACACGAAACAGTGACAAAGATGGGGCAGTGAGCTTGAGGCTGGTGACTAACTAATACTGGCACAGAGACAACATAGTGAATATTTCTACGACACAATAACGAGAGCTCCCTAACACGGAACAAGTTAAGACACAACACAGGAAAGTTAAGACATAATACACACTTATCGTTACACTTGATACTTACAATTGCCCGCTCTGGGCCCAAGCGCTAGGGGGATCGATAAGAGAATGACCACTCGGCCTGTGACGCCGGCCTTATATGCGCTTTGAGCGGACGAGCGTTTCCGGAATTTTCCGGATGTGGATGAACTTGCGATATGGTTCTAGGTAAAAACGCCGCTCTTTTTCTTGTCTAAGTATTTCTTTGGTCAAATTTTAATAGATTTAAGGGTAATGTTGAATGAAAATAGTGATCTAAAATCGTAATAATGATTGCGTTAGCTTTATTTAATTTTTAGAAGGTAGTTTTATTAATTTATGAAATTTAGACTGAAGTACTGCTGAGGGCGATCACTACAATAATATCATCAGTCGTTTGAGTTAGCTAGCCATTGTGGCAACATCCCAGCGTACGCTGTTCCCAGAGCGTCATTTCTTATTGTGATCTGGTGTGGTGCCGAGCTCGTCGCATTCTCCGACGTCACCAACACCACAAACATAAATCCCTGGGCCTTTAGCCTTATATATATTTTCTAATTCCGGGCCTTAATTCTAAATTGCCTCCAATTACGGGCAAAAATTAATTAGCCTCCCATCTGCTGAAATTCAGCGTGCCTTGATCTTAATTACTCTTCAAACGAAGAGTCATCATCGCCACCAGTTCCTGTACCTGTGATCAAAACTTACCTGCTCCAATATTAAGCAGGCTTTGCCCACATAAATAGCAACGCACCGATTGTTGTGCTTGTTTAAAATTGCCCTCAGTAAATGGAATAACCTGAACACAATACACTTAAAACCTCGTCAACCGGCCGGAGCTACAGCCTCAGGACTGCGAAGTATCTTCAGTCAAGATCTTCAGGATCAAGTCTCGGCGATCCTCCCGGCTCCTTCAAATAAAACCATATACAAAAAAGCTGAGTTACCCTGTGTTCTCATTCATCCTCTGTTACGTGATCAAAAACCTTCTCGAGATCTTTGTGCTTTGAAATTGGTATCAATGCTAAAAAACCAACCATCAAACATAAAAGGGTCAGATGGCCAGAGTAGAGCTTTTTCTGCTGTGTCTATAGAAGCTACAGTAAACTGGATACTGTATTTCGCCAAACTTAAACTAGAAGCCGTCTACTAGAGTGTCAGGACTACTCTAAAACCAGTCGACCAAATTTAGATCAATATTTAAAATACATTCAACTACCCTTGACAGAGTTAGACTATTAGCACGCCACGTATGGATTGTCTATTAGTACGCCTCGTATATTTTGTCCATTAATATGCCTCGTATGGTCTACACCCCTGATAGTTTGTCTATTATTACAACTCGTATAGTTTGTCTGTTATTATGCCTCGTATGGCTTATCTATTTGTACACCTCGTATGGTTTGTCAATTAGTACTCCTCGCATGGAACTTTTGCTTTAGGACGTCCTTTATTAAGAAACTTTTAAAAGTCAATATGTTGGCATGTATTTTATGTGGCAACTTAGAAAATAAACGTTTTTCTTTCTTTCCTTTCACTAATGGCTAACGCTCCAATTGGCAGTCAGAGAGCATCATCAGATGAGTTTTACGCTTTCAAGTCCGTAACAACATTTCAACATGCTGACCGCGAAGTGGTCGTCACGATATACGGTACCCTACCTCGTTATCTATCAATCCGTGTGCATTACGGTTCGATTCGCTGGCTGTAACTTAACCGGTGATGCTCATCTACCTTTGTTAAAACATTAAAAAGTGATATTTTTATATTTAATTTGTTTTGTGAATTAAATTGGTAGGCGAGTTTTGTGCAGAGTGTATGGAGAGGATGGGGCCCGGTGCCCCAACGCGGCGCGCCAAAAGTCAGCCAATTAAGGCTGGTCAACCCGGCAATAAAGTTAAATTTAAGTCAAAATCTCAAAGTGCAGTGAAAATCGAAAGTGCCATAAGTCACAAACGCTCCCAATCACCTGACGCCCAAGTAACTACAGGAGCACCACAGAAAAGGTCCAACTGTGAAAATTCGAACGACATTGATGAATGTTCCTCCATCATGAGTGGCATACTATCAGACTCTTGCACAAGCTTAGCCAACTCTGATATTCCAAATAACCAACTAGGACTGAAGAAAACAGTGCAAAATATACCAAATCCCATCTCTGCTCGTATAGATCTCAACTCAGAAGAACGATTAGCAAACCTTCCTACAGACACAAGAAAGATATACCTAACCAGCACGGATGCAACCATCAACCTAACTCGCACCAACCCTCTCAGGATCGCCGAAGCAATCAACGGTGCTGTTGGAGCTGTAAGTAATGTGGAATATCTGCGTAGTGGTTCGCTCTTGATTACTACTAAATCTTTAGAACAAAGTAAAAAATTACTACAGCTAAAAGATCTGTGCATGAATGGAAAAAATATCTCAATTACTACTTCCGTGGCTTGGACCACACATCTACATCTTTCATATGGCAAAATACTGGCACCCGAATTAGCTGATGAACCTCTAAATTATATATTAACCATGCTAGAGAATCACAATGTGGTTGCTGTGCGAAAACTTCTCCTAGATCCAAAGAAAAGCCATGTGCCTCTATATGTATTGACATTCTTGTGCCCATCACCGCCAAGTGAAATCCGCCTTGGATATGTCCAATATAAAGTCGACAAGTATTACCCTAGTCCTATGCGATGTAAATGCCTCCAATATGGTCATTCAAGGATCAGATGCTCTACCACACAGCCCATCTGTAGTCACTGTGCCACAACTGGTCACAGCGCAGATACCTGCCCTCACTCTGATAAGCAACCAAAATGTTACCACTGTTTTAGGGAGCACCCAGCTACCTCGAGACTTTGTATAGCATACCTCCGAGAAGTGGATGCCTGTCACCTTACAACTGATGAAGGAATAACATTTGCAGAGGCTCGTGCAAGAGTACGTCAACAGAATAGCACTAACTACAGCTCACACAACTCCAATATCAGTGCACAATTAGCTCCTACACACACAACTATCAGTACTAACCTAAGTCTTCCTCAGACACAACGCAATACAGTACCTGACATCAATTCTTCAAAGGTATTTCCCAGTCTTCCAGCACAGACATGCAACTCTCTACCTACTCTTCAACAATGTTCTC